>OX465274.1:2586666-3880000 GCA_949987645.1 Tachina grossa | reverse complement strand
ATAGATAGATAGATAGATAGATAGATAGATAGATAGATAGATAGATAGATAGATAGATAGATAGATAGATAGATAGATAGATAGATAGATAGATAGATAGATAGATAGATAGATAGATAGATAGATAGATAGATAGATAGATAGATAGATAGATAGATAGATAGATAGATAGATAGATAGATAGATAGATAGATAGATAGATAGATAGATAGATAGATAGATAGATAGATAGATAGATAGATAGATAGATAGATAGATAGATAGATAGATAGATAGATAGATAGATAGATAGATAGATAGATAGATAGATAGATAGATAGATAGATAGATAGATAGATAGATAGATAGATAGATAGATAGATAGATAGATAGATAGATAGATAGATAGATAGATAGATAGATAGATAGATAGATAGATAGATAGATAGATAGATAGATAGATAGATAGATAGATAGATAGATAGATAGATAGATAGATAGATAGATAGATAGATAGATAGATAGATAGATAGATAGATAGATAGATAGATAGATAGATAGATAGATAGATAGATAGATAGATAGATAGATAGATAGATAGATAGATAGATAGATAGATAGATAGATAGATAGATAGATAGATAGATAGATAGATAGATAGATAGATAGATAGATAGATAGATAGATAGATAGATAGATAGATAGATAGATAGATAGATAGATAGATAGATAGATAGATAGATAGATAGATAGATAGATAGATAGATAGATAGATAGATAGATAGATAGATAGATAGATAGATAGATAGATAGATAGATAGATAGATAGATAGATAGATAGATAGATAGATAGATAGATAGATAGATAGATAGATAGATAGATAGATAGATAGATAGATAGATAGATAGATAGATAGATAGATAGATAGATAGATAGATAGATAGATAGATAGATAGATAGATAGATAGATAGATAGATAGATAGATAGATAGATAGATAGATAGATAGATAGATAGATAGATAGATAGATAGATAGATAGATAGATAGATAGATAGATAGATAGATAGATAGATAGATAGATAGATAGATAGATAGATAGATAGATAGATAGATAGATAGATAGATAGATAGATAGATAGATAGATAGATAGATAGATAGATAGATAGATAGATAGATAGATAGATAGATAGATAGATAGATAGATAGATAGATAGATAGACAGATAGATAGATATATAGAAGAATATTTTAATTGACTCAGTTTAATATTATTTATTAATTTTTTTTTTTGTAAATAATCTCCTAAAGAGTCTCTTTAAAATGAGTGCTATAGTTTTAAATTGTTTGAAAATAATTTTCAAACTTCAAAAGATGTGTTAGAACTCAGACTTGGGACGATGAGCTAACCGAGGTCCAATTGACACTTCTTGTTTACCCTGTCACATTTCACGAAATCATTAAAAATTAAATGATTATATGCTGACAAAATTCTACCTCTAGCTAAAGGTAGGATTTTGTCTGCGCGATAAAAGGCTTTGCATTACAATACCTTCACTTATTATTATTTTATCCATTAAATATCATTATTATTGATAATAGTACCATTTAAAAATTTAAGTTGTAACAATGCAAAAATATTTATTGGGCAGACAAAATCCTACCTTTAGCTAAAGGTAAGTTGTGAAAATGGCTCTAAGTGTAACAAAGTTTATTGTTTCTGTTGATAATATTATTATTAGTTCAGATAATAATATTATTTAGAGTTTGCTTTTCTACTAACAATGATATGACTTGACTGCAACCATATACAGTGAAAACTCCCTTAACGGACACTTCCTATAGGCGGACACCCCCTTTAGACGGACACTTTGACAGGTCCCGAAAGCTTCATAAGCAAAGGAATTGCTTTCTCTTGAGCGGAAAGTCCCTTTGTGCCGACACATTCAATGGTCCCTTCGGTGTCCGCTCAAGATTCCACTGTAATTCAATCATAGTATGTTGCTGTTTGATTATGATTACCTCAACCATATTTTTTCTTTGCGTGTATGCAGGTGTTATAATTTTGATGCTATATTTTTTCATGCAAATTATCACTATTAAGTCCCAGCTGTATTTTTTTGATAAGACAGTCTAATTATGACAATTATTTATGAAGCTAAGAAAAGAATTATTTTATAATACCGATCATAAAGTATAAAAGATTATTATATTATATGGTGTTTTATGTCGAAAATAAAAACTGCAATATACATATTAATCCAGCTCCACTAAATGTGTTCACAATGTGTTCACAGCGTGTTCAATTTGATGCACAAAGTACACTGAGTTACTAAAAGCATCTGTAACTCAGAGTTTGTAAGAAAGAGACAACTGCAGTATATTTTTTATTAAGATGTTAACTAAATAATCAAAACAATTAAGAGAAAATGTGTCTTGTGTGAAATGAAAATTAAGTAAAAGAATGGGTTGCATTGAAAACAGAACGTGAAAAAGATTAATGATATTAAAAACGTGATTATGATTTATTTAAATTTTAACATTTTTATTTATAAATATTAATTTTAAACTTTTTCCTTAAAAAATTGCACATTGATTGCGCTGATTTACACGGGCATAACATGCCAGTTTGTGGGTGAGAGAGGCAAAGACAGTGGTTTTGCGGTTGGTATAACTTTTCAACCAGCTTCAACCCCGCATTAGTAGCATAAAACCAATACACACACAACTTAAAAAACAGCAAATGTTAAATGAATACTAAAAACACTAACACACACACAGCTGTGTATACGTATACATTTTGTGCCAGATGAATTAGTCTCGTGTAATTTGGAAAAGAACCAAAATTGTGCGGTTTAAAAATTGTTCTCATCTAAACTACCTCATTGAGACCACAATGTATAACATGAAAATAGTTAAAATCAATGTCACTACGAAAGAAGCATTAAAGAAGACACAGGTACTGAGTGAGCCAGACAGTCCGAAAATACAATTATCTTCCGTTTCGTGACATCTCTGTGTACTTTGTGATTTGATAAGGTTTCATCAACTTTGGTCGGTTCAACATCTTTAATGTTTGGTATTTCAACAAATGGTCGGGTGGCAACTGGCATGATACAATTATAACAGGTACATGCACAAGCCCAGCCTGTTAATGTATGCAATACCTACAGTTGTCAAACTTTGTTTACAAGCTGCAAAAATGTTAGTGTATGTGTGTGCATAAAATGATTACAGTGTTGCCAATGAAATTACACATGGCTGTGTTTCCAATTATATGTTGAAGAAAATTACACTACACATCTTTTGTGTAGGTTAAAATTAAAACAAAAATAAATAAAAAATACAAGCCAAAGTAGAATTACACACAGATTATACATGAATGTAATTACATGGCCTACAAATGAGAGTAATTGCACACTCTGTGTAATTACACACCTATTGGCAACACTGAATGACTATAATCATTCATGAATGCCGTGTCTGCAATTCTACTTTAGTTACCCTGTAATTGTTATTTTTAAAAACAAAAGGCATGTGTTTCTGACAATTATTCGTTTGTTTATACCAACAAAATTAATGTCTTTTTTGGTGTTGTAATTTTGTTGTAGTCGTGCATGTACCTAGTATAATTGTACCATGGCAACTGGTTTACCGCAAAAATAATGTATTCTTGCTATACTGTGCGGCAAACCAGGAACAATCCGACGATATGTACTTCCTGTTTTCGTGATTAATTAAAGCCAGCCTTATGTGGCCGGGACACGATCAAATCAAGTCAATCCGTTAAACAGCAATTTGATTTGGTTGAAATCCAGGTATATTAAAAATAAAATTTTTTTACAAAATTTTAAGAACCGATAAAATTTCTTTAAATTTTTGGTGGTTTTTTAGTTTAACCATTTTTTTTTTAGTTTTGCAGATTTTTTTCGGTTTTTAGTTTTTTTTTAGTTTTGGCTTTTTTTAGTTTCTGGTGATTTTTCGGTTTCTGTTGGCCTAGTTTAGTCAGGTCAGTAGGTCTTACGGTTCTCGATAAAACAGTCCGTGACAAGCAGACGTACAGATGGACATCGTAGCGAAAGCAATAGGGTTCCTTTTTATCTTTCTTGTATGGCACTGTAAAAAATGAATGGTTTTACACCCGAAAATATTTTACGTGAATTAAAATTAACATGCAAAGATGTTTACGAATGACTCTCGCAAGTTTGTTGTTATTTGTTCCTTAATAATTATCACATGTAGCCAGTGATGGTATTTTGGTGCGTTTCGGGTATTTTTTGGTGCTTTTTGCCTCTTCATAAACGCGAAATCTTGGCTAATACCCTTTCTTAAAAAGCGGTTATTTTACAGTGCTTTTAACAATTTCTTACAGTGCTTTTGGTGCTTTTTTGTTAAATAAAAATATTTTTAATTTAAAAAACTAAAGTATTTTTAAGCGCTAATAGCACCATCTTTTAACTGAGGCTTCATAAATTGTTTTTAATGACAATAGCGGAAACTATGTTAAAAACAATGTAGAAAACTTTTCATAACTGGGATTAGAAAATTTAATTTTTTTTTTGCAAAATAAAAAACGGAAGTAACTGGAAAGTACAACATAATTCTCTACATAATAATTGATTGAAAGTAGTATTCAATAAGCATTTGTTAAAGGTTACACAAATATTTAATCATACTATAGGGTGGTTAAATTGTAAGGGCCGATTTCGGAATTTGCATAAGGCTGTCAATTTGTAAGTGTAGAGTAAATCAAAATGTTCACGTTTACAACAAAATGTAGGTAAATTTGTATTCAACGCACAAGAGTGGTTAAATTTTAAGGGCCGATTTCGATTGAAAGCATGAGGTTATCAATGGCAGTCAGTTGTTTTAGACAACGAGTAGCCAACCTCCAATTTTTTCATATCGTATTGACGTGCTGTCAATGTTGACAACTGGCATAAAGGTGAATATCGCAAAAACAAAAACTTTTAAGCTAAGAGTACTTAAGAAAAAAATTACGCTTTCAATGCATTCTTTATGTGTAAGTGATTTTTCAGTAACATACATATCTTAATCTAAGCCTAAGCTTCAGCTACTACTATTGTATGTATGTACATATGTGTGTGTGTATATGTTACTATATTATTTGACTCCTGGTTTTTTTATTATTTGTTTTTACATACTTATTTTTAATAAATTAATCAAGATTTTGTTTTAATTAATATGTTAATAAATTCTGTTATTACATCTCAAATACTTTGTTTATTTTGAAGCAAAAATTTTAAATTATATTTTGAGCTTTTACACTCTAAACTCTCCTTTTTAAATGACTTACCCCCTTATGCAAAAAAATATTTTACTTTAGCTTTAAAGTTCATAGTAGTTGATAAGCACTTTAAGGCTAACAAAAAAAAATATGCAAAAGACAACTTTAAATATTTTGTGATTTAATAATAAATACTGGTAACACCACAGTGTTCAACAACCACTTCACAGCTTATGATGTACAAAATTGAATACAATTTCATTCGGGTATTCATATATTTTTTTTTATTTTATTAAATAAATTTTTATTATCTTGAAGTAAAGCAACCTAATTTAAAAAATATGAGCTTCTGACTTAATAGGAAAACAGATAAACACAACCATGAAGTAAAAGTAAAACAATGTGAAAAATTATCACAATTTGTTTTATTCGAATGAAACGAGTATTTGAATATCCAGCTTTTTTCGATTTGTTTTGATTGTATGTACATCACTAAAACATTTTTGTATAATTGTATTTATTTTAATATTTTTTTATGGATTTTGCTATGTAAATATTTCGAAGCAGTTGGATAATTTGGTGATGCTTCCCATTACATGACCGAAATAATAAATTTAAGATAATAGCAGGCACTTCTAGCTTCATTTTCAGATGTAGCATGAATCAGTATGTGCTATATTAGTAAAACTATTTGAGGTACAAAATACACATTTTGGAAATATCAACTTAAAGTAGTCTTAACAAACGTGGGTGCCTACTTTAGAATTTTTATACAATCATTTTTTTTGAATACAACTTTACTTAACATTGCTTGGCAAAACTTTATTAAGTTTTTTTGCATAAGACCCTTAATGTATTAAAATTAAAAAAATATATGTTCGTGCTTTTTTACCCTCTTTTTCGTATTTTATTGCGCTTTTTACCCTTTTTGCAACAGCTTAATGTGCTTTTGCTCTTCGTAGAGATACCAACACTGCATGTAGCTTCGCATTCCCAAAATAAAAACTGTTTTATTGTTTTTTTTTATGGGAATTTTTACAATTTAAATTTAACAAATTATTATTTTACATACCTATTTAGTAAAATATATTTTTATTAAAAATACATTAAATAACTTTTTTGTTGTTTGCTAATGAAGCTTTTGTTTCAGCTAAATTTTTTGTTAAATTTTCTCAAATAGCAATAATAAATTGACTCTCGACATGATCTTGTTTGCCGCAACATTTTTAATTTTATCAATATTTTAAAACTAAAATGTAATCCCGTTGTCGCAACATTGTTACAACCATATTTTTCTCTGAGTGCACAAGTTAATTCTTTATTACTATCTTTGTCATAAACTAGCAATATAACTTAACTTTTATCTACTTCTTAGTTATTGATAAATATAAGACGAAAACACGTTAAGCAAATTATTTAAAAACTCAGTAGTTAGAAGAGAGTCTTTGTCTTTAACAGTTGAGAACTCGTGGTGGTGGCAACAATTTAAAAACAAACAAAAAAAAACTACTAAGATGCTTAAGTTAGTGCCGCGACATTTTAGTACATTGATTGTTATTACGATCGCCATCATAAATTCCTGTTCAGGCTCTGACTTTGGGACAATCCAATCGGAAAACGTCAACAATTCTTATCGCAATGAAGGATACTATACAGCAGATACGCCTCGAACTGTTGCAGCTGTTAGAGCAAGCTCGAATACAAAGACAGCCAGTAAGTACAAATATCTAACGAATGATGAACTATATGCTCCACGTGTCGCTGATAGTAGTGCAAATGTGAACAGCTTTGATATAAGAAAACTGTTGGAGTCCATTACCAGTAAGACAAATACATTTCAGTCGAGAAAAGAAGTGCACATTTCTACAAATATTAGACCAGGCAGTAACGGCCATAACGGCACGGATGGTTTAAGCATTTTCGATATAGACAAAATAGTTAACCCAGTAAAACTTTCTCCTTACTTGAATCTCTCTGAACATCGCGGAGAGCGGTGCAATCGTGTCTGCAGACAAGGCGATAAGCGCACATGTTACTTTGAATTCACATTAGAATTTTATCACGCCATGGGACCGTAAGTTTTTTTTTTTTTTTTTTGTCTTGTTACAATCATAAAAATTTTTAATACATTTTTTTGGCTTCATTATAATTAGTGCGTGTGGAAAATGTGCTGAAGGTGTTGAGGAGGATTGCAATCACCCACAGTGCATAGTGGCCGATGGTTGGGCCAAGGGAGTCATGAGTATTAATCGTAAAATACCCGGACCAGCCATTCAAGTATGCAAGGATGATTATGTAATCATTGATGTTCATAATCGTGCTGATGGTACCGGAGCTGCGTTGCACTGGCATGGCGTACATATGATCGATACACCTTTTATGGATGGCGTACCTTTTGTAACCCAGTGTCCCATAACATATGCCAATACATTCCGCTATCAATTCCGAGCCACTCAGGCTGGAACTCAATTTTATCATTCTCATGCAGGTGGCTTGCTAAATTATACATTCATACATTTAAATGTTTCTCGTTCACATATTTTATTGCGTTTATATATTAAGGTCACCACAAGGCCAATGGACAATATGGAGTTTTAACAATAAGGCAACCCGATATTATGGAACCTTTGCGCAGTTGGTATGACTATGATTTGCCAGAGCATCATATTTTCATAGCGGACTGGATGCACGATTATGCGGAACAACATTTTCCTGGTATTGGCAGCCGGGGTATATTTCCCGATTCTGTATTAATCAATGGCCGCGGAGTTTATACCAATGTTAGTTTTTTTCTCCATTGAAAATTTTATTTTTATTATTATATATTGATTTAAGTGTATTTGTAGCCCAAAACAGGTGAACAAACCAAAGTTCGGCCCACCGTTTACTACGTGACACCTGGCAAGCGTTACCGTTTCCGTTTAGTTAATGGCATCAGTCACAATTGCCCTTTCCAATTGCAGGTTTGTATTCATTTACTATCTCTCTCTCTCACTCTCTCTCATCATATGATAATTTTTATTTAAAATTTTCAGATAGAGAAGCACAATTTTAAGGTTATTGCTTCTGATTCATTTGCTCTAGAGCCGGAAGAATTTGATACTCTAATTTCAAATTCTGGCGAACGTTATGACTTCATATTGAAAGCAAATCATACAAAAGGTGACTTCTGGTTACGAGTCAGAGGTATGGGCTTTTGCGATGAACGTCCCACAGAATCATATGCTCTGATTAGATATAGAACAAGAGGCAAATTCAATGTAGAAAGCGATTCACAAATTCCGCCATTTCCTAGATATCACAAACCTTATCCTTGCATTGCTGTAAGTATAAGAAATTTTTAATTATTTTCTGGATGTACTGAGTTTAATTTTTTTTTAGCTTCTAAATCATCCCAATGCAACATGCAATCCCGGTATGACCAATAAGCCCATCTCCCAATTGGCAGCTTTAGAAAGAGATGAAGAACTGTCCAATGCCACACCAGATTACAAATTTTTCTTGGCTTTTGATAATTATGTGGTATCCAACGAGGAAATATTCAACAGCGGTGAATATTTTCATTTCAGTAGTAAGTTTCTTTTAGAATAGTTTTAATTGAACTTATCGAGCTTTTGCTTTAATAGAGTCATAAACCGATAAAACCTTTTTTTTTTGCAAATGAGTTTGGAGTTTAAAATGTATTAATATTTAATTGAAAAAAAGGAAATTTTATATTTATGATTGGATTGGACTAAAATTATTATCGCTCTTTAAGCCAAATTGAGGGTGGCGTTGGCTGAAGTATTTAGCACGTTGACTACAAAACTAAAGATCCTGGGTTCAATCCCTGTATCCGACAGTCATTAAAATAACAACACCACGCATTTTTCTGATGTGCATTGGATTCCCTTTGCATCAGTTGTTGTAGGAAAGTTCAAGTGATGAAGGCATAGTCACTGATCACTGAACTATACCGAATTCAGCAGATGCTAATTCTAATGTAACATCAGAGCGCCCTTCTTTGTCGGTAATGTGTAGCAAAAATCATCGGCGAAGTAAAATAACCAATAAAATGGCTACTAAACACAGCTTCAAAACTTAAAACGCCTCATTTAACACCAGAAGGCGCTACAGCACTGCATTATTAAAAAACGTGCAAAAGTGGAGTTGTAAAAGAATGAAGCTTTCTTCTATCTCTTCCTTCACCACCTGTCTTCTATCACTATCCCTTTCCTAAAAGAAGGTAACACCTATATAGTAATAGTAGTAGGCATTAATATGCCTGAGTGTTACTTCTCTTTAAAAAAAAAAATTACATGTGATAATTTTTTAGAAACAAATAACAGCAAAGTTAATTGTAAATATTCTGACAAACGCCAGCAGAACGGAACATCATGGTGTTTTCGAAGACCGCCACAGCTTCACCATTAGCTTACTTGGTATTGGTTGCCTGTGTGTGGTATAAAATGTTTAGTGCAAATGGAATATGTGAATTTTTTTATACTTAATTTTACAAATTGCTGAAAGCTTTAAGTGTTTCTTAAAAATTATCACATGTCATTGAGCCTAATCGAATCATAAATTTAAGAAACATATAAAGTTTGAAAAAGTGAAATTTTTATTCTTTTTGCAAGAGTTAAGTTTACAAAATATTTGTATAAAAAATTTAAACAAAATGAAGAATTATTAAATATTGCATTATCTACATTATTGACACGAAAATCATGTTTTTTGAGTTATGACTAAATTAAAGCAAGTGCTCTCTGTGTTGGCATGTTCTGATATGATTAATGAACTAACAAGAGATGTTCAATTACTGCGATATTGGTCATAGCAGCCTACATCAATACTGCGACAAAAAGATTACACATATTTCTAACAGAACGATTAATTTGAATACAACAAGGGAAAACGGCGGCAAGTTGTTGTCCGTGCTAATTTTGTTATTGTAGTCAAATGAAATTAATTTATGTTTTTGTTGGCAACACTGAGCAAATACAATGCTGCCAAAATAATACAAAATGTTGAACGAATCATAACTTAATATTTTTTTGCTTATTATTTAACAAAATGAACATTCCGAAATTTATGTAAAGAAATAAACTGATTCCTTTGTATATCCCTCAAAAAAAAAAAAAAAATAAAAAAAATAAGTAGTTCAAAGATTTGATTTTTCGAATCAGAAAAAAAAATGCATTGGCTCGTGTCATTCATCTTAAGGAAGAAATTTTTATTTAAATTCCTGCACAAACACATGCGGCCGTATGTATAATCAAAAATTGGCATGAAGTTAGCATAAGTGGTAAAATTGAACATGGTCTTAACGTGTTTTGCCATACAATTTTACATTAAAAATGATGCTAGGATGTAATCGTGTGTTGAGAAAATACATTATGCAAGGATTTTTAATGTCAAATTGTATAGAGGAAGGAACTCGTCAATACTTAACTTCAATATTGTCACTTATGCTAACTTCATGCCAGTTTTTGATTATACATACGGCCGATGATCTCCAATGACATTCTAATGAAAAAATCATGCATATTTCCCTTTAATTGAATCAGTTCGTTATCACTTCAACCCACATTTTTGTCATATTTATTTATTATTTTTTGCTTAGTAATTTTACGTGATATATGTATGTAAGTACATTTTAAAGCAGTAATTTTATGCCTATAAATGTGTTATATTTGAAAGTGACACCACTGATATACATATCTATACTGAAATATCAGTTGCTTTATATAGGTATGTTCATTTACTTTCCCAGCAGAAACTAGCAACGAGAGAGTTAAGCAGAAATACGAAGAAGTAAATGAACGCTATACTTGTACTTTACAAGAAAATGTTATTCATATCAGAACCATAGATAGAAATCATGATCCAATTGTGATTTTTCTTATGTATTTTGTTTGATAATGTTTTTAATTGTAAAGTTTTTTTAAAAATTGACATTTAATATGAAATACTTTACACAGTTCATGTATTATTTAATATTTTTATGCACTTTTCATTTTATTTTTTTTTTTAATTTTATTCCATTAACAAATACAAAAATGCGACTTTCCATCTATGATCAGATATGAAAAGCAAACAAAATTCTTTGACATTAAAATTTAATTTACATATGTGGCTTAACGAAAGAAAAACAGTAAATTAAGAAAATATGCTTTCTTTTTTCATATGTACAACTAATTGTAATAGTTATATTAACTTGGATTTTAGGTAAAGTGTAATGTACAAATTACCTAACTGCATAGTTAATAAAACCCAAGTTTTTTACTTTCATATAAAAAAAGGTACCTATGCAAGCTTAGTTAATATTACCTCTTATATTTTTTTTGTGTGTACGTATACACATTTTTTAAATAAAGAAATGCACATCTTTCAGTTTTCCTTTTTCAGATATTTTTGAAATAAATAATTTGACAACAAAACACACAACAAACAGATGGTTGGATAGTTCTTGCAAGTAAACATTTTTTTAGCAATAATTTTTTCGCTCTGTTAACGCTCTCTCCTTGAAAACTTTTTGAGTCAATAAACATTTCTACTAAATTAACAAACCTTCTTTTCCTGCCGTTTGCAATATTAAGTAGCTGGCTACAGAGCGACAATTGCTGCTAGCTGCATGAAGTCGTGTTGTCATATAGCCTACACGCTGTCAGTTAAAGTGAACACCATCCATCTTATCTATATGTCTACCCTTTTGTAATAGAAAAGTATTGCGGAAGATGGACATGTCAATCTCGCTCTTTTTGTTACGTTTTAAGATTTTTTTTTTTGATGTGTTGACATCTATATGCGCGCCTCTAGGGCAGTAAACTATCAGTTTCAATACATACGCAAGTGTTAGGTATGTACAGGGTGACCGATGACATTTTTCAAAAAGTGGCACCAAATAGGGGATTTATAATAAAAAGGGGCAAAATTAAAAAAAAAACGAGAAAACTGCACTAAACTTTTTATTTTTAATGTATTTTCATATGACTCATCAATAAAGGGGGTCAAAAAGTGGCAAGGCAGTCGAAAAAGGGGAAACGCAGTCGAAAAAGTGGCAAATTGCCACTTTAGTCGGTCAAACGGTCACGCTGGGTATGTAAGAGTTAATCATCGTTTGTTTGTTCGTTGCTTGGCAGTCGGTATTGAAAGTGATTATTGGGCGATTTTTATTTAATTTTCCCACGCGATTTTCTCCGGAAATTCATAGCCGATTTTATTAATTTTTGGATTAATAAGCTAGTGCGGGTTTCGACGAAGAGTTTAGGCCAAAAATTAAGGCGATCCGATATCGGCGAGCCGAGATTTAAGTGTTCTAATTTGGAGTCTTAATTTGGAGTAATATTAAAAAAGTGTTTTATGTTGATCTTCGGTTTTGTCTTATGCATAGCAAAGAGAATAGTGACGTGGTTATACGTACATATATAAAAATGAGATAGCAAGACAGCAACGTATGTAGTTTATGTACAAACATAACAATATATGTATGTACATTTGTCTGTTGCTTTGCATTCTCTTTGTTTTTTGTGGGTTTAATATAAAATAAATAAAAAGTATTAAGCAAGAAAATAATGAAATCATTAGCACTTCTGTTTAATTTTTTTCATTTTGATTGCATCTACTAAATTTATATATGTATATATATATATTATATATATATATATATATATATATATATATATATATATATATATTATATATTAACTGTGCTGAAAACATAACATTAATAAATTATACAAAGTAAAATTAAATTCAATAAACTATTATTTTTCATTAAATACTTTATATTAACTCTACCTCCGGGTTTGTGGGTCTGTGTTCATAGAAATCGAACAGGTACCGTGTAACAAAAAGGTGTTAACACATCGCCCGTGAGTTCGAACACTCATTGTTTTTTTTTTTTTTCAATTAATAACTGGAATATAAGACAGATGTTTGCATGCACGGTAAAAAGGTGTACAGTGGCCACCAAAACTAAAACTTTATTTCATTGTGTTTGCGTTAGCCGCAGTAATTATCAGAATGCAATACATTTGCTTAAAACTTCCCTGTTAAATATTACAAATATCAGTCAGCCTGCTAACAACTGAGCTTACGAGTATCTCAAACTGAAAATTATTTCCCTTTTTCTCTTCAGATGTAGCTGAAAATCTTACTCTAGTTGGTGCTATAAATAACATCAGCCTATCGTTGCCCGATTATGTGCCGCTGACTCAACACGAGCTTATTGATGAAAGCCAATTTTGCGATAGTTTTAATCGACCGGAAAAATGTGCTGAGAAGCGTTTGTGTCATTGCATGCACCGTTTGAAGGTTAAACTTAACAGTATTGTGGAGTTAATTATAGTGGATGAAACTGATTGCAAGTCACCTTCAAAGTTTTTAGTATTTCAAATATTTAATATCGTTCATATTTTGTTTTTATATTTTATAGCTGTTAATCAGGTAAACCACCCTTTTCATTTGCATGGCAATAAATTTATTGTTACTGGCATGGGACAAAGTCCAAGCGGCGTTCCCATGAGTGTGGTAGAGGCTAAAAAAATAGAAAAATTAAGCTTTTTAACAAGATCTAGTTTTACAAAAAATTTCCCATTTAAAGATACCGTCTCAATACCCAGTCGTGGTTATGCCGTCGTGCGCTTAAAAGCAACAAATCCAGGTTAGTTAAGCAGAAATATTTCATTGTTATGATTGTCAGAGAAGCTTTCTTATTACTAACCCAAGCTAAATTTTTTTTGTCAATTTCGTTAGGTTTCTGGTTGATGCACTGCCACTATGAATGGCACTTGTCCATAGGTATGGGTCTAGTCTTGCAAGTTGGCGAACTATCAGAAATGGTAAAGGCACCCAGTGATTTCCCCAAATGTGGAAATTATGCTCCACCCGTAAGAATGTCTGATATCTATTCCTGATTATTTATTTTAATTTTTTATGTATACGAATACATATAAGTTATATTTATTTAAATTATAAATATCTCTTTGTAATTTAAAGTTAAAAAAAGTACAAAAACCCACCTTTCAAACCCTACGCCAAAAGTGTAGAGGATTTTAAAATAATTTTATGAGAAAATGTTAAATAAAATATTAAATTTTTGCAAAATCATTGTAATTTGTTGTCTTTGTATATTTAGCAGAGTTGCCATTTTACGCCAAGGAAAAGACCGGGAAAGTTTTTAAAATTCTGCCTAAGCTTAGTCGAAATTTGTTTGTTAAATTCACAAGAAAAATCAACTTCAATATTTGTCAGGTCAATTAATAAATTAAATAAACTCAGTAAAGTGCGCCTTTGACACGCACACGAAGGTTTCGCTAATGACACTACATATGCAATAAAAGTTGTGTCCAACAGCTTTTTTTTGAACTAGCTTGAGAGCGTTCGAATCAAAAGTTGTTGCAAACCCATTTAATTTACATTGATGTTTTTAACCGTAATTGTGTCCAACAGAACGAACTAGTTCAAAAAAAGCTGTTGGACACAACTCTCTATGTAATACCATATAAAATGTAGTCTATATAATCGAGTATCTTACCTGATGTAGAAGTTTTTTTATTTATTTAAGTACCCGGTAAGTTTTTGGTGATTTGTATAGTTTTCGCGCTTTTTGTTTCTTTTTTAGGTTTCTCGGCATTTTGCGTTTTTCCGTTTTTGGCGATTTAGTTTAATTTTAGCGATTTTTTCTTGATCTGGCGCTTTTTTCGCCTTGGCAATTTATTTGAGTTGTAGTGATTTTTTTCTTGTTCTAGCGCTTTTTTCGTTTATTGCGATTTTTTGCGTTATTTTGGTGATTTTTTTATTTTGCGATTTTTTAAGTTTTAGAGCTTTTGCAAATTTCAAACGTTTGCTTCTACTAATTATTTTTAATTTATGGATGTTGTTGAAAATCATTTCGTGAAAAGTCCAAAATACACACTTAATGATACTTTGGAATTAAAGAAAAATTAATTCCTTAATAATAACTTCCAATTCTGTTCACTCTGTGTATGTATAATTATATAACATGAAATCATATCCTGTTTGCTTCTTCAAACCATTTTGTGTGTATGTGTGATATTAAAAAGAGAACAACATGATACACTTCTTTTTCAATATGCAACACATGCTGCAACAACATCATCGATTTAATAACATGCGGTATGATTACTTACATATGTATGTATAATCATGACAAGGGAGATAACGATGAGAACTTTCTCCATTCCAATGTTTGATTTTGCTATACAACTTTACTTATTCACATGCATATATACTCGTATGTACATACATCTACAATATATTTTTTCAGTTCTGTTTAAATTTTTTTATTAATATTTCTCCTAGTGCAAAAACAGCTTCGTTACTACTTTGATGTGTATAATATAAAAGAGCTTTCCAACAACATCATTACAGTGCAATGATTCTCTACAGTAAACTAAAATACTTTGTAAGAAACCGATAACATGGACAAAACTTGCACCGCACCACGAAACCAATATGACCACCGACCTCACCACTATAAGAAGTGTTGCAGCTACTACCACTGCAAATATGATCATTTATTAAGAAGATATGCTTGTGTATGTACATATCGATGGCGTAATATAAAAAAGGCCTAACTCATTTTTTTCGAAATCACGTTTTTAATGTTTTCTGGGCGACAACGTATAATTGCATCCTCCTTGAAGATCTTAGTACGTTACAGTTCAAAATCAAGGACTTATGGCAACTTAAAAAACTATTTCAACATGTAAATGCTTTATTTGTTTCTTCAGTTTTTTGCTTCTCCTGTAAAATATCGAAAATTCGAGTTAAGCCTTTTTTATATTAAGCCATCGATATGTATGTATAAATTCGAAAGTGTGATAGCTCATTTCAAAAAAAAAAAAAAAAACAAGTAAGAGTACTATATTCGGCTGTGCCGAATCTTATATACCCTTTACCAAAGTGCTTTAATGTAGTATAGAGATACATACATAAAGTATAAACAAAAAGAAAAAAAAATAATTTGACCTAGTTACTTTTATGTACAAAAAAAAATTAATTTTCAAACCCTAAAATCATCATTTTAGATTTTTCTGATTCCTTATACCAATCTAGTAGTTCTTAAAAAATGTAGAAAGTGTGTTAAGTGAAAAAAAAAGAAAATTAAAAAAAATGTTTTATTTATTTACTTTAATATCCAGAAAAAAAAGTTCAAAGTTTCCAGCTCTGGAGCTGTGGTTTTTATTTTTATAGTTTCCTACAAAAAAACTTTTATTTTTAAAACGTAAAATACACATAATTTATAAAGGCAAAGATAAAAATTAATTAGACTTAGTTACTTTTATATATCATTGATTTTTCTGATTTCTTGCTCCAATATATTTCTTTTAAAAATATAAGATATGTTTAATTTATAAAGAAAGGGCTAAAACAAATTTTTTTTTTGTCAAAAAAAAAAATAAGTTTTCCAACCCTGGAAACGTGTTTTTAATTTTTTAATTGTTTTTTTTTATTCGAAATACTAATTTTATTCGTACTCAATCATAAAATAATTTTATTTAATAAAAAAAAATAAAAATTACTTTTCGGTAGTTAATTTATTATATCACAAAAAGTGTAAGTTTCCCAACCCTTTTTGATTTTTCTGATTTCTTATACCAATCTTTTCTTAAGAATGTTAGATGTGTTTAATTTATAGTAAAAAAGGAAAAATTTGTTTTATTAAGTTACTTTTGAATAAAAAATAAGGTTTTCCAACCCTGGAAACGTCGTTTTAATTTTTTTAATTTTTTTTTATTTTGAAATACCAAATTCATTCGTACTGAAGTATAAAATAAGTTTATTTTATAAAAAAAAATAAAAATTGGTTTTAGGTAGCTAATTTTTATATCACAAAAAGTGTGGGTTTTCCAACTATGATATCAAACTTTTTGATTTTTCTGATTTCTTATACTAATCTCTTTCTTTTAAGAATATAAGATATCTTTAATTTATAGAGAAAAAGGGAATATTTGCTTTAGTAAGTTACTTTTCTATAAAAAAAAGGAAAGGTTTTGCAACCCTGGAAACGTTTTTTAAACTTTTTTAAATTGAAATACCAATTTTATTCGTACTGAAGTATAAAATAATTTTATTTATTTAAAAAATATTAAAATTAGTTTTCGGTAGTTAGTTTTTTATATCACAAAAAGACACAACCTAACCAACCCTGGAATCATCCTTTTTAATTTTTCTGATTTCTTACACCAATCTATTTCTTTTAAGAATGTAATATATGTTTAATTTATAGAAAAAAAAAAGAAAACTTTGTTTTAGTAAGTTACTTTTGTATAAGAAAAAAAGTTAAAGTTTTCCAACCCTGGAAACGTCTTTTCAAATTTTTTAATTTTCTTTTATTTGAAATATTAACTTTATTCGTGGTGAAGTATAAAATAAGTTTATTTAATAAAAAGAAATAAAAAATTAGTTTACGGTAGTTAATTGTACATATATCACAAAAAACGTGGGTTTTCCAACCCTGGAATTATTCTTTTCGTTTTTTTGATTTCTTATATCAATCTCCTTCTTTTAAGAAGATTACATATGCTTAGTTTATAGAAAAAAAAGGAAAAATTTGTTTTAGTAAGTTATTTTTGCATAACAAAAAAAGTTAAGGTTTTCCAACCCTGGAAACATCTTTTTAATTTTTTCAATTTTGTTTTAATTTTTTTAGTTAGAAATACCAACTTTATTCATACTGAGGTATAAAATAAGTTTATTTAATAAAAAATTATTAAAAACTAGTTTTCGGTAGTTATTTTGTATGGCAAAATGAAGTTTAAGTCTCCCAACTCTGAGACCGTCTGCTCGATTTTGCTGGTTTTCAATACCAATCTTATTTCGACCATTTCTGATCGCTTATTTATCTTCCCTATGCATAAGGATCCAGAATATATATACTTTATGGCTCGCTTATTAATATTCTAGAAACTACAAACGGAATGACAAACCTATATATGTATACCCTTTTACCATTTTTTGGTAAAGGGTATAAAAATTGTAAACATCACGTATATAAGGTATAACACACATATCGTCACCTTAATATAGAAAGGCCTTAAATCATTATTTTTTTGAAGTCGAGGTTTTCATGCATTTCGATAGAAGAACACCTAAGGTAACGAAAAATACAAAAATCTTGATTTCCAAAAAATAATGAGTTAGGGCCTTTCTATATTAAGATAACGATAAGTACACATCTACATTGTGCATACCTGTACGCGTATATTTGTTAAAGTATGAACAAAGTAAAGTTTCTACAGACCGATTGAGCAATTTTTTGCGTTTGTGTATTGAAGACAGAATGTTCATGAAGGTGCGCAAATCCATATTTCAAAAAATTCATGTTCATATTTTTAATCTTTTTTTACGCAATTTTTTTATTTCTAAAGCTTAAGCTTCATGAAATATGAAACACTGAACACAAATGATGTCGAACTATATTTATGATTTTAACAGGCTAAAGTTCGTATCGCTTTTTAAGCCAAATTACATGTGATAATTATTAATGAACAAATAACACCAAAGTCTGTTGTAAATATTCTGACTAACAACACATAGTTGAACGGAACAGCCAGCCGTTTTCGAAGGCCACTAAACCTTCATCATCAGCGTTCTTTCGTGTTTGGTCCACTGTGTGTGGTGTCAGTAGATGTAGATTTCTGCTTTATATACTTAGCATTATTGCTATCGAACTATCTTCGTGAGCTATGTGTATTAAAAAATTTGTTAATTTCAATATTGTTGTGTGCGCTTCTGTCGTCCTTAATGATTTAAGTTGTTACTTTTATGTAAGGGATTTGGTGTTTTAGAAGGATAAATGAAGTTTGTTTCTTCACTTGGATATATAAAATATTTTTTTCATAAATGTTTCAAAACTATATGAAAATGTTAATGAAAAATTACAAAAATACTGTAAATTACATAGAGTCCACACCTAACATGATATGTGAGATGAGAGCGTCAAATTCAATAGCAGAGATAATTATGTTACGTCTAGACCTCAAATTAATGTTATGTCAATCGTATAATATTTTTTATGAGAGCGCTGTTATAAGAAATCCTATAAAAACAATCTTACGATATGAACTGTCAAAGAACAAACGTGCATGAAAATTAATTAGTATGCATGTGTTTAGTGTTTATTTATTAAAATAAATGAAAATTTATTGTGTTTAATTGATTTATGAATTAAAGTATGTGTAAAAAAGTGAAAATAAAATAATTAATTATACAAATCTAATACATTTTAACTCGGTGAGAATTTGCATAAAATTAAATTCTATAAGAAAAGTATCATATGAAAATAAATATCTGCATTTAATTTTTGTTATTCTGCCGACGTTCTCTCAGATATTATGTCAGAGTTAATCACAGTTGTAGACGCTATGTTAAGCATTTGTTTGTTTTAGTCAAATGAAGGAAACTTTAGAAAAGTTCTAGTCTGAAAATAATAGCTCTATAGATGATTTGAACATGAGCACTTTTTTATTTTTGCGACACATTATATAATATGAACATTAAATTATTTGCTATTGTTAACTTGTTATAGTTGTAGTTGTAATAATGACCTTTCTGTTGCCAAACAATTACAATATACAATAATATACTCTACATACATATGTACATATTTACGAAAAACTTACTGGAATGAGCAATAAATAAATCCAAGTTCACACATTGGCATAATAAAGCACAAACAAATGCATGAAGTCATATTATAAAAACAAATAAAATGTTTAAAGATAAAAATAACAAATGTGTTTTGTAAAATTATTATGTAACTGAATATACATAACATTTTAAAATATATATAAGTTAGGTTAGGAAGGGTGATGGTGCTATACCATACCTACACTTGGGAACCCAATTAAGTTAGTTTTAATAAATTTATTTTTAAAGTTGCAGTTCAGGTGATGATATCGTTCTTGCCGAAATAAGACTCCCAGTTGGGGCGAGGGGAAAAATGAACTAAAACGAACAGATATATATGATATTAGTTTTGTTTTTTCGTTTATTACTTCAAATAGTTGCACACATACTAAATACTGCAATAAATTTGTGGCAAAAAGGAAAAAGTGCTTAAGCCGAGATAACATGATTTTAAGTTAATGGTACCTTGCATATTTTCCGAGAAGTTATAGAACTATGATTTGCGGCTTATCTTTTTTAGGCTTCTAATCTTATTTGTAATAATAGTTTAATTTAGGTTATACTTTGGTATATTTCAACTTTAATGTATTACTTACAGTTTGGAGAATGATGCTTGCTTAAAAAAATAAAGGTTAACGGAGAATTTCCCAACTTAACTGCAAAAGAAATAAATTTCTGAAAATCGACTTGAAAGCTTAAAGGTTTGCAGGAGAGCACCTTTAAGCTTTAAAAAAAATATAAAATATAACTTAAGCTCTTTTTCCTAATTAAAACATAATTTTAAAGAGCATACGCTTTCTTATTAAAAATACACGCAAAATACAGAAATATACATTTATATTTATATATAAATAAATAAATAAATAAAAATAAATAAATACCCTGCAGGAGAACGAACTAGTGTCCAACTGGTATTTTACTAGTACAGAAATCACCACCACTAGTTCCCAACTGTAAACTTTCCTATACCATCTTAATGCTCAAATTAGCATTGAGTGTGTTTAGAAAACTACTAGTACCATTGACACTAGTTTAGGACTAGTTTATTACCAGTTCTTTTGTAAAGAAAAATTCTATAAAATTGGTGGTTTATTCCTTTGTTACTCAGCTAGTTAAAATTCGTCATTATTTATCAAAATTCTAAACTACAAAAGGGTAATTATAATTATTTAATTAGAATTATTTTTAGATGAACCTAATATTTTAATAATTGTATGATATCAATTTTCATACAGTGTAAAGGCTCTGTTAGACAGTCAAAAGTTAATTTGCAATGTGGTGCCTTGGAACTACTTCCTATACTAATACTCATCAGCACTAGTAATATTACACAACAATTTTAACCCTTTTTGCACTAGTTCTTGCTATTCTAGTAATTATACTAGTAGCTTTTAGACAATTATCGCCTACTCTCCTGCAGGGTAGTACAAGCTTATATACAATTAAATAAACATATACATACATATGTATGTAAATAAACATAAGCAAACTGAAGCTTTCGCCTGCCTTTTTGATATCAAAATCAGCAACAATAAAATACAGCCTCAAATAAATTATGCCCTTCAGCGTCTACTGTATTCACACATGTACACGAGTACATTTGTACATCTGTATATAACAATAATAAAAAAACAGCAACTACAGTTACAACATCAATATCAGCATCAAACTATCACACACAGCATCAGATATGCACACACATACAATCCACTTGACCTTAGATTAGATAAAAACGAATGTTCACTAAAGCGAATAAATTTCGAAACAAAATTTTTCGATATTTGTTCGCAAATCTAAAAAAATTCGAATGTTCGCTAAAACCTCGAACTTCGAACTTCTCTCGATAGTTTTTCAAATGTGTGATGGTAGCCGAGTGAATGTGTGCTAGCCTGTTAATCTAGAGGTACCAAGTTCGAGTCACGACAGCAGTGTAAGTTAAAAAATAAAATAAGAACACAACACATACTGCATATGTACAATAATCGAACGGAAAAAAAATTTGCCACCATAGCCTAGTGGATGAGTGCTAGTCTGTTAGAATGGAGCTACCATGTTCAAGGCCTGTAGCGTAAGCTAAGGTATTAAAAATAAATAAATAAAATAAGTAAGCTAAAATAAATAAATCGATATCGTAATTAGTTCGATATGCTCTCACTTTTGATATTGCTAGCGAAACTTAGAAATCGAATGTTTCTGGGACAAAACTGAGCGTCTGGAGAACTTTTTTCGATTCATTTTTGAGTGTCACTCTCGATAGTTGTAGACGATAAATGTGCGAGATATACTCGAAATCGATATCAATAACGAAAGTCTTGGTCAACTGGGAACTTTTTGCTAGTAGTCACCCAGCAAAAAATTACACATTACCATTAGAACTACTTGCCATATAATGACTTTCTTTTCTGATTGCCAATTTTCATTACTCGCTTACAAATCACATGACATAAAATTTAAAAAAAATGACGTGCAAGTTGCTAAATGAAGAGAATGATTTTTTTAGACGAAATAGATTACGTGAAATGTTGAGAAATAAAAAAAATGTAAGTACTTCTCAAGAATCGATTATTTTAGTCTCACGCCTTGTTAAAATCATTAAGTTGGTAATCCAGTAGGGAAGTGCTTCCACCAAAAATACTTAATTCCAAACTCGATTACCTTTTTTGAAATTTTTTGCTGGGCAGTGATACGCAGTAATACTTTCACATCTCTACATATATAAAAATTACGTGTATGTTCGTGATCGCTAAACTCAAAAACTACTGGACCGATTTTGAGCAAATTTTATTTGCATGCATGGGCCGTGAGGAGTGTTTCTGTGTAGTTTGAAGTTCGTCCGACAGACTTCTTCGAAATATCAATCCGCCATGACTTTGCAACGAAACCAGACTTGCAGTGAAAATAAAATTTGAAGGCAAATCAACGTTTGCCAAGGTCAGCTAGTTTTATATAAAAGTCTATGCCCTAGTCTCTTCCAGAGGATAGTTAGAAGATTATTCATACTTTGTAATAATATAAATAAAAGCTAGAGATTTCTGTTTTGTACTAATTCATATATCAGAATTTGTCCTAAATAGAATACCATTGAAAATCAACAAAAAAAAAATAATTGTAACAGGGCTGGAAAATTTAAACATTTTTGGTGTATAAAAATATTTTACTCAATTAAACTTTACTTTTTTTTTTTTTTTGTTCATTAAATATAGTTCATATATTTTAGAACGAAATAAATTGCTAGATATATATAACCAATAAAATCAAAAGCAATAGTAGTCAAGGAAGTACAATTGTAAAAAACTTGTTTATTACAGCTGTCCAGGGATGAAAACTGGCTTTTTTATAGGTGCTAATAAAATTAAATTAAAAAATTAATATCATAAAAATAGTAAATAATTCATGAAACTACTCGTATGTAAAAGTATTTCATATTACATATCGAGTTTTGAAATTTTTATATATTATGCCCTAATTATGTTCGACGATTAAATCTTCAAAGTCGCAGTTGTGGTTCAGACGACAGCGTTAATTTGCATTAGCTGTCTTACTTCAAAATAACTTGTGAATTATCCCCATCCCAATATGTATATACTAAATCAGAGTGAATTAATACTGAATTTAGCTATTTCGGTATGGTAACACCGTCAACAATCAATCAGCTGTAACATAACATAACACAAACGCAACTCGCAAAGCGATTAGCCTGTCTGCGAAAAACACCCAGGGTCTATGGTGGGAATCTAACCCATGATACAAGCCTCTCTGGACTAAGAGGCTAATATCGCTACCACTCAGCCACAGGGGCGAATGGTTTTCTATTGCAAAATTAAATTGGATTCAAAGTTAGAAAAAGTAAGTCATGTTAATTGTTTTTAGCAAAAGAAAAATGAAATATTAAAATCGAAACACATTTTTTCCATTTTAAGAATTTCAAGGAGAATAAGTGAAGTGTGTGGTACTATAGGGATGCGCAGATTCTGCTAGCTGTTTACTAAAAGCAAATACTGTCGTCTGTCAGGGTAAATTTTTAATTCACATTAGTGAGCTTTTAATGCAAATAAACGCTTTCGTCTGTCTACGCTATAAAACAATTACTATTTACCGTCTATGCTAGAAGGTTCGTGGACATGTTTTACGTTGTTGTTCTAAACCATTATTTTCAAAAATATTTTCAAACAAAAACGTCCTAAATCTTTTTACAGAATTAGGGCATTAAAATATTATTAAATAAGTCGTTTTAACAGAATGTCCAAAATGCATAAGAAAAAGTAAAAATTATTGTATTGCCTAAGCTCTAAAGGACCTTCAGAATAAAAAAAAATATTGTGTATCGATCAGAAATGGACAACCCTGGTTTTTCTAAATACTATGGGTTACAACAGCAATACTCTGTTGTTATTGAGTGACGTGCACATCACTTACTTGTCCCAACTAGTGCTGGGATACTATCGATATTTTCTACTATCGATATATATCGATAGTTCAGATTTCACTATCGATACTATCGATATTACTATCGACTGAACGTTTGTACCTGAGAAAGAAATATATACATAACTAATTTTTTATCAGGTTACAATTAGTTTTTTATCCCTTTATTGAAAGTAATGGGTGTCCCAACAAGAACGCAACACGAATGAACAACGTATTCTCATTGTGAAATTGTTTTACCAAAATGGTGAAAGTTTTGCGGCTACAGTTCGCAAATTTGCGATCAATTTGGGGTCACAATGATGCTCCAAAAGAGTCAACTTTAAAGAGATTAATGGATAAATTTGCCAAAACTGGGTCTGTTAGTGTTGTAAAGACAACAACGCGCCTTCGACCAGGTCGATCGACCGAAAATGTCGCAGCTGTACGTGATGATGTCGCTCAAACGCAGGTCAAGCGCAAACAGTCAATGGTGTTCGGTATCGTGAAATGATAACCAGTTTTTTCGTGCCTAGAATTAAAGAAATGAATGTGGAGGGCATGTGGTTTCAACAAGACGGCGCCACATGTCATACAGCCAGAGAAACAATTCAATTGCTACATCAGTCATTTCCCGGCCGTGTTGTTTCGCGTTTTGGAGACCAGAATTGGCTGCCTAGATCGTGCGATTTAACATCATTAGACTTTTTTCTTTAGGGTTTGGGGTGGTTTACGCGAACAAGCCGACGACGACTCAAGCCTTAATGAGGAAATTGGACGCTGCATTAATGAAATACCGCAGCATTTATGCAAAACGGCCATTGAAAATTTCATTAAAAGATCGCGTGCAAACCCGCGGCGGACATCTGCCCGATTTGTTGTTCCACACATAACCTCCTTTTGTCTACTTTACGATATAATAAAGTTTCACAGTTTTTTTTTAAATATCTGTGTTTTATTTAAAATTTAAATCTTGCGTTCTTGTTGGGACACCCTTTATATAGACTTAAGGCTGGGTTAGCCGGACGTTGCTGTTGCTGTACTTATAGAACATTTAAAAACGTTTTACTTCATCTTGTTGTTTTAATATTAAAACGGAACAGCTGTTCACAAAACAGTGATGGGAAATAAAAAAGTTCAAATGGTGAATGTAGCGAAGAAAAAGTACCTAAAATATGTAAACGCTACTAAAACTGTATACTGCCTATTATACATTTATAACAAATAAATATGTTCATAAATACATACATATCGATGGACACAAGTACACCTCGTCACAAAAATTTATTGCAATATCGTAAAAATAACACTTTTAAAAGCAGTTTAACAAAGCAGTTGTGCTGTTTAATATTATGTTTTTATCTTCCCCTGTAAAATTACAATTATTTGAGTTAGGGCCTTTCTACTTGTGACCAGCGATATGTATGCAACATGAAATAATTTTTACATGTGTGCATAGACAATAAGAAGTTGTGATACCATTTATATCCTTTAATACATATCACATTTATATTTTGCTCATACATATTTATGCATTTCTTTATTATATATAAGTACATATACATACACATGCATGAATATATTTGTGCACATAAGTATGTATATATGTACATTCCCAAATATTTATTTATATACTTATGCTTTTCCACACAGATATTATTAACAAAATTACCAAAAAACAGAGCCAAAATACCCCTATTCCATTTAACTTACAATGACACCATCACTGGCTTACAAACGTCACTTAACAACGTTAGGAAATTCTATTTTATACAGGTTGAGACGTGCCGTCAACGTTACAGCAAACTTCGGTAAGCGTTTGCATTGTTTTCAATCAACAAAAATGATCAGCTGTTTCGTTAGCTTACGTGGACGTTCGGCTAATTCTACTTTTATGTTTATTTTAATATGTATGTATGTTATTTTAAGTGACAGTTTTTGAAAAATTTTGCTTTCAGTTAAAAAAAATTTAATAATACCTCAGGTTTTCGAAACTGCATAATATCGATATCGATATTTTTTCCTATCGATGTTTTCGATATTTTAAAACTATCGATAGTACTATCGATAGTATCCCAGCACTAGTCCCAACACCTCAAGTTTTTCTGCCAATTTTACAATTTCTGGCCCATAAGTTGCCATACGGCTACACAAAAATGCTTCAGTTTTGCGAACTATGACCACGAAATTTTCGCCAAATTATTTTAATGCATTGTTGAAGCGTATACATTGTTGCATTTTTATTATTGACCTAATTTTCACTAGTCATCTGTAAAATAATTACAGTTTGAATCATCATAACTGTTTACGTCGCCATATCTTCTTTCCAAAATGACAATGAGCAGAAAATATTTGTGAATTTTTACAGAATAGCATTTAGTTATGTATGTCCCCCAAAATATATGATTTTTCAAACTTTTTTGCATATCTGAAATTTTTGTTATTAAATGATTTTTCATTTGAAACCAAATGCTTTTGTTTGCTGGGAATTCAATTGTTGAATTACTGGCATGTGAACCAAAAGTCAGCTACAGAGTTTAACTAAATATACTCCAAATACAAGCATGTACGTTCATTTTTGTATTTTCTCTAAAAAAAAATAATACTATGCTTTATAATTTTTTACTTGGGGAATGTCAGTGCAATACATATGTATTTCAGCGATTTCCCTTTTATTTTTGCAGCTGAAGCAATAAACGCTTATACATACTACAAAACCATAAGAGCATAATGCAATGAATTGTTAGTATGAACATAAAATTTATTATGACAACAATCAAAAACATACAAAATACAATAACAACTAAATTGTTTGATTGCTAACAGTGCTATTCACCATTTATCGTTATTGATTCTTAATTACTTTATAGTTTTTATTTTTATTTTTTTCAAAATACTTTCATACATATTTGGTAAAGGAAATATTAACAAAAATAGCTAGTTGTTCCGTTCTACTACGTGTTTGGCAGAATATTTACGATACGATAATCAAATCATTAATAAATAAATGAAGTTCAAACAATAATAATAAAAATAGCTATAATTAATAGCTAGGGGCTTGTAGCAAACAATTTAAAAGTAAAAATATAATTACTAGTTACAAATTAAAAAATGTTTGTCTAAAAAAATATAAGCAAATTAAATCGAAATTATTGAAGCGGTGTTAAGTAAACCAATAGAGCCACATAAACTTTTATTATGTGATTTGAAAAAAATTAAAGCAGATGAGAGCTATATCACCAACACAGCTGTCGAGTATAATCAATTATATTATATTTCAGCTGCAAATATTTGCAATTTTAATTTAAAAAAAAAAAACTATTTTTCTGTTTAATCAAAACGAAATATTTACTGCACGGGGAATCGAAAAATATTTTTTTTCTTAAATGTAGTTTAAAACAAAAGTTTATTTCAAGCATGCTTAAAGCAAATTAAAAGATCTAAAACAAGGAGTATTCAAGAATTGTCACGCGTGAGGGTGAGTGAATTTTTTTTTACTTATTCAGTAAAATAATAATTTTGGATTATTAGCGCGTATACAAATGTTAAATTGCAACCATTCCAAAAACGAAATAAAAATAATAATAATTATGCTACTTTAAACGAACTTTTTCTCTTATTTCTTCTTGATATTATAGAGTAATCTAATAGTGAGCTTTCAATGTCTTTGTTGTATTTGAATGTAAATAAAAAACTATTTATAACATTAGTTTATCGAAGATTTCACTGGTATAATAATAATACCATGAAAAAAATTTTTTTTCAAAAATTTAGATTTACTGTCACTTTATCAAGTGACTTAAATATACTTAACAGTTTCTGAAAATTAAAAAAAAAATAAATAAAGTCGAAGGTGAATGTATTATTAATATTAACAAAATTTATCATGCGTGAAAGAAATTGAGCGTGAGTGATAAAAAAAATTGTCTCCTGAGACTAAGTGATAAAAGCTTTGGCTGTAATTAACTATGGCCTACAAAATAGCAAAATTTCCCATAGAGCAACCTAAGTATATCTAAAACAAAAAATTTTAATAGTGCTCCCCTGATAACCCAGGCTGTTCAAATCGGCACGTGAGTGCTGAACATCAATCACCTTTTTATACAAATGAATACACGCACGCGTAAACATTACTCTCGGTGTTATCTCAGTGGACAGCTCTGCTGATAACCTACAGAATCCCACGGAAGCAAAATTTTCTGTTTCAAAAAAGAATTATTCTAACACTTACACAATTACATACAACTTCATAAGGAAAGTTGTGTGCACACTACGCTACATAAATAAGTCATATGGCTCATTTGCTGCAAGAACGTTATAATTAGAACAATTAGATTTTAATATTAATAATGCAGAATTATATAACAAAAGGCTAAATTACGAGTGTCTTAATTCGACTATATGACGGTTTTCTACTAGATTAAAGAATAAATGTTGCAATGATCTTTATTCTAGTACAAAAACTTTGTAGTCGAAGTCGTAATACGACACTGGTAATAAGGCTCAATATCATTATTTATATTATATAAAAAAATTTATACAAATATTTTTATACTCACATTCTAAATAAAAATTAAAATTTCCGTTTTCCTCAAAATTGTGTGAAAAATTAAAACGTTTAAGAGTGCAAACTTTTTCGCATATTCTTTGAATAAGTTCTTTCTTTTTCATTTCGAAAATTGCTTTTTCCTTCTTTGTTTTGCGGGAGAAGTGTTTCACATTTTCGGTTCAGATCAAAATAATCGACATGAGGACATAAAATTTTGCTGATACACTTTCAAAAGTAACATCAACAAAAAATGCACACACACATACAATGACGCATATTTGAATCTTTTAACATATTGAATCTTTAAACGTTAAAATGTTTGCATCTTGTATTAAAGCAGTAGAAGGAATTACAATAGCAGTGGTAGTAAAAAAATATAAAAATGCATGCAGCCTTGTAATGAAAAAACAAAAGCGTACAAATTGAATTTGATTCATTGAAATTTGATGTTTTTCTCCCTTGTGCTGTTTTTTTTTTATTATATTGCATATTGTTTTACATTTTATTTTGATACTGCTTAATGCAACAAAAAAAATTCATTGTATGTATATATTTTATTTCTTATTGTTATTCTTTCTGTTTGCATTTTTTTTTTTTAATTTTATTTTTGTTATTATTTTTCTTATGCATTGAGATGCTTAAATTACTTGTTTACATTGCATTTGTTTCCTCCTACGGACTGCATAAAAAATGATGATGGTGAGTTTGCTGCTATATTACGCTCGTTAAATATGCCTATAGTATTTGGATTTAAAGGAGTTTTGTTTAAAAATTTTTTTTTTCTTAAATGATAACAGAAACAGAGCCAAAAGCCATGATCCTTCTTTCAAAATGTCTTCATATTAGGGGGCCTCATTATCTATACAGATATTTCTCATTGCACTCAACGATCATGGTAGTATTTCTCTTTTTGATATGGAGTAAAGCAGCATTTTCAAATTTAGCTACGAATTTTTGCTGACCTACTTTGCTCAAAAAAAGTAAAAAATAATATAAAAAATGCAGAATAATAATTTTAGCTGTTGTCTCGTTATAATGTTACAACCAGGGTGGCGTATAGTATATATAAAGAATCATTTGCATCACTCATGCGCCACCACTACACAGTGGGTGAATTGAGCAATGAAAGGGAAATAAATCTGCACTTTTGATTTTGATAAAACTACACACAGCCATAAAAGAGATATTGTTGAGCTTAATGCCCTAATTCAGTAAGAAGATTTAAGACGGTTTTGTTTGAAAATACTTTTGAGTTCTTGTTTTTGAATTCTCTAAATTTTTTTCTTCAAAAATGATTGTTGTCTTTGATAGTGAAAAATAAAAGTATTATTACCATGTTTTTAAAATATAAAAATTAAATGAAAGTATTATACAATATTTAAAAAAAAATATGAAAAAATATATGTTGAATATAATGTTTGGAATAAAATTATAAAGCAAATACACTCACCTTCTAGCAGAGACTATTATTAATAAATATTTTAAAGAATCACAAACTACGGCATAAGTTTTGAATTTTTACTTCGTATTCTTATGAAGGGCAAAGCTACAGTGGATCAAATTAATGAATTAATGAAAAATTTATATTGTTAATTGGATTTTGACAAATTTTCATTCATATGAATTCGCAACAAAACACTGATATATGTATATGCTTACATACTCGTATATCTCTCTCTCCAAACTTCTAAAGTTCTTACACACACCAGAAAATATGAATGTGTTTTAATTTTTATATTGTATATTTTTATTTTATAAAATATATAGAAGGAACATTTTCACATTATAATTCTATATTGTACTTTCACTGTACATGCTCATTTGTATTGAGCCCAACTCATAATATGCATAGATTGAAAAATAATGTCTGTCAAAACTATTTTTTAAACATATTTTTGGGCGACGCTTTAGCTTTTATCTTTAATTTTTTCTCCAACTTTTATACAATTTATTCGCCATAACGATATTTTCATAATGTTCTATGAAATCTTTTACCGATTTGTTTTAACTTCCTACTACAACAGCACATGTCTTTCTCCAAGCATTTTCATCAATGTGTCGTATTGTTCGTATTGTCTGAACAAGATTGTGCAGTATAAAACAGGAAAATGTTACATGCCAAATGATAAATTATGCTGTTCTGGGATAATGTAGAAAGACAAAAACTTCAAGTCAAATATTGGCATTTTATATATTTAGTTTTGTTATAATTTGTCGTTGTGGTTTTGTGTTGTTGTTGTTGTTGCTATTGTTATTGTTGATGTTATTGCTGTTAAGCTTGTAAAAAAAGAATTGAACTTACATTCCCTATAAGCGCATCATTTTTCTTGTTGTGATTTTTTGTGACTTGTCGTTTCTGGTAGAAGAAATTTAAACGTTAGACAGTGGTATATAAAATACAAAAATTTGCCAAAAAAAAAAAAAAACAAAATCACCAAAACTAAAAAAATTCCTAAGACTAAAATAAATCCTTAAAAACCTGAAAAATCGCCAAACACGAAACAAAATGCCAAATCTTAAAAAACGAAATCCCAACTTAAATCATGAGCTCATGCGTTGTGAACGAATAAAAAAACACCCGCTAGCACTTCAATATAGTGAATCTTTGCAGTTTAAAGCTTTTGTGAAAATCTGTGGTTTTCATGAATAACAACCTGTGTTATATATTTCTCTCTTACGATATTAAAATCTTAAAATATTTTTTTTTATAAATATGGCCGTACATATTATAAATAATTTTTTCTAAAACAACAACACAACTTTTGGCTTAATGGATATTGCCTTTTTGCTTCTGTAGAGATAATTTGTGTATCCTACTCCAACTTTTTGTTTTATTTTTTTTTTTTTGGCTTTACTAAAAAAATTAGATTTTTGGACATGCGCTGTTATCCATGAAAACCACAAAAATATTTTATTATATTTATTTATTGATTATAATGTTAATGTTGTTGTAACTACTGCTGTTATTGATTTTTTACTAAAACTTTAAACTTTTGCTTGGAATTTAATGCTTTAAGTATTATTTGAATTTTATTTGAGGCCAAACATACTTTGTACACTTGTTTGACAATTTCAAAATTCCCAAAACAGCTTGATTGCGTGATGTAAATAAAATGATTGATAGATTTTTGCAACTTTAAGATACATTTATAAAAAATAAAAAAGCAATGTGAGTCCGATCACAGAGGAGATGTGTAAACATCTAGTAATGAAATTTGTTTTTAAGTTGAAAGTACTTATGCTTTTGGTATCTTTTTTTAAATTAATTAATTAAAAGTATCAAAACTTTCAATATTGTAAAAACATATGAATTTGTTGGTTTTTGTTTGTTTTATTAAACTTATTTGGTTAGTAAATGGGCACACTGCAGTATATGTATATGTACTGCATTCAAAATTGCAGTAAGCAGTAAATTTACTGATTACTAAAAAAATTCAGTAAATTTTTACTGCTAATGAAATTTAATTTGCATTACTAGTAAAATCGTAGGGCCGTAGCAAGTGGCAAAGTTTTTTCATTCAAATTTTTAAACTTTTGTATGAAAAACATTTAGCCACTTGGTAGAATTTCACTATGAATACGGGCATTACTGATTACTGAAAATTCAATGCACCTCATCATATAACAAATCATTTAGGCAATTTATAAAAATTGTAGAAAAAATTTTAGTAATCCGTAAAAATTTTTTGTTTTTACTGAAACTTTAGTGGTACGGCATTGCTCATCTATGGTAAATGCCTTTACTTTTACTTTTCAATTTTTAATTCCTGTTGTTTATCGTTTAGTTGTTGCTGTTCTTGTTGTTGTGTACACATTGCAATTAAAATAAATTCAGTAAAGGGCGACTTTGACTCGCGCACATTCGGTTTTGATAAGTTTTTTTGATTTAGCTTTCTTAATTTTTTAAGTTTTTTCAGTTTAAACGATTTTTTTTTTCAGTTTTATCACTTTTTTCTCGTTTTGGCGTTTTTTTCTCTATTTGAGCTTTTTTTAATTTTCGCAATTTTTTTTCATTTTGGAGATTTTTTCATTTTGGCGATTTTTTCATTTCGGCGATTTTTTCTGTTTTTTGGGGTTTTTTTTCCATTTTGGCGATTTTTTCTGTTTTTGGGGTTTTTTATTTAGGCGATTTTTTCATATTGGCGATTTTTTTGTTTAAGGATTTTTTTAATTTTGGCGATTTTTGCGGTTTTTGCGATTTATTTTAGTCCTAGAGATTTTTTTTAATTTGGTGCTTTTTTCGTTTTGGCGATTTTTTTATATTTAGCGATTTTATATTTTTTTGATTATTTAGTTTTACCGTTTTTGAAAATTTCAAGAGTTTTCTCTTACGGTTTCCAAGATACAGCAAGTTGTCAAAATTACAAAGTCAAACTTGCATTAACTGATGGAACACCCATTGATTTAAATTTTTTAAATTTAGTGTTAATTGTTGTAGTCTGTATAAAAATACACTTACTTTTAAAATTTCAAGTGTATATATGTACATACAATTGTATGTATATTACATGGGTTTTTAAAATTTTTCGTTGCTCCTTTTGGAACACCCTTTAGTTTTTAACTCTCATGTATTTGTTGTTGTAGTGGTCAAATGTCTACACATTGTGTCCAAATTTCAAGTCCGTAGCTCTCACGGTTCATTTTCACCTTTGCTTGGTATTGCTTCTTTCAAACACTAATACACTCATACATAGCTCACACCAATTTGACAATGCAAAGCAAAAGCAAAAAGCAAAGAAATTTCAGCAAAGAAATCTCAGCAAAGAAATCAAAGTCAAAAGATTTTTACCCCCTAGCGTATAGATGCTTACACATCAAAATAAAACAAAAAGTTGGAGTAGGATACACAAATTATCTCTACAGAAGCAAAAAGGCAATATCCATTAAACCTAAAGAAGAAAGAATTATATATCCTAAAATTAATATTAATAAGTTTATTACAATATTGCCTTATGTGGTTTTTTAAAGTTGTTTAACTTTCAGTTTAATTTTATGTAAAATAAAAAATGTTTTTAACTAAAAACTCGCTCTCTATCTCTCTCTCTCTCTCTATCTGGATTAGTCCCTCTTTTTAGTAGTTTTATCCTAAGTGAACAGGAAAGCTAGAAATATTACAATTATTATATAAAAAATACTTTATATTATACATTTTTATAATTATCTCTAACCCAATCTCCCCAACAATTCCTCAGCTGTCGAAAAATGATTCATCTTAATAATATTTATTAATAAATCAGTAATGATATATTTTAAATTAAATATAATGATAAATAAAATACAAGTCACAATATTAAAAATCACAAAATTTAAAATCCGGATAAAGGAAATTAATACTGATACAAGAAGAATGTTAAAGATTTCAACTCGAATCCAAGGTATGATAAATTGCTAATGTTAGAAGACAAAAGGAAAATTTACTAATAAATATTGACATACAATTCAAACGCATACATACATATGCGTGAACGACCACACGAGCAGTTTGTTGTGTCTTATGCTAGGAACACAATTGGGACGAACGACGAATTTCGTCCACATCCACGAATTCGTCGATTAGAACTCGCTGCATACATTCGTCGTGTGAAGAACAATAACGACGAATTTACTTAGAGAATTCAGCTCTTATAAATGACAAAGTTGATTATTGTCAGTGTGACCATATTAGCTAATTTTGGGCTAAATTTAGCTTATTTTTTCTGGATTTAGCTTTAAAATTTTTATTAAACTCTTAGCTTCTTTTTTTCAGCTTTTTTGAAAACGGATTTAGCTTTATTAGACTTTTTCAATCCAAATTGCGTATTCTCTAAAAATATATTAAAGACATACGTGATTTAGCTTAATTTTATTTTAAAATCTTGTCACACTGTTTATTGTGTATGTAAAGAGAGTGAGAGAAAATTGTTTTTTTCGTCGTTCGTCGGCGTACAAAATAGAAATAAATCTATCTCAGAGTTCGTCACGTACGACGAATTTCGTTCCACGGAGGTGTTGTGCTCATTTTCATATGAACAAATGTGTTTGCCTTTTTATGACGAAAGTTCGCAACGAAAAATTCGCCGTTCGTCCCAGTTGTGTTCCTAGCATTAACCAGAGCTGTTGAGTTTTAATTACGATTATGAATCAATTGGATTACAAATCAAAAAGATTTGTGTTGATTGTACAATTCCCTTTTAAAGAATTTCTGATAAATATATCATTACGATTACTCATAATGGAAAAGTGAATTACTTGAAAAGTGAACTACTGAAAATTACAACCAAATAAACAAAAAGAATCTAAAGTAATCAAAAAATAGTCCGACTACTTTCAAAGATTACTTATGATTATTTTTGTTTATTTTCAAATATTTCTAATTTAGATTACTTTGTTTTGAAAAAGTTGTAAAGAAGCAATAACGTCGGTAAAATGATGTCGTCAAATTGCTTGTATTCAACAATGTATCTAAAGGTGGCGAACACGTACAGCCAAATATATTTGTTTTTTTATTTTAAGCAAATAAATACCTAAATTGGCAATAATCAGAAATTTGGCTAATTATGCACAGAAAAAACTAAATTTCGTTTTCAGTAACCAAATTCATTGAATCAGTAAATATTTTGTATGAATGCGGACCTATAAAGAAATTACAAAGAAATTTGTAGATTCTGATAACAATTTTGTAAAAATTTAACTGGAAAAAAATTTTATTTTTAGTTAACTTATTATGGCATTAGAGAAAAAAGTTAACTGAAACTCAAAATATTTTCAGTCAAATGTATTAATAGGAATAGAAAAACATTTTTGCATATTTTTTTATTTTTTTTTGTATTATTCAGCAAATTTTTTTTATAATTTACAAACATATTCACTAAAACTTTTCGTATTATCAGAAAATAAATTAACGGAATCAATAACAATTCTTACTAATTTAAAAAAAAAATAGTAAAAGTCTTATTTGAAAATAAAAATAACTGAATCAAATAAAAGGTTCCACTATTTTTATTATTTTCGAAAATTGGTTTGTTTTTATTGTTAAGCATTTCGTTCCCGCTTTTGGAACTCGTCAGTAGACTTCAACCCAAAAAATTTTTGAATTTAGCTAACAAACTCCGTATGTTTATAGTAAGACTCTTAATACTATATTGAGAATCACAATATACAACCATAATAAGTTTGAAAACCGCAAACAAAAACTTTTAAAAATAAATTAATGTTTTTTATATCTATAAACTAATTTGTAGAAAAAATTAAAAAAATCAGACAAATTTTTTTACAGTATATAAAAATAAATTTAACTGAAAATAACAAATTTAAATATAAAAAAATAAATCTAAAAATTTTGTTACAAATTTTACTTTATATAGATAATTTTCATTTTATACAGTTATTTTTTACATAAAATAAAATTGGAACAAATAATTTACTGGAACAGTAAAAAATATTTACTGGAACTAAATTATATTTCAAAACACACGTTTGGTTGAAAGTTTTTTGGGAATAATTTTTTCTGTGTGAATTAAGCTTTTATTTATTTTATGTAGTTGAAACTTTTATTTCTTTCCTTTATCTTTAAAAACAAAATTAATATTATATACATTTTATAGCATTTGTTAAGATATTATTGCTCAGCAATGTAATTTATTTATTTTTGTTGCTGAATATATACATATTTGAACACATATTCATACGGTCTACACGCTAATGTGTTGTATCGGGCATCGAATTTGACAATTGCCCCGGCAATAATTGCCAAGATTATTGCTACTGTAGATGCCCAGTTAAGTAGAGGGAGATAAGAAAGAGATATTATTAAGATTTTTCACAGGAAGGATAAAACTTGAATAACTTCGTGATTTGTCCAAACTTCAAAAGCGAAAATTCTATCTCATCACTGAATTGGGACTATTTAAAAATCTTCCCACCTCAACGTTATCAGTTGATGCGTCCACTTATTTTTGCTGTTGAATGTGTATTAATAATTTGTGGACTTATGCTATTTTAATGTACAGCAGTGCACAGTATTTTTGAGAACCCAACATTTATGATCAACAAAATTTTTCTATTATTGAGTTGCGACTACTTTGTTCCCAGCGGTAAAACTCAGAAGATTTTATTGGTGCAGGCCTTATTTAAGGCCTGCTTAAGAATTTTTTTGATTCAATTACTATTACTATCCAACTGCTAAGGGATGCCTCATAAAATACATTGACTCTTTCTCATAAAAGATACGATACACATTCCACACTCCTTTCTATGAGAAGAGAAAAGGAAAGTAGCAACATATTTTTTTTTTGTTTTTTGCCAAATCAAAAGCAAAATCTATTAATTTGAAGGTCTTCCAGAATCTCTAGTGAAGGGAGCAAGAACAGAAGGCTGTCCCATAATAACAACGCCTGTAAGAAAGATATGAGGAGGGAATGGAGCTAGCAGGCCTTCTACATACAATAGAAGAAGTACAGAGGCCTTCTAGAAGATATCTTTTACTTCTTCTTGTTCTCGCTGGGTTACACTTGATTATATGTATATGTGAGCAGTGTACAAGAGCTAATATTTTTTGTAGTGCTAGTTTTAATTGAGTGTAAAGCAAATACAGAGAAAAAGGAACCAAAAAACACATAAAGCCTTTTTACAACAGTTATAAAGACAGTTGTGTCAAGTGTGCAATATTTTTATTGTACGCTTTATAGTGCACCATACTTCATTTCACACACTCCAAATTTCATAACATATTTTAAGTAATAATAAAACTTCTTACAATTATAATCTTTTTCAAAGATATTATTTTGGTGCGAACTTATAAGCCTAAAGAATCTGTATTATTTGTTTTTTCTTTAATACATACATTTATTCTTACAATTGATATTTGATTGGATACTTGTTAATCGGTATGCAATAGTGAAATATGCTTCGATACTAGATCTTATAAAATCAAGAACAATAAAACAGAGAACGATTCAATAATATACATCATGAAAATTAAGCAAGGAAATGATTTGTGCACACCTCTAATATGTACTAGTAAATTTTATTACTTTATTCTAATGTTATGATTATTTTTCTGATATTTTTTGTGCATTATGTTCTTTTTTTTTGTGAACGTAAAATAATTATAAAACAAAAATACGTAATTTCCAAGAAGGTTGTAGTCATGGTGCAATTATACGAGTAGAGATGACTGCGTAAGGATTTTATGTACAAAAATACGGCAATCACAAAAATAATTGTATTTAAACCAAAACAAAAATAAGCTTTTGACAGTCGTCAGCTATAAAGCACATAGAGCAAAAAATTAACAGCTCAAGTAGCGCTGTCAACTGGCTATGTACGCATTGGTTGCAGTTGCAAAAAAAAGCACCAAGTTATGAAGTTACAAACATCACAAAAACAGACGAATTGATAACATCCTCCTCTTTGAATTCGACTAAAAAAGCCAATTGCTTTGCTTGCACCTTTTGTTTTTGGAAAAGTATTTGTTTTCGTTTTGCTTGTAAGCAAACCGTTTAATAACATTTTAAAAATCTTTGTATTATAGAAAAGGTTTTCAAATATTTTGTTTAGTTTCATACAGTGGTGTTACACACTGCAAAAATAAAATATTTTATCATCTTCGTAAGAAGTTTTATTTTGCCCTTAATTGTTTTCTGTTGCTGGTCAATCACCAAGTTGACAGTAACAACGATTAATGCAAGATACGTCAATCAGGTATCCGCATTTCTACAACAAATATTACAACAGCAATAACCACATGTACTTTGTTGGTATAAATTACCTTCTTACTTTTCAAAAAAGGTTAGCATCGTCAGATTGCATGTTTCGTATAGAAAATGACAAACACCATACAAAACTGAATATTCGATGGGTGTTTATGGATACCCAAATAAAAGCATGTTTTTAGGCTTAAACCTAGACAATCCAAATTTTACATTTAGATTGGTATAATGACATTAGTCATCTGGTGTAGTGCTGCCACCCAATAAATGCACTTTGGATTAATGCAAACTTTATTTATATGCCTATGTGGTATACAAGAGAACATGTGCAGGTGTGTGTAAATATTTGAATGTGTGTATGTGTATGCTTGTTTGTGCATGCAATGGTTGCATGTTTTACTTCTCTGTTTGTACCACAAATTTAGTTTTTAAAAAACCATGTCGAATCTTTGAAATCTAACATTAAACACAGGGACATAATTTTGAATTATTCTACTAAAGTAACATGAGTGTATTTCTATTCGAGTTGGTGTCTCATTAAGTATGAGTATTTGTAATAAATTCAGATCTTACTTCAACCTGTCACTCTGTGTCCGTTTTACAAACTTATGTACCTGCAACCCACAATGCTCGAATCTAATTAAAAATAACGACATGTTACAATTGCAAAATTCTGAGGGAAGAAATTTATGTTGCCAAATATAACATGCGTTGAGATGAAGAGGACATTCATAAACGTTTGATAAATTTATGTTAAGTTATTTCATCTCGATAAACCCATTTATTTGCTGTCAATAGGCATTTCTATACACAATATTATGTTGGCTGATTGCATCCATCCATGTACTCAATTTAATATTTAATAGCATTTTGGGCCGTTGGATATTGTTGATGTTTATGTTTTAGATATGACTGACGGTAAAATGGTTAAATGTTAGAAGTAATGGTAGATAATACGAGTATGTCTGCATATGTATTTGGTATTCTTATTGTTGTTGCTGCTGTTGCTGTTTAAATTCAACAACATATTGTACGGGCTACTGTTGAAACAACGTCAAGTGCAGCAGCATTTCCATCGATGTTATTATTTAATAAGCCGTCAGCATTAACAATGACAACTTCAACAAAGAACTACAACAGCAACGTCTGAATGTTTGCAACCAATTCATTTGTTTTATTATCATGCAACTTCTGACATATCGAACTGTTGTTTGTCGCCGTTATAATCATGTTTAGAGTAGCATACCTTTTCTTGCTTCTGTTAAACATATCGATGGTCTCAAGTAGAAAGGCCCTAACTCGTATTTTTTATGACATTTAGTTTTTCAAAAACATCTCGTTGCAAAAATTAACTGCAATAGTGCTTGTACAAGCAATTTTTCAACAACAAAAAAATACATTTCCAACATTACAGTTTCTATTATGTTTCTAGTTTCTTCTGTAAAGCCGCAATTATTTGAGTTAGGGCCTTTCTACTTGATACCAAAGATATTTTGATTGTCTGTATTGTCTTTAAATGTATGCAAACATATACAATCTTATTTATGCAAAATGAACATACATAAAGGGTGTTTTTTTAGAGGTATAGAATTTCGAATTAAAATAAAACACAAGAAAATCGTTTTAATGTCCATCAATTTGGCTTTATTGGAAGGATAATTTTATGCCATTAATGTTTTAATATGATTTCGGGCATGTGGCCGCCGCGGCTGGCTCGAATAAAGCCAATTCTACAGGTCCAATTTTCAACCACTTTTTCGAGCATATGGGGCCGTATGTTGGCAATAACGCCACGAATCTTGGCTTCCAAGTCCCCTAACGTTTCTGGTTTGTTGGCGTAGACGAGCGACTTCACATATCCCCAAAGAAAATAATCCAATGGTGTCAAATCACACGATCTTGGTGGCCAATTGACAGGTCCATTCCGCGAAATTATGCGCTCATCGAATGTTTCCTTCAATAAATCGATTGTGACGTGCGCTGTGTGGCATGTAGCGCCGTCTTGTTGGAACCACAACTCATCCACATTCATGCCATCCAATTCGGGAACAAACTAGTCGGTTAGTCGGCTCCAATTGCTGTGCACGGTGGCGAATCGATTCATTCGGGTCCTCTTCAACACTTTGCTCTACAGCGGCAATTGTTTCTTCGGTGCGCACTGTTCGACGTCTCTGCGGATGCGTATTATCACATAGAGTAAACGTAGTGCGAAAACGATCCATGGTTAACCGAATTAATTGCTCTGATGGACGATTATGTCGACCATAAAATGGACGGAGCTTGCGGTAAACTTCGCGAACTGAACCATTATTTTCGAAATAAATTTGCACGATTTGCAAGCGTTGTTCTTTTGTCAACCTGTTCATGATGAAATGGAAAACCAAACTAAATATTAATCACTTGACAGCTGACAAAATGGCCGCCAGTTAAAAAAGTGATGCCAACTTAAAGTTCTATACCTCAATAAAAAACACCCGATACATATATGCTAGGCATAATTACTAGGCAAACAAAACTGGAGGACAGTTGTTTGGAAAAAATTATTTTAGCCTAAACAATTTATTATTGGTTTAATAAATTTTTAATAATTTTCGTTTCTTAATTCCAGTCCGGACTTGCAATTCTTACCGCAGCAATTCTTGAATGTATGGGAGATTGTTGAAATAGAAATATATACATTTTGTATTCCTCTCTTTGGCTCTTCTTCCCTAAAAAAAATTAAAAGTTAAAAAGTTGCTGCAACAAAAATTGCATATCTGGACCGCGTCTAAGAGGTTTATAAAACAATTAAAAAACAAAATTTGTCTTAAGTCATTTCTAAAACAAATTTATTTACTATGAATAAGGCTTTATATGATAAAGTTTTTGTATAGCATGAAAGTTAATTGTTCTTTAAGGCTTAAAGTTTTTCATTGACAGGGAAACCAGAAATATGTAATTGCGTATTTTTGCTTATGTAACTTATTAATACGGAGATCTTATCTTATCTTATCTTATCCGTTTCGGACTTTTTTATGACTTTTGGCATCGATTTGTTAGTGCACATTTCATCCTTTAAAGCATGTTTTTGCATACTTAAGTCTTGTATGCATATATTATTTTGATGCTTTTTAGACATTTTTTGATATCGAGCCTTATTTTCGATTTAATTGTAAGCAACAAAAATTAAATTTTTCATGAAAAGGTTATTTTTAAAATATTCAAATATGTTTTTGTAGGTAAATTGTCGCTTACGATAAAATTTTACAGCCTGTATCTTAAAAGTTATCATTAATTTTGTCATTTTGATAATTCTAAATTATGAAGAGGCCCATAAAATTTTAATTTCAATAAAAAAGTCAATTTTCGATAACATGTCGCTTACGATAAAATCGAAAATAAGGCTCGATATACTTATAAAAATGTTAACCCTAGAATATCATACTTATTTTTATATCGCAAACGTCATACTTCGTCGAATCGACTACGACTTATTTCAAGAGCCAATAAAAAACGTCTTGAGCAAAAATAAGTACGCAAATAGATTTATTATTGATATTTAGCTAGTTTTTAATTATCATATAACGAAATTCATATATTTCTTTTAATCGTTTAACGTAAAATTAATATTTCACAGACTTTTATCAATTGGCATTTTTTCTTAAAACATAGCATTTATAGCATCAATTGTATGAAATATTACACATTTTTTTCCATTAAGTCTTGTAGTTTCTTATAATAAATTTATTAAACTAAAAAAGCAACATTAGTTTCGAGCAACTGATATTAGCGGCTAACGCTATACGAAAAACGAAACAAAAACAATCACAAAAAATATGTTTTAAGTCGAAAATAAAATCGCGCGTCGTCATTTCGACGAAGTATGATAGTGCAGGGTTAAACAAAATTTCGAGCCTTTTTTCGATTTTATCGTAAGCCACATTTTATCGAAAATTGACTTTTTTTATTGAAATTAAAACTTTATGGGCCTAGCAACAGTTTATAGTTATCAAAATGCCAAAATTGAAAAATTTAATTATTGTTGCTTACAGAAACCAAAATTTCTAACACAACGTTTTAAGCACATAACAGAGCTCTGTTAGTTATTTAACAGTGGTTGCTTAGTCCCTATTTACACTATGCAAGTCTTATTGCTAAGCTGATTAGTTTATTAGGTGAGAGAGAGACGGGGGGAAAAGAAACGTTGCTGTTCCCCTCGTCTCTCTCTCCCTGAAACTAATCAGCTTAGCAATAAGGCTTGAACAGTGTGATTTGAGACTTAATGAATTAGGATTTTAAATTTTTAGAACAGGAACGAGATGTGTACATTTTGTTTTAATTCTCTACAAGGTATTTAATGAAAATATAAAAGCAAGATGTTGGAGATATCGGATTAAATTAGATTTAAGAAAACATAATTTCCTCGAGAAGATTAGGGCACATTTTTGTCAAATATTGAAGAGGACACCTACTGCACCATACAGGTGCGACAGTCTTCATGGTTTTCAATGTCACCCAATTGGTCACTTTTCTTAAGTAATTTTGGAAATGTATATACACATATGTATTATAGCATTGCACAGATACATCTGTTTGCACGAGTTTTGCGTCTTTTTGGTTCTGGTATGAACAAATATGTTATTTAGCGTTTCTGTGACTAGTTTTTAATGTTGATTTTTAAGCAATTATTGTATGGTTGTTCAATGAGCAAATGAGAACAACACATTTCTTTGTATTTGTTTTTTTTTTTAAAGCAAATAAGATATATAAAACTGCTTTTACAATAAGTAACTTATGATGTGTTGAAAAAAAATATACATGGCTAATGAATGAATGCATAAAAGCAAAATTTCACATACATATGTAAGTAAATGCAATTACAAAAAAAAAAAATTATACACGATATGTATGTGTAATTGCTCTCAGAGTAAAATTGTCTCTCTCTCTCTCTCTCTATATATATATATATATATATATATATACTTGGATGCGCCACAAAAAACATAACCAACGTCCGAGCGCACATCTGCTCATCATGTATTTGTTTCAACAGTGGTTTTTTTTTCATATGTTTGTATTACAATATGTATTTTTGAGCAAAAACAGATACAAACAGTAGCTCAGCAGCAATACAAGAAGCACTTGTTATCAGTTTTTAATTGTATTGTAATTTGGAAAAGCACACACACACACAATAACTCTTATTAGAGCCATTTTCACAACTTACCTTTAGCTAAAGGTAGGATTTTGTCTGCCCAATAAATATTTTTACATTGTTACAACTTAAATTTTTAAATGGTATTATTATCAATAATAATGATATTTAATGGATAAAATAATAATAAATGAAGGTATTGTAATGCAAAGCCATTTATCGCGCAGACAAAATCCTACCTTTAGCTAAAGGGAAGTTGTGAAAATGGCCCTTATACTAGTTCTGTCGCTCACACTACAATTATATGCTACATACCATGGTATATTAGAGTAGCCGTTAGTTGTATGGAGAATTTCTTTTTTTTATTTCTTATATTATCTCCCCAAATCAGTTCAGTTTTGTCTAAAAAAAAAATACAAAAAAAATTCATATCTCGCTAAGTTGTGTTTTAGGGGGTGCGTAAGCCCCTCAAAGTTGGCCCTCAAGCCCATTTATTCAATTTAATTTTCTTTTAGTTTTCTTTCGACTATATTAATATAGTATATAAGGGCGAGAAAGTTTTTATATCTTGACAAAAACAGTCCACGTGCTGAATAACCAAAACAGTTTGATTAATTACACTGTACACTAATCGCTATCAAGATGATGCTGGCAATCGCTTCCTGTTAAAGTTGACTGTGCTCGATTAAGTTAAGTTGGAATGTGATTTGAAATTGAGAACTGTTTAAACTTGTCCCTGTAGATTTCTTCACACATGTTTTTAAATTACAGTACTTCACTTTAGCATAAAATTGAAGATATCATCAGTGAATAAAAAGGTAATATTGAAGTTATTTTCTAGCGAATTTTTTTACAAAATATACATAGTGTATAAATTGTAATGCTAACCAGCAAACAACCTGAGATTAAATTTATAAAAATATTTTTGATTTATAAGAGGTTTATAAAACACTTTTTCATAAAAATTTGGTAATATAAATTAAAATTTTCTTATATCAGCTAAAAATTTAATTAAATTTTTACCTGTAAATAATTTGATAACAACAATTTGGGTTTTCCACTTAAATTCTTAATTGAAAATAGTTATTTATGAACAATTTGGTATGTGTTTATATCACAAATTTAAAGAAGGCAGATAGTCCTTATTTGAAACTCAAACCGATTTGGCACTAAATTCCACCACAAAGGATAAAATAACTTGTTCAAAAATATAAATAAATTAATACAAATTTCTGAAATTATTCTACACAGAAAAATTTTTTCTTCACTTAACACTTTTAATTACAACAAATTAAAATAATCAATTAAAAATTTTAATAAATGCTTAAAATTAAATATTTGCTTAAAATTTTTACTTGATTAAAAGTTTAATTAAATATGTAATTCAGTCAATAAAACTTTTGCTAATAGTTTAATATATGAAAAAGTTTAATTGAAACAATTTAATTGTTAATGGATTTTTGTTTTCAATTAAAAGTTTTAAAAGGGAAATATTTTTCTCTGTATATGTTTGTATGTGGGTAATGGATTATGTGGTAAAAGGTATCGAGAAAGTTAAAAAAAAGCAATGTGAGTCCGATCACAGAGGAGATGTGTAAACATTTAGTAATGAAATTTGTTTTTAAGTTGGAAGTACTTATGCTTTTAGTATCTTTTTTTAAATTAATTAATTAAAAGTATCAAAACTTTCAATATTGTAAAAACATATGAATTTAATGGTTTTTGTTTGTTTTGTTAAACTTATTTGGTTAGTAAATGGGCACACTGCAGTACATGTATATGTACTGCATTCAAAATTGCAGTAAGCAGTAAATTTACAGATTACTAAAAAAAATTCAGTAAATTTTCACTGCTAATGAAATTTAATTTGCATTACTAGTAAAATCGTAGGGCCGTAGCAAGTGGCAAAGTTTTTTCATTCAAATTTTGAAACTTTTGTATGGAAAACATTTAGCCACTTGGTAGAATTTCATTATGAATACGGGCATTACTGATTACTGAAAATTCAATGCACCTCATCATATAACAAACCATTTAGGCAATTTATAAAAATTGTAGAAAAAAATTTTAGTAATCAGTAAAATTTTTTTTGTTTTTACTGAAACTTTAGTGATACTGCAGTGCTCATCTATGGTAAATGCCTTTACTTTTACGTTTTAATTTTTAATTCCTGTTGTTCATCGTTTAGTTGTTGCTGTTCTTGTTGTTGTGTACGCATTGCAATTAAAATAAATTCACTAAAGTGCGACTTTGATTCGCGCACATTAGGTTTTGATCATTTTTTTTTTATTTAGCTTTCTTAATTTTTTAAGTTTTTTCAGTTTAAACGACTTTTTTCAGTAATATCGCTTTTTCTCGTTTTGGCGTTTTTTTTTTCTCTGTTTGGGTTTTTTTAATTTTCGCAATTTTTTTTCATTTTGGCAATTTTTTCATTTTGGCGATTTTTTTTCTGTTTTTTTGGGTTTTTTTTCATTTTGGCGATTTTTTTCTGTTTTTGGGGATTTTTTATTTAGGCGATTATTTCATTTTGGCGATTTTTTCATATTGGCGATTTTTTTGTTTAAGGATTTTTTTAAATTTGGCGATTTTTGCGGGTTTTCGCGATTTATTTTAGTCCTAGAGATTTTTTTTAATTTGGCGATTTTTTTATATTTGGCGATTTTATATATTTTTATTTTTTAGTTGCACCGTTTTTGAAAATTTCAAGAGTTTTCTCTTACGGTTTCCAAGATACAGCAAGTTGTCAAAATTACAAAGTCAAAATTGCATTAACCCATTGATTTAAATTTTTTAAATTTAGTGTTAATTGTTGTAGTCTGTATAAAAATACACTAACTTTTAAAATTTCAAGTGTATATATGTACATACAATTGTATGTATATTACATGGGTTTTTAAAATTTTTCGTTGCTCCTTTTGGAACACCCTTTAGTTTTTAACTATCATGTATTTGTTGTTGTAGTGGCCAAATGTCTACATATTGTGTTCAAATTTCAAGTCCGTAGCTCTTACGGTTCATTTTCACCTTTGGTGTACGGAACTATACGGCTTCGAGCCGGTCGACTTGTTTCTCTGCTTGGTATTGCTTCTTTCAAACACTAATACACTCATACATAGCTCACACCGATTCGACAATGCAAAGCAAAAGCAAAAAGCAAAGAAATCTCAGCAAAGAAATCAAAGTCAAAAGATTTTTACCCCCTAGCGTATAGATGTTTACACATCAAAAAATTACGGAAGTTATTGTTATTCAAAAGATTTTCACTATTTTGATATTTTGCAACGATGTTGCTGTTGCTGCGATTAAAAGCAAGACTTTATGTGGCATAATGGTAATTGAAATATCACGCTTTATCTCAATATTGGTTTGTTGCTTCCATTAATAAAGTACTCATTGTGTCAGCCTTCCCCGCCCTTACGTTAATGTCAGCAGAGGAAAAGGCGGAGCATAACTTGTAACGGATTCTGCATAACTCGATCTTTAGACTAAATCGGACTTTAGAAAGAAATCGCTGCTTATCTCAAAAATGTATGAGCATACATTATTTGTTATAATTTACTTTATTTTATACTCCTGCACATCTTTAATTTATATTTTAGTCTCGAACTTCTCTCTCTCTTGTTTAAGTTTATGTTAAGGTAAATGATACTAGGTGTTTGTAATTATTTTTGCCATTCTGTACATATATATGTATGTATATATGTATGGATGTATTTAGTCACAAGTCTAATTAATATTTATTAACTACCGTCAACAATTGTAGTTAGATTTGTCACTTGTTTGACAGTATCATGATGTATGACTAAATTCTGCTAAAAGGATGTTATTTAACTCACATTATTGATGGTCTTTAAGATAGAAAATAAAATAGAAATAGAGATAAATCTAAAAATTAGGTGCTATTATAAAGACATTAATTTATTATGTCTCCTTTAAAGGGATCTTATCAATTGCTTTATTAGATTATATATTTTGCATTTCTTTAATTGATTTAATATTTCTACTAGTCCATACTTGGATTGAATATGCAAAGTTTCAACTACAAGCTAAAATATAATTATAAATACTTGCATAACACTCATTTACTACAACAATGTCATAAGTCGAAAAATTAAATAATTCACAAAAGAAAATTTTATCTCTCTCAAGTAATAAGTACAAATACCTGCTCTATTTGTATAAAATTGTTTCACAATATTAGTAAAAATAAATTAATTCTGCATTTCTATTTTCGAAAAATCTCATTTGTTTTTGTTTTTTGACTTATGACATTGTTGTAGTAAAGCAGCTAAATGTAGTATATAATTCATCTTGAATTTGTGTGTGTCCATTTTCACATTTTATGGCTGCATTGGGACTCATAAATTATATAAATTTTCATGAATTTTCAAATATAATTCGTTTATTTCTTGTTTGTTATAATTATAGTCATAATTTCATTTTGATTCTCATCATTTCTTAAAGGTGAAGTCATTTGCTTAAGCAGCATTTGATTCAATTGCGGTAATAAAAGATCTTGGCCTGCAAAGCTTGTGGTCACTGGAGAAATGAATATAAATCAAATTTTCCTTATTAATATGTATAGGTTTATCTATGTAGTTAAAAGCATTTGACTTTATATATGAATTAATGTTATAACTAGTTTTTTGCTTGATTTGCAATTCTGGGTCATTTTACACTCCCAAAGGTTTCCAATAAATACATATTTACTTTTTATGAAGTCCCAGCAAAAAGTTGTTTTGAATAAAAGTCTTGCAACTTGCAAATTTTATATTAAATAGCATCTTTTTATTATGCTGAAGGCATTCGCTTGAAATTTAAAACGTTGAAACTCTTCATGCCTTCCTTCGTTGTTTGCATGGTTAGAATTTATTTAAATTATCGAAAAAAAAACTTCTATAAGCATTCTTATTATAAAAGGATAACGACAATCCAAAATATAAAGCTCTAAGACTCTTTTTCAGTTAAAACTGGATTTTTTCTGGAAATGACATTAAGTTCTGACAATTGTGATTTGGACCTTAAGAAGATATCATTTGTTTCTGTAACACAAAAATTAATTTTTGACTGATTTCAGTTTGAATCTGACTCAAATATTAGCCTTAATACTTTAAGGAATTTAAGTCATTACATTATTATTTCTGCTAAGGATTTTTTTTTCAGAGTTTTGGGAACAAAAATCTTCAATTAGTCGGACCTCACTATGAAAAATCTGGCAGTTTTCTTCTCTCATTATATTTGCAATTATTTCCTCTGTTTATGGGAATATCTTACAGAGTGTTTTGGCATGTGGCAAAAGTGCTCTAGTTGTGATTGTATCCCCGCTTGTTCTCTATCCCTTCTATAATCTTAATGTTGAACTAATAAAATGATTCAAAACATCTTAACAAAAAATTTTCTCATGGTAAGGGGCAATTTTATTCCAATATTACAACCTACGTGTTTTTAGCAAGTCACATAATGATTTCTTGGTGCGAAGACAGGTTGTGGTGTTAAAAAAACCTTGTGGTAAAGCCATCGTGGGTACTCACATCTTATACACATCAGTGCTTCTTATCTGCACTATCTGTTACAGGTCTTTAATGTAAGACATATACACATGAAGCAACAAGCACAAGTTTTGCATTTAGCTGTTTAAATTAATTTTCTACTGGGCATGATATCTACAACAGCTTTTATTTTACGAAAACTATATGAGATTTAATGTATCAAGTTAATTAAACTATATTGGAGTAACAAAATTCACTAAATACAAATTGAAAATTATAATGAGAACAAATTGTTTTCGAAGGCCCACTGCGTGTGGCGTCAATTGGTACAAACTTCAGCTCTATATACATATTTTTCAATGCAAATAAAATATGTGAATTGTTTTGACTCGTCATACTCTAATTTTTTGAAAGCTTTTTTTTGTAATGAAAGCTCAAATTTACCCTGTCAATCAACAATATTGCCGTTGTATTATTTTTTATTTACTAATCGTGCACATGTCCAGTGATGGTATTTTGGTGCGTTTCGGGTATTTTTTGGTGCCTTTTGCCTCTTCATAAACGCGAAATTTTGGCTTACACCCTTTTTTTTTAAAAAGCGGGTATTTACAGTGCTTTTAACAATTTCTTATAGTGCTTTTGGTGCTTTTTTGTCAAATAAAAATATTTTTAATTTACAAAATCAAAATACTTTTAAGCGCTAATAGTTGCATCTTTTAACTGAGGCTTCTTAAACTGTTTTTAATGACAATAACGAAAACTATGTTAGAAACAATGTTGAAAACTTTTCATAATTGGGATTAAAAAATTAAATTTATTTTTCCAAAATAAAAAACCACATAATTCTCTGCATAATAATTGATTGAAAGTATTATGCAATAAGCATTTGCTAAAGGTTACACAAATATTTAATCATACTATATGGTAGTTAAATTTTAAGGGCCGACAACTGGAAAAAAGGTGAATATCGCAAAAACAAAGACTTAGGTGTTAATTTGTTCATTAATAATTATCACATGTAATTTGGCTTAAAAAGCAATACGAACCTTAGCCCGTTCAAATCACAAATATAGAAACAAATGGAGTTCGAATAATAATTAAAATTAAAAACTTTTAAGCTAAGAGTACTTAAGAAAAAAATTACGCTTTCAATGCATTCTTTGTGTGTAAATAATTTTTCAGTAACATACATATCTTAATCTAAACCTAAGCTTCACCTACTATTGTATGTACATACATATGTACATATGTATGTGAGTATATGTTACTATATTATTTGACTCCTGGCTTTTTTAATTTTTGTTTTTACATACTTATTTTTATTAAATTGATCAAGATTTTCTTTTAATTAATATGTTAATAAATTCTGTTTTACCTTTTTACCCTTTTTGCAACATCTTAATGTGCTTTTGCTCTTCGTAGAGATACCAACACTACACATGTCTGTTTTTTTATTTTTTTTTTTTTTTATCTTACGAATATAATTTTTAATATACTTAAGATAAAATTTTTTGGTTCAATACTTTTAACTATATATCGCTCATTTACTCAAACAATGTCATAACTCGAAAACTTTTAAGTTTTTGTGAAAAGTTTTCAACAGATATCTTGATTTTCTTGAAAACAAAATTAAATTTTCCTTTTCCATGAACTTTTTTAACTTCATTTTCTCGCAAACTAATTTTCTTGAGTTATGGCGTTGTTTGAATAAATGAGCGATATATATTCCGCAAGCAGCGAATTGTTCAGAAAATTTTTACAGGAATCTCTCAAAAACTTAAGTGTTTATATATTTTTTTTCTAAACGAGTCACTTATTTCTGCAAATATTAATTAATTATTTCAAGAGGATGGAGCTGCGTGCCATTCGGTGATCGCAATCAATGAGTTATTGAACTATATATGTGTACGTATGCGTGTTCTATTAAACACTGTCGACATATTTTGACGAAACTCACGCATACATAATGTATGCGTATCATGAAAAAAAAAACACAACACGCACCCATCTCTAGTCATAAAACATCATATAAAAGATTAAAAACTTTAATAATCATAATATTGCGATTGTTGGCAGATCTTTCGCAGAAAATGAAATTTGATACTGAACCCTTTATGTAAATGTTCTTAGTCTTAAGGTAGAATTAGTAAAATCGTATCGTGATGTTGCGTGTCAGCTGACAAAAACCGTACGATATACAATGCATGTTACTAGTTATAAAATATGTGGTGGTAGCACTGCTGACGTAGGAATTTGCAGAAAACAGATTTTTCTGTAGCGAATGTCAAAAACGCCGTATTTAATGCCAGACAAAAAAAATGTGCTATGCAAACTGTTACATTTTCTATAACTTGTGGACAAAGTTGAACGATACGGCAAGCTGTAAAGTAGAATGATACGATTTTACTAATTCTACCTTTAGTATCGTTATACGTAATTTTGAAACCTTAATTAATTGTTTTCCTTAACCATAAAATGTTACAGAGAATGTAGTTTAAAATTTGAAAGCATTTCAAAACCATACATATCCTGTTTTTTATAACTCTATTCATGAAGATTAAATCTAGGCATTTGATAATTTACGATATAAAAGCCCATATAACTTTCCACACGTCTTTTGTATTATTATTATTTTAACAAGTTTTTGAATATTAATTATATTTTTATACCTTCAAAAGCATTATATGTATTTTTAAGACAAACTCTAGCAATTATAATAAACTTGTGAAAAGCCTAAGGTAGAAACGAAACCTTAAACTTTTAGTTAGTTTAACAAAAAGTTAATACTTTTGCATAAAAGAGGCGCACACTAACATACACTTTATATTGCGTTCACATGAGAAAACGTATACATTATAAAAATATTATCAAAAGTTGTATTTATTTTCTATTGTTTCTATATTTGTTGGCACAATAATGGCTGGAGTTTAATGTACACTAAGGGAAACCAGCACATCTGACGATTCAATTAAAAGATAATGGCGAAATTATAACAACACAAACACATAAGAGCTAATATTATATCCCAACAAACACACGCACACACGTAGCACACACGCACACACACATGAGTGTATACAAACATAAATATTAACACATCGATAAATATTCATAAATAAATATAAAACTAAGACTGTAAATGTTGGGTTCAACCATTAAAACAACATCAGCCTCCGTCATTATCTATAGTTATTATCATAATAAACATAATAATAACTAAACACTAACGAACGCATGCATGCACATACACACACACACACATATATAAACACACACACACACATTATTGTTATCCAACTTCCGCTCCTACACTACTCGTATTGAGCAACTTTTTTAAAGAAGGCATTGTATTATTATACCCATGCGCATTTTATGTTACAATATGTAAAATATATGTGTGTGTGTGTATGTGTTTGTGTGTTTGTGTGAGTGTGTATATGTGTTAACATTTTTCGTAGTGATGGCAGTATTATTATTATTATTATTATTATTAACACTTTTCTGCTGGTACTTGTACATACATACATATTTACATCTCTTACATTTGATGCAAAAGTTATAGAACCTTCATTCTAGTCTTTGTGGTTTAATTAAAATGTTTACCTGTCATCACCATTTTTGACTAAATTTCATTAACTAAACGAAATTGCCAACATTGAAAAAAGATCTCAGCAAAACGACATAAAAAACACATAAAAAGCATAATGTTTAAAATATACTTTAATACTTAAACGCATTAAATGAAGGGAAAAACTTTTAATGAGCAACAATTTCTATTCTCATTTTCATGCTAAGAAGGATAAAAGTAAAAAAGAAAACAAAAGTGAAAATGTTAACAAGACGTGGGTAACTGACCTGCATATATATGTACATATGTATGTACACTGAACCAAAAAAGCATTTTTAAAACAAGCATTTTGCGAAAACGTTTTAAAAATGCAGCATTTTTAAAAATAATTGTTAAATTAAAAATGTTTCTTATAACAATAATATATAACATTCTTATATTTATAAGGAAGCATTTTTAAAACAAAAATGTGCGTTTTCGTTTTAAAAATGCAGCTTTTTTAAAAATTATTTTTAAAATAAGAATGTTTCTTGTATAATATTAATATATGGGCATTTCCAGGGAAAGGTAAACCATGACCAAAAATGTAAATTTTATTAAAAAGCTTTGCTTGACCGATAGTATCATAAAAACCCCTTCAAATAATTTGATTGTAATGTATTTATACGGCATCTCAGTTACAGTAAAGAAAAACTAGGCTGCCAAGAATTAATTTCTATTTTTCTAACGCTTAGTAATATTTAATCATATTTCCTCTTTAATGTTCAAAACATTAATAAGTATGTAGTGGTTGTGCTTTTTCCATAAATGGTTCTTAAAACTACAAGTAATAGGAATAAATGAAGAGAGAGTAAAAAAATATCCTTTAACATTAATCTTTTCCACTTGTTTTTCGTTATCCTTCAATGTAAAGTTCGTTTCCAAAAAGGATGAAATATTATAGTTATATTTGACTCGTCAGGAGCAGGTGTCTTAAAAGTTGGATTTTAAACAAGTTTGAGGAACAGAATTTAAAAACATTTTGCACTTGCAAAAATTTTCAAAACAAATGCATTTTGAGGTAGGCAAAGTTTGTAGCATTCGTCATTGTAAGTAAAATTTTATGAAAAAAAACTAAAATTTATAAATATTTTTTTATTTAGTATTCAAAGATTTTAGAGGTCATAATCGTAAATAATGCTTTATTTTCAAAAAAAAAGTTATGCGTTAACGTATCTTTTTATGCAGAGGTATAAAAAGCTGGCGGAAAGAAAAAAGGAAATGAAAATCGTCATAGAAACAATTTAAAAAGGGACATATTAAAGATAGAAGAGTATAGATCAAAAAAACAAAAGAAAGAATGCGGAAACATTAGAAAAGGCTGTTAAAGTTGACCAAAGATGACAACAATTTGCTAAAAGAGAAAAAAATCGTCTGAGACAAAAATATATCGGGACAAAAAGAAAAATGAAGGTCAGATAATCATCAAACATTTGGCTTTCACATCGTTTTTACATGTTTTCTTATGAGTTCGGATGTTAAAAGACATGCTATACCTGCTTAAGTCCAAATTTAGAAGAAAACAATTTGGAAACGGACGACTTCGAATTTTTTGATTTTCTTGTTGGGTTTTTTTTCACAAGACTGTTTACAAGTGCAAAGAATACGAGTTTTTTTGCTCAAAAGTGAAAACGAAAAACTCTAAAAATTTCAAGTCGTCCATTTCCAAATTGTTTTCTTCTAGAACACATACTAGTCGTATTTTCTAAATTCAACTTTATGTTTTAACATCCGAACTCACAAGAAAACATGTGAAAACGATCTGGATGCCAGAACATTGACGGATTTAATTTTAATTTTTCTTCTCTTTAGAAACTCACATTAATTAATAAAAATATTTCATTCAATAAGAATTGAATATACTGATCTTACTCCCTATTAAGAAATTATTCCTGATTAAAATTCACTCTAGTTCAATTAAATTTAATATGTATCACTTGCTAAAAATTGTTTAAAAATGATGATAGGCCCTTTTGCATTTTGTAAGACGATAGATACATAATATCCTGAACAAAATTGTTATTTGTATTAAATAAATAATTACATAAAATTATTTATATTTTACTCAAATACTATGGAAAAATATGTCATGTAACGAATGTAACGTTACGTATCAACTATTGCTTGTATACAAGACACTTATAAAATAATTTCAACGCAACAAGCTCTAACCCAAAGCGAGATTTGTACAGATCAATTTAAGTTTTGTGATTTAGAAAAAGCGTGATTCATTTCGCAGAGTTTTGCATTTTCATAGATGCAAATCAACACCACTTCCTTTTTTGGTAACGTTCGTATCACTTTTTGTTTGCTAATATCTCAGAAAACTATTTATGCAAAAATACAGATTTACCACTTAATATAAAACCAGTCCAATGCTGTTCAAAAATCACAAAATTAACAAAATAAAATTTTTGCTTTAGGTTTTCTTCCCCATTTAAGATGTACGACAGTAACGTTCGTCACCCTGGAAATGCCCATATAACATTCTTATTTTTATAACGAAGCAATTTTAAAACAAAAATAAGCTCTTTCATTTTAAAAATTTCAAAAACAATAATGTTTTCTTATAGCGTAGACAGACGACAACGTTAATTTGCATTAAAATCTCACTAATGTGAATTAAAAATTTACCATGACAGACGACAGTATTTGCATTAAGTAAACAAAATCTGTACATCCCTTTCGTGCCACACACTTCGATAATTTTCCTTGGAAATATTAAAATGGAAAAAAATGTATCTCGATTTTAACATTTCTTCGTTCTTTTTCTAAAAACAATTAAAATAACTTATATTTTCTGACTGAATCGTATTTTAATTTTGAAAACCAAAACAATTTGCCAACAATTGATTGATTGATTGTTGACGGTGTTACCATATTAGGACTGTGTTATCATATAGCTAAATTCAGTATTAATTCACTGTCATTTAGTGCATTTACGGATGAGGATAATTTACAAGTTAATTCACATTAAGACAGTTAATGCAAATTAACGCTGTCGTCTGTCTATGCTATTATTAAAATAAAAATTTTAATTTTAGAAGTCATAATGAAAAAGAAAATGTATTTTTTAAAAATTTAAAAACAAAAATATTTTATTATTATATCAAGAATTTAAATTTTTAAAAATTAAGGAAATTATATTTTTCACCGAGTAACATTTGATATTTGTGTCGTGTTAAAAAAAGAGAATTAATTTATTATTATGACCAAGTGTATACTAATGTCCATTACCCTGTATGATCCTGGAGCATAAAAAAATCGTCATAACCCAAATGAAAATTCATTCCATTAGCAGTTTGGACTACAATCGAAGATCTAAAATTGTTCATAATAAGGGCATTTTGATTCCAAAAAAATAATTAATATTTTTAATTTTAAAACGAAAATTATATATATTATTAATTTTAAATGTTTCGTTCCTAATTTAAAAACTCTCCATAATTAATTTAGGACGCTTCTTTATTAATTCAAAAATGCTTCATTATTAATTTAAGACCTTTCATTCTTAACTTTATAATTCTCCATAATTAATTCAAACGCTTCATTTTTAATATAAAAATAATAAGTTTTAAAATAAAAAATGCTTCATTATTACTTCAAGAATATTTCATTCTTAACTCAAAAACATAATCCTTTAATTTGAGTATGTTCAATTTTATATCAAGGTTGCTGTCATTTTCAAACAAAAAATAAATATTCTTTTTTGATTTCAAAATATTTTTCATTTTTAAAACAAGAGTGAAAATTTTTAAAATAGCAGGTTCCATTTCATAAAGGTTACGTTTTTAAAATCAAATTGTTTTTTCTTGATTTTAAAACTTTTTTTTTTTTTTTGGGTGTATGTGCATGATGATGTCTTAAGCTAAGTCTAGACGATATGTTGAATCAGCATATTTATGATAAAAAATTTGTTACCAGTGCCAACGTATCGTGTAGACACTAACGGCCATATGTATAATCAAAAATTGGCATGAAGTTAGCATAAGTGGCAAAATCGAATATGATCTTAACGTGTTTTGCCATATACTTTTACATTAAAACTCATGCTAGGATGTAATCCTCTGTTAAAACTACATTATGCGGTAATTTTTAATGTCAAATTTTATAGAGGAACTCGTCAACACTTAGTTCAAATTTGTCACTTATGCTAACTTCATGGCAATTTTTGATTATACATATGGCCGTAAATTTTTTTCAACATACGTATGCTTAACGACATATGAAGGGCATTTGTTAACGTTGTCAACAAACGTATTTTCAAGATTTTAGCATATCGTGTAGCCACCATATTTTTCCTTTTTAACAAATTTCCTATGTATGCTGTCTGATATGTTATTTGTTGAAAGGCCTATGTAAGCTTTTCAGCATACGGCAAATTTGATAGCATATAGAATTGATATTTTAACTCTGCTCAGGTATGAACAGTGTTTCCTAATTTGCCATTTTTAAAATAAAAATAAAGTAAATGTTAAAACATCAAAAATAGTAGAATAAAAACAAAAAAAAACACAAAAAATTCTACATTACCCGAAAAATATGCTGCAGAAATGTTCATGGTAAATTCGGGTGAATAAAAATTAAGGGAAATTAAAAGTTCATAAAAAAAAAAATTTCAGGCGATTCTGAAGAATACAATCAATCTTATTCCAGCAAACTTCGCAATAAAATCAACTTTTTGCATGCTTTCAGCCTCCTAAAAGTTTTGCCGATTTTTAAAAAATATTGGAATTCGTCAACATCCCGCTGTTAGTAACTTTTCGCGAATTTTCACCATTTTTGCGACTTTTATTGAATTTTTTGTATTCCTTACAGTTTTGGCGATTTTTAATCAACATTATGGTTTGTTTAAAATTTTGCAACTTCTCACGACTTTTTGTAGTTCGAGATAAAAGCGAATTTTTGGATGCTTTCAGCCTTTTAAAAATGTTGCCGATTTTTAAGAAATATTGGAATTTGTCATCATCCCGCGAATTTATGTAATTTTCGCGATTTTAGCCGAATTTTATGCATTCCTTACAGTTTTAGCGGTTTTAAATCCATATTATGACTTGCTTAAAATTTCGCCAATTTTTTGCGATTTTTTTGCAAAGTTTGCAATAAAGGCGGCCTTTCGCGTGGTTTTTTTTTTAGAAGTTTTAACAATTTTGAAGAGTTTAAAATATTATTAGACTTTTTCATCTTGCTGTTGTAGCTTTTTGCCAATTTCCGTCATTTCGCGAATTTCTTTTTATTTATATACATGTATAATTGCAATAATTTTTATTAACCAAAAATATAATTTTTTACACTGAAAGCGATAATTGATATATGTACATACATAAATTTATAATAAAGAAAAAGAATTGTCAAAATTTATTTTATATCTAAGCAAATGCTCACATGACTCAACATATATATTAGAATACGAAATTAAACATATCATGTAGACACAAAAATTTTATGCTAACTCATATGTTGTATTATCATTTGCTGACATATGTTGACTTTAAAAAATGTTGTACTTTCAGCATACTGTGTAGACGGCTAACATATATATATGCTGACAGCAGGATTTGTTGTTATTTTAAAGCATATGAACATAAGCATACATTTGCTGATTCAACATATCGTCTAGACTTAGCTTTACACAGTTCAATTTGAGTTCGTAAAACTCATAAAATTAAACTGTATTTAAACTGGCGTTATAATTATTAACAAATTCCAATGCATGAGTTGTGGTACGTGGCTTCCTCGAATTTTAACACAAAGTGTATGTACATTATGCAAAATAATAGTGTGAACAATGTTCGAAAAATTTTAGTAATGTAAGCAAGAAAAATTTATATTATGTCGCTGCACAGTGATTTTTCTTTGAAAGATATCAGCTGGCTGTAATCTGTAATTCGCTAAAGCTGAAGCTAATTTCGATCGCTGAAATGCTAAATATATACAAAATTAAAATATTTTGGCGCTGGCATAAAACATTAGATGATTTAGGACTGACTAATAAATCAGTGCAAGTTAATCTCAATTTTTGGTTTAAAATGTGTTTAAACTAGCAAGCCTATTAATCAATACAGTATTTTAACCATCTGTAAACGCATAAAATTGTGCGTTTAAACTACCAATACAGACCATATGTGTTTTGCATTGAAAAAGCTGTCAACTTTTTTCAAAGCCTCTACTTTTTCTTCAGATCTTGTTCGACCGGTTTTTTTTACACTATGTTATTCTTTTATAATATTCTACTTCGCCAAGCATATATGTAATTCTAATCTTAGTACAATTTGGGGACATTTAATTGAAATGTTTTAACTTTTTTGCCTTTTTGATTGTACAAAGAATTGATAGCCTGCTGCAAAACAGCTGTTTTTTGACATTTATTCTAGTGCTGCCACAATATTATTTTTTAAACTACACATAAGGTATGATTTACTCCTGTTGAGTTTGAACTACAAATAATTTGTACTTAGTTTAACTAAACCAGCGTTTAAACTTTAACTGATTTATTAGTAAAAGGAAAGCGTTGAAACAGCTTTTGAGATTTTTAGCGATTGAGATTTAGCTTAAACAAGTTCCAGAATGGAAGGTAGAACTATCACAAAATGTCATTTTCATCAAACATGTTACAAATTAATTATTAATAATCCAGAAATGCGCGCAAATTGATTATCTGCTAGAAAAATTACAAAGAAATTAACTGACTGTCGTACGAAAACAGCTTACAATAAAATCTATACAAAAACCCCTGTCGTACTAAAACGTGCGATGCGGCAGTTAATGTGTTAAGAGATTGCGGAAACTCAATAAAACCTCTGGCACTTTTTCACCGACTTCAAAAAAAGGAGTTTAAAAATTCGTTTCTATTTTTTGGGTGTTACTTCATAACTCGATACATTAGATAGATTGTAAAAATTATTTTTCTGTCTGACAGGGTATAGCTTTCCACTGGTCCCATTATAGAAAAAAAGGCGAGAACATGCCTACAATTTTTTTAATTTAATTTTAAGATATTCTACTTATATGATTGTTGCAAATTCTATAAAATACAATTTGAAAGTTGAAAAAATGGGTGGGGTTACGACCATTAAAATTTATTATAATATTTCATGTGGTTCTACTTGACCGATTTTTATAAAACTTACCAGACACGTTGAGCTCTAAAATAGACACAATGCTCCTTTAAAAAAAATGTGCGGAGTCTCGCCCATTTAACTTTAATATTTTATTTTAAGTGGTTCTACTTGACCGATTTTTACAAGACTTAATACGCATCCTGACCTCTGAAAAGCAAACAATCTATGCGGAGGCACGACCATTTAAATTTAATTTTATATTTCAAGTACTTCATCTTATCTTCTTCTATAAGATATTTGCATTGAAGTCGATTTTTTTTTGGGAAGAAAGAATTATCATTTTAAATATGACTCGCGACCTGGACTCGCACATACGAACACTACATACATACATATGAAATACTATACAAACTTTAGTCTATATAAATGATAGAGACATTTTAAAAAAAAAATATTTAAGTACCCGGGAAACTTTTTTCGGGTCTTGGCGCTTTTTTTTCTTGGTGATCTTGTACTTTGGGTTTTTTTTGTGTTTTATCGATTTTTTTATTTTGAAGATTTATTTCGGTTTTCAGTGATTTTTTAGTTTAAAGACTTTATATTACTTTTAGCGCTTTTGTCGGTTATTTTTTAGTTTTTACGTTTTTTTTATTTCTGGCGCTTTTTTTCATTTCGAAGATTTGTTCGGATTTTGAGCGATTATTTTTTAAGTTTTGGCTGTTTTTTAGTTTTGGCTATTTTTTTTATTTTTGGCGATTTTTTTCGATTATTTTTACTTTTTCGATCCTTTTTTTAATTCTGGCGTTTTTTTTCGTTTTGACTATTTTTTCGGATTTTGTTGGTTTTTTAAGATTTTTGGCGACCTTTTTATTCTTGCTGATTTTTCTGCATCTAAGCCATGTAGTTTTTTCTCGATTTGGCGATTTATTTTGGGATTTTTTTGGCATAAGCGTTTTCTAACATTTCAAGAGTTGGTTTCTTACGGTTTCCAAGATGCAACAAGCTGTCAAAATGACAAACGAAAAGTAACATTAACCTTCTAATTTTGATTTTTAAATTTTCAGTGTAAATGGTTGTAGTCTGCCTAAAAATACACTAATTGCGAAAACTTGAATTGTTGATATAAATTTGTCTGTATATTACATTAGGATTTGAAAAGATTTCTTTACCTGCTTTAGAACACCCATTTGCGAGTATTTTTACTTATCATATCATAGTTGTTGTAGCGGCTTTATTTTTACATATTCTGCGAAAATTTCAGATACGTAGCTCTGAAGGTTTCTCGAAAAACTGCCTGTGAGAGACAGAAAGGAAGATGGTCAGAAGGACAGACAGGCATCCTAACGATAACAATAGAGTTCCTTTTCACCTTGGAAAATAGAAAAATCCAGACAACCAAAATATCGCTTTAGGAAAAAAAACAATTTTAAAGTTGGAATCTGGTTTCAATTATTTTGTTTAAATTTTTGTGTTTCGCTCTTTATGATTCGATTTTTATTTTCTTTCGCTAATACGTCTCTGAAGCTATTGAATCAAATATAAAATAAATTCAGTAAAGTGCTACTCTGACTCGCGCACGAAGGGTTCCGTACGAACACTAGATATGTAATTTAATACAAATTTCATCTTATATAATATATACATAGTTATGGCATTTTTTCGTTTTTGGGGTCTTTTCGGTTTTTTTGTTTTGGCGCTTTTTTCGGTTTTAACGATTTTTTTAAGTTTTGGCTATTTTTTTAGTTTTGACACTTTATTTTCTCGTTTTGGCGATTTTTTTCGGTTTTTGGCGTTTTTTCATTTTGGCGATTTTTTTATTTTTGGCGATTTTTTTCATTTTTGCGATTTTTTTTATATAATTTTTTTTTTTAGTTTTGGCGACATTTTCGCGTTTTGGCGATTTTTTTCGATTTTGGCGTTTTTTTCATTTTGGCGATTTTTTCGAATTCGGCGATTTATTTTAGTGCAGAAATTTTTTTTAATTTTGGCGATTTTTTTCGTTTTGGCGATTTTTTTTAATTTTTGGCGATTTTTTTTTTTTTTTGTTTGGCGATTTTATAATTTTCGGTTTTTTTTTTACTTTACCGTTTTTGAAAATTTCAAGTGTTTGCCTCTTACGGTTTCCAAGATATAGCAAATTGTCAAAATTACATAGTCAAAATTGCATTTACTGATGGACAACCCTTTAATTTAATTTTTTTAATTTTAGTGTTAATTGTTGTAGTCTGTATAAAAATACACTAATTTTACAAATTTCAAGTTTCAATATAAATACATATGTTCATACAATTGATTGGGATTTTAAAATTTTTCGTTGCTCGTTTTGGAACGCCCTTTAATTTTTCATTCTCATGTATTTGCTGTTGTAGTGGCCAAGGTTCTACATACTCTGTCCAAATTTCAGGTCCGTAGCTCTTACGGTTTCTGAGAAAATACCGTGTGACGGACAGACGGACAGTGTAGCGAAAGCAATAGGGTTCCTTTTCACCTTTGGTGTACGGAACCCTAAAAATGAACAAGAAAAACTTGTTAAACTAATTTAAAATAGTTTAAGTTTATATTACTTCCACATCACAAGCTTGACAACATGTTTACTATTCTGTGTAAAAATTTCATAGTTTTTTTTTGTCATTACCAGGAAAACCAGAATTATGCTTTTAAATAAGTGTATAAGTGTTTTATGCGCATTCAATATGCACTAAAAAGTAGAAAATATGCACTAAAAACTTGAAAATATGTTTCTTAAAATAAAATAAAATGGTTTATTTTTAAATGAAAATATATTTTTAATTAAAAAATTCAACAAAATTTGCATATAAATAATAAATTATAAATTATAACGAAAAATTAACAAGGAATAAATCTCGTAAGAAATTATGTGGGTTTAAAGTGCATGTTAAAACAAAACTGTCATAAAAAAATTTGACTAAAGCAAATAATACAAATTCATTTTTTTTATATTCTCGTAATAAATTATCTGCAATTTCAAAAGATATCACGATATTAGAATTAAAACTTTGGTACTGTATTTTGGATAAATAAGACAAGATTTTAATTTATAATTTTTATTGCAACAAACAACAAAATATTGAACTAGATAAAAATCTTTGCCTGTCACATCTAAATAAAATTTTATGAATTGACAATGTTCCTTAAAAGTCAACTCGAGGCAGAGTCCGTCGCAAATAGCAAAATCCAGTTTTTTGTTGAAACTAACGTCCATAATAACTACCCAATATATAAGAAAAATGTATACACTATATAGAACATTGGAAAGGAGATTTAGATGGCAAAACATAAAAATTTTGACCAACACATAAGCTGGCAAGCATGTTAAAATAAAAAATTCTATAAAGTATCAAAATATGACCTAAAAGCGTAAATTATGCTCTAAAAATTTTACAGTATGCTAAAAATATGCATGTTAGACTTATATATGCAAGACCATGCTGTAAAGGGTAAAATATGCAAAAATATGCACTAAAAATTCAATGGCAATATTCATAAAAAGCTCTGAAACGGATAACTATCTACGTCACACAAGAAAAAACATTCAATTGGATATTTGCGGTTTACCTGGTCATCACATTTATGGGAATAAGTGAAAAATGTAAGTCAACTGAAATACTGTTTCAGACATCTGTATTTGAACCTGAACTTAGTTCTTCTTTGGCAAAAAATTATTCTACAAATTATAATCAAAGTCGCGATCAAATAAAAGTCATCCTATTACAAATTTAATGCTCTATTTATGTTTGAGCAGTTCAAGGCATTAATATTCCCATAAACATTTGTTCAAATTAAAATTATTGAAAGGTTTATTAGATATTATCACAAGTACCAATTTCAAATGCCACCTCGTAGAATTCATATAATATTCTACGTGCTTTCGTAAAACATGTCATACCAGAAAAAAAATATTGGCTATGAAAATTTAAAACAAAAAATCTTTATTTTGTCGTAAAATATGAAAAGCAGAGGAGTTAAAAAAAATATCTAAATGCTTAAATAAGTACCACAATGTCCATTAACAAGAAATGTATGTAGGAATATTAAGAAAAGAAGAGCTCAAAAACTAAATCAACAGTACAAACTGTTTCACAAGCACACAAACACACATACATAAACAATTATACCCATACACCTAACAACAAAAAAAACCTGCGGAAATAGGAAGTGAGACAATGTCGTAATGACAGAAATTATGTAATGAAATCTTCAAATTTACGATTCGTCAAAAAACAAAACGAAAGCAAACAAAAATACCAAAAGACAAAGAAAGTAGAAGGACTGACTGATGGTGTAGCAAGAAAAACAAAAGATATTGCAGCACTTTACGATTTCGACGACCTCCTCGCTCACAAAATCTGAAACAACGGCTGGCAATATGAGAACGTGTTAGAGGCTTAAGGCCACAAAAATGTACGACACCAAATATTGTAGTCAGGAAATATAAAGTAGAAGAAAAAAAGACAATAAATAGAAGCAAAAATATTCTACAGGTGTAACAACATTATTATTACCAGTTGTTGTTGTTGTTGTTGTTGTTGTTGTTGTTGGCAGTGCGATTGTTACCTTTAGAGCTGATAGATACACAGAGAAAACAGATTCGTTGTGACAACCGAATTTGTTGCCAATTGAATTTTGGCGGTTGCAGCAACTATCATAGAATTCTGCTACAGCGACTGAAATTTTCTTGTGGTACCACTATATTTTAATTATAACCCTCAACCCAATAGTTGCAGCAACAGAAAAAATTGGTTGACAATATGGAATTTGAAATAAATGTTATTCTTGCTACCGAAAATTTGGTTAATATAATTAAAACAATATCATAATTGTTACTTGTAAAAGAAAAATTGTCCTTCCTTGCTGAAATAAAAGTAAACAATACACGCAAATAACAATACACAATTTAAGAAATTTATTATTTGACATATTGTCATAAGTTTATTTTAATTGAAATTTATTTCCTATATATGTACATTTCTTCAACCACACAATTTGAAAAGCCACAAACCTGTTATCTTATGCACAGACTTTCAAAAACCATTTGAGAATTCACAAATCACAATATCTTTGAAAGTCACAAAAGTTAATTTTTTAATTAGCTGCTATAAACTATGATAGTAAACACAACCTCTAGTTAGTTGCAGCAACTGATTGAAAGTTTTTATTTTAATTTGAATATAGAACGACAATTTTTTAGTTGCTAATACCAAAAGTTGGTAGTAAAATCCAATTCGTACTATTTTATTCGGTTGGGTTAACCAATCAGTTAATTAGCCATGACAAAAGCATACGCTGGGTTGATGCAATCAATTTAAGTATTGTCACAATCATATATTTGTTACAATTATGCCCTTATGGCAATGAACATGGATTGTTTTTTGGATTAACAGAAAATTGATGGCGTGAACTGAAATATAGTTAATGCAAATGATATTTTATTGGACTAACCGTTTTCCAACCAATCTTTTTTCTGGGTGTAGATAAACGAGTATACATGGTAATATTGCAAGGGGCCAGGATAATAACATGAACTTACACAGCTACAAATTCTCGCATTAAAACAATGTGGCAATAAGGAAATCAAAGTCAGCCACCAAATGAAATGAGTTCCAAGTGGTATGATGCCCGCCTGTGTAGCATCTAAACAGTACTTATGTATGAACAGAAAATATGTAGATATAAAATAAATGAATGGACAATGCCGACGGGACAGTATGGCATTTTATCCGTCTCATACTCCGTCCGGTATCGTGTTTTATTTTTTATACTCTGCTCATGCGGTTGTACCAGCAAAAGTTTCCATATTATAGTTGGGTTAGAGGAAGCGGAAGCAGACATTGCTGCTGACTTTTGTTTAAACTTGTTACGGCCGAGGAAGGAGAAATATGGAAAAAAAAATAAAATATAAATTAATGCAGCAATAAATTTAAAACTTAAAGCAAAACAAAAACTCATACATACAAAACTACTTTATATGTACGTGTAAAGAAGGAAACAGGCTCCCAGCAAACTTATAAAACTACTGAGTACATTTTGCTCTAACTCGAAAGCTAGAAAGGATGTTTTACATAAACACTCATTTAAATGGTAATCAGCAAAAAAAAAAAACAGTTTATACTTGTAGAAAAGGCATTTTAAGATGGACATACTATATAGTGTCAATTCTGGAACAACTTCAGCTCTACAATTTTTATTGCTTTGATTTAAATACTAACCCCATATTCATAAAAAAAAATTAAATTTGTTTGATATCTATTTTAAGAAAATTTTTGGCCTGTTTCACTATAACCAAAGAAAACTTTCAACTGAAAATTTATATTGGAAACAACAATAAAATATGAATTTTTCCTTTTTGTTTTCAATAAAAAAAAAATAAAATACATTTCAAACTCATTTTAAATTTTATGAATACAGACAAAAAAATGTTAACAAATCTCAAAGTTAACTGAAAATCAAAAGAACTAAAATTTGAAAAAAATATATTCTAAAATAAAAAAAACTTTTACGATTATAAATAATATAAAAATTTGTAAAATAAAATTTAAAAATACGAGTAAACTGATTATATTTAAATCTTTATTTCTTCTCTTAAATTGAAGAAGAACAGAAACAGACAGACAGATTTGCTTTGGAAAAGGATTTAAAAATAAGTACTATTTCGATTAAAGAAATTTTATTAAAAAATTATTATTATTTCCAAAGATTTTCTACAAATAACAGTATCAAAATTAGTCAACTTATCAAAGAAAATAGATTGAAGAAATCTAATCTACTTTTATGTTTTTTTATCACGTAACCAGTTTCTGAAGTTCGGAACTAGAATATAATCCAAGGCAGCTGCGCATATGCTATACCTTACTAACATATTTTCACGACGCTATTTTCTCATATGTTGTGAGCAAACGCTGCCTAAAGCTTAAATATAACGCCATAACCATAACCAAACCAAAATTAAATTGGTTTCTATGGTGAAAGTTATGGCGTTGTGGCGAGTCACGTATAATCGAATATAGTGTTGCCCATTAGTTTGGTTCGAACGGCTGCTCTCTATGGCTATGGTTATGTCACCTCTGATTGAGCCTTAAGTCTTGCTCACAACTTTTTTATCTTCAAATGTTTGGTTGAAATGGAATATATACACGTTCAGGCGACGATCTTCTTAAACGTTTCTGGCCTGGACTGCTAAATTAATCGACCACTATGATGTTTATCATTACAGCTCGTTCGGTTTTGTTTTAACTCTTCCATAAATGCAGAAGCAAACTTTCCTAGAGTAGAGTCTAGCTTGGCCTTAATATTGGTTAGACTAAGAGCTTTTAAATAAAAGTGCTAAATTACATAATGGTGAAAACTTTGTGCCATATATATTAAAAGATATTGTGGCTGCCAAAAAAATCTGAGCATATGACATGTCAACTTTCACCAAAGTAAGGTCTCTGCAAAAAATTTGATGACAATTGATCCAAACGTACTCGTCCTATGACTTGAGAAAATGGGATTGTTATCAAAAGTAGGGAGTACATATTCATCATTGACGTGATGTATCGTCTTGATCTTTTGTCAGTTTAATTGGGATTTGGTCTAGTATTAAAGTAAACGGAATTGAAGAATTTCGGTGTAGTTGGATCCAGAACCCATTAGTTATTTAGTTAGTATAAATATAATGCTAATTGTTCCCTCCAATGGTACCGCCAAGCCACTCTTGAGCCAGTCCCGTAACTATACACAAATATTAACCTAAGCTTAACTAAACTTATATTACTCTACACCGACTAGGTCCCCATTAAATAGTTCATTAATAAGTCTCTAGGTGCATACAAAGTATCAATTAAACCCATCCTAGGCAATTCTCATGTAAAAGTGACTAGTCTTACAACTCGGACTGGTGCCTGTCACTTGGGGACTGATCACGTGACTAGTCTTGTGTAAAATCCATTTCCAGCCGGGGTCTAACAAACTACTACTGCCGCCATCTTTAAGACAGGTGTTCTAGTTTTGAGACTATCCTCGTATATACAATTAATAAATGCTGATAATTTGTTTTGATTTATTAACTATTTTATGTATTAAATAAACGTCTTTATTTCATAAGAAAATTTTTGAAAGCAACTTACACAGCAAATGTTTGATGGGTTATGCTTGAAGTATCCGCACCTTTGCTTAATTTAAATGACAATATATTTACTGCAACACCCACACTTCGTTACCATGGACAACTATTTACAATACAACTGGAAACTAAAGCACTCGAACTGTGCACAGTGGGGCCAGTGAGATCAGAACATCTAAGGAGCATCACAATTCCAAGACATGCATATGAATGAAATCGTTGCACTTTCTTACAAAAATAAAATTTCATTCCGCGGACTTCTTATAGTTACTATTGACATAAAGCTCATTTAGTTCAATAATGTCACAACTCAAAAAAAAAAATAGTTTCGTAGCAAACAGAAGCAGGTTAAAGTTTTCTATTTACCTATAACTCAATGAAGACATGAAAAAATATTCTTCTCTTACGAGGTGGTAGTAAAAGCTATTTATATGGAATTTTTACACAAGATAAAATTCAAAATACCGAATTATTTGCATTGACACTATTGAAGTAAATGAGCGATATGTGCCCTTAATTATGAAAGTGTTCTAAGTCATATATTTATTTCGGCTAGATGCTTGCTAGATTACATTTGATAAAATGAAAAAATATTTTACTCTAATTGCGGAGCTGGATAGAAAACCAATAGTAGAAAATAATCATCATTGAACAATATTGCCAATACATTACACAATTGTCTTGATTGTGCAATAAAAATAAAAATTATTTTCATATATGCCAATATATTGTGCCACCTTCGAATATGACATACACATTGACGATATTAATATAAAGGGTCCGCCATCTAACGTTTTTATTTTCAACGAGTGCTTATTTCGTGAATGGTAACAATTAGCTCATGTCTGATTTGACAGGTAATTAGTTTTATCCTTCCGCTGAACGAGCCAACTGACCATTCAATGCGTTTTCGCTTCGCTAAGTGGGCCTGCGATCGACTTACAGAAGATGCCGGGTATGTAAACAAGCAAAATTGTCGCATTTGGGGCACAGAAAACCCGCACGCATACATTGAAAAGCCGACGCACCCAAAACGAATCACTGTTTGGTGAGGATTTTGGTCCAAGTGAGCAAGGAGTGGCCGTTACTGTTACATGTTGAACGAATTTTTGTTCACAAAAATTGAAGAGGAGGATATTGGCAACATTTGGTTTCAACAGAACGCCGCTACGTGCCACACAGCCTAAGCTTCAGTAGTGTTTTTTTATAGAATTTTCCAAAAAAAAAAAAAAAAAAAAAAGTTATCTGGCGGACCCTTTACAATACGAAAAATTGCACAATTTTACTGCAAGTTGGCTGTTTTCTTCCTGTTGCAGAAAAGGGTAATATGTGAAAAAATAATATGTGAAAAACATATTTAAAAACAATTAAGAATTTCCAAAAGCAAAAGCAAATGCAAAGTTTCTAACTGTTACAACAATGGGCTATTTAAACTTGAAAGATTTGAATATATATATAAAAAAATATTTCTAAAAGCTTAAATAGTTTAAACTACAAAAGCAGTAACCCAGACAGACTATTGAAATAAAATCTGAAATAAACTTTTGCCATTAAACACTGTCGCACGAGTTTGGATATCTTCGGTGATTGTAAAAACAATAATTGGCGTTGTGTTGGTATCTGTATTCTTTTATCATGCAGAAGCTGGTGTGAGTGGAGGTAAAAAAGGCACCAACCTAGAAAAATTATTTTTGCAGCCGTGTGGCAAAAACCTAAACATAATTCTATCACTGCTGAATGTAAATGTTTATATATACGGGTACAACTGTATTGGACTGTCTATGGGTTTTGTATCTTGCAGGTGGTACTCGTAGTTGGGATCGTTTATAAAGTATGAACGTTGAGCAACGTGATTGCAAATTGTAACCGCCAATGGGCCGTAAATTGAAACGTGACTGAGACAGATAATAAAATACATAAAATCACTACACCCATACACAAGAATAATAACAATTCTATTTTTTTTTTTTTCTTTTAAATTGTTGTCTGCTTAGAGACATTCTTTCTGGCATTGCTATACCACCCTCAACCAGGAAACAACACAACACAACACAGTGAAAACTTCGTGTGTCTACTTAGGACAAGTTAATACACAGAAAATGTTATTCTTACTCTTAAATGGATCATTGGGCAGAATTTTTTGAGAATTACTTTCTATGGTGGCACCACATAAATACAAAATACTCGTGCTGGCATAACTTTGAATTGCTTGCGACATGTTATTAATGAAGAAGGTACAAGAGTCAGAGTTAGCAAAGAAAGTATTATTTAGGAATGAGTAATCAGTCAGTCAGTCGTACTTGGCAAGAAGCGCCTAATGACACAGTGACTTACATACATATATAAATATTTTATGTTAGTTGCAAAGTAGGTTGGTTGCACGTTTGCAAAAAAAAAGAGAAAGGAAATTCTAATGTTTCCTATGGACAACACTTAAATCACGTTCCTCCTCGTCGTCGTACTCATTGCCATCTAATTTTATTTGTGTACAGTGTACACTGTGCTAAAGCGTACAGACGCAGGAAACATAAATGGCTCAAAAAAAAAGTAGAAGAAAACGGATGGTTGCTTCTGCATTCCACGTCCCTTGTCATGGATCTTTGCTCACAGGTTCATTTAGTATTTCTTGTCTGTTTTTTTTTCTCATTAAGCTTGTACTGAAGTGCTCAGGTTATTTATTAGGGTGATGTAATAAAAAGTGTAAACATGTTAAAACTTTGATAAAAATTAAAGTATCTGCAATATTTTAACTTGTAAAATATAGACAATCTGATAAATTTAAACAAATGTGCTTAAGCTGTGCAAATAGGTAAAACCAACAAGAGTTGCAAAAATTAAAATCATGTTTCTTTTCCTTTCATCATGTCAATCTTAATTTAAACTTTTAATTCTTTGTGTTGTACATACATTCACTTCAATATAATTAGGAAGAAGCAATCAAAACAAGAGTAGAAAATATCTTTGATTTCTAACAAAAATTTAAAAACTCTAAGCACATCGCTGCTTATTACAAGATCGCTATATCTCGAAAAATTAGTTTTTGGAGTTAAAAGTTAAACTATTGAAGTTAAAATTTTGCGATAAGAGTGATACATATTAAATTAAATTTAATTTGAATCAGTAAACAAGTTCAGTATTTTCAATTCTCATTGCATGTAATATTTTTTATTAATTAATGTGATTTCATTTAAGAGAAGAACAATTAAATTAGAATTTTTAGCTGGCGGAAATGTGCATTTTTCTGTGCAGCCACGCATTTCATCAGCACCTATGTTTATCTACTGGGGCAGAAATTGTTATTAACATCAGATATTTAAGATGAACTTTTAATGAAATGGAATATGAGAAACATTTATGGTGTATACAATTATTGATTTACGTTTATTACGAGAAATTTAAATTGGAATTTGTACAGTATTTCCTGTGGGTGCACATAAAGTCTCTGGCTAATGCTAATAAACCAGCAAAAATGAATGCCTTGGAGGCCAAATTTGTTTACTTTATTCATGACATACTCCCAGAAATACCGGAAAAAGTAACCTAAAACTAGAAACTCAAGGTTAAATGTTCAAGCATTTAAGCCAGCATCACTTATCGCAAAATGATGTGGAATGTCCTTCCAAAAAAAAAAAAAATCGTAAAATTTTGTTATCTAAACGGTTGTGTAAGACTGTCATAAATAATGCTGCTCTGCTTATTAATGACTTTATGAATAATCGTTCTAGTGGAAAAAAAACTATAATTAACTTACAAAAGACAGGAAATTGTTAGAAAAAAGCAATTTATTTAATCATAATATTTATAAGTTTTTCTAAATGCTAATCCAAGCAAATAATTTCTTCCATTATTTGTATTAGGTGATGATTAGCAAACATACATATTCTATTATCTTTTAAAACATACATACAATTTTTTTCAAAATTCCATCAATTATATATATTATATATTAAATTAAAACCACAAGAATATATTCACTTTGTGTGTGAGTAAATGATCCAACTTGACCTAAAATTCTATTTAAAAAAAACGAATGCTCACTAATGCATTGACTACATTCGCCACAGCAGGCTAAGCGAATACACGAATTCAAATGCCGCTAGCAGGAGTTGTCGCCTCGTAGCCGGCTACTTAATTATTTTGGAGACGGCAGCAGCACCATCTGCAGCTGATATTCAAGTACAAATACATAGTTCAGTATTGCCACTTTTATATATTTTGCATTTATAAAAAGTAATTACTCTTTTAAAATGTATTTATTTTACGTAAAAGTACAAAAATGAATCAATCAATTTATTGCTTTACATCAATTTTTGGATATTGTTTCTGTTATATAATATGCAATAATTGCACAAAATCATTCATTCAACATTTTGTATTATACTGGCAACACTGAATTTTCTCATTGTATCCAAAGAAATAAAAATTAGTTTAATTGAACTACTAGAACAAAATCAGCATAGACAACAACCTGTCGCCCTGTTGCCTTGCTGTCTTCACATAAACATGTCTATTCTATCCTTGACATTTGGTAGTCGGTAGCTTGCTGTGGTAAATGTGTTTAATGCATAAAGCGAACAAATTTCGAAACAAAATTCTTCGATATTTGTTTGCAAATCTAAGAGAATCTGAATGTTCGCTAAAACTCCGAGCTTTGAACTTCTCTCCATAGTTTTTCGAATGTGTGACGGTATGCGAGTGGATGTGTGGTATTCTGTTAGTCTAGAGGCACAAAGTTAGAGCCATGACAGCAGCGTAAGTTAAAAAATAAAACAAGAACACATACTTACATATGTGCAATAATTAAACAGAAAAAACTTGCCACGATAGCCAAGTGGATGAGTGATAGTCTGTTAGGATGGAGCTACCATGTTTAAGGCCTGTAGCGTAAGTTGTAGTAATATAAATAAATAAAAAAATTAAATTACTTTTTTAAATTTTTCTGCTGCCTTTTTGCAATATCCAAATTAGTTCGATATTCTCTCAATTTTGATATTGCCAGCGAAGCTTCGAGATTGAATGTTTTTGGGTGAACCTTTATCGTATTTTGGTCAACTGGGATAAGAAGCATTATTTGTTCTTCAATTTATAAAAAATGAATTTCCAAGAATTTGAAATGAAATCTTTGTAAGAAAAACTTTAACTTTTAATTAATTTTATAAACTAGAAAATTTAAAACATACAATCAAAAGTTTGCTAAGTTTGCTTTTTCTCTTCTTAAATTCATACGTAAGTATGTTTGTATGTATATATTTATGTATGTATGTATGTGTGACTGCATTGGCAGGTGTTCAAGTGTGTGGGTGTTGTTGTATAATTGAGTTAACAATTTTCAATCATGTGTGTGCTTGCATGAATGCGCTGCGATACAATTCAAAATTAAATAAGAATACATTTTTATATTTTTTAATCAGAAACAATACTTTTGTTTTTATATATTGTTGAAATAAATGTTAGGGGAGAAATAAAAGAGTTGAAAACATTTATATGATTTATAACAAAAGCTCTCTGTTCATTAAAATTCAAAAATTTTATTTTATTTCTTGAGTGCATCTTATGTTTGCTAGAACAAAACAAAAAAAATATATGTGTATATATTTTTATTTGCATTGGCTTGAATCTGTTAAAGATTTAAATACAAATAAGACAAGTGAGAGTTCTATATACGGCTGTGCCGAATTTTATATACCCTTCACCGACGTACATATATATATATATGTCGTATGCAGAGAGATACATACGTACATACATATTTGTTTGGTGGAAAAATTGATAATTTTTTCTATATTTATGATTTGAACAGGCTTAAGTTCGTATCGCTTTCTAAGCCAAATAATAATTTTTTGTTCTGCAGCAATTTTTAGTAAGTGACCTCTTTTTATTTTTTAATAGCAATAGTTAAATATTTTATTCTACACTCTGTATTTAAGAAATATTTTTAAAACTCACCCTTATTCCAGTTGTCAACACCGATGTCTCGTCAATAAAATATCAAAAAATGTTCAAAAACCTGCTACTTTATTACACTAAAATAGTCTCAGGCCGAGTTTACACCTGTGTGTCATGTGCCCAAAAAAGCGTATAACCACTTACTACTAATGAAAAAAAGTTTGTATATTTGTATGTAATATATCGAACTAATTTTAAATATCAATTAATGTAGTTTAGTAGATATTATATCTGTTCAGGCTTTCAAAGTCATTCAATTACTTCAAAATGTAAATAAAAGACGTTTTTTATTTCATTTTTAATGTATGTGACAGTTTGATTCAGAGACGTATTTATTAATTTAAACATTTTCACACATAACTAATAGACAACTTTAACATAGATCAGACGAACATCGCTTATGCGATTATTCATAAAGACCCAGAATATATATACTTTATCGGCCTGTCCCACGATGCCACCAGATATCGTTCGATCGACAACTTGTATTGCAAACAACAATAACATTAGAAAATTGATTGTTGTTTTCAATATAAGTATTCGATCGAACGATTTCTGGTGACATCGTGAGACAAGCCGTATGTGTCACATATGAATATTGTGGAAATTACATATGGAATGACAAACCTATATATGTATACCATTTAGCCTTTTTGGTGTAGGGCATAAAAACTGCATTAGCCTCAACAAATCAAACACTATACATAAGTAAATACATTGATCTTTGTTGTTAAATATAAAAGAACAAACGAATGCATGAATAAATGAAAAAAAGATAAGTAAATACGAAATTGCTTCATAAAATATTTTGAATTTATTTTATACAACAGTTGTGGGTATTCGTTGTAGTTACGCTACCAGAAGCTTGTTGTTTATAAAAGAGTATGATGTGTGAAATATTTATTACTTTAATAAGTATTGCATACATTTGATATATGCATGTATGTAAGTAAGTATGTGCATACATAGATATATGTATGTATTCATCTTGTTTATAAGGAAACATAATACAAAAATTTAAAAGATGGAAATATATTTGAGATACAAGAGAGCAACATAGAGAAATACCGCTTCCATATGGCACTTACAACATGATGAAAATATTGAAAAAAAAAGCTTAAATACTTTCAATTATAACACAATTTAAACAAGGAATCTGAGCACCTCATAGATTAATTATCGGTATCGATGATTTGATATCTGTAGAATTTGTATACTCCATTGACATTAGCCCGTTTTCCAATCGAATTTTTTTTTTTTTTTTGCAAATTCAACAAACTATATTTCAAATTATAAAAGAAAAACTTCGGAAATTTTAAATTTGTTCGGATATAATTAATTTTTCTATTTAATTTTTAGAGATATTGTTGCCATTTTTAAGAAAGAAAAATAACAGCAACACAAAATTAGATTAATAAAAATGTAAAAACATGTTGTTACGTATACAGAAATGAATTGAGTTATGCCTGATTTACATTAAGCATTTTTTCATGAAATTTCATGAATTTTGTTGCACGCAACTTTTTCTATTTGCAGCGCTATAAAACAGAATTTTATATACAAACGGGCGGAGAATGAATCTCCGATGCACTTTTTAGGTCCTCCAGGCCTCGTATTTGTAAATAAAAAATTTTCATGCAACTAATTTCATGAAAAAAATGCTTAATGTAAATTAGGTATTAGTGTAAAGCATGGTAAACACCTTACTTAATTTCGTACTTAGCGTAGTATAAGGTGTAGTACGGTTTTTAAGATACACGTTACTACAAATCGTACTAATTCATTTGAAAGAAGAATTTTAAAGGCGATACATACGAGGATAAATGAATAATGTGGTGGATTTATTAATAACAAGTGAACTGCAGTTGAAATAAAAAAAATAATGCAAAAAGTAAAGGGAGATTTTGTAGAGAATGGTTATAATAATGTTTTATCTGCTTTTTTTTAAATAAAATATCTGCTACATTAAGCTAACTTTAAAATTTATTAGCAGAAACACTGCGTTTTCTAAATCATTTCCTCATAAAACTAATTTTGCTGTACAACAGTATGATACACAATACTTATTATCGTACTTGTCAAAGCTCCGCCCACAAAAATCAACAGTTTTTGATTTTCATACTAATTACAAAGTATACTTCATAAGTACGACAGCATGATACACGTTACTAATTTCATACTTGTACGATTTATCGTACGATTTGTAGTATCGTGTATACTCGCCATAACTGTTTGCATTAAAAAACATTAGTAAGACAGAAAAATAATACGGACTTATTTTTTTATTCTTTATAATTTTTGTTGCTAAAATAACAAAATATGTAAGCAAACAAAGATACCTGACGATGCTGAAGTAAACATTCAAAGCATAAAGATAACTACTATGTTTTACCTTCAGCTTTTTAAGAAATATACAACCACACAATTACTTATGGCAATTAAGATGCCAGACACAAGCAACAGCAACTATAGTGATTCTACAATGATGCTAGTTTGTCAACGTACAATGGGAGTTAAATATGCTGAAAATGTTGCTAACATTCTCTAGAAGCTTTACACTATGTTCACACTTATGTTTTTAAACGTGCTTAACGCCTCATTCGTGTTTAAGAGCTTAAACACGAAGATTTTGAGATGTTTTACCATACATTGACTTGTTTTGTTAAACATCTCAAATGAAGTGTTTAAGATTTAAGCACTTCCTTAAACACGATAATGGAGTATGTTCAGTCCGTTTTTTGATAACTCTGGCAGCTTTGTGTTGTTATTAAATGGCGTCACGTCAAAAATTATTTGGTAAACAAGTAATTAGTTACAGAATACTAAAACATTTACAAGAAAAATTGTGGTTTGAAAATAATTAATCAATAAAAAAGCATAATTGTTCGTAATTTCTTACAAATACAATAATTCATTAACAAAACGTCAACCTTAAACATCTCAAATGTAATATGAATGGTTGTGTTCAGTTTTTTAAAACACGTTTAAGACCATAATTGTGAACATGGTTTCATGTTAAGTTCAAGTCGGTCGATGCATGCTCTAAGAAAAACAGTCTTATGTAAAGAACAGCGAAATTTACACCGTGGTATTCCAGCAGTGAACAACTTAACATTGTGTGTACAAAGCCTCTTAATAGCAGTGTTAAGTAGATTAACATGCTTATTCACAGAAAAAGTCTCAAGGCAGTCACAACTTTTGTTATGACAGAGTTCTATATTAACTCTTGTGACTTAGTCTTAATTTGCTATTCTCGTAACATAGTCACAAAAAACCAAATTTTATAGTTAACATTCTATGTTAAATGAAAATTATGACAGTTAATTATTGAATGAAAATAAATAAAATAAAAAGTTGTTTATGAAAATTTTACTTCACCACGAAACTTAGCTTACATAATGGAGAATCCTTGAAAGTGAAGACTTACTCATTGACATCAAATACTCGTAGCTATTTGAAATGGGTTTTTGGTAATATTACTTCTAACGGCATTTGCGTTCTTTGGCCATCAAAGGGTCTTAAAATTTCAACTATTTATCTGCAGATTGCCTTTGGCAGTCCATAAAGCTAAATGTGAACTCTTGTAAAGAAAACATATTGCTTTTATCACGCAACACCTTTATCTCCCTTTTTCTTTTAATAAATTTATTTCGGTGCTCACAGGTACCACATCCATTCCTTCTACCATTTCCAAATTAGTTTATTTTTTAATATTATTACTTTAAAATGACTCTCATAATTACTATGATTGTCTACATTCCTAGTCTTTATTTTGAAAATTTATGTCGATAGAATTTTGTTTTGAGAATCAGAAATTTTAGTCTTTAGTCACAATGTTAAATTTATGACTATATTTCAGTCGCAATACTTTCTGTGAATAGCTATGTGAGTGTTCTTATTAGATAATAATTTTGCACTGGTGACTTTTTATTTAAATGCAAACATTTGAACATACACAAGAATTTTCTTAAAAGTAAAGATTTCATTTTTTTTTGTAATAAAAGCTCAATTTTAGCATCTTGCCAATGCTATTTGGTCTTTACTAATTATGCACACGACTGTTAGTTTGATAATTTTTGTGCTACTTAAAGCGGCCCATACACTACAACAGCATGCATGCGCAATCAAGTGTTTGTGCCAGCGGTTTGGTCGTGTATGGGCATTTTGTGTGATTGTACGGTTTGCTGTAGCGATGTCAAGTAGAGTTTGATATATATGGTGAAAATAGCTCAGTTGAGCAAAGTTGTCATGGAGCAAACATGCATTTAAGTAATATAATTTGTTGAAATATAATTTGTTTCTCAGTCGTAAAGCAGCTCTGGGTTGAGGAACATCTCTCGCGTCATCGTAATTATTTCTTAAGTGCGGTCAGGCTTGTGCGCGTTGTTTGGCCTTCGAGAGTTTTTCGTCTCGCTCGCACTGGTTGACTGATCTGCCACATATAACCGTATAATCTTGCGGTTTTTTGTGGAATTTCTTTAACAACCACGTTGCTACTTCCTATCTGAAGGCATAGGTCGTGTACAGTCAGTCACAAAAACTTTTAAAATACTGTTAATATTTACCATCCGCCCATACTTGTGCAACACCATATTATACAAATTTACTTTGTATAATATGTACTAAATAAATAAATAAAATAATTTGTTTCAATGGTAAACAGAATTTTAGAACTTTAGTTATACATAGCTGCTAATTTTAACAACATACCAATAATAATTGCAACAAAATATGTGTCACTATTCATAACCACCCTTCCCGAAATTTTGTAAGAAATGAATATTGTACCAGCTTGCTGGTATGTTGTGTGGTTCGAGCATGAATGCTCAATCGCTTGATTGTGCGTGCATGCTGTTGTAGTGTATGGGCCGCTTAAGACACATTTTTGTGTAATTTGGCTTACAGAGCGACACGAATTTTAGCATAATCGAATCATATATTGGGTGTTTTTTTAGAGGTATAGAACTTTGAATTGAAATTAAACACAAGAAAATCGTTTTAATGTCCATCAATTTGGCTTTATTGGAAATATAATTTTATGCCATTAATGTTTAAATATGATTTTGGGCATGTGGCCGCCGCGGGTGGCTCGAATAAAGCCAATTCTACAGGTCCTATTTTCAACCACTTTTTCGAGCATATGGGGCCGTATGTTGGCAATAACGCCACGAATGTTGGCTTCCAAGCCCCTAACGTTTCTGGTTTGTTGGCGTAGACGAGCGACTTCACATATCCCCAAAGAAAATAATCCAATGGTGTCAAATCACACGATCTTGGTGGCCAATTGACAGGTCCATTCCGCGAAATTATGCGCTCATCGAATGTTACCTTCAATAAATCGATTGTGGCGTGCGCTGTGTGGCATGTAGCGCCATCTTGTTGGAACCACAACTCATCCACATTCATGCCATCCAATTCGGGAACAAAATAGTCGGTTAGTCGACTCCAATTGCTGTGCACGGTGGCGAATCGATTCATTCGGGTCCTCTTCAACACTTTGCTCTACAGCGGCAATTGTTTCTTCGGTGCGCACTGTTCGACGTCTCTGCGGATGCGTATTATCACATAGAGTAAACGTAGTGCGAAAACGATCCATGGTTAACCGAATTAATTGCTCTGATGGACGATTATGTCGACCATAAAATGGACGGAGCTTGCGGTAAACTTCGCGAACTGAACCATTATTTTCGAAATAAATTTGCACGGTTTGCAAGCGTTGTTCTTTTGTCAACCTGTTCATGATGAAATGGCAAACCAAACTAAATGTAAATCACTTGACAGCTGACAAAATGGCCGCCAGTTAAAAAAGTGATGCCAACTTAAAGTTCTATACCTCAATAAAAAACACCCTTTATATAGAAGCAAATAAAAATCGAACAATATTAATTAAAGTATTAAATTATATGCATGTCTCTCATTTAAGTCGACGATATACACAAATTATGAAACGCAATTTCCTGCTTATATAATTAAATTACCATGGGAAACATGTGCGTATGATATCACATGACATTATTAACGTAAAACAAAAAAAATAACAATATAATAATTAAAGATGTAGTTTAAAAAAAATCATATTTTATTTCCATACCTGGGTTTGACTTATCAATTGTCTCATCAATTGCTTTTTATTCAGAAAACTTAATTAACTATAGAAAATTTAATGAAAAAATAGAAGATTCTTATCGCAAGTGTTCATGGAAACATAAGCGTGCATAATTATACTTACAAGTAATAATAGTCTAATAAATAAGCAGAAAAAATTATACATGTATATACAGGGTGCGCCAAAAGAAACCAAGGGGTGTAAAAGTTTAATAACTTTTTTGTTTATTAACTTTTTTTTATTTTTTCTTTCAGATTATATAATATACTAAATGGAAATTTTTTTACACTAAGTATGAAAAATGATGTCTCTTAAATGACCACTGTTTTCAGCTTCGCACTGATGGGCTCTTTTAGAGCATTTTCCATAACATCTTTCAAAACTTGTGGCTGTAGCGTTCGAATTTCTGCAACAATGTTTGCCTTGAGTTCAAGGATTGTCTCTGGCTTGTTCACATACACTCGCTCCTTCAAAAAACCCCAAAGAAAATAGTCGGGTGCTGTCAAATCTGGCGATCGCGCTGGCCAAATAATTTCCGAATTTCGAGAAATTATTCGCTCTTCAAAAATTTGACTTAAAAGTGCCATTGTGTCTCGGGCAGTATGGGCAGTGGCTCCGTCCTGCTGAAACCACATACCAGCTCTATTTTCAAGAGCAGGACGTAAAAAATTTTCTATCATAAACCGATACCGCTCTCCATTTACGGTTACAGCACTTCCATCTTCATTCTCGAAGAAGTGGGGCCCAATGACATTTTCAGATGTGATCCCACACCATACTGTACACCTGATGGGGTGCAATTGGCGTTGATGAATGGCTCTTGGATTTTGAGAACTCCAGAAACTACAGTTCTGCTTATTAACAAAGCCATTCAAATGAAAATGAGCTTCATCACTCATAATCAAATTTTCAATAAAGTTGATTTCATTTATTCATTTCTTATTTTCTGATTTTCATTTATTATTTTCATTCATTATAAATTCTCCAAGTGTTGTCTATATAATCTGAAAGAAAAAATAAAAAAAAAATTATAAACAAAAAAGTTATTAAACTCTTACACCCCTTGGTTTCTTTTGGCCCACCCTGTATTTATGTATTTATATTTCCTGTAATTTAATCTCTTTCATCGATCTCATTGACGGCAACGGCATCATCAACACTACTTTGACTATATTCACAAACAGGCTTATAATAAAAATAGTCAATTTACCCCTTAAGCATTTTACGCTTTCACTTTCAAAAGCTCTCTAGCAATAAAAGGTCGTGGATAAGAGATATAGAGATAGAGGGAAATTAATTTAAACTAAAATGATTTTTAAAGAAGCGTCAGAGGCTGGTAAATAAAGAACCACACCTACTTCACAACAAATGAATTGATATGGAAACAGTTAATAGGCTCCAGTCATACTGAATATATTGTAAGCTACACTTATGTACACGTATATACATACATACATATGTATGAGTATCTGTATCTCTGCTTCCCTATGTGAGAAATTAAATGGTTGTTTATGAGTACACTGAAAGGAAAATCATTCATTCAGAGAATGAAACGGTTTCATTAAATGTTCTTCATTATATTAATGAAACTTTTCATTAGTATAATGAAGAATTACATTGCATACATGAAATCTTTCAATCTCTGCTCTTTATGTGTTCTTCATAGTTCATTGTATTAATGAAAATCGTTACATTGTTTAAGGGATATTTTTTTTAGCGAATATAAATAAAAAAAAATATAAGTAAGTTTTACAAATTTTATCTTCTTACTATATACAGTTGGTCAAACATAAATAAATCAATATTATTTTGTTAAAAAATATTTTCTATTTCTTTATAATCATATATAATTTCAAATTTTCAAATTTCATTTATACAATGTAATATTCTTTATTGTATAGCAGATATCTCTCTCTTTCTCTTTGTTTTTATTCATTCACGTCCCTTACCTCTATACAAACACAAAAACGTTGTGTCAAACATTTTATAAAGATGCTTGTTTTGTTAAGATTTTTTATTGATTATTTTAAACTTATGTTTGTGTTTTGTGCTTCTCAACAACATATTAAGAGTTTTACTATAAACATGTAAGTTTTTCGGCTTACTTAAAACATTATTTAGTTTGAACTCTACTGATGAGTTCCTTAAATTTTACTTCAATAAATACATAGTTATGTACATATATTAAGTACATATGTATTTGTATATATTAAAGAAAATAAAACAAATATATATTTTTGTTATTAAGTAGGTGGTTTGGAGGGGGCATAATTTCATGTTTTTAATAGAAAATTTTCTTTATTTACTGCTAATATTTTATTATATTTATGAAAATCTCATCATTACTTTAATGAAATCTTTTTGATATTAATGAATGACCTTCATTTATAGTATGTAATAACTTCATTAAATCCATGAAACAACTACATTATATTTATGAAAAAGTTTCATTGAATTAATGAAATATTTTCATTCTATTTATGACATAGCCGCCAAAATTAACTTCATATATACAATGAATCATTCTTCATTGATCCAATGAAGGGTTTCATTAGCTGACTTTTAATGAAACATTTCATTAATACAATGAAGAATTTCATTGTCTGAATTAAGGGTTTCTTTTCAGTGTACATGGCAGCGCATGAGTATTTTTATTTAAAATATTGTTGGCGAAACACCATAAAAATAAAGAATTCTTAAGCCTTTAAACAATAACTTGGTTTACTTATTTTTTTTCAGCTCTTTTTTTATTCTTTTCGCTGCTGTGCTCTGGCTGTTGCTGTTGCTGTTGCCTTGAATATTTTACCATGTGCTGTTAAGCTGCTTAGAAGCAAAAAATAGTAACAACAATAATAATAAAACGCAAAAAATGTTTTTTGCCCAGCAAAGGAAGTGACAAATATTATTTGTATATACTACGAGCGCAGGTGTATGTGTGTGCGTGTGTGTCGTTATTGTTATTTTAAACTAAAAGCAATTTTTTGGGTCACCCTTTATATTTAAATGTTCACAGGCACTTGAAAAGTGAAAGCATTGAAATCAAACAAACTAAATAAATGAAAAGAAAGGTAAGTGCATATGTGAATGCATTTGCATATACATAAATATGTATGCGTATGTGTGAAGACTCCATCTACACTTGACATACTTAAGCTCTCTTATTTATGCATACAACTTTTTTCGTTTGATTCGTGTGTAAAAAATAAGCTTTAGCAACTACTCGTATATTCGCTGCCATGTGGGTGCGACAAAGTGTTGCTTTTTTATACTTTTTTTTATAAAACGGTTCCAATTAAGTGCATAATCACTACACAACCCCACTGTCAACTTCAAAGCTTCGTTGTGGCAAGAGTAAGGTATATATTATTGCAACAACAGCAAATAACAAATTAATCAAAATCTCTTAAAATGGCAACAAAAATTAACTTTAATATTATACCTAATTGCACTATGGGTCTTTAGTAACTAGTCTTTGTAAAGAAAGACATATTAACGATTAAAATAAATGTATGGTTACAAAGCCGTAGGTAAACGATCCTTATGCAAATGTTTTCTTTAAACAAACTTTTAACAATGAGAGTGATCCAGATATAATTAGCTGAAGAGCATAATGCACAAACATAGAAGACGATATTCATCACAAGTAAGCAATATAACAGCAAGTATTATATTATACCGTCTGCTTGTTAAGAAATATACAACCACATAAAGACATAAGCCAATACAGATGACAGACATAAATAACAACAATAATAATTTTAGTACACTTTTATTCTATCCTTAATATATTTAACCTTCATACACAAAACTAACAAATTGAATTGTAGCGCGAACTGCTGACATGACCGTAAGCTACTAATTGAGAAAATCTTGAATGTGCTATGAGTTTTTTAATGTAGCTAATATTATTTGAAAAGCTTTATGTTGAATATAAGATAGGCAATGCAGCAGCTAATCACTGCAATCAGTCAGTTTAGTTAGTATTGTGTGAAGCGGATTGAATCTTTTTAACATAAAGCCCGTTTAATCCAAAGCTCAAAGTTTGCAGCTTAATTTGCTCACAGCACTGAATAAAATATTCTTCATAATTGAAGCCATTAGTCTCTTCTGTACGGTCAAAGCAACACATAAAAAGTAAGAGACAACTAACAGCTTAAGGCCCAGAAAAATTTATGAAATACGAGGGCGGTCCGTGGCTTTTGAATGCAATGCAGGTTTTTGGATAAAAAATCATTTGCTCCAACTTTTTTTTGTAACTTAAAACAATGATATGTTGACGTTATTAAAGTAGATATTTCTTTGTTAGTTGATTTTATGATTGCAGTCAAGTCTCTTTCCGCTAAAATTATTTTCCGAGAAAAAGAAGGAGTTGAGTATGCTTATACTCATCCTATGGACAAAATTGTATATAAAAGTAAACGCATGATGCTCGCGATATTTAATAGAAATATGTGGGTGTGTGTGTGGCTGTTTGAAAACATACTTTATGTGTGTGAGTAACTAAAATAGTCCTATGTATACACATGTGTAGCCGATTGATAGTCAAAGTATTTTTATACTCATGCGCATAATTGTAGGTCATACCAACTATAAACTTTAGTTGTTGTCATTTGTGCTGCGTAATTTAAAAAATGTGTAAAAACATAGTTATTGGATGTTTAAAGTTGTACGTATTCGGTTTAAAATTAATGCTTGTGCTTTCATATTTAGGCTTTAAGCTGTACGCATTCATAGTTGTTTGACGGCCAATACTCAAAGAGTACTTAAAATTATACTTTTGTCATCCTCTGGTAGAGACCACAATTTACGGTGAAGGTTATTCACAGTATTTGGTTAGAGTTTAGGTTATTCAAAAAAAAATATGCTTAATGAACACACGAAATTGATTTTTTTTTTCTCTTTTTCAAATCACGCGGTTGTCTGGCATCAATGGCTTTCGGAAATACAAACTAACCGGCGCAGTTTGTTCCATTTTTGCTAGGAATCGACTCACAGTTGCTTGTTGACAGGAATAGTGTTATCCACTCTATTAGGAGGCAAAAAAAAAGAGATTGGGCAGCAATTAATTCTGCTGGCTACAACGAACGAACAATAATAGTTTTCTTGTTTTGATTTTAAACATTTGTATTCGCATCTGTAGGTTAAAATAAAAAATTTTAATAAAAAAAATTTTTTTCAAAGAAAGAAGTGTAGTTATGGAATTAATTCAAGCAAAAATTTCTTAAAAATTTAAAAAAAAATCCCTTTATTAAAATATAGTTAAAATAAAGTCAGGCCTAACTTCTAGTCTAAGTGGAATGTAATATCTAATAAACCAGTTATATCACTAAAATCAAGGTATACTCACCTCAATACGATTTCAAAAATTTATACTTTGAATGCAAAAAAATTTGTACTACTTGTGGTAAATAAAATTGGGCAGTTGAGACCACCTGATGTGAAATCCCCTTGATTTAAAAAATTTAAGGGAAAAGTCATCAAAATTACAAAAAATACTTTTGCTCATTCATGCCCACTGTAATTGGTAATATTGAAAGTTTTAATTCATATTTGTATACGCTTAAAGCATACGTTTGTCTCACCATACCACTCAATCAAACACTGTCTCTAGTTAACGACACTAGACGTGTGTGGCTTTGCCACTTTATATACAATTTTGTTAAGCACTTCACATTGTCAGTTGACATGTGTGTGTGTGTGTTTAACGATTTTTAAGCTACAAATTATTCAATAGGGCTTTTAACTCTGATATTTTAAATGGTGTGGATTATAAAAGGAACTCGTTTGAGAGCTCATGCATATCACATATGTATGTATACCCTAAATACTCACTTCTACCAGCACCAGCAGCAGCATTGTGCTCCTTTTACAGCCACTGCATACGCACAATTAAGCACTGGGTATAGTCATCTACTTTTACACACCCACCCACACACGCACACACGCATAAATATTTCATGCAAACAATTTATCCGTTTTTATTTAAAACATTAATTTCAATTATGATGCGGGTGGCAAATTAGATCCCTTTTTAACAGCAACAACATTTTGGTGGTTGGTAAAATATTTGGGGTATTCACAAGGGTGTCCTAAGTGTCATGAAGTCATAAAGTCTTAACATTTTAAAACAGTTTAAAATTATTTTTATTTTCTTTCATATAAAAGTAGTACTATATTAATACAATTCTTCACTCTATGTATTTGTTACTGTCATAACTAATTACTTTGCTTTTTACTTTTCTTTTTCGACAAAATATCCATTTACGTTTAAATAGGTGGCATTTTTCTTTAGCAAATTTCTACTCAAATCATTATATATTGCAAAACATATAAAAATTCGCAAGGGATTAAAATAATGGAAACAATCTCCCAAAGCTGATTATATAGACCACAAAAAAAGTAATAACTCGAGTATTATCGCATATAAATCGCGAAAACTTGCAAAAATGCGAATATCTTCAAAAAATTTCCAAAGCCTCAAAAACTGCAAACGAGCAAACTCAGTAGATTTGATGAATCAAAAATTATCTCATGTGCAAAAAATTTGCGAAAATTCGCAAATAATTTTTTAATTAAAAGAAAACCTAAAATTTATTTTAAAAAAATGCTTAAATTGTAAGGAATGCAAAAAAAAACTTTTAAGAATCCGCAATTACGAAAATTCGCACAAACTTGGTAACATCAAAAATATATTAAAGTCTGATACTTATTAAAAAGAGTTTAAAACTGTTAAAAAAACAAAGAATTGCGAACAATCACTTTTATTGCAAAAATTTGCAACAAATTGCAAAATTGCAAACAAGCTCCAAAATTACTTACAAATACCTAAAGATCTAAGAAATTCCAAAAATTGCAGAAAATTTACAAAATTATGAAAATTCGCACAAATAGATAGATGTATTAAAAATCGGTAAAATGGAAAAAAGGCAAGCCCTAAAATAACGCAAAAATACCTAAAGATATAAGAAGTTCCAAAAATTTGGAAAAAATCGCGAAAATGACAATTTGCAAAAACTTGCTAATACTAAAATGATAGCAAAGTGTCATATAAAATAAAAGTCGCCAAATGTGTATAAAAAGGCAAAAACTGCAACAACAAAAATACTTCAATCAGGCAATGATGTGGATTGATTCAATTACACACAAGAGCAATAAGTTTTATCAAAAATTACCTGATCACAAAACTTAAGAAAATTTGCAAATAAATTCCAAAGCCTTAAAATTTTAAAAGGACAAATGCTCGAAAAAATTTTGTTTTACATATTGCAAACATTCGCAAATAATTTTCGGAAACAGATAGAAGTCGTTAAATAATTTTTTCATAATTTTGCATATTCGTACCAAATATTATTATTAAATTTTTGTAATATTTTTTCTCATTTGTTTTGTATATCAGGGGTTGCTCACAGCAGTCGTATTTTAAACTAGTTTAAAAGTTTAGAACATTATGACGTTATGACTTTAACACTAACGTTTGAATACCCCAATTATATTTTTTTCATTGCTTTTAGCTATTTTTTGTTCGACATTTTGTGGTTTTTATGGCTGTAACAATATTTCACATTAAACCTTTTTTGTTGTCAAACATTTTGCGGAAATGCAATTTTATGATTTGTTAACAATTTTATTAAAGTGGCATTAGACTTTGTTGATAAGTGGTTGTTTTATGTTTGGAGCTCTTTTTTGTGGACTCATATACATAAGTATTTAAAGCGTGTTTTTTTAGAGTGCCACAACTTTAAGTTTGCATCACTGCTTTATTTGAGCTTGCTTTTTATTTAGTTTGCTTTGGAGTTTTATTATGAATCGACTAACACTAGAGAAACGCGTGCAAATTGTTGAAATTTTTAATCAAAGCAATTGTTCTATTGATTTTGAATTTCTATAAAAATTTTAATATTTCTATTAAGCCCATTTCTGGTTGAACGGGTATGTAAATAGGCAGAATTGTCGCACTTGTATTGAGGAAAATCCACAAGCTTTTGTCGAAACATCATTACATCCACAGTTATTTACTGTTTGGATAGCTCGCTTTATGGGCTGGCGGAGTCATTGGCCCCTTTGTCTTAAAAAACGATTATGTTCAGAATGTTACTGTCAATTGTAAACAGTATAGGAATATGATTCGAAATTTTCATTAAGTGGCATTAATCTTGCTTATATGTGGTTCCAACAGGATGGAGCCACATGCTACACACCGGGCGCTACAATTGAAAAAATAACTTCTCGTAATGGCCCAATTAGTTGGGCAGCAAGATCGTGTAATTTAACCCCATTCGATTATTACTGAACATCTGGAAATCAACATTCGAAGAGTTGTCGCACAGAGAAAAAAAGCAATGTGAGTCTGATCACAGGGGAGATGTGTAAACATCTAGTAATGAAAAATGTTCTTAAGTTGGAAGTACTATGCTTTTAGTAATATTTTTTAATTAATCAATTAAAAGTATCAAAACTTTCAATATTGTAAATACATATGAATTTGTTGGTTTTTGTTTATTTTATTTAACTTATTTGGTTAGTATATTTGCACATCGCTGTTTAATGAAATGTAATGCATGTAGTTATTTTACAGCAATGGTTTTCGAACTATACAGCGATAGACCAATTATATGTTAGTGAAAATTAGTAGCTACTATTGCACACTAGGTGGTGTTTATATGAAGCTGTTAAGTTTCTCTGTACTTCTTGTTGTCCGTATGAATGATAATCTCAAAGACGATGAAGACTTTTAGTTTGACAAGTTTAGGTTTTTGTCTTCCTTATTTTGCTTTGTTTTAGTAAATTTGTTATTAAAAGTGCAAAAAATCTTTTTAAAAGTTATTAAAATTAAATGGTTTTGTATTCATTTTATTTATTTGTTTTTATTTGCCTATGATAACTTAATGTACGACAATTAGTAATAAATTCAGTAAAGTGCGACTTTGACCCACGCACGAAGGGTTCCGTGCGGATACTTTAGCCTATATAACAAATAGCTTTGGATTTTTTTTTTCATTTATTGCGTTTTTTCGGTTTTTGGCGCTTTTTTTAATATTATTTTTACTGAAACTTTAGTGATACTTCAGTGCTCATCTATGGTAAATGCCTTTACTTTTACTTTTTACTTTTTAATTCCTGTTGTTCATCGTTTACTTGTTGCTGTTCTTGTTGTTGTGTACGCATTGCCATTAAAATAAATTCAGTAAAGTGCGACTTTGACTCGCGCACGAAGGGTTCCGTACATTCGGTTTTTAGTATTTTTTTGATGTGGCTTTTTTCCTTTTTAAGTTTTTCCAGTTTAAACGATTTTTTCAGCTTTGTCGCTTTTTTCTCTTTTTCGCGGTTTTTTTCTCTTTTTGAGTTCTTTTAACATTCGAAATTTTTTTCATTTTAGCAATTTTTTTCCATTTTGGCGACTTTTTTCTGTTTTTTGGGGTTTTTTTTTATTTTGGCTTTTTTTGTTTTGTTTTGGGGTTTTTATATTTAGGCGAATTTTTCATTTTGGCGATTTTTTTGTTTAAGGGATTTTTTTCACTTTTGCGATTATTTTCATTTTGACGATTTTTTAGTCCTAGATTTTTTTTTTAATTTGGTGCTTTTTTCGGTTTTGGCGATTTTATTTAGATTTGGCGATTTTATAAATTTTTTGATTTTTTAGTTTTATTGTTTTTGAAAATTTTAAGAGATTTGCTCTTACGGTTTCCAAGATACAGCAAGTTGTCAAAGTTACAAAGTCAAAATTGCATTAGCTGATGGAACACCCTTTAATTTAAATTTTTTAAATTTACTGTTAATTGTTGTAGTCTGTATAAAAAGACACTAACTTTACAAAATTCAAGTGTATGTATATTACATGGGATTTAAACATTTTTCGTTGCTCGTTTTGGAACACCCTTTAATTTTTAACTCTCATATATTTGCTGCTGTAGCGGCCAAATGTCTACACACTGTGTCCGCATTTCAGGTCCGTAGCTCTTACGGTTCTCGAGAAAATACCCTGTAACAGAGGAACGTACAGCGTACCGAAAACAATAGGGTTCATTTTCACCTTTGGTGTGTACGGAACCCTAATAAAGCAATTATTATTTTCACCTTTAGATTACGGAACCCTAATAAAGCAAAAAACCTAACGACCCTAACAAACAAAAACCAGCAAATTCCTATGTATTTACAATATTTTAAATAAGTTTGTATTGCTTCTCTCAAACACTAATACACACATATAAAGCTCACACCGATTCGACAATGCTGTGTGCATTTCAGCAAAGAAATCTCAGTGAAAAAGATGTTTAACCCATAGCGTATAGATGCTTACACATCAAAAACTGCCTCATAGAATCAATGAGATTTTCTCTATGAAACGTTTTTAGGCTAAGGGGTATCCCAGCAGAAAGAAGCGAAGATTTTTTCATAGAGATTCCTTATTGTTTTTATGTGGTAAATCTTATTAATTTTATCAAGAAGGAACCACATAAAATCAAGAAGAAATCCTATTATTCCCAACTTTTTTACTCAATTTCCGTTATTTTTGGCACCAAAAAAACAATCCATAGAGAAAAACTTCTTGATTCTATTAGGTTTTCTTATAAATTGTAAACTATATGGATTTCTTATTGATTTTATTAGGTCGCCATATTGATTTTTTTAAAAACGTTTTCTTCTTGATTTTATTAGGCTATCTTATTGACTTTTGATGTGTAAACATCTATACGCTAGGGGTAAAAATCTTTTGACTTTGATTTCTTTGCTGAGATTTCTTTGCTGAGATTTCTTTGCTTTTTGCTTTTGCTTTGCATTGTCAAATCGGTGTGAGCTATGTATGAGTGTATTAGTGTTTAAAAGAAGCAATACCAAGCAAACAAACAAGTCGACCGGCTCGAAGCCTACGGTGCGCCGCCGCCGGCTATTTTTCTGTATATTTCCGTACACCAAAGGTGAAAATGAACCGTAAGAGGTACGGACTTGAAATTTGGACACAATATGTAGACATGTACGCCACTACAACAACAAATACATGAGAGTTAAAAACTTAAGGGTGTTCCAAAACGAGCAACGAAAAATGTTAAAAACCCATGTAAAATACATATATACAATTGTCTGTACATATATACACTTGAAATTTTAAAAGTTAGTGTATTTTTATACAGATTACAATAATTAACACTAAATTTAAAAAATTTAAATCAATGGGTGTTCCATCAGTTAATGCAATTTTGACTTTGTAATTTTGACAACTTGCTGTATCTTGGAAACCGTAGGAGTAAAACTCTTGAAATTTTCAAAAACGGTAAAACTAAAAAATCAAAAAAAATATAAAATCGCCAAATATAAAAAAAATCGCCAAAACGAAAAAAGCACCAAATTAAAAAAAATCTCTAGGACTAAAATAAATCGCGAAAAACCGCAAAAATCGCCAAAATTAAAAAAATCCTTAAACAAAAAAATCGCCAATATGAAAAAAATCGCCATATGAAATAATCGCCTAAATAAAAATCCCCAAAAAAAAATCGCCAAAATGAAAAAAAATTACGAAAATTAAAAAAACCCAAAAAGAGAAAAAAAACGCCAAGACGAGAAATAAGCGATAAAACTGAAAAAAACGTTTAAACTGAAAAAACTTAAAAAATTAAGAAAGCTAAATCAAAAAAAAAATGATCAAAACCGAATGTGCGCGAGTCAAAGTCGCACTTTACTGAATTTATTTTAATTGCAATGCGTACACAACAACAAGAACAGCAACAACTAAACGAAGAATAACAGGAATTAAAAATTAAAAAGTAAAAGTAAAGGCATATACCATAGATGAGCACTGCAGTACCACTAAAGTTTCAGTAAAAACAAAAAAAAAATTTACTGATTACTAAAATTTTTTTCTACAATTTTCATAAATTGCCTAAATGATTTGTTATATGATGAGGTGCATTGAATTTTCAGTAATCAGTAATGCCCGCATTCATAATGAAATTCTACCAAGTGGCTAAATGTTTTTCATACAAAAGTTTCAAAATTTGAATGAAAAAACTTTGCCACTTGCTACGGCCCTACGATTTTACTAGTAATGCAAATTAAATTTCATTAGCAGTAAAAATTTACTGAATTTTTTTAGTAATCAGTAAATTTACTGCTTACTGCAATTTTGAATGCAGTACATATACATATACTGCAGTGTGTCCATTTACTAACCAAATAAGTTTAATAAAACAAACAAAAACCAACAAATTCATATATTTTTACAATATTGAAAGTTTTGATAGTTTTAATTAATTATATTAAAAAAGATACTAAAAGCATAAGTATTTCCAACTTAAAAACAAATTTCATTACTAGATGTTTACATATCTCCTCTGTGATCGGACTCACATTGCTTTTTTTTTCAATAAGGTTTTCTTCTTGATTTTATTAGGTTCCTATATGATTATGTGTAAAGCATCTTATTGTTTTTTTTTATTAAGGAAATCTTCTTGATTTTATGAGGTGTCTTGTTATTTCATATCTATAAATAGACACAGACAATTTTTTTTTGATGATATTTTTCGTTTTTGTATAAGCATGTTTGCAAAATTATTTCAATGGTTATTCAGAGTGCTTGTTAGGATATTGGTTAGAGTGTTTGTCTATCAGTCAGAAGTTTGCTGGTTCAATACTTGTCTCCTTTCAAGTAATAATATATATGTATGGTGATTTAATTAATTAAGAATACAATATAATATGTATGTATCTATGTAAGTATGTATAGTATGTATAGTATAAATAAATAACATCTACATGTACTACATACATACATAAGTATATGGTATAGAAAGAATTTAAATGAAAATACATAAGCAAAGCACAAAGAATAAAGAAAGACATATTTTTTTTTATTTTATGAGGTCGCCTCATAAAATCAAGAAGAAAACCTTATTAAAAAAATCAATAAGATAACCTCATAAAAACTGCAAGATTTCTTCTTGATTTTTTCAAGAAGTTTTTCTCTATGAAATTAATAAGATTTCCTTATTGAAAAAAAACCATAGAGATTTCCTATTAATTTTGTTCTATTTTATGAGGTATTTATTAGGCACTGTTTTCTCTGTGTGGCGAAATACGGCCGTAAATACTGCAAAAACCTATTGAAAATTGGCGGCCACATGCAAGAAATCATATTTAAACATTAATTTCATAAAATTTTCTTTTCTTTCGTTTGATTGATATTAAAAAAAATATATATATTTTATTGTTTTATTATGATTTATACTTGTGTCACTCTATAAAAAACACCCTTTATTTACGCGTGAGTTACTTGGGTTTAGTTAAGAAAAATTCATGGGCGCTTGTTGAATTTAAATTATAATAATGTTTATTGATTAAACATGTTCTAGATTAAATTCAAACTGTGCGAAAATAGGAAAATATATTAAGCTGTTTACGTTAAATGGATTTAACAACATGAATTTGCTATTTAGCATTTAATTGAGCAGGATAGTTGTACTTGTGTACATGTCAATAAGAGGTCACTTAAAAAGGTCAAATCAAATTAACACATTTACTCAGAAGAATATAAGCTTTAGCTCAACCTCCTGCCTTATATATTCTCTACTTGATATGTGTGAAAATATACAATCTATGCTGGAATCATTAAAGTCTTATTTTAATAAGTTCAAGCAATCGTATTGCATTGAACTTGGAGTTTATGAATTCCAGGAAGGTTTCAGTAGTTTGTAATGAGCTTAGGAAATACTGCCAGAATTGAGCATAGTCACTTATAATTTCAAATAGATATATCTATATACTTAACTTTATTTGAGAGTTAAAAATATAAAAATATTCACCCTAATCCATAATAAAAGTTTAGTTGGAATGTGTTCCCTTTTCCTAAAATTTTAATCGCCATTAGGCGTTGTTGTTATGTTAGTGTACCAGTTTTTCTAGTTTTGTTCTCTATTTTTGTCTTCATGGGAATTATTCCTACTGAACAAAATGATTGCTTCTTATTCCCCATAAGGCTGATTATATAAAAATTTAAGCTCGAGTTATAATATAAGAATCTTAATTTTCTTGTTTACTTTTATGATAAAACAGCGGAAGTCATAACATCTTTTGCAAAAAGGAAAAAAGTGCTTAAGTCGAAATAAACTGCAGTTTAATCTAATGGTACATCCGTAATTTGTATATTTGAAAGTACCCCTGATCAGAATCTCAATTAATTTGTGTGATTTTTCAGGAAGTTATAGCATTATGACTTGCGATTAGAGTTTCTACGCAGGAAAAAATACCGGGAATTTCCGGGAAGTATTTTTTTACAAATCCCGGGAAATTTTCAACGGGAATTTAATATTAACATTTTTGGAATTTGCATCTTTTACATTGCTATTCGTTGTTTTATTACTTAAAAATATAATTTTGTAACGTTGCATAATATGAGCATGGAATCAGATGTAATAGAAGTTTTCGAGGTGATTTCAACAAGAGTTAGGAAATATTTTCAGCCTAAAAACTCTTTATTGGAAGTAGTATCTACGAGTAGATTGACAGATCTAGATAGCATTTTCATCCATGCTACAACTCACAGCATATGAGCTTATTTGTTTTTGTTTTGTTTTTGAAATATTGTTGTTTTTATAATGAACGAATGAAGTCGCTTTCTTTTTTAATTTAAATGTGGTATTTTAATTTAAATTTATTTACTGGTGGTTAAGCATTGTATATACATGTTTCATTGGTGCTTAGCCAAATCATCAGTAGACTTCAACCACATGTTTTGAACAGTCACAAACCGTAATTGGAGAATTCACAAATAATAATATTTTTGAAAATCAAAGACAATGTTTACCCACCAGCAAATTAATTTCAATTAAAATAAACTTAGGCCAATATGTCATTAACATTTATTGTATTTTTGTTTTTTGTTGTATTTTTTTTTTCATAAATTATATTTTTTATTGAGGCCCGGAAATTCCCGGGAATAAAAAATTTTTTTTCTCGATTCCCGGGAATCGGAAAAGAACGGGATATTAGAAACCTTACTTACGATTTAGCTTTTTTAGACTTCTAATCTCATTTGGAATAATTGCTTAATTAGGCTATACTGTGGTATATTTCAACAAATTACGCAGGTACCATTAACTCAAAATCAGCTTATCTCAACTTAAGCACTTTTTCCTTACAGATATTACTTATGGTGCGTATAGCGATGTTTGCTTAAAAAATAAATGTTAACATAGAATTTCTTAACTTAACTGCAAAAGAAACAAATTTCTGTAAATCGACTTGAGAGCTTGGAAGTCCTTAATGCCCTCCTGCAAAACAGTAAAATATGCCTTACTTGGGGGCCACACGTTCAATTTTAGAATTTCAATTCCATTAAATTTTCAATACACTCACACTTTTTTCACAAACATAATTAAACTTTTTAAATTGAAAACTAGATTGATTTGAAATTCACCTATCCATTTAAATGGCAATTTAGTTTTCAATTTGAACGGCTGGTCACAGCACACATTGATTGAAGCTACAAATTTGAGTTGTTTCTTCGTCGGTGGCATATAAAAAATGAAATTGATTATCAATTTGTATCACAGCTATCAATTTCAAGGAATTTTGACACACAATATGTGCAATGAAATTGAAAGTCATTTATTGAACGTGTGGCTGCAGCGTTAAGCATATTTTACTTTTTTATTTCCTTATTTTATCTACTCGTATGCTGAAATCAGAAAGGCCTTTTTTAATAAATTCAAGAAAAGTATCAGCACATGTAACATAAGCAAGTTGTACGACTATGAACTTTTTTTTTTTTTTTTGCTAATGCGGAGTGAATCTACAAATATATACAGACATAACGATGCCTTAATATAGAAAGGCCTTGACTCATTATTTTTCTGTAATCGAAATTCTTTGCATTTTTGATGCATTAGATGTTCTTTCATCAAAATACACAAAAAATTCGATTTAAAAAAAATTAGGTTCTGTAATAATTTCCATTATAGTATTTCTAAAATTTTTAATTTAATTTTTACTTAACCAAAAAAACAAGCAAAAATTATACAAAATGAATTTTATTTGAGACTTAAAAATGTATAAATATTATTTAAGAAATTTATTATTCGATATATGTATAATCATAAGCAGGGACAAGGACTTCATGCATTTAAAAAAGGTGTTTTAGGCGCCTAAAATATGACATTAAAAATGCAAAATATGCACTAAAAACAATAAAATATGCACATATTTTAAAAAAGTTTTGTTCAAAAAAAAAAAAAGTTTTAAATTTACATACATAAACTAATTAGAGATATAAAAATATTTTATTTTCTGAAGAGGTGCGAATACAAGCCTTTTATATTAAATTTGTACACAAGATTTAATATGACAACGATTTTTTCTGCATTATTTACTCCAAATAGGCATTTTTCGAGATATGTTTATATTGCAGTAAAGGAGCGATACGTAAATTGAAAAAAAGCTTTAATAGAAGAAAATATCATCTTGAAATCACCAAATGACAATATTTATTAAATTTGGTACGTGTTTATGCTTGTACAGTCCTTCTACAACAATGCTAGCGAATTAATTGGTCAAAAAAAAGTCTTGCATTACTAATTTTTCATTAATAATATATTTTGAAATTTGAATTTTTGACTAAATATGACACAAAACTTTTAATTATACCAAAATATGACACAAAAATATGCATTTATGACCAAATTATGCAAAAATATGAATTTTCATCAAAATATGCAAAAATAGGCTTTTACAAATCGATGCCATTTTCACTCAAATTCAATGTTTCGTAAAGATATTTCGTTCTTGCCATTATCAGGTTTAAGGGAAAAAATATGCATTTGCATGAAACCCCTGTCCCTGATCATAAGTATATTTTAACTTCAAATTTATTTCCTGGCGGGTCTGTGCATAATATAAGAGGCTTGTGACTATTCAAAATTTATGGTTGAAATCTACTGAAGATTTGTTACAGCAACCATGAAATGCATATAGACAACGCTGAACCACCAGCAAATAAAATATAAATATTATCTAGAAATTTAAGCTGGTACAAGAAGGTTACTTTATTTGTTTAGTTGCTGGTGGTAGAAAAGCAGTAGTCATCATACATTAAATACAAAAAATTTATTCGCTTACCTTTTACTAACAAAAATATTAACGGTCTAATTCATAAAAAATATTTTAGGTTTATTACAGGTTTATTTGACAAATTTCCCATAGAAATATGTCAAATAAACGCTTAATAAACCTGAAATATTTTTTATGAATATGGCAGTAACTATATAAACCAAAAGTTTTTTTTATTAAATTTAATATATTTTCATGTCATGTTTTGTTTATTTTATTTATTTTTATAAATTTATAGTTTTGTTTTATTACATTTTGCATCACTTCAAATACATCCATTCATTCGTTTAATAATTATATTATAATAATAGTTTATATATCTATATAACATTGTTATTTGTATTTTTGTTTTTAATGAAATTTATTTAAATATTCACATTTTGTTGTTGTTTTATTAAAATTAAATTAAAGAGATAACTTTCAGTTTTATTTTATCTTTCGAAAAAAAAAATATATTACAATTTTTAATGCAAATTTATTAATAAATTTATGAATATAATTAAATTACATTTGTCATTTTGCAAAGTTTAATTTTCTTAATTCACTTAATCATCAAACTTTTGAATGAATAAATAAATTATTTACAGCGTTACAGAAAATGTAAATCGCACTTTTTAACAGTTGCATTATTTTTTATGAGTGTATGAAAACTTTCGGAATGAAAATGACTGTTGGAGGAGTCATAAATTTTAGCCAAAAGCCATTGATTTTTTTAAATAGCCATATCGCTCATTTACTAAAGCAACGTCATAACTTAAAAAAAAAAAAAAAAAAAAAAAAAAAAAAAAACAAGTTTGCCAGAAAAGGAGTTTGAAGTTCACAATTTACACACAACTAAATAAAAAAAGAAAATATAACATGAGAATTAATTCTTCATTAAAATTAAATTTTTGAGTTATGGCGTTGTTGAAGTAAATGAGTGAGTGATATGCTAAAGTTAGTTTATGGGCAAACCAGCTAAACAATATTCTCTTATTTTCGTAATCAATAAACATCATACAATTATCAAGTTTGATATAACGTGCGTAGGCACTATCAAACTGCTCATCAATCATTTTGGTAATGTTTTTGAAAATAACTTTTTATGTGTTATTTTTTTTTTTTTTTTACTGCAGGACGATTTGCACTTTCGGTGACGTTGTGTGCATAATTTTTAAAATTGCTACAACTATTAAAAAATAAAAAAATAAATTAAAAAGGGAAAACCTAAAAAGAATATATATTTACAAATTGGAAATTGGTTTGTTATGTTTCTTTGTGTACATTTGGCGGGAGTTAATTTAATTTTTTTTTTTTTTTTTTTTAATTTAATTATTTAGTAATTTCTGTATCTTAAGTTTTTGTTTTCTAATTCTAATATTCTGTTATCAGAACTTTATTTATGTTACAAATAAGTAAATCAAATTAATTAATATTAAATATTTATTGTATTCAATAATATTTATTGTATTGAATAAGTTTCTCAATATTTTTTATTTATATATTTTTTAAGTTAAGTAATGCTCTGCATTTTTAACATATTTTCATTTGAATTTAACTATTTATATTTTATTACATTATAAATATATTTACTTATGTAGTTTGTAGTGAAATTAATTAATCCTTATAGATTTGTGAACAATTTTTATCTTGTTAATTTTTTTTTTTCATAAATACGAATTTTTGTAATTATGCAAATTTACTTGAAAAACACTAAAACTTGTTAACAAATTAAAATGTAACAATTTAACTCATTAAATGTTGTTATCAATATGTAATCAATCATTAATTAAGATATCCCAAGCGATACAATTAATTCAACTGGAATTGTTATATCATTACTGGGTTTTATGGTATAAAAAAAAATTAAGCAATTGGTCAAACAAATATTTTATTTTTTCGAATAAAATTAAGGGCCTTATTTTGTAAAGTGCAATGCTTAGAGTTGGCAAATTTTTGATGTATTTTTTTTTTTTTTTGGGAATATAAATTTTTTCCATATAAAATTTGTTTGGTGTTGCATTTTAAAAAATAAGGCCCTAAATAAAATATTTAAAAAAAATTTATATCATGTGAAATTCGCTTTTGCTAATTTATAACAAACATAACATTTATGGCCTAATTTTGTACAGAACGAAACGTTTCAAACAGAAAATTTTGGTTTATTTTTAATTTTGAATTTTGTAAAACATTTGAAAACGAAAATTTTATTTTACGTAAAATAAATGTATTTTATAAAACAGTACCAAACGTTTTCAAATAACTTAACAGCCTGTTTTTAGAAAACATAAGCCCTTTCGTTTTTATGTTTCATTTATAAACGATAACGTTTAAAATTTGATTTTTATAAAACATATTATAAAGCTTTCGTTTTGACATAAAAAGAGCTTTTTAGGTATAACCAAAAATTCCCACTCACGAAATTGTTACAGTGAAGGAATACAAAAAATAATATCAATTAAAAAATTTTATGAAAAGTTTTAAACAAAATTCATTTCAAATAATTTTAAATTTTATCAATAAGGGGGTAAGCAATTTAATTTTTAATTGATTTTAGCATTCAATTGGAAATCCATTTACCCATTAAGCATTAAACACATTCACCACAGCAAGCTACCGACTACCAAATGTCTAGGATAGAATACACATGTTTATATGAGAATAATTCTTTTGAAGACAGCAAGGCAACATGGCGGCAGGTTGTTGTCTATGCTGATTTTGTCGTTGTAATCCAATTAAACGAATTTCTATTTCTTTGGCTGCAATGAGAAAATTCAGTGTTGCCAGTATAATACAAAATGTTGAATGAATGATTTTGTACAATTATTTCATATTATTTAACAGAAACAATATCCAAAAATTGATGTAAAGAATAAATTTATTAATTTTTGTACTTTTACGTGAAATAAGTACATTTTAAAAGAGTAATTAATTTTTATAAATGCAAAATATATGAAAGTGGCAATACTGGCCTATGTAGTTATTTGTACTTGAATATCAGCTGCAGATGGTGCTGCTGCCGTCTCCAAAATAATTAAGTAGCCGGCTACGAGGCGACAAATGCTACTAGCGGCATTTGAAATCGTGTGCTCGTGTAGCCTGCTGTGGTGAATGTGTTTAATGCTTTAAAACAGATTTTCATTGCATTTCGTATTCTCCGTTGTTTATTAGAACTAATTTTTTTTCCCCTATAACCCTTACTTTATTTTGACTCAATACTTAACTTTTTGTGATTTGTTTGACAGTTCAATTGTGGGAAATAAAGCAGAAATCTGAATTTGGTGTTGATTCTTTCACAGAAAAATTATAGATGCAAGGGAAACATGTTTGCTTTGTACGGAAGTAGAGATTCATTCTTGTGAAAGTTAAATCAATCCGTTTATAGAAAAAGCCATTTAGATTTTTTCGTTTGAGTAATTTTTTTGTAATTTATAATAAAAAATAAAAGGAAAAATTGTTTTTCACTGTTTTAAGTCAGTTCACATTCTTACATTAAAAATTAAATAACATTTTCGTTAAAGTCAAATGAAAAATATGTAGACTGATTTTTAATTAATTTTACAGAAAAAATTTTATGAGTATGAAAACTGAAAGCTCTTTTGTTGTCACACACATGAAAATAAATAAATGTTTTAAAAACGAAAACATGGTTTCATTCGTTATTTTAAAGAACGTATACAATTATTCATTTTCGAAAAACAGGCTGTAAAAATGTCATGTGAAAACGTTCGTAAAATTGTATTCGTTTTAAAAGTTTTAACAACATTATTCCATTAGTTTTGCTGCAATAAAGAGTAAATTAGTATCTAGGTGCACGATAGAGGTCCAGGCCAGCTCGGCCTATGCACGTAATGTCTATATTTACACATAAATTCGCTTTAACACCGTCATAACTACTTTGTTCTCGCTAATTGTAAAGTAAAAAAACTTCGGGAGATTTCGCCGTCATATGCGAAGTTTGATAGTTTCTATTGAAAGTTTCCTGATAAATGGAGCTGCAAAAATTGCATTTTTAAGACATACTCACTGACACACTGACCACTGACACAGTCATCAAATTGAGCTCTAGCTGTAGAGCTCAAATTTGACACCCAAGCAGTGCCACCAGATTAGGGGATTTGTCCCCAAAATGGGGATTTCGCTTCTCATTTGGGGACAGAATTTAGTGCTCTAACATCACTTTTTCTTATAAGAGTATTTTATATGAATACAATATTTACGTTTTATGGGGTTTCTTCTAATTTTACAGATTATTATACCCTTTAACAAAAAATGGTAAAAGGGTATATATAGGTTTGTCATTCCGTTTGTAATTTCTAGAATATTAATAAGCAAGCCATAAAGTATATATATTCTGGATCCTTATGCATAGGGAAGACGAATAAGCGATGTCCGTCTGTCAGTCTGTCCGTCTGTCTGTACGTGAAATCGGTTTTCCGAAGCTCCCAGAAAAGCTAGAGGCTTCGTTCTTGGACTGGTGTGTCAGAAATGGTCAAGATAAAATTGGGATTGAAAATCAGCAAAATCAAGCAGACGGCTTCAGAGCTGGGAGACTTAAACTTCATTTTGCCATACAAAATAACTACCGAAAACTAGTTATTATTTTTTTTTATTAAATAAACTTATTTTATACTTCAGTATGAATAAAATTAATATTTTTTAATAAAAAAAATAAAAAATAATTTAAAAAATTAAATAGACGTTTCCAGGGTTGCAAAACTTTAACTTTTTTATACAAAATTATACAAAATTAATTTACTAAAAGAAATTTTTCCTTTTTTCTGTAAATTAAATATATCTTATATTCTAAGAAGAAAGGGATATGGTTAAAAAAATCAGAAAAATCAAAAAGGATAATTCCAGGGTTGGAAAACTTAAAATTTTTGTGATATAAAAAATTAACTACCGTAAACTAAATTTTATATTTTTTTTATTAAATTAACTTATTTTATACTTCAGTACAAATTAAATTGGTATTTCAAATTAAAAAAGAAAGTTAAAAAAATTAAAAAGATGTTTCCAGGGTTGGAAAACTTTAATTTTTTTTCACATACAAAAGTAACTTACTAAAACAAATTTTTTTTTATTTTTCTCTATAAAATAAACATATCTTAGACTCTCAAAAGAAAGAAATTGGTGTAACAAATCAGAAAAATCAAAAAGGATGATTCCACGGTTGGGGAACCTTACACTTTTTGTAATATATAAAAGTAACTAGTTCTTACTATTTTTTTATTTTTTTATTAAATTAACTTATTTTATACTACAGTACACATTAAATTGATGTTAGAAATAAAAAAAAAGTTTAATACATGAAAAAGACATTTCCAGGGTTGGAAAACTTTAACTTTTTTCTTATACAAAAGTAACTTACTAATACAAATTTTTCCTTTTTTTATAAATTAAACAAATCTAATGTTCTTAAAAGAAAGAGATTGATGTAAGAAATCAGAAAAACAATAACGATGATTCCAGGGTTGGAAAACCTACAATTTTTGTGATATATAAAATTAACTACCTTTAACTAATTTTGTATTTATTTTTATTAAATAAACTTATTTTATACTTCAGCACGAATAAAATTGGTATCTCAAATAAAAAAAATTAAAAATTTAAAAAGACGTTTCCAGGGTTGCAAAACTTTAACTTTTTTTTCCTATGCAAAATAACTTACTATATCAAGTTTACCTTTTTTCCTATAAATTAAACAATTCTTATATTCTGAAAAGAAAACGATTGATGTAAGAAATCAGAAAAATCAAAAAGGATGATTCCAGGGTTGGAAAACTGAAACTTTTTGTGATATAAAAAATTACTACCGAAAATTAATTTTTATTTTTTTTATTAAATAAACTTATTTTATACTTCAGTACGAATAAATTTGGTATTTCAAACTGAAAATTAAAGTTCAAAAAACTAGAAAGATGTTTCCAGGGTTGGAAAACTTTAACTTTTTTTTATACAAAATAACTTACTAAAGCAAATTTTTCCTTTTTCTCTATAAATTAAAGATATCTTATATTCTTAAAAGAAAGAGATTAGTGTAAGAAATCAGAAAAATCAAAAAGGAGGATTCCAGGGTTGGGAAACTTACTCTACTTGTGATATAAAAAATTAACTACCGAAAACTGATTTTAATTTTTTTTTTAAATAAATAAACTTATTTTATTCTATAGTACAAATAAAATTGGTATTTCAATTTAAAAAAGTTTAAAACACGTTTGCAGGATTGGAAAACTTTACCTTTTTTGATACAACAGTAACTTACTAAAGCAAATGTTTCCTTTTTCTCTATAAATTAAAGATATCTTATATTCTTAAAAGAAAGAGATTAGTATAAGAAATCAGAAAAATCAAAAGGCATGATTTCAGGGTTGGAAAACCCACACTTTTTGTGATATAAAAAATTAGCTACCGAAAACAAATTTTTATTTTTTTATAAAATAAACCTATTTTATAATTCAGTACGAATGTATTTGGTATTTCAAAATAAAAAAGATAAAAAATTAAAAAGACGATTCCAGGGTTGGAAAACTTTAACTTTTTTTGTACAAAAGTAACTTACTAAAACAAATTTTTCCTTTTTTCCATAAATTAAACATATCTTAAAATCTTAAAAGAAAGAGATTGGTGTAAGAAATCAGAAAAATCAAAAAGAATGATCTCTAAGTCTAATTAATTTTTATTTTTTCCTTTATAGATTATACATATTTTACGTTTTGGAAAGAAAATTTTGGTGTAAAAAATTATAAAAATAAAAACCACAGCTCCAGAGCTGGAAACTTTGACCTTTTTTTCTGGATATTAAAGTAATTAAATAAAACATTTTTTTTAATTTCCGTTTTTCTTTTTTTACTTAACACACTTTCTATATTTTTTTAAGAACTACTAGATTGATATAAGGAATCAGAAAAATCTAATATAATGATTCTAGGGTTTGTAAATTTATTTTTTTGTACATAGAAGTAACTAGGTCAAATTATTTTTTTTTTTTTTTTTGTTTATACTTTATGTATGTGCTTAGAGATACATACTCTACACTACATAAAAACACTTTGGTAAAGGGTATATAAGATTCGGCGCAGCCGAATATAGCACTCTTACTTGTTTTAAAATATTATTATTGCTGTAATTATATTTTTATAAAGCGAAAAAAATGGAAATTCGCGAAAAGTTACAAAATTTACAAAAAAGCCATAATATTGATTAAGAATCGCTAAAACTGTAAGGTGTGCCAAGAATGTACGAAAATTCGCAAAAATTCACTAACAGCGGGATGATAATAAATTCTAATATTATTAAAAAAAAAAAAAAAAAAAAGTTTGCAAAAACTCGCGAGAATTTGATTAAAAATCGCCAAAGCCATTAAAAATAAAAAAATTTTGGTAAAAACGCAAAAAAAAATTACTAAATGTATTTAAGAAATTACTAAGTCTATAACTAGTAAAATTCGCAAAAAATATAAAAGAAAATTATTTCTTTTTATACTTTTGAATAAACACTTTTATTTTTATATATGTGAAATATTTAAAAGCGTCACCACTGAAATATATATTTATACTTCAATATCAGGATCGTATGGTGTTACTGCCGTTTTTAAAATAATTAAATAGCTGGCTACCAGGTATCACTTTTTGCCAGTGGCACTTGTAGTCGTGTAGCCTACTGTGGTCTATGTGTTTAATGTATAAGTTCTAATGACTTAACTTATACTTTGTTAAAAAATTAAAATAATTTCATCAAAATGGTTAAATGTGCTTAACTTTTGCAGCTCACAAGTGGCAAAATCAATTCCCACGTCTGCAGAATTTTTTTTTATTTCTCGCACTCTCCGTTGCGAACGCTGAAGTACAAATAAATACAGTCAAATCCCGATAAATCGTAATTGCCGATAGTTCGTAATAAACTGTCGGTACCTTGAAAAAATTTCGTTAATTCGTAAAATTTAGACATGTTGGTCCCCTCGATAATAATTCGTATTTTTTTTTTTTTTTTTTCAAATAAAATCTCCTTTACCTCTTATAAATCGTAATTGTTTGCTGACTACCACTTATAATTCGTAATAGAAACAACAGAAACATGGAAAAAAAATTTTTTTTTTTGCTTGTGTATGTTTATTTTCTTAAGATCAGTTTTTTAATGAATGAAGAAAAATGTCAAAGCGCACGCATAAAACTCTGTCGGTGTTACAAAAACAACAACTTTTTATTTTGCATTTTATTTTTAGCAACAGTTTTTTATGTTTTTTTTTTATCGTTTTAGTAAATAAATTGAAAAACCCCGTTAATTCGCATTTATTTTATTTTAATCCCCTATAAATCGTAAGAAATGGCTAGTCCCTTGCGATTACGAATTATCGGGATTGGACTGTATTCGATTTAATCAATTTAGGTGTGTACTCAAATAAATTTGACAAACTTGTACTATTATCAAACACTAGATGGTTATCATAAGAAAAGCTGTGTAAAGAGTTTTGAAGCAATGGATTGAGTTACAGCATCATTTTAAAATGATACCAAACAACAATATTGACAAAGTATTTTTGGGGACAAAAGTTAGGATTTTCCTTTTGAAATGGGGATTTTTGGGGACATGATGATTTAAATTGGGGACAAGAGGCAAAGTTTTTCTGGCAGCACTGCACCCAAGTATACCTAGGTGAGTTACGAGCAAGAACAATACGAAAGCATCGATTGTTACACCAGGGAGGTGGGGCCGTGCTCATAAAAATTTAACATAATATTATACTATTATGTATCACTCTATTACCCATTATATAAATGCATTCTGCCCTTTTAAACTGGCGCAGTGATAATTAATAGAAATAAAGATAAGACAAAAGTAGTTAGATTTTCACAAAAAATATAATTGTGAAAAAAGGCCAAGTTCCTATTCGAAATTCCGGCCATCGGAAGTAGCGAGAGATCAAGTTCTTGTTTGGCACATTACCTATCACAATATTATATTAATTTGTAATCGTTAGAGTGTCATATTATTTCTATGCCACCTGCATACTTGGCAATATTTTTATCCTTTAAGAAGAAGATAAAGGGGACATCTCTTTATATCTTTATGAAAGGAAAAATGTTGTGAAGTAAGCAGGTTGGCTAGAAATGATATGAGACCTTGATGATTGCAATTGTGAGATTTTGGATAGGAACTTGACCTTGACAAGCTATCTTAAGTAAATCCATGTGTGTTATGGAAAAGATATCCATCCACAATATCATTTTACTCCAACACTAAAATATTGAATGTTTCTAAGTTTCAGAAAGATCCAAAAAGTTATTATGGGCCCTTAACTAACGCGGCTAATTCCAAATTTCGTATTTTTGTTGGTTCATATTCCATAATGTAATAAAATTTTATTTTAAAAATATATTTTTATTAATTTTTGTTATGAGGAATAATATATTTTTCAATTAGAATATTTTGTCATGAAACGAAAACAACGTATCGTTTTACAAAATTTAAAATATTTTCGTTTACGCTCCAACCAGAAACGAAAACGATAATTCGTTTTATTTTACAAAATCAGGCCATTAATATTTTTTTTTTTAACTTTTGGAAAATCATTAACGATTTAATATAGTATAATTTGTTAAGTGTTAAATGTAGTGATAGTAAATAATTAGCTAGAAACGTTTTTTTTTATTTTGAGAATTATTAAATTGCATTTTCCATACCTGTCATGCAATCAGTTGAACAGCGTTGCCTGTTTAGCGCTTTAGCAATTGACTTTTCTGGTAGCACTGCTACTAGAAATGTGTAGTTGAATAAGTACTCAGAGTGTTTTTAAAGTCATGATGGAGTGTAAAAATTTTACTTAGATTCGTTTATGCTGCCCAATTAAAGGATGTGTATCAGCATACCCAGCGGGAATATTCAGAAGGCCTTCTTAGTTCAGGCCTCCTTGTGAACTTTTTTGATTAAATTTCTATTATTTTCTAACTGCTAAAGAATTTTTTATAGATGGCCATGAACCTTTTGCATAAAATATAAAATGCACGTTCCACACTCCCTCTTATAACCAAATCAAAAGCAAAATCTTTCAATTCAAAAGCCTTCCAGAATATTTAATGAAAGAAGTGAGAGCAGAAGGCATACCCTGCAATTACAACGTGTGCTAAAAATATTACCATTGCTATAACCATAAATATATTTGCTTCACCTATCAGTGCTACCATAACCATAAACAGCTGTTTATATGCTAATTTCTATATTAATGTCAAAAGTGCAACAACAAGCATTTCTAACCTGCGAACAGCTGTTATGGTTATGACGAAAAACAGTAATTCAATTGATTGCTATGGTTATGATTTTAGCTATGGCACTATGATGACTCACCTATAAGCAAATATAGTATTACATTACCACCAGAGCATTAAATGGGAAAGATGGAATGACTCCCAGATGAGCTAACTCAATCAAGTTGAGATATACAATAGGGGCATACACACATACATAAATAATTTGCTATTTTGCTTGCAAGTCTCTTTTTTTCTGCTTAATACAAAATAGAAAAAGAAATTTAAATCATTATGAATTTGCTTAATTTTTTCATAAAAATTATACAAATTGCTATTCCTAAACACTAAACAAAATTATAGTTTTTATAAATTTTACATTTTAAATGGAAAAAAAAAATATGTTATATTTGTTTTAATTATTTCATTGCTCTTTTTAATCACCGACTAAAAAAGGTGTGTTATAAGTTTGTAGTGTGTCTGTGTATCTGTGTAGCTGTGTATCTGTCCTTGTACACGTACAGGCCAAACGGCTAAACCGATTTTCTTTTAGTTTTTTTTTTTGTTTGAAAGATGACTTGATCGAGAGTTCTTAGCTATGTTTGAAGAAAATCGGTCCAGCCATTTAGAAGATATAACATCTTTTCTGAAAAAATTCGGGGGTTTTTAAAATTTTTAATTTTTGTTATTTTTAGTTCTTTAATAGTTTTTTGCCTAAATAATTTTTATATGTTTACTATTTTGAATCGTTGCTTAACTTGTGCATTTTAATACTTTTTTTTTTTTTTTTTTTTTTTTTTTTGTTTTAGTTAAATTTTTGTCTTTTCATTTTTGTGCGCCTGTTTTTCCAACGAATTTAATATTTTTGTAAGTATAAAAAATTAAACTTATGGAACTATTTCTTTAACTTATTGAAATGAACATAGTTTAGAATTTGTTTTTTTTTTCACTTTGCCAGTTTATGTACAATAATTTATTGCAAATTGCAACTTTTACACGCAATTTAATCTCAGAAGTTATTTCTATACTTTTTCTTGGCTGCAGTTTGTGTTGAAGGTAAAAGAAACAGACATACTTACATATCTTTGGTAATATGGAATTATAGCTTAAGTCGACTTAAGCAAGGCCGTGTTTTTCAGAAATTTTGACAATACCACTCTTAAGCTTGATTTTTTTTCGTGAGATCCTTACTTTACATTTCAATCACTGCAGCTTTCAATTGCATCTTAATTTATTCAGGTCAACTTAAGCAATTATTCCCTACTGACACAATTATACACTTCAATGGGATGAATTGGCAAAAATTTTTGTCGAAAACCAAAATATAAAATAAGAAATAGGAAAGCTTAATGGAAGTAAACGTTTTGAAGATCATAAACTTTATTAGATGAATATCTCTCATTCATTTCAACATTGGCATAACTAAAAATTACTTCTCTCCTGCAGAATAACACATCTTATTATTTTTTAGCTAGTGTAAAATGTTCATACATATTGTTGGCATACTTGGAAAACTTACACTCAACATACTTTACACACTTAACAAGTATTGCTGATGTTCCACCCCCAAAATAAAAAACTATCATCCACGATAATTTGTATTTTATAATTAAAAATGTTTTACTAAAGTTTGCTTGACCTCAGTCGTTCCCAGTAATATATTATTTGCAATTATAAATTCTGTAAAAATTTTCCTCTTTCTCTTAAGCCAGTAAACAGTGACACAAATTCTAAAATAGTTGTTAAAAATAAATAATTTTAACTAATTGTTCCACTGTATTTTGGGCTTCTTATAAGACATGATACCTTTACCCATTAAGTAAAGCCATTTTCAAATGTTTGCTGGGATATTTGGCAACCAATATGTTTATATATGCAAATGTGTGTACCTGTACCGTTTATATATACATATGTGTGTATATTTTATAAATACCTACAACAATATTTATCGATACGAGTTTATTGCATTGGTTTTATATAATTTTAAAATATTTATTTCTTTATTATTAAACATACACATACTCACACACACACACATAACTCACAAGCACAGACATGTTAACATCCTTATGTCCTTGTAAACCAATTTGTACATACATACGGCTTACCACAACAACAAAAAAGCTTGCTTCTTCATGTTGGTTTCTGTTTTTGTTGTTGTGTGGTTCTTGATGTATATATTTTTTCAACGAAAATACAGATGTTTCTTATTACACTTTCGCCTTGTTGTTTTAATTAGTTTGCAATAGTTTTACCAAACAATATATTTATTTCACTAAAACGCCACGATGTCATTAGGAAATAAATTAATAAAGATATTTTTGTAGCAAGGAAAATAAGATTTTGGAACTTGTTGCTTGAAAAAATATAAATCACAAGATTTTGCTTATTACAACAACGCTGTTATAATTTACCACACAGACTTTAATATAGTTTTCTTGCAAATATTTATTTAAATAGTAACATGCACAAGACCACTTATAAGAACCTTTAAGACATGAGGGATTTTTCAAATGCTTTTCTACAGCGAAATCTTTTTAAACAAACGTTAAACAACAATGTTTGAAAGAACTTTGTTGCAGTTATTGCAAATACTTCGTGACGGAAGAATTTGTGATGATTGCTTCTTAATACGCATAGGCGCATATACAAACGTCATGCATGTGCATACGTACACACGTTGTGTGTATGGTCTTGTATTTTTCTGCGCATATACAAACGCATACATGCATTGACATTTGTTGTGTGCGCTTGCTTTAAAAGACCACCCTTAGAGTCTAAAGCTGGGGTCACACGATTGGTACAATGTACAAATTTTCGTCGGCTCACTGCGATAGAGTCATAATTAATAAGCCAAAATTACATTATTACTTAATTATTTCTTGAATAAGTCTATATGACTTTATTACTAATGCAGTGTGGTGCAGTTATGTAATTATATTTAAATTAGTTGAGAAATAAGGCAAATTTACTTTGTTATATATGAATTTATTTCAGTGAGCCGACGAAAATTGGTACATTGTGCCAATCGTGTGACCCCAGCTTAAAGCTTAAATTATGTAGACGTGACAAAGCCATAACCAAACCAAAATTCAATTGGTTTCTATGGTGAGAGGTATGGCGTTATGGCGAGTCACCCATAATTAAATACAGTGTTGCACATTAGTTTGGTTCGAACGGCTGTTTTCTATGGCTATGGTTATGTCACGTCTGATTGAGCCTTAAGGCTTAGACAGGTAATAGCTTACCATCAGCATCTTACACACACACACTCAAACGTACAATATGCAAAATAACAACCCTGCAGTCAGACTGAGGCCAAATGTGTTTATGCCAACACTAAAATTCCAGTAGTAGTTACATTGTCTACTATTTCTCTTTTATTCGTCAATATAAAAGAAAGAGAGAAAACAGATGTTGTGTATTTCTGGTAGACATTGCAATAACTTATCAATATAAATAAATTTGTATGTACGTAAGGTATAGAAATGTACCAGTAAATGTCTGGTTTGCATGTCTCCATGTTCCCATAAGAACTATGAATTCACTATCTAGTCAATTGTTTTAGTGTTTCTAGTAGATTTTCAATGACAAGCACATGCTAAATTTCTATAGCATAAAGTATTGTATAGGGAATAATTGTAGAGTAGTACTGGTGACAAAGTCAAAAGCGACTCAGTACACTTTCACTATTCGCACTTTCTGCAGGGAAGCATAAGCGCATCAACACTACTTCTTTTGAGTGTTTGTTTCGAACAAGAAGTTTTCTGCGACATCACTTGTAAACACTCATATACACATACATCAATACATCAATCGTGCTTCTCTTATTAAACGACATCATTTATTATTGGTTTAGTATAACATATGCTACGACAATACATTTAAAAAACAAGTCGTATTTACGTTTCAATGCTATTTACGCAGGCCTCTAATAAATATGTATATTTGTCAGTTTGTTTTATTTTGCGAAAAAAAAAATATTACAACGTAATGCAAATTTGTGAATTGAATTCAATTTCATTTGTTATTTTGTATAGCTTTTTCTTAATTCACTTAATCAAAAATGATTACTAAATTTTTGTTCACATATTCTCATTTCCACAGTCACGTTACATAATTGTCGTGTTACTTCACCAAGCAATTAAGCTTGTAATTTAGACCCATGCTGCTCGATTTGTTCCTATCTTTTAAGAAATGTAGAGCTAACTACGTTGTAAACCAATATCCAAAAAAAGAAAAGAAAAACATGCGTTCTTCTTTAAAAAAAAACAATCTATATCACTTAGTGACGTAGCGTGACAAAAAGTGGACTTTTCTGTGGAAATGTCAGTATCCCAGTAAAAATTACTGTTTTCCAGAAACGTATTTGTAAGGGAGACAATGTTACAGAATCACTTGCTGTTGCGCAAGAATAAAGAATTTTTTTTCCAGATGTGCCAGCTAAAAACAATACACTCAGTTTCCAAAAAGCTATGAATTGTTGCTGGTTTGCAACATTTTCTGTGATGAGAGAGAGCTCCGCCTTACGTTAGTGCTTTTCAGAAGTATTTTTCGAAGTTATCAAGTAAGCAATGCTTGGCTTCCCTCAGTTGTTGGTGCTTTTAAATTAAAATTTTTTGCTGGGATATCGTTGTATTTTACAAGAGGTAATTAAAAGTATTTGACAGAAAATCAAAAAAATTTCGAATGCAAGTAAAATTTTTATTTTTGATTGGACGAATCAAAAAGATAAGCCCTAGTACATCCCAAATAGGCCAGGATGTAAGAGAAGCCAGATATAAAATTATATTTTTGTGCACACCAGCCTAAAAATATGCTATATGCACTATACAAATTCGAATTCGATAAAGCGGTCTAGACACTATCAATATATTCATCAATCATTGTGGAAGTATTTGTATAAATTAGTTTGTATGTATTACGAATTTGAAATTTATTTGCTGGTGGTTCAGCGTTGTCTATATATTTCATTGTTGCTGTAACAAATCATCAGTAGACTTCAACCATACATTTTGAATAGTCACAAACCTCTTCTCATATGCACAGACTTTCAAGAACTATATGAGAATTCACAAATAATAGTATTTTTGAAAATCACAAAAGAAAAATGAGCATAGTAGGCTTAGAAACTAATACAAAAACCCAGTAAATAATTTATGTTCGATATGAATCTATTTTATTTTTCTACACCTTTATACAATTAGAAATCCATCGGATAACAAAAAAAGTAATTATTTGTGAATTCTCAAATAGTTCTTGAAAGTCTGTGCATAAGATAAGAGGTTTGTGACTATTCAAAAGGTGTGGTTGAAGTCTACTGATGATTTGTTACAGCAACAATGAAATATAAAGACAACGCTGAACCACCAGCAAATAAATTTCAAATCAAAATAAACTTCTGACAATATGTCGAATAATAAATTTCTTAAATGTATGTATAACGCTGACTGACGGTGATTAATTTTATTTTTGGTATGCTTATACACATATTTATTTATTTATTTATTTATTTAGTTTTGTAATAACAAGCCTACAAGGCCAATATAAAATTACAAAATAGTAAAATACCCAAGTATTTCAATAAAAGAATGCAATAAAATAAAAAATTCATGAGTTTTTAATGTAATAAGTTAAAGCTAAAAGGATAGAATGCAAAATGGTAAGATAATTAATTGAAAAAAGGTGTAGAAAAAAAATGAACAATAAACAATCTCAATAAAAACCCCAAACATAAAAGTAGTAATTATAAAATATAAAATTTCAAATTTCAAAGGTCCAGTTAGGGCAGGTTCCAACTACTTAATAGCGGGTCAAAAAATTAAAAGGAGTATAGTAATGTACAAATGAATTAACTAGGAGGAAAAATGTTTAAGCAATTTAAGTTTAAAAGCGTTATTGGAATGCGAAAGAGTACGAAGTATTAAGGACAGACAGTTCCTAGGACTAATTACCCTGACAAGGAAGGACATAGAAAAAGATGATTTGAAAATTCGTGTAAAATAAGATGAATATTATAAATGAATCTAACAATTGCATTAGTCAAACGCTTAAGTCTAGTCATGAGAAACCCAAAAGTCCCAGAGATAACCTCTAAGCCATATGAAAGTTGAGACATCAAAATCGCATGCGCTAGCATTTTTCTCACATGAGGAGGCAAAAATATATTAGAAGTATAAAATTTTCTAAGCGAGGACCAAATTCTACCTGATAAGGAGTCAATGTTGTTATTTAACGACAGCCTATTATCAAGGATTAATCCAAGACATTTATGACTATCGACAAATTGAATTCTGTCTGCACCGAGTGAGATCATAAGGTCCATAAAAAAACAAGGAGTCGGACCGAACATCATAGCTTTAGACTTAGATGTATTAATAGTTAAGGAATTAGTGTGAGTCCAAAACAAAACATTTTCTAAACATGAATTAATATTATGCTCAAGAGTTTGATGAGAGACGAGAGGACCACTCAACAAAAGAAAAACATCATCCGCATAAAGAGGTAGAGCCAATGGAACTGGACAGGTCATTTATATAAAGGATAAACAAGAGAGGGCCCAGTACCGATCCTTGAGGGACACCTGAGGAAAGGGGAAGCGTGTCAGAAATCTCACCATTCACTGTAACAAATTGGTATCTACCTGTTAAATAAGACAATAAAAGCCTACACGCAGATCTGGAAAATTTAAATTCAGTAGAGAGTTTATAAATCATACGGGCAAAATTAATCGAATTAAATGCCTTAGATAAGTCTAACGATATTAAGACGCTGAAATTATCGTCATTAATGTTACTTCTTATTGAGTCAGTAAGGCTAATAAGGAGGGAAGTAGTATTTAACCCTTTTCGGAAAGCAAATTGTGAATCAGAAATCTTGTTAGCTATAAAGGGAAGCATCTGGTTTTTTAGGATATGTTCGATAACTTTTGAAAGAGCAGGAAGTATGGAAATAGGTCTCAGATCATCAGGGCTACGTACTGCTCTATGCTTAGGGATGGGAACAATGCGAGCAATTTTCCAATCAGAGGGGAAAACAGAAGAAGTCAAGATGGAATTAGTTAGGTCCAAAAGAATATCAGAAATAAAAGGGAAAACAATTTTAAGAAATTTGCATGATATACCATCGACACCAATAGACTTAGACTTATCTTTAAGTAAAGCATCAAAAAGCTCGACAGCTCGACATATGTCGCACACTTTTAAGCATCTTATCTTATCTTAACCACCAATATTTATTATCCCAAAAGTAGTTTTCTGTATATACGCACAATATATATATATATATATATATATATATATATATATATATATATATATTTGTTACAAATCCCCAAAATCCCAGAAGTAACCCGCACACCATCCTGAAACTCATAAAAAACATTGTGCTCTACCGGCGATCCTAGTTAATATAAATTTCAATTGTTGATTGACTGGAAATGTGGCAAAATTAATTGAATTGAGCTTAAACAAAACGGAGTATTTCTTAACAGCTCTATAAAGACTTCTTAAGAAAAACTTTGTATAAAAATTTGTTTTAAAAAGCATTTACAAAGCCGTCAATAAGTTTTATAAATAAGACTGTAAGAGTTCAAAATTTTTTTGTGTTTTTTTTTTTTTTTTTTTTTTTTTGAAAGAGAAGTAACACTCAGGCAATTAATGCCTACTACTATTACTAGGTGTTACCCTCTTTTAGGAAAGGGATAGTGATAGAAGACAGGTGGTGAAGGAAGAGATAGAAGAAAGCTTCATTCTTTTTACAACTCTGCTTTTGCACGCTTTTTAATAATTCAGTGTTGCAGCGCCTTCTGGTGTTAAATGAGGCGTATTAAATTTTGAAGCTGTGCTTAGTAGCAATTTTATTGGTTATTTTACTTCGCCGATGATGTTGCTACACAATACCGATGAAGGAGGGCGCTCTGATGTTACATTAGGATTAGCATCTGCTGAAGTCGGTATAGTTCAGTGACCAGTGACTATACCTTCATCACTTGAACTTTCCTACAACAACTGATGCAAAGGGACTCTAATGCACATCAGAAAAATGCATGGTGCTGTTATTTTAATGACTGTCGGATACAGGGATTGAACCCAGGATCTTCAGTTTTGTAGTCAACGTGCTAACTACTTCAGCCAACGCCACCCCCAAATACTAGTTTAAAATTCTTAAAGTATATACTTTGCTTTGACTATGAATACGCGCCAATGTTTTTATTTCAACAATAAAAAATCATAGCTTAATGCACTAATAATCCGAAAATAAAAAGTAATTTTTGTGTATTAATTTCAATTACAACTGGCTTAACTACTGCATGTTATTCTTCTTTTAATTCTCTGTTTTTAATCCAATTAATGTAATTATATTTATAATTATATTATAATTACTTTAAATATCGTTTGTTTTTATATACAATATACAAAAATTTGGTTAGTTTTTTTTCAATATATTCTTTTATGTAAATAAATATTAACAGTTTTGTGGTTTTCAATATAAATACAAAGATATGAAAGTATTACGATGGCCTTAATATTCAATATAAAATATAATAACGTTGATGATTATGTAGATGATGTTGTTGTTTAAGGTGATAATTATGTTGATGCTTTAGTTGTAGTTTGTTAAGTTTTTTATATTTAATTAGCAATATAGTTAAGGTATGTAATCACGTCCTTGGTCCTTGATAACGACAATATGATCTGCCCATAATATCTTCAGGTGGAATTGACTGATCCACAGGTGGTATTTTTAATAACTCCATTTGATCTCGTATCTGTAATAAAGTTTAAAAAGTAAAATTATCTTAAAAGAAAAGTGTGCAGTTTGAATAAGATATGTATTTGTTTTTAATTTTATTGTTTCCAAAACATTGACTGTTTTATTGAGAACTTAAATAACAGACATATAATTCTATTAAAAAATTTTTGGGGTTTCTTTTACTTTACTTTCTTACCAAGTTAAGTAAGGTTTGTTTCACTTTTTCCCCCTCCCAAAGCTCTGGGCAATTTTCAAACTATTAATTTTGCCTTAAACATAAACAAACGTAAAATGCCCCTCAAAACTTTTATTTTGTATCTCTTAACAAGAGTGAACTTCTGTATTAGAAAAAAAAATGCAATAACTTTGTTTACAAAACAATTGATTTTTATTCAAATACAAAAGCAATGAACTCAAAGGTTTCTATTTCCAACCATTTTTACAATATTTGATTAAAAATAAAATTAAAATAAAAATATGCTGGAAATTGAGGCTACACAAACAAAAACAAAAAGAGTTTTTTAATTTGTCGTTTGAAATACTATTTGTGCAATTTCCTCTGAGTTTGAATTTTAAAATATTTAGAAAAAAAAACATCAAAATCCCTGTACCTTGATAACACTGCAAAAAGTTTGGATTGAAAACTTTTATATATAAATAAATAGAAAATACTGTATGCAACATGTATGGTTATCAAAAGTTTAATATTTTGAAAGAGTTCCACAACAGAAAGAAAGTAAAATTTTACGTTTATTTGTGTAAGATAAATTTAAACAAAAAAAAATGCTTTTTCCCACAAAGAAATTAAATGTTGCACATCCAGCAAATTAATAAATAAAGAGACATTTATTTAAGAGTATACTTTTCTGCCTTAGCTTTATACATATTGAATTTAAAATGCACCAGGTAGGCAGACATTTTCCTGTCAGTAGCAACCAGAGCCAGCCGCCCAATCGGACGTGCTTTTTATAGCAATATCTAGTTAAAGGCATATATTCCAAAAAGGAAAGCCTGAAATTTGAAAACGAAACGCACTTTTTTAAAGCGTACATACCCTTGTAATATTATTGACCAAAATTATTGAGCAATAATAAATATTTTACAATAAAATTGCCTGACTGTATATTTTATTGATAAATGATCCAGTACATCCGATAAAATGTACCCGTAAATGCATTTGCGATATTATTGATAAATATTATTGTGCAATAATATAGCGCAATATTAAATATTGTACAATAAAATTAACAGATCATGCAATACATCCGATAAAATGTACTTGCAATATTCGTGATCAATACTATTGTGCAATAACAAAGTGCAATATTAAATATTGTACAATATTTATTAATTAATTTAATGTTCCAAATAAAATTACAAATTACATCATAATTTAAATTAAACGAGAATTACGTCCGACAAAATGTATCCGTACATGCATTTGCGATATTATTGATGAATATTATTGTGCAATAATATAGTGCAATATTAGATGTTGTACAATTAATTTAGCAGGTGAACATTATTGATCAATATTATTGTGCAAAAATATAGTGCAATATTAAATATTGTACAATATTTTTTATTAATTTAATGTTACAAATACAATTACAAATTATATCATAATTTAATTTAAACGAGAATTATTATTGTGCAATAAAATAGTGCCTTATTAAACATTGTACAATATGTATTTATTAATTTAATGTTACAAATACAATTACAAATTATATCATATCATATCAATTATATCATCGTTGTAGTGAAACAGACCAGTGTCTATGGTGGGAACCGAACCCACAACCTCCACACTGATAGGCTAGCACACTACTCACTAGCCTACCGAGTACAATAAAATTGCCTGAGTGTATATTTTATTAGTAGATGATACAATACATCCGGTAAAAATCAAATGTCTTTCGATATATACTGCTCGAAAAGTGAATAATTATTTTTACTAGCATCACTGAACAGTAATATTTACTTTCCCACTACTTCTGTTAATAAAAATTATCTTCCTATTTTGTAAACCATTTAATTTTAACCGTTTGTTTTGTACAAGTTTTCAAATAAATCGATACGATTGCAAATGAAGTCGTTAGATCAAAACGCAGAACTTTGTTTAATTTTCAGTTGATTGCCAAAAAAAATTGCAATAATGAAATCGACATAAATTTTTAAGTTACATGTTACATTTTTCCATCGATTTTAAATCGAAAAGGATTTCTATCACATAAATGATTCTTACCCCCGTATTTATAAAAAAATAAAATGAATTTGAAGTTCATTTTAGGAAAATTTTGTATGGAAAATTTGAAATAAAATACATTTCAAGTTCGTTTCAAATTTTATGAATATGGGGGTTAGTGTTTAATAGATTAGTTGAATTTCTCATTTAATTTAACGCATGTGGAATTGAAGTCATCTTAAAAATATCAATATTATTTCCTGTTGTAGATTTAATAAGATGAACCTGAACCTTTCGGCTGATATTAGAAAATTTTGTCAGACTACTGCTGCACCATCGGCCTAAGAATAAAAAGGAATAGTTCAAACCAACATTTTACTTTGCTTGCGATATTAATACAGTAAAAGTACGCAAGTATTTAAAACAAAAATATTATAAAATACAAGTTTCACATTGTTGCATTATTTCTTATGTTTTTCCCTGAGTCCTTCTTCACTATAAACACAAACATACATAAGTACTTATATGCATTTTTATACAAACATACAAATTGTTAAGCGCATATAAAGCATGAGAAAAGAGTTGGCCATAAATGACTTTATTGCACTGTGTTGGCCGACTACCGTACGCGATATAACTATTAAGTAGAAAATATAAAAGTTTATTCAACATATAAATGATAATGACACAAACATTTATTTCCTTTGAGAATATTTTTTAATCCTTTATGAATATTAAAGGTAGACAGTGAAATAAAACAAACTATAAATGTGCTATAATTTTCAGCTCTAGTGTTTATGCGATTTCCAAGGCTTAAAATAATAAAATTGTTTTTTATGTGAATTGTTGGTGCACTTGTTCTGATTTCAGCCTTTATGGCATCTTTATGTTCTTTGCACCATTCTTTGAACGCGAACTCACTTATTTGTGCAGAAGCTCATAACAGTGTTGCCAGTTTTTATTATTTTTACATGTGAATATATTTGATCGCCAAGTGATTTTTAAATGAATTCTATAATATTTCAAAATTTTTATTATAAAAATAGCTGTTTTTTATTAAAAGAATTTTATTTCTTATACTTATTTTAAAAATGTTGGCAACATTGACAAAATTTGTTTATTTTGTTTTTCCATAAATGTAGTAAGTTTTCACAATGTTTCACTGCATTTACATATATAGGGTCCGCCATCTAACGTTTTTTATTTTCAACTAGTGCTTATTTCGTGAATGGTAACACTTAGCTCATGTCTGATTTGACAGATAATTATTTTTATCCTTCCGCTGAACTAGCCAACTGACCATCTAATGCGTTTTCGCTTCGCTAAGTGGGCCTGCGATCGACTTACCGAAGATGCCGATTTTGCCAAAAAAAATCATCTTTTCAGATGAAGCTCATTTTGATCTTGGCGGGTATGTAAACAAGCAAAATTGTCGCATTTGGGGCACAAAAACCCCGAACGCATACATTGAAAAGCCGACGCACACAAAACGAGTAACTGTTTGGTGCGGATTTTGGTCCAGAGGCAAAATTGGGCAATTTTTTTTTCGAAAATGAGCAAGGAGTAGCAGTTACAGAAAATGGCGATCGTTATCGGGCCATGTTGAAGGAATTTTTGTTCACAAAAATTGAAGTAGGATATTGGTAACATTTGGTTTCAACAGGACGGCGCTACGTGCCACACAGCCGAAGATTCAGTAGTTTTTTTTTATAGCATTTTCAAACAAAAAAATTTATCTGGCGTACCCTTTATATATAAAAAATTTTACATTAGATGGGTGCCATTGCATAAAGACAACACATGCACAACTGCTCTGAGAATGATAAGAATGGCGATGATGACAATGTTGAGGGTTTGAATTTATTTTTTGGAAAAAAAAAGTTAAAATAAAAAAATAACTATGTAAAGAACAAAAGTTGAACTGAAAAATATTTATTAAGAGGTCTTATCAAATGAAATATGGTGTGGTTGGAAATTAAATACACAGAAAATATTATTCCCTAAAAATTTTCAAACAAACGTGTGTTTTGAAATATAATTTAGTTTCAGTAAATATTTTTTACTGTTCCAGTAAATTATTTGTTCCAATTTTATTTTATGTAAAAAAACTGGATAGAATGAAAATTATCTATATAAAGTAAATTTTGTAAAAAAAATTTTTAGATTAATTTTTTTTTCATATTTAAATTTTTTATTTTCAGTTAAATGTATTTTTGTATTCTGTAAACAAATTGTTCTGATTTTTTATAATTTTTTCTACAAATTATTTTATACCCAGCTAAAAAAATATGTATGGACCATATATGATATCCCATATATGGTTCGGATCCGAAAAATGAGGGTATATGGGCATATATGGTTATATATATTCATACACTTTCATGCATGTATGTGTAAATATTTCCTCTACAGTATGCAAAGTTCATATTCATACACTCCTGATTCACAAAAGCGTACTGCTATGCAATACATTAAATAACTAAAATTACTTTTTTTGATTTTGAACAGGTAGATTGTATTTAATGAAACATTCGTGTGCGCAAATAATGGAAAATGAACTAAAAGTCATTTAATTCATCATTTTAAGTCAAAAGGTGAATCATTTGCATATTAAAAAAAAACTCATATTCGTACATAAAATTTAATTTAAGAAATCAGATAAAAAACTAATGTAATTAATTTTAAAAGAAAAAATAATCCGTCTAATAATAGTTTTCAATATATATATTGCAGAAATATGAACTTTGTTTCGTATCCAGAGAATTCTGTTATTTTCTATAAAATTAATGACTGGATTATCCTTTTGATTATTTGATATATTAAATGGGGCCACAATGTATAAAATCATAAATTTTTTTTTTGTAACAAAAGTTTTTCTTTTTTAATACGATTTCATGTGAGATAGCATACATGCATACATTTTTGTATGGCTCCATATATTACATCTTTTTTTCTATATATGGATCCACATACGAAGAGCTTCACGATTAAATTTCCATATATGAGCTCATATATTATAATACATTTCATATATTAGTCCATATATCAATTCATATATAATACTTTTTGCATGTATAACTCCATACATTTCCATACATGACTTCATACATATACCTGATTTACATTAAGCATTTTTTCATGAAATTTCATGAATTTTGTTGCACGCAACTTTTTTTATTTGCTAATTGCAGCGCTATAAAAGAGAATTTTGTATCAAAAAGGGCGTAAAATGAATCCCTGATGCACTTTTAACAAATTTTTTGATACGAGTTTGTCCTCCAGGCCTCCTATTGACAAATAAAAATTTTTCATGCAACTAATTTCATGAAAAAAATGCTTAATGTAAATTAGGTAATATTCATATATAGTTATATACATTCATATATTAAAAATATATGGACCATATATAATTTTTTTAGCTGGGTAGATATAAAAAACATTTTGTTTTTTTTTAAAGATTTTTACTTGCGGTTTTCAAACTTATTATGTTTGTATATTGTGATTCTCAATATAGTATTTAGAGTCTTACTATAAACATACGAAGTTTGTTAGCTAAATTAAAAAATTTTTTGGGTTGAAGTCTACTGACGAGTTCCAAGAGCGGGAACGAAATGTTTAACTATAAAAACAAGCCAATTTTTTAAAGTAAAAAAAAAATAGTTGAACCTTTTATTGGATTCAGCTATTTTTTTCAAATAAAACTTTTACTAATTTAAAAACAAAATTGGTAAGAATTGTTATTGATTCAGTTAATTTATTTTCTGATAATACGAAAAATTTTAGTGAATGTGTTTGTAAATTATAAAAAAAAAATTTGCTGAATAATACAAAAAAAATCTGCAAAAATGTTTTTCTATTCCTATTAATACATTTGACTTAAAATAACTTTTGAGTTTGAGTTAACTTTTTTCTCCAATGCCATAATAAGTTAACTAAAAATAAATTTTTTTTCCAGTTAAATTTTTATAAAATTGTTATCAGAATCTACAAATTTCTTTGTAGGTCCGCATTCATACAAAATATTTACTTATTCAATGAATTTGGTTACTGAAAACGAAATTTATTTTTTTCTGTGTAATAATTGGTTTCTAAAAAAAGCTGCATATAGTGGCAAAGGGAAACTGTAAAAGATAAAACAAATTTAGGCTTTCGTTCCTAACGTTATTCTTTTAAGCCTGATAGATTTTTCGAACTGTCCTACAGCGCTTCCTTTTCGACATTTATGATGAGTATAATGTTGCAAATCATCATAAAGAGAATTATGCTTGAACAGTGCTACTAAGTTATACAAAAATGCTTTCAGAATCAGTCAGTTTGTAATTTTAATGATATTCTTATGCATTATTTAAATAAAATTTCCAACACAATATGCATTTTATTTCAATTAATTGCCTTTTTATTTAAAAATATGAATATTATGCTTATATACGTGTGTTTTGTTGCTCAAAAATATATTTGATCAATTTATAATAATAATTTTTGCTACCTTTTTTGTGCTTTTATTTTTAATTTAACAACTATTTTATCAAGCTTGAGGTCTTTTTATAAACATATTAACAGTATTTTTTTTGTGTTCAATATTTCGACACGCCTTTGGGTGTCTTCTTCAAAACAATTTCCTAAACGTATTCATACGTATTCTAAGTGAAAGAAAACTGATTTCCATTTCTCTATCTTACTTCTGTACGAACATTGACTCGAACGACAAGTTGCAAAAGAAAACGTAAGTGTTTTCATACAGATTTTCATACCACTAATTCGAATGAGTCGTCACCAAAGCGAACACTAGTTTGCTTTCGTGTTGCAAAATGTTTTTGCAAAGAATTCAATAAACTTTGTAAAATTATTATTTTATCATATTATTATTTTTTTTAAATTCACATTTCTTCAATTTATTTTTTATTTGTGGAGAAAATTCAAAAAATATTCATTAATATAAATATTATTGAACACTTTTGTTATGAAAATTGTCTTATGCTTATTATAAAAAGTACTCGCACATTTTAAACAAAACGAATGTAGTTGTAAAACAAAACAGTAATAACATGCTGTTGCTGTGCGACTATTTTATTGAATTCTGTTTCGTTGTTCAATATGGTTGTATTTATTTTCAAGTAAATGTTAGTAAATTTAAAAAAATCACTAGAAATGCTTAATAATACAAATTTGCGCTACTTTAATTTATAAACACGTAAAACAAAAAAATGACATACGTTATCACAAGCGAAAGAAAGCTGACGATATAGTGGAATGAAAATGTAATAGAATTCGAGTGACTAGGTTTCTTTCGAGGAGTTTTTCTTTCCACATAGTAGGAAAGAGTTTAGTAATATATTAAGCCAAAACCAATTTTATTTTTTTTTTTTAATTTTAGAAATCCCAACCCAACGCAAAAAATAACTCTAACCATTGCTGTGAATTTATTATTACTTTGTATTTGACGCACTGCACTGCACTGAATACTCGAGCAATGTTCATGAGTAATCTACTCTCAGTAATTTGCTCTTTTGCCTATATGAATTTTACTAAACTGAAAACGCATGGAGTTGCTTGTGCAACGCTCTACTCTGAACTTCAAAATGGTTTCATAGCGTATGAGCAATATGATTTAATTAAAAAATATTCATTATACGGCAATTTATTTTTGAACTTCCGGTTACAAACATTAATCAACGTTTTTAACAAAGCGTAAAGCATACTTTGAGGCGTTTGCTTAAATTTACATTTTCCAGACTTTTCGATCAATGTTAAAGTTGTACAATAATAAAAATACTAACCATGTGATTAATAAGACTGTCAAGTAATAAAATTAGTATTAAAATAGTGTTATGCAGACTGATGACGCTTCTTCGAGTTATAATTTTTAAAAAATATTGTAATGGAATTACAAATATTTCACGCGTTTATTTTCTAAGCCTCAGTTTGTTTAAGTAATAAATTTATTAAAAAGAACATACCAACTTAGTTAATTAACAACATTTTAAGACACAAAGTTTGGCTTAAATAAAATTATAACAAAGTTGATTTTACACTATCTGAGATTTTATCTAATTTCAATAGCTTGAAGCTGAGATTAAAACTAACATGAATGACTACGTTGACGAATGAATACGTTGTGTGAAGCACAACAACAATAAAAAACAAGATCAAGTTGTTTATTGCAATTTTGGTTTATAGATATGTATGTATGTGTGTATGTAAAACTAATTAAATAGAACATTTTTAAGCCGTTAATTCGCTACCACACCTTCGTACTTTTGTGGACTTTCAAAGATTAGTAAAAGGATGAGTAGAACCGTATCATTTAAAACAGAATCTCAAGATTTTTTTTAATTGCATGTACATATGTGCCGTTAATTATGAAAGTGGTCTAAGTCATATATTTCTCTGTTCGCGATATTTAGTGGATTACATATTAACAAATAAAAAATTATTTTAGTGTTATGCAACATTTTAATCTATAGTTGTACCAGTCTCGATTTGTATAAATTTATTAATAACTTTTCAATATGTGTTAAAAAATTTTCAAAGATTTATTTGATATTTCGAGGCAAAAATGCACTTTCATAATTAAGGGCACATATGCTTGTAGCTAGCGGTTACCTAAACTAACCGTCCTACCCAATTTTTCCACAATTAAATAGGTAAAGTAAATATATTTTTGATCTGTTTTTGTTACATCGTACTCGTGTTTGCTTGACTTTGAAGTTTACCAAACTACTCCTATTATTAAAAGTCTAACTTAAGGCTTAATAATATTTCATAATCCATTTTACATAACAATAGGGAAAATTAAATAAAAACTAATAAAAAAATTAATAAATATGCTAATATATTTAAAGATCTATGCTTCACTACACTATAAAAATTAGCTTTTTTCCTTTCATTTTTATTCAGCCAGATCGAGATGGCTTAAAATAATAAAATGCATAAAACTTTCATAACATGTTTTAAAATTTACACTTGTATAAATTTTCGGTGCCTTTTTATTATTATTTCTACAAACAAGAATAACAAAAAATAAATAACATTTATATTACAAATGCGAAAAAAGAAGCGAAAAAGAATTAAACTCAAGGCAAACTTTACGAGGACAGCAATAGTCATCATCATCATCATACTGCAGTAGATTTTAATAATGAAGAGACAACCGTGTTATCATCTTGTTTCCACTTTATATTCAAACTTACCCATACTCTACGAATAATTATATGAACTTCATTTACCAAACAGCAACCGGTGCACGGAGGAAGCAAAGTTTGCAAAGAAACTGCTGTTTTAGATAAAAAAAAAAATAACAAAAAAATCAACAACATGAATCAGAGTAGTTTGACTTTTAAAAACTTTAGTTCCTTTATCAAAAGCAACAGCATCATAAGCAGTGAACGACGCTGCCATACAAAATGTAAAAACAGTTCTTGTTCACTTCTGTAACTGTCCCCTGCAACATGTTTGGTCCTCATTTAATTGTTTTGACCCTGTTAAATATTCTTCCCCTTGCAAATAATGGTAAGTATGATATATACAGCATTCCATGTAAGTATTTACATTTTTAATTACGAGTTTATGAATTAGTACTTTTTTTTTGGGTTGAATGTTCGTTCTTCCTCTACCACGTCATTTTTCACACACGAATTAACTTCACTATGTTCGTTCGTATTTGTAAGCCACAGCATTGAATGCGGAAAAACTGAGCATCCCTTTATTTGTGTCATTATAGCAATATGGATACATATATAGACACAAACTTGGTAAGTTTACATTAATGCAAAAGGCCAAGGAAAAAAAATATAATATCATGACTGGTTTTTTGTTGGTTTACTTCTACAGCTTTTATTTTTTTATTTTATAGATTTTTTTTTTTTTGGCAAAAGCGCATGGATGCTGCACATGTTTTTGTTCATTATTGCCAACTTTGCCTTCAACAGCAGCAGCAAAAAAAAATTGCAATTTATTGCTTTTATTACTAAAGCAAGTGGTAAAAACTAATTAATGTTCACTGTTCCACTGACTTTGTAACCTACTCCAGCATATTTCTTCCCACAAAAACCCGCACATGAATGTTATTTTTTTTTTAATACATATTTATTTGTTTTTGCCTTTTAAAAAAGGCAATTTGAAAATAATTTTCTTTTAATTCATTAACATTAAACCCTTACAAAAAGGCATTTTTTCTCTCTCAGACCTTTTATACATTCAATTTTTCTTTGTTAATTTTGAAGCGTTACAATCATCATTAGACGTCTGATATTAATTTAAAATCTTTTGAAGTTTCGAATGAGGCCGTTTTATTACTTTTTTTTTTACGAAGATAAATTACCATGAACAATAAAAAAATATGCGTTGTGGTGAAACGTGAAAAATTAAAATATTTTTTGCTGTTCCCTACTTATTAAAAGAATTAAAAACTCTATTGTCTTGTCTTCAATTAAATTTTCGTTTACGCCGTAACGACACGTTTTTACTGCTGGCCAGACTCAGTGGAGTACAGGCTCTCTTTATATTATCAAATATACTCACTTGATAATCGAATAATTTAACTTCACAGGTCTTGTTTTGTAATAACATTTCTTTCTGTTTAATTTAGTATTACAAAAAAGATAACTAATACCTAATTTACATTAAGCATTTTGTCATGAAATTAGTTGCACACAGAAAAAATTATTCCCAAAAAATTTTCAAACAAACGTGTGTTTTGAAATATAATTTAGTTTCAGTAAATATTTTTTACTGTTTCAGTAAATTATTTCTTCCAATTTTATTGTATGTAAAGAAACTGTATAGATTGAAAATTATCTATATAAAGTAAAATGTTAAAAAAAAATTTTAAGAATTGTTATTGATTCAGTTAATTTATTTTCTGATAATACGAAAAATTTTAGTGAATGTGTTTGTAAATTATAAAAAAAAAAATTGCTGAATAATTCAAAAAAAATCTGCAAAAATGTTTTTCTGTTCCTATTAATAAATTTGACTGAAAATATTTTGAGTTTCAGTTAACTTTTTTCTCTAATGCCATAACAATTTAACTAAAAATAAAATTTTTTTCCAGTTAAATTTTTATAAAATTGTTATCAGAATCTAAAAATTTCTTTGTAGGTCCGCTTTCATACAAAATATTTACTGATTCAATGAATTTGGTTACTGAAAACGAAATTTAGTTTTTTCTGTGCAGGCAACTTGTTTTTTATTCATCAAAACGTAGCCTGGAGAAGCAAATCAGACCACACAAGTTGACAAAAACGCTTTAGAGACTTACGCTGCAATTAGCAAATAGAAAAAGTCTCCTGTAAAAAATTTAATGAAATGTCATGGGAAAATACATAATACAAATTAGGTATTACTTAATATATATTTGGGGTATTTAAACGGTAGTGTTAAAGTCATAACATCATAATGTTTTAAACCTTTAAACTAGTTTAAAATACGACTGATGTGAGCAACCCGTGATATTTTAGTGTGTTAGTTGAAACATAAACAATATGATACAAAACAAATGAGAAAAAATATTACAAAAATTTAATAATAATATTTGGTACGCATATGCAAAATTATGAAAAAATTATTTGACGGCTTCTATCTGTTTCCGAAAATTATTTGCGAATTTTTGCAATATGTAAAACAAAATTTTAAGGCTTTGGAATTTATTTGCAAATTTTCTTAAGTTTTGTGATCAGGTAATTTTTGATAAAGCTTATTGCTCTTGTGTGTAATTTTAATAAAATAGGATTGAATCAATCCACATCATTGTCTGATTGAAGTATTTTTGTTGTTGCAGTTTTTGCCTTTTTTACATATTTGGCGACTTTTATTTTATATCATACCTTGATATCTATCATTTTGGTATTAGCAAGTTTTTGCAAATTTTCATTTTCGAGATTTTTTTCCAAATTTGTGGAATTTCATATATCTTTAGGTATTTTTGCGTTATTTTAGGGCTTGCCTTTTTTCAATTTTACCGATTTTTAATACATCTATCTATTTGTGCGAATTTTCATAATTTTGTCAATTTTCTGCAATTTTAGGAATTTCTTAGATCTTTAGGTATTTGTAAGTAATTTTGGAGCTTGTTTGCAATTTTGCAATTTGTTGCAAATTTTTGCAATAAAAGTGATTGTTCGCAATTCTTGGTTTTTTTTAACAGTTTTGATCTTTTTTTTAGTAAATATCAGACTTTAATATATTTTTGATGTTACAAAGTTTCTGTGAATTTTCGTAATTTTTTGCTGATTTTTAAAAGTTTTTTGCATTTCTTACAATTTTAGCATTTTTTTAAAATAAATTTTAGGTTTTTTTTTCAATTAAAAAATTATTTGCGAGTTTTCGCAAATTTTTTGCACGTGAGATAATTTTTGATTCATAAAATCTACTGAGTTTGCTCGTTTACAGTTTTTGAGGCTTTGAAAATTTTTTGAAGTTATTCGCATTTTTGCAAGTTTTCGCGATTTATAATATGCTGTAATACTCGAGTTTTTAATTTATTTTGTTGTCTATATAATCAGCTTTGGGAGATTGTTTCCATTATTTTAATCCCTTGCGAATTTTTATATTATTTGTATTATATAATGATTTGAGTAGAAATTTGCTAAAGAAAAATGCCACCTATTTAAACGTAAATGGATATTTTGTCGAAAAAGAGAGGTAAAAAACAAAATAACTAGTTATGACAATAACAAATACATAGAGTGAAGAATTGTATTAAAATAGTGCTCCTTTTATAGGAAAGAAAATAAAAATAATTTTAAACTGGTTTAAAATGTTAGAACTTTATGACTTTATGACACTTGGGACACCCTTGTGAATACCCCAATTATTTCTCATTAATTTACGTGATTTGAAATAAGAACTAAAATAATATTGAAAAATTCTAACAAACTTTGTTTTTGTAAGTCCGAAGATTTGCAATAAAATAATATAACCAATTGTACAATTCTGTTCAAAGCAAAATTTTTTATTGTTCAACGCTGAAATTACAAGCTTTTAAACAAACACACAATGTTATTTAATTCATAACTGAATACCACGATGTTAACCTGACTGCTCTTTACATAAGACCCTCTTTATATATATTAGCAACATCCAGAAAATCTCAGCACATTCAACAGCCTCGCAATACCAGCTTTCCAGCTCGTTACTAATTCGTCGTTCTGTAGGTTTGTGTGGTATGTACATGGCGAATAGAATGCCACTGATATTTGCATTTGAGGTAAACAGCTTTGAAAGCTCTTAAATTTGTTCTTGTTTGCTTGCAAAGTAAGAGCAAGCATTTGTGTCAGTTGTGTTGTTATTGTGGATATTGTACTCTTGTCGGTGTGAAAGCACAAAAGGCTCTTCATTAAAGTTTGCACATTGTGCATATGGTTTGGACGTAGCGGTTCTAGAAGTAAATATAGTTGCTGTTGTTGTTTTGTGTCTGGCTTCTGCCCTGGCTTATGTGTTTGTATGCTTGTATTATATCTATTAATAAACAGAAACTCAGTAGGCCAGCTTATCGCAGGGGACACTTTAATCGATGACTACTTAAGAAATTTTGACATTTTTCATGCAAGATATTTGACGATTACAGTTTCTTTTGAGATAATCGAAGAGGAATCGCACTGAAAGATTGGCCATGCATCAAACAAGTTGATGGATATTGTTTGCAAGCTAATATTCCAACGTTCAATATAAAATTTTGTTTAATTAAATTAACGAAAATAACATTATTTTTATATTTAATTTGTACCAGGACAAGAAAAATAATAGCGAAAGTGTGGCGGCCATTTCTTTTGTAAGTTTCCTCTCTGATCTGTTTGAACAGTCGGCCGCCAACAGGTCCTTCATGGTTTAGCATTGTCCTGCATCTGTTTTGAAGGACATTTGAAAGAAATTGTCAACTGGGAAGTATAACAATATAGTATTTATTATTTGTTTCTTTCATCTGCATCGGCTTACATGTTTGTGTACTTGTAAATACATTATACATTTTGGTTGTACAAAGAAAAAGCGTTAACAGAGGGAGTCTTCGTGTGTGTGCGGGCAGCAGACAGAGAGGAATAGCAACAATACTAGCGCAGCCAATTAAGAGACGTACGTATAACGTGGTAACCTGTTGTGAATATTTGAGTAGTTTAAATTCTATTTGTGTATTTAGGCTCTTGATTAATTTAGTTTACTTGTATTTGCTTTTTAAATCTTAAGAGCAAATACGTGTCTGAAAAAGTTACCGTCTTGCAAAAAAAAATTTACAAGGAAAGTTGTCAGTCTTAAAATTAATTTTATTCCTCTATACAAATTGCTCTTTTATATTTAAAATAGTTATATCACTTCAAAAGACAACTTTTACTCACAAGAAGAAGTAAATTAAATCCTAAAATATTCTTGTAAAAATCTCAAGTCCTCAAATCCAAAAAACATTAGTGCCCTAATTCAGTAAGAAGTTTTAGGGCGTTTTTATTTGAAAATACTTTTGAGTTTTTGTGTTTGAATAGTCCCCTTTTACAATTGAGAAATTGAAAAGTAGACAGACGAAGTTTGTAGGCGAGGGGTTGAAGAGGTAGAGTGTGTAGTACACGAACCTTTGTACCGGACATTTTTCGTTCCTCTTTTCTAATTTTCCTAATTTATTCTTGTTGCTTCACATGATTTTTCTCCTTTCAGGGGCTGTATGCATACTTGTTGTGTATCAAGCCATATGTATGGATTTATGTGTGAGTGTATGTGAGTAGCAAACGCGAAGAAGTAAACAAATTATAAATATTCTGTCTGTCTATTAATTTCCCAATTGTAAAAGGTTTATGCAAGTTTAAAAGAGAATGAGAAAAATGTATGCCTTTCAATTTCCCAATTGTAAAAGCGGACATACTCTAAATTATTTTTTTCACAAAAAACGGCTGTTGTCTTTGATAATGAAAAATAAAAATATTATTTCCATGTTTTTAAAAAATAAAAATTAAATTAATGTATTATGCTATAAACACAATCAAATGCTACCAACCATCGACTACCGACTACAAAAGTAGCTGGCTACAAAAATAGCCAAGTCGCCAGCTACTTAATTCTTTTAACGACTACCGACCACTAACTACAAAAAATAAACATCTGTTCTGACATATGTATTAAAGTTAACCAAAGCAAAACAAACTTGATTTTTTTAAGTGAATTTGTGTGCAAAAAAAAAATTTCAAATGTCTCAAGAAAATTTAATTAACTTTATAAGTACTATTGCTAAAATAGTGGAAAGTGGTGCCACTATAATAGTCTTTCGCGTTTTTAATAGCGATATTTAATGTATTGCGTTTTTAAAACCACCATTTCATGCATTTATTGTATTGGCAGCACTAATCTGTTTTTTGTAGCCAAGAAAAATAGAAATGAGCCTAAGTTGGCTACGGGCAACAAAAGTAGCCGTGTAGTCGGTAGTCGTGTAGCGGCTAAAAGAATTATTCTCATAAGCACGCATGTATTCTATTTTTGACATCTTGTAGTCGATGGTCGGTGGACTTGATTGTGTTTATAGCATTATACATTATGTTGCAAAATATATGAAAAATTATGTGTTTAATATAATGTTTGGAACAAAATCACAAAGCAAATACACGAACCTTCTAGCATAGACAATAAATAATAATTGTTTTAAAGAATCACAACTACCGATTTTGTTCGTCCATAGACAAGACGATACAATATTCAAACAGAATTAGAGCATAAGTATATTTTAAACTGCCGAGATCATCAAAGTGGTTTTAAAAGTGTAATTTAATTTTTCTTCTCTTCTTTAGAAACTCACATTAATTAATAAAATATTTCATTCAGTAAAAAGAATTGAAATTACTGAACTTAAGCCTGACTAAAAATTATTTCTGATTAAAAATTCACTATAGTTCAATTAAAAAAAAAATCTAAAAATGTCTCAATTCATCATGGGCACGTGAGAAAAATATGTTCACTTGGCAATCACTAATGTTCGAAAACCAAATAAACGGGAGAATGCAACAACAAAAGTAACATAATATCCACTACTATAATACTTATATGTATATACCGACGGTACATCGAATAAGTAAAAATAATTAATGTGATGATCGTAAAAGATAAGCAAGAATAGTTAAACATACGTAGGTAGAGTAATATAATTTCGTGCTAACCTAAATAGAAAAATGAAAAAATGGAAAAACAGGGGAAATAAATAGTGATACTTACATATGTATTTGCCAAAGGTAAATCAATAATTGTACACAACAATCATTTCTCACATTCCGTTTCATTACAATTTACGTTAAATAGCTGATGTTAATAACAATCTCTACCCAAGTAGATAGACTGGGGTGCTGATGAAGTGCGTTGCTGCACAGAAAAATATCGATATTTCCCCCAGCTTAAAAGTATAATTTAAGTTTTCTTCTCTTCTTTAGAAACTCACATTAATTAATAAAATATTTCATTCAATAAAAAGAATTGAAATTACTGAACTTAAGCTTATTCTGATTAAAAATTCACTATAGTTCAATTAAAAAAAAAAAAAAATCTAAAAGTGGTTTCTTTTATTTGTACCCCAACAGTATAAATTGCACCCACAACTCCACGTGGAGACTTGTGAACTTCAATATTTATATGTCTATTGGATTTCAAAATATACCCTTTGAGTAAAGACTGTAATACCCAGCAAACCTTTTCAAGGTATTTGAAGTTTAAATATTTCATTTCATAATTTTTCTGCTGTTTATAAATTTAGTTCTTGGCCTACATGCCAAAGTTCAGTATTCTAGGTCTTAAGAAAGTTTTTTGATCATAATTAGGGAATAATCAATCAGTTTCGAACTGTAGTTCATGCTTATCATAGTACAGAAATAGACAGTAGAAAACTTTTACTTTTGTTTTGTTAAAATAATTATTGAAGTAAAGGTACGTTCACACTTGTCAAACATTTGCCCAAAAAAGCGTAAACATCAAACACTAATGAAAAAAGTTTTGATCCAGACACATCCAACAATATTGGCTACTCTTTAACTTGACAAACTTTTGTCTGAATTGAAAGATTTTTCATTAGTTACGCTTTTTTGGACAAATGTTTGGCAAGTGTGACCATAGCTTAAGAAATAGAGTATATTTCAGCGATGTAAAATTTTAGTCTTTTTCATTATGAATAATTCCTTTTCAAATTCAAATGCTAATAAGCATTAGAAGATTTTTGAACTTAATTTTATAATTTTAAATATGCTTATTATTTTAGATAATGAATGGTTTTTCTTTTTAAGTTTCTCTTTCTAACTCTTATTTTATTTCTCTGTGAAATGAAAAACTGGGTCTTAATGATGTCTTTATAATTTTTTTCCTTAATTTTGCTTTCAAAATGAACCTTCATTTAATCCATTAAGCTTTTTATATGTTTTTTATATGTTTTCTTATAATGTTTTTCAATCTGATAAAAAATTTAACATTTATATATGTATGTAAATGTTAAAGTAAGTTTGTATGTCATAAGATATAGAGACTAAAGAAAAAACTTAAGTAATAATACGAAATGCCTTTTTAAATGCTTTTAAAACCAAAACAAAGAGAAAAGCATCCATTTATGAGTTACAAAAAACCCAAACAATTTACAACAAAAACTCATCACTTTTAATTGGACGCTTGACAACAGGAAGGAGTATAAAGCTTAATATGCAACAATAGCAGCAACAATAAAATTATGAATAATAAGTTTCATACAGTTGAAATACAAAGAAAACCACCTTCTGCCAAAATAAATTTGAAAAGCAACATCTCACAAAGAATAACAAACTTACATTGTAATAATAACACAAAAGAAAATTACAAAAAAGCAACAACAAACAAAAATTAAAAAAAAAATCCCAACATAAGAATGGTCAAACAGACAGACGAACATTCCTTATAGAAACAAAAAGAAAATAAAGAAAAAACTGAGTAATGGAAACCCCTATTGTAGGCTTTTTGGCAATTTTCTTAAAGAATTTGTGATGAAAAATATTTGAAGATTTTAAGCAGAAATATAAATATTTATGTTGTTAAATGAAATTGAAAGGAAAGGAGTGAGTGAATTGCTTGTGCAAATATATTTAAAGCCAAGAATATTAAATTTAATTAAAAATTTAAATTTTTTTTGTCTCAAAATGAATACTATTTGATATTGCTCCACAGTGCCATTTAGAATAGAAAAATTTTAAAGTTTTCAAAAAATCTAACAAAAAGAACATCAGAAAATTATTTTAAATAAATTATCCAAAATTATCAGTTCCTCGTTGCTGTAACCTTTGAGAAAAGTTCCCACATCGAGAAGAATTAATTAATTATATTTGGTTTTCCTATTTGGAACAAGGTTATTCAAATAAAAACTTAAATAAACTTGCAAAAATTATCAACAAATATAGTTTTTTTTTTCTTACTCATCCTGTGTTGCACAGGATGATAACAATTTTTTCGAATCAAAAAGTTCTCACATTCGAAGTAAAAGCAAGATTATGAGAGTAAATTTTACAAAGCTGTACAACTTTCAACATAAAATAATTCTTAACCCTGCACTATCATACTTCGTCGAAATGACGACGCGCGATTTTATTTTCGATTTAAAACATATTTTTTGTGATTGTTTTTGTTTCGTTTTTCGTATAGCGTTAGCCGCTAATATCAGTTACTCGAAACTAATGTTACAAGACTTAATGGAAAAAAATGTGTAATATTTCATACAATTGATGCTATAAATGCTATGTTTAAAGAAAAAATGCCAATTGATAAGAGTCTGTGAAATGTTAATTTTACGTTAAACGATTAAAAGAAATATATGAATTTCGTCATATGATAATTAAAAACTAGCTAAATATCAATAATAAATCTATTTTCGTACTTATTTTTGCTCAAGACGTTTTTTATTGGCTCTTGAAATATGTCGTAGTCGATTCGACGAAGTATGACGTTTGCGATATAAAAATAAGTATGATATTCTAGGGTTAAATAATTTTCAAAATTCGAGGGAACACTTTTGGGGCATGGGATCAGTCCCATTCGATGCTCAGATGTTGTCCATATCAAAAAAAAAAAATTAAAATTGATTTTTTTTACCCTTAGGTCCCTTTCTCTATGCGCTGTCACATATTGTGTTTAACTTTAAGGCCAATGCAATTATTTATTTTCCACAGTTGCAATAATTTACCCTAATACCCTTAAGAATTCTTAATAAATAAAGAAAAAAACTCTGTAATAAAACTGATGAATGTATTCATTCTTTAACAGTTGTGCCACACAACGAAACAGTTATGTTAATAAATATTTTTAAAGAATGTAAAATGGAAACTACTTATTCATGCATACCGATGAATTTGCACACAAATGTACATTTTTGCAAAGATGCATGCTTTGCATGCATGCACAAGCTTCTACTGCTTCTTTTCTAGTCCAATGATATAATAAAAAAAGTAGAACAAAATTCTATTTTTCTTCACAGCAATTATTTGTTACCTTAATAAAAAAGCACTATCGCTTTGCTCCTCCATAACAATTTTATGTATTACAGTGAAAGCTCTACCCTAAGAACAGCTATAAGTTTTAAGCAAATACACAAATCCCTTCCCGCAATAACCATGGAATTAGGAGAAACAAAAAATTACTATCCAATAAGCGGACCTTTCTTTACGATTGGTGACAGAACGAGAGCAGAGTTTGCTTAGAGAAAATTTTCTTTCAGCATTCCTTCAGCCATTTAAGAGCACAATTAGTTTTTTTTTTCGATTGATTTTGATTTTGATTGATTTTAATCGGAAACCTTTTTTTTTTTTTTTTTTTTTGATGAAAAACTCACTCGGTTTTTATTCAAAATTATAATTTTTTATTATATTGTTACGTAAATATTTCGTGAACTGACCTAATACAAGTGTTTTCCATACAAACATTTTAAATCAACTCAAACGATCCAAAAAACACAAACACACAACCATATAACATGGTGCTGAAGTAAATAATCAAGGCATAACAACAACTAATATGCTATACTTATTAAGAAATATACAGCCACACAAACACATAAGTAAATGCAAATAGCAAATATTAAAATCAACAAATTGATGCTCTATTAGCGACTTGTATACACACAAATTAATATAACGAATTTTAACAAAAACTAACGACGTGATACAAAGCCAGTTTAAAAGGCTGTTGAGTGTGCTGAGACTTTCTGGATACTGCTAACGTTTTTTTGAAAGCTTTAGGCCTGACCCACGATAACGACAAAATTTTAATATTTTGTTTTTGTTTCAAATGTAAGTGTGCGCAAGTCGAACGTTGTCGACATCGTTGGTTTGGTCCTTTATGTTAAGTATAAACAGGAAAATGCACCACATAAGCAGACAGTATTGTGTTAAAACAAAAACAGCAAAGTTAACATCATGGTATTTTAGCTGTGAATAATTTAACATTGTGTGTTAAAGTGAGCAATTCACTCTTGATAAAAATTATACACTGGTGATTTTTACTTAATTACAAAAAATCCCAGCTACAAAACTAATGTTTTCAATATCATTCCCAAGAGAGTTATGTGAAGTTTCCACAAGTCAGACAGACAACTCTTCTAGAAAGTTTTTATGAAACTCACTCAAAAAACATTGATGTTTTCCATATAAATCTTATAATCGAGTCAACCATTTGAATTGTAGAAACAGGAACTTATTTTTTTTTCAAAAATAAAAATCTTTTTCCCTTTACGCACGGTGAAGAAAAGAAAATTTCGAAGTCAACTGTTTTGCCTGAATTTTGTCGTTTTACTTGAAAGTTTCTAAATCAACTTTTAAAATAATTCTAAGTAATTACTATCCAGAAAAGGCCTTGATATATTTTTTAATGAAGATGTTACCACTTTAGTATTTTCTAAGCTAAATTTTGCTTTATTCCTTATATTTTTGTTTTGTTTTATTTTCGAATCCTTTTTGATTTTCTTCATCTACATTTAAGCCTGCAAAATGATCAAAATGTTTTGAGTTTTTTAAGTTTTTACTTTTGAATCACAGTTTACCTACGAATATACAAATTTTGTAGCGCAAAACTTATAACAGAGAATTCTTCACAGCAAAATTATTCAGTTATTTCCGTAGTTGCTAATGATATCTTTATAAAATGAATTAAGTTGAAAATTTCCGTTTCAACTACATATAAGAAAGACTTTTATTGCGTGAATACAGACTAAAAAACGAAAAGTTTTAAGGAATGATAGAAAAGTTTATAATAAAGGGAGAGTTTCTGAAAATATTCACCCATATTCTCTATTTTAATTCTGTTTTGCAACTTTGATATTCTATAGTCAGTTTCGTTCAAATTTTTTTGGCATTGTGTGTATTCAGCACTGCACCTGCGTAGCTTTTTAAGTTGTTCATTTTGTGCCGAAGTGTCTTTCACTTTTTATTTGTTTAGTTACAGAAAGTGTGTTATTTAAATAGTGTTAGTATCAAATCTAATAGACAGTAATTAATGTATTACTCTAAAAAAATTTTTAATGGGCAGATTGTAACAAAAAATTCGCTTCAAATTTGTATAAAAAATAACGAAAATTTATTTCAAAAATATTTTTTCCATACAAACTTAGATTTGTTAGATTGTCCGGTTTCAGAAAACCTTGGAATATATACATTTCCAGATGAATGTCTGATAAAAACTGTACCTGACAACATTGTTAGTCAAATACTAGTTAATTAATAGGCTTTTTACACTGACGCACATCTAACATCTAACATCTACCATCAATTTGCGAAAATGTTAACATCTTCCCATAAGAAATACACAGTACTAAAAACCAACATCTTTCTACATCTTTAAAAGATGTTCCTATCTCATTTTGTTTCATCTAACATCTTTCTTTAATTTTAGTGCCATCACTAGCAAAATTACATTGTTGTGTCAAAAACAACGTTGCCACTTTCTGTGTAATATTGCAAAATCTGTACTATTTATATATTTTTGCAGTATTTTTGCACCATAATTTTTTTGTGTAATTTTGCACTATTTGACTTTAATGGCATTTATATTTATATGTTATAAAGCGATAACAGCATTAGTTGACTAAAGACAAAATCGAGTTATGCTTATGGGAATTTATATTAATTTAGCTGCTTAAAATACTATTCCGTATGACCATTATAATTTTTATTGATGTAGTATAATCAGAATTTGCACAATCATTGAAATAAAAATCGATTTCCATTTGTTAAGCTAGATTATCAAAAATTAGACAATGAGTATCGTGAATATGCACTTTTAAGGATAAATTCGATGTTTTGAAATTTATTGGTCTAAAATTTCTCAAAGTTAAAATTGTGCTGGCGATATTTTCTTACCAAATTTATAAGTTGTGATATTACCATTCTTAAACGCTTCTGTTGAAAGAGTTTTTTTTTAAGTAAACTGGTCTTAATTAAAACCGATACCCCAAGAATGAGTTATCAGCTAATACATAGCATAGCGTCAATTTTAAAATTGTGGTGCAAATTTTTAGCTTAAAATTATGAAAAGAAATTGGAAAAAATAGTTTAGTGTAAATATGTACATATGCTTAAAGAACCAAAGAATGTATAAGTATCGCTCAGTACGTCTAGTTAAATGAGTTTAAATTAAGAAAATAAAAGGTTGATAACCCTCTTCTCAAACGCCTAGTTCAAAAAATATTTTATTAAATTTAGACAAAATGTTAAGAGGAAAGTGGTAAATTATTCTTCGTTGAAGTAAATATTTACGAATAAGTGAATTTTTTTGTACGTTTTTTATATATAAAAAATTAGCTCGTATTAAATTTCAATGTACTAAAAAAACTAATAAGAAACTAAAAATTTTTTCTTAGATCTTTTTGGCACTAGACTTGCGGCTTTGTAATTTCTTTTTTCACTAGTGGCAACGCTGGTCAAAAACTAAGAAAAAACGACATACATACATTTAAAAAATCTTCATTTTATTCTTGCAAATCTTTTATAATTTTCATGTACTGCACTTTAATTGGTTTTGTTCTTGCAAAGCAACAACTACTCCAATAATTAATTTTACATCAAAATCTATTTTTTATAATTTCCTTAACAAAACCTATGCAGAACGTGTTGTCTTTTTGACAAGTGAGATGATGGTAGATGTTAGATGTTGTCAATGTAAACGCATGTTTCACATTTTTTACATCTTCCATGCGTTTCACTGAAATGTGTGTCAATGTAAAAAGCCTATAACACGCTTGTTACGTGCAAAAATGTGTCAGCTTCATTGTTATGCATTGCCAGACTCAAAATGTTTGAAAGAAATTTTTTCAATTACCCATATTTATGTTAAACTTGAAAAGCGAGAATAGAAATTATTATAGATCATAATAATAAGTATTACTATTTTGACTGCATGTATTCCATTCACAGAAAAAACTAAATTTCGTTTTCAGTAACCAAATTCATTGAATCACTAAATATTTTGTATGAATGCGAACCAACAAAGAAATTTGTAGATTCTGATAACAATTTTGTAAAAAATAATTGAAATTTATTTGCTGGTAGTTTAGCATGTCTATATACGTATTTCAATGGCGCTTGAACCAAATCATCAGTAGACTTTAACCACAAATTTTAAACAGTCACAAACCTCTTACTTTATGCATAGACTTTCAAAAACTATATGAGAATTCATAAAATAATAATACTTTTGAAAATCACAAAAGAAAAAATAAGCTTAGTAGGCTTTGAAACTGATACAAAACCCAGCAAATAATTTATATCCAGGTGAACTCATTTTATTTTTCTACATCCTTATACAATTAGAAATCCATTGGATAACAATAAAAGTATTTACAAGGCTAAATGAAAAATAAAACATTAATTGAACGAACTTTAAAGAAAAATTTATTATTTGATATATTGTCAGACATTTCGTTCCCGCTTTTGGAACTCGTCAGTAGACTTCAACCCAAAAAATTTTTGAATTTAGCTAACAAACTCCGTATGTTTATAGTAAGACTCTTAGGGCCATTATTATGACTTGACGATAAAGTTCCGGATAGTTAATCTTAACTTTACAAAACTGAACTGTAAAGTGACCGTTAAAATTTGTACATTATTACAACTGTCCGATAAAATAAATAATACAGTTTTTGTTTGGTGGCAACATTTCTGTGGATTTTGTGGATATTGATTGTTAAAAATGCTTAGTGTCAACTTGCTTTTGTTTATTTGTCAAATTACAATGTAATGAAAACAGTTTTGTCAATTCTCTTGTTTTTTGTTTTATTATTATGTGTTTTGTGTTGTATTGTTTTTGTTTTATACCTATTTTAACCAAATAAATTTGGCAGTAACTTATAAAGTAGAAAGTGTGGCAAGCGATGAAAATAATGCAACTTCAAATGACTATACCTCACAATAAAAGTTACAGGTAGGATGACCTTGTCTTTAACTTATCGTTCACTTTTGGTTAAAATGAAGATGTAAGAATGAAAAAGTGTTTATCCATCCAATAAAATCCTACCTTTAGCTAACGATAAGTTATAATAATGGCCCTTAATACTATATTGAGAATCATAATATACAAACATAATAAGTTTGAAAACCGCAAACAAAAACCTTTAAAAAAAAACAAAATGTTTTTTATATCTATAAAATAATTTGTAGAAAAAATTATAAAAAATCAGACAAATTTTTTTACAGTATATAAAAATACATTAAACTGAAAATAACAAATTTAAATATAAAAAAAAATAAATCTAAAATTTTTTTTTTACAAATTTTACTTTATATAGATAATTTTTATTTTATACAGTTTTTTTTAGATAAAATAAAATTGGAACAAATAATTTACTGGAACAGTAAAAAATATTTACCGAAACTAAATTAGTTATATATATTGAAAATTTTTTGGGAATAATTTTTTGTGTGTTATATTCTTTCACTTTCTTTTTTGTTTGAAAACAGCTGTGTGCAGTATTACCAGTAGAAAAATTATTTCTGACAATGATAGATACAGCCTTATTGCAAGTAACATCTCTCCGGTAATTTATTCCCTATTTATTGTTGCTACAATTGAAAAAGTTATTTGCAACAGGTCAATCTGTTTAGGATAGGTGGATTTTATTTTTAGAAAAAAATCAATTTTGAGAAAATTATTTCCCAAAAAATATTTAGAATTGGGCTGATAAGCTTCACATATCAGACAATAAAACATTTCAGACAGTTGCAGCGAAATGTGTCGGACAATTTGTTGTCAGCTGGTAATTCTATAAAAGACTGGCAATATTATATCCGACAACGTGGTCAGACAAAAACTGCCAGCTTAGGTATTTTTTAAGAAATCCTCAGCACTATTTGCAGACAATATTTTAGGATCTGCCAATCGTCTGCAGCGAGCTTAAAAATTTTTTTTAAAAGACAATGAAACAAACACTGATGTATTAGAAACCTCATTATAGTTAATAATTACAAAAGAAAAATTAAATAAAACAAGTCCTTTTTACTCCCTAAATAATTGAAACAAGAAAAGGTCGAATTCATAATTAAGGGACATAAATTTTTATTGCATTGTGAAAGAGAATAGAAAAAAGTCTAATTAACAGCTTGGCTGGTGTCCCATCGTGCGATATTTTACTGCAATAGCTTTGTGTTTTTCTTTTGTCTTGCCTTTGGAATTGCAAGTGCGAGTATTATGCTTTTTAATTTAACAATTTATCAGTCAGTTGTTAGATGGTTATGAAATATACAAAAGACTATCTTCTTCACCCAACAGAGTTGTAGGTACACTTTTCATTATTTGTGCTTTCATAGTTATTTTAGAACAGTCATAACTCCAGAATTGCATTTGCGGAGTAAATAATATAGATTAATTTGTCACATATTATCCTTTTAACTAGAACTAGAACTAAGAGTTTAAAGCTTTAAACTTAGTTTCTTTAACAATAGTTTTTTTTTAAGTTATGCCTTTGTTGCAATAAAGGAGTAATAAATACGTATCTATGTACGTGTGTGCAGGAATATTTCTGAAGTAATAGACATTGAAGAGGTATTAGTGATAACAGTGAAATAGTTTCCAAGTCTTAAGTATGTTAACAATGATGTAAATGTTTGTTTTCATTTTTAGTTTTTTCTTCCTGTTTCTTTTATTATTATTGCCTTGTTCTATTTTATTTCTTGCCTTTGCTGCGTTATCTAAAACATTTTATGGCCAACATAAAAATGTCTTAGGATTTTTTAACCCTTCTCAAAGATGTTCACTTTATTCTTGCAATTTACAAGTATGTTTGTAGGTATGTATATGAGAGAAGTATGGAGAGCTTAGCAAAGAAGAAATAAAATCAGGAATTTCATTTTGGTTTCTTGTGACTTACCGCCTCAACTTCTTTAAATACTCGTATTAAATTTCTGCCTGCCAGCTTAGCAATATCCTCTTCAGACCATTTATCAGACTCTAGTAATGCGGCAAAAAGATGTGGATACTTTGAAACATCTTCCAGTCCTTTGGGTACACTAAAATATATATTCAAAGGAATAATGTATTAACATATACACACATACATCTGTATGTATATGAATATATGAATATTACATGCTTAAGCCTTACAAGCTTTTAAATGAAATAAATACCAATAAAACTAAAAACTGGACTATGTATCCACATACAAATACATATGTATGTACATATGAATGTATATTTGCTACATAGTATTTTACTTAAATTGATATTATCAAAAGGACTGGAAAAATCAAATAGAAAAAATTTTAAAATTATCTTAAAATATTACCATAAATAAATTATAATATTAAAAAATATTAATCTGCTTACTATTTACATAACATATTAAGAGTTAAAATAAATGCAATATTTGTTTGTTATGCCCCAAAAAAAAGAGCAAACTTTGCAAAAACACAAATGAAAAATGAAAAATTCCAATAGAAAGAAAAACTTACAGATTTACACCATCGTAACCGGCCCCTATGCCAACATGATCCACGCCTGCTACTTCTCGTATATGATTTATATGAGCTTTTATAAAATCAACCAAAACGAAAGAAATAAAAAACCGAAAATGCACCAAAATAAATTTTAAAAAAGAGAAAGAGAGAAAATTCGGTAAATAAACAAGCTTTTGTTATTATTTATGGTTAAAATATACATAAAACAACTACCTGACACACAAGCAGAGGAAAAGTTATGAGGAGAAACAGAGTACACGCAGACAATACTCTGGGTAAGATTCGAGAATCTACATTCTTTAATCACTTTCCGTCAAATGGCTAATAATCGAGTCGTAAAGCAGATCTGGGCTGCTCAGTAAACAATAACATACTTGCTGCTCTCGAAGAGCCAGCTGATTATTTTGACAATTGTTGTTTTAAGTATTTCTTTTGTATTAACCCTCAAACAACCATTGATGGGCATAGCTAGAAATATAACCCATTTCAATGTATAGCTTTAAACAACCAAAAACTATAGCTAAAACTTATACACTATATTAGCTACAATCATACACATAATTATAAAAATACTCTTAGTATTTACTCGACTACTCATGAGTATATACAGGAGTATTTCATTTGTACACACATAAAGCATCAGTGCTATCATAAAAGTTAATTGGTAAAATGCTAAAACGCATTACAGCTATGAAAATTAGTTTAAATTGCTTATGAATATTAATATGAAAATTAATACTTAAAAATTCTCAATTTGAACGAAATTGAATGCTTTTCTTTATTTACTCAATATAATCATAGTTGCAAAGATCTAGGGCCACTTACAATTTTTCACAAAAATGTATGAAGTCACCCCACTGTGCAAGAGGCTGGTATCGCTAACAGCAAATGCTTTAATAAATATACTCTGAAGGAGACTTCAAAAAAGAGAGTTCAGATTATATATCAAGGAAAAAATTCAAAACTTCAAAAATTTTATTGAAATAGACGCACCTGGATTATGTAACTTTTTGCGAACCAAAAATCGTAATATTTATCGAAATATTTAGTCGCTTGCGGTAACGATAATGTAATTCGGTAATTTTTTTTACGATAATCTATAGCTTTATCTTACTCACCATTTAATTCAATATTATGCGGTATCTCTTTATAGAAAATGTAAAAATAAGCAAAAAACTCAATGAACTTGATATTGTGATGTATTAATTTTTCTCCAACCGACAGCGAATATCGTTAAAATTTGTTATGGAATACCAAAGTTAATAAATTTACGTTATATTTATTACAGCAATACGATTATCGTAATAAAAGTTACTGAATCCAGGTACTGGAATTGCGTCTCACTTACAATCCGAAAAATTCAATATATTCTCTTACGGAAGATTCTTAATATGAAACAAGAATTGTAGAGATAAATCGATAAACTTTTTCTAAAAAAATTCTCTAAAAGTATAAGATGTACTGTATGTATAATGGCATAGTCCAGCCCCAATAAAAACTTATAAAGTCTAATGGGATTTACAAACTTGTATTGCTCAATCAGGCAATGGCTTAAAAATATAATTGTCCAAAATTTTAGTCCTTTAAATCATCGCCAAAAAATTTAATTTTTCTATTTTTTTTTAGAATTTTAGCAATTGAATTCAGCTGTAACGGGTTGCAGGATACGCGAATAGCATTTTCTTCTTAAAACTTTCTAGCAACTTTTTTACTCCCTCAATTTGGAGCTGTGATCAATTAAATATTTGAAACATGCTTCTCCTTAAAACTTTTTCTATTTGTGTATGCATGTATATTTGTTTTATGCCAAAATATATATTCAATTATAACTTTAATTTTTTCTTTAGCACCATTGTGCTAAAATAATTTACATACCAACGACGTCGTGCAGCGTTGCTTGTCCGGAACAACTTACGAAATGCGGATAGAATGCAACCATCACTAAGCCACCGTTTATAGCCTTGGAATTATTCAAATATGAAATTTAAAAAAAAAACGAAAAAAAAGAGAAAATTAGAATAAAATGGAATAAATAGAAATGCAGTGTGTATGTACGTGTATGTGCGCCAAAAGAAAATTGTGAAGATGAAAATAAAAATGAAATAAAATCACATAAAATATATTTATTTTGTATTTTAATCGTAGGAGCTTACAATTCGTTGCAGAACATGGTCGGGCACATTACGCGAACTGTTGCATATTGCATGTGCGGATGAATGTGAAAATATAACAGGTGCTTTTGAGGAGCCCAAAGCATCCAACATCGTGGGCACTGAAACATGTGACAAGTCAACAATCATGCCCAAACGATTCATCTCTTGTACAACCAGCTTTTCAATTTTCATTCAACAGCAGTCAGCACAAATTAACGGCAGCAGAAATAAGTTAGAGGCATGGAAAGAGAGAATAAATTTTATTTATTTTATTTTTTTTTTTTTTTTAATATTGTCAACTTGTATAAATGTTAATTTCAATAGGTACAAATAAATAAGAAGAAATATACTGCAGCGATAGAATTTAATATAATCCGATATATATGTACACAGTAAAAAGTTTAAGTTTACTTTTCTCTATTTTTATACTCGACAGTTTTAATTTTAGACTATTTTGGAATTGAAATTGTAAATCAATTACGAAATAATTTATACTAGATATACCAAACGGACGACACACTCGTCCGTATTTTAGAATCAAAATGTAAATAATTTAAGATTCAAAGAAAATGTATCTAAACGTCATAAAAAATTCTTTAAAACACAGCCACACACAAACTTACATACATATGCAAGCATAATTAAATAATACATGAAATTAAAAAAACATAAACAAAATCCCTTTAACCAAGTTAATTCAATTTATTCAACGCTCTTCCTTTAAGTATTATGGTTTTCATACAACAACAAATAAGAGAAAAAAAATAGTTAGATCAAGAGAAATACTACAAACACACACCCACACTCATGTTTTGGTTCTTTTTTACTTGTAAGCTAATAAATGCGTATGTAATATGTTTGCATCTATTTAGTAGTAGCAACTTTAAACACTTATAGCTCCCAAAATACTAAACCGATTTCAATAAAATATAGATTCTGCACATCTGTATAAAAAATCCTTTAAAGCCATATAAATCTTTTTAAAATCGGTGCAGTGGTACCAGCGTAAAAGGGATTACAAAAAAACATGTTCGCCTATTAATTATATAGATATAAAACCAAAATTCATTTATATTCATATTATTCTGGGATAAATTCATTTCTTTTTAAGTGCTTTTATTAAAATTAATCCAAAATTTTTTACTGTATAACCATACGACATTTATACTACTGAAAACTTAAATGTTACTCTCAACATATTTATATGGGACTGCAATTTTATTTTCTCTTATATTCGTAGCTACATACATATGTGCTTTGCTTCGTTAAAGTACGACTGCTAGTGAAAAGTTTCTAAGGGAGTAAAGGCCCAACTATAATATGAATAAGCTGGCTTAAGCTAATGTCAGAATTGAACGATAAGTCTGTCAAATGCTTAAACAATTCAGATGTGACTTTTAGGTGGCCACAATGTACTTATATGCACTTAAGTATTCTTTAGTCACAGCTGCACATCGAGGTATTGTCAATAATTTTGTGTTAATTTTGTTTCTTCTCATAACTCATAAATGAATGCAATTCAATCAAACTAACTTGAAAGAATGACCTAATCTATTAAAACTTCACATATAAATATATCCGTCACCTTATTACTTGTTTTATTTGTTTTGCCTACTAAAAAGTACAACAGTGAATATACATAAGTAAATACATGTGCATGTGTGTATATGTGTATTGTAAAAAAAAACAATGAAAATAAAAGTTTTGCTTTATTTTCCGAGTTTAAAATAAGAAACAATAAAAAAATATTTAAAATCAATGAATATTTTCTGCTGCTGCTTGTTTGAGTTTAAAAAATGCACAAACAGTTGTTTCCTTACGGAATGTGCGTTCAGTTTGGCACTTTACTTACGCAAATGACATTTGACGAAACTTGACGAAAAGTTTGTTAAGTACATTATAGTTTGCCACATACGTTTTATATGTAACCGCACAATTGCTTAAGCTGGCTTATTCATATTATAGTTGGGCCTTAAGATTCACACAGAATGTATGTTTTGAACTTTTTGTTCTTCTAAAATGCATACAAGAATAAAATTTTGCCTTTCAAATATTTTTAATTAATCAATATGCGTATTTACCTTGATATTTATATACATACATACATACATACCTACTACCTTTACTCATTTTTACAATAACAAAATACAAAATAAAAACATATCACTTTTCAACCAAAATACATCCATTTCTACTATGCATTCATTTCTACATACATACATATGTATGTATGTATGTAGCACGCACATATACATACATATATGTATACACAGGTACACAAACGATTTGATTTGTATCCCTATTAACTCTTCGATTAATAAAAAATAAATTTTCAAATAAACAACAAAAATATAAGTATAAAAATATACATGTATGTATGTATGTAAGTAGCATGTGTATATTCCCACCCATACATATTCACTTTCTGTCCTTTTTAATATTGTACATAATATAAAATTGGTAGTAATGCTTAAGCATCTGAAGTCAGCAAAAACAGTAGTCTTTAAAATTTGCTATTACTGATGCTGACAAACCTTCACAGCAAAGCACCGAAGCATCAGCAAAAAAAAAACGATAAAACAAAATTGCTGATGGTCAGCATCAGCACTTTTTCAAAAAAAATACTATTGCTTCTGTAAGCATCAGCAATTTCTTTCAGTAATTTCATTTTGCTGACTGCTTGTGCTTCAAACATTTCACAGCACAGCATTTAGCAAATAGTTTTTTTTAGATTGAGTGCTGATGCTGATTGCTGCTGCTTATACAATGTGATTAGCAGAAGTCGAAGCATAGCAAAATTTGTGTGCTGATGCTATTTTGAAGTCAGGAATTCAAGCCCAGCAACAAACACATGGGGTGTTCCTACAAACATAAGAAGTTGTAACACATCACAACACACGTCACATTTTTCGTACAAATTAATCAATGTTGATAACAGTTTTTCAAAAATTTGAACAGAGTATCATGCTTCACTTACATTTTTTTGTAAATGTCATGTATGAATGAGTTGGTTGTGGTACTGAAGACCCACTGGACGGCCAGCAGACACGCTAGAGGCCAAAATCCACCGTATAATATATTTTTTTTGCAGCTGTTAACGTCAAGACAAGGAGGAGTGTGTAATGCGACACTACTCGATTCAAATTTCTAGGAAAACACACACTAAACAACTTCACATATTGATTTAAGGGACCGCAAGCGGTACCTCAATGCAACGGCCTTTCTAAAAGCTTAGGACTCGAGCAGAATGATATCTATCAAAACGGAATCTCATGATTATACCTGATTACTTGTAGTTAGTAAATCAACAAACCAATAGTTTTATTTTTCTTCTTTTTTTTAAGAGAAGTAACACTCAGGCAATTAATGCCTACTTCTATTACCAGGTGTTACCTTCTTTAGGGAAAGGAATATTGATACAGAAGACAGTTGATGAAGGAAGAGATAGAGAAAAGTTTCATTCTTTTACAATTGTGCTATTCGTACGTTTTTTTTAATAAGGCAGCATTACAGCGCCTTCTGGGGTCAAATGAGGCGTATTAAAATTTTGAAGCTGTCTTTAGTAGTCAATTAATTGGTTATTTTACTTCGCCGATGATTCTGCTACACAATACCAACGAAGGAGGGCGCTCTGGTGTTACATTATGATTAGCATCTGCTGAAATCGGTATAGTTCAGTGACCAGTGACTATGCCTTCATCACTTGAACTTTTCTACAACAACTGATACAGATGTGCAATTGCTTTACGTGAGCACCTGCTATTACGGCCTAATCTCACGTGTGCCAAAGCACTGGGTATGGGTTAGACTCCAGACCAACGCGCCCATGCACCCTTTTAGAATGAACCTAAGGCCCACTCATCAAGGCACATAGGTTGCAATCTTTGATATAGTTATCCCTGTAATTTGAGGTAATTTGAGCTATCTAAACTCTGCTGATATGTCCGTGCCCATAGCAGTTTCTGTTGAATGGCAACAGCACCTAGAATAGTGTCTGGCTGACCGCGTCAGACCAATCACTAGCATTGATTTCACACTGGGAAGCCAAGACTATTCTCCCAGCGATTTTGGTAGCAACCACAGCCACCACGATAATTCTCCGGCTTCCACGCTAAGGTGTTGTGTATACACCCATAGCGAGGTCCCCAAGAGAATTCTTCAACCATTGCCGGCACAGCTCAACCACTCATCCGAGATGAACCCATGCCTGTGTCGACAAATAACCAGTGCCTACTCCACACATACCAAAATCATCCCTTTAACCCCGTGGGGTATACCCCATTAGGGTAGGACGAACTCGGCATTTTAGCAAAGGAAACTGACGACCGCTACATGCACTCAAAACTTCAAAGCAGCTCGACGGCCACCGGCACCCGTGGCACCAGAAGTAGCCTCTGGTTAGACCTCGAAGTTCCACCACAAGGGCTTCACCTCTATCGTCTTTTGAACTCAGGGGCAGTTTTAGGTGACGCTGCACCTAATTGACATCAACAGGACCTGTCTTCCTTTTGTTATAAATATGTGCACAGCATTTGTTCTGTTTGTGTTCAGAGATCGGATAGTAACACATAAGTTCTATGGGTAATGTACCAAAGGTACGTCAATGGAAAAAGCCACATCACCCCAGCTGGGGCCGCGGGGTTGCCACACCCGTAGTCCATAATAGACTCCTCTGGGGGGAACAACTGATACAGATATGCGATAGCTTTCCGTGAGCACCTGCCATTACGGCCTTATCTCACGGGTGCCAAAGCACCGGGTGTGGGTTAGACGCCAGACCAACGCCCCCATGCACCCTATTAGAATGAACCTATGGCCCACTCCATAAGGCACATAGGTTGCAATCTTTGAATATAGTTATCCCTGTACTATATTCAATTACCTTGCTGAGGTAATTTGAGCTATCTAAACTCTGCTGCTATGTCCGTACCCATAGCAGCTTCTGTTGAATGGCAACAGCACCTAGAATAGTGTCTGGCTGACCGCGTCAGACCAATCACTAGCATTGATTTCACACTGGGAAGCCAAGACTATTCTCCCAGCGATTTTGGTAGCAACCACAGCCACCACGATAATTCTCCGGCTTCCACGCTAAGGTGTTGTGTGTACACCCATAGCGAGGTCCCTAAGAGAATTCCTCAACCATTGCCGGCACAGCTCAACCACTCATCCATAATGAACGCATGCCTGTGTCGCCAAATAACCAGTGCCTACTCCACACATACCAAAATCATCCCTTTAACCCCTTGGGGTATACCCCAATTGGGGTAGGACGAACTCGGCATTTCAGCAAAGGAAACTGACGACCGCTACATGCACTCAAAACTTCAAAGCAGCTCGGCTGTCGGGCAACCGGCACCCGTGGCACCAGAAGTAGCCTCTGGTTAGACCTCGAAGTTCCACCACAAGGGCTTCACCTCTATCGTCTTTTGAACTCAGGGGCAGTTCTAGGTGACGCTGCACCTAACTGACATCAACAGGACCTGTCTTCCTTTTGTTATAAATATGTGCACATCCGTTACTCTGTTTATATTCAGAGATTGGGTAGTAACACATAAGTTCTATGGGTAATGTACCAAAGGTACGTCAATGGAAAAAGCCACATCACCCCAGCTGGGGCCCCGGGGTTGCCACACCCGTAGTCCATAACAGACTCCCCTGGGGGAACAACTGATACAAAGGGACACTAATGCACATCAGAAAAATTCGTAGAGATTGAACCCAGGATCTTTGGTTTTGTAGTCAAGGTGCTAAGTACTTCAGCCAACGCCAACACTGTATCATTTCTCAACTTTGTACATAGCAATAAAATTTATCAAACTTTTAGCATCAAATAAGAATTAAACACGAATTGAAAATCTGCGTAAACAAAATTCATAAATATTTACTTATATATGTATATCGTCAAATAAAATATAAAAAGCTGTAACAACCAAAAAATTCAAAATAGACTTTTTGAGTGATTAACCAAAATACATATTTCCCTAAAATTTTACTCATATTTCAATTTGACACCCAGCAAATAAATAGTCTTAAATTAGTTGTTTTGCTCCTCCCGTAAAATGGTAAAAAGTGCACTTACGGCCTTTTGAATTTTAGGTGACGATATGTCGCACTTAACTCAAAATTTTCAAAATTTCACTTTTTGCATGAAATCAACTAACAACAACATCAATATCTATCTTCTGTAAAAATTTCAATGTCTTCCGATTACTCTTTCATCCCTAAAACCATATTTGAGACGAGACCGTTTTTGTCATAGTGTAATAACTACGTTTATATCATCAAAAAGGTGTATTATGATATGTATTCATAAAAAATGTATTATTTCGATTTGAGTCTTTATTCGTGTTGAAAATAATCAAATTGTTTATCTAACCAAAAACAGTTTTTCATCTCTATTGTATTTTTGAGTTAATTCCCTCTTGTTGATCCATTGCAATGTGTGTTCATATTTATGTCTGTATGATTAAAAAAAAGAGAGACTCATAATGTTTAATCAAATTCCGGTTTGCAAATACTCAAATTAAATTAATATAAACAATAAACAAAATTAAAAAAAAAAAACATTTATAAAATCAGACACGCAAAATCAATTTCATTTCAGAAGCAAAACAAAACAAGGGGTATTTCACACTAAGCAGATAACGAAATAAATCCAGTTCTAAAATTTGCTCATATGAGGAGCAAACATAATTAAAAGGGACATGAATAAATATTCAATTGGCCAATTGATAAAGTCTTCTAAAGTTTTCTAAAAATAATAAATACTACTTTTTGTATCAGCTTCAAAAATCCATTAAATTTTTTCATATATCGAGGTATATTAGAGCCAACTAATTTAAGCTTTAGTCTGCCTCTGTTGTCCAAAAGTTTAAGTCAGTAGTTGCTGTTGATACTGAAGCTTAAGTAACATCAGAGCTTCCTCCTTCATCGGCAGTGTATAGCAGAATTATATGTCTACATCAAAAACTGCAGCATTTCTCTTACAAACAAAAACAAACAAAAACAAACAAAAAAAATGCAAAAGCAGAGTTGCAAGATTAATGAAACTTCTTTTCTTTATCCACCCCTTCAACACTTGTCTACACTAAAGAATGTAACAGCTGGCAATATTAGAAGGCAATCATTGTCTGAGTGTTAGTTCTCTTGTCAAAGAAAAAAAAAACAATTCGAGGAAGTTGCCATTCCACATTTCATGTGAAGTTCGGACCGAGTAACCGATATCAGTTTCGATATCCATCAAAAATTATTAATGATACAGTATTTTTCCCTAATTTTACCCAGACTCGAATTTTTAGAAAATTTGGTGTCTTTGAAGTCTTCTTCAAAATTTCACCAAAATTCCATAGTCCCAAAACGAATTGTGTTAAAAAAAATTCCTACAAAAATTCAGATTGCAAGCAACTTTCTTCCCTTTGCTAGACCAATCTTCAAATAGAGAAATACTTAGACTTTGGACTTTTTGTCTCAACTGAAATTAAAATTAATGCACTGATTGTTATTGAGTCACTTACTGTATTTCAAAAAAAAAAAAAAAAAAAAACACAAGATCATAAAAATTATGGTCAAAGGAAAAAACAAGTATATTTTAATATAATGATGTAAAGTGACGTAACCTCGTTCTACCCTGACCACAAATGTGAACATGGAAGTAGGAATGAAAACTTATATTTACAAATTCATTTGCCAAAACTTTCGTATTCCATTACATAAAAAAAAAATGATTTTAAAAAGCTGATCTTTGTAAATGATGGCTATTAATGAAGTGCTAGGTGGCACAAAAAATGCTGCATTTTCTCAGGCAGTCTTAATTTACTTTCATTACCTTCTTAGAGAAAATCAGCTGAATGAATGAAAACATTTTTATGTTCAATGAAAAAAGAACAAAACTATTGAACTGAAAAACGTAAATAAGAAACATTAAATTAAACCATTTAATGAAAGAATTTGTTTGCAATCACTCATTTTACTCTACGGAACTCTTGCGCATGAAATTCAAGCAGAAATCAGTTTATACTAGACATCATTTTTAGATTTGTTTTTTTTTCCTACAATGTAATTAAAAATATATCTGAAAGAAAGAAATATTTTTTCTATTTAATGAGTTAATTGAACGCAGAAATAATAAATTTGTTTCCTATTGTGAATTTAGTTTGGCATCGACTTTGGCCTAAAAGATTAACCTCAGTCAAACACATTGCGTTTCGTGGAAAAATACCAAAATCATTAAGAATAAATTAAGACAAGCAGAACTTAAGGAATACATACAAACATGCTGTAGACATATGCATGTACATATTTATTGGATTTTTGGTTGCTATTCTGATGATAAATACATTATTTAAAATACGAACTATCAAAAAAAAAGTAGAGAAAGCCACCTTTTGTTATTCTAAAGCAAATGAAGATGAAAGCTTGTTTTTTGCACAGATCATATATAGTATTGCAAAGTAATAAAGCAATTAAAATAATTAAAACGACCTATTGTCTAAAAACACCACTTCTGCGCTGATAGCCTCAAATAACGATGTCAAATGAACATTTATTTGAAAAATAAAATAAATAAATAAATAACAAAAATACGCTATCATCATTGCAAATATATTATTAGAAAGATCTAACTTATCATTGAAGCAACAAAGCAACTAAAACTTTAAAAGCGGCTGCTAATTGATTTAAAAGAAATTCTTTCAATTATCAAAAACTAGTTTCAGGAAGTCCGAGCTTCAGACAACATGAAATCTTTAACATATTTGACAATCGCTTTTACCATTTACGCTTCAACATTTGCAAACGAATCTGAGGAAGTCTACGATGATCCAGGTAATTGTCCTTTTCTTTACTTTATCCTGTTAGTTATTTTATTATACTGGTATATACATATGTATATACAATGTACATACTTTCAGTTTATGTATATTTACCAGCTCATCCTGGAAAATGTGTTTACGAAGGTTTGGTTCTATCACCGGGAGAAGAGCGAAAAGTACCCGATAGATGTGAACTTCTCTCGTGCAGTAAGAGCGGTGTTGCCAGCATCCGAGGGTAAATGTTTGATGATATTTTCCATTATTTATATAATTTATGTATTACTATAACCTTCTTGAACAGCTGCGAAAACATAATCCCAAAAGGTTGTGAATTAGGGGACTACACAAATGTGCATGCGCCATATGGTGAATGTTGTAAAAGAAAGCTTGTTTGCAAATGAAATGTGTGATTATCAAGCAAATATTTGTCAATAAAATAATAAAACTACAAAATGTTATAGTTAATTTAATTATTATTATTTGAACTTCATTTGTTTCAATATTTTATGATTTAAACAGGCTGAAGTTCGTATCGTTTTTTAACGATGTGATAATTATTTATAAACAAATAACATCAAAGTTATTTGTAAATATTCTGACAAACACATAGTTGAAGGGAACAACTAACTGTTTTCGAAGGCCACTATACCTTCATCATCAGCGTTCTTCTGTGTTTGGTCCACTGTGTGTGGTGTCAGTTGATGTAGATTTCTATTAAACATACTATTTTCGTTCAAATGTTTCTATAATAATTGCGGTGAAATTTAAATTACAGTGTGCATAATTTATATTCGTACAGCATCGATGTTTAAAAAAGAAGAACTTTTGTTATTAAATAATTAATTAAAATTAATAATTAACTAAAATACTCCAATTTATTATGTATGTTCGATATTATGCATACTCTATAAGAAATGAATGACTGAAACTAACAAAAAGTTTTTTCCACTAACACTCCACTAAATCATACACATATATATGTTAGAGTGGGACATCTACCGTAAACATCAGTTTTATTTAAAAAAAAAAATACAATTCATTCTGTTTATTGAAATAATAGAAAAAAAATTTTTTATAAATGTATCAGTCAGATATGACTTATGTATGCATCAGTACTGATAAGTTATTTATGACGATGCTTACATCAGTACTGATTAAAAAATACTGTGGAGTGAGCAGTTCAGATAAATGTGCCCTTAATTATGAAAGTGTTTGCTCGTTCAAAATATTTAGTAGACCACATTTGAACAAATCAAAATATATTTTTTTATTATGCATCATTTTAATTTAGAGTTATACTAGTCTCTGTTAATATAAATTTATTTGATATTAGAAATAATTTTTAGTCAGGCTTAAGTTCAGAACTTTCAATTCTTTATTGAATGAAATCTTTTATTAATTAATGTGAGTTTTTAAAGAAGAGAAGAAAAATTAAACTTAGACCTTTTATTAGCTGGGGGAAATACCGATATTTTTCTGTGCAGAGTTTTGTTATTAACATCAGCTATTTAACGTAAATTTAGTATGATTAGAAATGATTATTGCGTATACAATTATTGATTTACCATTGGTAAATTTATAAGTATCACTATTCATTTTGTGTTTTTCCATTTTTTTTAATTCTATTTGGTTAGCACGAAGTTATATCACTCTACCTAAGTATGTTGAACTATTCTTGCTTATCTTTTACGATCATCACATTAATTACTATTACTTATTCGATGTACCGTCGGTAAGTAAGTATTATAGTAGTGGATATTATGTTACATTGTTTTTGCTTTCAACAGTTGATTTTGCTTTCCAGCATTTGTGAATCTGTGATTGCCAAGTAAACAGTGATTGCCAAGTGAACAGTGATTGCCAAGTGAACATATTTTTGTCACATGCCCATGAAGAATTAAGTGAGACATTTTTAGATTTTAATTGAACTGTAGTGAATTTTAATCCGAAATAAAGAATTGAAATTACTGAGCTTAGGCCTGACTAAAAATTATTTCTGATTAAAATTCACTACAGTTCAATTAAAATCTAAAAATATCTCACTTTATTTGATATTTATTAATTATTTATTGAATTTTTTTTTAAGATTTACATATATAATATTTCGAAGCAAAAATTCACCACTTTCATAATTAAGGGCACATATGTTATACTAGTTCATGAAGTTCACAAATATCAGAGAGAAACAAAACCCCACATACAAGAATGTTTACATCAGTTTTTTCATGTTGCCTTTCATAAAATGATAGAAGCTTCTGATGTATATACCCATCAGCAATGGCCATCAGATGATGCATCAAAGCAATGGTAGAAACCCTAGTTAAAAAATCAAAGAACTTAAAAGGATTTTCATTCAATAATTTTATAGAAAATATTGTATATCTAGAGATATTTCTAAGAAACTAAGTTCATATTTGAGCAAAAAAAAATAATATGTCAGATTTAAGCCACATCAGGTTTTCTAGTAGCAAATCTGAGTTTATAGGAGAGTGAGTAAAAAGAGGCGTTCATGCTTGCTAGCAGCGAACTTTTACTCATGTCATCATCGGAATTAAGACAATAGGAAAATTTAAAAACCATACAGTTTGTCTTTGTGTAAACCAGTGGACAGTATTGTAATAAGTTGTTTTTAACCCCCGACTAAAAAAAGGGGTGTTATAAGTTTGTAGTGTGTTTCTGTGTATCTGTGTGTCTGTCCGTGTCCACGTACAGGTCAAACGGCTGGACCGATTTTTATTTAGTTTTTTCTGTTTGAAAGATGCATTAATCGAGAGGGTTCTTAGCTATGTTTGAAGAAAATCGGTCCAGCCGTTTAGAAGATATAACATCTTTTCTGCAAAAAGTTCGGGGGTTTTTTAAATTTTTAATTTTTGTTATTATTGATTTAAAAAACAGCCATAAAAATTTAAATTTAAATTTTACTTAGAGCTCACTATTGGAGGTCCTGATAATGTTGTTTTATTATTTAATTTTATTAAAATATTTTGCTGACATCAACAGTGAAAAATCCGCAGAAACAGAAATTAGTTTAGTTAATTTTAATTATTATTCGAACTCCATTTGTTTCTATATTTATGATTTTAAGAGGCTTAAGTTCGTATCGCTTTTTAAGCCAAATTACATTTGATAATTATTAATGAACAAATAACACCAAAGTTAGTTAAAAATAATAATTGTTAGTTAAAATTAACTAAAATTAATAGCCATGGGCCTGTGGCAAAAATTAAATAAAAATATACTTAATAGTAACAAACCAAAAAAGTTTCTCTTAAGTCGAACAAAAAATAAGCAAATTAACTAACATGTGTATAATTAGTAAAAACAACAAAACGACAATGGTAAGACTGTTGTAAATATAGAGATGGTAAAATTTCAGCAAATTGAAATACGATGAATCAAAACAATTCACATATTCCCTTTGCAATAATGCTAAGTATATAAAGCAGAAATCTACATCTACTGACACCACACACAGTGGACCAAACACAAAAGAACGCTGATGATGAAGGTTTAGTTGCTTAAAAAGCGATACGAACTTTAGCCTGTTAAAATCATAAATATAGAAATTAGTTTAATTGGACTACAACGACAAAATCAGCATAGGCAACAACCTGCCACCCTGTTGCCTTGCTGTCTTGAAAAAAATAACTCTCATATAAACATGTGTATTCTATCCTTGACATTTTGTAGTCGGTAGCCTGCTGTGGTATTTGCGTTTAATGCATAAATCAATTATTGCAAAACCAAAATTCTCGTAGTCTTTTACATGAAAAGTCTATGTTAAATATCTGATCTCCAAGTAGATTGATATTGGTACTGATAAGGTGCATGGTGGAGCAGAAAATGCTGAATTTGCACAGTCAGTGTAAAATTTTCCTGGCCGTCTTGAGCCGCGTTCAGACTATTATACTTTGTATTTATACTTGTCAAAAATTCAAATAATACGTGCAAGTGTGATAGTCTGAACGCAAAATGTCATCAAAGTGGCAAATAATACGATACAAATTTTGACATCCCATAAGATTTTTCCGTTTTTAGAAAATTTTCTAAACGATAATACTTTTCATTACATCAGGGTTGCATTTTTACACAAACCAAATTTCCAAGTCGACTGTTTCGCCGCCAATAGCGTGTCGTCATTGATGTAATGTTTTGTCATATGTATATCGGCTCAAAATTTTGAATAAGTGAATCGTATGGAAGTATATTTCGTTGACGTAATTTTTTAACGTTTTTGTAATATATTTTCTTAAATTTTTTCTGTTATTTACATAGAATATTTTTAACTGCTGAGTTTTTTCAAGTGTCGGCACGTCCCCGCCTGCATGAAACCGTTTTGCCGCCGCTAGTAAGTGAATAGCGCAGACATTTTCATTGAACAGCTGTTTTGTTTTCTACTTGTATTACACATTTGATATGAAGTGTGATGGTCTGAACAAATTATGTGATTTTACGTTAGATTTTTTTGACAGTCGCAACGAATGTATTTAGATTTCTGTATCGTAAAATGTGATGAAAGTATTAATACTTGTATAATATTCTGAACGGGGCTTTAACACTACGACCACACCAGCAATTTGATGTGTCGTAACACAAGCAATAACGCCGGCAGAAAGATGACGTCCGATTGCTTGTGTTCAACAATGTATATATACAGGGTGGGCCAAAAGAAACCAAGGGGTGTAAAAGTTTAATAACTTTTTTGTTTATTAATTTTTTTTTTATTTTTTCTTTCAGATTATATAGACAACACTTGGAGAATTTATAATGGAGAGGTTCACAACTGAACAGAGAACCAGAACAATTAAATTTTATTATTTAAACCAGAGATCAATTATTTTAATCGTCGACATTTTAACGACAGAGTTTCGCCCTCTGAAGCGATGGTTCTGGGGTTATCAAAATCCAAGAGCCATTCATCAACGCCAATTGCACCCCATCAGGTGTACAGTATGGTGTGGGATCACATCTGAAAATGTCATTGGGCCCTACTTCTTCGAGAATGAAGATGGAAGTGCTGTAACCGTAAATGGAGAGCGGTATCGGTTTATGATAGAAAATTTTTTACGTCCTGCTCTTGAAAACAGACCTGGTATGTGGTTTCAGCAGGACGGAGCCACTGCCCATACTGCCCGAGACACAATGGCACTTTTAAGTCAAATTTTTGGAGAGCGAATATTTTCTCGAAATTCGGAAATTATTTGGCCAGCGCGATCGCCAGATTTGACAGCACCCGACTATTTTCTTTGGGGTTTTTTGAAGGAGCGAGTGTATGTGAACAAGCCAGAGACAATCTTTGAACTCAACGCAAACATTGTTGCTGAAATTCGAACGCTACAGCCACAAGTTTTGACAGATGTTATGGAAAATGCTATAAAAAGAGCCCATCAGTGCGAAGCTGAAAACGGTGGTCATTTAAGAGACATCATTTTTCATACTTAGTGTAAAAAAATTTCCATTTTGTATATTATATAATCTGAAAGAAAAAATAAAAAAAAGTTAATAAACAAAAAAGTTATTAAACTTTTACACCCCTTGGTTTCTTTTGGCCCAACCTGTATATTCAGCAACAAATGTTAAAATACATTGCTGAGCAATAATCTCTTAACACATGCTGTCAAATTGAAATAATATTAATTTTTTTTTTCAACAAAACAGTAAGAAAAAATGTTTGAAATAAATAAAATAAATATTATTTCAATTTACAATAAGCAAAAGATCTAATACAGGATAATTGAGGTATGTGTATATGCATAAAAATTAAAACTTTTGTTTTCGATTTTTACGTTAAAAAAAATTAATATAATTAATATTTGACAGCATGTGTTAAGAGATTGTTGCTCAGCAATGTATTTTAACATTTGTTGCTGAATATATATTTGAACACATATTCATGCGGTCCACACGCTAAAATCTTGTGTCGGCAATCGAATTTGACAGTTGCCACGGCAATAATTACCAAGATTATTGCTCGTGTGGTCGGCATGTAATAAAAATCAGACATTTTAAATTTTAATGAAAAAATAACATAAAACATTGAATAAGAATTATTAATTAAACAATTTAATAAAAGAATGTTTTAGCAATCACATATTTTCCTCTACGGAACTCTGCGCAACAATTTAATTTTTCCTTTTTTGTGGAAATAAATGCAAAATTTCGCACATTAAATTCAAGCAGAAATCAGTTTATACCAGATATCATTTTTAGATTTGTTTTTTTTTCTAAAATGTAATTAACAATATTTCTGAAAAAAATAATTTTTCTGTTTAATGAGTTAATTATACGCAGAAATATTAAATTTGTTTGGCTTCTTCGACTTTGTTGACCTAAAAGATTGACCTCAGTCAGACACATTGCGATGCGTGGAAGAATATCAAATTTATAAAAATGAATTAAGACAATCAGAACTTAAGGAATACATATATACATACATACTCTAGAAATATTCATGTACATATTTATGTATGTTTTTTATTAAATATCAACTAACGATGTCAAATAAAGTTCTGTGTAAAAAATAATAATAATAAAAAAAAAACACTATCATCATTGTAACAACAAAATATAGGGTGTTTTTTTAAGAGGTTTAGAACTTCGAATTGAAATAAAACACAAGAAAATCGTTTTAATGTCCATCAATTTGGCTTTATTGGAAGGATAATTTTATGCCATTAATGTTTAAATATGATTTCGGGCATGTGGCCGCCGCGGCTGGCTCGAATAAAGCCAATTCTACAGGTCCAATTTTCAACCACTTTTTCGAGCATATGGTGCCGTATGTTGGCAATAACGCCACGAATGTTGGCTTCCAAGTCCCCTAACGTTTCTGGTTTGTTGGCGTAGACGAGCGACTTCACATATCCCCAAAGAAAATAATCCAATGGTGTCAAATCACACGATCTTGGTGGCCAATTGACAGGTCCATTCCGCGAAATTATGCTCTCATCGAATGTTTCCTTCAATAAATCGATTGTGACGTGCGCTGTGTGGCATGTAGCGCCGTCTTGTTGGAACCACAACTCATCCACATTCATGCCATCCAATTCGGGAACAAAATAGTCGGTTATCATGGCTCTATACCGGTCTCCATTAACGGTAACTGACTCTCCAGCATTATTTCGGAAGAAGTATGGCCCAATGACTCCACCAGCCCATAGAGCACACCAAACAGTCAGTTTTTGTGGATGTAATGGCGTCTCAAGGGTCTCATGTGGATTCTCTTCACTCCAAATGCGGCAATTTTGCTTGTTGACGTAGCCATTCAACCAAAAATGAGCCTCATCACTGAACAAAATTTTGCGATGAAAATCAGCATCGAGATCAATCTCATTTTCGGCCCATACACCAAAATCACGACGCATTGCATGGTCTCGCGGCTTTAATTCTTGCACAAGCTGGATCTTGTAACGTCGCAAGCCAAGATCTTTGCGCAAAATCTTCCATAAAGTTCATGGACAAAGCTCCAATTGCTGTGCACGGTGGCGAATCGATTCATTCGGGTCCTCTTCAACACTTTGCTCTACAGCGGCAATTGTTTCTTCGGTGCGCACTGTTCGACGTCTCTGCGGATGCGTATTATCACATAGAGTAAACGTAGTGCGAAAACGATCCATGGTTAACCGAATTAATTGCTCTGATGGACGATTATGTCGAACATAAAATGGACGGAGCTTGCGGTAAACTTCGCGAACTGAACCATTATTTTCGAAATAAATTTGCACGATTTGCAAGCGTTGTTCTTTTGTCAACCTGTTCATGATGAAATGGCAAACCAAACTAAATATTAATCACTTGACAGCTGACAAAATGGCCGCCAGTTAAAAAAGTGATGCCAACTTAAAGTTCTATACCTCAATAAAAAACACCCTTTACAACTTATTTTTGAAGCAAAAAAGCAACTAAAGCTTTAAAAGTGGCTGCCTTTTCAATCATCAGGAACTAGTTTCAAAAAGTTCGAGCTTGAGACAACATGAAATTTTTAATATATTTGACAATCGCTTTTACCATTTGCGCTTCAACATTTTCGTACGAATCTGAAGGAGTCCTCGACGATCCAGGTAATTTTCCTTTTAGCAGTATTTCATTATTATTTTTTTATACTGGTATACACATACTTTTCATTTCTTTAATTATAATAGATCATCCTGGAAAATGTGTTTATGGCGGTTTGGTTCTATCAGCTGGAGAAGAGGGAAAAGTACCCAACAGGTGTGAACGTGTTTTATGCGGCAGCAACAGTTATGCCAAGGTCCAAGGGTAAAGACCTAATAATATTTTCCATTATGCACATTATTTATTTATTTCTATAACCTTTTTGACAGCTGTGGAGATATAGGAGTCGAAGAAGGTTGTGAATTAGGGGACTACATAGATGTGAATGCTCCATATGGTGAATGCTGTGATAGAAAAATAATTTGCAAACGGGTGCTGTGAATCTCAAGTAAATCTTTATAAATGAAATAATTAAAGTAAAGAATAGTCTTTTACTCAAACTACTCTAGGTAGAATATTTTAACAAAACTACTGTGAAAAATAGAATAGATTCATATCGAATATAAATTATTTGCTGGGTTTTGTATAAGTTTCGAAGCCTACTAGTATGCTTATTTTTCTTTTGTTATTTTCAAAAATATTATTATATGTGAATTCTCAAATAGTTCTTGAAAGTCTGTGCATAAGAAGATAAGAGGTTTTTTTTACTGTTCAAAATGTGTGGTTAAAGTCTACTGATGATTTGTTACAGCAACAATGAAATGGATATAGACAACGCTGAACCACCAGCAAATAAATTTCAAATTAAACTATTGCATTTGTGATAAAAATTTAACCGTAATGAACGTGGTGGTGCCTCAAAGAACCAACTACTTGAAAATAACATTATTTGAAACTTGTGTGTCAACCAAACTGGAGCAACCAGTTAGTTTTGGGAAAAAAATTATATCCGTTTTCATTATACTCGTAGTGTATAAAAAAAGTTGTGAATATTAAAAAAACAATATTATTTCACTTGTTGTTGTTGTGATCATATTTCTACATGGTACTATGAGGAACCATCAGCAGCTTATGCTTAGTATTGTTATGATCCCTTGAAGAGCTTATGGTTAGTATTGTTTATATGGAAAATGGCACAGGAATGTTACTTTGGTGATTCTTTGTGTGGGTTTTTTGAAATGTCCTGCCAGAATCGTTAGTTTAAAATGGAACGAGAACTTTTTGAGTTTTTGAATACTATGTCATGGTGCGAATTCCTAAAATAAATTATGTCGCGTTGCAAATATCTGCAATGCATACCTGGTACAAAGGTTCGATGCCAAAAATTAACTGGTAATTTATGTTTCCTTAGAAATTTTTTTTTCAGAATTTCACCAAAATTTATTTTTTGTAAATAATTTATATGTATGTAATAATTCGATATAATTTGGCAATAAAATTTTTTTTTTTTTTTTTCATAAAAATAATATCAATTATATAGACTTTGCTGAATCCTATAGAGCCTGGTGGTTCCTGTAAGGACCAACCAGCTCTTTTCTATCTCAGTTAGGTAAAAAAAAAACATGTCAACAAAAAACTTAAACAGACTTTGTTCAGAATCGCAAACTTTATAACATATTTTTTTTTTTTTTCAACAAAAAAACAAGATATCAGGATGATGAGCGGTACCAAAGTTCATATAGACCATGATTAACCGAAAAAACAAGAAACAATTTTAAATAAAAGCAGCAATTTAAATTAATAGACACCAAGACAATTTTCTTTTAATTTTTGTTTTGAAAAAATTAAAAGCAACTGACAATAAATAACACCACATTATCAGACTTGTATAGCACCAAAAACATAATTTATATTAATTTAAAAAAAATTTCAAAAGCAAATCACTTCCTTCCAATGACACGTCAATGTAAAATTTATTGGTTTTTTTTACCCAAATTTAAAGTGGTTTAATTCAATAGATGTGGTGCTTTTTCTACTTCTTTTTCCTTACTTTTTTGCTGAATACATAAACATATACACATACATATGTACATGCATATATTATAAAATTAATTAATAAATGAAAAGGACAAAGCAATAACACACACCAGCAACCACTTTCTACAAGTATAAACACCAGCAACAACACACTCCAAGAAGGCACCGCACAGTGGTTGCGCCCATACGACAAAAATAAAAAAATTAAATTTTCTATATTGGGTTTGTAGCGAAATAAATAGTCGCTAATGTCATCAAATTTCTCTCTTCTGAATTTGTTTTGATAATTTCTAACGGTAATTTTTAGATGCAAACAATTAAAATGCGATTTTATATAGAAGTAGAAAGTTGATTAAGCGACATTGAAAACAAAGTGAATATTAAATTGTTAAAATATATTTAATTAAAGTGCAAAATTAAATTAATCAAAATGGAAATTAATGTGAATGGTATTGGTATTATTTTTAAAAAATAATAACTTAATAAACTGTGTTGTAGTTTTTGTAAAGTACTAATTTTTAAGAAGTGTTTTAATTAACAATGTTTGATATTCTTTGTTAAAAATACTTAGAGTTTTAGTTAGTTTCCCAATGAAAGCCAAAGACCAAATGGGTTTGTAAATATTGACACACATCTATAGTTAAAAATTATGTTTAATTCAAGTGCAGTTTTTTGCAGGTTTTTTCTATATATTCAATATACTAGCTTAACCTCCAAGTTTATTGTGTTCTATTGTATTCTAAAATTTGTTGTGTATCTCGTTTGATTTAATAAGAATGACATTTTTGTTGTTATTGATAGTTATTTTTTTCTCTATTCGATATAATAGAAACATCCCGTCAATGCATATTTTCACGAATGACAATTTTCGCGCTTTGGTGCTCTAAGAAGGGTTCATATTCGGCGAAATCACAGCAAGTTTATGATGAAATAATCAAATTAATTAATTTTGAGTGCGAAGAAGGCGCGTTTTGTGAATTACTGAAATGTGTACAATATTTATGTAAAAGAATTGTTGACATTTGGAAAAAGAATCACCGCTTAAAATCAGACGTTTTGAAAAATCATTCAAATTGGTTAGCTAAAAAAGAGGTTGTTTCTTTAAAACCGAAAAACGTATCTGTGTCACCTAAAGAACAAGTATTAAAAGCGAATAAACGTGGTCGCCCTTTATCTGATTTCTCAAGTTCCTCAAAAACAACAAAACAACGAAGAATAGCAAAGTTGGCAGAAACCGATGCAACGGCAGCGGATACCTTACGTGGCTTATGTTCAGAACCAAATCAAGGTTGTTCGGAATCAAATGCCGCTGAAGTTCTTGCATTAATAATTGACACAAATTTAACCAAGCAACAGTATTAGCATATTCGAAATTTTGTAAACTCTAAGGTTTCCTTCAGTTTATTCCCTAGTTACGAAAACGTGATGAGGGAAAAGAAAAAAAGTTATCCAAATTCAAAATATATCGCCGTGAGTGAATCCAAAGCTGAAGTAGATTTACAAAATTTGCTTGACCATACAGCTTCACGTATTTTAGATTTACAATTTGAAGTCTGGAAAGACGAAACTGGTATTAATATAAACAACATTGTTTTGATAGGAAAATGGGGCTTTGATGGTAGCTCCGGTTATAATGAGTATAAATAACGTTTTAATAGCAATACTCTACAGGAAAACAGTTTATTTGTAACGTCTTATGTACCCCTTCAATTAGTGACAAAATCTGCTAAGCCTGAAGATGCAAAAATAATATGGAAAACCCCTCGGCCGTCGTCAACTCGGTATTGTAGACCGATTCGATTTCAATTTAAAAAAGAAACATCCGAAGTTTGTATTGCAGAAAGAGATTATTTCAAGCAGAAAATTGATATGCTGAAACACACAGAGTATTCTAAATTTGAAAAGAAAATATATGTTGAGCACAAGTTGCAACTGACTATGGTCGATGGCAAAGTGTGCAACTCATTAAGCAAAACGTCATCTGCCAAATGTTATATATGTAAAGCAAATCCGAAAGAGATGAATGATATAGAAGCATGTTTACAAAAAGTGGTGCATAAAGAAAATTATGAGTTTGGATTGTCACCCTTACATTCATATATTCGCTTTTTTGGGAATTTCATTCATGTTGCTTATAGATTGGATCTAAAAAAATGGCAAATTAGATCAACAGATGAAAAGAATAAATTTATGGATAGGAAAAGGGAAATTCAAAGCAAATTTAGATCCGAGATGGGTTTGTTAGTTGACAGACCTAGACCAGGGGGTAGCGGCTCGTCTAACGATGGCAACACCGCAAGACGTTTTTTAACAATCCTGGTTTGGCTGCTAAGATAACTGGCATTGATGAAGGGCTCATAACCAGATGTGCAGTATTGCTGCAGGCTATGACATCAGGCTACAAAATAAACATCGACAAATTTAAAATATTTGCACTTGATACAGCTAAAGCTCTTGTAGAGAAATACCCTTGGTTCTATCTCCCACCTTCAGTACACAAGATTCTTTTACACGCTTCCGCCGTAATTGGAGACGCCATAGTTTCAATTGGAGAGCTTTCAGAGGAAGCTGCAGAAGCGAAAAATAAAGACATTAAAAGATACAGGCTACAACACACACGAAAAATTTCTAGAATTGCAACAAACACGGATTTACAAAATATATTATTGCTTAGTTCGGATCCATTCATTTCAGGTCAACGAAAATTACCACGTAAAAAGAAAAGTACGCTACTAAAATCTACAATTGAATTGTTGCAAGAGTAGCTTTTTTATATTTTTGATATTTATTTTATTTATTTCCATGAAGGGAAAAAATATAATTAAAATCTATCTATTATAAAAAAAAATTAAAAAATGGGCGATAGAGGCAAGTGACCACGCCCATTTTTCAGAATATTGTGGTTATTATATCCGAAATATACTGTGCAAATTTCAACACTATATCTTTAATGTAACTATTTTTGTCGCTCTTCCCCATATAAGTGCAACCACTGTGCACCGGGACAATATTTAACGAAACCACACAACAACAACAATAAAAACATCATATACTGTAAAAACAATAACCAACAAATAAAACAAACGAAAAGCATATAACTCTCATGGGGTATGAAACATTATTTCAATAAGTATGCGAGGATTGAAAGCAATAATGGTGACAACCGCCAACCGACCAACCGATGCCAGAGCACAGCCAACTACGAAAGACGCAGACCGATTTCCAACATTATCAGCAATATTCCGAAATAGCATAACCCATCGCTGCCACTACTCTGACAAGGATAACTATACCAATATCGGTTCAAAAGTATCGATACCTAGTCAGTATCGAATAAAAAGCATATATAAATATTTATGTTAGAACATTTTCGAACATTTTGCATGATTTGACACAACAAAATTAACAGCTGATTACCATTTCCTGAATCGAGATCACCTGGTGTCATTTTGCCATTTTATCATGGTTTTTTTAAGTATAACCACAGTCTTGGTCCCATTAACCGGAATTTAATCTAATATTTATATATTCTAAAAATAAATTTACATTTAATTGGAAGCAATAAAATTTTGTTTAACTTGCGTCATGTTCAACACTGTTGTGGCCAATAAGAAACAAGTATATTTGAGGAATACGAGTACGTGATAGTAAAGTATCGCTACCAAGAGTACTTGGTTTGTAAGAAAAAGTATCGAGCAGTTACTTATATTTACTCGTATCGCTTTATACCTATATACCGAAAGGCTATGATTGAGTCTTATGTTCATCGTAGCCATTGTTCAATAACCCGATATTATATTTTACATTATTATTGTAAATAAGTAGAAAAATATTTATATGTGAACCCCCAGAATGGGTAAGTACCCTGCAGGAAATTGAACTGACACAATACTAGTCACGTGACCGGCCCCCAAATTATAGGGACTAGTCCGAGTTCTAACACTTCCTATGAAGCGGACCAGTCACTTTTACATGGAAATGGCCTAGGATGGGGTTAATTTATACTTTTTATGCACCTTGTGACTTGTCACTGAACTATCCCATAGGGACCTATTCGGTGTAGAATAATATAAATTATATATAAATATCATTCAGACATTTAACTGTAACAATGAAAACTTATAATTTTTTTTATTGTTACAAATGATATTATAATTTATTTTTAAGCAGAAACTTTTTTGAGATTCTAACCGACAGCCTCACGCATGACAGGCTAGCATACTACCCACTCAACCACAGGGCCACTCATGTTTCAAAAGTATAAATACCAATTAAGCTTAGCTTAATATCTCAGTATAGTTGCGGGACTGGTTCCAGAGTCACTTTGGGGGAAGCAATTAACATTATATTTACGCTATTTGATAGGTCCATGTATTCCACCACATCGAACATTTTCAGTGCCACTCACTGCAATACGAGATCGACTACCAATTAAATTGGCTCAATATCAAGACGATACATCACGAAAATGGTGAATATGTAACCATTTATACGATATGTCTTTTTTTTACCATACACTTCTCCGTACTTTTGATAACATTCGCATTTTCTCAAGTCATAGGACGAGTACGTTTGGATCAACTGTCACCAAACTGCAGGGTAAATAGCGTCATTACTTAAGCTCTGAACGCGGCTAAGTTACCCAAACAGATGACATAACCACGTTTCAAGACATCGAGATATCGATATAGTTTAGAATTATCAAAATGCCAAAATTGTTGATAACTTTTAAGATACGGGCTGTAAAATTTTATCGTAAGCCCCACAATTTAAATACAAAAACATATTTGAATATTTAAAAAAAAAAACCTTCTGAAAAATTAAATTTTTGTCGCTTTCTATAAAATCGAAAATAAGACTCGATGTCTCAATATTTTTAAACAAATAATAATAAAAAGTTGAAAACAAGTCAGTTCGAATTAAACAAAATATTCCCCCTTATCTTGGTTGGCGTATTTAAACTCTTACTGCCATGTTTTTGTAATCGATTAAAGAATACGGCAATATTTTTCTTTAATCTACACTCTAAAACATTAGCCCAAATTTAGGATCATATTTTGTCTAAATTGTTGTTGAAATATTCTTATTGTCTAAATTTATATCGATTGTGTAGTTATTTGTATCAAAAAAACAATATTTGTCTCATTTTACACAAAAATATAAATCTGCTTTTAGATGTGTTTATTTTTAAACAAAGTGTGCTTAAAAAACTGCTACATATGCCTAAATAACGTCAAAATGTTGAAAACTAAACATATGTGCGTAACATAGCGTCTACAACTGCGATTAACTCTGACATAATATTTGAGAGAACGTCGGCAGAATAACAAAAATAAAATGCCAATATTTCTCTTCATCTCATACAACAGGGACACGTAATTTCAGTTTTCTTATAACATTTCATTTAATGCAAATTCTCATCGAGTTAACATGTTTTATTTTTGTATAATTAGTTATTTTATTTTCGCATTTTCACACAAAATTTAATTTATGAATCAATTAAGCACATTTAAACATATAAAATCCCAGAAATGTTGTCCAAATCATTGTTTTTCATTTATTTTAATAAACACTCACACATCCATACTAATTTACTTTCAAATACGTGTGGTTTTTGACACTTCATCTCATAGGATTGTTGTTATAGGATTTCTTATAACAACGCTCTTATAAAAAATCTTATAAGATTGAGACAGGGAACGAAGCCGATACTGATTTGTCGGCGGCGGCGGCTGACCAAAAATATCATCGGCGGCGGCTAAAAAATAAAACCGTCGGCGGCTAGTACAAATCGGCTGAGAGTCGGCTAATGTCAACAATTTGTATAAGCAAACCACTACCACAGAATAGTCTATGCGATCACCTCATATTGTAATTCAAAATAAAGGTATTTTTTTACAGAAAAAAGATATTTTAAGTGAAAATATATATAACACTAACATGCTACTGTTATAATTAGGCAATTCATGATAGGTCTAGGGTTTTAAGAATTATTTTGACGTTTTTCGTGAAACTCCATGTAAAAAATCGTTAACAAAAAATTTTTTATGAATCTGTACGTGGAAGATAAGCTACACCAAGCCACATTTTTTTCAAAATACTTGTTTTTTAATATTGTTGTTATCAGCATTTTTTCCTTTATAGATAGCTGAAATCCAGTAAGTCCTGTGCTTCAAGGGACATTAGTACTGATCAAAACTATCTGGAAGGTAAAGAACACGAAGTCCGTTTTAAAAAGTAACGGTAATATTATATTACGTAATTTTATTACCGAAATATTAGATATAAAACAATATTAGATCTATATAAAATATTTGGGGTAAGTCAAACTGTTAATCCTACCGAGATTGAACCATTAAGGGCCATTATTACAACTTAAAGATAGTTAAAAGTAGGATTTTATCGGACGTATAAAAACTTTATCATTTGCCAAATTTTGCTTTAACCTAAAGTGAGCGATAAATTGCTGGCAAGTTTATCCTACCTGGTAAATTAAATCAAATTTGCAATAATGGAAACATTTTTATACGTCCGATAAAATCCAATTTTTAGCTAACTTTAGGTTGCAATAATGGCCCTAAGAGGTCCAGCCACTTGCAATATAATTTAGCAATTTTTCGTATTGTACATTAATGTCGCCAAGGTGGCACAATATATTGGCAAATATCAAGACTTGATTTATAACATATGCATCAATATTGTATAACGAATGGGCTGCTTTAGCCATTTTCAAAATGTTTTAGTAGTCTCCTGCAAAATTTTCAAGATGTGACTTGGTGACCAAATAGAAATAATAAAAAGTAAATTTCATCCGAATCATTAAAATTTTCCAAAATATACATTTCATTAAATTTTTATTTAAACTAAACCGCAAATAATTGGTGAATAAAAAATGGCAAAATGTATTATAAAATAGTTAATAGAGTTTTATATACACACCTAGTTATCAGATGTGGCGTGATATCGCCACATCTGGCAGCCCTCCTTCATTTTTCAATGGTGAAGCTACCAAATGCTTTATTTTTCAGTGATATCAAATTCTTTATGATAAAAATCACTATTTTTCAAAGCACAATTAGTTAGTTATCATTACTGACAGAAGCTAACACATAACTTGCAAACAAAAATATATAAAAAATTCTGATTAACAGAACGGCTAAGTCGAAGCCGAAAATGAGCCGCATAAGTCAGCGGCGGCTGAGGGTCTTTGAAAATTGCCGGCGGCGGCTGTTAGCCGACTCACAGCCGATCGGCTTCGTTCCCTGGATTGAGATAACACTAATTTGAAGTCTACACGTAACATGATTCGCTCTGCGATTGAATTTGACGCTCTTATCTTACATATTATGTTAGCTGTAGACCCTATGTAAAGCAGCAGAAATATGTTTAACAAGAAGAAAGAAGAAGCTCAAAAGTACACTGTAGTGTTAGAACAGAAGCACGCCATATTAATATAACATTAATTAAAATTAAAATAAAGCTATTTCTAAATAATAGTTGTATGTGTTTTATATAAATAGTGATAAGTTAATATTGTAAATAATGCACAAATTGAGTAAAAAAATTATTAAATTAAAGCTTTGAGTTAAGACAGTATTGTTAAACAAGTGCAATATCTATACATACTTATGTTAGAAACAAAATTACTCAAATTTTAGCAATTTATTTTTCATTTTTATTCAAATTCTAAAAATTACATGTAAAATTTAAAGCAAAATGTGAATTTTTTTATGTTATTTCAGTAAACCTTTTTATCAATAAATTTAATTAAACACATGTATTAAATGCATTTTTATTAAAAAAGAAAACATATTTTAAAATTAAACACAAGGGGGAAACTAAACACAAATTGCGTAAAATTGTTAAACATATTTTGTTCAAAATTAAACATATAGTGCTCAAAAATCAACAAAACGTTGAAAAAATATAGTCGTTTAATTTTAGGTCGAAAGTAGTCTGTAAAGTGTTGCCTACTATTATTGATGTAATTTTCAACAAAAGTGTTTTAGAGTGTAGGACGAATCTGTCGTAGTCGAAGTCGAAATACGCCAATGAATAATTTACAGCATTTATTAGTGCCCACTCGCGATAAATTATTCAAGTGTGTTAATTTAATGTTAATGTGAATGTTATCAACAGCATCTCGTTTCTTTTCTGTTACATCAAAATGTAAATTCAAAGAAATTTTTTAATTTACAAAGAAAAAAAGATACAATGAATTGAATCAAATCCCATTTTAATAAAATTCAATTCACAAGTTTTTATTAGAAACAAAATTACTGCAACAAAATACGAGTAAAAAGAAAACATTTTTACTAAAATTGTCTATTTAAATGCAAAATTTAATGCAAATCCCATTTTTTTCTTTTCCTCTTTTCGTTTATACTGCAGCAAACGAATTTTTGTTTCTCAAAGTAAATGCTGCAGGACTACTTCCACCTTCAAAGCAGAAAATTCCAAGAAAACTTAAAATGAAAATGATAAAATGCATAATATTTTGTATAGTTGACTAGTTAGCAAAAATTACTGTCACAATATTCGAAGGAGAATAAAAAATGGGAAAATATGCTAGAGAAAATTGCGACTTTATGCATTTTAAAATTTATTAATGGATTCTTTCTATTTAAGAAATGCACAGAATTGGAAAATTAAATGCATTTCTTTATGATGCAAGCAATATGAACAAAATCGAAACTAGAATTCCTTTAATTGAAAGAACATCAAAGAGACTTCAATGACAATATGCATATTTGGTATCAAAGAAGGGGAAAGAAATTTTTTTTCACAAATTATTTTGAGAAATTAAATTAGATATTGTTAGCTTTACGTCCCTTTTCACAATGTATGATTAAGAGTTAACGTGAACTTTAACTGACAGTTCTTCATACAAAAGTTGCCGTTAAGGTCCCTGTTAGCTTTTAATCGTACATTTTGAAAAGGGCCGTTAATATAAAACCATTACTAAACTGACGTTATATACATATGTATGTATGTACAAAATATTTTAAAATAATTTTCATTCAAACTAGAAGTAGTTAGTTAGTTGATTTCAAAGAAATTCACAGGCTGCGAGAGCCCGGGTTAAATTGCTTGCCAGACTTCATCATAACCAGAAAAAAATATTCCTGCAATAAATAACTTTAATTGAAAATAAAAACAAAACTCAATTAAAAATGTATTGAAGTCAATTAAACATTTGCTTAAAAATTTAATTAACTACAAACTTTAATTCAATTACATTTTTAATTGATTTTTGGTTTTATTTTCAATTAAAGTTTGTTGCAGGAATATTTTTTTCTGTGTGTCCACATCACATAATTATTTGATATGTAGCAATCAATCGTCGCGCTGCGTCGGCGAAATAAAATAACTAATCACATGGCTATACAGCTTAAAGTAATGCGTCTGCTTAACACCAGTGGTGCTGCCACAACGATATAAAAATTAACAAAACGCCCAATAGCATAATTAAGAAATTAATCATTTAATACTTCATCATGTGTCGTCTCTTCATTCTCCCTTTCGAAAGAAGGTAACACACATACATGCATATCGTGACCTTAATATAAAAAGGCTTTAACTCATTACTTTCTTCTTAAATCCAGATTTTTGCATTTTTCGACACATTTGATTTTCTTCTATCGAAATATACAAAAAATTCAATGTCAAACAAAATAACAAGTTAGACCCTTTCTATATTAAGGTAACGTTATGTATGCTTATAGGCATATTAATTACCTGAGTGCTAATTAAAAAAAAAAAAAGCAATGTGAGTCCGATCACAGAGGAGATATGTAAACATCTAGTAATGAAATTTGTTTTTAAGTTGGAAGTACTTATGCTTTTAGTATCTTTTTTTAAATTAATTAATTAAAAGTATCAAAACTTTCAATATTTCTTGGTTTTTGTTTGTTTTATTAAACTTATTTGGTTAGTAAATGGGCACACTGCAGTATATGTATATGTACTGCATTCAAAATTGCAGTAAGCAGTAAATTTACTGATTACTAACTAAAAAAATTCAGTAAATTTTTACTGCTAATGAAATTTAATTTGCATCACTAGTAAAATCGTAGGGCCGTAGCAAGTGGCAAAGTTTTTTCATTCAAATTTTGAAACTTTTGTATGAAAAACATTTAGCCACTTGGTAGAATTTCATTATGAATACGGTCATTACTGATTACTGAAAATTCAATGCACCTCATCATATAACAAATCATTTAGGCAATTTATAAAAAATGTAGAAAAAAATTCTAGTAATCAGTAAAATTTTTTTTGTTTTTACTGAAACTTTAGTGGTAGGTACTGCAGTGCTCATCTATGGTAAATGCCTTCACTTTTACTTTTTAATTTTTAATTCCTGTTGTTCATCGTTTAGTTGTTGCTGTTCTTGTTGTTGTGTACGCATTGCAATTAAAATAAATTCAGTAAAGTGCGACTTTGACTCGCGCACATTCGGTTTTGATAATTTTTTTTGATTTAGCTTTCTTAATTTTTTAAGTTTTTTCAGTTTAAACGATTTTTTTCAGTTTTATCGCTTTTTTCTCTTTTTGGGTTTTTTAATTTTCGCAATTTTTTTTCATTTTGGCGATTTTTTAATTTTGGCGATTTTTTCTGTTTTTGGGGTTTTTTTCATTTTGGCGATTTTTTCATTTTGGCGATTTTTTCATATTTGGCGATTTTTTTGTTTAAGGATTTTTTTAATTTTGGCGGTTTTTGCAGTTTTTCGCGATTTATTTTAGTCCTAGAGTTTTTTTTTAATTTGGTGCTTTTTTCATTTTGGCGATTTTTTTATATTTGGCGATTTTATATTTTTTTTTTTTTTTTTTGATTTTTTAGTTTTACCGTTTTTGAAAATTTCAAGAGTTTTACTCTTACGGTTTCCAAGATACAGCAAGTTGTCAAAATTACAAAGTCAAAATTGCATTAACTGATGGAACACCCATTGATTTAAATTTTTTAAATTTAGTGTTAATTGTTGTAGTCTGTATAAAAATACACTAACTTTTAAAATTTCAAGTGTATATATGTACATACAATTGTATTTATAGAACATGGGTTTTTAACATTTTTCGTTGTTCGTCTTGGAACACCCTTTAGTTTTTAACTCTCATGTATTTGTTGTTGTAGTGGCCTACATGTCTACATATTGTGTCCAAATTTCAAGTCCGTAGCTCTTACGGTTCATTTTCACCTTTGGTGTACGGAAATATACGACTTCGAGCCGGTCGACTTGTTTCTCTGCTTGGTATTGCTTCTTTCAAACACTAATACACTCATACATAGTTCACACCGATTTCACAATGCAAAGCAAAAGCAAAAAGCAAATAAATCTCAGCAAAGAAATCAAAGTCAAAAGATTTTTACCCCCTAGCGTATAGATGTTTACACATCAAAAAAAAACTGAACGGAAAAGAGAGTTGAGTTTTTTTCAGTAAATTATAACACCATGAATTAAAACAATTCTCGTATACTATTTCGTTTGGAAGTTTGTACTTATACAAGGCTGGTAATCACATAGACATAAATTTTATATCTGTGCCTAAAAGCGATAACAAAATCGAGTTATATATGTGCTAAAAAAAATCTAAGAACCTAAGCCTTCAAAAAAGTCTAACAAAATTTTTAATAAACACCAAATTGTACTGAAAACTACATTTTTCACAAAATTTTGTGAACATTTAATAATAAAAGCTACAAAATGTTACCAACGTAACTTCATATTTACGTGAAGTTAAAACAAATATATAAACAAAACAGTATTGATTTGAGTCATCAAAAAAGTAAAAAATATATATATATAATACAGTAATATTGATTTTTTTTCATTTTGATTTTTTTCAAAAAAAATCTTCATGCGTTAAAAGTGCTTTTGCTCGAAGCGATGTTTTTTGACTTATGCCATTATCGCTTATGACCACAGATATATGAAAGTGTAGCGGCTTTAAAGCAAGTTACTTTATTATTTATGTGATTCGTTTTATCTCTTTCCTAAGCGATCTTGTGTAGGTTAGCAGGCTGCTGGTGAATAAATGACAAATTTAGGGGTACAATACGGTGATTTTTTGTGCTAATTACATTTTGCTTTAAAGTCTAGTCTAGTCAGCTTTAATTTCAAACACACACTTCCATCGCAAGACATATCATTTCACTTAACAAGTATTAATAAGATATTTTTTCTTTCTTACCTTTCCAAATTTTGATAAACCACCAATATGGGGATATTTGCCAGGTTCGTCAACTTTGCAACAGTCCGCCCTAAAAAATAAATTTAATTAGGTTAAAGTTGGTTTTTTTGAGGATTACAAATTACTTAAGATAATTCTTAAGAAACAACTAACACCACACACAATTGTAAATATTTTGACAAACACTAACAGAACAGAACAAAATGCTGCTTTCAAAAGCCGCTACACCTTCATTGTCAGCATTCGTGTTCGTGTGTTCGGTTCGCTGTGTGTGGTGTCAGTGGGTGCAAGTTTCGGCCTGACATATATACATATATGTGCCCTTAATTATGAAAGTGGCCTAAGTCATATATTTGTTTGGTCAAGATATTTAGTAGATTAAATTTGAACAAATTAAACAATATTTTTGTATTATACAACATTGTAATTAAGAGTTGTAGTAGTCTCAATTTGTATATGTGACAGCGCATAGAGAAAGGGGCCTAAGGGTAAAAAAATCAATTTTCACTTTTTTTTTGATGTGGACAACATCTGAGCATCGAATGATACCGATCCCATTCCCCAACAGTGTTCCCTCCCAGAGATATGCGCGTTTTATGATGTGATGGTACATCAAACACATATGTATTTAAATCTTTAAAATAGCTCTCCTGAACAAAACCGGTTTTTACCCTTAGGTCCCTTTCTATTTTGCGCATCACATATATTTATTTAATATTTGTTGAAGTTTTTGAAGAATTATTTAATATTTCGAAGCAAAAATGCACATGACTTAGACCACTTTCTTTCATAATTAAGGGCATGTACACATTTTCAGTGTAAATGGAGTGTGGGAATTATTTTCATTTATCATATTCCACTTTATTAACAGATTTTTTTTACAACAGTCTTACCGTTTTTAATATTTAAATCTTCATTTATTCTAACTTTCTACATATATAAGCAGCGCAGGAAATATAAAATAAAAATGACAAAAAAAAAAAGTGACTGAAAATTTACTGTTTTTATATCTTTTAGTTCGAACAAATTTTATTTAAATTCCGCTTAAGCTAAAAACGCATTATACGACGCGCTCAACTTGTTGTCCAAGAAGTGCCAAAGAACATGCGGAAGTCTTGGATTTTTTTTATATATTCTTCAAATGTTCTTTTTAAAATTTCCTTAAAATCTATCAAATAAATAAAATTAAAACTGAAATGCTAAAGTATAATTTCGACACACTCTACTCTACTCGTGTCGAACAGTCTGTATTAGTTTTAGTTTAATTATTCGTCTTAAGAAAAAATTATTTTCGTTTTTACTTACCAGGGTGTATTGCAGGTGTGTGTTAGTGTTAAATAGCGAGCACCAAGTTGGTAAAACATTCGAAGTACACTTAAACTTGTGCCAATTGCATGACCACCTTCTACTCCAATTAGACTGGCTATTTTGCCACTTTTGTGAACTTTTTCTATTCCTGTGGGGGAAGCATGTAATTGAAACAAGGAAAAGGAAAGTAAAATAATTATAATATGTCTTTTATTTGATTTCCTATCTTTGAAAAATTGTTTCAATACTAAATTGTTTTAATGGATTTTTAGCTAAAACTGGCTTAGTTAAAAAAATAAATATCAAGACCGCTTATAAAAAGCTTTAAATATAAATGAAAAAAAAAGAATTAAAGAGCCTTAGAAACTGTAATTCATCTCTCATTTTATCTGGCCTTGAGGCAAGAAAGTTAATCTCTTAAATTTTTAATTAACTAAGAACTTTATTATTCCATTCTACTCAATTCATTTTAGGAAATATGTACCGAGCTCTTTAAAAGCTATATCCAGTGGTCTTAAAGAGTTCCCCTTTGCTGTTCTTACTTGGAACACAAAAAAGTTAAACATATTACACACTTCAAAGTTAGAAAAGGACAATGAGTACTCAAGTAAAATATACAAAAGTAAATAGTATTAAATTTAGAAACTGCTTATAATCATAATTGAAGCGCAAACAATTCGTACGCTAACATATTTTATCTCGAGCAAATATGACTTTAACCGATTCCAACATACAAGAGCATCTCTACTTCGTTTATGCGAGAAACTAAAACGCCCTGCAGGTAAAAATAAAAACGCACATGCGTATGAAGCGCATTGACTCTCTGTCATACTTATAGTCTGAGTATACTTATACATACATATATATGTAGCATACTTATACTCTGACTATGGATATTTAATTGGACAAAAAAATAATACTAGCATCATATAAATAGCAGGTTGCTGGAGAAAGATGAAAGTTAAGTATCACGCCCACTTGCGTCCAATATAATGATCTTTTTGTGCACATAAATTTGTGTATAAAAAATGGAATTAGAAATGTGTTTTGGATGTTTGGAAACATGTTTTAAATATGTGTGTAAATAAAATAGCCCTGTATATGCGTATATGTACGCGATTAGTACTCAGAGTATTTTTTATGATTATGCGTATAATTGCAGCTCATACAGTCTATAAATTTTAGTTGCAGTCGATTGTGCTGCGTAATTTAACAAATGCGTATATACATATGTAGTTGCTGGATGTTTATACATAGTTAGAAGTATTCTGTTTAAAATCACTGCTTGCTTGCATATGAGCGTGTTCTTTATTTTAAGTTGTTTACATTTTATAATAATTTGACGGCCAATACTCAAAGAGTACTTAAAACGACACCTTTTTCATTTTTCTTAAATTAGTTCCTCTAGAACTGGTAATCAATTATTTTATATATTTATAATTACAAAATGTTAAAATGTGCCAACAATTTATGTTAGCAACAATTTAAAACTATTGATCCACTTATTAATTATTTTTGAAATTATAAAAATCATATTTTTAAGAAAATCCTAAGAAAAACTCTTGTGTTCAATATTCATATACATATCGAGCCTTATTTTCGATTTTATCGTAAGCGACATGTTATCTAAAATAGAGTTTTTTATTGAAATTAAGATTTTAAGGGCTTACCCATAGTTTAGAGTTATCAAAATGCCAAAACTGTTGATAACTTTTAACATACAGACGGTAAATTTTTATCGTATGCGACAATTTACGTACGTTAAATAAGTTTGAATATCAGCCCTTCTCCTGTAAACTTTAATTCTTCTCGCTTACGATTAAATCGAAAATAATGCTCAGTATGTACCTCAAAAAAATAAAAACATGTAAATCAATAAAATTATTTTTAATTGCCATCTGGGAAATAAAAATTAAAAGTATGTTGAAAAATGTATTTTAAATAAGGTCAAAATATTTAATAAAAAATTAAAAAAAAAATGTTAACAATTACAATAACATGACGAACGAACATTTAAAGAATGGCTATGAACACTTTCGAATGTGCATGAGCACGTGGGTCAGGGTCAGTAAATGATTAATTTCATAAAATAACACAAAAGATTTAAACAAAAATCTTCGCACATTAAACATGCAAAAAAATTTTAATGCGTTTAAAGCAATAACAACAAAAAATATTCATAAATATTTATGTATGGATTGTATGTTCCTAGTAATAAATAAATCGAACAAAAATAATAAATAAATTTTAATTTTTTTTTATTGATATTTATTGCGACAACAAATGTTAATTGTTACTGAAGTCAGTGACACAAAATGCATAATCAATCATGTCAGGTGTCAATAAGGTTGGTTAACATGCCAACATACATATTTGTGCACATATGTACGTATATATGTATGTATGTATTCGGAAATATGTACAAAAAGTTTGTGTCCACCCATGCAAGTATCAAAAAAAAAATTTACAATAGTCCTGGCATTTCTGTTGCTAAAACTGCTGGTAACTACAAGGCTGCCATTAAATAAGTGCTTCATAATGCAAAAAATAGAAAAATAATTTTTGGCTTTTATAGACTAAAGTAAAAAATGAAAATTTAGTAAAAAAAAAAGCCACAAAAACAGAAGGCTTAATTCAGCCTCAAAAAAGCTAAACTGGCAACACTGTTGCTAGCAATATTGGGCCTTTCATGCAATTATACATACATATGTATATCAGTGTGCCCAAGTATGTTTATGTATGCATTACACATACGTACATACATATCGTTACCTTAATATAAAAAGGCCCTTACCCTTTAGATTTTTTAAAATGGAGTTTTTTGCATATTTCGATAAAAGAACATCTACGGCCATATGTAAAGGGTCCACCAGATAACTTTTTTTTTGAAAATGCTATAAAAAAAACTACTAAATATTTTCTCAAATTTCTTTTTTTATTTGAAAGTACAATCCTGCCGGTTAATAATGAAAAATAATTTCATTCAAATGGCTGCCTCGACTGGCCATGCAGTCCAACGGTGTCAAATCCCAGGTCCGAGGTGGCCAAACGACATTAGCTCTGCGGCTGATAATACGATCTTCAAAAACAGGGCGCAAAACATCGAGTGTAGCTTCGGCTGTGTGGCACGTAGCGCCATCCTGTTGAAACCAAATGTTGCCAATATCCTCCTCTTCAATTTTTGTGAACAAAAATTCGTTCAACATGGCCCGATAACGATCGCCATTGACTGTAACGGTTCATTTTCGGGGGGAAAAAATGGCCCAAGTATGCCTCTGGACCAAAATCCGCACCAAACGGTGACTCGTTTTGGGTGCGTCGGCTTTTCAATGTATGCGTGCGGGTTTTCTGTGCCCCAAATGTGACAATTTTGCTTGTTTACATACCCGCCAAGATCAAAATGAGCTTCATCTGAAAAGGTGATTTTTTTGGCAAAATCGGCATCTTCTGTAAGTCGATCGCAGGCCCACTTAGCGAAGCCAAAATGCATTGGATGGTCAGTTGGCTTCAACTCCTGAACCAATTGGACTTTGTATGGCGTCATACCAAGGTCTCTATGCAAAATTCGTCTCAATGATGTCTCCAAAATGTTCAATTGTTGAGAACGACAATGAATTGATGTTGATGACGCTTTACGCACACTTTCTGCCACATCAGCAATATTCTCGGGTGTACGCACTGTTTTTGGCTTTTCACGCTTTGGTTTATCGATGAGGATGCCAGTTTCTTTTACTTTTTTCACGAGATAACAAATATACGGAGCTGACGGTGCTTCTCTTCTTCCAAAATGAAATTAGCATAAGTGGCAAAATTTAACATGATCTTAAGGAGTTTTGCCATGAAACTTCACATTAAGAATCACGCTAGGACTTAGCAGTGGGTTAAAACCATGTATTGCTACCATTTTTAATGTCAAATTATATAGAGGAACTCATCAACAACTAATTCAATTTCGTCACTTATGCTAACTTCATGCCAATTTTTTCTTATACATAAGGCCATAGATGTTCTGCTATCGAAATATGCAAAAAACTCCATTTTAAAAAATATAAAGAGTAAGGGCCTTTCTATATTAAGGTAACGATATGTATGTGTCATTGCATGTATTTTCAAATGTTAGCAGCTGCATACGTTTGTTTTAGTTGCTGACAACCAAACCAGCCCATAAACTAAAAAGGTATCAGCTCGTTCGTTCACCCATTTATCCACCACACACATTCATTATGCACTGATGTGCATATTTTACATTTAACACAAATGAAATTTGTCAGCGATTCATTTATTTATTCTCTTAAGAGTACTTTTTGGCATTTGATTTTAAAATATATTCGTTGTAAATGTGTGCGTGCCCAATTTTCCTGTCTCATCTTGCAACAGCATCATGTATTTTCAATTAAATGTTTTTGGTTTTTTTTTCGTAAATATGTATAATAAATGCCTTAATTGCCAGATGTATAAAAATTAAGCAAATATGAAAAAAAAATCATTGAAGTCATCATCATTATCATCTCTCGTATTTGCGATTGGTTAATGAATTATAAGTGTTTTCCTGTTGTCGTTATCGTTATTATATATGTACATATATATCGTTCATTTATAGAAACAAAGTAATAACTTAAAAAATGGGATTTTGCAGTTAATGACGCAGAATTAATTTTCACATTCTAATGCATATTGCGTAAAACTTTTTTAAACATATGTCTTGCACATCCAAATCTTGAGAGAAATATTAAATTTTCTTTTTCCATCGAGTTGTGTGTAAATTGAAAATTTAAAGTTAAACTATTTAAACTAATTTTTTGAGTTATTAAGTTGTTTTAGTAAATAAGCGATTTGTATATCTTTTTATATATTTTGTTGCAATGTAAAATTTTAAGGATATTGGTCCCTAAAAGTCTGTACCAAGTTTCTTACAAATCAGTAGAAGTAGATAAAAAGGAACAAAAAAAATTTCTCGCAAAAAAAAGTTCGCCGTACACCACCGAATGAATATAAAGTATTGTTGCCAGGCAGTTTCGATTTTTTTTTTTTTTTGCTGAACGTAGGTAGTCCTTGACCTCAAATATCCCGTTATAGTATTTCTCCACCAGATCTCAGTTCCTACCATGCTAATGCGCCACCACCCTAATTTCAGAAAATTAATGCTCGAAAAAAATTATTCAACTTTTGCTAAGGAGGGAGGTATTTTAATAATTCCAGCTGGACTATTTCAAAACTTTTTTGTTAAATGCTCTTATTGAGATCATTTCTTGACAAACCGAAAGAAAGACACCGAATCTGACCAAGCAGCGTCGAAAAAGGCATTCAAAATTGCATACACTATTCTGTAAGTTTATTATATTAACAGTTTTTAACTAGATTTGATTGTTTTCCGCATACTATATAAACTTCAATGTAATTGTAAGTATTTAATTAATAATTCGCATCTTTTATTTTATTATAAAATTTCAAACGCATTTCACTGGGAGAAATGCCAGCGAACATAGAAGGCTGGAATGAAAGATGCTATGAAAGATTAGTCAGCAAGAGGCCATATCTCTCACCTATGGGCAACGCATGGGCCACATTCTTTCCAAACTCGAGAACCGCCAAAAAACACAGCCAACTTGAATCATGTAAAAATATGATTAATTAAAATTTTATTCTGTAATCTTACATTAAAATTTTATTCTGTGATCTTACATTAATTTTTTAATTCTTGTTGTATAAGTTGAGATATAATGAGTATGTATTAGAAGAGAGTACTTGAGGTGAATGACTATTGAAGAAAAAAAGAGATCCTCGAGAAAAAAAACATCGTTATATCACACTTTAAGATCCGACTGTAAATACCGAAGATATGACAAAAAGTGTGAAGAGACGACACCCTACATTCGGCAAAAATACATAAAACATGTTTTTAAATACTTCTGCTGAAATTATCGAAATACTTCTTTAGCAAAACTTTATTGATTTTTTGCGAGCTTTAGTTTTCTGAAAAAGGGTGGTACATTAGGGTAAAAGAAACTGAGATCTGCTGGTTAAATATTAGAACGGAACATTTGAGGTAAATGGCTATTGAAGCAAAACATTGGTCTTTCCGAGACAAAAACATCAATATAGATATATAGATATAACAAAATAGCAAAAATACTTTATATTAGGTGGTGTTTCGAGAATCTTTTTTTGCCTGTAATGCGCTATGGTCTACTGGGCACTACCCACTTCTTCAACCAAGTCCTAAGGCATGTGTCAATTCTTGTTTGTTCTTGGTATTAAAAACACAAGGCGTAAGGCAAATTTCGTAGATTCGGATACGTTGAACTTCATGGCATTCAATATGCAGTCTTGTTGGGAATAAAAGCTCACGTGAAATATTTTTCCTTTCCCTTAAATTGCAATCGCCAATTATTGCGTGTTTGTTGTGCGATTGATTTAGTTTCTAATTTTATTCAGCATTTTTTGTTGATGGGAAATACTAAACGTAAGCGTTGCTCCACCTACTTTTGTTCACATTATATTGAATATCATTTTTGAAACAAAATACTTTTAACCAATTTTAATATACTCCTCCTCCTCCTCCTCCTCCTCCTCCTCCTCCTCCTCCTCCTCCTCCTCCTGTTTTAAAATGGAGTAAAAATAACTGAAATGTTCCCTTGATTTATTTAAAGCTTCAAATTAAAATCTCAAGTGCATTGAAGCGTGGTTATAAATAAACTACAATCCCTCCGTAAGCTATTTATATGAAAATATCTGTCATTATTTGCCAAAGTAATTGAATAAGCAGAAAATTTCACAATTTCATATTTATTAATACAAAAGATAATGAAAACATTGTAAAAAATATAAGACATAATAATGAACCAACTTAAACTCAAACATTATCGAATTGATAACGAGGACAAAATCACTTAAGCTCATTTAAAATCATTAATATTTTTGTTATTTTACTTGTGTCTTACCTGAGGCAGTTGTTACAAGAGACATATGATGTGGATAAAGATTGACTAAACGTCGTATTAGATCTATTTGTTCTAACGTCAACTGTACAGAATCCAGATGTTGCGACGAACAGGGGGCATACGCTGACCAGAACTGTAAAATAAAGTAAATAAAAGAAAAAAAAATTGAAATAAAATGTTTCACTTTGCGAGGACTTTTTGAATTTGTAAATTTACTATTTAAACAATCCACAAAAAAAAATACAACTTTTAAGCACAAAATTACTTTGAAATTTGTGTTTAATGTGAACATTAAAAGAAATAAGAAATATTTTGTGTGTGTGTGTGTGTGTATGTAATATGCAAATGATGACAAATGTTAACTTCCTATAAGGGAATGATATTTCTCGGGGACATCTCCATTCTCCAAAGAAAAACTTTTTGTAAAGTAATATGATATGCTTGGCCAAGCATACTCTCTCTTATTTGGTACGAGTATTTTAAAGATTAAATAGACTTAGTTTATAAAATTTTGTGCAAAATCGGTACTTCGCTTTGTTTTGTTTACTTTTTATGAACTTTTATACAAAAACTGCTTAGCCGTATACACATACCTTTTCATGGCATAGAAATTTATTTGTTAGCAGGGAAATACATTTGCACATGTGACCAGCAGTGATGAAAAGACTTATGCGTGAAAATACAAGTGTACGTATGGTCGAACTAACAAAAGCCCATACGGCATAATTTTCTTTTTAATACTCAATAAAAATGTGAATACTTTCGCTCAAGTTTTTTGTTCAGTTAATTGTTTTATCACTAAAACACAGTGCATAAGCAATGAGTTACAATCATGCTTGACTTCTACAAACAATTTTACTGAATCTATTTATTCAAATAAAATTGGAAACTGTCTTCATTACCGGAAATCATTATTGCTTGCATATCTGCAGCTCTAGGATATTTGCAATAACTTTCTGCCACAAAGCGTGAGTATTGTTTTCTAACATATAATGGGCCCTGAAGACAATCAAATAAACCATCAATCGTATGTATGCACAGGGTGGGCCAAAAGTCACCATTGGGTGATTGATGAGTGAATGGCTTTGCTCTGAAAGTCCATTTGCTTTTCAGTATGGTATGGCGTTACATTTGAAAATATCACTGGGCCTTACTTCTTCGAAAATGAAAATGGAAGTGCTATATATGCTAGTATATGCTATTATACTACATTTACATCCTGCTCTTGAAAAAATACCTGAGATGTGGTTCCAGTAGAATGACGCCACTGCAGAGATTACCCGGTACACAATGACACTTTTTAAGTCAAATTTTTTAAGAGCGAATGGTGACTTTTGGCCCACCCTGTATATGTATTTTGTGTCGTTTAATAGAAGCTTTTTCGGAATCCTACAAATAAAATCTTCAATCGACATTTTAATTTTGAGTTTGTTGCTTGCGGTAGCAATTGTATATCTTCGTTGGAAGATGGTTTTTTGCTATCAGTGCAAGTGCAGATTATTAAAGAAGAAAATAAAAACAAAAGTTTTGAAATCTTGGTATCAAAAAGGAAATATTGTACACACGAAAATCTTTTCCGTGAAATTAACATGTAAAGAGGATTATGAACTTTTTTGAGAAAATTCAAAAGAATTTTTTTTTTAGTCGCAAGCAAATACATAACCCAAAGCAAATGACATTTTATGTCAAAGACGATCAAATAATCAGTCGTCAAATACAAAAATAAACACTTTTTGAATTTCATTTATCAAAGCCAAAAAGCAACGTATGCTGCTTATAGTTGAATAATTACAACTGCACTAACACATAAGTATAAGCCGCTTGATGGTTTGTTTGATCATATCTAGCGCTCATAAATAGTTGTTGTTTTAATTTGCAATTCGTAGGTCATAAGGAGTTTATTTTTATATTATAATACAAACTTTTTTGTGCTGAAAAAAATATTTTATAACTATTTAAATAAAATATAACTATAAATAACAAAAATAAAAAATTTTAAAAACACCCGAATATTTCTAGAAAAGATGTGATATCTTCTAAGCGGCTAGACCGATTTTTTTAAGACATAGCTAAGAACCTTCTCTATCAAGTCATCTTTCAAACAGAAAAAACTAAATCAAAATCGGTCCAGCCGTTTGGTCTGTACGTGTACTTGTACAGACACACACATACACAGATACACAGACACACACTACAAACTTATAACACCCCTTTTTTAGTCGGGGATTAAAAAATAATAATTTTACTTTGCACAGTGGTAAATTACACCAAAAATTTTTTAAACAAAATTAAAAAAAAAAGTATTAATTATTTTGGGCCCACCGTAGTAAAGTCAGAGGCAATAAATCAAAATGATCTTATTTTTCAGCTAATAAAAATACAAGGACATGCTTTTACTACAGTGCAATATATAAAGCAATATGCTCGTATATAAAGAAATAAAGACTTTTTCCGGAATTAATTGAGAAATACTTTATTGCAGTAAGCCGACATTATAAACTACATAGTGCCGATAGTGGGAAACAGGCTTAAGGGAAATATTTATGAGTTTTGCATGCATATAAGTTTTTTTAAAGATCATATTAGTAGTTTTTGAGAGTTTTGTGGCCTCTTCCCAGCCACTCTTATCTTTGACCACCCATTTAATTGATATATTTGGAGCTTTATTTTTCTATGGAAAGCACGACATGACAACTTAAATTGATAATACCCACATAAGGGCGGTTCGATTTTTTTTTAGCAAAAATTGTATAGCAAAAACATAATCCTCACAATATTCTGAGAAAATTCTCCGAAGAAACCATGGGTCTAAAATTAAACCCTATACCACACCTTTCGACATGAAAATGTATTTCCTCTTCTTTATTTTTTTTAATAAACTAACAATAAGTATTCAAATCTTAAATCTAAAATATAATTATTAGGCCCGACCACTGTCGGACATACACTTAGTGATAGTTATAAATAATACATAAGTAGTGATAATCAAAAAGGAAAAAAAAGTATTTTCAAGTAGTCCCATCTGGAGTGTTGAGTATAAGAGCCCTTGTCTCCCTCTTTTTTAGGCGGATAAAGTTCAAAATATTACGAGCAAGCGGATTAGGATGTAATTCGAGTTTTGTTAAATATTTGCCTGCGTATTTTGCAATTTCCTCTTCTTTATAAAAATAATTATTTCAAATAGAAAAATGTATGTCCTGAAATAAATGCTACTAAATTCGAATCATTATTCTTCCTCCCGCGTACGCACTCTCTGCTTTTAATTTTTTCGTGAGCTACCTTAGATTTATTCATAATATTTGTTTCCCCATTTTCACCTTTAAAGTCTATTTCTTTAAATAAAGCAGTCAGTAGCGAAACCAGAAGCAGCTCAGGAAGAGGAAATAAATTTTCATGTCGAGAGGCATGGCAAAAGATTTCATTTTAGACTCATGGTTTCTTCGGAGAATTTTCTTAGAATTATATGTGACACTCTCCGAAAAAAGGGACCTAGTGTGTGAAAATGAAGTTCTGAGAAAAACTCATTTCATCTTATTCTACACCCTTTTAGGTACCAGAATCCACTCTTAAGTCCAAACCCGTTTTTAACACACTACGTCCCTTTTCTCGGAGAAGGTCACATATGTAGATTTTGTTTTTACTATACGATTTTTTAATTTTATTTTTCAACCATACAAATCGACCCGGCCTTACCTACAAACTTTTTATATTTATTTAACAGTAGTGGAAGTAACTTAACACTTAACCTCTAATAGTCCCATTTAATCTGTTATTACCTTTCAAATCCTTTCACATACAAAATCGCAATAACCATTTATAATGATTAACTATGTACACTTATTAAAAATATGGAGGGAAAATCAAGGCCTAATTTTATTTAAAATTAAAAAGGACCTTAAGCGGTAATAATTTCTTAATCGGGCTTATGTTCAGTATTTTTAAATTCTTATAGAAACAAAATTTTTTCTATTAATTAATGTCATTTTCTAAAGAAGATAAGAATTAAATTAAACTAGACTTTTAGCTTTGAGATATGCTGACATTTTTTGTGCAATCACGCACTTCATCAGCACCCATGTCTATCTATTGGGTTAGAAATTGCTATAAGCATCAGCTATTTATCAAGAATTTTTAATGAAAAAGAATATGAGAAGTAATTACATTCTCTATAAAATTACTGATTTACCATTTTAAATGCATTTCTGTTCTGTTTCCTTTTTTTAGGGTTCCGTACACCAAAGGTGAAAAGAAACCCTATTGTTTTCGCTACGCTGTCCGTCTGTCCGTCTGATCGTCTGTCCGTCACACGGTATTTTCTCAGGAACCGTAAGAGTTACGGACCTGAAATTTGGACACAGTATGTAGAACCTTGGCCGGTACAACAACAAATACATGAAAATTAAAAATTAAAGGGTTTTCCAAAACGAGCAACGAAGAATGTTAAAATCCCTTGTAATATACATACAATTGTATGAACATATGTATATTGAAACTTGAAATTTGTAAAATTAAACATTAAAAAAAATTTAAATTAAAGGGTGGTCCATCAGTTAATGCAATTTTGACTATGTAATTTTGACAATTTGCTATATCTTGGAAACCGTAAGAGGCAAACACTTGAAATTTTCAAAAACGGTAAAACTAAAGAAACCGAACATTATAAAATCACCAAACCAAAAAAAAAAATCGCCAAAAATTAAAAAAAAATCGCCAAAACGAAAAAAATCGCCAAAATTAAAAAAATATTTCTAACACTAAAATAAATCGCCAAATTCGAAAAAGTCGCCAAAATGAAAAAAATCGCCAATATGAAAAAAACGCCAAAAATCTAAAAAAAATCGCCAAAACGCGAAAATGTCGCCAAAACTAAAAAAAAAAAAATTTATATAAAAAAAATCGCATAAATGAAAGAAATCGCCAAAAATAAAAAAAAATCGCCAAAATGAAAAACGCCAAGAACCGAAAAAAATCGACAAAACGAGAAAATAAAGTGTCAAAGCTTAAAAAAAAATAGCCAAAACTTAAAAAAATCGTCAAAACCCAAAAAAAAGGCAAAACAAAGCCGAAAAGACCCCAAAAACGAAAAAAAATGCCAAAACTATAGATTATATGGGATGAAGTTTGTATTAAATTACATATCTAGTGTTCGTACGGAACCTTTAGTGCGCGAGTCAGAGTCGCACTTTACTGAATGTTTTTCATTTCATATGTACTCGTGTCAAATAAAAAGAAACTTAAAATAACAATCAACATATAATTAAGTATAAGCACTAACCAATAGCCATACTAAAAATTAAAGTGCTTGTTTTTAAGTGTTAGCTATAATTTGCTATCAAAATTTCAGCAAAATTAAATAAAAAATATAAAAACCAAAACATAATTTTTGGCCTGAATGGACCACTGTGCATTGGAATAAGTAAATATGTACCTGCGCCGACACCATTCCTTCTTTTAGTCTCCTCAGATCCGTGTGACTCCAGGCACTGTTCGCCCATGGCTGTATTTGTCTTAAATCCCCACCAAAATGAAAATCTTTTAATTGATTTTTTAGAAACTTTCGTATATTCCAGGGTAAGTCGTTGTGTCTGATGAAAAGAACAATAATATATTCATGATAATAATTAAGTACATATTTATGTCTGAAAACTTTAACATTAATGAAACAGAAAATAAAACAAACTTTCAAAATGAAGAGTAAACAAAAAACTTTGTATTTATTAAACAAAAGCCAACCAACATTAATTGTATTTTTTGTAGTTTAATCAAGTGGTTTTAATTTTTATTTTTAATTTAATTTTAATTTTTTTTCGTTTTGGATTTTCTATGTATTCTGTATTTTGTTTTGCTCCCCTCTTATTTTTTCTTATATTTTCTTATTTTGTTAAATACAAATTGTGGAAATTTATTTTTCACACTTTTTATTGTATTTTACTCGTTCTGTGCACGATGGTGTTTTGTTATTATTTTTTGTTAATGTTGGGTTTGTTATAAAACTTACCCGTCTATTAATGGCACTTCCTTCAAAACATTTTTCACACGCTGCAGACGATAGTCGAAATCGCTGGCCGAACATATCACAATCGGTAAGACCAATGGAAAGTAAACAAAAGTTAAGCAATTTAAGCCACAAAGCACGAAGCCTTTGGGAAGCTTCCTCGATTTCATTGCCTTTTTAAAGTGGCGTCGTAATAACTTGGAGATCTGAAAGTGAATAAAACATTAGAAAATTTCTATTTTTTGCAGGATGTTTGTATGTGTGTGAGACAGTTGGAGAAAATAAAACGATGGCAGTTGTAAGATTTATAAAAGCACCACTTCATATGATTAACTTTTATAATTGCCATGCTTAAGTTTCTAAAACTACGTTTATACGCACACTATTTGCAAATAAAAATATTCGCAAATAAATTAACTAACTGTTTATACGGCATATCAAAAGTACACAAACTTGTTAGCACTTCTATAGAAAATTTATGTATTTTGACAAAAAAAAATAGTGTAAATGTACCAAATATCAAATAACTATTTGTTTTAATTGTCAGTATTTGCTTCCATTAATGTTTTTTATGCAATATTAATTCATTTATTGTTTTTTGTTATCAAACATTTGTTAGGTTGCCACCTCAAGCATTTTATTTGCAAATAGCGCGTTAATCGTGAATAGTTTTCTGAATTATAATGTTTTCACACTGAAAGTTAAAGCCTGGTTTTAACGTTAAAACCATAAACAGCTGATTTTGCTTTCACACTGCAAGTTTGTTAAATTCAGTTTTTAACTCACAGGCTGTCTAATAACTTTGCGCAAAATACAATAAATCTCCTGCAGAAATGCGTATATTTGTTGTTGCATTTTTTCTGCTTTTTAATAACACTTGTTGGACAAACTGTACAACAACAGTTTTTGTTAATATGAAAAACTGAGATATTTAACAATGCGCTCTAAAATGGAAATTATTTTATATTTTGTAAATAAAATTTTTTTTTAAATTATGGAACTTCTTATACCGAATGAAGAAGTGCTTGGAAATATTCACCCTTATTCTATTTGGCGTCGGCAACATAACACGACTTCGTTTTTAATGCTTTTTGGCAAATCGGTATTCCTGTAGATAGTATTGCCATTTATCGATGACTGTCAAGAAATGTTTGGTATTCTGTAAGAAAAATTGATGTTGATGTTGCCGTTCATTTTTTCGTCAGTGTTTTTGATGTCGTGTTCTGTTGTATGCATGCCTCAACGAATTTGAAAAATAATTTAAATGGTAAAAAAGTGAAATATAAGAAATACCAAAGTAGATATAAAAATGTACATATTTATTTGAAAAAATTTCTTAAAAAAAGTGAAAAATGTAATATGGACAAAATTGAAATGACTAAACCCAACCAATTTGAAAAGCTTGTGGAAGAATTGAAAAAAATTCCTTCCTTTGCTAGAGGATTCCGCATGGGTAATGTTTCTAATTATTTCAAGGTACAGTGGGAAAGTGTTGCGACTGCACTAAATTCCTTCGGTCCACCAATTAGAACTAGTGGTGGATGGTAAAATGTAAGGTAAATAGTGTGTTAGGAAAGTATACTGTATAAAGGAATTATTTTACAGATCTAAGGGGACTTGTTGTTTAAATTAAAAAAGGTTGCAAACAATGCCGAGTGTGAAGCAACTGAAGGCAGCGTATATAAACAATTAGCAATGAGCCCCTTTGGAGGAAGCTCCAATTTCCAATAAACGTTGGTTTGATCCATTTTGTTTCCAAAATTATGTTCTATTGTATCCAGTACATGCATAAATGATATTTTATTCAGCCGAAAATAACTTTAATAGATTAAAACGATGAACATTACTCATTATTTGCCACAAATATGACTGAATTATCACTTCATTGGGTAACTGGCAAATGCATGACTTTTGTCTGAGAAATCTTATTTTCATTGTTCAATTTTTTTTAATTTCATTGTTCCAATAGGAAAGAAAAACATTTTATTTTAATTTATTTACAAAGCTTTGCTTATTCAAAAACACTTTTACCAAAAATAATAAACAAAATGAATCAGCTCACTCAAATATTGGATATGTGTATTGTATTTATCGATAAACAGGCAACGTCGTCATAAAACTGTTAGGGAATACAAAGTTAGCATTGATCTTGTTTCAAAATTGACGACGATGTTGCCGACGTCAAATAGAATAAGGATGATTGTTAATAATATCAAAATGCACAAATACATTATAAGATAAACCTTTTTTATAGGCAGATGAATATCAGTCATATTGTCTACTTTCACTTTCCACAGTTCAATTTAAAATATTTTCGTTGTTTTCCTTCCAAAAAAATTTTTTTTCCATAATTTTTTGATTATTGTTGCTGCTGCATAAGTTGAAAATTTTTTAACTGCCATCTATTGTTATTCACTGGCATACCATTACCAGCTGCTGTCGGTCATTTCAACTTGGCAGCACTGAATTTATCACAGCGAAAACAAGGTTGCATTTCATAAAACCAACTTAAAACCAATTCAAAAATGGTTTTAATTTGGTTTTAACAAAAACAATTTGTATGGTAAAACCAGGTTTTAACAGTTGGTTTTAACGTTAAAATCAACATTTTATTATAACCATGTCAGTGTGAAAATACTATTAGTTAGTCGCAATAAAAACAATAATGTGGCAACAATTTACAGTTTTATTTGCAAATAAGCCCTGCGTATAAACCTAGTATAATAAATTTATAGATTTTGATCAATCCATTTCTTCTTCTCTTTATATATTTCAAGAGCTGAAATAAATTTAGTCTTTATTAAAAACAAACGACTGATTTCGGACAAAAAAATAGGTCACTTTTACAAATTTCACTTGACGAAAAGACTGTTCACAACGAAAACAAAATTCGAGGCAAGGTATTATTTATTTTATTACAACAACTTCCCTAAGAGTTTGTTTTTTTTTTTTTGTTGTTTTTTCTCGGCCGCCATATCCGACTTTTTTCAACTTCTTGTTTCTCTGTTCCACATAGTTCCTTTTTGTCTCTTTCGAAAAAGGGGACATAAAAATGCCTCTCAATAGAGATAAAAAGAGTAAAAATACTCTAAAGTTTAACGGCCCTATGTGTAAGCAAAAACTGGCATGAAGTTAGCATAAGTGACGACTACTATGTTTCTACACGCACTATTTGCAAATAAAAATATTCGCAAATAAATTAACTCACTGTTTATATGGAATAGCAAAAGTACACAAACTTGGTAGCACTTCTATAGAAAATTTACTTTTTTTGACAAAAAAATAGTGTAAATGTGCAAAATATCAAATAATTATTTGTTTTAATTGTCGTTATTTGCTTCTGTTAATGTTTTTTATGCAATATTAATCCATTTATTGTTTTTTGTTATCAATCATTTGTAAGCGTGGCAACCTCAAGCATTTTATTTGCAAATAATGCGTTAAACGTGAATAGTTTTCTGAATTAGTAAGTCGCAATAAAAACAATAATATGGCAACAATTTACAGTTTTATTTGCAAATAAGCCCTGCGTATAAACGTAGTAGACATTGAACTAGGTGCTAACGAGCTCCTCCATACAATTTGACATTAAAAATCGCCGCAAGAAGAAATGAGCTAAATTTAGCCCAAAATTAGCTAATATGGTCACACTGACAATAACCAACTTTATCAATTGAAGCATAGCCGCGAATAACGTTGTAAAAGACAATTTTTACAAAACGAGTTTTTTCACAGATTACCGTTAACATTACTGTCTTGCATTGCTCAAACATCAAACAATCCAAAATTATGCATCTTATCGCTGTCAAATTACAATTACATGCAGTCAGTCAGAGAAAGAACATTTTAAGTAACTGACAAAATTATGAAACGAAATTGTCAAAAATAAAATATAAATGTAACAAAGATACAAAGAGAACCGTTAATGCTAATTATCATTATTTTAGATAAGCTGAAAAAAAATATATGAAAAAACAATCTTGCCTTAAAATACGTTTTTTGGCTGTCCTGAAAAATTATTATTTTGTCACTTACAACGTTATTTGCGGCTAACCTTCAATTATAAGAGCTGAATTCACTGACGAAATTCGCCGTTATTGTGCTTCACACGACGAATTTACGCAGCGAATTCTTATAGACGAATTTGTTGACGTGGACGAAATTCGTCGTTCGTTCCAATTGTTATCCTAGCATTGCGTACTTAACTTCAGGAAAAATCGCTGTTAAATTAACAAAGGCCATAATAAAATCTACGGCAGTAACTTCAAATGCTCTGTAATTTTTATTTGATCTTATATTTGCCATAAAAGCCAAAAGCTTGAATTTCAACATAAACGTCAGAAGGACTGGGTTGACACAAAGTAATATAGTTGTTTGATTTTTTTTTAATTTTGCTGCTCACAGAAAAAAAATGATTTGTAAATACAATTAATTTTTTTGTTATATCAATTAAATAGTTAATTGATTTTGAACCTACAATGGTTTTTGTAAACGCAATTAACGAAATTGTAAGTTAAAGGAAAATCTTAAAAATATTTTCAATTAAATATATCAACAAATGGTTTGTTGAAATTTATTGATTATTTCAACATTTATTTTTGTTAGGTTTCAAAGTTATTTCAATTAAAGTTGTTGTTATATTAACAATGTGAATTGTTGAATTTCCGTTTAACAATGCACTTTTATATATAATCCCAATCCTCGAAATAATTTTTGCTTGTCTGCGAAAAACACTAAATGTCTTAGGGCGGAGTTGAACCCGCAACATCAGGACTAATAAACTGACTCACTTACCTCTCAGCTAGAGAGCAACACTTTATTAAATACGCAAATGACGAATGCACACAAAACATTACTTCTTGTTTCTTCCACATGTGTGCATTCCGTTATGATATAATTTATCAAATAATTTTATTGAGTAATTTAATTGACTACACAAATTTAAATTTGTTATATCAACAATGATGATTGTTAATTTTTAAATTGAAAATTAACTATTTGTTTTGTTGATTGTATTTCGATGATATTTTCTTCTATGCTGAAAATACTTTTATATCGACTCATTTTTTTTCTCCCAATTGTCATATAAAAAACTAAATTAAATTCTGTTTATGTTTCAACCCTAGATCTCTCACCGGCATGGATCTTGTTTGTTCCAATTTTACGAATTTAATGCATTATAATAGGTTCACAGTGCGAAAATGGGGAGATGTCCTTTTTCAATGTAGATGTAAATCGAAAACATAAACGTAACTTTTTCAAAACTTCCGTACGCAAATATACTCATTTGTATTGAATTTTGGTGGTCATTTCTGCCAATACCAGGCGTTAGAATCTCATTATTTTAATCTTTTATTTTATGTTGCACAGTGTAATTTTAAGAAACTTAAAACAAAAATATATATGATTTGATAATGCTAAATAAAATTCTAGTCGCTCTGTAAACCAAATTACATGATATTTATTAATGAACAAATAACACCAAAGTTAATTGTAAATATTCTGACAAACACTTAGTAGAACGGAACAACTAGCTGTTTTCGAAGGTCACTATATCTTCATCATCAGCGTTCTTTTGTGTGTGGCGCCAGTTGATGTAGATTTCCGCTTTATATACATAGCCTTTATTGTAAATTGAATATGTGAATTGTTTTGATTCATCGTGTTACAATTTTCTGAAAGCTTTTTTTGTAATGAAAGTTCAATTTTACCATCTCTGAAATTACAAAAGTCTTGCCATTGTCATTTGTTCTTTATTAGCTTGTTATTCACTAACCGAATGAAATCATAAATATAGAAACAATTGAAGTTCGAACAATAATAATAAAAATAACTAATACCTGATTTACATTAAGCATTTTTTCATGAAATTTCATGAATTTTGTTGCACGCAACTTTTTCTATTTGCTAATTGCAGCGCTATAAAAGAGAATGTTATATTAAAAAAGGGCGTAGAATGAATCTCTGATGCATTCTTGAAAGTTTTTTTGATACAAGTTGCTCTTCCAGGCCTCCTATTGACAAATAAAAAATTTTCATGCAACTAATTTCATGAAAAAAACGCTTAATGTAAATTAGGTATAAAACTAATTTTAATTAACTTCCTCCAAAAAAAATTTAACAAAACAAAAGCAATGTTGATTGAAAAAACACAATATTTACGTTTCATTTCGCATGAAGTCAACCTTCATTTAATAAAGTTAATTAATTGAAATTGTTCACTAAAAGAGAATCAAAATAACGAAAAATGCGAATCATTTTAAAAATATTTTCTTTTTTTATATTATAAAGCAAATAGTTCCAAAATGATCAGCTTTGATTGCCTGTAGGCAACAGTTGATCTGAAAATTTAAAAGCTTTTGTGAAAATGTTATTCCATGTGGCAAAAACACACAACGTGTAACCGCCCTGTAATCAAGAATATATTTTATTGAAAAACTTTTAAGCAATAAAGCTGCTCTAATAATAATAACAACATTTACTAAATAATATTATAAAATTTGTTTGAAAAGTATTTTCATGAAATAAACTGCTGTCTTGAATGCTTTTATAATTAATAGCTTTTAAAGAAAAACAAAAAGTTTCATTTATGTACCATATTCAAAGGCAAAATATTTGCGTACAAAATGCTGACTGCTGCTGGGCTGGCTGCCTGGCTGTTAATGAATATACATACTTTAATTTGTTGTTGTTGTGTGTCTTAGAAAACTTAATACAAAGTTGTAACTGTAAATTACTGCTGGCAGGACACTGCTTTCTTTATATTTTGTTGTGTTCTTGCCACAAATATGTCAGCTTCATTTATAAGAAAGTTTTTTTTTTCTTTTCTTCTTTTCGAAAACTTTGCGCTCTGATAATTTGCGTTTGTTAAGATGACAAAAAAAAAAAAAAAAAGAATGCACTCATACAAGAAATGATTAGTAGAGGAGCAAATATTGCTTCGTTTGGTAGTAAAGATAGGACCAGTACTTGTATCTAGTGTTCAGTTATGAAATTTTAAGTTAAGTATATTGCAATATTAATGTTTGTATGCCAGTAAAATATTTACCTTGTTATTCAGTTTACGGTTTAATAGCAATTTTTGAATATTAAAGTATCAATTTCATAAAGTGCCAATTGGTAAGTGGACATCAATTTCAATTAATTTTTTTTTTAACTCAAACCTCTGGCAGATGTAGAATTGTGTATTTGTCATGAAACGTTGCAGGCATCACGTACCAATTCTGACCTTGTGTTCACTTTCACATGCCATGAAAAAAACTTTAATTTCTCTCTGTTTTTCATATATTCTCAATTTTTCATTTTCTTAATTTTTTTTTTTTAATGAACTCTTTCTTGTGTTCTCCATTTATTTTATAATTTGCGTAAAAAACACTTGCAGTGTTTGCCACTGAAAATGCAGTTGCATAATGGCATTTTCATATACTAAATGCTGGTACGCACTCATACACATGCATACAAAATACACACACATACATACATACATTTAAAAGAAATAATAGCAATTTGTGTGATTCTGTTTTAGAATATTTTTATTTTAAGTGTTGTGTTTCACAGAAATCTGCAAGAGAAAGAAATGAAAATCTAAATGGATAAAAGCTCTAACGTTCACTAGAAATTAGGTCAATCTCGTCATGCCCGTCAATTTCATAATTGTTTAAAAGGAATTTTCTTTAAAAGTTTGCCACAATAAAACTTTATTTAAAAAAAAACAGACAAAAAAAAACCACTTAATGAATGAAATGAAGAAATAAGAAAATTCAAAGCAAGGATAAATAAATAAATTCTGACAAAAGATAGTGAATTCGAAAAAGTTAAAAAATTTCTTTTAGAAATAAATTTATATAATTCGATTTAAATCTTGCTTATAAATAAAAAAATATATTAACAATAATTATTATAATTAAAACATAAATGCATGTAAAAAAGAAAATTAATTGTAATTTTCTGATATATATAATTTCTTATATGTTGTATATGTATAACTACAAAAAGGGCCTATATAACCTTATTGTGTTGGGGCCTTCCAAAATCAAAATAAATAAATAAATAAGTTCTATATTCGGCTAAAACGAATCTTATATGCCCTTCACCATACACACATACATACATACATACATGCATAGATACATACATGCATACATACATACATACATACGTAAGCACGTGCATATTTCTTTTATTGCATTTTTATTGTATTTTATTTTTATTGAAATTTATTTTTGGACTGATTCAAAGATTTATATTTTTGATATAAGCAATTATTTTATATTTTAAACGAAGCTAAATTAAGTGCAGATCAGCCTTTTCCGATGGTAATTTCTTCAACCATATCCAAAGCAAATTTAATTCGTATATAAATACATGTATAACCTAAAATTTTTCCAAGTCCTTACCATATTAACACCGATACCGAAAACTTTGATTTACGTAAGTATCCATAAAAAACTATCCTTTTTAAATCATCTGTAAGCAATTTAAAGATTGCGCACTATTTTACATGCATCACTTTTTGATACTAAAGGGATGGAAAAGTTGATATGATTTTACTATTTCTTATAACATGTGTATAATGTTCAAGAAGCGTGCTTAGTAGTATTTCATATTTCCGGTATTTAAAAATCTCTTTGTCAATATTTATTTATATTATATTAGGTAAACATATACATAACTTATTCCCACAGAAAATTACTTATATAAAAATAAAATATAAAAACCTATTGGGTAAAGCTCTTTCTAAGACATAAAATACTTTTAATTAATAAAGTGAGAAAAAATTTGTTTTAGTTAGTTGTTTTTATACACCAAAAAAAAGTTGAAATTTTCCATCCCTGGATGGTCATTTTTGATTTTTCTGATTTTCAGTACCAATCTTTTTCTTTCTAATATTAATCTTAGTTTTTTATGTTCCGAAATAAGTTTATATTTTAATATTTTTAATTAACAAAGAAAATTAAATTTTTCAATCCTGGAAACTTTTTTTGGATTTTTCTAATTTTCAATACCACAATTTTCTTTCTAAAATACAAATAATGTTTACTTTTTATATGGAAAATTACCAAGTTTTAGTTGGTTATTTTATAAACCAAAAAGAAGTTTACATTTTCCAACCCTGGAATCTTAGTTTTATTATTTTCAATACCAAGATTTTCTTTATAATATACAAATAATGTTTTTTTAATAAAGAAAACAAACAATATTTAGTTAATTATCTTTTTTATTTTTCTGATTTTCAGTACCAATATTATTCTTTCTAAAATATGAAATATGTTTAATTCATAAAAAATAAATAAACTAGTTTTAGTTAATTATGTATGTATATACAAAAAAAAAAAGTTCAAATTTTCCAACTCTGGAGATGTCTTCTTGATTGATTTTTCTAATTTGCAATACCAATCTTTTTCTTTCTATTACATAAAATATGTTTAGTGAAAAAAATATTTGTTAGTCATTCATTTTATATACCAAAAAAAATTGAGTTTCCCAGCCATGAAACTATCTTTTTGATTTTGCTGATTTTCAGTAGCAAGAAATGTATTTGAAAACTTGAAATATTTAAAATTAACTGAGAAAAATAAATTAATTTTTGTCAGCTATTTTATATAGAAAAAAAAATTTTAAATTTTACAGCCCTGCAGATGTCTTTTTGATTTTGCTGATTTCCTATACCAATCTTTTTCTTTGTAAAATATGAAACATTTTAAAATTAATAGAGAAAAGAAACTAATTTTCGTAAGTTAAGTTAAGTAAGTTTATATGCACAATAAAGTTTCAACTTGCCAATCCGGGATTAATTAGGGACCTAAGTCCCAATCTTTTCTGGGTGCTTCGAAAAGCCGATTTTAACGACTTCCCCTACTCATAAGAACCCATAATACACATGTATGCCCTCTTTCATAATAACGGAAGAAAACTGAAACGAAACTTTCGACTGAAAATTTATATTGAAAACAACAATAAAATATGAAAATGTGTTTTTATTTTCAATATAAATTATAAGTCGAAAGTTTCGTTTCGTTATTGTGAAACAGGCCATTATACTTAATGAGGTCACATATTAATATTGTGGAAATTACACACAGAACCAGAAACCTATAGATACCTACACATTCCATTATTGGTGAAGGGTATAAAAAAATATATTTATTAGTATAACTAAAACAAAAATATGTATATAAATAAAATATTTAATAAATTAACTGATCTAAAAAATATCAAATTTGATACCAGTTGTGAATTGAATAAATAAATTTTGGCTTCGGCCTTGGCTTCCATATCGATGGCTAAATAAAAAAAAAGGGCCTAACTCAATTTTTTTCGAAATCGCGTTTTTAATGTTTTCTGAGCGACAACGTATAATTGCATCCTCCTTGAAGATCTTAGTACGTTACAGTTCAAAATCAAGGACTTATGGCAACTTAAAAAACTATTTCTGCATGTAAACGCTTTATTTTTTCTTCAGTTTTTTGCTTCTGCTGTAAAATATCGAAAATTCGAGTTAGGCATTTTTTATATTAAGCCATCGATATTAGTATTGATACTCGTATTAAAAAAGTGACTTCAGTCGTAAATATTATGGTGCGACACCGGATATAAAAATCATTAAGAATAAATTAATTATTAAATAGAAACTGATTACGGTCAATGAAATTCAAGTTTGAAAGTATGTAAAATGAATAAACAAATAATATGTACAAAAAAAAAACACTATCATAATTTCAAATATTATTTTAGCAAAATCTAACCTCTCTAGCTTTTACAGTGAGTGGCTGCTGATTAACTTAAAAGAAACTATTTCATTGATTCGCAAATAGTTTGCAAAAGCCGGTGCTTGAGATAATATTAAATCTTTAATATATTTGACTCTCATTTTTAGTGTTTGCGCTTTAACATTTGCTGACATAGCTAGAGGATTCTTGAAGGATCCAGGTAATTACTCAGTTATTTGTTTTATTTTTCTGCTGGTACATCAAAACTTTACATTTTCTAATGACAACAGCTCATCCTGGAAAATGTGTTTATGAAGGTTTGGTTCTATCAGCTGGAGAAGATGGAAAAGTACCCGACAGATGTATACGTGTCTTATGCGGTAAAAACAGTTTTGCCACCATCCAAGGGTAAATGCCTGATGATATTTTCCATTATTTATATAATTTATGTAATACTATAAATTTTTTAACAGCTGCGGACTGATGATGGCCCCAAAAGATTGTAAGTTCACTGACTATATAGATGTGAATGCCCCATATGGTAAATGTTGTGAAAAAAAGCTTGTTTGCAAATGAAATATGAGTGACCTCCCAATAAAATAATTAAACTAAAAGATGTTTGTTTACTACTCTCACTAAAATGGTTGTATAACACTTGAGAAGAAATTTAAATTACAGTGTGCAAAGCTAAAATTCGTACAGCATTAGCGATTAGAAAACTCTTGCAATATAATAATTAACTAAAAAATATTCCTATTTCGAATGTAATGTATATGTGATGTTACACATAGAGTCCCTACTTTACAAATCAAAAAATCAAAATGATCTTTCAGTCAATAATTTGATAGAAAATATTTAAAATCTCTAAATATTTTTAAGGAACAAAGTTCATATTTGTGCAAAAAATTATCTGTCATGTTTAAGCCACATCAGGCTTTCTAGTAGCAAGTCCGAGTTTATATATAGGAGAGCGAGGAAAGAAGAGGCGTACAGACTTGCTAGCACCGAAAAGTTATTTTAATTATATTTTCTTATGTCACCCTCTTCATTAGAACAATAAGAAAATTTGAGAAACGGATTGAGTATATGTTTTTAAACAAGCTTGCGGGTTTAAAAAAAATTAATAAAAAAATTTGTTATATCAATTAAAAAATAGCTAAAATTTCACCTGTATGAAATTTAATAATGGTGGCTTCACTGAAAAAATGCGTCGAAGAAAAGAAAAATTTAAAAATTGTTTTTGTTTACCATACACACAAAAAAGTAATATGAATAATCATTATCTAATATCATTTAAAATATTCGAAATATCAATTAAAAACATTAATTTAATTTTTGCCTATAAACAATTTTTTAATACTAAATAAGTTTTTCCAATCAAATTAATTAATACAATTAAAAATTTAATTAGATCAATTAAATTCTTAATTGAAAACATTAATTGGTGAGTACTTTTTTCTGTGAACATTTCTAAAACGTGTGCATATCGACGCGTATTCCAATATTAATTATTAATTCAGAAAATTTTAAATTTAATTGAATCTATCAAATTTTTAATTGAAAATAATAATTGGTGAAGAATTTTTTCTGTGTATGTAAAACAAATATTCTGCAGAAATTGTATTGAAAACTAGTGGTGAAAAAATTTTTTTTGAATTGTGGTTGAAGTCTACTGAAAAGTCGCCTAGCAGCAACGAAACGCGTCAAGACATGCAAAACTAAGAACAAAGAAATTTTTTAAATAAAAATAAAAAACTGAAATAAATTCTTTATTGTCTTTTTCAATGATTAAAGTATATAAAAATTTCTTTTAAATAATCTATATAATTAATAGGCGAACATGTTTTTTGTAATCCCTTTTACGCTGGTACCACTACACCGATTTTATATGGTTTTAAAGGATTTTCTGTACAGATGTGCAGAATCTATATTTTATTGAAATCGGTTTAGTATTTTGGGAGATATAAGCGTTTAAAGTTGCTACTACTACATGCACACATATTACACACGCACTTATTAGCTTACAAGTAAATAAATTCAGTAAAGTGCGAATCTGACTCACGCACGAAGGGTTCCGTACGAACACTAGATTTGTAATTTAATACAAACTTCATCCTATATAATAAATAGTTTTGGCATTTTTTTTTTCGTTTTTGTTTTTGGGGTCTTTTCGGTTTTTTTGTTTGGCGTTTTTTGCGTTTTTTCGGTTTTGGAGATTTTTTTAAGTTTTAGCTCTTTTTTTAGTTTTCACACTTTATTTTATTGTTTTGGCGATTTTTTTCGGTTTTTGGCGTTTTTTCATTTTGGCGATTTTTTTATTTTTGTCGATTTTTTTCATTTTTGCGATTTTTTTTTATATAAAAATTTTTTTAGTTTTGGCGACATTTTCGCGTTTTGGCGATTTTTTTAGATTTTTGGCGTTTTTTTCATATTGGCGATTTTTTTCATTTTGGTGATTTTTTCGAATTTGGCGATTTATTTTAGTGTTAGAAATATTTATTTAATTCTGACGATTTTTTTCGTTTTGGCGATTTTTTTTTTAATTTTTGGCGATTTTTTTTTTTAGTTTGGTGATTTTATAATTTTCGGTTTCTTTAGTTTTACCGTTTTTGAAAATTTCAAGTGTTTGCCTCTTACGGTTTCCAAGATATAGCAAATTGTCAAAATTACATAGTCAAAATTGCATTAACTGATGGAACACCCATTGATTTAAATTTTTTAAATTTAGTGTTAATTGTTGTAGTCTGTATAAAAATACACTAACTTTTAAAATTTCAAGTGTACATATGTACATACAATTGTATGTATGTATATAACATTGGTTTTTAAAATTTTTCGTTGCTCGTTTTGGAACACCCTTTAATTTTTAATTCTTATGTATTTGTTGTTGTAGCGGCCAAGGTTCTACATACTCTGCCCAAATTTCAGGTCCGTAGCTCTTACGGTTCCTGAGAAAATACCGTGTGACGGACAGACGGACAGCGTAGCGAAAACAATAAGGTTCCTTTCACCTTTGGTGTACGGAACCCTAAAAGAAACAAAACAGGAGTGTGTGTGTGTGTTTGTAAATAGTATTAGTAGTAGAAATACGTATTTCTCTTGATCCAAAATTTTTTTTTTCTCTTATTTGCTGTTGTATGAAACAGTGATGGGAAATGTGGCACAATTGTGCCATTTTTGGTACTATTGGACGTTGGCCGGCGCTATGGCGCTCTCGCTCATTTTCTGGCACTTTTTGTCCATTAAACATGGAAACTTTTCTTTTTTCAATAACAAGTACTCTTCTCGTACTTTTAAAGTTTTTAAGTAATGAAAATCTAGTAGGATTTGAGGCTGACAACTGTTCGGTTCTGATAGTTAAAAGTAACGGTTTTCCCAGAGACATTGACGATCTATTAAACAGAGTATATAAATTTGTTTGTAACAGCTCATGTCGTACAGATAAATTTTTAGAAGTATTTCAACTCTGAAATTTATGAAGTTCTCAATTATTCCCCAAACCGTTGGTTGTCTCGTGAAGATTGTTGAAGATAGAGTCTTTGAACACTCTGAGCCTTGAAATATTTCTTCACATTATAAAATTTTCAGTCATAACGCAAAGATAAAATTTTATTCATATTAAATAGTTTAACAGATTATATAACCAAGATGCATTTTTATTTTTATCTTATGTCCTTGAAATAGTAAATTGTCGAAACGCAATCTAAAAATGTAAGACTACATTTAATTTTAAATTGGCTTTCTTATTTCGTCATTTACGTCAAAACTTTTTGAACAAAATATATATTGATGATCTTCATGTTGACAATATAGATCGAAATTGGTGAGAATTTCGATACAATGGAAGAAAGTTGTTGCGGTACTGAAATTGAACTATTAATAATCAAAAACTAATTTTCCCAGCATAAAGTTGTAGAATTCAAAAATAGAATTAAAGTCTTATTGTATTTCTTTTGTGTCATATATGACAACTAAATATGACTTCAAGGACTTTTATTTGAATTGCTTTCCAAAGAGTGCGCCAGAATACATATGTTCTAATTGTAGACACAAATAATACTATTCCTTTAGATAAAAATAATGCTTCTAAACGAAAGAAAATACGTGAAAAAAATAAAAGTGACTACATATCCATATTAGACTTTGAAAATCTGAACAATTCAAAAGCTTAAATGTGAGTGAGTTTTTGAAAGACATGGGGACGTAAACAATAGTTTCAATGAAAAATTTTCAAGTAATATTTATCCAATCGTTCAAGGTATCCTTTTTATTTTCTACTCTTCATCAAGCGTTGAAATTATATTTTTAGTTCGAAATTTGATCAAAAGTAAAATTTTAAATGGACTGCAATTATAAACTTTAGCATCTTTTATACATGGCAAAGATTTTTGAAGTCTAACAATATATCTTTTATATAATCGTAATACATATAAAATGATGAACCAAAAAAGCAATACATACAAATTCTACTATACCGACAGAATCTTTGTTTGATAAATTATTATTATTATTATTTTTAACGTGCACGAATTTGCACAACTCGACAGTATATTAACCATAAAAAAAGCCTGAACGATAACTATATAATTGTCACTAAGTGTATACATCTAATAAGAAAAAGTTATTTTATCATTTAAATTAGTTTAGGGTTATTATAATCTTAAAGTATGTCCTTTAGAATTATTACTATTACGCAAAAAATGTTTTTATATTTGTATTTCTTGTAAATAAGTATAAATTATTAATATATGATGCATACATATCGAGCATTACTTTCGATTTACGAGGACGTTTTCTTATAATATTCAAATATGTTTTACGAGTACATACGTACGTAAATTGTCGCTTACGATAGATTTTACAGCCTGCATTTTAAAAGTTAATAACAAAAAAGTTAATTTTTTACTACATGTCATTCACGATTAAATCGAAAATAGAGCTCGAAATGTATTAATGTCTATATATACAACTAATTTTAGACCGTGTTTTTTGTGATATTCGTAAATTTTTCTAGTTGTGAACACAATAGCCCAATTCACAATCTTGTGCAAATGGTCTTGCATCGTTGCATGTGCAAAATGGTATAGTATATTCATACTCACCACTAAGGATTGTTAAGTGGTGAGTATCAATATACTATACCATTTTGCATATGCAACGATGCAATACCATTTGCACAAGATTGTGAATTGGGCTAATAAATTATCATTCAAGAACTATAGTTTAAATGAAGATCAAGTGCCAACATTAAAATTATATAAAAAAGTGGTTTGGCACTATTCAAGTGATTTTGGCACTATTTAAAAGCCGATTTGGCACGAAATGAAGATTTCCAATTCCCATCACTGGTATGAAAGCCATAATACTTAAAGGAAGAGAATTGAATAAAGTGAATTAGCTTGGTTGAAGGGATTTTGTTTATGTTTTTTTTTTCGTGTATCATTTAATTATGCTTGCATATGTATGTAAGTTTGTGTTTTTTACGTTTAGATAGGTACATTTTCTTTGAATCTTAAATTATTTACATTTTGATTCTAGAATACGGACGAGTGTGTCGTCCGTTTGGTATATCTAGTTATTATTATTATTGCTTTATTTATTTAATTCAATTAAGCCAAAATTCGTATTCTGGCAATTTTTGGAAAACAAACTTGCACCAAAAAAAATTTTAATTGTCGTGACACTTACTAGCCGAACGAAATAACATTCTATTTTTATTATTATTTTTATTAGATGTATAAGTGTAGTAAAATGCATTCATTAAAATGTATAAAAAAAATGCTAGCAAAAGATTCTTATCTTTTTTGATTTAAAAGCCCCGCTTTCAGCTTAAATTAATACAAATTGTATTTTTTTTTCATTAATATTTCAGCATTAATAAATTAACCGTGAAATTAGTATCAATCATAATAAATGTCTGGAAATAATTGTTATTATTTTCATTTCATTTCATACAACAAAGAAACAAACAATTAAGTTTTGTAAATCAAATTCATTATTAAACAAACCAGCAAAAATTAATATATAAGCACGAGACTAAAGCTACGATCACACTTGTCAAATATTTGCCCAAAAAAAGCGTAACCAACAAACACTAATGGAAAAAAGTTTTGATCCAGACACTTGTTTATCATATTGAATAGTTTCGAACACAACTAATGGATAATGTCATAGAATCCAAAGTTATTGTTGTCTACTCTTTAACTTGACAAACTTTTGTCTGAATGGAAAGATTTTTCATTAGCATTTAGTGGTTACGCTTTTTTGGGCTAATGTGTGACAAGTGTGACCGTACCCTAAGAGTACGTTAAAGATAATATTTATTGCTTAATTATGATAACCCAGCAAACATCAGTGGGTCAATTCTCGTTCTGTGAAACTATGAAATGAAAAGTTTATTTTTACAATTTCATAACACTTATGATTTTCGTTCAGTGAAAAAATGAAAAAAATTTAAATATATTTTCATATGAAAAAAGGTGCAACGGAACAAAATTTTTTTCACAGTTACATAACTCTGTCGATTCTCGTTTAGTGTAATGATAGTTATATATATTTTTTTTATAAATTTAAATGGATCAAGAATTCAACTAAAATTTGAATTAAATTCAATTAGAATTTTGTTTCAATTACAACATTTCATTAAAAAAAATTTTTTTTAAATTTAATACGCCTCATTTAACATTAGAGGCGCTTCAACACTGCATTATTAAAAAAAAATCAATGTGAGTCCGATCACAGAGGAGATGTGTAAACATCTAGTAATGAAATTTTTTTTTAAGTTGGAAGAACTTATGCTTTTAGTATTTTTTTTATTAATTAATTAATTAAAAGTATCAAAACTTTCAATATTGTAAAAACATATGAATTTGTTGGTTTTTGTTTGTTTTATTAAACTTATTTGGTTAGTAAATGGGCACACTGCAGTACATGTATATGTACTGCATTCAAAATTGCAGTAAGCAGTAAATTTACTGATTACTAAAAAAATTCAGTAAATCTTTACTGCTAATGAGCATTACTAGTAAAATCGTAGGGCCGTAGCAAGTGGCAAAGTTTTTTCATTCAAATTTTGAAACTTTTGTATGAAAAACATTTAGCCACTTGGTAGAATTTCATTATGAATACGCGCATTACTGATTACTGAAAATTCAATGCACCTCATCATATAACAAATCATTTAGGCAATTTATAAAAATTGTAGAAAAATTTTTGTTATCCGTAAATTTTTTTTTGTTTTTACTGAAACTTTAGTGGTACTGCAGTGCTCATCTATGGTAAATGCCTTTACTTTTACTTTTTAATTTTTAATTCCTGTTGTTCATCGTTTAGTTGTTGCTGTTCTTGTTGTTGTGTACGCATTGCAATTAAAATAAATTCAGTAAAGTGCGACTTTGACTCGCGCACATTCGGTTTTGATAATTTTTCTTTTGATTTAGCTTTCTTAATTTTTTAATTTTTTTCAGTTTAAACGATTTTTTTTCAGTTTTATCGCTTTTTTCATTCAAAAAGTCACGGACTTATTGATCCGCCCTCGTTTATAGAAGACTCCTGCTTGGATTGAAAACATTTTATGCGAAAATTTTTAGTTAGGTTGCATGGGCGGTTTGCGGTGGACGTGGCAATTTTTTTGATGTGTAAACATCTATACGCTAGGGGGTAAAAATCTTTTGACTTTGATTCCTTTGCTGAGATTTCTTTGCTGAGATTTCTTTGCTTTTTGCTTTTGCTTTGCATTGTCAAATCGGTGTGAGCAATGTATGAGTGAATTAGTGTTTGAAAGAAGCAATACCAAGCAAAGAAACAAGTCGACCGGCTCGAAGCCGACGGTGCGCCGCCGCCGGTTATTTTTCTGTATATTCCCGTACACCAAAGGTGAAAATGAACCGTAAGAGCTACGGACTTGAAATTTGGACACAATATGTAGACATTTGGCCACTACAACAACAAATACATGAGAGTTAAAAACTAAAGGGTGTTCCAAAACGAGCAACGAAAAATTTTAAAAACCCATGTTATATACATACATACAATTGTATGTACATATATACACTTGAAATTTTAAAAGTTAGTGTATTTTTATACAGACTACAACAATTAACACTAAATTTAAAAAATTTAAATCAGTTAATGCAATTTTGACTTTGTAATTTTGACAACTTGCTGTATCTTGGAAACCGTAAGAGTAAAACTCTTGAAATTTTCAAAAACGGTAAAACTAAAAAATCAAAAAAAAATATAAAATCGCCAAATATAAAAAAATCGCCAAAACGAAAAAAAGCACCAAATTAAAAAATATCTCTAGGACTAAAATAAATCGCGAAAACCCGCAAAAATCGCCAAAATTAAAAAAAATCCTTAAACAAAAAAATTGCCAATATGAAAAAATCGCCAAAATGAAAAAATCGCCTAAATAAAAAATCCCCAAAAACAGAAAAAAAAATCGCCAAAATTAAAAAAAACCCCAAAAAAACAGAAAAAAATCGCCAAAATGAAAAAATCGCCAAAATGAAAAAAAAATGCGAAAATTAAAAAAACCCAAAAAGAGAAAAAAAACGCCAAAACGAGAAAAATGCGATATAACTGAAAAAAATCGTTTAAACTGAAAAAACTTAAAAAATTAAGAAAGCTAAATCAAAAAAAATGATCAAAACCGAATGTGCGCGAGTCAAAGTCGCACTTTACTGAATTTATTTTAATTGCAATGCGTACACAACAACAAGAGCAGCAACAACTAAACGATGAACAACAGGAATTAAAAATTAAAAAGTAAAAGTAAAGGCATTTACCATAGATGAGCACTGCAGTACCACTAAAGTTTCAGTAAAAACAAAAAAATTTTACTGATTACTAAAATTTTTTTCTACAATTTTTATAAATTTCCTAAATGATTTGTTATATGATGAGGTGCATTGAATTTTCAGTAATCAGTAATGCCCGTATTCATAATGAAATTCTACCCAGTGGCTAAATGTTTTTCATACAAAAGTTTCAAAATTTTAATGAAAAAACTTTGCCACTTGCTACGGCCCTACGATTTTACTAGTAATGCAAATTAAATTTCATTAGCAGTAAAAATTTACTGAATTTTTTTAGTAATCAGTAAATTTACTGCTTACTGCAATTTTGAATGCAGTACATATACATATACTGCAGTGTGCCCATTTACTAACCAAATAAGTTTAATAAAACAAACAAAAACCAACAAATTCATATATTTTTAAAATATTGAAAGTTTTGATACTTTTAATTAATTAATTTAAAAAAAGATACTAAAAGCATAAGTACTTCCAACTTAAAAACAAATTTCATTACTAGATGTTTACACATCTCCTCTGTGATCGGACTCACATTGCTTTTTTTTTAAAGAGAAGTATCACTCAGGCAATGATTGCCTACTACTATTACTAGGTGTTACCTTCTTTCGGAACGGGATAGTAATAGAATATAGGTGGTGAAGGGAGAAATAGAAGAAAGCTTCATTCTTTTACAACACTGCTTTTTGCAGGTTTTTTTAACAATGCAGTATTGCAGCGCCTTCTGGTGTCAAATGAGGCGTATTAAATTTTGAAGCTATGCTTAGTAGCCATTTTATTGGTTATTTTACTTCGCCAATGATTCCGCTACACAATATAACGTTCTAATGCTTATAGTTTTTTCATCAAAACTGCGCATTGCGCTGGTTGATAAATAAGGGGTGTTTTTTATTGAAGTATAGAACTTTAAGTTGGCATCACTTTATTAACTGGCGGCCATTTTGTCAGCTGTCAACTGATTAATATTTAGTTTGGTTTGCCATTTTATCATGAACAGGTTGACAAAAGAACAACGCTTGCAAATCGTGCAAATTTATTTTGAAAATAATGGTTCAGTTCGCGAAGTTTACCGCAAGCTCCGTCCATTTTATGGTCGACATAATCGTCCATCAGAGCAATTAATTCGGTTAACCATGGATCGTTTTCGCACTACGTTTACTCTATGTGATAATACGCATCCGCAGAGACGTCAAACAGTGCGCACCGAAGAAACAATTGCCGCTGTAGAGCAAAGTGTTGAAGAGGACCCGAATGAATCGATTCGCCACCGTGCACGGCAATTGGAGCCGACTAACCGACTATTTTGTTCCCGAATTGGATGGCATGAATGTGGATGAGTTGTGGTTCCAATAAGACGGCGCTACATGCCACACAGCGCACGTCACAATTGATTTATTGAAGGAAACATTCGATGAGCGCATAATTTCGCGGAATGGACCTGTCAATTGGCCACCAAGATCGTGTGATTTGACACCATTGGATTATTTTCTTTGGGGATATGTGAAGTCGCTCGTCTACGCCAACAAACCAGAAACGTTAGGGGACTTGGAAGCCAACATTCGTGGCGTTATTGCCAACATACGGCCCCATATGCTCGAAAAAGTGGTTGAAAATTGGACCTGTAGAATTGGCTTTATTCGAGCCAGCCGCGGCGGCCACATGCCCGAAATCATATTTAAGCATTAATGGCATAAAATTATCCTTCCAATAAAGCCAAATTGATGGACATTAAAACGAGTTTCTTGTGCTTTATTTCAATTCGAAGTTCTATACCTCTTAAAAAAACACCCTATATAATGAAATTACTAAATTTCAAAAGAAATTTCAAAAAAAAATGTTTCAAAACGGGGTTCCTAAGTACAGCTATTAGTTTAATGGTTTAAACGTTAAAATCCATAATATAAATTATTAATTTTAAAATTTTTGTTGGGCTATGAAAATGTATAAATCAAAAATTTATTTGTATATGAACTTAGTTATGATGAGCAATGTTATTTATAAGTATGTATTTTCAAAATATATTATTAAGTATTCAATGCTCTGCAACTAAAGGACAATGAAGCAACTGACAAGAGCTTTTGCTCTGGCAAATAATAACAATTATTATTTAATTTTTAGATTCAAGCAAGCAAGTATAAATGTATGAAACATTTAATTAATTATGAAAGAAATTTTAATGAGAACATCTCAGCAATTTCAGAATACTCATCAAGTATTTAAATTAAAATTATTTCTTGCAATAAGGAAAATGTATTGAAAGATATTTATTTATTTAGTACTGAGAATGTTATAATGAATTTGTTTGCTATAAATATTGTGGTTACAATAAATATTTGATACAATATCTTCTTCAATGGGGGTAATATATAAAATTCTTGTTAAAATTAACAAGCCTATATGCCCAGCAAAAAATTAGACATTACCATCTGAACTACTTGCCAAATTGAAGTACTCGCTTACAAAACACATTACGCAAATTTTTAAAAATAGGAAGCAGAAGTTGAACATATTCTTTGGATTTTAAAAGAAGACGTGAAAATATTGCCATAATAAGTAGTTATTTTAAATAAATTATAAATATTTCTAAATTGCCTACTTATTTATTTTAAACTAAAAAATAAGTACTTACAGTTTGGAAAATAATTATTTAAATATAAGTAGTTCTAAATAATTTGTTTTTTTTTCATTTACGGTTTTAATAAAAGTTCATCAATGAAAGTAATTGAAATTTTTCTAAATATAGTATTTATAAGTAACAATAGAGGCACTGATACGAATAAAATTTAAAAAATGCTGTATTTCGTAGTAAAACAATAAGTTTTTTTTTTTAAATTATTTAAATTTTTCTTAAAAGTTTTTATATGTATATTTAATCAAACTGAGTTTTTAACCAATACCTTCCTTCCATTTACTCAAACAACGGCATATTTAAAAAAAGTAGTTCAATCAAGAAAAAAATAACTATTTCCCACAGCGGAAAATATAATTAATTCCTACAATGAACAACATAACTACTTCTCAAGAATCGATTATTTTAGTCTCACGCCTTGTTAAAATGATTAAGTTGGTAATGCAGTAAGGAACAGCTTCCACCAAAAATGCTTAATTCCAAACTCGATTACCTTTTTTGAAATTTTTTGCTGGGTGTGGCCTTCTCCTAGAAAAGGGAAAATGAAGTTTTGAGAAAAACGCCTTTAAAGTTTCATAACGCATTATCACTTTGAGCACACCTTCAGTTGGCAGATGCGATTTGGTATGGTTAGTTATGATTGGGTGCCGACTTTGATGACGTCATGCCTATGTGTTGAACTATTTTTTTTCGCTTTTAGTGTGACAGTACCTTTGCTATTGTTGATGCCCTGTACATATTGTAAAAACAACTATAAGAAAGGAAAATAATAAAGTAACGCTTCAGTCTTGTGCCAACTGTATAACGAGTGTTATCAATACCTCAAAAGTTGTTTCGCAATTTTGGTTCTTTTGTAATTTTGTTACTAAGCTGATGTTAATTTGAAGTAATTTTTATAAAAATTGATATTTCTGACAGTTTTGATGATGATTTAAAAAGAAGAAAAAAAGAAAACTGAAGTCAAAGCGCCGGAAAAACAAAAATCTGAAATTGTCAAACGGAAAAAAATCGAAGTACCAGATCACGAAACACCAAAAAAAAGAAGGCCAAGCTCCAAAAAAATTAGAAGACTGACAAAAAAAAACAATTTAAAACCAAAAAAATTAAATTTTAATTTTTTTCTCATTTTCTAAGTTCGTTTTGTACGTTTTTATGGGGCAAATAAATTTTTATCAGAAATCTGACTCATTTCATTTTGTTCTACACCCTTTTAGGTACCAGAATCCACTCTTAAGTCCAAACTCGTTTTGTGACACTAGGTCCCTTTTCTCTCAGAAGGTCACATATATAGTTTTTTGTTAAATACACATGTCTGTCTGTCTGTCTGTCTGGCCAAGGGTATATAAAAGTCTGTGCTAAAGGGCTGTTATTCTAATTTGTTTAAGTACAGGTGTTCACACATCTTAAAATAGCTACAGCATATAAAATTAATACTATTGTAATACGAGGATGCTGAGACTTAAACGTGGCATACATACACGAGTTAATGTGTATAAGACACACTTTAATAACATAAGCACAGATATACAGACATACAATCACAACTTGCAACCAAGGTTACTAATGATTTAACACTTTGAGGCAAGAAATTCTATAAAATAAATAACAATGAAAAGCAACCATGAAGTTAAACAAACAACTACAGATTATAAATAAATTAAAAGGATATTTAAATATACACACTTTGTTTGTTTGTATTATATTTTGTGTGAAGAGCTTATTTACTTATGAGAATAACTTAAAATATGAATTAGAATTTTCTTATTAACCTGAGATAATTAATGTTATTTTAGCTTAAAATGACAAATTATTGCTGAAAGGGATTCGATAACAAGATTGTCAGTAGATTGAAATTTAATTTTATTTGCTCTTAAGAATATCAAATTAAATGATGAATGATGGAGTTTTTTCAATAATTACCAACAAGAAATCTAAGTACTTTTGCTATAGAATCTCTGCTAGATAATTTTTACTTAAACCATTTTCTAATACTTTCTTATTGTATTTAAAGTTTTAAATAATTTGCGTAATGGAAATTTTCTTGGTGTGACAACAAAAAACACTTCAAGCACAACAAGCAAGAGCTTTTGTTTTCTTTGTCTTTGAATTTTACAACACAACAGCAAAATTAACAACAACATTAATTACACCGACAACTTTTACATTAACCGGATATGAAATAGAAGACCAGAGTAAAAGTTCAAAGCACCTGAATTATATTTAAAAAAAAAAATGAACTGCATGTCTCGCCCTCTACTACCACTTATTCACGTTTTTAATTAAAGAAAATTTCATAATTTCACAACAAACATAAAAACACTTTTATTACGACGACAACAAAGAGCATTTGTAAATACACATACAAAAAACAAAACAACAACAGAAACAGAATAATAGAGCTGAACAACTTAAATTGTCGAAATGATTTAAATTTTTGGGATAGCAAAATTACGCGAGACTAAACTTAAAGCAGCAGCGAAAACAACAACTACATATGTATATTTAAGAGTAGTAACACACAGAAGCATTTGAATTGTGTGTGTGTGTGTGTGTTTCTGTTAGTGGTTGGTATGTGTGCGTGTGCATTCTAGTGTAAATGAACAGCCTTGATGTTGACATCATCATATTCGTGTGCGTGTGTATAAGTATGGGTGTTCTGTTGAAATTGAAACAATTTTCATGCGTACATGAAATGAAAATTATGCCCATTTTTTCAGTTGGTAATCAAACCGTAATTATTTTTAAGTTCTAATTAAATACGAAATTGTGTTTTTGAGTGCTTATTTAAATAATAATTAAATGCCCAACCTTGCGAAATTAAACACTACTTAAGTTTTATGATTGTACCATATGTTTTTATGCGTGTGTGTGTTTACTGAAAACATGCACATGAGCATCATGCGGTCGTATTAAAAAGAATTTCGTTTAAATTTCATAAATATATAACATATACAGTACAAAGTTTCATATCATGGAATAAAGTAATATAAAAAGGTATTATGATGTTCTTTTGGTCTCATAAAATGAGTTTTTATGCAATTTAATTTTCTACATGTTGATAACCTAACTTTTTTGCTTACGTTAAACAGCTGCTGTTTGAAAAGCCTTCAATAATACTGGGAAATTTTGCAGTGCTACCGTACTTTCAACGTAATTTAATAAGAACTTTAAATAACCACTGAAAAAATGAAATCGTATTTAATTACAACTTAATTTTAAATAAAAATTAGCTAATTACGTACTTAATTTTTAAGTTAAAAACTAGGGGTTAGAGTATCACAAGTTAAATAGAGAATTGTGAAAGCAATAAATTTTCAGTTAGAGTTAATAATATTTATGTATGTGAGTATGGCTTTTTTTCAAATATATTAAATAATATAACATGTGGCAGCAGGGTTTATAATATGGTTATGATGATAATAGTCTTAGGGCCATTATTACAACTTAAAGTTAGTTAAAAGTAGGATTTTATCGGACGTATAAAAAGTTTATCATTAGCGAAATTTTACTTTAAAGTAAAGTGAACGATAAGTTACAGGCAAGTTTATCCTACTTGGTAAATTAAATTCAATTGGCAATAATGAGAAGCTTTCTATACGTCCGATGAAATCCTACTTTTAACTAACTTTAAGTTGTAATCATGGCCCTTAAACTTTATAACATTCTAAAAATTAAAAACCAACTAAAGGACAATATTTAAGTTTATAATCAGGCTATGATTTAGGGTATATGTAAATAAATAATTATGCTACATTCAAACTTGCAAAAATTATTACTTAAATAATTTGAGCTTCCAGATAAATTTAACATTTTTGATGAATAGTAAATGTATTAAAGATATATGTGAAGCTATTATTGATATAATATACCTCTCGAAAGGTTTTTATCCTTACTCTAAATGTTAAAAAGAAATATGACAATTAAGGAAATTAACTAACATGTGCTCAATTAGTAAAGAACAAAACGACAATGGCAAGATTGTTGCAATTTAAAGATGGTAAAATTGAGTTTTCATTACAAAAAAGCTTTTAGCGAATTGAAGTACGATGAATCAAAACAATTCACATATTCCATTTGCAATAAAAAGTTTCGTATATAAAGCGGAAATCTATATCAACTGACACCACACACAGTGGACCAAATACAGAAAAACGCTGATGATGAAGGTTTGGGGGCCTTCGAAAACAGCTAGTTGTTCCGTTCAACCATATGTTTGTCAGAATATTTACAAATCAACGTTAGTGTTATTTGTTCATTAATAATTAATAATTTGACTTACAAAGCGATATGAACTTTAGCCCGATCAAATCATAAAATATAGAAACAAATGAAGTTCGAACAATAATAATTAAAATTATAGGATAATTATTACATTTTTCTGAGTAGCAAAATTTACAAAACTAATTTGTTTATAAGTTAATATTACAATAAGTTAATCTTTACTAAAATTATAAAAAGGAAACACCGGTCCGATTTCCAAAATTCTTAAAGTGAAATGTCCCAATGGACAAAGAGTATTTAATGTCCCGTTAAAGTGTTTGGGATAAGGTAGTGGGGCGGCAAGACCTCCATACCCAGAAAATATTCTTATCATTTTAGCATAGATCTTTTGAAAAAGAAAAAAAAAACATAATCCTTTTAATGTGACTATGCTATTCGGCCTCCAGTCCGTCTGTCGGACGGACGGGTACGTCTCCTGTACAAATGAAGAAGTAACTTAACTTGTGCTTGTTGTTTACTTTTTGTGGCTAAACGGTGATTCGATTTTGATGTAATTTAATACACTGATGTATCTTCCACTCATTTTAAATTTTATGAATATGGGGGATAGACTTTATATTTTTTTAAAGTAGGACCCAAAAGAGTAGGGCAGGGGTTAATATCTTTCTTCATAAACTATCAAATCGGTTTTTATGAAATTCAAAACATACATACATACATATATGTCTAAAAGGACACATTCTCTTTATATATTTTTCAAATTAAAACCATCGTCAAAACGGGGTCAAGAGGGTAATTTCTGTCTCTTAAAAACTATAAATTGATTTTTATAAAATCAAAACATAGATACATCTGCGTCTGTAAATAATAGAATATATAGAATATATTTATGTTTATTAGTCGTTAAGCAGTTCTGGGTTGAAAAACAGCTCTAGCGTCCTATTAATTATTTCTTATATTCGGTCAGGCTTGTGTGTGTTGTTTGGCCTTCCAGAGTTTTTCGGTTCGCTCACACTGGTTGACTGATCGATCTGCCACAGCTAACCGTATAATCTTGCGGTTCTTTTGTGGAATTTCTTTAACAAGCACGTTGCTATTTCCTATGTGAAGACATAGATCGTGTTCAGTCAGTCACAAAACTTTTTCAAAATTCTATTAACAACATCTTGGGCATTATGTAAATATTAAATGTATAAATAAATGTTTAACATTTGTTAACGCACTTATAAAAAGTAGGAGCAATTTGTGCCTCTTCGAAGCTATTAAATCGATTTCGAAGAAAATTAAAAAATGTATAGATATGCATCTAAAGAAATGCATAGAAATTTTATTTTAAAGCCAAACATATGATTTCCAGTCTCTGTATCTGTAAATCGCTAAAACTAAATCTTTATCGCCAAAAATCGATTTATGTATCTGTATTATTAATAGGCAAACATGTTTTTTGTAATCCCTTTTACGCTGGTACTACTGCATCGATTTTAAAAAAGATTTATGTGGTTTTAAAGGTTTTTCTACACAGATGTGCAGAATTTATATTATATTGATATTATATATCAATTTAGTATTTTGGAAGCTGACAACACATAGTTGAACGGAACAGCTAGCCGTTTTCGAAGGCCACTAAACCTTCATCATCAGCGTTCTTCTGTGTTTGGTCCATAAAGCAGAAATCTTTCGTATATCAAGCAGAAATCTACATCAACTGACACCACACACAGTGGACCAAACACAGAAGAACGCTGATGATGAAGGTTTAGTGGCCTTCGAAAACGACTAGCTGTTCCGTTCAACTATGTGTTGTTAGTCAGAATATTTACAACAGAGTTTGGTGTTATTTGTTCATTAGTAATTATCACATGTTATTTGGCTTAAAAAGCGATACGAACTTTAGCCTGTTCAAATCATAAATATAGAAACAAATGAAGTTCGAAAAATAATAATTAAATTAACTTATGGCTCAATTATGGATCGCAACCGAACTTCAGTTGCCCAGTTAAGTAGCAACGCAACTGAACTTAAAATTTGTATTATGTATGGCAACTTCCTACAGTTGCCAAAAAGTTATCGAAAATACGATTATGACAAATTGGCAACTGAAAATAATATAAACAAATATTTAAAATATAAGAAATACAAGTGCTAAAAAGAAAATTATTGAGTAAAAAGTGTTTAAAAACATTACTGATCATAAAAATTATTAGTTAAGTGAAATTAATTATTGGTGAAGAGAAGGAAATACAAAAGTTGAATCTATTAAACGAATCTTTAGAATTACCGCCTCTACTGTGAGTAAATGTTGTTGCCTTAAATAAGTTTGAACAATCTCTTTTTTATCTGTATCTACAGAAGAAATTCAAAAATAAAAATAATATTGCAATTACTGTTTAATTTTTCCATTTTTTTTTTTGCTTTTAAACTATGCAGCAACTACAAATTTGTGGTTGCCAATATAGCAACTGCAATTACCAGCTGTTAGTTGCCAGTTGCCATCCGTAATACCATTTCGGCAACTAGCAACGCAACCAAAGTTCGGTTGCCATCCATAATCGAGCCATTAATTTAATATAGTTTTAAATATTCGTATTCGCGGATATCATTTTAAATATTCGAATTCGAATTCGAATTCTCGTATAAAACATTTACATTCTGCACATGTATGTATGTATACATACATAATAAATATAAATGTGAAGGTAAGACGTATGATCAATTAAATAAATGAGAAAAGCATATTAAATGAGAAAACATAAAAATTACAAAAATTTTTATGTTACGTAACATTTTCAAAGACTCCCCCACCCCCACCATAACAAAACTCGAACCCCATCCCTCCCCCTACATCGTTACGTAATATATGGACGGCCCCTAAAGCAAAAAACATTTTCTGCGGTACAATTCGTCAGTAGTATTGGTGACAAAGGCACTGTTGAATCAGTAGTGTTTCTCAATTGATACTTCCTACAGGGTATCTAGGAAACATAAATACATACTTACAAAGGTGTATGTACCCATCAAACAAAAGGCTCCGAATTCGTAACGATTGATCGACAAAATCTTCCGATTTCGGCACCGAAATATTACCGAAATCGTAACAATTTTTGTATGAAATGGTTGACACGACTTCGTAACGATATGTCGGTACGCATTCGTTACGATAAGTCGGTACGAATTCGTAATGATATGTAGGTACGATTTCTTTTTGCTTTTATAGCAGAGTGCCGCTTCACCGTTATGTTGCTGCTATTGTCGAAATAATTTGCACATGCTCACGTTTTTTAATATTTGTTACAATCCTTTTTTTTTATCAACATATACATATTTATTTAAAAAAAATTTTCGCAGAATTTTACTTATGTACTCAAAAATCAAAGTTTTAATGTTAAAAAAAAAAATTGTTTAGAGAAAGTACCGAAATGTCTTAACGAATTCGGTACGACAAGTCTGACTTCAGAAAAAGTCGAAACATTTTGTTTGGGGGTATTCATTATGTTTGTAAGCTCATACTATCATACATATTACTATACATATATGCATTTATTATTATAAAATAATTTATTTCAAATGATTGAATACAGTTACATATGTACCTATGCAGGAATGTTATCTCGTGAGAGAGTGAGAATTCGTGCGTGATTATTAAAAAAAGCTCACGCAGGAGTAAATTTTTTTCAGTCACGCTCACTCACTCACGCTTGATTAGTTATAATATTTGATCACGAATCACGTGAATCACGTCTGACTCACGCGTGACACGATAAAATTACGACATTTGCACATCTCTAATTATTGAATTATGGTTGCATATGTATGTAAGTATGTGTGTGGCTGAGTTTTAATGAATTTTTCATGACGTTTAGATAAATTTTCTTTGAATGTTAACAAAATTATTTACATTTAGATTCTAGAATACGGACGATTTTGTCGTCCATTTGGTATATCTAGTCTTAAAAATACAATTCGCTAAAATTTTAGTGTTTTATGTCATCGCCAAATATTTTTAATTTTCCATTTGTTCAGCATTTAAGCGATCGAATTTAGCTTTAGCTTTATTGAGTTACGGAATAAGTGGGCAGTTTCAACGATTTTTGGACATCTTGGCGATTTTTTCAAGTTGACGGTTTTCGCCATCAATGATGACTTTTTTGTATTAAAGTGTCCTTGAATCGATCTGGAAGAAGGATTGCATATTAAAAAACTATAAAGGAATCCGTTGAAAACATTATTTTTAATTTTGACTTTTACTCGCATGAGTTGGTTGTCAAATATTATTACAAAGCGGGTAATGCCTAGATCCCACTATCGGCATAATATACCGACTTTTATCGGCTCACTGAAATAAAGACACAAATTGTAAGCTAAATTGGACTTATTTCTCAACTAATTGAAATAAAAGGACATAATTGCATCATACTGCAATGAGTTATAAATCCATATAGACTTATTCCGGAATTAAATGAGAAATAACTACAATTTTGGATTATAACTTGTGACTTTATTGCATTGATCCGGCGAAAAACGGTACATTGTGCCGATAGTGGGATCTCAGCTTAAGGCCGCGTGCATATCTAGTATAATAATAAAAATAATAATTACTTCTCTAGTTTAAAACTGCGTAAATGTGAAATGTTGAACTTTTTCCGTGTGATGGCTAAGGACTTAACAAAATTTTAGTATTTGGTACAAATTTAAAAAATTTAAAAAATTTCTTGCTAGAATCATTTTAAACTAAATTAGGAGCAGTAGCTAACAGAAGGTTAAATAATTTTATTTTCAGTAAAAAAGTGTTTCAAAATTAAACCAATACTCCATATAATAAATAAATTTTAAAATGCAGCAAAAAAATATCTTGTTTTTATGATACACATACACAAGGGGGAAAACGGAGAAAAAAGATCATAAGGATTCCTCTTTCCTAAGACAAATTCAAAACTAAGCATGTAGTTTACAACCAGTGATGCCAACTTTTTTGGCTCTAAAGGCACATCAACATTTAAAAAAAGCACTTAAAAGCGTAATTTTGATATCTAAATAGCGTAAGAAGCACTTTCGTGAAAAACGACTGAAAATCCATAACGTGAATTAATGTGAAGTTTAATAATGTTTAAAATTTTCTTAGCTATTCTCCATTTAATGAAATATATGAGACGAAAAATGTATGCTTTACACTGAAAAAATAAATACGCCGAGTAAGTATTAAAATAATTTTAAGAAATACACAAATTTCTTAAAAGCACTAATTAGTGCTTTTTCTTATTTTGGCACTAACGCTCAAAATTTGGCGTTTTTAGTCTTCAAAAAGCACTAAAAATAGTGCCAAAAGCACCAAGTTGGCATCGCTGTTTACAACAGATAAGAGTTAAGTGGCAAATACAAAGGTCTTGATATCTTAGAAGAAAAAAAAACTGAGTTTATTCTCGTCAACATTATAATTATTGAGTTGTCTAATTCAATCATTCGATTAATTGGCTTTGAGTTTATTTTAAATTTTTTTATTGATTTATTCAATCAAATGCTTTCATTGAAATAATTTATATTTTTAATCAGTTTGTTTTACATACGACTGTAAAGTCTACATTTTAAAATTAATTAAATTTTTTTATGGAAAAAAAAACCTCGAATTTGTTATCATGAAAAATATTTACAATTTTATTCAGAAAACTGAGATGCGCCTTAATACTGTTTGTTTTAAATAAGCAACACAAGTGAGTAGTTGAAAATTTGCTTAAATTCTTCAATTCAAGGTAATTCGTAGCAACCAGCCAAGGAGAAGATATAAAAATTTCAAAATTAAGAGGAAGTTTTTCCAACGTAGCTAAATTGCAGAAGTTTTAAATTTTTTAAGCAGCGCTACGAATGCTCGCAGTAGATTTTTTGAAAAGTTCCTTTTTTTTTTTGAAGACAAGGCAAGCGCAAATACATACAAAAGTACGTAATTAAATTATATCTTAAGTACTTTCCAAAATTTAAATGACATGAGTAAAATTTCACATTAATTTTACAAATTAAATTATGATAGAACGAAATGTAACGACGTGCAAAGTGATGCTAGAGTGCCAACAACACATCTCGCATCTCGCATGTAATGCAATGTGCTGAGACTCATTAACTTAATGAGTTGTCATTTTCATTAAGTAAATACTAAAAAAAAAAATTTTAAAAAAAGCAAAAAAAAATACAGCAAAAGTAAGCAACGAACTCACTAGGGATGCCAAACGGGAAATCCCGAAACCGGAAATCCCGGGATTTTCGGGGTTTGTAAAATTCAATCCCGGGATTTCATTTTCGGGACTTCTTAGCAATTTTTATATAAAAACTTTATAAATTCATTTATTAAATTGATTTTAAGGTATTTTTTATAATATTTAAAAGTCTCATACAATTTTGTACGTACAGTTTTAACAATTTAACGACTTTCTTACGATTATCTTCATCAAAGCTGCTACAATATATGTACATTTTAGAATTATTTTGAAAACAAAAGAAACATATTACCTTTGGAAGGGAAATAACATTTGAAAAATTCATTAGTTTGACAAATTTATTCCGTCTTATTCTATATTATGAGGGCAATTATAATTAAAATTCCACGAGAAATTTTTCCCGGCGAATAATTTCAAACAGTAGCAAATAATGGCTCCACGAAAAATCGCCCAAAACCAAATCGCCCAAAAATAAAAATGAAAAATCGCCCAAAATTTTTCCATACAAAATTTGGGTGATTTTTCATATGAAAAATCGCCCAAAATTGCTCAAACATTTAAAAATTAAAAGGAAAAATACACCCAAATACCATGGTGGAGAAAATTCTTAAGGACGGCAATGCAGGAAAATGTTATTAAACAAAAAAACTTGGCAAAGCAGAAAATATTTATTAATCAGCGCCGTGTGGGGAAATACCATGGTGGAGAAAATCCTTAAGCCCGGCCGAAGGCCGGTAGTGCAAGAAAACGTTCTTACGCAGGAACACTTTGCAAGGTAGAAAATATTTTAGGCAGCGCCGTGTCAGGATACACCATGGTGGAGAAAATCCTTAAGCCCCGCCGAAGGCCGACAGTGCAAGAAAACGTTCTTACGCCCTGTCGGGAAACACCATGGTGGAGAAAATCCTTCAGCCCGGCCGAAGACCGACAGTGCAAGAAAACGTTCTTACGCCCTGTCGGGAAACACCATGGTGGAGAAAATCCTTAAGCTAGGCCGAAGGCCGGCATTGCAAGAAAACGTTCTTAAGCAGAAAAACTTTGCAAGGCAGAAAATATTTATTAGGCAACGGCCTGTCGCGAAACACCATGGTGGAGAAAATCTTTGAGCCCGGCCGAAGGCCGGCAGTGCAAAAAAACGTTCTTACGCAGGAAAACTTTGCAAGGCAGAAAATTTTTATTAGGCAGCGCAGTGTCGGGGAACGCTATGGTGTAGAAAATTCGGGAACGAACGAACATTATTTACGCTTCTCTATAACTTTTCTTTTTTCATTTTAATATAAAAATGAAATTACTATAATTTTAATTTTTTTCTGGTGTTTTTTAATTTTGGGCGATATTTCATTTTTTTTGGGCGATTTTTCATTTTTTTTGTTGATTTTTCATTTTGAAATTTTGGGCGATTTTTCGTTATCATTTATGGGCGATTTGGTCTTGGGCGATTTTTCATGGAGCCGCAAATAATAGGGAAAACAAAAAAAATCTAATTGGAAAAGGGAAAAATTTCTTGCGGAAATTAATTCATAATTGCAGTGTATAACTATCTGTATGTCGACTCCTCAACACTAAAAAAATTAGCACTTCTCTACTTGTCGGTAACAACTGAGTACTATTGACACCTCCTATTGGAGTAGAATACAATACAAGGCAAGTGAAAACTTTTTGCTGTCGGGTTGACGTAAAAGCGAGAAATATTTACAGAATAATGCGGAGTATTTTGTCTAAAAAACTGCTCGAGTGTGTATGTATGTTCTTTACATTGCAGTTCAAAATTATTTTGTTTTTTATTTAGACCGTTTAGGTAGTTTTTGATACAAACCTAAGAACCCATTTAAATTACCCATTTAGTCGGTCAAAAATGACCGACTGAATGAGTTCGACTCAATTATAGTTGTATTCGAGTTGCAGAGTAGAAGACCAGGACACTAATAAACCACACTCCTCTTAGCGAACGTATGAATACATACATATGTATCTGTTGAACTTGTAGAAAAAAGCTTATGTATGAATTTAAAATTTTTCAGTAGAGCAAATATACTGTTCAAGTGCTCAGGCAAACTTTTAATGTATGTGCCTATAAAGATGTGATCTTTAGACGTAATTAATCGAATTTTATTAGAATAGTGTATACATTTCTTTTAATTTTTCGATATGTTCAGTCTTATTATCGTTGTCATAGTCGTAATGTAATCGATAAAAAAAAGTAGATAATGCTTGGTATACATACATATGTATGTAACAACCGTTATACTTGTTGTTGATCAATCGCAATTAAAAAAAACGTTGGTAGATATATTTTTAACAAAACAATATTGTTTTTGCAACTTATTTGTATGAAAGTGAATCTAAAAATTTTTGTAAGTCAGCTTAAGCGGTAGTGCTAAAAGTCCACCGATATGTATATTCGTTTTGGTTTAGATAATAGAAAAACAAGTTTTCATATTTAGTTATTGTTTTCAGTATAAATTCTCTAACATCAAATGTGATTAATCAGCTTAAAAATAGATGAGAAAAATTCTTTTGATTTTTATTTCATACTCGAATTAGAAAATTTTTCACTTTAAAGACAAATTATGAACATAAAACCTTTTAAAATGCATTAAATTGTTATTAAAGTAATATTTATTTAAAAAATAATAATTTATTTTACGAAAAATATTTAGATCCCGAAATCTCGAAAATCCCGTGATACCGAATAATCCCGGGATCCCGAAAATCCCGAGATCCCGAAAATCCCGGGATTTTCGGGATCCCTAGAACTCACTGACTCACTGACTCATTCATGCATTTACTCGTATTATTTGCCAGCCTCCGTTCAGCCTGGCAATCAGCATGACAGCCTTTGGATCTGCGTCCATGTTTAATTAGGAAACAAAGCAAGTAGGTGAAGCTAATTAAGAGACGAAATTCCATGACAAACAAAATAAATGTTTTAAGGGCCTAATTTTTACAAAGAGCTTAAATTATTTATTTTTATATTTAAAATTTACTCTGGCATCAAAATCGCCTAAAGCCTTTAGTCTCATTGCTCATTTGTCTGTTTACAACATCATTCAATTCATTTACATATTTATTAACTCGACTTTGACTCAATGCTCTCAGTGTGTTTGATTTTTTTTTTTTTTTTTTTGCAGAGGCCAATTACTAAATTGGCCCCAGGACAAGGGAAGACAAGAAGAGCTTACGAGTATTTAGTATAAAATATACTTACCAAAACTACAATGGAGTTGTAACATCATTATTGGCTTTGCTCTTATAATCACATTTATTTAATTATTTGTTTCTGTGTTAAAGCTTTTAAAATTTTATTCTGCCTTTAAATTCACTTTAATTATGGATTTATTGTTTTAGGAAGATAACAACATTTGTTTAAGTTGCTTGCACATGCACGACATAATTTCTTTTGAACAAATTTTTCTATTCATTTAATTTAGTTATATTTAATTATATTTTCTTTTATTATTTGGCTTAAATTTATATTAATTGAGAAAACTGTAGTAAAATGTTGACAATTTTTAACACTATTTAATGTTGCATCATTTTTATACTTATTAAACCTAAAAGCAATTGCATGATAATATTTAGAATGACTTCAATATTTTGATTAATATTAGGAGGATTCAAACGGTAGTCTTAAGTGTCATTGTCAGTGCGACAATATTTTAAAATTTTTGTTTGAAGGAAAAAACAAAAGTAAAAGTAAAGTAAAGACATTGTGATACTTAAGAATCCCGTTTGAATCCCCCAAAATATTTATGTACTCTTTTAAATAATGATGTACAGTCACAAGTTTGAGACAATCACTTGTGGTTTTGCACTTTCTAATTCTTAGCCAGTTAGTATTGTTTGTTATTATTCAGAAATTTTAATACGAGGGCGGATTAATAAGTCCGTGACTTTTTGAAGGAAAATTTTTTTTTTTTTATTTTTCAACATAATGCCTTTTTAACTCAATACACTTAGTCCAACATTTCTCCAGTTTTTGTACCCTTCCAAAAAATAGGATTTTTTGAGGTCGGAGCTAAATCTCTTTCCATCTAGCCATTTTTTTAGGTTTGGAAATAGGAAGTAGTCACTAGGTGCTAAATCCGGAGAATATGGCGGATGGGGTACCAATTCGTAGTCCAATTCATAGAGTTTTGCCATTGAGACTGCACTCGTGTGCATTATCTTGACGAAAAAGAACTTTTTTCTTGGTCATATGGGGTCGCTGTCTTTTTAAATCCTCATTAAATCGGTCTAATAAGTTGGCATAATATTCGCCAATTATTGTGTTTGCCTTTTGAAGGTAATCGATGTGGATTATCCCGCCTGCATCCCAAACTCACCTTGGTCTTCTTCGCAGCAGGTTTAGACTGCTACTTGGCCTTCGGAGTACAGTAATGGATCCATATTTCATCCACAGTTACAAAACGCAACAAAAACTCATTCGGATTGCGGTTAAACAACTTCAAACAATTCTGTGAAGTTGTCACACGTTTACGTTTATGGTCAATTGAGAGCAAACGCGGCATCATTCTTGCAGACCACTTTCTTAAACCCAGCTGATCATTTAAAATCAAAACCACACTGCAATATAAAATGCCAATGGCATCAACAATCTCACGCACTTTTACTCTTCGATCGGTTAACACTATATCGTGGATTTTTTCGATATTTTCGGGTGTTATGATCGCAATTGGCCGTCCAGAACGTTCAGCGTCATTTGTACTATAGCATTGCACAGACACATCTGTTTGCACCAGTTTTGCGTGTTTTTGGTTCTGGTATGAACAAATAGATATGTATGTTATTTAGCGTTTTCTGTTACTAGTTGTAAATGTTGATTTTTTAAAGCAATTATTGTATGGTTGGGCAATGAGCAAATTAAAACGACACGTTTATTTTCTCTGTTTTTCAAAAACAAATAAGATACATAAAACTGCATTTACCGTGTTATGTTGAGGAAAAAAAATACATGGGTGATGATGAATGAATAAAAGCAAAATTTCACATACATATGTAAGTAGATGATACATGTACATGAAACACATGAGCTGCAAAAAAATGAGACACGATATGCAAGTGTAATTACTCTCAGAGCAAAATTGTCCCTCTTTATCTCTATACTTGACTGCGCCTCAAATTAACATAACGAACGTCCGCACATATATCTGCACATCATGTATTTCTTTCAATAGTGGTTTTTTTCATATATTTGTATTACAATATGTATTTTTTGAGCAAAAACAGATCAAACAGTTGCTCAGCAGCAATACAATAAGCAATTGTTATTTGTTTTCAATTGTATTTTAATTTGGAAAAGCACGCACACACAATAACTCTTATACTAGTTCTGTCGCTCACACTACAATTATATGGTACATACCATGGTATATTTGTTTTGGCTATACAAACGAGTATACAAATGCAATCCTTTAATTTGTACTTGTGCGACCATAACAAAAGTCAGTGAACCACTTTTTTACCATTTAAATCGATAGTGCAGAGTCCTCATAGTATTTATCACGCTCTTCCTTTGGCTTGATTGACGGTTTTTTTTCGCAAAAAATAATGTTTAATGAGCACACGAAATTCACTTTTTTCCATTTTCTTCTCAAAAGAAAAGGCGAGGTAGTCTGTTATCAACGGCTGCCAAACACAAACTAAATGACACAGCTTGTTAAAATTTAGACAGCAGTCAAATGACAGTTGCCTCTTGACAAGAGCAGTGTTTGCTGTTTTAATCAAGAGGCGGGAAATTCTAAAAGACACTGAGTTAATGATCCACCCTCGTATTTTATATTAAACTTATTAAGCAGTGCAAACTAACGACCGGTTTGCTATAAGTTACATATTTCCATATAACAAACAATTTCCTCAGACCCAATTGTTTTATATTATTATTTCCTAATAATTGGTTGTAGTGAATTTTCACTTACAATGAAGCAGAATTAAAAAAAACGTGTTTAATTATTTAATTAATTAGTGAATTATTTTTCCCTTTTTATTAAAATCTTTTTTTTTACCAAGTTAGTTTTTTTTTTTTGTACTGATGTATGTTGGTTAACTAAATTTGAATTTATAAAACATCGATGTCCAAATTTTTGGTGAGTTAGGGCATTTTGCCTTACATTAAACTAGGGATTGCCGTTCGGTTTTAACCGAACCCGAAACCGAAACCGCGGTTTTTAGCCCATAAAAACCGAAAGCGAAACCGACAAAAAAAACCGTCGGTTTTTAAGTTTTACTTTAACATTATTATCTTGTTTAAAAATACAGCAAATGTTCTTTACATTGAAGACTTTTATACATTACTAAACATTCTGTAACAATAAAAGGTAAGAAAATTGTAAAATTTTAAGAATATTTAACAATTCTTTGCAGGAAGAATTGTAATCTGTTATCAAGAAATCTCTAGCAGATGTAAAGCAAGAATACGACAATTTTAACGTTTTTCGACAAGAATTTGTACTTTATAAAAAAAAAAACGAACAACAAAACAACCAACATATTGCTTCACAAGGCAATAACGCAATAAAGCCCTCTTCAACTGAAAGCGAAAGTGTTTTCTGTCGCTGGTAACCTCTGCACAAAAATAAGATTTCGTTTAAACGACTCTACATTGAGCACTTTAACGTTTCTGAAATTTTATTACTTGAATAATTAAATATAAATCTTTTATTCTTTAGCTTTTTATACACATACTCACTACTAAATCTACCTTTTCTAATATAAGTACCTGAATTGAATACAAACCAGAGAAACTGTATCACTCCTATAGTAACAAATTTCCAGAAATATCTTCGCTTTTTTGGTTCCCCTTATCATAAATAATCTGCCTTATCAAATACAACTACGACTGTTTGGCAATAGATTAAAGAAAAATTGTCTTCTTTAATCTATTACCAAACAGGTGCAGTCGTATTTGAAATACGACTGCCAACCACGATAAGGCAAAATATTTTTCACGTGCATTTTTCCACTTTTCCTTTATTTTTGCAGGCAAACGGAATTATTACATCGAACAATTTCGATATTTTTCTTCGAATTATATTTTAAAAGTTAAAACTATTCATGCTTAATCCTTACGATTGTTAACAATAATTCCCCACAAAAATTTTTTTCATAGAGTATGAATCTGTTTGGTTGACAAACAGTAAATTTTATGGTAGTGCACCACGGTGGTATATTTAATGAAAAAATAGCTAAATTCACAGAAGCGCCTCCATGAGTACAACTTTAAATTAAATAAACTTCATTTATAACCTAAAATTTTTTTGACTTTTTTATTTAACCTAAATTTTTAATATTTTCAATTAATTTTTAAGCTTTACAAAAACTTTTCCTTTTTAACATTCACGTGGACTGATAGCGGAAAAAAATTTTCACAGGATATTCAAGATAGCATTTTTCTCTTCGAGGGGAATGAAAATTTCAAATTAAGAAAAATTCCATTTGTTTTTCACGATAGGGATGATTACACTGCACAACAGTGATTTGGATGTTTAAATAAAAACAGCCGATCCTACTGTATTTTTGTCTCCTGATTACGACGGTGTCATTAGTTTTTCCTTATCAGCTCTAGTTTTGAACATATAGTGTCATTTAGGATTTGCATAATTTGCATCTCTTTTTGTGTTATACCGTTAATATATTACGAATGGTACTCCAAACTTAAAAATACTTTCTAGATTATTTATCTACACAAAAATCCGCTTCATTTAAATAGATTCTCATTGATGAGTATATCAGGGTATCTGACTATTATTGTAAGGATGTTAAAAATCGTGTGTTCTTAGTTTAGTCCTTTTAAAATTTTTTATTATAATTTTTTTTCACCAAATATAACTAATTCTTATGTATTTTTGTTCGCTGATTACAAAAATAGCTATATTTATTTTCTAGCACCCCTAGTTTCATAAACAAAAAATTCTTGAAATTTTTCTTTTCGAAATCCATCCAAAAAAATTTTTTTTATATTACATTTGTCCATTTACAAGTTATTAGTGCAATTATTACGCAAAAAAAAAATGTTGTAAGGACCAGTCCAGAAAATTTTTATGCTATTTGTTGTTAATATATCACATGTTTTAAATTTCCAGCTTTTATGAAATAAAGAAAAAATATATCTGATATATTAACTACAAATAGCATAAAAATTTTCTGGACTGGTCCATACAACATTTTTTTTTTTGCGTAATAATTGCACTAATAACTTGTAAATGGACAAATGTAATTTTTGTAATCAACGAACAAAAATACATAAGAATTAGTTATATTTGGTCAAAAAAATTATAATAAAAAAATTTTAAAAGGACTAAACTAAGAACACACGGTTTTTAACATCCTTGCAATAATACTCAGATACCCTGATATACTCATCAATGAGAATTTATTTAAATGAAACGGATTTTTGTGTAAATAAATAATCCAAAAAGTATTTTTAAGTTTGGAGTACCATTCGTAATATATTAACGGTATAATACAAAAAGAGATGCAAATTATGCAAATCCTAAATGACACTACATCTTCAAAACTAGAGCTGATAAGGAAAAACTAATGACGCCATCGTAATCAGGAGACAAAAATACATAAGGATCAGTCATTTTTATTTAAACATCATAAAAAACCTCTATTTTGTTGTGCAGTGTTATTTTTAAATCATAGTTTGTCTTTCTAGCACACATACCTATTTATATACATGCAGATTTTTAAAACCGAAACCGAACCGAAACCGACCGGTTTTTGTGGCTCAAGACCGAAAACCGCGGTTTTCTAATTTCCACGGTTCTTGGCAAACCCTACGTTAAACGATATATGTATAGTATTAATATATTCCTGCAAAAAATTTTGTAAACTAGATGAATAGTATGAAATACTGCCAACTATTATTGAGTTCCATCACAATTAATAAGACCAAAGAAAAAAAACAAATATCTACTCAAAATTATAGATTTTTTAATCGTTTTCTGTCCCAGCATAAATGTTTCCTTCCAAAATAAATTACTCTTCCTGTTTTCTTCACTAATATGAAAGTAAAAAGTTCATGAAGGTATGTTCACTTTGTATAAAACAAGAGAAAATCTTTCAAATATGTACACAGAAAAAATTATTCCCAAAAAATTTTCAAACAAACGTGTGTTTTGAAATATAATTTAGTTCCAGTAAATATTTTTTACTGTTCCAGTAAATAATTTGTTCGAATTTTATTGTATGTAAAAAAAACTGTATAAAATGAAAATTATCTATATAAAGTAAAATTTGTAAAAAAAAAAATTTAGATTTATTTTTTTTATATTTTAATTATATATATATATATATATATATATATATATATATATATATATATATATATATTTAAATTTGCTATTTTCAGTTAAATGTATTTTTAACCCCCGACTAAAAAAAGGGGTGTTATAAGTTTGTAGTGTGTGTCTGTGTATCTGTGTGTCTGTGTATCTGTGTATCTGTGTGTCTGGCTGTGTCCACGTACAGGCCAAACGGCTGGACCGATTTTCATTTAGTTTTTTCTTTTTGAAAGATGGCTTGATCGAGAGGCTTCTTAGCTATGTTTGAAAAAAATCGGTCCAGCCGTTTAGAAGATATAACATCTTTTCTGAAAAAAGTCGGGGGTTTTTAAAATTTTTAATTTTTGTTATTATATACTGTAAAAAAATTTGTCTGATTTTTTTTAATTTTTTCTACAAATTAGTTTATAGATATAAAAAACATTTATTTTTTTTAAAGGTTTTTGTTTGCTGTTTTCAAACTTATTATGTTTGTATATTGTGATTCTCAATATAGTATTAAGAGTCTTACTATAAACATACGGAGTTTGTTAGCTAAATTCAAAAATTTTTTTAGTTGAAGTCTACTGACGAGTTCCAAAAGCGGGAACGAAATGCTTAACCATAAAAACAAGCCAATTTTCGAAAGTAAAAAAAAATAGTTGAACCTTTTATTTTATTCAGTTATTTTTTTTTTTTTTTTCAAATAAAACTTTTACTAGTTTTTTTTTTTAATTGGTAAGAAATGTTATTGATTCAGTTAATTTATTTTCTGATAATACGAAAAATTTTAGTGAATGTGTTTGTAAATTATAAAAAAAAATTTGCTGAATAATACAAAAAAAAATTTGCAAAAATGTTTTTCTATTCCTATTAATACATTTGACTGAAAATATTTTGAGTTTCAGTTAACTTTTTTCTCTAATGCCATAATAAGTTAACTAAAAATAAAATTTAGGAAATTTATTATTCGACATATTGTCAGAAGTTTATTGTAATCTGAAATCCATTTGCTGGTGGTTTAGAAAAATAAAATAGAATCAAATCGGGTATAGGTTATTTGCTGGCTTTTTTGTGTTAGTTTCTAAGCCTACTACGCTTATTTTTCTTTTGTGATTTTCAAAAATATTATTATTTGTGAATTCTCAAATAGTTCTTGAAAGTCTGTGCAGAAGATAAGAGGTTTGTGACTATTCAAAATGTGTGGTTGAAGTCTACTGATGATTTGTTACAGCAACAATGAAATGCATATAGACAACGCTAAACTACCAGCAAATGGATTTCAGATTAAAAATAAAATTTTTTTTCCAGTTAAATTTTTACAAAATTGTTATCAGAATCTACAAATTTCTTTGTAGGTCCGCATTCATACAAAATATTTACTGATTCAATGAATTTGGTTACTGAAAACGAAATAAAGTTTTTTAAAAAAATATGAATATATAAAGTATGTAAGGCTTTATTTTACGAATAATTATTTTTGATTTATAAAAGGTTTTTTAAAACAAATTTTGTTTTATAAAGCCTTTATAAAACTGAAATACTTTTTATAAATAAGGAAGGAAACATTAGTCAAAAATATTTTACATAAATCAATGAGACATAATTATTGCCTTTTGAAAATGGTAAGACCACAAACAAAACTCTAAAACTTGAATATAACTTCATTAGTTGTTGGCTTTCAGAACAGCTATAAATCTTGTAAGTGTTTTTATGGGAATTGTTACAATTTAAGTAACAATTTTAAAAAAAATTTATCCCAATTTTTTTTATAAATCTTGTTTTGTTCATCCATTTTCCTAACATCAACGCTAGATATATCACCTCAAAATCTTTGGGCTAATTATTCTACAAGCTTTTTTTTCTATAAATAATGCAGCACAGTATCTAAAATTTTACCTGTTGAGTGTAAATCAAAGTACTGAAATTTGTAACCAACAAATGTACCAATATAGTATTACAGAGATTCAATTATAATACAATACTATGAACATTAATGTTATCATAATATCATTTTTGTTTGGAAAAATTACTTTTAAAAAAGAATTGATATAAGTTGTTTGAGCCATATTCATAAAATTTTTTTAATTTTGCTACAATCTTACTAAATATTCTTAAGAAGTCTTTAAATTAATTACAGATAATTTCCTTTAGAAAGGCATTTGTTACTGATGAATTTACCGGCCCTGCCTTGATTGCAACATTACTTGTAATATAATATTGCATACTTTAAGGGATTCGGTTTTCTTAGCTTAAATATTTATTCACTTCAACTGTAAAACGTTTGTGTCATTAAAATTTAATTATTTTTTTATTTTATTTTAACACATATTTATATAAATGAAGACATTAATATTTTTTTTTTATAATTTATAGAAAAATAAGCAGACTTGTGAAATAAATATTTCTTGTTACACACGCACATATAGACACACAATCAAATATTTAGAAGCACGTTCACTTATTTTTTAGTAAATAATTGTATTTGCTTTGTTATTGCAATTTCTTAAAACATAAACATTGACAATTTATAGCAATGCTCTGGTATCCTGTTGCAATAGTAACTTTACAACTGTGTGTGCCTATCGATATCGATATGAACTCGTAATGTAAGGAAATTTATGTTGGCACATTACGTGATTTCATTTTATTTATTTTGGTTTTTATGTGGTTTATTTGTGTGTATGTGTGTGTATGTGTGTGTATGTGTGTTTTATTTTTTTAACGTTGTTTGTTATTGTTACTGTCGTGGTACTTGAAAAGGAAGTATACAATATATTTTCTTTTAGTGTTTGAATTTGTTTTATATGCTTTCCGGCGGAGCTTTTTTAACGTATCCAACTTAACCGTTCTGTGTTTGAAATGAAACTAAACTCAAAAGAAATCGTCTGATACCGACTCAACTCGTTTCTGCCTCATCACAACAATAACATGTTGTACGCGCACAAACAAGCGTACTCGTACAATAAAAAGTATGTAGAAGTATAATAAGCAGTAGAATGCATGCATGTGTGTTTTATGTAAAAATTAAACAATAGGAACAACAGGCAACATTATTTAGTAATATGGGCCAAATTCAAGTAAAGTGTTTTTTTTTTCCTTCTTTATGCAATTTTAACATTGATGCTAATAACAACACAAAATCATAATCAAGAAAAGAAGAACTTCATATAACAATTACAGCAATATAATCCAATAATTTAAAAAAATATGATAATTGGATACAGGACATCATTTATGTCATAATGGTTTTATTTGAAACGAAAATTATGTTTAATAATTCAAACTGCATCCAAAATAAGTACTTTATTAATTTTAGTAAATTGTAGAGTCCTGCGCCTTGAATTTTCCCTCTCTCATCTCACTTATCAACTCAACTCGATTTTTATTCTCTATTACTTTAAAATACTGGGAAATAATGCTTTTAAGCTTTGAATGTGTCACTACTTTCAATTGCTTTGCGTTAAATCAGCTGTTGGCAAGCTGCTTTATGAATACAGACGTATGCCTGTGTGTGTGTGTGTGTGTGTGTGTGTGTGTGTGTGTGTGTGTGTGTGTGTGTGTGTGCAGTTAAGTGTCTGCCTTAACAAAAATTGTGTTAAATTTTTCTTTTAAGGTCTTTAATCAGAATTGACAGTTGAACTTTAAACACACACAAACACACGCATGTGCTTGCATGAGTATAATTGTGGCACACAACCACTACTGACCAACATTTGAAATGTAAAAAATTATTTTTACTGATACTTATTTGTTTGTACTCGCTTATGTTTATTCCCGAGAAACCAAAATTAGGAAAACTGAATGCAAGAAAAAAACAAACAAGGGATTGATTTGTCGTTTTGTGGCAGAAAATTATTTTTTTTTATTAAATGTTTAACATATTGCACTTACATAGAGGACAACGAATATAACTTTATGGAGCTGTTCCAATTGGTTTTCCCCTAAAATGGTATATAAAGCACAAAATTAAACTGGTTTCTACAAACATTTTCTAATTAATTTATCTATAAGATATTGTAATCTACCCCACGGTTGCCAGAAATGCAGATTTATCTGGATTTTGCAGATTTTTACCCTCCAAAAAGACGAAATGCAGATTTGAAGATTTTTGGCCTAAAAACGCAGATTTTTCAACTTCAATTATAGCGCATGTTTTAATTTTTCCTAATACTGCTACTACTTCTATTTTCTTTTATGTGTGAACGACTCACAGTTTAGAGAGTTGCAATTTTTGAACTTAGAAGACATCATTAAAGGAAAAGAAGAAGTAACTTTGGTAAGCTACTGGAAACGAATATCTGATATAAGACGTGCTTATTCTGATTACGATTTTGCAGCCCCCTAAGTTTATTCAAAATGTAATGTCTTTACCACATTCATTTGCAAGTGTCGAAAGAATTTTCAGTCAAATAAGCTTGAATAAAACAAAACTTCGAAGTCCTCTGGATATTTATGCAACAAATTAAATTACTTTTTGTATAATTTTTAATATATCTGATTTCTTTTCTCATTAATTTTATGTTATTTGCACATAGGTTAGGAAGAATTGTGCTATACCGCATCTCCACTCATTTCGTTTCTCCTAAAGAAGTGCGAGTTTTCACACGCAAACTTTACTTTGCAAAGTCTTGAGAAAAGAGATCTTGTTCTTTCTTCAACAAACTCAAGACTTTGCAAAGTGAACTTTGCGTTTGGAAAAACCTCCAAACTCATTAATAGACTTCAACCAATGTGGCAGCTAATTGTTAAAAGGTAATTAGAAAATAATAATGGATTAAAAATCAAAAAAGTTATCTTGGAAAGATTTTGCTTGAAGCTTATTCTGCCGTATTCATAAAAAATAATTTTGGCTTACAAAACAAACTTTGGAAATTTGTTTGTTAAAGGTTCTGTAACCCAAAATAAATTTTATGAATATTACCTATTATGTTTGTGTACGTAATTCTTAATAACATATTGATAGTCGTCCTAACAAACATTTTTTAAAATTTATTGGTTGAGTTTATTAAGCAGAAACGAAATGCACATTCTTCATACATTAAACAAAGGCTTATATTCATCAAAAATAAATCGTGCTTGATAGTTATTTTAAGAAAATTTTTTCTAAGAAATTAAATTTAATACATTTTAAACCGAGATTAAATTTTATGAATATGGGTTATCGAAAAAATATTTATGTTACACATGTATGTCAATTTTTTTAACAAAATATAAAAAAAAGTTGTTTTAAAAATTGCTTTGAAGATTTTTTGAAGATTTTAAAAATAAAATGCAGATTTTGAAGATTTTTTCGTAAAAAATTGTTAAATTTTGCAGATTTAATTCTCAGAAATTCTGGCAACACTGCTCTGCCCGGACCATTTCGCAGTAGGATGCTTCTTACATTTTTGAGCAAAGGTCATAAGGAAAGGTCCGAAATTATTAATATTTAGCGCCTAAAATGATTTTTAACTCTAAATTTTTGTGATTGTTAGGATTCTTGTTAATAACAAAATGGATTTTTTTTATTTAATAAGGATGCCAAAAGAAATAAAAAGTATAAGCGCTGTGGAAAACGCTTTTAAGATAGATGCTTTACGTGAAAACTTAAGTACTTGTTAAGATTATGTTTCTGAACAAATAATTTCAAAGTAGAAATTGCTTTGAAATTATTATAACAGAAAAAGTTGCACTTATTGAAAAAGTGGCATTTATAAATACTTTATTAATATTTCTAATTACATACATACATACATATATACATACATACATATATACATACATACATACATATACATACATACAGTGTTTAAAAAACTGAAGTGATTTTCATTTCATTTCATTTTGCTTCTGCCTTCGCTTTTGAAAAATACAACAGTTTCAGTCAAAGTAAAATTAAAAAATGATTTATGACCCATTGCGCAGTACTTTCATCAGTGGATGATTTGAAAAGTTTGAATTTGATTTGTTTTTGCTTTTGGTTAGCATCTCAATTAAAAGCAGAAGCAGTCTATATGCTTTTACAAGTCGCAAACAGTTACAGTCGAAGAAGCAAAAAATCTTGCTTTTAGAATTTTGAAGCAATCGCAGTAAGGTGGTGTTTGTGCTTGCTTTTTGTCTGATGTGCAAAAACAACAACAAAAACATGACAAACACCACCAAATACTTGATTGAAACTACAGAAAGCTTCTAAAAGCACAAGCTTTTGCTTCTTAGAATGTGACTGTTTGGTATTTACAAAAGCACACAGACTGCTTATATTTTTACTAGCGAAACTAGCCAAAAGCAACAAGAAATAAAATTTAAACTTTTAAAATCGTCGACTGTTGAAAGTACTGCGCAATTGTTCATAATTCGTTTTCTGCTTCTGCTTCGACTGCGACTGTTGGTTATTTTTAACAAGCACAAGCAAAAGCATTGGTTCGCTTTAAACAGTTAGAAAAAGCCAAAGCAGCGAAAAGTAAAAATTTTACGACTTTTGCTACTTCGACTCAAGTTTTTTAAACACTGCATACATACATACATATACATACATACATATGTTTATACATATTATGTACACACATACATATGTATATAATTAAATTTTTGAGTTGTGTATTTTGGTACACAACTCAAACTCATATTCTTGACAATATGTGTATATATTGTTACGTAAAAAATATTAACCCTGTAGGAAAGAACTATCTAGAAGTATTTAACTAAAGCACTAAACATACACACATATTTACGTGCAACCACAATAATTGTGTACATAGCTACAGACATACACACATACAAATAAAAGTGCGAGCACGTATGGTAACCACCCTGTACTACCAGTAGCACACCGCATTGCCAACATAAGAGTCGTTACTTTGAAATTCAAAAATAACGGCCAATCGAATTATCTACAAACGCCTAGAAGCAGCAACATGAATTTTCCCGATTGTGCTAGAGGACTGTTTGAACACCTGGCTACCAATAGTAAATGACAATACAGATGGCGGCATGTATAGATGCCATTACTAAGTACAGACATGTTATTACGCCACCTATCGGGCGAACATTCGAGAACCGGTTGCTGTACTATAAAAAGTGGCAGCATGTGCGAGAATAGGGCAGTACTAATCAGAAAGTAGTCAAGTTGATATCGTTGAGTCAGTGCTAATTAGAAATTAGTCGATCCAGCTTCGTCGAAAGTGGATAATAACGATAAGAAGTAGTTAAGTAAAGACAAGTTGTAATTTGCTTCGTTAAGAATAAAAGGAAAAACAGTAGCAAATAAAAATTGTGTGTTATTTATTTTTATTTTTGAGCAATCAAAAGAACTCACACGTTTAATAAAATTTAAACGTAACAATATGTACAATTTAGATTGGATAACTATGTATGTGTCGTTGGCTACAGAGATGAATTTTGACAAATTTATCCTTTAACTTAATAATAACACGAGTATTTATCAATACAGCGAGTTTTCACAGTACAACTCAAAAACAAACTAATAAATAAATTGTCAAATTAACATATTCATACTCGTAAATTCAAAATAAATTCAGTGAAGTGCGACTTTGATCCGCGCACGAAGGGTTCTGTACGGACATTAGACTTGTAATTCAATATGAACTTTTGCCTATATAATATATAGTTTTGCCATTTTTTTCCTTTTTTGGGTTTTTTCGGTTTTGTCGATTTTTTTAAGTTTTGGAACTTTTTTTTCTCGTTTTGTCGATTTTTTCGGATTTTGGCGTTCTTTTCATTTTGGCGATTTTCTTAATTTTGGCGATTTTTCTTTTTTTTTCATTTGGGCAATTTTTTAATTTTGACGCCCTTTTCGCGTTTCGGCGATTTTTTCGTTTTGTAGCGTTTTTTAATTTTGGTTTTTTTTCGGTTTGTGACGTTTTTTCATTTAGGTGTTTTTTTAATTTTGGCGCCTTTTTCGCGTTTTGGCGATTTTTTCTGTTTTTGTCGTTTATTTTTCATTTTGGCGATTTTTTCATTTTGTCGATTTTTTCGCTTTTGCTGATTTATTTTAGTGTTAGAAATTTTTTTATTTCGGTTTTTTTTTGTTTTTAGGGGTTTTTTTTTTTGGTTTGACAATTTTATAATGTTCGGATTTTTAGTTTTACCGTTTTTGAAAATTTCAAGAGTTTGCCTCTTACGGCAAGTTGTCAAAATTGCATTAACTGATGGACCACCCTTTAATTTGAATTTTTTAAAATTTTATTTTATTTATTGTTGTAGTCTGTATAAAAATACACTAATTTTTGCAAATGTCAAGTGTCAATATACATAATATGTACATACAATTGTATGTATGTACATACATATATATACTACATGGGATTTTAACATTTTTCGTTGCTCGATTTGGAACACCCTTTAATTTTTAACTCTCATGTATTTTTCGTTGTAGCGGCCAAGGCTCTAAATACTATGTCCTAATTTCAGATCAGTAGCTCTTGCGGTTCCTGAGAAAATAGCTTGTGACGGACAGACGGACAGAAGGACAAACGGACAGATGGACACACGGATAGGGTAGCGAAAACAATAGGGTTCCTTTTCACATTTGGTTTTCAGAACCCTAAAAATACCGATTTGACAACAACATATACAACAACTACAATAAAACTTATAAAATTCTACCAAAAAAAAAATGATTTGAAAATTCTTTGGTTTAAAAAAAATCTCTAAATATCTAATAACTGATTTGCAATTGTACTTATGTATTTGTAATTGTACTTATCTTTTCAGAGGAAATTTAAAAATAAAAGTTATTGAATACCGGCATTTTTGTTATTGAAACTGAAAAGTACATATTTTTTTATTGTTTACAGATGTACATACATATTAGTGTCCTGCACAAGATATCTTATAAGAACTTTCGGGACATGAGGGATTTTTCAAATGCTTTACTACAGCGAAATCTTCTAAAACAAACGTTAAAAACACTGTTTGCAAGAAATTTGTTTGAGTATTATAGGTATAGGAGTAAAGAAAAAAATACTTCGTGACGGAAGAATTTGTGATCAGCGATGCCAACTTGGTGCTTTTGGCACTATTTTTAGTGCTTTTTGAAGACTCAAAACGCCAAGTTTTGAGTGTTAGTGCCAAACTAAGAATAAGCACTAAGTAGTGCTTTTAAGAAATTTATGTATTTCCTAAAATTACTTTAATAAAAGCTTGGTGTATTTATTTTTTCAGTATTAAAACATACCTTTCTCGTCTGATATATTTCATTAATGATGATTCTATTGCAGATTAAACATTATTTGACTTCGCTCGTTTGAATCTTCACTCGTTTATTACGTTAGTGCTTTTTACACTTTTTAGATATCAAAATTACGCTTTTGGATGCTTTTTTTAAATTTTGATGTGCTTTTAGAGCCAAAAAAGTTGGCATCGCTGGTACATATGCACAAATGTATGTAAGTATGTAAATGCTACCACCACCTCCGTTTAACAAACTCATCAGCAAGGACAGGGGTTTCATGCAAATGCATGTTTTTCCCCTTAAGCCTGATAGTGGCAAGAACGAAATATCTTTACGAAACATTGAATTTGCGTGAAAATGGCATCGATTTGTTAGTGCATATTTTTGCATATTTTATTGAAAATGCATATTTTTGCATAATTTGGCCATATATGCATATTTTTGTCTCATACTTTGGTATAATTTCATGGTTTTTGTGTCATATTTGCTCAAAAGATAAAATTTAAAAAAAAAATAAAAAATTATTGACATTATTAACGCAAGACACTTGGCAAATTCATTCGCTTGCATTGTTTTAGAATTGTAAAAGGAATGCACAACCACACACGCCTACCAAATATAATAAACATTGTCATATTGATGATTTCAAGAGGAAATCGTCTGCTATTAAAGCCGAAAGTAGTTAAACAATTCTGCGGAAACTTGATATTGTTTTTAAAAATGACAGATTTAAATAAATCTATGTAATAGCTAGAATTCAATCCGTTGTAATGGTTGAGTTAACTAAATATGTAGCATATATATGAAAAAAATTATTTAAATTTGAGCCTTTATTCAATGCATAAAAGCTTTCTAAAAAAAACTTGATAGAAATAATCGTTATATCATTTATAATATGGTGTACAAACTTAATATAAAAGGCTTGTACACTCACCTCTTGAGAAAATAAAATATTTTTGTGTCCTTAATTAGTTTTATGTGAACTTAAGTCTTTTCTTTTGAACAAAAAATTTTTAAAATATGTGCATATTTTATTGTTTTTAGTGCATATTTTGCGTTTTTAATGTCATATTTTAAGCGCCTAAAATACCTTTCTTAAGTGCATGAAGTCCTTGTCCCTGCTCATCAGCATAAATTTGCTTTGCTTAGTTAGTTTGGGTTTTAGTATTATATTTGCACGCGATGGTAATGCTTTTAACTACAGCAGCTTTTGCTTTTTAACATGTAAAAAATTTAAAAATTTGCAACTTACTTCTGTGTAACATATTAAAAAGTTTACAGAAAGCTTTAATAGTACTCCTGCTTGCAATCGGTGCCACTTCATTAAATCAAAGCTTTCGGCAATGCTGCCATCACTTTTTTGTGTTATTGGACATAGTCCAACGATGAACATAACGTTCACTGTTGCCAGTTTAGAATTTTCACCGCTAGACTTGGCATTTTCATTAGTTCAAAAGCAATCAACTTTCAAAAAATTCTGCTAAATGCTTTCTGGCAGAATTTGTTGAAAATCAAAAATTGTATAGGGTATTTTTCTCATAAATGTGCATGTATTGCAGGGTAAAGTTTCCCTTATGATCTGCACTAGCAACAGTGCAACAACATGAGCATAGGATCCAGCTAACTCCTTAATAATCAATTTCAATGTATTTTTAATAAAAAAAAAATATTTTACTGAATAAGCAAAATATTAATTTGGGATTATTAGTGCGATAAAAAAATTTTAAATTACATTTTTAAAAAACACAAATTATTAACTATTTGATGTTTGTATGTGCTATAAAAATACCCGTAAATACTAATAAGTTTGTATAAATATGTAATTCAAAGCTATTTCAATATTTTTTTCTACATTTAAATCTTGCATTATACTAGAACATTTTAGCAGAATTTTTTGACCGATCTAGCATTCTCTCAGTATCATTTTCTGGCAACACTGATGACGTTTTTCACAAGATACATCGTCGGTTGGTTTCTGGTTTGATGTATGGTACCTTTTAAAAAAAATTGAATTATTGATTGACTGTATATGAATATTGTGTTGTCCTCTTTCCAAATTCGTTATCAGTTTTCCGATATCTTGAATATATCAACAGATAAAGAGCTGCAATATTGCGTTATTTCCACAATTGTTGAGCATTGTAAACTCTGTTTTACGGCAATCGAAAATTTTTGGGATATGTGGCACATTTCCCAAGTAAAAGTATTAATATTGTTATTTGCATCTGTTATGCATTATAATGCGTAATCAATGCATATTCTACTCAAAGAACGTGAATCAAAGCAGAGTAAAAAAAATTTAATCATTGTGTTATGTTTTAATCAAATGAATTGATATTTATTTTTTATTAATAAAACTTCTTTTATTAAATATATTGAAATTTCTTCCGTTGCTTTTCCTCTAAAAGTCATATTATATGAATAAAACTGATATTTTCACCTTTTATATCTACTTAAATTATATATAAAGAGTAATTTAACCTACTTGAACAATATTGTTGTTATGATTTTGACACGCGTTGACAAAGATTTTTGTCATTTTTGCTTTAAGTCGTAACACTACGACCATACGAACAGTTTGATGTCTCTTAACACAAGCAATAACGTCGGCAGAATGATGACGTCAAATTGCTTGTGTTCAACAATATATTTAGAGGTGGCGAACACGTATATTCAAATATATTTGCTTTTTATTCACATAAATACTTAAATTGTCAATAATTTTATCATTTTCTAACTTTTATTGCTTTTATGCAGTTAAAACTTTTGTTTTCTATTTTTACGTTGAAAAAAATTTAATATTATTTTTATTTGACAGCATGTGTTAAGGATTGTTGTTCAGCAATGTATTTTAACATTTGTTGCTGAATATATATTTGAACATATATTCATACGGTCCACACGCTAATAAGCTATGTACAGACGATTGTCAGATCTTACAATATTGTCAGATCTGGCAATGTGCTGACAATGTACTGGCAATCGAAAATCCCCAGCACAATATTTCGTGTCAGTTCACATGGATGTCAGAAAATCTTACAATTTATTGCTAGACGGTTGTATGACAATAAATTCATCTGACAAAATCGTCAGTAGAAAAATTGTCAGTTCACACGGTTGTCGTATGCACAAATTGTTCGATCTGTTGTTATGCGTTGCCAGACTTAAACCATTTGTTGGCCATTGTTAAATATTTATCGTTTGTGTTTGTGTTAAATGTAAAAAGTGAAAGTATAAATTATTATGGACCATAAAGAAGCAATTGCAATGATTTTGTCTGCATATATTTTATTATAAACTTTTTCTTTATATTTTTTATGCAGTGTTGCCCATAGAAAGAATTATCTTACAATGACGCCATTGTCAGATGCATGAACTTCGCACATCTGAGAATATTAAAATGTCTGACAAATATCTGGCAATAATTTTACAATGTGTTCACACGATTGTTAGATGTCTGACAATATGTTGTCAGTTGCTAGTCTTGCCATGGACTGACAATGCTTTTTCTGGCAAGGTCGTCTGACAAAAATTGCCAGTTCACACGGTTGTAAGAAATTTTTAGCATATTTTACTGGCAATATTGTATTGTTATCGAGTAAACAAGCCCCAATTTTTTGGTTAAAGTGACGTTGATGTCGCCAACTAGAATAAGGCTGAATTACAGTTTAATTAATAAGTCAAAAATTGGACCTTATATCAATTAACATATTATTTACCCTACGTCTTGACTAGGAATATATATTTCAGCAGTTGTCACAATTATATTATTGCTAGTGGAGACAGCTCATTGCAGGTACTTGCAATATATGTTGCAATAATTGTCAATGCATTTTCGTTAACAATTATTGCAAGCATGAAACGTCAAACTCGATGTTAATATGTATTCGACTTTTCTGTATTGCATTTGACATTTACACATTATTAGTGAATTTGGGAAAATAAGTTGGAAAAAAAGAAAAATAGTTTCTTAAAAACGTGTGTAGTAAAATAATTTGTATAGTAATAAGTTTATGTAAATAAAAATTTGTTGGATTAACCAGATATTTACAAGTGAATTATGTTCTTGCTATGCACCTTTTCTGTTGACTTTACCCATATTGTGAACTACGATTTCCCATATCCTTAACATAAGCAAAGCAATCAGCAATATTGTTCCGTAATTCCTGCCGGCGTTATTTCTATATTGCCAACATATTTATTTCTTGTCGAGAAGGGGGTTAACACTACGACCACACTAGCAATTTGATGTGTCTTAACACAAGCAATAACGCCGGCAGAATGATGACGTCAAATTGCTTGTGTTCAACAATGTATCTAAAGGTGGTGAACACGTATGTTCAAATATATTTGCTTTTATTCACATAAATACTTCAATTATCAATCATTTTATCCTTTTTTAATTTTAAATTGAACTTTTATTGGTTTTATTTAGTTAAAACTTCTGTTTTCTACATTTACGTTGAAAAAAATTTTATATAATTTGTATTTGACAGCATTTTTTTGACAGAGAGATTTTTGCTCAGCAATGTATTTTAACATTTGTTGCTGAATATATATTTGAAGACATATTCATACGGTCCACACGCTAATATCTTGTGTCGGCAATCGAATTTGACAGTTGCCACGGCAATAATTGCCAAGATTATTGCTCGTGTGGTCGGCATGTAAATTGCACTTGAAAATAAATGACATGAAAAAGCCAAAAATAGCTGTTAGTGAAAAAGACAAAAATGTTTTGTTGGACAATTTTGGTCTTACCACTGAGATAGAAAACTATGTTTGTACGTACCAATAATAGAAAAATATAAGAAATTCACATAGCGTACACATTAATTAAAATTTTAAACAAGGTTTATCAATACACGCTCTGTGTGAGTAATATAGGCGATTAACTCTTTCTCGTTTAATTTTGCTCAAAATATGTCAACTGTTGCTTACAATTCTCGTAGCCATGGTTTTTAGTTTTGTAAAAGTTGTTAAAAATTGCTTACAATTTTCCCAAGCCATTAGTTATCTTTTGTTTTATTTTTTTTTCTGATAATATTGTATTTTTGTATTGAATTTTATTTGATAATATACATTTTTAAATACATGTTGAATGAAAACCAACGAAATTTCATAAATAGTTTATTCCTTCAAGCTGCTGTATTATAGCATGTGTTTGTGATCAACTCTGTTTTAGTTGTTTTGACATTCACTCGTTGTTTTTCTCCAAGCAACGACCTTCAAACAACCTTTTGACATTTTCTTATCATCAATTTTTTTTAAACTCGCTCACATTTTATTTGGAAATAAGTCGTATTTTGTTCGCCCTCCAGAAGAGAAGCAGTAGGAAAACTCCGGGAAACCCAAGAAAATATAATTGGGAAAATTGAAAATTTTTGTTCTTTGAAGGTGAGTTTTATAATTTTTCCGAAACGGGACGTGATAAAGTGGGTGGAAATTGATGTGGAAAACATACAAAGTGCATTCACCATAAACGTGATGAGTAAAAGTATTTCGTAACCACTTTCAGCAGAAAGTGTGTGTATGAATGTGTGTGTATGAGTATGCGAATAAATAACTTGTGAAAACAAGAATATTTTAATTTGTTAAAAAATATTACTTTAAACTTGAAAAATATGTATGGAAAATCAACTTCATACTTTCATACATTTCTTTTTCTCATAATGGAAATTAAAAAAAGTAGATTCATTTTGTTTCAAAACTTTTTCGTCCAGTGCTTGCCAAACTTTTTGATATGCATGGGTGATTTTTAGAATTTTTTGCCAAAATTTTTATTGCACATTACGGTCGCATTTGCATGTCTTTAGTAAAGTTTCGGCTAGTTCTCTTTCAAATTTAAAAAACAATTTCTCTTATATTTGTTTTATTGTTTAATTTATTGCATTGCATTTATTTATTATACGATTTAATCATGCGAAACAAAAGTGAAAGCATTAATGAAATTGAAAGAAAAATAAATTGAATTTAATTATTTATCTGTTGTGAAAACATGACCCCAAAATGTATCATCAGAAATTCATTGATTTCGTAAAAGTAACTATCGATGGTAATCCGAATTACAACAGAATATATCGAGAGACTATATTCAAAATACGTCAACTCAAATTCGGTCAAAATGAGTTTCCGATGGCAAATACCTTCCCTATGCACTCTTCATCTGTAATATAAATTTCTAGTCTAAAAATGTATTTATCTCGTTTTATATAAATTTTTTCATTCTGCTATCTCAAAGTATAATTTTTTTTTTTTGTGAAAATAAATGTTAACTCATGTAAAAAATTTCCAATTTCGAGCTGACCACCTCTAGTTGGAAGAGGCTTTCAGTCAGGCTTAAGTTAATTTTTTATGGTATTTTAAGTTTTATCTTGTAACTTTTCAATTCTTATATACCTATATATATATATATATACTATAGTATTGAATAGTGATGCACGAATATTCGCATTCGTATTCGAATTGCCGAATATGCGACAATTTTTAATGCGAATACGAAGCATTCGTATTCGTCCAATTCAGGCGAATACGAACGAATACGAATATTTTTCCAAAAAAATTAAATAAATAAATGCATAAATCCTAAACTAAATTTAAATAAATGGATAAAAATATTAGTTTGTACGAATCCATTAATATTTTTATAGAAATTTGTGCTTTGTATCATTTTCAAAGATTATTTACTGACGAGCATTAAAATTTTGGGTAGTTTTTATTAACTTTAAAGTACGCCAACAGGAGTATGGAGTTCTTTTTCATAATAATTTTTTAATATTTCATATTGTAGGCGTAAAAAGAGCCCTAATTTAATGTCTATAAATTTCACATTAAATATTCGTATTCGTATTCGCGAATATTGTTTCAAATATTCGTATTCGCGAATATAAGAAATTGACATTCGTTACATCACTAGTTTTGAGTAACAGATTTCACAAATTGATTAAAAATAAATATATTAAAAAAAATATACATCGTGATTTAAATATGCCACTAGTGACTGAAGAAATTTCAAATTGTGCTTATCACTACTTATGTATTATTAATAACTATCACTTAGTTTATGTCCGACATTGGTTGGGCCTAATAGTTATATTTTAAATTTAAGATTTGAAAACCCCCAGGGGGCAAATTTCTGTTCGTTTTTGAAGTTGAAGAATTTGTACTTGTCAGCATTTAAATCAATCAGTCAATTTTATTAGCTTACGGGCTTGCTCGGAGTTTGAAGTGGTTCGTATCAGTAGTTGTGGTGTTTTTTTTTTACTATTTTTTCTATCACTTTTACTGGGTTCTTATTTTAGAAGATAATCACCCCTATTCTGCGTTTCGATTCGAATCGAAAATTTCTCCGTTTGGCAACTTTGGTATTCTGCGTTCCGTTCTTCGATTTCTCTTTCGATTCTATGTATTCTGCATTTCGATCGTAACTACGTTTTTGTAAGTTGTTATTTTAGTGGCGGAGCGTTTTCAATTTTTGTTTGTTTAGCTTTAAAAGGTGATTAATTCAAAAAATAATGCAAGTATTAAATGAAAGAAGGTTTAATTAATGAACTAATATACAGTTTGTTTTGTTTTTCTGTACTGAAATGCGATTTTTATTTAGTTTATTACATGTAGAACAGTTGACACATACCTATTTAATGGCAACGAAAAACGATTTTGTCTACGGATTTAATTAAATTTAAACAAATAAATTTTATTTTTGTGTTACAATTATGTGTAAAAAATTAAAATATCACCTCCGCCGCGACAGGATTCTTCAGACTGGAAAAGTTTGGCCACAAATACCTCTTGCTTATCCCGTTTTTTTAACTCTCTGTACTTAAATTTGCAAGAGTTTATTTAATGAAAATTTTCAAAATATTTAACTATTATTTGTTTTAATTGTTAAATCACTGTTTTGCACTAAATTTAACTTTTTGCTAAAAATTTTGCAAAATTGCTTAGTTTTACTGTTCCTATTTCACCCGTTTCAAAGCAAAGCAGCAGGTTTAAACATACTCTTCTCTTCTTCTTTTTCTTTCGATTCAGTTTTTTGGCAGAATACCTCTTTTCGATCCGTCCGTAACTGAATGCGGGAACGTAATCGAAACGCAGAATAGGGGTGAATAATAATAAAATATGTGATTTATGATTACTTAAGATATGTGATTAAAAATAACTTCGTTAAACCAGAATAAAGTGCATAACCTATTTTGGAAGTAATTAAGAAGTGATTTCTAAGGAAGCACTCATTTTATTTTTTGCTGGGATATTGGGCCTTATTACGAGTATCGTATTACGACTACGATAACGACGATGTCGTATTAGATTAAAGAAAAAATGTTGCAATGTTCTTTAGTCTTCTATAAAATCGTCGTAGTCGAAGTCGTAATACGACACTCGTAATAAGGCCCATTATAAAGGGCACAATAATCAGCGAATTAACTAGTTTTTCGCTCTACTGAAAAGTTACCTTTTTTTTTGAGTTGAAATATTTTGAATATAAGCTCTCGATATGGACGTACTTTAATTCATTTATGAGGGGGCATTGAACAATTTCGCATACGTACTGTGTACCTACTATGCCCCAAGTTAAAATTTTAAAAATACATACATACGAGTACATATCTTACATTTTATTTATAAACTTTGAAATTTGATAATCGGCTGTTTGTTATCTCCACTGCTCATTATTTAATTAAATTTTTACAAACTCTACTATCAAAAAGTAAATAAGCGTTGTTGACGTACCTAATATTAAACGTATGCATATATTACATAAGTATGGAATTTGAATTTATGAATGAAGTGCTTACGTCATAAATTAAAACTACATACTATATTAAAGATTACATGCTACATTTATTTACAATTGTCTTATAGTATGTATTAGGGAAATAACGAATGTTCGCATTCGCTTTCATATTCGCAAATTATTCGCTTACTTTTGCCATTTGCATTCGCTTTTGCATTCGCTAAAATATGCGAATATTTCAAGCGAATACTAAAGACAAAAAAAATGTGTACTTCTTTTACGAAAATAGTTTGCGATTAACAAACGTCAAAATTGCGAAAGTTTTTTTAAGCCAGCATGAAAAAGATGCATATACAGGGTGGGCCAAAAGAAACCAAGGGGTGCAAAAGTTTAATAACTTTTTTTGTTTATTAACTTTTTTTTATTTTTTCTTTCAGATTATATAATATACAAAATGGAAATTTTTTTACACTAAGTATGAAAAATGATGTCTCTTAAATGACCACCGTTTTCAGCTTCGCACTGATGGGCTCTTTTTAGAGCATTTTCCATAACATCTTTCAAAACTTGTGGCTGTAGCGTTCGAATTTCTGCAACAATGTTTGCCTTGAGTTCAAGGATTGTCTCTGGCTTGTTCACATACACTCGCTCCTTCAAAAAACCCCAAAGAAAATAGTCGGGTGCTGTCAAATCTGGCGATCGCGCTGGCCAAATAATTTCCGAATTTCGAGAAATTATTCGCTCTATAAAACTTTGACTTAAAAGTGCCATTGTGTCTCGGGCAGTATGGGCAGTGGCTCCGTCCTGCTGAAACCACATACCAGGTCTGTTTTCATGAGCAGGACGTAAAAAATTTTCTATCATAAACCGATACCGCTCTCCATTTACGGTTACAGCACTTCCATCTTCATTCTCGAAGAAGTAGGGCCCAATGACATTTTCAGATGTGATCCCACACCATACTGTACACCTGATGGGGTGCAATTGGCGTTGATGAATGGCTCTTGGATTTTGAGAACCCCAGAACCTACAGTTCTGCTTATTAACAAAGCCATTCAAATGAAAATGAGCTTAAAATAATTGATCTCTGGTTTAAATAAAAAAATTCTATTGTTCTGGTTCTCTGTTCAGTTGTGAACCTCTCCATTATAAATTCTCCAATGTTGTCTATATAATCTGAAAGAAAAAATAAAAAAAAAATAAACAAAAAAGTTATTAAACTTTTACACCCCTTGGTTTCTTTTGGCCCACCCTGTACTTACAAGTAAAGCATTCTAATCAAAGCTTTAAAATTTTAGCGGAAAACTTTCTATAAATAAAGTCTCATAAATAAAAATGAAACCAAAATCCACATCTGTTTGGAAATATTTTTCAGGTTTTGAAAAAGAAAACTGTTGAACACCATTCATTTCTTCGTACAAAACATTTGAAATGCAAACAATATCAACTAGTCATTGTTAAAATGTTGAAGATATATTTTATATGTTTTTCCAAAGATGTAGAGTGCAACTTTTGCAAAAAATTTTCATAAACAATTCATTCCAATTTTTCTTAATTTGACAGCATTTCACATGAAATGTTGTACAGAGTACCACGCTTTAGGGCCAAAGTACGAATGTGTTGATTGCCTAACATTTTCAATTATTATCTATACTTATTAACCCTCGACAAAAAAAGGATTGCTATAAGTTTTTAGTCTGTGTCTGTACGAGTCCATGTACAGACCAAACGGCTGGACCGACTTTGATTTAGTTTTTTTCTGTTTATTCGAGACGGTTCTCAGCATCTTTTCTAGATATATTCGCGAGTTTTTAAAATTTTAAATTTTTGTTATTTTAATATAATTTCATATATCTTTCTGTTTTAAGAATTTGTATTTTTAACCCCCGACTAAAAAGGGGGTGTTATAAGTTTGTAGTGTGTGTCTGTGTATCTGTGTGTCTGTCTGTGTCCACGTACAGACCAAACGGCTGAACCAATTTTGATTTAGTTTTTTCTGTTTGAAAGGTGACTTGATCGAGAGGGTTCTTAGCCATGTTTTAAGAAAATCGGTCCAGCCGCTTAGAAGATATCGCATCTTCTCTAGATATATTCGGGGGTTTTTAAAATTTTTAATTTTTGTTATTAATAAATTAACAAATATTTGCTCAATTCAAGACGCAATTTAAATAAAATGCTATATGTAGTACAGTACGTCTTCATGTTCTTATATAAATTTATTTTTGTGTGATATTTTAACGTATTGCAATATTTGCATTCGCTTTCGCAGAAATTAAAATGTGTTATTCGCTTTCGCATTCGCTAAACTGGTATTCGTTACATCCCTAGTATGTATGTATGTATGTATGTATGTATTAACTATTGTCAACTTTTAAAATTATTTACCGGTAACTTCGTTCACGTGAAATTCAGAGAAAGATTCAACAAAAAAGGGATTATCCACAAAATTGTATAGATCTACAAATTTTAAAGTTAAAATATTACTATAGAGGATTATAAACATTTAATAAAACGAAGCATGGGAACTAAAAGTTTATAAAATTAAGTATTATTTAAAGGCCATTCAGGTATGTGATGGAAAATCATCGTTTTCAAAACGATTTCAAACCGATAATTTTTAAAATTTGTGATGAATTTGGATCGATTTTATGTATGATTTTTAAACCAATCGTAAGATGCTGACTTTTAAAGAGCACACTAGAAGATAAAATATAAATAATATAATAGGGCTGTGAAATGAAATTTATCAAAAATTATTGGATAGACCATTTTAAACAAAATTTAAAATGATTTATAAAACGATTAAGAGCTAGTTTTTCACATAAAGATAAACTCTACTTGTCAGTTAACTGTAGTTTAAACTTAAAACTTTGTTTTTCAGATAAAGATTATCTAGTTAAAAATCTAGGTTTAACCGAGCAGCATTGCGCAGTTAAACTCAAGTTAGAGCTGTCAAATGATAAATATACATACATACATATGCACACATGTATAAAATAAAACAGTTTTACTGAAAAATTTAATAAATAAATAAATTGGATGTTTCTTATGACGACGAAAATTTTAGCGATTATTAAACCTATAATAATTTGGATAGGACAATTGCGAGAAATATAAAGAAGACAAGAACACGTCAAAATCATTTTTATGTGTGTAATGAATTGGAATTCTTTCAAATATTTCCTTGGATTTAAATTTTTTTTTGTAGTTTATTTTTGGAGCGTCATTATTTTTAAGTACATATTACTTATTTTTAAATTCTTAAAAATTTCAGAAAACAGAAGTTTTTTTAATATAAATTTAAAGAATTGTCATATCACTTTTTAAGTGTTGCCCTATTTATATAAAATATTTTCAAGAATGCCATATCTGTATTGAAAGCAAAGTATGGCATTTCTCGCTAAATTGACAACTTTAATCCATCACTGAAAAACAGCATGGGTGGTTAAAACCCGTTTAACTTTGTTTCTTGGTTAACTCAAACGTATGTTAAACTAGGTTTAACTGATAAGTAAAAAACTAGCCCTAAATCAAACACATCACAGCTTTTATCGTTTTCAAATTGAGTTTGTGTCTCAATCGTTTTTCATCGCATGCCTGATTAAGTTTAACTAATTTTTGCAAATCTGCTCAAATTTATATATGTACATATGTATTAACATACATTTTACTGCAAGATTATAGAAGCCATGTGAAAATTCTCGTCTGGCTATTTATATGTTTTTGTTTTCATTATAAATAGCCGAGAATTTTTACATGGCTTCTATAAACTGGCAGTTAATATTTTTATACCCTTTACCAAAAAATGGTAAAAGGGTATATATAGGTTTGTCATTCCGTTTGTAATTTCTAGAATATTAATAAGCGAGCCATAAAGTATATACATATATTCTGGATCCTTATGCATAGGGAAGATAAATAAGCGATGTCCGTCTGTCTGTACGTGAAATCGGTTTTCCGAACCTCCCAGAAAAGGTAGAGACTTCGTTCTTGGACTGGTGGATCAGAAATGGTCGAAATAAGATTGGTATTGAAAATCAGCAAAATCGAGCAGACGGTTTCAGAGCTGGGAGACTTAAACTTCATTTTGCCATACAAAAAAACTACCGAAAACTAGTTTTTAATATTTTTTTTATTAAATAAACTTATTTATACTTCAGTATGAATAAAATTGGTATTTCTAACTAAAAAAAAATTAAAAAAAAAATTAAGAAAATTAAAAAGACGTTTCCAGGGTTGGAAAACCTTAACTTTTTTTGTTATGCAAAAGTAACTAAAACAAATTTTTCCTTTTTTTTTGTATAAACTAAACATATGTAATGTTCTTAAAAGAAGGCGATTGATGTAAGAAATCAGAAAAACAAAAAGGATGATTCCAGGGTTGGAAAACCTACGATTTTTGTGATATATACAATTAACTACCGTAAACTAATTTTTTATTTATTTTTATTAAATAAACTTATTTTATACTTCACCACGAATAAAATTTGTATTTCAAGTAAAAAAAAAAAATTAAAAAATTTTGAAAAAAGTTTCCAGGGTTGGAAAACTTTAACTTTTTTTCTTATACAAAAGTAACTTACTAAAACAAATTTTTCCTTTTCTTTATAAATTAAACATATATTATATTCTTAAAAGAAAAAGATTGGTGTAAGAAATCAGAAAAATCAAAAAGGATGATTCCAGGATTGGAAAACCTTACCTTTTTTATAGAAAAGTAACTTACTAAAGCAAATTTTCCCTTTTTCCTTATAAATTAAAGATATCTTATATTCTTAAAAGAAAGAGATTAGCATAAGAAATCATAAAAATCAAAAAGTATGATTTCACGGTTGGAAAACCCACACTTTTTGTGATATAAAAAATTAGCTACCGAAAACTAATTTTTATTTTTTTTTATAAAATAAACTTATTTTATACTTCAGTAAGAATGAATTAGGTATTTCAAAATAAAAAAAATTAAAAAAATTAAAACAACGTTTCCAGGGTTGGAAAACCTTATTTTTTATTCAAAAGTAACTTAATAAAACAAATTTTTCCTTTTTTACTATAAATTAAACACATCTAACATTCTTAAGAAAAGATTGGTATAAGAAATCAGAAAAATCAAAAAGGAGGATTCCAGGGTTGGGAAACTTACACTTTTTGTGATATAATAAATTAACTACCGAAAACTAATTTTTATCTATTTTTATTAAATAAACTTATTTTATGCTTGATAACGAATAAAATTGGTATTTCAAATAAAAAACTTAAAAAGACGATTCCAGGGTTGGAAAACTTTAACTTTTTTTGTACAAAAGCAACTTACTAAAACATTTTTCCTTTTTTTTCTATAAATTAAACATTTCTTAAATTCTTAAAAGAAAGAGATTGGTGTAAGAAATCAGAAAATCAAAAAGGATGAGTTCACGGTTGGGACATTTACACTTTATTGATTTATAAAAGTAACTAAGTCTAATTAATTTTTATATTTTCCTTTATAAATTATATATATTTTACGTTTTGGAAAGATAAGTTTGATATAGAAAATTATAAAAATAAAAACCACAGCTCCAGAGCTGGAAACTTTGATTTTTTTCTGGACATTAAAGTAACTAAATAAAACATTTTTTTTTTTGAATTTCCTTTTTTTCAACTAACACACTTTCTATATTTTTTTAAGAACTTTTAGATTGGTATAAGTAATCAGAAAAATCTAAAATTATGATTCTATGGTTTGAAAATTATTATTTTTTTCTTTGTACATAAAAGTAACTATGTGCTTATGTATGTATCTCTATACTACATAAACGCACTTTGGTAAAGGGTATATAAGATTCGGCACAGGCGAATATAGCACTCTTACTTGTTTTTTTTTTTTTTTTTTTTTTTTTTGAATTGTTTGTTCGAGTATGGCTAAAATTGAAGTAGATTCGTGTGTTTGATTTCTATATCAAAAGCAGGACTAAAACTAACATTTAAGGCCGGGGCACAATGAATCCGTCATACGTTATACTTCGCCTTTTTCAACTGACATTAACGCAACGACGGAGAAGGTTGGCACAATGAGTACTTTATTGACGGAAGCATTTGAACAGCTTCAATAGGCTGATTCTCCATTTTATTTATTTAATTCAATTTTATTTATTTATTTCGTTTATTTATTTTGTTTAATTTTATTTTGCTGCCACAAAACACAAAAATCTAATTCAGAACATAACAAAAAAAAAACCAACCAATATCTGTCAAACTACTCAACGTACGCAAAAAGCTAAAAGTTGACAAAGTTTTTGTACTTTGCGTTGACGGACACGGACAGTTGAAAAACGCGAAGTTTAACGTATGACGGATTCATTGTGCCCCGGCATTTAGAAATTTTCATGTACAGCTGTCAGCTCGTAATAAGAGAATGTGTTTATAGTTTCTTATTTCTAGTCTACGATATGTAAATGATAGGTTTCGTGCCGGCTTTGAGTTAAATACTTGAAAAACCCGAATTTATAAATTTCGTTATGTACCTACTGGAATTAGAAACTTGGTTTAACAAAAGAACACTCCTTTTTCTTATTAAAATTTTATGTATTCAAACATCTTTTATATGGATTTAATGAATTCGTATGTATGTATGTATGTATGTAAAAATGTATGCCGTTGTGGGGGCTCGTTTCCACACATAATTTTACCAGACACAAGCAGAGTTTTTAAATAGCAGATAAACAAGTACGTGGAATTCAGCAAATACATTTTTTTTATTTTATATATGTACAACTATAAATGATTATGTGTATATATATGTATGTATATCTGCATAAGTACATACATACATATGTACATATAAAAAATAAGTTGTTTGTGGTGTGTTATTTTTATCAACTCTGGTAATTTTTGTGTTTTATTTTTTAAAATTTTCATCCTTTGTTATTGCCATTTTTTAATATCAGCATATGTATATACATACATATGTACTTCTAACTAGTGATAGTAGCTGTTTTTGTGTTTTATTATCTATTTATTTTATTTTATTTTTTGATTCACTAAAATGTATATAATAAAAAATTTGCTATGAAAAAGTATAGACGTATTTTCTTTTAAAACAGTTTTACTTGGGCCCTTCAACAAGCAAGGTGTGTGCGAATAATTTAAGAAAATACAGTTTCTTTTAATAATTAAAGTATGTGCGTTGGGAATAGTATAAATATAAAAAGTGCAGTATTGTTGTAATATAAATATTTTATAAATACAACATTAATACTTAGATACACACATCTGTATGTACATATCTCTCATTTAACTAAACAACGTCATAACTCAAAAAAAGTAGTTTGCCAGAAAACGAGTTTAAAGTTTTAAATTTACACATAACTTAGAGCAAAACTAAAATTTCATTTTGCTTTCAAGAGTTGAGTAAAGAAGATATTTGTATGAAATTTTTACACAATATGAAGAACGATATAAGGATTAATTCTGCATATTTAAATAAAAAAATCAATTTTTTGAGTTATGACGTTGTTTGAGTAAATGAGCGATGTGTATTTAGTTCTATTATTATTCAGCAACCTCAATAATCATTAAAAAAATAATTTTGCATATCTCTTATTTAAATGTGTTTTATAGTAAATTTCCAAAGCGACATATCGTTAGCTGAAATGCAAAAGCACGTAACTACACTATTTTAAATGTTACATGAGAGAAAAAAAACTAAACAAAATTATTTAAGTGAAGTTTCTTTACTTTTCACGTCTGGTTTGTGTAATAAAGTTTAGAAAATTGGTAGAGACATGTGTTTCGATTCAATGTCAAATAATTGGTTAAAAATGCGGTTTTGAATTTTTTGTTAGTTACATCGTTTTACATTTCGGCTGGCGATATACATTCTATCCATGAGTACAATGTACTATTGAATATTTATTTGACGTTTGAAGTATTATTTAATTTATTTCTTTCTTAGTTCCAGCAGGGTCAAGAGTTTTGAATAGTGTGCTTTGCCATATTCTACTACCGTATTCGGAAAAAATAATTTTTGTTTACAAAAGGTTTACAAAACTTGTTTATTAAACGTTTTGTAAACCTGAATAAGGCCTTTAATATTTTTTTCTCAACATTGAAGGCATTTCCAAAATATCGTTTCTAAAACATTTAAATGTTGCCTTATTATTGGTGGGAGAAAGATGTATCTTCAACATTTGTATATAAATTTGACCTTAGTCAATGTCATCTCAAAATAAACAATTTAAATTTTTTCGTATGTGTATACAATACTTGTATTATAGTAAGAGGTTTGGTTTTCCCTCTCCTCTATTATTGTTTATTTCCACGAATGAATCACTAGTGTAAATGTGAATAACAAGAGTAAATGTACAGCGATAAATGAATTTGCAAAGCAAGATGTCAGTCTTGTATTTTTGCGCATGTGCGGTTTTTCGTGTATTAAAAAATTATACACAAGCAAAATATTCAAAGTGAAAGCAAAAGTTGTTCGATAAGTAACTACTAACTCAAACTTACTAAACAACCACCTACGTACGTTACTTCAAGTGAAAAATTTCTTGATATTAACCTGACGCTACACAATATGCATACTCACTTTATCATAAAATACAAGGAATATTGTAAATTTCTCATTTAGTTGTTTCATTAGTCTTAAAAGTTACATTAAACCGAAAGGTTCAGCATATCGTTTCGAGGTACACAATTGGAAACAAATTTTCATTTTGTTTTAATAGAATATTAAAAAAAGTAATTTCAACATTTATAAATAAGTCAAATGTCAGTGTCCATGTTAGATAATTAGCTTAATTGTATTGATATTTATTCATACTTTTGAATAAAATAAGTACTTATTAGATACTGATATCGTCGGTTGGTTATTGTTTTCCGGCACATTATATTCAAAATACATTATGTCTGCAGCAAACCAATAACCTACCGACGATATGACAGAATCTGTCTACTTATTAAATTGATATTATGAGATCACGTACATACATACATACGTACGTATACATATATTCCAAGGCTTTAAAATGTGTAAAAGTGAAAATATAAAGATTTAAATTAGTTTTCGTGTGAAATAAAATTAGTTACTCTGTTAATAAATTTGTATTGCTCACAAACATTTTGAAGTGCTATCAACAATGTTGCTAAGCATACATGCAGTACGAACTGGCTCTGTTCTATAAATTAATTCAAATTGATTTTTTAACAAATTTCATAATTGTTTTCTATTGCTTTACAGCCTGTTTTTAGAAAACATAAGCCCTTTCGTTTTATCTTTCGTTTATAAACGATAACGTTTAAAATTTGATCTTTATAAAACATTTTGACATAAAAAGAGATTTTTAGGTATAACGAAAAATTCACACTCACAAAATTATTACAGTGAAGGAATAAAAAAATAATATCCATTAAAAAAAATTTTCCATGAAAAATTTTAAATGAAATTCATTTTAAATTAATTTTAAATTTTATGAATAACGGGGTAAGCAATTTAATTTTTAATTGATTTTAGCATTCAATATAAAATCAATTTATCTATTAAAACAGGTTTTCAGTGCATTTCGTATTTTCCGTTGTTTATTAGAACTATGTTTTTTTCCTATAACGTTTACTTTATTTTGACTCAAATTTTTTGTGATTTGTTTGACAGTTAAATTATGGAAAATAAAGCAAAAATTATCTGTTGATACTGAATTTGGTGTTAAATCTTTCACAGAAAAATTAGAGAAGCAAGTTGAACATCTTTGCTTTGTACGGAAGTCAAGATTCGTTCTTGTGAAAGTTAAATCAATCCGCTTATAGAAAAAACCATTTAGATTTTTTCGTTTATTTAATTTTTTTAGATATTTATAGTAAAAAATAAAAGGAAACAATTGTTTTTCACTGTATTAAGTCAGCTCACATTCTAACATTAAAAATTAAATAACATTTTCGTTAAAGTCAAATGAAAAATATGTAGACTGATTTTTAATTAATTGTACATAAAAAAGTTTATGAGTGTGGAAAACTGAAAGCTCTTTTGTTGCCACACACATGAAAATAAATAAATGTTTTAAAAACGAAAACATGGTATCATTCGTTATTTTAAAGAACGTATACACTTATTCATTTTCGAAAAACAGGCTGTTAGAGATCAAAATAAATATAGAAGGATTTTAGAAAATTCTATTTGAAAACAACATTATAGGTATTTTTGGAAATATAACAATCAAATAAATCAAATAAATTTACAGAACTGGTCCGATGGGAAGTTACTATGATTTTTATTTATTTATGAGAAAAACAACGTAAATAGTTGATTGAAAGAAATTGGAATTTCTAAAATCAAATATTAATACGAGTATTTTCTATCACAATTGTACATTCATAAAATTTACATAGATGTTATATAAAAGGTATTCAACATCACATTAAAAATTCAACTTTAGGTGGAATTTTTTTCCTGTGTTTGTTGTAAAAAATTTACATTTTTCCAACAAGAAAAAAACTGAAGTGAATACCTTTATAATAATAAATGGGTTGTGGTATTAAACAAATTTTTTTAAATTTAATAAAAAAAATTTTATTGGACTGTATTGAATGGATTATTACTGAGTGGCATCACGAGGTTCTATAATATGTACATTTAAAAATAAAAATTCTAATTGTTTAAAGCGTTAAAAGAATCTTGTACTAGTTTCCTTTAATCTAGTACAAAAACCCCAACATTTCCATCGCCAACAATACACTCAGGCTGAATCTTGAGCGTTAGTTTTCGAAAAATAAGTATAATATTTGTTTTCTAGAAGAGAATAAAGTTAAAATTAAATGATGCCGCTAAATATTTTTTTTAACTTCAAATAAAAAATTGTGCACTTTTTCATAAAGGAAATGAAAGCCCATTAAACCATATCATGTATGCATTAACCACTTAAAAAGCGACATAACTTTCGAACTTAATTTTTTGACCCAAATCGATTATTTGCGATCGTAAATAACCGATTTTCGTAAAAAAAAACTAGGTCGGAAAAATGTCTCGTTTAAGCTTTTTTTTTTTTTGGCGGTTATGTTGAAATGATTGAAATGTTGTTGTATAGAAAAGTTTTTAAAAGTTTTAATAATATTTACATATGTACATATTTATGCCGTTACTAATTACTCCCGGTATATTCTTTCTTATCTTTTTAGTTAAGCTAACCTAAATCAAAATGACTACCTACTTCAGCTACCCCTCCGCCGAATTGCAAAAGGAACTTACCCGCATTGCACAGGCTATCGTTGCCCCCGGCAAGGGTATTCTCGCTGCTGATGAGTCCGTTTCCACCATGGGCAAGCGTTTGAAGGATATTGGTGTTGAAAACACTGAAGACAACCGCCGCGCTTATCGTCAACTCTTGTTCACCGCTGACCCTAAAGTAGCCGAAAATATTTCCGGTGTTATCTTGTTCCACGAAACATTGTACCAAAAGGCTGATGATGGCACTCCCTTCGTTGAATTGTTGAAGAAGCGTGGCATCATTCCCGGCATTAAGGTCGACAAAGGTGTTGTCCCATTGATGGGATCTGAAGACGAATGCACCACCCAAGGTTTAGATGATTTGGCTGCTCGTTGTGCGCAATACAAGAAAGACGGCTGCGACTTCGCCAAGTGGCGCTGTGTCTTGAAGATTGGCAAGAACACCCCATCTTACCAATCCATCATGGAGAACGCTAATGTTTTGGCTCGTTATGCTTCCATTTGCCAATCTCAAGGTATTGTCCCCATTGTTGAACCCGAAGTTCTGCCTGATGGCGACCACGACTTAGACCGTGCCCAAAAGGTTACCGAAACTGTTTTGGCCGCCGTATACAAGGCTTTGAACGACCACCACGTTTTCTTGGAAGGTACTCTGTTGAAACCCAACATGGTTACAGCTGGTCAATCCTGCCCCAAGAAGAACACACCTCAAGAAGTTGCTTTGGCCACAGTTCTTGCTTTACGCAGAACTGTACCAGCTGCTGTTCCCGGTAAGTCAATAGTAAAATTAATTTCAATCAAGTAATTTGTTCTACTCACAATTTGTTGCAATTAAGGCATCACTTTCTTATCGGGTGGTCAATCTGAAGAAGAAGCCTCCGTTCACTTGAACGCTATCAACCAAGTTCCTTTGTTGAAGCCATGGGCTTTGACCTTCTCATATGGTCGTGCATTGCAAGCTTCCGTACTCCGTGCCTGGGGTGGCAAGAAGGAAAATATTGCTGCTGGTCAAAATGAATTGCTCAAGCGTGCTAAGGTAAGTTGAGCTTTGAAAATTATGCAATAAAATTTTATGAACGGGTGATTATTTTGTATATACATACACACATATGTATTAAATAAGTTAAGTTCTATTCGGGTTAAAACATAAAATTCTAGGGAATCAAGTATCCGAAATGCATTAATATATAACTATATATATTTCTCTTTATTCCTTCTTTATATTACCAAGATATTTGGCTGGTTTAATGTTTTCCGATACTTGATTATTTTTAATATACATGCAAACATACATATTTAAGTACTAACAATAAATATGTAGTACATTATCAATAAGGTTTTATAAATTTAAATTAGCTGGCAGGTCACAAATTCCGTACTTACTATTCCGAAATAATTTCAGCAAATTTTCATCCAAACGGAAATTATTAATATAAAAAATAATTATGTCACGAATATGACAATATTTATAACTTGTATTCGATAATAATAATAATATGATTTCGGTTTCTCAGGAATCCAGTGGTCTACTCTGTAATTCGAAATGAAAGAAAATATGTACTTTCGAAGAATTTTCTTTCGTTTCGAATTACAGAGAAGACCTACAAATTTAGAGGGCAAATTAAAAATACAATTCAAATTGTATGAAAACTTGTTCGCTAACGAATGCCCTTGCTTTTTTTTTTGTACGGAACTTATTATGTGACATGGCAGCATATTAACTTTATTATTATCAATTTATTACATAGTGATGTTAATGCTTTCGAATTGCTTTTGATATAAACTGTCAGTTCTAGGGCTACGCTGTAATTCTAGTCGAAAAGAAAGCTGTTCGATTTTGTGTGCTATTTGTTATGTTAAAGGGAATTTACAATAATGTAATTGAAGCTATCAGCCCAAAAGTGGTGTAACCCCAAAATTTGTAATTATTTAATTGCTCTCTTACTTTACTATACCGAGTCATAACCGCCAAAAAAAGCTTAACCGATTCATTTTTTGGACTCCGTATTTTTTTTTTTATTTGAAAAAAAATCGATTATTTACTATACAAAGTAATCGATTTTGGTTAAAATAAATTAAGAAAATTATGTCGCTTAAGCTTTTTTTGGCGGTGATGACACGATATATTCTGTGAAAAAATGATTTTTCATCTCTATCTGTTAAATAGAGAAAAAAAGTATTCTGTATTAATAGTTTTTAATGTAAATAATGTATTTATCACTACAACATCAACCAAAAAAAAAAAAAAAAAAATGTGGCGCTGATGGCCTTAATTGCAACTCAGGGTCTGTAAAAAATTAGCGGAATTCACGGTTGGCCTTGTACATATCTCACATCTTGTAGCTTTGCTAATATGTTGTTGCTTTGCTTTAAATTTAACAAAATTTTGCCAAAGTTACAATATGTAAAAAAATCTACAATTACGAAGTTAATTCCGAAAAGAAAATAGTTTAAAAAAGTCTGTTTGTTGTTGGTTAAGCACGTCCAGATGCATTGTGTTGCTGCTTATGCAACTCAACAGTAGAAGTCTAATTATTCAACAAAACAATTTTTTATGGTACGTTTTCATTTTGAGGAAAACAAGTTGTTTTAAACAAAACATTTCTAAGTGTTTTTAGTGTACGAATTTTCGAAATTAATTTGACGCTTGTTTATGTTGAATTTTTCATTCATTATTATTAATTTCTGTAATTTTACTTAATTTGTATCAATTTATTTATTATTAATTTTACATAATTATGGGAAAAAACGCAGCAAAACACTTAATTTACTTAAAAAAAATTATTAAAATCGGTTGACATTTCGTCGTTCGCAAGTTATAGAACACAATAAAACCGCAAAATATAAAAAATTGAGATAAGATTGATTTTTAGAAAAACTTTTAGAGATCTGTCGATCTGTGTAATCAATTTGTTTTTATCATTTATAGTTTTTGAAACATGAGACATTGACTTTGTGCTTTACAACTCTTTAGTGACAAGCTTCGTAACCTATTGTGTTCTATATGCAAAAACTCGTTCATATAGAACAAAAACGCACCAAAAATACTAAATAAAAAAAATAATTTTTTATTTTGTTCTATATGAAAGACTAAATAAAGTTTGTACTAATTTGGATCTCTTTGCATTATCTGTTTTTGTTTTAATTATTTTTTGCGACTTCACATTGCACTTGGAAAATGCAATGAAACAAAAAAAGAAAACAGAAAAACAATGACAAACAATTAGTATTCAAAAGCCGTTAATTTTTAATTAGGTCCGGGTGTTTTCTTATTGATTATATCAATGAAATGTTATTGCTATTTATATATATATATAAATATATATATAGTAAAAAGCTCAGTGCGATGTGGTTGGGTCCAGGACCTATCAAACAGTACCGCCAAGTCACTCTGGAGCCAGTCCCGTAACTATTCTTAGATATTAACCTGAGCTTAAGTGGTGTTTATACTTTTGAAATATGAGTGCCTCTGTGGTCGGGTGGGTAGTGAGCAAGCCTGTCATGCCGGAGGTTGGCAGTTCGAATCTCAAAAAATATCTGTTTAAAAATAAATTATAATTGCATTTGTAACAATAACAATAAAAAGAAAGTTAAAAGTGTTCATTTGTTTTGTTACAGTTAAGTGTCGGAACAGCGATGCCATATTTATTTTCTTAAAAACCTTCAAGTCGAACACAAAAATCTTTTTTTTTTATTTATTGAAAATATATTAATATCCATTGATTTAAATGAATTAGATTTCAAGAAAAATTAATTTTGTTTCAAATGAACTAACAAACGTAAAGGTAAATAAATAACACATAATATTTGCTGAATAGAACATGTATACGACAAATACATGAATGCATATAATTCATACTTTTGATGAACAAAAGAAGAAAATAGGTCAGTACTTTAGTCAAAAGGACCTTAAATAATATACTAAAAGTACCAAATATCATATTCTTAAAAATCTTATTTTTAACAAAGAAATCTTTAAGCATTGTTAACATCCCGAAAAACTTCGAAAATCAGATAAATCTTCACATATGGTAACGGTCTTGTGTTAGATCCATTTCCTGCAGGGAAATAACCAGCATATTCTTAAAGTATTTAAAACACAACACTTTTCTACATTTTGTTCTATATGCTATAAGACAATGAGAGTTTCGTAAATAAGTGCATATAGAACAAAGCGATTTTTTTAAACGCGTCTTACTCTTAAAATCATTTTCAAGGACGAAATTTTTTTTTACAGAAAAACCCAGAAATTGTAGAAGTTTACTTGGTGCGATAACTTTTTCGGTTCAGTTTTGATAACTGATAGCTAAACTTTAACAGCGATTTCCCAAAAAAAAAAACATTTTTGTCATATAGAACACAATAACTTACGAACGACGATTTGTCAATCACTTTTAATAGATGACTCAATGTTGTATTAGTACGACTGGGCTTACACACAATAATTTTAGCTGAGCAAATTTTCACTGCATTGGGGAGATAAAAGTTGCCGTATGTGAATCCAGTTATAACCACAGAAACAAACGCAGTATTGCACAAATCGTTTTTATTTTGACCATATTTTTTTCACAAAACTCCGCATTTGTTTTGACACTTGTTAAATAAAAAATAAGAAATTAGAAATTAATCAAATAATTAACAAATGAATTTTACACTAACAATAATTGCAACTCATGTTAGGCGAATGGTGATTCAAGTCGAGGTGAATATACTCCTGGTTCTGTAATGAGTTATCTGGCTCGTGCCAATTTGTTTGTCCAAAATCATATTTATTAAAAAATCATTGTAAATATTTTTCACGAGTTAACAAATTTCATCTAAATGAAAACTTAAATCAAAATCCAATCATTATTTAGCAGTGAGTTAAAAATTACCTCTTTATCAGTTATATTTTTCCTTTAAGCTAACTTTTTTATTTATCTAATGCTTGTTTTTTTAATTTTATTTTTTATTTTATTTTTATTGCTACTTTATTTGAAACAAACACTCAATCACTCACTCACTCATGCACTCATGCTTCATATATGCATATTTAATACTTAATTAAAATAATTTTTCTATATTTATGTTTTGATTAGGCTAAAGTTATTATTATTAATGAACAAATAACACCAAAGTTAATTGTAAATATTCTCACAAACATTAGCAGAACGGAACAACTAGCTGTTTTCGAAGGCCACTACACCTTCATCATCAGCGTTCTTTGTGTTTGGTCCACTCTGTGTGGTGTCAGTTGATGTAGATTTCTGCTTTGTATACATACATACTCAGCTTTTCAGTTCAAATGGAATATGTGAATTGTTTTGATTCATCGTATTAATTTTTTTGTAATGAAAGCCCAATTTTACCATCTCTATTTGTCAGAATATTTACAATTAATTTTAGTGTTATTTGTTCATTAATAATTATCAGATATAATTTAGCTTACAGAGCGATACGAACTTTAGCCTCATCAAATTATAAATATAGAAACCAATAACAAAAATTAAAAATTTTAATTTTTAACAGACACACTACAAACTTATAAAACCCCTTTTTTTAGTCGGGGGTTAATAAAGTTCGAACAATAATAATCAAACTAATTAAAATAATTCTTGTTTTTGCATGAATTTATATTTATTTATATTTTATTTATTAACCCTTATGGGCGAAAAAAAAGGCGGACAGTTTTTACGTAAAGCAACATTTGACGTGGAAAAAGTGTTCGCCTTTTATTCACGATAAGGGCGGTTATATTTTGCATTAATATTTTTTTATTTTCGTTTCCCCTTACCGTTGTTGGCCTATTTCGACTTTGACTACGACGTTTTTGTAAAAGATAAAATATCACCGTAATATTTGTGCTTTAATCGCGCGCCAAAATTTTGTAGTCGATATCGAAATTCGCCAACCACTATAAGGGGAATAATTAACTCGCTTGCATTCATTACTCCTCATAATCTTTTTCTTTACAATTGGCTTGTTTTATTTCTATAATTTTTTAAACATAACCTTTTTTATATTTTCCTTTACTCACCATATCTATTATTATTATTTTCTAAAACCTTATGCAGGCCAATGCACTTGCATGCCAAGGCAAATACGAAGCTGGCTCCATTCCTTCCTATGCCGCCAATGCCAGTTTATTCGTTGCTTCTCACAAATATTAGACAAACAAGTTTGCTACTCTTCGGCGATTTGTTTAAAACACTAATTGGATAAAGTATGTAATAGAACAGGAAAATTGAAGTGTCAAAGTGAAACCAAATAATTGGAACTTTACAAAATTATATATGTGTCTAGTGCTTAAGCCAAAATTTGTTTCCATAAAGAAACTAGTTGAAAATGAAATCCTAAAAAGAATGAACCTGTGCAATTAATAAACCAACATTTATTTTTTAATATATTTCATCACGTCTTATATAATTTATATATTATATTTTTGTTGAAAATAAAAATAACATACATACATACAATTTGTTTTATAAACATATGTAAGTTTTTTAAATTTTAATTGCCTGCAATAAAATTTTGTTAAAAAATATATATATAAATAAAATTACAAAAGATACAACAAATTAGTTTAACTAAATTAAAGTAACTAATAGTCTGTTTTCTGTAAAACAGAGTTTTATTATTATTATTAGTATAAATATTATCTAAATCTAAGTATAAATCTGAAAATTGTAAATTCGTCGTGTACTTTTTTTTTAAATATCTGAAGAATTTACTGACCAATAATTTTATTTTTGAAAATTTCCTTTTCTAGGGTAACGGTGAAGCAGCTGTTGGCAAGTATGTTGCCGGTAGTGTTGTAGGAGCTGGAGCCGATGCCGCATTGTTCGTTGCCAACCATGCTTATTAATATATTAAAGATAAAGAAAAAATGAAAAGTGTTGTTAATTGCAATTTATTTATTAAGAACAAACGAATGAAATTTCAAATTTAGATATTTGTTGTGATGAAGACAGTAAAAGAACGTTGTTAGAAAAACCAAAAACATCATAATGCAAATTTGTTTAGTTGACACAACTCTTTAACATCGTTATATTATATAATTTATTTATATTTTAATTGTTAAGCACAAAAATAAAAAAAAAACAAGCAAAAATAATAATAAAAAAAATCATGTTAAAAAAAATTAACGAAAAACCCAAAATGTTTCTTTTTTATGCTAAACATTGTACCTCACACAAAATTTTTTATTTATTATAATAATAATAATAATTTACAAAACAAAATGCATATTAAATATAATATAAAAAAAGAAGAGGCCACCGCTTGTGAACGAACTGCTTTAGAACAAGTAATTAAAAGAAAATTAATGCAAATTTTTATATACGCAAGTATGTGTTAATTTCTGCTGTCATATCGGTGTTAAATAAATCCCATCAACAATGAAAAAAAATTGTAACTATTGTTATAAAATGTTGAAGAAAAATAAAGCATTAATTTATTAAAAAGATCATATATGTATATATTGTAGTTTTTTGGATGATTGTTTTGTAAATTGCTCTTGTAGAGAAATTAAAGTAAAATTAGTTTCATGGCAGAAATAATGGAAATAGGTGAAAAAATTCGTTACTAAGAAAATTGTAAAAAGCCAAGAATTAGTAAAGTTCTCTTATATAAAATATTGGAAAAATTAAAAATAAGGTGCGAGTAGAATTTGGCCACACAACAAATAAACATGAATGAAAGGGGATGACGCAATGACATTTAAATTTTAATTTTTTGTCTTTATATTTATCACTTTTTTGTTCTGCCAAACGCCATTATCAACAAGCAAAAATCTCTGCCTAAACTTTCACTAGGAATTGCATGATTTTTCAAAACAGCCCTTATAACATCGAAACTAAACAAATGATACATATGTACATATAAGCTGACTATTCTGCCTTATTACGGCTGTCGAATTTGTCTACTTCGTGAATTTATACTTAATTAAAGAAAAATACATGCTTTTTAATCTAGTACAGCAAATCGAATTGAAAAATTCCACGGCCGTACTAAGGCCCATTATTTATGTAATTCGAATATATATGTATGTAATAAAGAAGTTATGTCTGTTTAAAGTTTTTCATTTATACCTTTATAAAATCATTTTCGAAGTAAAAAAAACTAAAAATATTTTCGTTCTTTATGCGGTTCCACAAAATGTGATTTGCACATGAGAGCCCCTGAATTATCTTCGCCCTGCATAAACCTTCCTAGTAAGCCAAACACAGACATTTTCAATTACGTTTAGTTCTGGTGGATATGTTGGCCAATTTATAAGACGAACATTTTGGATTTGAATAAATTCTTTTACAGCTCTGGAATTACGTATATGAGCATTATGATGTTTGCAGAAAACATGCAATTATTCCATAATGGACATATACTTTAGGGAAAGCTCATTTTATAGCCGGGTCTTGTAAGTTTGGGTACGTTGGTAAATTCCGCAAATTTATGCATCTATTCAGCAGTTCTGCCAAGTTTTACTGCGTATGCGTGATTAATTGTTGCACATGCTTTGCAACTGCTCAACATCTATGCATGGTTCACATTTTTGAACAAACTGCAAACAATTTTAAGTTGGCAAGTAATTTTATTTAAGAAAATTTTGATAACAAAAATAACAATTTTCTTTTAAATTATTGGAAGAAAAAAATTGGAAAGAAAATCAAAGCGGTTATTTCTTGTAAAAAGACAATTGACCGTAAAAGGAAGTCAACTAAAATGAAAAAATACCAAGATTTTGTGTTTCAAAGTCGTTTTCGAATATATCAATCTTATTTTTTTGTTAAAAGACGAAAAATGTCATTTAAATATCAAAATACATACATAAGTAAATTCAACTTATTGTGCCACTGCAACTTATTGCATCTTAAAATAATTTACTGCGCCATTGCAGATATTTGCGGCAGGTATGCCGTTTACATTCATTGAGGTAGTTTAGACGAGAACAATTTTTAAGCCGCACAATTTTTGTTCTTTTCCAAATTACACGAGACTAATTCATCTGGCACAAAATGTATTCGTATACACAGCTGTGTGTGTGTTAGTGTTTTTAGTATTCATTTAACATTTGCTGTTTTTTAAGTTGTATGTGTATTGGTTTTATGCTGCTAATGCGGGGTTGAAGCTGGTTGAAAAGTTATGCCAACCGCGAAACCACTCTCTTTGCCTCTCTCACCTAAAAACTGGCATGTTATGCCAGCACAATTATGCCCGTGTAAATCAGCGCATTAAAAAACACTTGACGCTAAACAGTGCTGCCAAGTTATGCATTTTTGAACGTTAGATGCCCGTGATGCTGCAGACGTGCACTATAAATGCTTTTACGAACGTACCCTTTCTCAATTAATTTTTAAACTTTTAAATTCTAAATTGGTAGAGCCGTAATACGATATTGCATCCCAGACCATAACTCTTCATAAATCGTCAACAAGTAGTAATTAAAATAAATTCACTAAAGTGCGACTTTGACTCGAACACGATGGGTTCCGTACGGACACTAGATATGTAATACTATACGAATTTTGAATTGATTTTCGGTTTTCGGTTTTTTATGTTTTTTTAGTTTTGGATTTTTTTTGTTTTTTTCGGTTTTTGATGATTTATTTTAGTTTTAGTGTTTTTTTAGTTTGGCGTTTTTTTCCTTTTGGCGGCTTTTCGGTTTTTGGTGATTTATTTTAGTTTTAGAATTTAACTCATGTTTTAGACTTGGCAGTTTTTCTTGAAGCAAGTCTGAGTTTATGGGAGGGAGAGGAAAGAAGAAAGAGAGGGGTACTGACTTGCTTGTACAGAAAAGTTACTTCAATTCTCTTTTGTTATTTCATTCGCAGCATTAAAACAATAGGAAAATTGAACAAGAAACCGTCTGAGTGTAAACAAACGAGCAGTTTTAAAAAAGAATTGAAGATAATTGCTTTAAAAAAAACTGCCAAGTTTAAAACATGACTAATTCTTTAATTTTGTAATTTTGGCGATTTTTTTCGTTTTGGCGATTTTTTTAAATTTTTGACGTTTTTTTCGATTTGGCGATTTTATAATTTTGGGATTTTTTAGTTTTAGCGATTTTGAAAGTTTCAAGAGTTTACTTCTTCTAATGGTTGTCAAAATTGCATAAACTGATAGAGCAATCTTTAATTTTGACCTTTTTTTTTAAATTTTAGCGTTAATTGTTAAAGTCTTTATAAAAATACACTAACTTTGCAAATTTTAAGTGTCTATATATGTACAATTGTACGTTTGTATATTACATGGGATTTCAACATTTTTCGCTGCTCGTTTTGGAAGACCCTTTAATTTTTAACCGTCTATTGACGGCTCCATTCTAAAATATGCTAAGTCAAAAATGCTAGTTTTGAGATAAACGCTTTCAAAGTTTATTGATGATATCTGGGGAATGTTATTAGATAGAAAATTGAGACTTTTTGTAATAATTACAATAGATTTTTTTTAGTTTATTTGAACTTTATAAATTTGTCGTAGATCATAGTTAAAAGTGACTTAAAATCACAAATCTATTTCCGAGTCCTCTAAGTTAGGTTCTTTCTCGCCTAAAATTGTCATCTAAGTACACTTAGCATGTTTTATTTTGGAGAAAAATTTTTTAATAAATTTTTTGTTTACTACTTAATTCCAAACTAAATCATACTAATGGCCTATTTCCCACCTGCGAAAGACAACGTTCGACTTACAATTTATATTGAAAACAACAATAAAATACGAAAATTTGTTTTTGTTTTAAATATAAATTTTAAGTCGAACGTTTTCTTTCGCAGGTGGGAAATAGGCCATAAGTGTACTTAAAACATTAAAAAATGGAGTTTTTTTTTAAATTGACTTAGCATATTTTGGAATGGGACCGTCGATATATTAGTTGTTGTAGCGGCCAAAGTTCTACATATTCTGTCAAGATTTCAGGTCCTCGAAAAAACACCCTGTGACGAACAGCGTAGCGAAAACAATAGGGTTCCTTTTCACCTTTGGTGTACAGAACCCGACTGCGACCAATTCTGATCTGTTTACTATATTTTGGTTTGACGCCGCAACTCACAAGATTTTGATTCTTTCGGTTGGACTTAAACCGGTGGAAACTTCATAATTCCTTGCATAGTTGTCAGTATCTTTAAAGTTCCGAACACAGTTTTGTGACTTCGCCCAATTTGTGATTATCCTCCACTCGGCGATTTCTGAGATTAGAGTAAACGAACACAAGTTTCATGTATGAACTAGTGTGATCGACTCGGTTTTTCAACAATACGGTTGTCGGTTTTTTCAAAATGTTGATTTTTCGATTGTCGAATAGTCCGGTTTTTTTACAATTTAAAACCGGCTGAGTCGAATACTTTATGATTAGTATATTTTGCAATAAAATTAGGACTGACTTCAGAAATGCAGATTAAAATGCAACACTGACATGCGTAGTGTTCATAAATACAGCAGAGTTATTTTTGGCAATGCCGCGAGTTCATTATTGCAATGCAATGCTTTTCAATGCGCAACATCTGTCAAATTTGTGCACTGCTTCCATTTATGATTATTTTGTGCTTTGTATATTTTTTATAATTACATATAAGCTAATTCCAAAGCGATTTTGAAAAGATTAGCGCATTTTTGCTGAACATTCATTAAAAAAATTAATTTTACAAAATTTATACTTAATGAAACATCTAAACAACTTTTGTGCGTTCATAAATGAACTAAAATGTATTTCTTTAGTGTTTTTTTATGGGAATTGTTACAATTTAAGTTTAACATTTTTAAACGCACTAATAATCCCAAATTAATATTTTACTTATCAAGTAAAATATTTTTTTAGGATCCAGCTAAACCCCTCAATAATCAATTTCAATATATTTTTAATAAAAAAATATTTTACTTAATAAGTAAAGTATTAATTTGGGATTATTAGTGCGTTTAAAAATTTTAAACTTAAAATGTATTTCATTGATTGTCAAAATAGTGTTGCCATAAAGTATTGCTTTGCCTTGTAAATTAATTTCTTTGGAGTGTTGGATTGCAAGCTGCATTTATGAAGTCAGCCTAGTTTTGCTATGTTAAAACTTAGACTTGATTTTCCGAAGTATTTTTTTTCAGTATAAAAGTTCTAAGCGTTTTTGAGTATGGCCACACTTACTGAAGCATAAAATTTAAGCGAAATATTTTAAGAGGTCTTATGGTGTGCAATGGATGTTAAAATCCATTTGCAAAAAGTGTTTTTTAGTTTTTTTTTAACATTTTGCTTCATATTTTATATAGAGGTCAGTCAGCGTGAACATATTAGCTTTTTTGGGTTAAATTTAGCTTATTTTTTTGGATTTAGCTTCCAAATTTTCATTTAGCTTAGCTTATTTTTTAGCTTTTTTTTAAACTCATAAAAAATTTATAAGAATGGTAATTTTTTACTGCCTTATTCACAAAAAATATTTCAGGTTTATTAAGCGCTTATTTGACATATTTCTATGGGATATGTTAACTCTTTTTTCTAATAAAGCAATTTTAAATCAAAACTTTTGTATAATAATTTTCTTCCTTAAAAAAACCGGTAGACCGGTTTTTCCTGAATTGTAGGAACCGAAACCGGGTTTTTCATAATTTCAAATATTCGAACTATTCGAAAACCGGTTTCTGGAAAAAGTCGAATAATCGATTACGCTAGTATGAACTAAAGGGTTGCATTTGTATAGCCAAAACAAATATACCATGGTATGTACCATATACATAATTGTAGTGTGAGCGACAGAACTAGTATCTATCTATATAATTAATAGGCAAACATGTTTTTTGTAATCCCTTTTACGCTGGTACCACTGCAGCGATTTTAAAAAGATTTATATGGTTTTAGAGGATTTTTTATACAGATGTGCAGAATCTATATTATTGAAATCGGTTTAGTATTTTGGGAGCTATAAGCGTTTAAAGTTGCTACTACTACATGCAAACATATTACACACGCATTTATTAGCTTACAAGTAAGAAAGAAAAAAAAACATGAGTGTGTGTGTGTGTGTTTGTAGTATTTCTCTTGATCTAACAATTTTTTTCTCTTATTTGTTGTTGTATGAAAGCCATAATACTTGAAGGAAGAGAGTTGAATAAATTGAATTAACTTGGTTAAAGGGATTTTGTTTATGTTTTTTTAATTTCATGTATTATTTAATTATGCTTGCAGATGTATGTAAGTTTGTGTGTGGCTGTGTTTTAATGAATTTTTTATGAAGTTTAGATACATTTTCTTTGAATCTTAAATTATTTACATTTTGATTCTAGAATACGGACGAGTGTGTCGTCCGTTTGGTATATCTAGTAAGAGTTATTGTGTGTGCGTGCTTTTCCAAATTAAAATACAATTGAAAACAAGTAACAATTGCTTATTGTATTGCTGCTGAGCAACTGTTTGATTTGTTTTTGCTCAAAAAATACATATTGTAATACAAATATATGAAAAAACCACTATTGAAACAAATACATTATGTGCAGATGTATGTGCGGACGTTCGTTATGTTATTTTGTGGCGCAGGCAAAGTATAGAGAGAGAAAGAGACAATTTCGCTCTGAGAGTAAATACATATGCATGTGTTTCATGTACATGTATCATTTACTTACATATGTATGTGCAATTTTGCTTTCATTCATTCATCCATCAGCCAATTACATTTTTTCTCAACACATCATAAGGCACTTATGGTAAAATCAGTTTTATGTATCTTATTTGCCTTAGAAAAACAAAAAAAAATAAATGTTTCGTTTTCATTTGCTCATTGGCCAACCATACAATAATTGCTTAAAAAATCAACATTTACAACTAGTAACAGAAAACGATAAATAACATATTTGTTCATACCAGAACCAAAAAACAGGCAAAACTAGTGCAAACAGATGTATCTGTGCAATGCTATAGTATGAACACAACACAAGATATACGAAATATTCACATTAAGTGACCGCCTAAAAATATGCTTTAAAAATGGATGTTAATTTTTTGTTTATTATTATTATTAATTAATGCAAAGAAACAAGCATGAATAGGTATTTGGTGCGTTTTGAAATTGGAGAAAAGAAATTAAGTTTAAACTCATTGACATATGGCTCATTTATTTAAACAACGCGTTGCAACGTTATAACTAAAAAATACGAATATTTTGTTAATAATGCCGAAATAAATTGAAAATTTAAAGTCGTTTTGTGTAAAAAAAATTTTTTTTCCAGACAAAATTGTTCAAATAAATAAAATACACTGCAAACAAAAATTATGTGAAAAATTTTTTAATAGCGCATTTACATTGTCTCGAAATCTAGGATTTACTAGACTTCTAGGTAAACTTTGCTGCTTTTTACTGGATTTCCCATACAAAACAAAATCTATTTTGCCTGTAGATTTGAAGGAAATCTAATAAAAATCTAATATTTTTTTATTTAGTTTTTACTATCCTATACAACATATTTATTAAAAAAAAATAGTGAATTAGCTAAGGTCTGCTTAAAAAGCTGTGTGAATTGGCTACAGTGCAGTTACATATATGGTTGTAGTGTTGGAAAATTTTCAATTAGAGCCATTTCGCGCCTATGCCTTTTTAGCCTGCCTTGTATTGACAATTTTCTTTTAAACCCCCTACGAAAAGTCACACACATTTACATTAAGCCTTTTTTATTCATGCCTTTTTAGCATTTATGCATTAAACACATTCGACACAGCAGGCTACACGAACACACGACTACAAATGCTGCCAGCTACATTCGTCGCCGTGAAGTCAGCTACATAATTATATTAAAGACGGCAGCTACAAAGTAAGCAGCTGATCTTGTAATTTGACGTTTAAAGAAATCTAAAATTAATTTTTGTGTATAAATTGTTAAAAAATGAATGAAAAAAAATTTAATGCATTTTATATCAGCCATTACTAATATAGCTCATATAACATATAAGGTATATGATGCAAAAAAATTTATTACCAAAGGAAACCGAAGGTGGTGGGTTCGTCCAGTAAACCTGTCACGAGAAGAGGAAGGTTTCTATAAAACTTGTGTCCAACAATTAAAAAACAAGGACGAGGAACATTTCTTTAAGGCAACACGAATGAATGTATCCCATTTCCATCTGTTGTTGAACCTTTTAAAAGAAAAACTTGAGCGCTTTTCAAGAAGAAAACCTATAGACGCCGAAACGCGCTTGGCAGTCACAATAATGTAAGTACATACATATATTGATGAATAATTATCATTTTTAGTAAAGAAACGTGTAATTTTTAGATACTTAGCACAAGGGTGCAATTTCCAAATACTTGCTTGGTCTTTTAAACTTGGCATTTCAACAGTTCGCAAAATAGTGTATGAAACATGCGATGCAATTTGGAGCACCTCCTAGCATATCTGAATTTGAGACCATAGCAGATAAGTTTTATGTGAAAACCGGAATGCCAAATTGCTTAGGAGCCATTGATGGCAAACATAAATATAAATATAGTTTGTCCAAAGAAGAGTGGCTCATTGTACTATAATTACAAAAAAACATTTAGTATCGTATTAATGCCGGCTTGTGATGCAAATTATATATTTACCTACATATGTACGTTGATGTTGGAGCTTTAGGCAGCCAGATTGATGGTGGTGTATACACGTTTAATGCTGAGAGTACGAAAAAGGCAAAGAGAAATGTCGAATTTTCATTTTGTGCCTTTTGTTCTACCCCGCAAGCTTCTCACTCCCTCTCACCGACAAACTAAAAAAGCCTGCCTGCAAAGGCAAGCAGAAAAGGCACAGTGTAAATGGCGTCTTAATGGTATGGTGTAATTATACAGGTGACTGAGTAAGGATTTGTTATACAAAAATACGGCAACCATAGCTGTGTAAAGAACCGAAGAATGTCAAAAGCACAAAAATAATTGTACTAAAACCAAAACAAAATCGAAGTTTTTGACATTCTTCAGCTAAAAGCACAATTATCACCTGAAGTAGCGCTGCCACCTAGTTAGATACACCTTGATTAATGGGTTTTGTTTTGAATAAAAAAATCTTGATAAATGTAAAAAAAAAGAATGTCAAAAAAAGATATAGTTTTTCATAAAGATTTTAATTAAAATCTTTTATGTTTTGTGCAAGTGTAAAAGTCCTATAAGGAAGAAAATTCAATTCATTAGCTGCGTTCGCGAGCTCAAAAGTTTTTACTATTTTTTTTATTGTTTACGTAAACATAATACAGTAAATAAGAGCGTGAATTGAAATAGGAAAATTACAGTCGATTGAGTCAGTAAATGCAAATTCTTACTGGACAAAATTTTGTCAGTAAAAACATTGCTCAATTCGCAGCCAGAGCACGAAGCCGATGTAGACTGGTGATCGGCGGCGGCTAAGAGCAAATATCGTTGGCTGCGGCTAAAGGCCGGCTGTGAGCCGAAAAATTTTCGCCACCGGCGGCTAAGCAAATGTGCCGGCTAAGGGTCGGCTAACACAATAATTTGGTTTTTTTTTGCTTACATGCAAGGACTATGGATAACGCACCTTCCCTGCCAACATTTTCTATCGCGGAAGTGACTCAGAAGTGACGCTAAGATACCATTTTCTCATCGTAGAAGCGTCTTCCGTATTGAGAAGTTGTAACCCCCGGAAGTCACTTCTGCGTTACTTCAAGAAATCACTTCTGCGTTACTTCAAGAAGACACTTTTTTATTATTTTATTCGCCTCTCTTTTGCTTTTAATTTTTTTTCCTTTACAGACAATTCACTCTAGAGAGCTGCGTAAACAGTCTTGAAATTTAAAAACGTCATGATTTTTAAATGTATTCACGTCGCATGTAACTATTAACTAAACCAATAATAAATGCTGTCGTACTGTAAGCGAAGCACGATGGATGTATTGGTGAACGTGAATATCAGTGTTAACAAGCGAAAACGCCAAGACAGCAAAACAAAACAAACACTCAAAAGAAGTAGTTACTGTTGATTAGTGTATGCTTGTTATTTTTCATATTGTACGTTTGAGTGGGTGTGTAATATGTAGATGGCAAGCTATTATGTAAGGCGCATTTATTAGGTGGCAGCACTACACCAGGTGACTAATGTCATTATACCAATATAAATGGCAAATTTGGATTGTGTAGGTATAAGCCTAAAAGCGTGCTTTTATATGGGTATACATAAACACCTTTCGAATATTCAGTTTTGTATGGTGTTTGATATTTCCTATAAAAAACATGCAATCTGACGATGCTACCCTGTTTTGAAAACTAAGAAGGTAATTTATACCAACAAAGTACATGTAGTTGTTGCTGTTGTAATATTTGTTGTAGAATCGCGGGTACCTGATTGATGTGCCTTGCTATTATGTGATTAACCGCATACAACTAATGTTAATGCATGTGTGTGCCTTTGCATGTGCGCAGAAAAATAAAAGATCATACACACATACATGCATAGGGTTGCCAGACGGCCTGGAATGGTCTGGATTTTCCAGTTTTTTAGAGTCTCATCCAGTTACCAGCTAACATAGAATTTATCCAGCTAAAAATTATTTCTTAAATTTTGAAAAATAATTTCTTTATCAATTATATTTTTTAATTAATTACACAGCGGAACAGTGGCTTTATTGCTTCATTTAAAATAGCCGATCCTTATGTATTTTTATCTGCTGATTACGATGGCATCATTAGTTTTTCCCCAGCAGCTCTAGTTTTAAAGATATAGTGGCAATTAGCATATGCTTAATTTATGCCACTTTTTTATAATTCACTTAGTATATCACGAATGGTCCCCCAAACTTAAAAATACTTTCTGGATTATTAAATTTCATTAAATTCTATTTGAGTAGATGAACATTGAGTATATCATGATATCGTACTCTTATTACATGGATGTTAAAAATCGTGTCTTTTTGGTTTAGTTCTTAATTTTTTTTATTTACATTTTTGAAATTAAATTAACTGATTCTTATGTATTTTTGTCCGCTGATTACGAATATAGTTTTATTATTTATCTATCACCTCTAGTCTCACAAAAAAAGACTAAAATTTTTGCTCTCTCATGCCTTCCAAAAAAATTTGTTTTTTGTATCACATATCTGATCAATGCAATTATTACGTATAATAAATGTTGTATTGACCAGTCCAGAAAACCTTTGTTTTATTTGTAGTTATTATATCGAAATTTGCAGCTTTTACCAGAAAAAAAAACAATTTTAAGGAAAAATTTTAATTTTTAATGCAAAATTATTGGGCCTAATCACGAGTGTGGTATTTCGACTTCTACTACGACTATTTTGTACAAGACTAAAGAATATTGCTTTACAAACTCTTCGTATTCGAAATACGACACTCGTAATTAGGCTCACTAAAATAATCAGAACTTATCAAAAAGTAGAGGCTACATTCAAAATCAGCGACGTCATATTATTAGAAATAATATTTTTTGATGTCGTAAGAAAAGAAAAATTCGAGATATTATTTTTTAAATATAATGCACAAATCTCTGAAACTAGAGGGTATAAGAATATAAAAAATCTTTTTTCGCAATTAGCGGACAAAAATTCATAACGACTAGTTATTTAAGTAAAAAATATAATAAAAAAGTTTTATGGACTAAACTATGCTCCTCAATGTAAAGCTATCGAAATAAAGGAAATTGTTTTACAGATTAAAACTAATGACGGAATCGTAATCAGGAGATAAAAATACATAAGGATCAGCTTTTCTTATTAAAACAAGGCAAAAATTTCTGTTTTCTGGTTGTGTTTTTATATCTTCTAAGGAAAAATGTTTAATACTAAATAAAAAGAAACAATAGTGCTTGCAAATATACAACCAGTTGTAATTTTCCCTAACACTGATTAGTTCCTCTATTTTGTACATCAGTGGCAATTTACAACCAAAACAATATTTTCAAAAATCATCAACACTTTGCTTTTTAAACTTATTTTTAAATTGTCCAGTTATTTTTTCAAAATCCAGTTGAATTTTTTTCATTGTCCAGGTATTTGACTTTTGGTATCTGGCAACCCTATACATGCATGACGTTCGTACACGCTCTTATGCGTAGAAAGAAGCTAGTATCACAAATTCTTCCGTCACGAAGTGTTTTCTTCTTTACTCTTATACCTGCAATACTCAAATAAATTTCTTGCAAACAGTGTTGTTAACGTTTGTTTTATAAGATTTCGCTGTAGTAAAGCATTTGAAAAATCCCTCATGTCTTGAAAGTTCTTATAAGAAGTCTTATGCAGGAGACTAAAGCTATGTACAGACGGTTGTCAGATCTTACAATATTGCCAGTAAAATGTGCTAAAAATTTCTTACAACCGTGTGAACTGGCAATTTTTGTCAGACGACGTTGCCAGAAAAAGCATTGTCAGTCCATTGCAAGACTAGCAACTGACAACAACATATCGTCAGACATCTTATAATTGTGTGAACACATTTTAAAATTATTGCCAGATATTTGTCAGACATTTTAATATTGTCAGATGTGCGAAGTTCATGCATCTGACAATGGCGTCATTGTAAGATAATTCTTTCTATGGGCAACACTGCACACGCTTGATTTTAAAGAAAAAGTTTATAATAAAAGATATGCAGACAAAATCATTGCAATTGCTTCTTTATGGTCCATAATAATTTATACTTTCACTTTTTACATTTAACACAAACACAAACGATAAATATTTAACAATGGCCAACAAATGGCTTAAGTCTGGCAACGCATAACAACAGATCGAACAATTTGTGCATATGACAACCGTGTGAACTGACAATTTTGTCAGATGAATTTATTGTCATACAACCGTCTAGCAATAAATTGGAAGATTTTCTGACATCCGTGTGAACTGACAAGAAATATTGTGCTGGCAATTTTCGATTGCCAGTACATTGTCAGCACATTGCCAGATCTGACAATATTGTAAGATCTGACAATCGTCTGTACATAGCTTAATTCACTCATATTGACTATGGGACAATTATCTAATTAACAATTATGTAAAAACTACAACAATAACAATAACAAAACAAAGTCACACTTTACCACTGACCGACCGCAGCAAAAGACAAAAAAAAACTAATCTCGATGATGTCGAAAACTTCTTTTTTGCATTCTTTTAATTTTTTTAATTTTATTTCGCGGTCACTGCGACTTTCCCAGAAGTACGTGCATAGTGTTGTTTTTGTTTATTATATCCATAACTGCACATGTCATTTTCGGCTGGTGTTGTAAACAACAAACTATCTTCCAAACGTCGTCTGGATTATTAAAAGACGACTGCAATGTAAATTGTTATTGTGAAATTCAAACTATCTTCCAATTAACGTCTGGAAGTGAGTAAGACGTAACGCCTTTGACGATGGACGATGAAAGAAACTTCCAAATGTTGGAAGGGTTATTAAAACGGTATAAAAAGGAACTGTATTTTCACGTTTGCTTGAAAGTGTGTCCAGGTTTAGAACGTTACAGCTATATAAGTGCATATATCGCTTGTGTATCTCTTGCAAGTATAGATATATATTTTTATTTTTTATGCTGCTTTAAGAAAACGAGCCATTACCGCCAAAGAAGCTAAACCCACATGATTTTTGAAATCTATAAAAATCATTAACTTGTTATCATTATCATTATCTGTCAAAATTTTATAACTATAGGATATACCGTTTAAATTTTATGGCAAAAACAATTTAAGTACACATTATTGTTTACAGTTTTTGTAACAGTAACTTGTAACTTAAGCTTTTCAAAATAAAGCAAGTAAGAGTGCTATATTCGGATTAGCCGAATATTATATACCCTTCACCGATGTCGTATGTAGGAATTATATGCATACATACAATATTACATACATACATATTTGTTTTATGAAAGACAGAGTTTATTTTTTCGTGTATTAAAATTTTTCGACTAACCAACTTGATTAAAATATTTTATTTTCGATATAAGAAATAGTTGAATGTTTTATTCTGCATTTTTTCATTATTAACATTTTTAAAATAGTTATCTAGAGAGGACTTTAACATAGACCAGCCCTTTCTGATAGCAATTTATGCACCCATATCTAAGAAACTTGAATACAGATTAGACCACCCAAATTGCCGAAAGTATTTATTTTGTTCGCTCCACCGGCAGTTTCTGATATCCTGGCCATGAAATATCATATTCACTGAAAGCGTGCATACCTAACGGCCATGCGCTTTGCACTTTTCACCTAAAAATAACCTTTCCTGGCTATAAACACTTTTAGCACGATAACTTTTAAATGCCACGTTTTTCGGAAAATTTTTATAACTATTTTTGTTCAGAATAAATACCACAACACCTTTCTTCTATCTAATTTTCCACATGGTTTTTTAATGTGATGAAACTAAGTTTTCTTGGATAGACTTTTATTAACGGCTCTCGCCAAATTTCGATAGCGATAATTTTAATTAGTTTTCATTATTTTATAAGGTAAGATCTGTGTATAATATAGCTTTATTGCATTTGGACCAAATATGTACATATATATGTATCATCTAATTATATTTACAAGAATCAAACATCACATACCAGTTATGTTATGTATTTGGAAATTATCGTACATTTCGTGATCAAATGCATACATACATATGTATATCTCAACAAAACTACTATAGACGATAGAAGAAAACATATTTTCGCATAAAGAAATCTGCGTACATACTTGTTGTATATATTCTGTAAATTCACGAAAAAAACCATTAGAATTCTTTCAACAAAAAAATTAAAAATGAATAGTATTTTGGCAAGAAAATTTTGCTATATATACTAGTGGTCGGCTGAGCCGTGCGCCGATCATAGCCGCATCCATCGGCGGCGGCGCAATTTCGAGATAAAATTCGGCGGCGGTTGTTAAGCCGCCTACACGCCGAACAGCTTCGTGCACTGTTCGCAACCTATTATGGGAGTCGTAGTTTGTACATGACTTGTTGATAATTTCAATAAAAACATTCATTAATTTAGAATTATGGACCTTATTAAATTTACTCAGCTTATAAAGAACTTCACCTACATATAACGAACAAAATTAACAGGTCCCTGGGATATCGTTCCATACTAAGTACATATGTAAGTAGTTATGCTTTTAGCATAAAAAGTAGATGTAAAAATAGGATCGGTTGTTTTGTAAAAGTAGGAAGGGTATTGTTTAACTTTAAACATAAAAATGCACGTGCTATTTTTAGATACATATGTATACTAAAATAAATATGTATGTACATATGTAAATATTGCGAAGACTGCTTAGTTTAAATTCATTGCTAGTTTTATTATTCAGTTAACCAGTTTTAAATGCATTCCGCATGCGCCGCTCAACAAATCACACAATTTGGCCAACTAAATGACGGACAATTGGTGGTTGCTTGGCTTGGTATTCAAACAGCGATGTACGAGTATTCAGCCGCAGCAGCAAGAGTAACAGCAGCTTCGCCCTTTACCCAGTTTCGGAAAAACACTGTGACTTTAAACGTTAAAGAAAAAAAAAATATAATAAAAAAATCTTTAACATATTGAACACAAATAAAATTAAAAAAAAAATTGAATATGAACATAAATAATAAACTGCAAATGGTCAAAACCACTTAATCAGTCTAGAGGTTACAGAGAAATCTCGTTAAAGACAATAAAACAAAAATCAACAGCAACAACAACAACAACAACAACAAAAAGTATTGTGCAATGACTGCACAATTAAATTTAGATACATATGTATGTATTTACCCCACAGTGATGTAAGCGAAAATTTAATTTTCTTTTTGTTTTTTTAAGAAGAGTGTGAGCTTGAGCTTTTTAAATTTCCTTAAATTTTAGATAAAGTTATTATTAGTGATATTTTTAAGCAATTCTTTATCTTCAATTTTAACCTTAACCTCACTGGCCTGGCACACACGACACTAATTTTTATGCCGGCACAATTTTTCTTCTTTTTAGAACATACGAGACCAATTCATCTGGCTTAAAAAATGTAAACGTATTATTGTTTTTTATATTCTTTTAACATTTCCCACTTGACCTGAGATTCGATAAAAACGAATGCTCACTAAAGCGAAGAAATATCGAAACAAAATTCTTCGATATTTGCTTGCTAATCTAAGAAAATTCGAAAGCCCGAAGGCTTCGAACTTCTCTCGATAGTTTTTCGAATGTGTGACGGTAGCCAAATGGAATTGTGCTAGACTGTTTGCCTAGATGTACCAAATTCGATGCATCACATCAGTGTAAGTTAAAAAATTAAATTAGAATACGTACTTATGCACATATGTGCAATAATTGAACAGAAAAAAATTTGTCACGATAGCCTAGTGGATGTGTGTTAAGGCTCAGTTAGCCGACTGTAATGTAAAGTAACTGTAACGTAGAAAACACCTGATCGATATTTTTATATGAAAAGTAGGTTACGTTACATTACATCTCTATAAAGGCTCAGTTAGCCGACTGTAATGTAATGTAACTGTAACGTAGAAAACAGCTGATCGACATTTTTATATGAAAATTAGGTTACGTTACATTACATCTCTATAACCATTTTCATTACTTTTCACATAACAAAATCGATCAGCTGTTTCTTATACCCTTTTCACACTCACTCACATCTTTGAGGAATGCGTGGAATATGTTGAAAATTTAAAAAACCTGTTCACATTACAACATCTTTCATCTGTCATGTATTATAATACTATTTTTACGAGTGTGAGCAACTAAAAATTAAATAATAAAATGCAATTTAAAAATTCAGTAGAAATCTGTTTAATTGCTGGCTCCTGAGGAGCAGAAACAAATAATGCTAGAAATTATGTAGAAATTATGAAAGCGGACAATGATGATGAAGAAATATTAAAAGTTTTATCGGCAAAGATTTTGCGTAGACATTTGCAACTATTTTTATGTAATTTATTTCGATTTGGAAAAATATATAATAGATTTTATTATATGCATACATATACATACATACATATGTATGTATATAATAAAATCTTAGAGTAATTACGGATCTTTTTTTGGGAAGGGTATTCCAAAATGTAGCTTTGAATGTATGTACAATGTACATGCATATGTAGATATACATACATATGTATACATTTTTATAGTATGTATGCATGTATGTATATAGTTGTATACATTTTTTCTAGTGATGACACTAAAATAATCGAAAGATGTTGAATGGAACAAAGTGAGATAGGAACATCTTTTGAAGATGTTGAAAGATGTTGAACATTCAGCCCTGTATAATTCTTATGGGAAGATGTTATCATCTTGCCAAATTGATGAAAGATGAAAGATGTGAGTAAGTGTGAAAATGCTATTACTGTTGCAGTTACTTTACATTACAGTCGGCTAACTGAGCCTTAACCATTTTCATTACTTTTCACATAACAAAATTGATCAGCTGTTTCTTACTGTTGCAGTTACATTACATTACAGTCGGCTGACTGAGCCTTTAGTCTGTTATAGGGATGCCAATCGGAATCGATTTTTGGAAATCCCGGGATTCGGGATTTTGTAATCCCGATCCCGAAAATCCCGGGATTTTTCGGGATCACGGGATTTTCGAGATTTCGGGATCTAAATATTTTTCGTAAAATAAATTATTTTTTTTAAAATAAATATTACTTTAATAACAATTTAATGCATTTTAAAAGGTTTTATGTTCATAATTGTCTTTGTTTTATGTTCATAATTTGTCTTTAAAGTGAACAATTTTCTAATACGAGTATGAAATAAAAATCAAAAGAATTTTTCTCATCTATTTTTAAGTTGATTAATCACATTTGATGTTAGAGAATTTATACTGAAAACAATAACTAAATATGAAAACTTGTTTTTCTATTATCTAAACCAAAACGAATATATGTACATATCGGTGGACTTTTAGCACTACCGCTTAAGCTGACTTACAAAAATTTTTAGATTCACTTTCATACAAATAAGTTGCAAAAACAATATTGTTTTGTTAAAAATATATCTACCAACGTTTTTTTTTAATTGCGATTGATCAACAACAAGTATAACGGTTGTTACATATGTATCTATACCAAGCATTATCTAATTTTTTTTTATCGATTATGACAACGATAATAAGGCTGAACATATCGAAAAATTAAAAGAAATGTATACACTATTCTAATAAAATTCGATTAATTACGTCTAAAGATCACATTTTTATAGGCACATACATTAAAAGTTTGCCTGAGCACTTGAACAGTATTTTTGCTCTACTGAAAAATTTTAAATTCATACATAAGCTTTTTTCTACAAGTTCAACAAATACATATGTATGTATTCATACGTTCGCTAAGAGGAGTGTGGTCCTGGCCTTCTACTCTGCAACTCGAATACAACTATAATTGAGTTGAACTCATTCAGTCGGTAATTTTTGACCGACTAAATGAGTAATTTAAATGGGTTTGATCTTAGGCTTGTATCAAAAACTACCTAAACGGTCTAAATAAAAAACAAAATAATTTTGAACTGCAATGTAAAGAACATACATACACACTCGAGCAGTTTTTTAGACAAAATACTCCGCATTATTCTGTAAATATTTCTCGCTTTTACGTCAACCCGACAGCAAAAAGTTTTCACTTGCCTTGTATTGTATTCTACTCCAATAGGAGGTGTCAATAGTACTCAGTTGTTACCGACAAGTAGAGAAGTGCTAATTTTTTTAGTGTTGAGGAGTCGACATACAGATAGTTATACACTGCAATTATGAATTAATTTCCGCAAGAAATTTCTCCCTTTTCCAATTAGATTTTTTTGTTTTCCCTATTATTTGCTACTGTTTGAAATTATTCCCCGGGAAAAATTTCTCGTGGAGTTTGAATTATAATTGCCCTCATAATATAGAATAAGACGGAATAAATTTGTCAATCTTATGAATTTTTCAAATGTTATTTCCCTTCCAAAGGTAATATGTTTCTTTTGTTTTCAAAATAATTCTAAAATCTACATACATATATTATAGCACCTTTGATGAAAATAATCGTAAGAAAGTAGTTTATTTATTTTGCTCTTGTTGTTAATTTATAAGAAATATATCACGAATAGTCATTAAATTGTTGAAACTGTACATATAAAATTGTATGGGACTTTTAAATATTATAAAAAAATACCTCAAAATCAACAAAAATTTTAATTTATAAAGTTTTTATACAAAAATTGCTAAGAAATCCCGAAAATGAAATCCCGGGATTGAATTTTACAAATCCCGGGATTTCCCGTTTGGCATCCCTGGTCTGTTAGAATTTAAGTATCATGTTCAAATCAATACGTTAAAAAATAAATAACTGAAAACATTAAATTAATCTTTTACTTTTGTCCGCTGCCTTTTTGGAATATCGAAATTAGTTCGATATTCTCCCACTTTTGGTATTGTTGGCGAAACTTTGAGATCGAATATTTTTTGGGACAAAACTGAGCGACAGGTGAATTTTAGAACTGTGCCAAATCGTTCATTTAAGTAAGCGCTCATTTTCGTTCATTTTCTAAAAAAGAACCAGTTCGTTCATTTCGTTCATCCGCTCTTTTCAAGTAATAGAACGAAATAAAACAAACAAACAGTTGATTCGTGAAATAAAAAGGGACAAATGCAGTGAATTTGTTATGAATTGTTCAGCAAAACAAACAATAGAAAATATAATGGTAGGTACAGACCAAGGCCTATTTATCAGGTCAACGCAATCGTCCTGATGATATTCTGTGTTTTCGTGTTTTAACTGTCAAAAGCTGTTTGCACCTTACACTTTAGTTCATGTTTGTGTGTGTTTCTGACAACTGAAACACAAAGTAGTTTTTTGTGTTGCTGTGTTTCTGTAGAGTTGCATAGACCTAATAAATAGGCCTTGATACAGACTTTGCAATTTGCTTACGCAACACGTTTTCGATTATTTTGATACAGACACTGCAATCTACAATGCAACCGTCAATGCAACCCTTACCACGGTCAAAATGCTTGCTGAGATTGGTTATAGTATGAGTGAAAATTTGTTAGTCTGTGTGACACCAACGATGCTTGATGGAAAATCAAAAAATTTTGATGTTTGGCATGCTTGCTGTCAATTGTTATATAAGTTTATGTGTTAACCCATCAAGCACGAACAAATTTTCATTATAATTATATTTTCATTGTGAACGGTTGCCCAAAACATCGGAATTAAAAGAAGAAAAACATAAATTTGACTGGTGAAGAAAAAAGAAGAGTAATTTTGCTTTTCTCTTTTTTTTGTAAACAGTGCTGCCATTATTGCTATTGAATTTCTTTATTTAAAAATTTTTATATTTTTTTTTCAACCAAACGAACAGCACAAAATCAAAATAAAAATGAATGCTTGGTGGGTCATCAAGCATGGTAACATCAAGCCGACAAGCACACGTACACGAACTTGACAGCAAGCATTTTGATCGTGTCCAAAGCCCTTTAAACATCAAAACATTTTGATATTTTCGAAACTTCGAATGTAACTTCGAACGCAACCATAAACAAGACTACAGACAGCGATGCCAACTATTTATAACCCAAACTCGCTACTACCTACTTCTACTAACGCGCTTCTCAAAACGCGCTAAAACGCGCTAAGTTACAGCATTGTCAAATATTTATAGCAAAAACGCGCTATTTTTTACGCTCTTAATTAAATTTCAATAAAAGTCGATGTATGTATGTATTAGTACTGGTATATACAATTAACTTTTCAGATTTTGCAATATTGGTTCCTCGACATTGTGTTTTAATTAACTAAAATCATTTAATGCAGAATCAGAATCGCCTTCAAAATAATCGAAGTGCTTAGTTTTTACTTTTAATTTATTTGTAAAACTTTGTAACAACATATAAATTGTCGATTTTGCGATTCAAATGCTTTTTGTACTTCAGCTATAATAGATGCTTTATAAGTTATGTATATATTTTGGGTCATCTAGTACATAATTTTAGTTGTGAAATTTCGAAATATTTGTCATTATAGTATTAAAAGGCGTTTTTTATTCTAACCACAGTCAAGCGAATTTTGTTTGCGACAGCTGAGACATTAACCAATTTAAAAAATTTTGTCAGAGTTTTGGATATTAGAAAATTTTTAAATTTATACAAAAAAAGTTAAAAAAATATTGAACAGAAATGATATTATTGACTTTATTCAAAACGCGGTAATTTAGCGCTTTTTTATTAAATGCGCTAAGACGGAAAAAAGCGCGCTTGGCATAGTTAAAACGTGCTAAATCTAGCGCGAAACGCGCTAAATTGGCATCGCTGACTACAGACTATGCTACCGACAATGCAATCTGCCTGGTTGCATAAACACGTTGCTAAGTCTGTACCTAGTAGGTAGTAAATAAATGGAGTAAATATTCGTTTCGTTCGTTAGATGTATTCTCAATTAGAGTTCTGTTTTCGCTTCATTCTCAATAGACAGAAAATCAAAACATTCATACAGCTCTTTAGTACCTACCATTAGAAACAAAAAAAAAATTAGAACGTAAAAACTTTTAAAATATTAAAGAAATCATAAGATTCATATTGGCAAAAGAGCCACTTATAAAGAATAAAAATAAACTGTTTATAATATTCACGTATGTAGATATATCAAATTTAAAAAAAAAAATAACAAAAAAAAAATTAATGGCAATTTTATTAATTTCATAATGGTCATACTGTTACTAAAAGCAGACAAAAAGACAAATGAAAACCAGAATGTGACAAAAAAACTCACATGAATAAAGAAAACGCAAAAAACAAAACAAAAACACTCAAGTGCGTTCGTTCGTTCATTTCGTTCAATTGTACTTTTTATCACAGTACTTCTGAGCCAAAACAGCTCAGTAAAGTGACCGCCTCATTTCGTTCATTTTACTGATTCGTTCAATTGTACTCGTTCGTTCATGAACGACACAGCTCTAGTGAACTTTTTCGATTCATTGTTGAGTGTCACTCTCGAAATCGATATCAATAGTGAAAGTCTTGGTCAACCGGGTTGCTGTTTTTTAAGTTGTGTGTGTATTCGTTTTGTGGTGCTGATGCGGGGTTGTGCCTGGTTGAAAAATTGTGCCAACCACAAAACCACTATCTTTGCCTCTCTCACCAACAAACTGTCATGTTATGCTAGCACAATTGTTTTCGTGTGTGTTAAAGGGCACTGATTACAACCAATCGAAATATGTACATACTCAAGACACAAGACACATTCCGATTTTTGTCTTTACTCATTTATATTACAATACAATTTGGAAAGGTGCATCATGGTGTACTGCATTTTCAGAATGCATTTAAATTAGACGCGCTTTACTGACTTTCGAAAACTGGATTAGATATGAAAATGCAAGCAATATGGAAAAATTTTGAGAGATCTAGAATAGAAACCACTCTTATCAGTGTTGCCAACCTTTCAGTTATAACCAAAAAACTGGTATTTTGCAACAGTAACTTCGGAATGGCTTTTTCTCAGAAATTGTAAACCTTAGAGAAAATAATTTATAATTTTATTAGATATACATTTCGTCTGAGAAATTTTTTTTCGTAAAACTAACCGTTTGATCAAAAAAAAAAAAAAAAAACAATTTTTGTGACATTTGACCTTGAATAAAATATTTTGCACACACGGGATCAATGGAGACTGTTCAGGATTTTATTGAAGTGGTATCCGCTACGTGCCAGAAAATTTTTAGATTTGTTGTAAGTTAATGCAAAGTTACCCCTATTTTTTGCCCTAATTTGACCGAGTTGTAAGATTTGGGGCCTGTTTCTCAAAACTTAGAAGTGTTGTAATATAACACAGTACAACATTTTTGAAGTCATTGATTCGAGACTCAATTGTGACAATTTCACGTGAAAGTAGGCCCAAAATGAAGAACTTGTGCATCATTCTTACCTGCTAAAATATTTTTAATATCGATTTGAAGTTAGTAACTATCGTATAGGGGAATTTTTCACGTTTTAGGCTCTTTTGTTTGACATAACTCGAGAACCACTTGTCCGATTTAGCTGAAATAAATTTAGAAAAATTAAGAATTACAATTCCTCTAATCTGTTCTTATACCGTTTTCCTATGTGTGCAACACTTTCGAAGTTAAAAATGAATGTATGAAGGGAAAAAGGTATTTTTTGCCTAAAAATTAAATTTTTTTTTTAAATTCATAAAAAATCAAAAATGCAAAAAGTGTCAAATCTAATTACTTTCGCATAAAACCACGTAACCTGTGAGTAAAGTGAGATATTTTTTGAGAAAATCGATGAATAAATTTATTTCAATAATGTTATGAATGAATATACACAAAACTTAAAATAAAAATTACAATTTGTATTGCAGCTATTCTTACACAGAAAATATGGTATTTATGGAATCTATGCATAAAAACAAAATTTAAAACATTTTCAAATATAATTATAATTATTGTCAATATCCATTCTCGTTGAAGTTGACGCTTGTGGTTCTGATGATCTGCTTTTCTTCGTAGGTTGTTGATATTCGTGGTCTGAGTTTGCGTCGTCATCCGAGGAATCCATAATATTCAAGGGCTCGTTTTTTTCCCATGGGTCCACCAATTTCAGTGTCATCTTCTTCTTCGGTGCTTTCATCTTCATACTGCATAATTTTAGAACTCCACCAACAAACCTCCGCCAGCATCGCATCTAATTTTTTGCCTTTGAATCGCTTTTCCATTGGCATGGTCACCTGGTGGAACCTCTCTTCTTGTTCGTCTGATTCCTGAGGTAATTGTGCCAAAAAGGTATCAAGGTGGAAATGCAGGAAATGTAATTTTAATGTCATGGATGCTAGTGTTGTAAAAAGCGGCTACTTTTGAATACTCAGTACTACTTGATACTTTTTCAATTGGGTACTCGATACTACTCAATACTTTATATATGTTTATATATGGGAAGTTAAAAATTATTATTTATATGTATTATTTTATTGATAATGCAATATGGAAAAACAAAGATTAAATACAAGTATATTTAAATTAATTTATAACAAATGAAAATAACTAAATTTGAAGTTTAATTTTTGTACATAAAAATTTTTTAACGTACTCTTAACACTTCTAGTGCATTAATCTCTTAAATTAATTTCTAAATATTTTTAATAAACATTTTTTACTCACAATTGATGTTATTACTTAGTCATTGTTGAAATGTAGAAATAAAATTTTACCGACATTGAAATAATTTAAAATATTTTTCATGTTTGTGAGGACCTGACTTGTTGGTTATATTGTATCACGTGCCTTCCTTCCACTATTCTAAAGGGTCACTTTTTCTGTCCAATAGTATTTGTTAATGACTGAAGTAGTTTAATAATGCATTTTGTAGTACTTTTTTTTAGTGGCTGTTTGTTACACTAACTCCATGAGGTTCAGAGTCATATATATTTGTATCAAGCTCACAGAGTTGTAAAATTCTGATGTATTTTAAAGAAAGACTTTCGCTTGAATACTACAAAATGCAACCCTGAAAGTATTGAGTAGTTACTTTTGTGTATTGAGTACCGGGAAAAACTGCCGGTATTGAGTACTCAGTACTCAAATACTCAATACTTTTAAAACACTAATGGATGCATTGATTTTTCCAAAATAACACAGCAACTTGTCCACTCGTTTCTGCATATCATCTCGCTGTACTCGGTTCTTTCCTAAAACGCCTTCGATGACATCTTTCAGTGCGTTCCATGCATGTAGGTGTTTACTATGGTTCGATTCGCTTTTCATTAATTTCCTTATATCTGGTCCATTGAGAATATCTGTTTTAAATATAAAAAAGCGAAAAAATTATTGGTAATGCGAATATATCGAAGTCAACAAATTTAGATATGACAATATTTAAATACAGACAACGATACGTACCATTTCTAATTTTAGCTTCACTGAGTTTTGGAAAGATGGATTTTAAACAGTCATAGGCATCCCCAATATACTTGACAACCACTGCAACGAATTTCCCAGCTATTCCTAATTTTATGTGGAGCGGTGGCAACAAAATATCATCCGGGTCCTTTATCATAGGTTCATTGCGTAATTGTAATTGTTTGTTGAGCTCGGGAGTTCTTGCTTCCCAATCTTTACGTTTATATTGATTCCCTGTGTATCGTGAATTCCAATTACAAAGGAAGCAGAAGTATTTTGGATAGCCGCCCTTTTCTATAATGCCTTGTAGTATGTTGACCACCTTCAGATCGCAACAAATGTTCCATATGTGTTCATCGTATTTGATTTCCTTCAAAATGTTGGCCAAAGATTTATACGTTTCCTCCTGAATCCCAATGGAATGGACGGTTTTTTGTTTGTTTTGTGTAATAGAACAGTCTTCAAACTGGAAACTGAACCATCGATGAATAAACGCCAGTCGCCAGCGATATAATCCATTCCCAATTTTTTCACTAAACCTGGGATATCATGGGGGTACGTGAACGTATTTGCTTCGTCAACGGAATAAAATTTCTGGAAATCAGCTTGGTGTTGTCGGTATGATGTTGCGCTGACATTTTGCTGTGTGAGTTTTCTTCTCTTCAAAAATGATGTCAACCATTCGGAGTTTTGTTGTGATATTCCGAGCTTGGCCACAATGTAATCCATTACGATTTGTGTTAGCGGTTGTCCTGTATTATTTTCAATATCGGGTGTCCAATCCGCATCATTCACGTTGGTCGGATTGGTGAAAACGGTTTCGGCTTGCAGGGACATAGTATCCAGACTCGGAGGTTTAGGTGCATCGACATCAGCAGGGCGGTTAACTGGAAGTGTGGCAGTAAATGCAGCAGTGTATACTTTTGTTTTTTTTTGTTTTTTGTTTTACTTATAAGTAAAATAGTTGAGAAAATGTATTATTATTATGAAAAAAAATATGTTTTAACAACTAATTTACTTGTAAGATTTGACAAACAGGCCCCTGGATTAAAAATAACTCTAACCAATATTGCCAACCTAGCAGTTATAGTCAAAGCACTTGTAGCTCGCAAAACTATTCTATAAAGCCTTTAAAATAAAACAAAGCGATTTGGTATCATATGGTCTCAACAGCCCAGCTGACTATTTTCGCCGCTTGTAATTTGAATATCCCTCAGATGTCAACACAACATTTTCAGTAAATTTTTTTTTTGACATCTCAAGTATGCATATTTCAAAACGAAGTGAGGAGAGTCTAACTTATATGAATATGTCTTAAACTAAAATACATAATAGTGTGATATCAAGATAACGTTTATAGTTTTTCGTTAAATAAAAAAATAGCGTCAAAACGAAAACGAAAAATCATAAAACATTTTTTTAAACAAAATTTAATTTTAAAATGGTATTTTCTAAATTAATGCACGTAATGAGTAATGAAAAAAATACAAATAAATTAAAATTTTTAATGCAATAAAATAGTGAAAATAAACTTCAAATTAATTTGACGATAGCACATGCATTTTTTGAATATTTGCGAATAAGTCTTGTTTAAAAAATTCAAATGATGGAAAAAAAGATTAAATAAACATGAACACGAATGTGGTTTGCCATCTGTAGTAGTTAAAAGTCACCTCATTCATTGAATGAAACCAATGCAACACTTGAAGTGATAAAAAAACTGTTTACATTCAATTTTGTCAGCTGTTTATGATCTTGAAACTTTGCTCTTGGATGTCGTTAAAATATAACAGTCAGTCCAAGTATTAATCTAACTTTTAATTTAAATAAATTTTTTATTAAACAATTTTGATATACATATCTCTATCTTGATATAGAAAGGTCCTTACTTATTATTTTTAGAAATCGGGTTTTTTTTGGGGTATTTCTATCGAAGATCTAATCTACAGAAATATTCAAAACTTTCGATTAAAAAAAAAATAATGAGTTAGGGCCTTTCTATATTAAGGTAACGATATGCAGACCGAATCGAAAAGTGGGACAGAATTCCGCAACGATGAATTTTGCACTGTTCGTAGATTTCAGTCTTCAAAGTTCACCGTAATTTTTGGAATTTTCTCAAGTTATCTGGGTGTACAGCTATCGTACCTTCTTTCCGATGGTGCTAGTACTCGTATATTTTAGCTAGCAATATTGACCATAAGATAGGCAGGTAGTAGTTTCTGTGCGAAACAAATGCTCGGGCGAAATTTTCATTTTAGTCCACACGTATTCTTTGTCTTCCAGGTTCAAATTCACAGTCTATAGTTAACTAAAGCCCGTAGTTTAACTAACGGTTTTTGTTATCAATTTCATTGGTTAAACCACCTTCATTCGTTAACTAAAGACTGTGGATTTGAGCCTTAGTCACTTAGTTTTTCTTTAAGTGCTGCACTATGGTTCAGGCGACCACTTTCTTTGGCCAAAACTATTTTAGGAGAAGTTCTGTACTGATTTTTAAGAAATTGTGTGGAAACATTTCCTACCCATGACAGTTTAATATAATGACTGGAAAAGTGGTCAGGCAATGCCCCATTCATAGCAGCTGTTCCTACTAGATTATAATAACATAATTTGATTAAGCACAGTTGAGTCTTGATTTTTTTTATATTAAGACATTTACAGGTATGTGATGGAAATCGGTTCGATTTGAAATGAAATCGCAAGCTCAAAACGTAGAAAATTGTTTTTGGTGTGGCAGAAAACGCAACGATTTCATATTCCAACTTTGTTTCATTTTCAGTTGGTTACAAAAAAAATCAATTATTTTTTTATATTTTCTGCTGCTAACTGAAATTGAAGCCAATAATGCTGAAGTCGGCTGCAGGTTGCCAAACATATTTTCGGCGACGTCGAAACGAATATCGTTGGATCGTGGTTTGCTGAAGCAATTGTTGAAAGGAATGGCATTTTTTTTCTTAATTTCAAACACTGAGTTTTATAATGAAAATCTTTTATTTTTTAAACCATGGAAAAGTCTTGCAAAAATGTGGCCACGTCGACGGCGGCTAAGTGTTTTCAGTACATGTCGGCGGCAGATTTTAACTGATCGGCTTCAACATACATACAATTGAATTGTTTCAACAAAAATAAATTTATATAAAAAAAATACCTTTTATTGTGGTATCATATGTCTTTAATTCTTTTAAAGCATTTTACTTACATTTTCACATAAGTTATTGCAGGAAAATTTTGCTTAGATATAGAATAATTCCTAAATCGTCAAGTCATGCTTACTCCTTTTAAAAACGCAAAAACAACACAAATTTTGTTTTCCATCACATCTTTTTTTTTCTAATATTTTCATAAAACAAGATGGGAAATGAAATCGATTTCGATTTAAAACAAAACCAGAATGAAATCGAAATAAATGTGTGCATCACAACTTTTTACGTTTTTCAATCGATTTGAAATCGAAAACGATTTCCATCACATACCTGTTAATGTAATATTTAAATATGCATAACGTTTTTATTGAACTTCAATTAAATCCATAAAATAGTATGTTAGCACCTATTGTATTTAGATCTTTAACCAAAAGCATCATAAGAAACCCTAAAGGCACAACTATAATATGAATAAGCTGGCTTAAGCTAATGTCAGAATTGAACGATAAGTCTGTCAAATGCTTAAACAATTCAGATTTGACTTTTAGGTGGCCACAATGTACTTACATGCACTTAAGTATTCTTTAGCCACAGCTGCACATCTAGCTATTGTCAATAATTTTGTAGTAATTTTGTTTCTTCTCATAACTCCTAAATGAATGCAATTTAATCAAAATAACTTGAAAGAATGTCCTAATCTATTAGAAATTCACATATAAATATATCCATCACCTTATTACTTGTTTTATTTGTTTTGCCTACTAAAAAGTACAACAGTGAATATACGTAAGTAAATACATGTGTATGTGTGTATATGTGTATTGTAAAACAAACAATGAAAATAAAAGTTTTGCTTTATTTTCCGAGTTTAAAATAAGCAACAATAAAAAAATATTTAAAATCAATGAATATTTTCTGCTGCTGCTTGTTTGAGTTTAAAAAATGCACAAACAGTTGTTTCCTTACGGAATGTGCGTTCAGTTTGGCACTTTACTTAAGCAAATGACATTTGACGAAACTTGACGAAAAGTTTGTTAAGTACATTATAGTTTGCCACATGCGTTTTATATGTAACCGCACAGTTGCTTAAGCTAGCTTATTCATATTGTAGTTGGGCCTTAAATGTTAACTTGGATAAAAATAACATCAACAACTTTCAACTTTACCGCCAATTTCGGCCAAAATTTTTACTTAAAATAGCCTTCGTGGCACAAAAACTCAAATCATTAAACTTACTTACTTTAGAGCTTTCGAAGAGAAAATATTTAAATTTTTTTTATTAATAAAGAAAATTTATATTGTGAACTTATTAATTGCTACCGCATTTTTTCTTTAAATAATTGGTGCTTTAATCCTAAAGATAGCAATTACTTCCTTACTGCAAAAGGAATTGGAAAGTATCTCGGTGATATCTGCCAAAGATCAACTCAAAGGTTTGCAACAGCTGCACAGCCTAAATCCTGCCAATCATCCACCAAACTTACTCATATCCATCTTTTAGCATTTCTGGTACTTTGAAGGGTTCCCGCTACCCTCCTCCAGTACCGCAGTTTGATATGTCTGCTGTGCATTAGACCAAAAATTTTTCACACAACACAATATAAATATTTAAGAGATCTATAGACTTTTCGAGGGGGAGAGTGGGGGGAGCGAAAGATAGTATTTTTCCCGCTGCTGTTGTCTTGTTTTTTTAATGTTGCCCCCTTTTTTTTTTGATAGATCCCCTATTTGGTGATACTTTTTGAAAAACGTCATCGGTCACCCTGTCCATCATTTCAATGACATACATATTTTTAAATTTGCAGAATTGTTTAGCTAATAACTTCAAGTAAAAATTTTGAAAAAACTTGTTTTACAATTACAATAGAAAAAATTAAGCTTTGATGGCTTATAACACAAAACGCATTATTAATGGGTCTGAAGTATGGACTACTAGATTGCAATGACAAAGTTATCAAAAAGGGACAAAAAAAAATAGTTTTTACCTAAGAAAGTGGTGATGTGAACCCATAGTGCGGTGTAGCAATAGATTCAAAAGTGATAATTTTTATCCTACACTCTGATTATTGCTCTCTTACATCTCTTCGTATCCAGCTAGCAGCAAATTTCCCCTGTTTTTGGTGAAAGTATTATTTCAGTCATTCACTTAGGGCCATTATTACAACTTACAAATAGTTAATTTTAGGATGTTATCTGACAGGTAAATATATTTTGATTATTACAAGTAAACATTAATGTAAAAGTGACTGATAAGCTAACAGCAAGTGTATCCTCATGGTAACTTTCAAAGTGAACTTTAAGCATTTTAACAGTCAAAGTAGCCTGTATGTACACTAGAGTTGCCACAATACATCATTTGTATTAATTATTTTATCGTGCAGTTGTAATAGTGAAAAAAATTAATGGTCACTTTATCGTTCACGTTAGCTACTGTTAAGGTTAACTATCAGGAACTTTATCTTTAGGTTGTAATAATGGCCCTTAATTGCATAGTACCTGCTGAATTTCCTTAGGATTATTTTACAGTATGTACCTTGATTTATCAACGACATGCGTTTGTTCTTTCTATTAAAAACAGAATCATACTCGTAATTTATCGATTACAAAAAATTTTTCAGACACACGTTTTTCATTTAGTTAAAAGAAAGTGATAAATAAATAAAAAATTCTTAAATTACCATTATTTCATGTTTTTGCACTCCATCGAAGTTCGATTTATTACAAAAAAATTAATTAATCAAAATCTGTTGGTGTCTTAAAGCAATTTCTTAAATTTCAGTAAAATCATTAACGTCATTTATATTGTGCGTATGTATGCGCATAATTATTTGCTTTTTGGTCAATATCCAACGAAGATCCTACATTTAACGTGTCTGGCATATGATTACGGCAAAGTTCTTCGTTGAAGCAGAGTTTGTTTGTTTGTTTGTTTTAGCTGAAGGGTGTTATTGACAAAATTATTTGGCTTAAATCGATTTTACTGACTAGCATTTGCAATTTCAATGTACACTTTTGTGACAAAACAGATATACATACATACATCCAAGAGTATGACTAATTTAATTCGTTATGGCTGAACGGGTGGCCAATCTGTCGGTGAATTATTTATTTGACTGACAGTAAAAGTTTGTCTAAGCAAAATATGTAAGTTTGTAAAGAAGATTATACTGGATGTGATTGTGGTATTCATATACATGTTTATTTGTAAATGTATCTATGTGTATATGTATTATATACCCTGTAGGAAAGTCCGTTAACTTTAAACTAACTTTAAGCTAACTATTTCGCAACTAGTACTGACTGACACTTGTATTACTTTTCAATGTAAGCACCTGACTATTTTAACATGGCGATGTCCAAAGCAGTAGTCAATTGCCTCACTCTGCATTACTTTTTAACTAACTTAAAGTTGATTTTTTTAAATCAGCTGATAGTCAGTAAATTTAAAAAAAATTTTCTGGCCTTCGAACTATGTACCATCACACGTTGTGTACTCAAGGCGCCACTATACAGCTAAGGAACCATCTAAAATAATAACAGCAAAATGTTAATATAAACCTGAAATGAGTTTGAAAGTAGCTGAGGAAAAATTTGTTGGCTCTCACCTAATTCGATTATGTACTCAACTTTAAAATTAATTTTAGATTTGTTCTGGATGACATTGCAGTTAGCTTTTAGTCAGTCTAAGTTAAGTTAACTACAAGTTAATTATATTTGTAGTCAATCACACATTCTCCGACAGGGTACTCACTTACATACCTACACATATTTGTGTCTGTATTTATTTATGTATCTTGTTTGTTTGCATTTTTTATGTATTACATATGTAGTATGTGAAATTTTTTCCAAGTATATTTTTGGAGGTGTGTGTTGTATATACCAATTTGTTTTATATTAAAACAAAAGCGGTATCAAAAATAATTGAAGGCGGATGTTGTTTTCAATAGTTAGGCGATTCTTTGTAAAAAAAAAGTATGGTTTTATGCTATTAGAAATTAGAAAATACTCGTAGATGTAGTGCCTACTCGTATTAATACAAGAGATATTGATATGAATTTAATTTAATCTTAAAACCTTCGCTTTAAGAAAATGGTAAGGGTATACATCATAGCTGCCCAGAGAAGCGCCAGAGTGCCGAACATTAATCGACTTTTTATAGAAATGAATACACATACACTTATACATTTCTCTCGGTTTTCTCTCCGTTAATAGCTCTGGTATACATATGTTTGTATGTATATGATTACGTTATTGTAGAAAGGCTCTAAGTCATTTTTTTTTAAATCGATTTTTTGTTGTATATTTCGATAGAAGAACATCTAATGTATCGAAAATGCAAAAATCTCGATTTCAAACAAATAATGAGTTTATGGCCTTTCTATATTAAGGGGATTTTTTTTAATGCATGCATTTATTTATTGTATCTTCATATATGAACTAACAATAAGTATTCAAATCTTAAATCTATAAAAAAAAAATTATTAGGGCCGACATAAACGTAGTGATAGTTATAAATAATACATTAGTAGTGATAATCAAAAAAGGGGAATATGTATGTGTGTATATATTTAGTTTTGTCATTCCGCGTGCAATTTCCATAATATACATATGTACGTATGAGCCCCCATAAAGTAAATATTTCTGGCTCCGTTTCTGCGAAATCGATTTTCCGAAATACCCAGAAAGATTGTCTTTAGCTTCTGTCGCGGACTGATGTATTACAACTTATTATACATAGATTGGTATTGAAAATAAGCAAAGCCAAAAAGAAGGGCTGGAAAACTGAAACTTTTTTGGTACATAAAATTATAATGCTTTCTTTATTAATTCGACATATTTTATATTTTAAAAAGACAGCTGGAAAATTTTAAACGTTTTTGTTATTTAAATTAGCTAACTAAAATTAATTTATTTTTTTCCGTTAATTAAACTTAGTTTAAGTTTTAGAAATAAGTATATTGGTACTGTAAATCAGCAAAATATAAAAGATAGTGCCAGGGCTGGAAAATTTAGGATTTTTTTTGGCATATAAAAGTAACTAACCAAAACTTGTTAAATATCTTTATTAATCAAACATTATTGATATTTTAGAAAGAAAAAAATTGGTATTGAAAATTAGAAAAATTAAATCAGATTCTGCATCACTAACTCAAATATTGAATATTGAAAATATTTAAAATTCGGTACAGCCGAATATAGCACTTTTGTTTGTATTATTTAAAACATTTTACATATTTTTATCCAATATATACTTTTGATTGTGGAAGAAATAAAAACTGAGTTATTTAAGTGTTGTAGAATTTTTTTACTGCAAAAAATAATATTTCTATGAAATACGTTATATTTATTTACTTCAATTCTAACAAAACACTTAATGTTCACTTCCCCTTTTTATGCTTCACTGGCTTTAAAATATTATTGCTGTTGACAAATTGATTTTTTATGTTTAACGTTTAGTTAAATTTTCAAATAAGTAGACAACAATAGCGGCTAATGATATTCTATTAAGCTTTTGTTGGCAGAGATGGCATCTTGAGTAATTTATTTTTTACTAATACATATGTATAATGCTAATGACCAAGTTTAACAATTTCTTTTGATATGAAATGGCCTAGAGCAAGTAAATACATATGTATATGGCTAGAAATGAATGAATACCCGAATAATTCTAATAGTGCTTTTTTATGTTGAATATTTTTATATTTGAAAATAATTCAGAAACAACCGAAATATATCATAATTCATTTGGAAAAAAATTGAGCAATAACTCTTAGGATAGCTCAGGATATTGATCACAAAAACTAAAAAAAAAATTAGAACAGTTAGAATTTGCCTTAAATGCACAATGGTCTGGGTCGAAAATTTAATATTTAAGTAAAAATATTTTCTTAATTGCAACAATCCAAGCAATCACGATTTATAAAAAGAAATATCATATGGCTGACCCTTAAGTGACTTAAGCTTTCAAAGTTGGCGGTTTAAGCACGTGTTTATAAATAGGTGACGCAGCAGTGTCACAAAATATTAAAAAAAGGTTTTGAAAAATATGGGAAGCAAGCTGAATGTAGGTGGTTTAAAATGGTAAACTATAATTTAAATTGTTTGCGTCTTTGTCGTTATTTTTGAGTGTGGTAATTATTTAACTTGCCAGCAATTTAAGGAAAATTTCTAATATTCAAATTTTAGTTTAGTAAAATTTTTGATTGACTGAGATTTAACAAGTAAACCAGCAAAGAAATGAAATTTTTAAACTTGCTTGCAAACTGTAATTTGAAATTTAAGATTTGGAGGATTCCAAAGGTAGTCTTAAGTCTTAAGTTGTATAGATAGTTTCACAATGTTTTAAAGTTTTTATTTAAAAAAAAAAAAAAAAAAAAAAAAAAAAACCAGTGCAAGAACATTTATATTAAAATGATTAAAAATATTATGACATTATTTTAGAATTTATGCCAAAAAATTTGGTTTAAGACCAGAGTGAAATGGTGTAAAGTCATTATAACAAACATAAAAACAATACAAATAAAAAAATAAATAAAAGCAGTAATTTTTATAAATAGATCTGCCGTTTCAAATGGAGCATGACCCCTTAATTGTGTATTCACTTGACAAATAAAGTACATGAGCCCATATGTATGTACAGATCTTTCTCCGATGTACGTAATCTCTTAAATTAATTTTAGCAAATGTCTTATCTCCAGTTGGAAAAACAATATTTAAAAATATATTTATATATGTTATTGTTATGTATTCAGTGGTCTGCTAAAAGGAATTGAGTTTTCTGCATATGCGATGTAATCGTTCGAATTCATAAACGATTGTTAAAGTTAAAGTATTCTTTAAATTGGGTTTATCATAAAAAATTCCTTAACTTTAACTATGGTTTATGAATAGTGGCGTAAGTATTTGACAGTTATTTTTTTAAACATAACTTTTAAAATGTGTAGTTACAACCACAGAGGATATACAGAGATGACACGAGACGGAAGATAATTAGTGTTTCCGGAGGTCTCGCTCACTCAGTCACTGCGTATTCTTTAAGCTTCTTTCGTGGTGGCATTTTTTCTTTGTGCTTTGTGTTTTTCATTCGCTTGTGATTTTGGTAAGTACAATGTGAAAATTTATTAGTTTTAAAGAAATATGCTTTAAATTTTATTTATTTGCAGATTTTTGTAAGAAAAACATAATCTTGGTTGAAACTAAAGGTGAGTAGTTTCTGCAATTGATAATTTATGTCTGTATATTGTCATAATAGCTAGTTTTTTCTCTATATTTTCAGAAGCACATTTTTGGCAAAACAGAAAAATACCTATGTGAGTAAAAAAACTATAATTTTATCTAATATACACGTATATTAATTTAAATCGTTTTATTTTTTAGGAGCAACAAATGCATGAAAGGCTGCCTGCCTGGCAGATCTTCCGGATCCCTTGGAACAGTCATTTAATTGTGGGAAAATAATCAGTTAAAGCAGGATTCTTGCCGGAGGCAACATATGGATCCATCAAAGAAAAAAATGCCGAGGATAATGATTTGTTGAGACGCGTAACTCGCCCATTTGTATCGAATCTGATGACGATGACGTTAATTCGACAGGCAGAAATCCTCCTGCCTTATCCGCTTTACTGTCTAATAAGTCAAGGGTATGCGCGGCAACATGAGCTGCCGTGGCAAAACTTAACCCAATTTTTCTCAGAAACACCAAGAGAGTCACTAATTATGGACGTCGCTTTTGTGAACTCACTTGTACGACGCAGCCTGGGAACTTGACAAATTGGCACAAGTGGAAATGCAACGCAAAATCTAACAAAAACATTTGGAAGCGAAACACCAAAGGCAGCAACAAATCAAATCGCTTGAAAGTGCACTTATACAGGCTTTCACCAAAATTGGAGATGCACCTACTACATCGGCAAAAACAACAAAAAAAATTGTAAGTATATTACAACTAGACTTACATACTTATAAATTTTTGAAGTAAAATAATATCTAATTTTAACTTTGACTTTATTTCAGCGGGCACGCAGCGGATAAGATTAAAAAATACTACAACAGCAACTATAACCAGCACCAAACAGTACACGTCCAACAGTGATGCAGAAGACCTGTTGCAGGCTACTTTGGTCGAAAATCTTGAACTTAAAACACTAAAATTTAATTGTGTATTTATTTTTATAAGTTTTTATTTGTGTTTAATGCAATATTTAACTATTTTTTGTGCATTTATATAACTGCAATTGTACACCTTTTACTAGTTTTAAATTTTTTAAACAAACATTTTGACAACAATAATAAATTATATTAAGTAATAATATAAATTGAATTCAATAAACTTTCTTTACATGCTTATAATTAAAATTTCAAGACAAAATAGAAAAATAAAATGCATAAATTTATTTGCAAAATAAAATATGTTGTTTTTAATTGTTACATAAAGAAAAATCCAAACGTCTGTACACAAATAATCACCCTTATCGGGAATAAAAGGCGAACAATTTGTTCACCTGAAATATTTCCCATAAACAAGTGGTGGACAAAATAGTATACTGACACAACGCAAACATTGGCGATCACAAAGGGAAAGGGAACACATTCCAAGCGAACTTTCATTCCCGATAAGGGTGAATAATAGCTCCATCTTTCCATAAATCAATTTCATTATTTTTCCGAAATTGAAAAGTTATATCAAGTAATGTATGTATAACCACAATGGACATAGCATAACATCCGGATGTTTAGAACACCATGTTTCAAACGCACTGCATGATGAAAAGAAACCAAATCATTATTTTCTTTAAATAAATAAAATACTGGTTCATTACCTTCGCAATAGATATCGTATTATCATCATCAGATGCATGTCTGGCAGCCAGCAACCCCAAATCCAAATAAGACACATGACGTACGCCGGAGCAAATATTAGTCCTTCAATGATTGAATATATCTATTTGCTCCTCATTTTCACTTTTATTTCTTATAAATTTCATGTTTTTTATATATTGGCCACATTTTTCTTTTAAGCAGGGACTTAATTGTGGCATTTTAATTTTTTATATACACACACACACCATGTACTATTCAAACACAAATCCAATACGTATGTACACATTTTAATGCAAATAATCTTTTCCACATTATATTTTTCCAATTAGAAACAAATAAATACTTTTAATTTAAATTACTTTAATTTAATATTGTAAAATTGAATTTCTTTATCGCTCATCTACTGCAATAGTGTCATAACTCAAAGTTTCATAGAAAACGTGTTTTAAGTTTTAAATTTTCATACAACCCAAGTAGACAAGCAGACACGGAAAAATATTCTTTTCTTAACATAGCGTCTACAACTGCGATTAACTCTGACATAATATTTGAGAGAACGTCGGCAGAATAACAAAAATAAAATGCAGATATTTCTCTTCATCTCATACAACAGGAACACGTAATTTCAGTTTTCTTATAACATTTCATTTAATGCAAATTCTCATCGAGTTAACATGTTTTATTTTTGTGTACTTAGTTATTTTATTTTCACTTTTTCACACAAAATTTAATTTATGAATCAATTAAACACATTTAAACATATAAAATCCCAGAAATTTTCTCCAAAACATTGTTTTTCATTTATTTTAATAAACGCTCACACATGCATACTAATTTACTTTCAAATACGTGTGTTTTTTGACACTTCATCTCATAGGATTGTTGTTATAGGATTTCTTATAACAACGCTCTTATAAAAAAATCTTATAAGATTGAGATAACACTAATTTGAAGTCTACACGTAACATGATTCGCTCTGCGATTGAATATGACGCTCTTATCTTACATATTATGTTAGGTGTAGACCTTATGTAAGAGGTGGTAGACCAAGCTTTTTATATGATAAAATACGAAATGGCGAACTATTCTGTATTATTAACTAAAAAACGAGTTTTTTACTTTTGAATTAAACGAGGGATATGTGCATAGATGTAGGCATTTCCACAGGAATGTCAACTTTTTGTAGCGTGCGACACCAAACATATATACTTGTTTTTTTTTCAAAGAAACCGAAACTATCTTTTACTTATTTATATGTATATTTGTCTAGGCCATCAGAAAAATTGAGTTACATTGTTCTGAAATATAAGTTTAATTGCTTGCTGTCGCACGTGACAAAAAATTGGACTTTCTATTGGAAATGCCCATATGCATTCATATCTATTGAATCGCAGTAGAAATTTGAAATTAAGAAACACGCTTTTTGTAAAACATTTTCAAGAGTACGATTTCATAATTACGTTTTTCCAATCTACAGTTAAAAAAATAACAGAGAATTTAACGGCAAGTTTTGTGTAAAGAGTTTTGTTAAAGTTCATGTTAAAACTCTTATCCATACATTGTGAAAAGAGACGTAAGTCTTAATAAGTTTTAAGTGAATCATTTAGCAACTCATAAAATATACAAAATATGACAAATTGTAAAGAAAACACGCCACAGTCGTTAACATTTTGTCACACTGAAGTCTATGCATGACTAAAGCGGCTAATAAATATCGATTTCCACACAAAATTTTTATAATAATTTGTATTATGTGTTTAAAGGTACGGTCACACTTGTCAAACATTTGCCCAAAAAAAGCGTAACCACTAAATGCTAATGCAAAATCTTTCAATTCAGATAAAAGTTTGTCAAGTTGAAGATTAGCCAATAGTGTTGGATTCTATGACATTATCTATTAGTTGTGTTTGAAACTGTTTAATTTGATAAACACTCGTCTGGATCAAAACTTTTTTCATTAGTGTTTGTTGGTTACGTTTTTTTTGGGCAAATGTTTGACAAGTGTGACCGTAGCTTAAGTTTATGTCTGCATTAAAAGAAATGGCAACTGCTCATATTTAATAGGAGTCCATGTTGTAAAATTATTTTATACAATAATTTTAAGTGCTTATGAACGAACGAACACCTTCCGATATGATACTTGGGATCAGTGCCACCAGATTAGGGGATTTGTCCCCAAAATGGGGATTTCGCCTCTAATTTGGGGACAGAATTTCGTGGGGAGGGATTTGGGGACTTTTCATTTTGAGCTCTAACAAATATCGTAGAGTAGTGTGGTAATCATACTCTATAATGAAGATAATGATAATAATAATGATGGTAATACTGCGAACATATATATTGTTAACTTAATACGAAATGGCCCTAACTCATGTTTTTCATAGTTTACAGGAGGAGGAAAAAACTAAATTAAAAAATGCAATATTGATACAAAATTTTTTTAAACGCAATATTATGTGCTTGTTTAAAAAAATTTTGTATCAATATTGCATCTTTTTTTATTTAGTTTTTTCGTCCTCCTGTAAACTATGAAAAACATGAGTTAGGGCCTTTTCGTATTAAGTTAACGATATGTACATAGGCAAAACTGTGCTCGCAGATGCAGAACAAGCTCTTTGGCAATTAAAATTTTTTTTCTTTTGAAAAAGAAAAATGACTGTTGAAAGTTTTGATTGTGCAATTGTTGTACGCACGATTCTATCTTAATTATTATGTTTCGCATAAAAAAACTATGTATGTGTCATTCCCAGAAAATATGAAAAACCTTCAACTTTTTAAAAATTTGCAATTTAATGAAATTGTAATTTTGTGAAAATCTTATTTCGCATCCCTGCGCATAGGACTTAATAATCGTTTTTTATGAATGATATATTTTTGGGGACAAAAGTTAGGATTTTTCTGTTGAAATTGGGATTTTTGGGGACATGACGTTTTAAATTTGGGGACAAGAGTAAAAAATTTTCTGGCAGCACTGCTTGGGATACTTGGCAAATTTTAAAGCTCCTAAAATGAAAGTACTCGTGTATACATGTGCTGACATGTGCGTGTTTGTTTGTGTGTTGCGCTGTGTGACAGAATTTAACTGTCTGGATGTGAGCGAATGCATAAAATCATGAAAATAATTTTAGGAAATTGCCAATGTGACCAGTAAATAAAAATTATTTCTTGAGCTAAAATTTATACACACGGATGTACACACTTGCATATATGTATGTATGTATATATTTATATGTATATGTATGTGTTTTTTGTGTGCATTTGTGTTCGTAGCACAATAACGGCCAACACACGATTTGCACTCCTACACGATATGAATAATTTTATGAACAACAAATTAATAAAATTTCGAAAATAATCAAATAAATTCCTCCAAAAATTAATATGTCATCGCAAAATAAGCCAAGGGGAGTTATAAAAATCCAACCATTTGGTTTGTTAAAGAAAATTATGTAGATTTACTTTTTCACTAAAAATAATAGAAATGAACAAAAGAAATATCTTTTTAATTTCTTCTTAACTATGGTGGAACTACTAATCTAGAAGAAGAAATTATATAATTGATTGTGCATACATACATACATATGTATTTACATAAGTATATACATACATATAGCACACTAAATTATAAACAGCCACAACTCAAAATTATCAAAATGGATTATTTTTTCATAAACCAGTTCACTGGACAAATCTCTTTTGCCACACAGCCTTCTTGAATAATATAAAATATCGTTATGCATACTTGCGTCATTTGTACAGTATATATATGTATATATCTTATAAGGAGCATACTGCATCTGAGGTTTGGTTAATCATGATATCTTGCACGCAAAGAAAAGATATGGTTGTAGAATGGTTGATAAAACAATATTGTGTTCTCTGAAACATATGTATGTGTGGTCATTGAAAACTAGTTATTGTTATTTTAAACATTTATTTCGTTACGATAAACAGAATAATATTTTAATTTAATAATTACATTATCACATCCATAAAAAAATGCGATATGGTTAGAGTTTAACAATACAGTTTTGTTAAAAATTTATGACTGCAACATAATTTATATTATTATTTAAAAATAATATGATGTAAATAACAATATAATGTTATCCAAAACCATACTATATTAAGTTTTTAAAAAAATATTTTTCAGAAACATCTGTCAGTTCAGTATTTCGTTTGTAAGCTATCGGTAGTGTACGACGCTTGGTGTTAAATAAATTAATAAATAAATAAAGTATAAACAAAAGGGTAGACCAATTAAAACATATAAACATTTGTGTATTTCTTTATACAGATATATCTGTATGTCGTGTAAGTATACATTTCTACAATAAATATATGATTAAAAACAAAATAGTTTTATTATATTAAATAATACTGTGGTCGTATTTAACAATATTAATATTGTATTACATCATGGTATGGTGAGTCTCAATTATATTTTAGTCACATCTAACAATAGTGTTGTCATATTTACAATACTAAGATTAGGTGTAACAAAGCTCATTTTTTTTTTGTAGATAATATTATTATTAACTCAGATAATGATTTGACTGCAACCATATAATTCAATCATAGTATGTTGCTGTATGATTATGGTTACCTCAACCATAATTTTTCTTTGCGTGTGGATGAGCAAATGATTGGCATACTGAGTCTGATGATGGGGCTGCCATGAGACCGCTTAATATAAGTATAGAAGTCCGCTTGCGAAGAGGCACTGTGATATTGGAGTGATTTCCGGTTCAAGGAGTACAAATTGAAAGGTGGTACTCATTCGTCTTGTCGATGTTGCCAACAAGGCAAACTCGACTGTCCACTGTCCGGGACTGCTTATTTGTAAAAAAAAACACTTATTCGCAGCTAACCTTTATATACAAGGTCCGTTCACTATCCACAACCTGTGACCCGTCCGGTTGCCTTAAGTTTCGCACCCTCATTGGTCGGTATCAACAATTTCTTGCCATTCCTCAACATCTGGAATTTTTTGACTTGTGACTGTTTGTGATTTAGTATGCGATATGTATAATAAAGATGGAATATGCCAAAGGCTTGATTAATATAGAATTCGAAGGGGATGATAACTGATTTAGTAATAATACCACGGCAAACACAACAATAATTTAGAGAAACCTTTTGACCAAAATATACAAACATAAATAAATACATACGTAAGTGTGCATGTACATACCCCATCGGAAGTTCCGTTAACTTTAAACTAACTTTAAGCTAACTATTCGAACTATATATCATCACACGTTGGGTACTCAACGCGCTACTATCCAGCTAAGGTACCATCTAAAATAATTACAGCAAAACGTTAATATAAAACTGAAATGAGCTTCAAAGTAACTGAGAATAAATTTGTTGGCTCTGTCCAAATTCGATTACGTACTCAACTTCAGAATTAATTTTGGATTTGTTCTGGATGACATTGCAATTAGTTTTTAGTCAGTTTAAGGAAAGTTAACTACAAGATAATTAGTTTTGTAGTCAACCACAAATTCTCCGTCAGAGTACATACTAGAGTTGAGCACAAGATGTTTGCTTGCTTAATCTTCATAATGTACAGTATTGAATTGTTCTATCTTTTTAGTGCTCTTGATTTTATGAGAACACTAAAACTGGTATTCTCTTTCTGCAAAAGTATGCAACAGCATTTGTATATCTGTCAAGCAAGGGCATTAGTTATTGTAGTGTCGAAGCATATTTCACTAGTGCACACCGAATGACAATTGCAAAATGAGCACACAAGTGTAAAAATATGTTTATGTGTAAAAGAAAAAATAAACAATGTAGATTATTTGAGCGTGTTAGTTTTTATGCGATACTTTTCTAAGTTTTATAATTTACTAGTTTAAGACTAAAAAATAAAATAAATACATAATAAAATAAAAATAATAACTTTCACAATGGATATAATTGTAAACAGTTTTATTATCACTTAATATTTTATGAAATTTTGAGTTTGTGAAATGAAGTATTGTGCACTAGGAAGTGTACAATAAAAACATTGCACACTTGACACAACTGTCGATTCAACTGTTGTACAATGGTTTTGTGTGTGTGTGTGTTTTTTTTTCATTGTTCTCTATTTTTGCTTCACACTCAATTACGATCACCACTAGAAACAATATTCGCTTTTGAAAAAAATATAATAAAACAATGCTTTGCACTTTTTCATAGCTTGTGCTATTAAGGTAGCGATATATACATACATACATAGATACATATGTATATATATTTATTTATTTATTTGTAGAAGGCGAAAAGAAATAAATCAGATCAAAAAGGTGGTATAAGTACATCAGATTCTAAGTCGCTCTTTTTTTTAGCGTGAAATGAGAAAGTAGTGGAAGTTTCGTGCTACAAATTTCATGGAAAATTTCTTCATACATATATTATATAAATTTGGTAAATGCAAATTCAGCATAAGTTATTGTTTTATTTGTCTTTGAGGTGTAGTTTTCCCATTATAAGAAATATGTATGAAAATCAATCAATTTTTCCAGAGATTTATATACAAATCTTAAGGCCGATTTGACTGCTCTGAATTAATGTGGACCAGGCACTTCAATATACTTTCATAAAAATTTTTTTCGTTAAGAATTTTAACGATTGAGTTTTTAATTAGTGAACAGCTTTGGATTTTAGTTTTTAATTCCCAAAATTAAACTTGCAGCTTTTTTTAATTTTTGCTTTAATATTTTATGAAATTATTTATATATTTTATTATTGAATTTTATATAATAATAGTTAAAGCGAACAATTAATCCAACAAACAAGTTTTCTAGAATAATTTGAGGTAAGAAAACATGAATATGGAATTAATTTATTTACAAAAGTAAGTGTTTTCAAGATAAGCGCGAAAAATTTGCTTTTGCTTACTATTTTTAATGATTTTTGAAAATTGACAGACAGATCTCTTAATCAAAGATTTTTTTGATATTTCAAACAGAATATCGATTGCGGTTAAGAGATTAATTGATAGTTTTGCCTGATTAATATTATAATTTGGCTGTTTTTGTTTTACTTCTCGAAAACAATGGAAAATTTTTTGCTTGCTTTTTGAAAAAAAAAATAAAATTAATATGTCTCAAACTTTCCGAATGTGATTTCTTTTCGTTGGTATGCCTTAGATTGGGTGTTTCCAAAATTTCATATTACATATACATATACAGGCAAATCTCGGTATAACGATCTCGCTTTAACGACCTTATATAGCGAATACTAGCCTAATTTTATACTGGATATAACGAATGATGAAGAAAAAATTGCAAAACAAAATACAAAACTTGCTAGAAAGATATTTATAAGACTTTGTTCTACTTTGTATAGCGAATATTTTGATAAATGTGTGCTCTGTATAATGAACTGCAAAAAATATTAAACAAAGTCTGCAGCAGCAATGTATGTAATTGCAAACAAAAATGTGATTCCCTTAGTTTGTATTTGGTAGCTTATTTGAAAATAAATTACCCTCATTATTTTTTTTTTTTGTATTGTATCATGTCTACAATAATAATAATTAAAGTAACACTTGAAAAAAATCTTTGCGATATAACGAATTTTTCGGTATAACGAATAAGCCTGACATTATATCGTTCGTTATACCAGGATTTGCCTGTATGTATGTAAGTATGTACTTATAAATAAAATTTTCATATAGTATATTGGTACTACGTACGAATTTTTGAGCCTGTGATAAACTCATTTTTAACCTGTGCTGTTTTAATTAACATATTCATTGGGTTTTTATACAAGAAGAAAAATTAGCTTAACAAAATGTTTCATTTGAATTACGAGTTTGTATTCGAGATAAAATGTGAATACGAGTAACTACCGCTTTGGCAATGAATTAAAACAAAAACAGCAAAATGTTTACGCAATTAACTAAATGACAGTTATTAATAGATCTATGTATGTATTTATGTTTAAAACGCATACATATATGTATATAAATACAAACATATACATACATATATACATGCATACATTTGTAAATTTTGATTACAGGCAAAAGTCTTAAACAACGACTTAAATTTGATTGTAAGTGAAGACAGTTTTGAAACACAATATATAAATGTACTTTTTTATATTTACATTTTATTATTTACATATTTAGGACCATTATTACAACTTAAAGATAGTTAAAAGTAGGATTTTGTCGGACGTATAAAAATTGGATTTAACTTACCAGGTAGGATAAACTTGTCTGTAATTTATCGCTCACTTTAGGTTAAAGTAAAATTTTGCAAATGATAAAGTTTTTATACGTCTGATAAAATCCTACTTTTAACTATCTTTAAGTTGTAATAATGGCCCTTAAACTTTTTAATTCAATTCGCAAACAAATTCATAATAGGTATATATTTACATACGTACATATGTACATATGTATGTAACCGATTATAAAACCATTTATGTCGGCATTCAACTTTGATGATTCCGTGAGAATAGAAAAGATAAAATTTTTCATGCTTGGACCGCTTATTACTTTTAATATTTTTTTAAACTTAATTTATGATAATTAAATATTTATAATAATAGCAAGAAAAATATTTAAATAAATAATAAATATTTATATACATACATATCGATGGTCTCAAGTAGAAAAGCCCTAACTCGTATTTTTTTTACAAAATTTAGTTTTTAGGTCATTCCAATACATTTCCCACAAATACACCTCATCACAAATATTTATTTCGATAGAGTAAAAAATAACGCTTTTAGAAGCAGTTGTAATTACAAAAAAAATTGCATTATGAATATTACAGTTTCTATTATGTGTTTACCCTCTCCTCTTAAGTTACAATTATTTGAGTTAGGACCTTCCTACTTGAGACCAACGATATGTAATTATGTATATGTATGTGAATATGTATGTATGCAAAAAAAAACTAGTTTTATTAAAAATAATTTTGTGTTGCTTAAGCTTTTAAGCCCTTAAAGCGGTTTGAAGTACACACAGTCCTGCACAATTAACAACAGCAGCATAAAATTATTTATTTTACACAATTTTCTTTCAATATCGTGCTGATATAATATAGACATCAGCTTGATGGACTCGGGAATTGCTGTTAATAATTTTATGCACATTACGTTAAGCGATGCGCAATATTTTGCAAATGAAAAGCACAAAATCGTACCCCAAAAAACGATAAATTAAAGTGCATAAAAACGCTTAATATCAATAAATCAAAGAGTGATATTTAAAAACAGTTTTTATATATCATAATTGAAATTTATTTGCTGGTGGTTAAGTATGTCATTGGTGCTTTGCCAAATCATCAGTTGAGTTCAACCAAAAAAAAAAAAAAAAAAAAAAATTCATATCGAATATAAATTATTTGCTTATTCTAAGCCTACTACTCTTTTTTTATTCTTTTGTGATATTCAAATGAATATTTATGAAATCTCAAATAGTTTTTGAAAGTCTTTACATAAGAATAAAGGTTTGTAACTGTTCAGAATATGTGTTTGAAGTTTACTGATGATTTGGCAAAGCACCAATGAAATTCATATAGACATGCTTAACCATCAGCAAATAAATTTAATTTTAGTTAATTTTAATTATTATTCGAACTCCATTTGTTTCTATATTTGTGATTTGAACGGGCTAAGGTTCGTATCGCTTTTTAAGCCAAATTACATGAGATAATTATTAATGAACAAATAACACCAAAGTCTGTTGTAAATATTCTGCCAGCCGTTTTCGAAGGCCACTAAACCTTCATCATCAGCGTTCTTTTGTGTTTGGTCCACTGTGTGTGGTATCAGTAGATGTAGATTTCTGCTTTATATACTTAGCATTATTGCAAATGGAATGTGTGAATTGTTTTGATTCATCTTATTTCAATTTGCTGAAAGCTTTTTTGTAATGAAATTTACAATTTAATTTAATTTTCTTTTAGTGATTTTTTATTGGAATTGTTAAAATTTAAGTTTAAAATTTTTTAAACGCACGTTTTAAGCTTCTATTTGTTTAAATGAAAGTTTATAACATAATAACTCTAGTTGTTCTAAGAAACTTTGGGTGAAGGTTCCCTGATGATCTGCATTAGCAACAGTGAAATGCGCATAGGATCCAGCTAAACCCCTCAATAATCCATTTCAATGTATTTTTAATTAAAAAAAATATTTTACTTAATAAGTAAAATATTAATTTGGGATTATTAGTGCGTTTAAAAAATTTTAAACTTAATTTTCTTTATTTCACGTTTTTGAATGTACATCTGAGATCATTTATGTAGCTTCGCTTAACATGTGACTAAAGTTGTATCATATTCCTGCTTTGGTTATTTATTTTCTTTTATTCTTTCTATGCTCTAACCTGCATATGTGAAAAATAAAAAAACTTTTCTTAAAGTAGATTTTGACAGTTGGGGCAGTTCAATTCGGCTTCAAACAGCTGATTATCATCAATTCGCCTCGGTCAGGCTTTGTACTCATTAGATTTTGTTGCCCAAGTTCAGATTTTCTATGAGAGAGTTGAAAAAGTTATATATATCTTCTGTAACCCGGTCTTTTTCTTTCTCATTGTAAGATCAAAACTCGAGCAACAAAAACTGAAGCTTGTAAAACCTGACAAGGGCGAAGTGAAGGTAATCAGCTGTTTGAAGTCAAATTAACTTGTCCCAGCCGTCAAAATCTGTTTTTTATACGTTTCAAGTGGAAAAAATTTAAAAGCGTCTGGAAAAAATTAAAGTGTATAGTAAAATTATATTTTACACATATTGTTAGATGTATGTGCATATGTAGATAGTAAAATATTTTACAAATATTGTTATTTCAGTCAACTGTTTTTGACAGATAGGATTAGTTGAATCTGACATATTGTAGATCACCTGTTCCTCAATTCTCTTTGAAGCTGACTAATGCTGAGTACACATTTGATATTTGTTTTGTTTGTCAAAATAAAAGTGTCATTTTAAAAATTCGTACTATGCCGTTCACAACGAAAAACGTCGGAAATGTCAAATGTTGCCACTAGTACTCACTATTGCGATGTCTCAAAACGTGTACTCAGCACAAGTTCAGTTTCAAGTTAGGAGCTCGTTCTAATATAAGTTTAAGAACCCTAGCATGAAACATGAAACATGTCTAATTAAAATTTAACTGGAGTTTAGTTTTATGGACCATATTGGGAAGGCACGAGCAAATGTAGCTTTGAGTAACTTCTGAAACCCAAAACCACTCTTAAATGCAGAATGGGAAAGTTTACACAAAGAAAAAGTCAAGGAGCACTCTCATTAGAGTTTGCGTGTAACTTTAAAATTAATGGTCCAGCCATTGTATTAAAAAAAAAGAACATACTATGTCATGGGACACCGGTTAGGAATGTAGTTCCCCACGTTTTATTTACCTTAGAAATTGCTTTATTTTTGATAAAATATATAGCGTTTGTATTTTTCCAGACTCAGATCTATCCATGTTTTGAACTTCATCACAATAGTTAGATAGTTTCAAAGAGGCAGAAATTGTCCCCTACCCCTCCTCGTGCTCTCTTTTTTTAAGGAAGTGTTTAGCCATATGCTTTGCCAGACTCAGAATTTCGAATTTAATCAAAATCGGGTATATACAATATGTAGTTTCAAAGAGAAAGAAATTTCCCCTTACCCCCCTCGTGATCCTATTTTTTTAAAAATATTTATAGAATATGTCTTCTTTTGGATTCAGATCTATCTATTTAGCTTCTGAATTCATCAGAAGCGGTTAGATAGTTTCTAAAAGGCAGAAATTTCCCCCTACCTCCTGTCGTGCTCCTAGTTTAAAAAACATATAACCTTCTAGGGTTAGATCTATATATGTTCTAAATTTCATCAAAATCGGTTCCTTGGTTCAGCCGTTAAAGCGCAACAAACAAACAATAAATTTATTTTCGCATTTATAATGAGTTAGCGGAGCCAACTTCAGGTATTACTGCCACGAACCTCTTAGCAAAGGCACAACCCACATTGGAAATTCCCCAATACAGTAATTTTGACTTAGCTGCACAATCAACTTTGCACGACTTTTTTGTGCAGATAAATCAAAAATCCTGTTATCTTAAATGGACTTACCTGCCTAAATGAGCAGGTATAAAATTTTTGACTTCAGTTTTATACACATACATGGTTGCCTATTTATGTAGCATGATTTGTTTTAGTGTGCAGCTAACTTAAATTTTTTATATGAGAATAATTTATAACAGCCAAAAAGTATGTTAAATGCGCAGGTATACAAAGTGCACTTAAAAAAGGATTTTAAACAATAATTACAGAAAAAATATATTGTGTGCAGTTAAGTCAATGTGCAGCTAACATTGATTTTTTGTATGAAAATATTTCAATATTATCAAAATTTTAGGGCACTTTTCTTAAATGTGCAGGTATAGAAAGTGCACTTAAAAAACGAATTTGTATGGGATTTTAAAGAACAGTGACAGATATATATCATTTTAGGCAGTTAAGTCCAAAGTGCACTTAAACAAAAGGCAGCTAAATCAAAACTACTGTACTAGGACTTCTCCGGCCATTTTCCAGGAAAATTACGGCAGCACTGAAAATCTAAAGCATCGGCAGTGGCAGCACCATTATGCTATGTAGTTGCTACCAGTATTTGTAACCAGTATTCGCCAGTATTTTTTTAATTTTCAAAAAATTTTTGTTTTACATGCATGGAGCGCCATAAAGAACTTAAGTTCCAAAAAAAAAAAAAAACGTTTTAGTTTTCAATATAAGTAATCGATAAAAGTTTTTTGTCGGCATCGTGGGCCAGTCCTTTAATTTTATTTTACCAGCGTAAGCGTGTTGTGACTTCGTGTGTACCCAAATGTATGTATGTACTAGAGGCCTGCGTAAACAGTCTTGAAATGTAAAAACGTCATGATTTTTAAATGTATTCACGTTGCATGTATTATACTAAACAAATAATAAATGCTGTCGTACTATCTATAAGCGAAGCACGATGGATGTATTGGTGTATGTGTACACCAATGTTAACAAGCGATGACGTCAAGACAGCTTGTCTGTAACAAACACTCAAAAGAAGTACTGTTGATTAGTGTATGCTTGTTATTTTTCATATTGTACGTTTGAGTGTGTGTGTAATATGTAGATGGTAAGCTATTATGTGATTAACCGCATACAACTTATGTTAATGCATGTGTGTGCCTTTGCATGTGCGCAGAAAAATAAAAGATCATACACACATACATGCTTGACGTTTGTACACGCGCTTATGCGTAGAAAGAAGCTAGTATCACAAATTCTTCCATCACGAAGTGTTTTCTTCTTTACTTTTATACCTACAATACTCAAACAAATTTCTTGCAAACAGTGTTGTTAACGTTTCTTTTATAAGATTTCGCTGTAGTAAAGCATTTGAATAATCCCTCATGTCTTAAAAGTTCTTATAAGATATCTTGTGCAGGAGACTAGTATGTACTACATACTATGTAGGTATTATTATGTCCGTCCTATTGAACGGCAGGGTGCCGTTGAGTGTTTACTCAACAACAGTATCGTTATTACAAGATGTCCTCTGTGTCTGGCTAATAAAGTCCTTTTGTTCTCCTATTATTTGCTGCTCATTGAGTGAAATACATACATACATAAATTCATAATTCTTGTTATTTAAGCTTATTTATAATTTTTGTTTTTAAATTTTTTGTTTCTTTATTATTAAAGTTTGTGCTATTCTTGGCATCTGCCTCACTCAACTGCTGCATCATCATCAGCGGCTCTATTGTTTAAATATATTTTAATTTGGTTATTGTTGTTGAAAGTAAAGCGCTAATCAAACAACAATAAAATAAATAAGAGCTTTATTTGTAAAAGTATTCATTTCTTAATGTGAAATTTATTGTATAAATTTTCGTTCATAGTCGTACGAATTTTATATTTATTTACTTTTAATATTGTTTTTACTCGCATTTTGTGCAAAAAAAAAAAAAAAAAAGAATACAACACTCGTACAACAAAAAAGAAAAACGGTTCTCAGATTTAAAATGATATTGTTAATCTCTTTAGCAAATTGTTTTATTTGATTTTATTTTATTTTATTTATTTAATTTTTTTTCAATGGTCGCAGAACGTGCGTTCAATGCATTTTTGCCTTGAGCTTGAACGTGTATGTGAACTGCACGTTATTTTATTTAATTCTTTTTTTTCTTTCAAATTAAATTTGATATTGATGAAAAGTTTTATAAGTATTTTTTCATCTAGTTTTTTCTCTTTTGTAATGGCACAGACTAACAAGATTACAATTAGTTTGTAATTTCTATCTTTTGATATTCTTCTTCACGTTTATTTTTTCCAAGCATAAAAAGTTTGCAATTGCTGAAAGTGTTGCACTTTTTTCTACTTAAAGTTATACTTGCAACACTCACAAAAAAAAAAACATTTTTAAGAAAATTTAATAACATTTTAAGACTTTTCAAAGCATATTAAAGCTTCGTGCGGCCTGTATTTTAAATATGACATGTCAAATTTCCCACTGCTAAATACTTACTTATATGACGTGTGAAAGCATTACCTTAGGTTAGATTAGCTCACGTCAGGGACATACACATAAGCTAGTATATGCCTGTTGTGCGCTCTCATATGAATTAAAAATGAGCCCCACCTTTATGGGAACTCAGTATCGTTCACGTAGTCTCTCAAACATTTCCACTCAATACCTCTATGGTGGGTAATATCCGGTAAGATGTCATCCCCAAAAATAACAGAATCTCCGCTGGGCGAAAATTGTATAATGACAAAGGAAGTGATCCAATGTCTCGATGTCCTCTGTCTCGATGTTCACTGTCATCCCTTGTTTTGTCTTCGTCTGGGTCACCCCATTGAACCTTGGTTGGATAAAACACAGTATCAAAATTAATTAACTAAAAAAAAATATACCCATAATACTCGGGATATTTATTCATCATTGCTACTTAATACATAAATTTGTGTATATAAATTGGAATGGAAAATGTGTGGGTATGCGTGCAGCTGTGTGTGAAAACATGCTTTATGTATGTGTAAATAAAAAGCCCTGTATATACGCTTGTAGAGTTGATTAATACTCAGAGTATTTATATACTTATTCGTATTAGATTTTAGCTCATACAGTCTATAGATTTTAGTTGTAGAAGTCTATGCTGCGTAATTTAAGAAATGCATATGAAATTAGTTGTTGGTTGTTTATAGTTATACGTATTTGTTTTAAAATTAATGCGTTGGCTTGCTATATGAGTGTCTTTTTTTATTTTCAGCTGCAAGCATTCACAGTCATTTGACGACCAATACTCAAAGAGTACTTTAAATTATACTTTCGTCATTCTCTGATCTGCAGAAGTCAGGTGACAAAAATTTAATAAGAGTCTGTTATATTTTGATCTGACATCATTTGATAACAACAGTGTGTTTATTGTCAAAACTATAGAGAAAGTGGTTGCTCAATTATAATTTTTGTGTGTGAAACCAGTGATGCGTAAGAAATTTAATTATTTATCATCTTAAGTTAGGAAAATTTGAAAATATTACGAGTATATCAGAAATTGTTAAAATAACCTTAGATTACATAATAAAAAAATACAGAGCTAAAAATTATCTACAAAACAAGTCCAGAAGTATACGCCCTCGTAAGCTTACAGAAGCAGATAACTGACAAATTAGGCATCCTGTTATAAATTATGGCAAACGATCTATATAATTTTTGCATGTGTGTAGCGCATCGTAGGTTTTTTATTGTTTGTTTTCGACACAATTGCTCTCCAGATACATCGATTTATTAATAAAAATCCATTCAACTCAAGGTGCATATATTTTTTTTTTTTTGGTATTTTTAAATTTTATATATATATACATATATAATTTTTTTTGTAAAATGAAATCAGAACTTTGGCGCCAATGATGGTCAAAAGCACAAACAAACAGTACCTAACATTTTTAAATTTCCATGGTTAGTAAAAAATCATTATGGACATGATAATGCCACCCTCTCTACACGCCTACCTACGTAATAAAGTTTTTAGGGATTTAAATCGTAAAATAAAATGTTTGTTTGTGTATTTGTAAAATACAATATGATCTAATAGGAAGAAAGTTAAAAGCTTTTGAGAAATTTACGTACATGTTTGTATGTAAATATTTTAGTGTTATATTCCATCAGCTATCAAACACATGGCAAATAAATGGAACCGTCCCGTCTAATAAATTAATTGTTTTTCATCAATTTAATGATATGTGTGTATGTATGTTCATATGTGTTTGTATGAAAATTGACATTAAACGTATGAACTGTGTGGTTGTTATATTTACATATATTTTCTTTAGCTTTTATGTACTTCAAAGACCCTGCTTGATTTTTATTATAAAAAAAATAAATACATAAAACTTACCGAAAACAATGGCACATTTTGCTGAATTGCCTGAAACAATATCATCTTCTTATATTGAGTAATGAGGAATTAAGGGGTTGCATATAATAATCCTTCGAATATTAAATACAATTTAAATATGCTTCTCTTGCTTGGATTTATAAAAGTTAAATTGAGGAAAAATAAGCCTAATATCTTCTCATGTGGACGAAATTTTATAACTTTGCAATATAATTTAAGTGGGAGTATTTTCAAACTTCTTTCATTATCTGATGACGTAATCTATTCTATTTCAGTTACTCTGAAATCAATTTTAGTTAAAAAAAAAAACAAAAAATATTTTTTGCGTTTTTTTTAACAATATGAGCAACAGTGCGCCGTCTTTGGATTGTGCAATTTGCGACAATTGCATGTGTGGTACTCTGAAATCTTTTCCGTTTTGTTTTCTATACTTTTTAAATATAATTGCGAAATTTATTGGACACTTAATTTTATGTTTTTTTTTACATTTTCTTTGAAAATTATCGTTGGCATCGTTGTGCACTTACTTACATACGTTCCTAAATGTCACATCGTTAAACATCGTCAACATCATCAGTAAAAAAAAAAACAATGAAAACATGGCAATCGTCATCATTTTACTAAGTATTACTATGCGGTAATAATTTATTCATTAATACAATTCTATAAAAATAAATGTGCGACAATGTACATAAATATGTACATACAGGTAACTATCGTTTTCAGAGACTTCGTTACAACGCTACTAAATAATAGCAATTATTTTTTAACTGCCGGCTTTTTAGATATTTTTAGTATAAAGCGCTCAAAAACTGTGGCATCACTAGAGTTTCGCGAAATACAACGCTATTAAATTTGTGAAATAAAATAAAAAAAAAAATGTGCAATATTTTTTTTCCTTAAAATAAAATTTCAAGTTTTTGGTATTAAAAATAGTTTTTATGCCAGTTGAATTTGATTTTAAGCAGATTTAATTTACATACATATGTTGTTTCGGTACCAACTAAGTGCGTAAATCGAGGGTTACCTGTGTGTTTGAATGGTTTGTGTTTCTACGAGATACAAACAAAGATCGCACCCAAAAATGTGGAAATTTAATAAAACCAGAAAGAATTGATAGACGATAAATTTTTTTTCGTTTCGAGTTTGATATGTTTTTAACCCTGTGTTATTTCCAAGACTTGGTTGTTTTAAATTTCAGCAAGTCTTTCTGAGAGACACTTTAATATACGATAAATAAAAAAATTCACTTTCAAAAAGAAATAATACAAATATTAGATGTCTTTTACACACCAAAAGTTTACTTTGCAAAGACTTGAGAGAAGGAAAATCTGCAAACTCAAGACTTTGCAAAGTAAGCTTTGCGTGAGTAAAATCCACCTTCTTCGCTATTTCACACCTGCATTCTAAGTGAAACATATTGAATATGAAACATATTTAGGATTTTATTAAGGTCTGACTCAAGGGTCGCTTCTTTCAGTAACACTATAGCATATCAAGTGAAAAATGACACAGAGAAAATTAATAGCTCCGATTTCAATCAAATTACTTTGATGGATCACGTTGAGCCCAGAGGTAGTAGTCTAGATTTTTTTTTAAATTAAAAAAAAACTATCGGTGACTGGTCTTAGCCATGTGGCGCACATGCATACTAATTTAACATATGCTGAAAAGCTTGCATACGTTTTTCAACAAATAACATATGTATCTGTCAGCATACACCGGAGATTTGTCAAGCACTAATAATATGCTGTTTACACGATATGCTAAAATTGCCAACACACGTTTGTTTTCATTGCTAGCAAAGTCTTAGAAAATGTGGCTAAAAATATGTATGCTGAAAAAATTATGCGTTTTAACGATATGCAAGCACTTGTAACAAATTTTCCAGCATAAATAAATATGCTGATTAAAAATATCATCTAAACCAAGCTTTATATAAAAAAATCAATGCAAATGGAATACGTGAATTGTTTTGGTTCAGCGTAACAACTTGGTGAAGAATGTTTTGTGCAATGAAAGCTCACTTTTACGGTCAGTAACTTAACACACGTTACTGTTTATTTGTTTATTTTTACCTAAGTTTTTCGGTTTTTTAGTTCAAACACACAAAATATGTTCGAACAGAAATTGTTAAATTACACTGCTCAACAAAATAGAGGTTTTTTATGATGTTTAAATATAAACGGTCGACCTTGTATATTTTTATCTCCTGACTACGAGAAAATCATCATCCAAAAAATTTTAAGAGCTAAACTAACACAATTTTTAACATCCTTACAATAACAGTAAGATATCCTTATATCGAGCCATAACCGCTAAAATAGCTTAAGCGACACATTTTTAGGACTTGGTGTTTTTGACGAAAATCGACTATTTACAATCGCAAATGATCGATTTTGGTCAAAAATTGAAGTTTGAAAATTATGTCGCTTAAGCTATTTTTGCGGTTATGTCACGATATATTAATCAAAGTGACTCTATCTACATGCAAGAGATTTTTGTGTAGATTAAGAAAAGAAAGGACCATTCGTGAAATATTAACGGTGTAAATTATGAAAATGCTAAATGTCACCATATCCTTAAAACTAGAGCTGATAGGAAAAAACTAATGAAGCCATCGTAATCAGAAGATAAGAATACATAAGGATTGGCCTTTTCTATTTAAACATCCAAGACACTGTTGTGCAGTGTTATGAATGAATACCAATTGCCTCCTTCTGAACACATTCTTTAATTACACTTGAGTGATTTAAATTTATTTTTATTTTTCATACTAAAAAAAATCTGTTATATCTTCTGATACAAATTCATACAATTATCTTCAAAATTCATTTAAGCGCTGAGTTTACTTTTTAATATTTGCCAAATGAACATTTTTTTTACACTTGCAAAACTTTTGTCAAAAACTTAAATTAAAAATTAATCTGTTAAATACTTATATTTTTATCTTTTGTTCTTGAAATGTTTTGTTTTTCTATTGTCTTAAATTAATTTATAAATTTTATATTTGTATTTTGATTAAAATTTAAAGACAAGAACAGTGGAACTGGTTGAAAAATATCCCAGTAAAAAAAAATGGAAGTCATTCTGAAGGAACCACATTTTCATTGCTTCATAAAAATCGATATTTTTAATATGCCGATAGTTAGCAGAAAACCAAGTAAAAGTTTATTTTAATCACACAAAACCTTGTAGTTTTTCCATAGTTTTAGTAAATACTCACCAAAATGATCAAAAAATCGATTTTTTGAAAGAAATTTATGAACTAATTTTGGCCTAAAATTTAGAAGTTATTTGCTTAAATTTACATGAAAACACTGTTTCGCGTTTAAATTCGTATAAAAAGAAACGAGTTATTAAAATATGTAACTTTTTAAGGTTTTTCCTAGATGAAAATGTTACCATAGAACACAAAAAAAGGAAATTTTTCTTAAAATCGCTTCTAATTCGGTGACTAGGCATAGAAAAAGAGAACTTCTTGCTTCCTAGACAACCCTATGTAAAAATAATTATATCGGATCGAAATTTGAACTACTTCCAGACTGCAAACTCTACATTTTCATGACTTCTTTGGAGTGTCTTTTTTTACTGGGATGTGCCAAGAAAAAGGAGAGAATATAATCGTTTGGTCTGTTTACTTATATACATAAAATTTATATTAGCGGTATTCAGTGTCTACTGCGTTTCATATTGTAACTATTTCGTCAATGATGGTGAGCGTTATTTAAAAAAAAAAAAAAAATGCAATAATAAGGGCATCCCAAAATAATTTAAAATATGTGAATTTGATTTCCTCTTTTTTTTATATAACATGCGTAACCCATTGCTTATGACTTTTTTGAATTATAGACAGATTTAAAAAAAAATCGTTTTCTAAACGTTTAAGACGCTCGTAAATTTGCTCTTTTAAAACAGAATCAGTTTTTCGGTTAATTTACTTAAAGGATGGCATTGTTAGAAATTTATGCTGGAAAATAATGCTATAAATAAATATTTATTCAAAAAAATGTTTTGCTTTCAGCACCACTGTGCTATGCACAAATGAGCATTACGATCGCCGTATACATGGCAGTTATTTTTAGTTTTAAACAAATTTAGCAATCAGCAACTTCTTAAAAAACTTTTAATGTTTGTAGCGCAGCAAGATAGCAAAGTAAAGAAAAATCTATTGTTTATTTAGTCTCAAGCAAATGTGCTTAATGAGAGATTAATTTTAATGAAATAGATATTGCATTAATTACTTTTTCTGATTTTTTTTGTTATATTTAGAGATTCTATAAGTCTTGCAAAGTCTTTTTTTTTTTTTGGCAAAATAAAAGAAATAAGCAAAGAAAGGAGTCAAGTAACACCCCTTTTCCACACGAAATCTTTACTTTGGAAAAAAGAGAGAAGGAGACTGTACTACTACCTCTGCCTTTCACCCATTTAAATTAAAACTTAGCAAAGTAAATTTTGCGTGTGGAAAAGGGGTCAAAGCAAAGCTTTTACTGTTTTGTATATATTGTGTTACAAAATATAAAACTAAAATTATAACCCTGTACACTTTGGGCTGCCCTGCTAATAAAACGATTTTAAACAACCGTATGAAAGTGAATTTTTGCTGCAAAAGTCAAAATAAAAAAAAAAACAAACTAGAGACACAATTAAAACAGATTTTATAAATGAAACCAATAAATTTGCATATATGTATTTCAGAGAACAGCAATGCGTAGTGAATAAGTGAGCAGAATTGAATCATGACTTAGAATTTCTTGACCTTATGCGCACTCATACTTATTGCAATGTTGTCTATGAATCATATTCACTGGAAAGTTTGAACTTCGCTTCGAACTCATACTTAGCAACATTTATGACTTTGTTGATTTCGACTCTCCTTAACTCAATGCCTATGGACGATGCAAAATAACTATGATTAACAATGCGATCTTCGCACGCGAACATTAAAGTTCTCATTATGAGGCTGTTGTTTTTTCTTTTTTAATTGAAAAACAACCATATTTATTACTATTGTATACTACTTGCAAACTGTTTAATGACTTAACTTTTAAATAAATATACATGCATGAGTTGAGTGAGCTGAATCAATGTGAGTAGTATAAGTATTTTCTCGAAATTAGAAATCAAACTGAGGTGATTCATGAGTGTGAGTGTGGTATGACTATGATGTCGACGTCTCATTCATATTTATTTAAACCCATACTTATAAATCAAGCTCGTCGTGAGTATTCGTAAATCAGAGTAGTTGAGTTTAAATGATGTCTACTCACTTATATAAAAGCGATTCATTGCCGATCACAGATGTATTTTCAACACTTGCAGAACCATGCATATGCACGGAGGAGACAACAAACACGTTTAATTGGAAAAGAAAATGTAGTATATACAGCAAAAGCTTTTTCTTCCATATAATTAAGTCTCGTGTTATTCTACACTTTTAAATGGGCCTAAAAGTGAAAAGTTGTATAGATTGTGCAGTTAAAATTGATGCTTTAGTGAAATTTTGGAAAAAAAATCATTGCCACAATGATTACGTGCATTTCCAAACAAATGTGTTGTTTAAACACTTCGTAACAAACTGACAAAACCAGCTTCTCTTTTTGAGATTTTCAAACATGTAAGTATGTAAACTCATAAATATTGAAGATGAATGCAACAGATTTATTTAGTGGATGTTTTTCTAAAAGTATTTGCCAAAAATTATGTTATTGTCCATGTAACAAAAAAACATGGAAATTAACTAAATCCGGATATCAGGGAAAAAAAAACAAAATATTTTCGTCTTTAAAAATATAAGAAATAAAATTACAATCAAAACACATTTTATCTTTGTTTTTAGTGGAGATTACAAAGCAAACAAAATAATTTAAATTGACTACCATTTGAAAAAGCTACAACTCCCGAAAGATGTTTGACAGATACACCGGGTCGCTAACTTTGACGTAGTTTAGCAATTTGATTCATCCAAGAAGACGAATAAGATGATCGTACAGTAACGTACATCAGAGATCGTTATCGAAGAATGTTATAGGCATTTTTCTTTTCTGAAGAGCGCCGGAAAGAGATTCTCTTTCAGTTCTGTGTGGTTTCAAGCAGATAGAGCAAGTTTACACTGAGCCAATCTCATTTTAGCATAGTTACACCGAAAATTATTTCAAGAAACTCAACATTTAAGTGGTCTCCAGATCTTAAGCCTGGATCACACGATTGGCACCATGTACCAATTTTCGTCGGCTCACTGAAATAAATTTATAAGTAACAATGTAAATTTGCCTTTTTTTCAACTAATTGAAATATAATTACATAACTGAACACTGCATTGGTAATAAAGCCATTTGGACTTATTCAAGAATTAATTAAGCAATAATGTGTCACTTTGGCTTATTACTTATGCCTTTATTGCAGTGAGCCGACGAAAATTGGTACATTTTGCCAATCGTGTGATCCAGGCTTTACTGCGCAGATATTTATTTGTGCATTACAATCATCGATTTAATCAACAATTGAAGCGATTCCGATATTTATTTATGATGGCACACATGCGTCTCTCACCCGTACTGATCCCATTTAAATTATTTTTAAGAAACCATTTAAAATATTTAATAAAATAAAACTACCCATCAAATGAAATAAAAATAAATAATTTATGTCTACAAATTATAAATAAATTCAGTAAAGTGCGACTCTGACTCGCGCACATCGGGTTGCGTACGAACACTAGATATGTAATTTAATACAAACTTCATCCTATATAATATATGGTTTTGGCATTTTTTCCGTTTTTGGGGTCTTTTCGTTTTTTTTTTTGTTTTGGCGTTTTTTGCGTTTTTTCGGTTTTGGCGATTTTTTTAAGTTTAGGCTCTTTTTTAGTTTTGACACTCTATTTTCTTGTTTTAGTGATTTTTTCGGTTTTTGGCGTTTTTTCATTTTGGCGATTTTTTTTATTTTTGGCGATTTTTTTTATATTTGCGATTTTTTTATATACAAGTTCTTTTTAGTTTTGGCGACAGTTTCGCGTTTTGGCGATTTTTTTAGATTTTTGGCGTTTTTTTAATTTTGGCGATTTTTTTAATTTTGGCGATTTCTTTGAATTTGGCGATTTATTTCAGTGTTAGAAATTTTTTTTTTAATTTTGGCGATTTTTTTTTAATTTTTGGCGATTTTTTTTTGGTGTGGTGATTTTATAATTTTTGGTTTTTTTAGTTTTACCGTTTTTGAAAATTTCAAAATTTCAATTGTCAAAATTACATAGTCAAAATTGCATTAACTGATGGACCACCTTTTAATTTAATTTTTTTTTAATTTTAGTGTTAATTGTTGTAGTCTGTATAAAAATACACTAATTTTACAAATTTCAAGTTTCAATATACATATGTTCATACAATTGTATGTATATTACATGGGATTTTAACATTTTTCGTTGCTCGTTTTGGAACACCCTTTAATTTTAATTCTCATTTATTTGTTGTTGTAGCGGCCAAGGTTCTACATACTCTGTCTAAGTTTCAGGTCCGTAGCTCTTACGGTTCCTGAAAAATACCGTGTGACGGACAGACGGACTGACGGACAGCGTGGCGAAAACAATAGGGTTCCTTTTCACCTTTGGTGTACGGAACCCTAAAAACACGTATGTTAGTTTCTTTTTGCAGTAAAATTCAGCAGCCACCCTGTATATAAGCGATAAATGCTTCATGCGCTCTCTGTTTCGGTTTCTATTGTGCATGTAGGAGCAGTGATGCCAACTTAGCCTTTTTAGGGCTAGATTTAGCCCGTTTTCAGTCAGTTAAAACGCGAAAAAAAAATTTTAGCCCCAAACTAAAAAACGCGCAAACCTAGCACTTTTTACAATAAACTTTTGCGAACTTTTTCTTCCTTTAATCTAGCAAAATAAAATGAGTAAAAAGTCGATATTGCTTTACCAATTTAAAAAAGAAGAATAATATAGAGTAATCTTTTATTTCTTCCAAATTTTTTATACCTTGAAAGTTATTCAGTACAGCCTAAAACAGATAATGTATGTTTTTGGAAGAGCGAGAAATCGAAATTTTATTTAATAACGGCCAATTTTAAATGTATCTACTTACATATGTAAACATACATATGTATATACAGTTCTATTATATATTATAGACCTGCGTAAACAGTCTTTAAATGTAAATACGTCATGATTTTTAAATGTATTCACGTCGCATTTACTATACGAAACCAATAATAAATGCTGTCGTACTATAATCGAAGCACGATGAATATATTGGTGTACGTGTATATCAGTTGTAACAAGCGATGTCGCAAGACAGCTTGTTTGTAACAAACACTCAAAAGAAGTACTGTGTATGCTTGTTATTTTTCATATTGTTTGAGTGTGTGTGTAATATGTAGATGGTAAGCTATTATGTGGTTAATCGCATACAACTAATGTTAATTTATATGTGTGCCCTTGCATGTGCGCAGAAAAGTAAAAAATCATGCACACATACATGCATGACGTTTGTACACGCGCTCATGCGTAGAAAGAAGCAAGTATTACAAATTCTTCCGTCACGAAGTGTTTTCTTCTTTACTCTTATACCTACAATACTCAAACAAATTTCTTGCAAACAGTGTTGTTAACATTTTATACGATTTCGCTGTAGTAAAGCATTTGAAAAATCCCTCATGTCTTGAAAGTTCTTATAAGATGTCTTGTGCAGGACACTATTATACATATCTGTATGTATATGCTAACTATTTAATCTACGTGTGTACATACCTTATTGAAATGTAATACGAAATGTAAATGAAATATGTACAATATTGAAGCTCTAAAGCTATGTATGTGTTGATCTCATTATAGTTATTTATATTCTAATAAATTACTTAACAAAAATTGATTTGATGTTTTTATTTTCAACATAAACATTTTAATAATAGCCCTTTTCACGCTTTTTCGAAAAATTTTACTATTTTTTTTTATTTTTAAATATTTTTTCAATTTAGCCCTTTCTAGCCCTTTTTTCAAAAATTTTTACGCGTTTTGAGTCTCAAAAGTTGGCATCACTGTGTAGTAGTATGTTTGTGTGTAGCGTGCGTTTTTTTTTATTAATATTTTTATTTACAGTGTTACACTGTGTATATTGTTTTGAATCAAACAAAGTAGCCGGCAATAAATAAAACAGGAAACTGTTAATGACTTACAATTTAATCTATTTTAGGAACAGGTTCAAAAGCTTTTTTATTTCTCTCCCACAATTCAAAAATTTCATATGAAATAAATGGCCAATAATGCCAAAATTTATTTGCTGAAAATTTTAATCATAAAGCGCACGAAGAGTGTGTGTAAAGGGAATGATTTAAATCAACGGCTTAATAATTTTAATAAAGACTTGATACCACTGGAAGCAATCAGACAAGTCATGGCTGGATAATTGCTTCTTATTTTTTATCTCTCCCGCAAAAGGGAAATTCATGCAAAATGAAGTGTAAAATACAGTGCAAGCTCGATTTGTGCAAAAGAGAGATTTGTTGTTGTTTCTATCGAAATTTTAAAAGCTTGTTAGTTTAGCACCACATCGACATACATATGTATCTTAACCACAATTCAAATAAATTCAGTAAAGTGCGACTATGACTCGCGCACATAGGGTTCCGTACGAACACTAGATATGTAATTTAATACAAACTTCATCCTATATAATATATAGTTTTGGCATTTTTTTTCGTTTTTGGGGTCTTTTCGGTTTTTTTTTTGTTTTGGCGTTTTTTGCGTTTTTTCGGTTTTGGCGATTTTTTTCATATTTGCGATTTTTTTATATACAAGTTTTTTTAGTTTTGGCGACATTTTCGCGTTTTGGCGATTTTTTCGAATTTGGCGATTTATTTTAGTGTTAGAATTTTTTTTTAATTTTGAAGATTTTTTTCGTTTTGGCGATTTTTTTTAATTTTTGGCGAATTTTTTTGGTTTGGCGATTTTATAATTTTCGGTTTTTTTAGTTTTACAGCTTTTGAAAATTTCAAGTGTTTGCCTCTTACGGTTTCCAAGATATAGCAAATTGTCAAAATTACATAGTCAAAATTGCATTAACTGATGGACCACCCTTTAATTTGAATTTTTTTAAATTTTAGTGTTAATTGTTGTAGTCTGTATAAAAATACACTAATTTTACAAATTTCAAGTTTCAATATACATATGTTCATACAATTGTATGTATATTACATGAGATTTTAACATATTTCATTGCTCTTTTTGGAACACCCTTTAATTTTTAATTCTCATGTATTTGTTGTTGTAGCGGCCAAGGTTCTACATACTGTGTCCAAATTTCAGGTCCGTAGCTCTTACGGTTCCTGAGAAAATACCGTGTGACGGACAGACGGACAGACAGAGAGCGTAGCGAAAACAATAGGGTTCCTTTTCACCTTTGGTGTACGGAACCCTAAAAAGCCTAAATGTTTATAGAAAAACTTTCAATAGATTATTGAGAATTACAAAACTACAATCACAGTAGGCTGAGAAACTTTTTGAATAAACAACAAGTAATATTATTTAGCATGTGTTGCCTATTTGGTTTTTCAAATAACTTTTTACAACCTTTTGTTGTCATTGAATGAATTTTGGCTTTTAACAAAATGAAAAACAAAATTTATGAAATATTTGTTTGAATATTTAATAAAATAGTATTATGTTCTACAAATTTCTACAGTTGCATAAAAGTTATCGACAATACGATTAGACAAATTGACAACTGCAAGTAATGTAAACCATGATACATTTGACGTACAAAATTAATTATTACTTTTTTCCCGATTATTTGATTACTGTTTTTTTTTTGTAAACAGAGAGGAGAACGTTGCCACACATATATAATGGCAACTTTCATTTAGGAATCCTTTTTGAAATGTGTAATTTGAGTTTATAGCTTAATCCATACTTTTTTTTAAATGCTATATTCATTGGACATGAGGATAACAAAATCTGTGTGTAATATGATCTTCAAAAGTTGACAAATGTTTGATTTATTATTTATTGCACCACATAATAAAAAAAGCCTCATGGCTAGAAATGCAACATCAGTCTTAAAAACATCGATGTTTTTGTTAAAGCAGCATAACAGAAAAGTTTAAAATTATGTACTGAAAACTGTTAGGAAGCAGGACACTTGAAAAAATTCGCTTGCATGGCGATCATTGCAAAAATACACGAGAAGTTGCAAAATCGGAAAAAAGCCTTAAAATTGATTAGAACTGTTAAATAGAAAATTAACTCGGAAATAACGCGAAAAAATCGCAATAACAAACTCCCAGGAAATCAGATAAATCGCAAAAAAAAAAAAATCCTAACATCGCAGTGTCTAGTAAAAGTTTTTGTATAATTTTCATTTCGAAATGAAACTTCAATGGACATAAACATTCAAACATTTGATCATCGTTCGACGACGTAAGAAATAAACTATTGCCAGTTAGTTACGCAGGGAAACTTTCGTCCAACGTACTGATTGTGTGTATTTTCATATACACAAAAGTGTTTTTATATTTTACGAAGAATATTCGTCGTTGGTTCCAGTTGTGTTTACAGCAGCTTCGTCCAGTGATGAAAACTTTTTTGGCTCTAAAAGCGCATCAACATTTATAAAAAGCACAAAAAGCGTAATTTTGAGATCTAAAAAGCGTAAAAAGCACTAACGTGAAAAACGAGCTTAATGTTTAATATTTTTTAAGCTATTCTCTATTTCGGCAATAATATCAGTATCTTTAGTGAAATATATCAGATGAAAAAGGTATGTTTTACACTGAGAAAATAAATACACCAAGTTTTTATTAAAGTAATTTTAAGAAATAAACAAATTTCTTAAAAGCACTACTTAGGCCCAATAATCGACTTCTCAATTAAGTGTCATTTAGCTAATAGCCACTTAATTTTAAGTTGCACTTAATTGCAGTTTCATTTTTTCAGTCGTAAAATTAAATGATCACTTAAATACTATGAAAGTGTGGTAGCACTGTGAAATGTTGATAGTTCTAAAAGAAAACAGATGTTTAATGTAAATAAGAAAGTTAGGTTATCAACATGTAGAATATTAAAATTGCATAAAAACACATTTTATGAAACCAAAAGAGCATCAGAACGCATTTTTCTATTTATTTATTCCATGATATGATACTATGCATTGTATATGTTATATATTTATGAAAATTAAACGAATTTCTTTTTCAATAAACACACACAAGCACAATAACATATGGTATGCTCGTAAGACTTAAGTGTGATTTAAATAGACAAGGTTGGGCATTTAAATGGCTCTCAACTTTATACTGAAAAAATGAATACTTAAGAGGCACTTAAAAATAGATGACACATAATTGGAAAGTCAATTGTTGGGCCTTAGTGCTATTTCTCAGTTTGGCACTAACGCTCAAAATTTGGCGTTTTGAGTCTTCAAAAAGCACTAAAAATAGTGCGAAAAGCACCAAGTTGGCATCGCTGGCTTCGTCCAAACACACATGCTCCGACATTTGTATTTGAGGTAAAAAGCTTTGAAAGCTCTTGAATTTTTTATCGTTTCTTTTCAAAATAAGAGCAAGCATTGCTGTCGTCAAGATCACGGATGGAAATCATGGTACAATTGTACTTTTTATGGTACATTTTTGACCTTATTGGTACCGTGGTACTACCGCGAGTTACATGGTACAATTTCAAAATGTCAATGTTTCACTATATGGTAACATTTTTGCCTATGTTCTCTTTAATTTTTTTGTGTGAGTTTTATTTTAATCTCTAATATAATAGTCGAATGCACGAATGTACCTTTATGAATGTAATATTTAATATTTTTTGTTATTTTTTATTGTATACTGAAGTTTTATACACATTTGTGTTAAGTTTCTGTTTTTATTGTAAACTTCTGAATTTTTATACTCACTTTTTTACGTTTCTGTTTTTATTAATAAATATTAAAAATTGGTACCGTCATGGTCTAAAAAGTACATTTTATTTTCATAGTTGGTACAAAATCCAAGCAATCATTTTCCTTCCCTGGTCAAGATCTTATTGGCTGATGTGATCTCTTCTGCTCCTGCTGGTGTGAAAGCACAAAACCTCCTTTTTAAAAGTTTGCACATTGTGCATATGCCATGGTCGTACCTGATGTAAAGGGGCCCATATACTACAACAGCATGCATGCGCAATCAAGTGTTTGTGCCAGCGGTTTGGTCGTGTATGGGCATTTTGTGCGATTGTACGGTTTGCTGTAGCGATGTCAAGTAGAGTTTGATATTTTGCTGATGGTACCAGCTCGTTAGTGTGGTATATGGTGAAAATAGCTCAGTTGAGCAAAGTTGTCATGGAGCAAACATGCATTTAAGCAATATAATTTGTTGAAATATAATTTGTTTCAATGGTAAACAGGATTTTAGAACTTTAGTTATATATAGCTGCTAATTTTAACAGCATACCAATAATAATTGCAACAAAATATGTGTCACTATTCATAACCACCCTTCCCGAAATTTTGTAAGAAATTAATATTGTACCAGCTTGCTGGTATGTTGTGTGGTTCGAGCATGAATGCTCAATCGCTTGATTGTGCGTGCATGCTGTTGTAGTGTATGGGCCGCTTAAGGCAATAATACAGTGAAGCACGAACACGAAGTCCCGCCTATGATTCGGAAGTGGAGCAGATGCTGCTCAGTTAGGAATTTTCTTGCAGCTGTTCACTTCCTTGTTGTTCTATCTTTGCTGCTGCCATTGTTGCTGCTGCTGTATTTTTTATTGCTGTTTTTTTTTTATAATAAAAAAAATTAAATATTTTTAATTTTTTTAAATTAAGTAAGCAACAAAGTCAAACAATTAATCAAAAACTCGGATTTCATTAACTAATAAGGTAGCATTAATTTTGAGAGTAAAAGATAATCGGGACAAACGTCAGAAGGTTAATATGGCGACGAAAAGAGAGAACGGTTTTACCTTTATATTATTGTATCATGATGTAAACTAAGCTTTATGATGATGACGCAACTAAAGTTCGGTTGCTATGCATAATATAGCTATTAATATTAAAACACTTAACTATTTAACTTAAATTCATTTATTTTTATTGTTTGGAAAGGAAAAATAAATTTAATAAGCACCTCTAGAAAATCTAAAGAAAAGAGACATTAAGGTTATTTATTATGCAACGAGATTATTTATTAAACAAAACTATAAAATAAAGAAATAAAGAGGTTAAAATATAAAAAAGTATCAGGCAATGACGTATGTAGAACGTTTTCAATATAGAGATCTATTCATGCTACACAAAAATGAAAGTTTCAACCGGAATCGCTTAGAGTTGATACAACGCTGTCTCTGTATTTTCTATAGATGTTCTCTACATTAACTATGCATACGTGATGATTGGTTGTACTACACTCATGATGTAAGCCATTGTGTCATCTTGGGACTTTTTCCACATTTGGAACCAATTGCTCTTCTGCAAAAGGTTCAAACTCTTTGAGCTTTAATTACTCTACTGTCCATATAGCATTTTCAGGATAATCTTCAATCAAGTATCTCTCTTAGATATTTGATATTTTGTGCTTACTTGCATTGTTCTATTTTGAAATACGGGAGCTGCAAAAGAAGCAATTGGCTTCTTTCTCGTAAAAAAAACAAATTTCTGTTTTTCCGAGTAAACACCGGGATCTCGTTCTCTGGCATTTTAGATAAAATTCTGGGGTGGTTTCTTCTTATTAATATCTCCACGTCTTGTGAATAACAGACGGAGCTGGAAACGGAAAAGGAAGTTTAATAAAAGTCAAAGAAAACCCGACAACTAAACATGGGAAGAGGTCTTAATTTAAAGAACAAAATCTACTGCCACTGTAACAAAAAATAAATAAAATTAAATGAAGATATTGTATGTATTTTTTGCCTTATTCAGTTTTCAATATAAGAAGTACAACCATTAAGACATGATAATGACAATGGTGATGATTAAGATACGACTATACATGCTTATGAAAATATGTTTCATCTTAGGCCGGGTTTGCATCTATGTGCCATTTGCCAAAGAAAACGTAACCAACTAATTACTTATGAAAAACTGTTTGATTCAGACATGAATTTATTGATTGTAACAGTTTCCAATCATATTGGCTTCTATAAAATTGTTTATTCGTTATGTATGAAACTATTCAACTATTCATTAGTAGTTAGTGGTTACGCTTTTTTGGGCACATGGCACACATGAAATGCCAGATGTAAACTCAGCCTTAGTATAATCTAATTTTACAATTTGCAAGAGTAATTAAAACGGGAATGTGCATGCACACATATTTCCTGCATACTTTTTATTCATATCCTGCTCGAACACAATTTGCATGTATTCAGTGAGGAATGGTGTGGATAATTTATGCAAATGTGCTTGTATGTGTGTGTGTGTGTGTGTAATGGTTGTGGTTGTATGTTACAAGACTTTTATAAAACAATGATGTATTAGATGACAAGCTGAAAGTTTTTATAAAAAAAATTTGTATTTTGTTTCTTGCAAAAATTAATTTTAATTCTTTTATATGCTTAACTAAATTAGCAATATATCACTAACGGCCCTTTTCACAATGTACAATTAAAAGCTAACAGGGACTTTAACGGCAAGGTTTGTATGAAGAACTGCCAGTTAAAGTTCACGTTAACTATTAATCAGACATTGTGAAAAGGGACGTATATAATATTATAAAATCTTAAACAATTTTGCAATCTAGAGTTGACACTGAAAATTTCAAATAGCAACTATACTCATACCAACACACACATATTATTTCTACATGCAAAAAAAAAGTATCTGCTATTAACACTTTTAATTAAAAAAATTTAATTAAACCTTTGTTTAAAAATTAATGTAAGATAATAATGTGAATTAAAAACTTAATTAATTCAATTGAACTTTTGTTTAAAAATTTAATTGTGTAAAAGGTTGATTAAAAACTTAAATGAGTCAATTAAACTTTTGTTTAGAAATTTAAGTTCAAAAATTATTAATGATTAAAAATTTCTTCTAGTTCCATTAAATTTAATATGTATCATTAACTAAAAAGTGTAAGTGAAATAAATAAATTTTTAATTGAAAGAATTTTTTTTCTTTCTTTCTTTCTTTTTTTAAGCTGGACAAGTATAGTGAAGTGTATCATGCTGTCGTAAAAATACATTTAGTCCTAGTTTACACTATGCAAGTCTTATTGCTAAGCTGATTAGTTTGTTAGGAGAGAGTGACGTCTCTCTCTCCCTCACTAAACTAGGACTTACAAACGATGTTTCTTAAGAGTTATCTTTTTCAAATTAATCTTATAAAAAACTAAGTTTTTCGCAAGATTTATTCTTTTAGAAAAAGAAAATATAAGAAATTATTGAAGAAAATTATTTTTGATGTCATCGGCATTATATACTCGTATTAATAACTATTTTCTGACTGAAATGCAACACATTTTTTCTATCGCTTAAAATTGAACTTGCATGACCGGGTTAGTAACCTTTTGCAAAACAATTTATAACTATTTGAATCAATAGTTAATTGTTGTGGTTTTGTTAACTCATATCAAAAGTTGTACGTACACATACGTGCTTTTATAATTTTTGTATATTTCAAATTTTCTCGACTTATTAAATATTAATTTTACAAAAACAAAATGATTAAATGTGACCGACCTACACGTGTTTCATTTGCTATTTTACACTTATTATTTCAATTATATTTAATAATTTTTTTTTACATCTACAAGTATCATTTTAAGCAAAGCGAACTTTTTGTTGTTTAACTTGTGCGATATGACATCTACAATTATGACAGTTTTGTGATTAATTAATTGTTTTCTCATTTATTTTCGGTACAAAAACGGCGGCTTCATCATGAATTGCCATTTAAATTTTGCTGTATAATTTATTTGTTTGATTTACAATAAAATTAATTGATAAAGTTAAGCCAACATCAACAAAAAAAAAAGTAAAATTTTTTAATAAGCCAGGCAAATGAGTCACACTTGTACTTATAATAATTATGCCAATTTTCCAAATTTCTTTCATTGTAAATTATATTCTGTCACCAAATTAGAATAATTTCCTTTTTTGTAAAAAATAATAAAACAATGATCAAATGGACTGCCAAAAATGTGATATGAATGGTACGAGTACCTTAAAAATTTTGGATACTGTTTAACTGAAAGAACATCTAAGAATTCATATAAAGAAATAAATTGTTTATTTTTAATAATTTTACGTGATATTAGTACATTTTAAATAAGTAATAATAAGAAATAGGTATTAATACTTCAATAGCAGCTGCTTATGATACTGCTACAGTTTCCAAAATAATTTAGTAGCTAGGTACACGGCGGCAATTGTTACCAACGTTATTTCTGGTCGTGTAGTTGGTATTCTGTTGACCTGAATGTATTTAATACAATACTAAGCATCATTTAAATTATTGTACAATAAAATAAGCGTCATGATACATTTATTATTTTTATTTACACTAAAAAAAAAATGATTTCAATCAACAAAATGATTGATTCATTAAAAAAAAAGATGTACAATATTGCATGTTCGAGGGCGATCAGTAAGTCCGTGACTTTTTGAATGAAACACAGTTTTTTTTTCAAAACAAAAATTTATTTTTCAACATAATCTCCTTTTAACTCAATACACTTAATCCAACGTTTCTCCAGTTTTTGTATCCCTTCCAAAAAATAGGATTTTTCGAGGTCCTTAAAATTAGTCAATAATCTCATTCCACCGAGTCATTTCTTTAGGTTTGGAAACAGGAAGTAGTCACTAGGGGCTAAATCCGGAGAATATGGCAGATGGGGTACAAAAAAAAAAAAATTGTTGTCATCACCTTATTGGCCGCCAAACTCACCTTGGCCTTCTTCGGAGCAGGTTTAGACTGCTGCTTGGTCTGCAGAGCAAACGCGGCACAGCTTTCTTAAACCCAGCTGATCATTTAAAATCGAAACCACACTGCCATATGTGTATTGCCCTCAATTGGCCGTGCGGAAGGTTCAGCGTCATTTGTAATTGTGCGACCACAACAAAAGTCAGTAAACCACTTTCTTATAATTGAAATCGATGGTGCAGAGTCCCCATAGTATTTATCGAGCTTTTGCTTGGTTTGATAGACGGTTTTATTTTTCGCAAAAAATTATGTTTAATGAGCACACGAAATTCACTTTTTTCCATTTTTAGAAAAATACATGAGGGTTGTATGTGTTTGAACAGCTGTTAAACGCAAAGTAAATGACGACACTTGCTCAAAATTTGACAGCAGTCTATTAACAGGTGGTACTTGATTATAATATTGTCGCATTTCATATAACTACAAACGAAGTTCGAAAAGTCACGGACTTATTGATCCACCCTCGTATTACCAAAGCGATGTTATAAATTAACATTAACAATTAACATTTTTAATGCAAAAAGTAATTAAATGATTTCATTTAGATTAGTTCAATAATTGAATCGAAATATTATTTAAAAATTAATTCAAAATCAATTAATCTACCGTTTGAATTAAGCAAACGAATAATTGAAATGATAAGCAGGATAAGCTAAAAATTATACTGAATAAGCGTCTGTTCAGAAATCCTCCGCTGCTTGCATCTGATGTGTAGTGTGTTTGGAAAAGACATAATTGGCAACACTGCAAATCTCATGAATTCTAATTCATGCAATTCCGGATTATATCACCTAATTCAGACGATGACATTTATAGCGTCTGTTTTTAGACATGCAACTAAAAACCATCGTATGAATGAAAATAATTTTTGGTAGCAACTTCAAAAGGGAAATAAGAAATATATACATACGTCAAAAATTGCATCATTTCAATCGCATACACCAATAGTACAATTATACCATTAGGTGTGTTTCACAAGATTTCGTACAAGTTCGGACTAATGAGAGTAAAAAGAAAATTACTCTCTGAATATGCAAAAGTTATCCAAAATTGCTGGAACGCAAAAAACCATAATTGTCCCTCTTAAAATACTAGTGCTGCTTACTTTTTAAATTAAATTTAATTTAAGTGATTTTAGTCGCTTAAAACGCATAACATTATAAAAACAAACGTTTTGCATCATTGACAACAGCTTTAAAAAGCAAATGAAAATGAGTTCTAAAAAGTAAATTATTTAAAAACAGCATTTTTTTTATTAAATAAATAGGGAAATGTGTACAAATGTACTCACAACTTCAACTTTGTTCAAAAAACCTTCCATATTCATTTTTAATAAATTTGTATGCAAATACTTTTTTCCTATATTTGCAAACTTTCTGGTTAGTTTTTCAGTTCGATATGTAAACAAAAAACAGCTGATTATTTAATTCTTGTCCGAACTTACCCAGAAGAAAAAGTTCGTACTAGTTTGTACAGGAAATGAAAAAAATTACTCTCTCATTCGCTCTCAAAATTGCACAAAATTTGCTATCTGGAACGCTTTTGGATAACTTTGTACAAGTTCGGACTGTTTTGTTATGCATCTGGAACAGACCTATTACATGGAAGGCACTGGTAACCATTTCCAAACAGGTGCCAAATTAAGCATAAAAAGCGAATAAGAAGATAAATTGATCAATTATTATTTCAATAAAATGTTCTAAAATCTATAAAAAAGTATATGTGGCCTTCTCCGAGAAAAGGGACCTAGTGTGTCAAAAAACGGGTTTGGACTTAAGAGTAAATTCTGGTACCTAAAAGGGTTTAGAATAAGATGAAATGAGTTAGAGTTCTGATAAAAATTTATTTACCCCATAAAAACGTACAAAAAGAACTTGGGAAAATCGATAAAAATTAGAAAAATATTAAAATTACAACTTTTAATTTGAACTTCATTTTCGCATACAATTTCCCTTTTCTCGAAGAACATCCAACGATAGTTTATTTTTCGGTGTAAAGAAGCATTGTTAAATAAAATAAATTTAGGGCAGCAATTTTTATTTTTAAAAGTATTCTTCGCAAATTCTTTCCAATCATTGTTTTAATTGTATCTTAGCATATATGTATGTACATAAGTATAATGTAAAAAATATTATGCTTTCCAGATGTGTTGTTTTTAAAATCCATCGCAATGGGCTCAGAATGAAAAGTCGTCGTTCACACTGTGAAACATTTGCTGCAAAGCTTTTGCGATTGCAAAAGAAAATGAATTAAGCATGTTATAGTTATAGTCAAACTGAGCAACATAATTTTTGTAGTGTGATTATGAACGTAGTTTCAACAGAGAGTTTCAGAAAGTGTTGCAGAAAATGATTTCTAGTGTCAACGACTGCTAATTAATATTGCTTTTTATTGGAATTTTATTGAAAAATCCCATTTTAAATTTTACATATGTTGGGTTTTTTGTGTATTTTTCTTAAAAACTGTCTATATAATTTATTGATTTGACCTTTGAGAATGTTTTTGGGCATGTGCTGCTTACAAAAGTAAAATTAATAAAAAGCAAAAATATTAGCATTAGAAAATTTAATATTTAAATTTGGAATTATTGGAAAAAATTAAATTTATTATGATGAATACGAACCAATAAAAAAATTGATAATTCCGAAAAACAATTTAACACAATCTACATGTTTTTTTTACAGAAAGAAAAAAAAATAATTATGAAAATTTGTTGAATACAGCATAATGAAAAAAACCATAATCCGACAGAGGCATGTGTACTGGATGAAATTAATAATTGTCCAAAAACTTGTTTTTATTATTAGCACAAAACTCAACATTTACTGAATCAAAGAAACTGTGCATTAAATTTATAAGAGACTTACAAACATATGCTTGCCTGAAAGTAAAAGGTTGGAAAAAATTCGGTGCAGCATGTCTTATTGTGGAGGACTATTTGCTGCAAGCGTATAAGTCGGCTTTTAAGCACTCAAAAGACTACATTGTATATATAGGCATTTCCAGAGAAATGTAAATTTTTTGTCACATGCGACACCAAACAAATATGGCTGTTTAAAAAAGCTTTGGCTTTTTTGTTGTTTTTACTTCTTTATATATTTATGTAGGCCGCTCTACATTAGATAAGAAAAATGACTTCACATTGATCTGAAATATAAGTGTAATTGCTTGCTGTCGCACGCGAAAAAAAGTGGAATTTCCCGTGGAAATGTGTTAGTCTAGACATTGAATGTAATTGAAGTGGGCTCAATTTTTTAATAGATTTATTTTTATCTTCTTAATGTAATTGTTAAACTCTCAAATATTAGGGCTCCCATCCAGTTCTGCTTATGCAAGATATCAACAATTCCAGAGTTTAATTCTGGCGCACCCATTTTTTGGTAATGGGACTAAATCAGCTACTTCCAAACAGTGATGCCATTTTTTTTTTGGCACTAAAATCACATCAATATTTAAAAAAAACACTTAAAAGCGTAATTTTGAGATCTAAGAGGCATAAATATTTTCTAAGCTACTCTCTATTTTGGCAAGGCTATCAACATCTTCAATGAAATATATCGGACGAAAAAGGCATGGATTACACAGAAAAAAATTAATACACCAAATTTTTATTAAAGTAATTTTAGGAAATACAGAAATTTTCTTAAAAGTACTACTTAGTGCTTTTTTCTTAGTTTAGCACTAACGCTCAAAATTTTAAAAATAAAAATTTTGTCAAAAGCACCAAGTTGGCATCGCTGCATCCAAGCACAAAAAAGCTTTTGTGCTTTCACACCGACGAGGCAACAACAATGCGTGTTCTTACTTTGCAAAGAAACAAGAACAAATTTAAAAGCTTTCAAAGCTATTTACCTCAGAGTATGTTTAATTAAGGTACCAACAGACGACATGTTTTTCACATTGTATGTGCCAGAATTTACATATGTAAACGAAAACATGTCGTGTGTTACCTTTAAAACATTGCTTGTGTAAAAAACATGACAAAAAACATAAGACATTATTTGAAATAGAGCGTGCTCTATTTTCTTATGTTAAACATACAGCTCCAAATGTCTATGTCATGCGAACAAATTCGTCTGCGGTTGATTATGTGCACTATCATTAGCCGTCTGAATGAAGTATTTTGCAAGACAAATCAATTATATACTTTTTTTTTTTAATTTAACGTTGTTTTATTAAAATAAGTCCAAAAATGTATAGATTTTTAGATACAACCTCAACGTCTTGTTTGAAAAAGAAAAAATTAAAAAAGCAAATTAGCGTCGCCAGTACTACAGCGACGGAACCAAAAATATTTTGACGGCTGCAAGCCATTTATAAAACAAACTACGTGGATATTTATGTACTGAAAAAGAAGAAGTGATAGTACATGTACGTTTGTGACCAAAAATTATAAGCCATATGTAAATTAACCAATATTGACAAGCATAAAGAAAAACATACGAGTCGAAAACTTAAAAAACACATGTAAAAAACATGTCGTCTGTTGGTACCTTTAGACGTATGAAAGCTGTACGACCTCTTCAGACGAAAGAAACATTTTTTAAATCGGTCTAGAAGTAACGGAGTTATAAAAAAATACAAGCGAATTGATAACCTCCTCCTTTTTCGAAGTCAGTTAAAAATTCATGTCAATTCTGTAGCTAATCTATTAAGACGGAATTTTTGATAAATGTATTTGTAAAGGCTCACAAAAAAGCTTTTATCTGCACACTTTTAAAACAATCTAGCGTGTTATATACATAAAATTTTCAAGCGACAAGTATTTATCGATTTCAGCGATCAGAATTTTACTTTTACAATTGACATATTTCGAAATCAATAGGTTTAATTACAAAAACATGTTCGAAGTTTTTGCTCTATTTTATTTTTTAATTGATTATAATTAAAATGTTTTGCTCTGCTTGTCACCCAACAATGATGATGATGAAGAGCAGGTGTCATTTAATTATTTGCGAATTGTTGCAATAATAATTTGGACCAGCAATTATTTGTGTGATATCATTTCTGTGTATTTTTATTTTTTTTTTCATTTAATAAATAAGTAAATACATAAGTGCAATTAGCAAGGAAATAATCAAATGCAATTAAAACAGTTTGCTATTGTTCGACTGTTAATAAAATTGGCTTTCGGTTCACATTCATTTCAAATGATAATTATTCATTTTAGGGTTTCCATGAATTTTTTGCTGTTGATACAGACAAAAAAAAACAAGAACTCTTAAATATTTGATCCCGTTTAGTTATGAGAAACAACAAGAAAATCCTATTTACATTAAAAATTAAGTTTAATATCATTTTAACAGCCAAGGCAGCATTTCATGATTTAAAATGCGAAGCAATAAAGCTGTGGGAAAAGATTGTATGTACATGGCGGAAATGTGTGACAAACATCCTTGAAAAGGAAAAAAAAAATACTTTGTTCAAATTGAACTCGGTCTGTTTGGCTTAAAATGATATTCTCACAAAAAAATAAAAACATTTCATGTGGACTCGTCCCACCTGGGTGGAACACAAACCGTCATACACGCACACACACACACACACACACACACACACACAAACACACACAAACACAAACACACACACACACACACACACACACACAATTTAATTGTGTAAAATAAGGAATATAAATTCTGTTTAAAGCAGTAAACTGTCGTTTTACTACTGCACACACATACACACACACACATACGTTGAATAAGCTTGAGGATATTATTGTAGGATAACAGAGCAACCAGCAGCAAAATACGGTTTAAATTAAATAATGGTTATTCTCAACTAAGAGATGTCCCCTCAAACCTTCAAACAGAATGAACATTACAGAACATTTATGTACATATATCAGAGTTTTTAATTAAAGTTTTAAATTAAATCTGGAAAGGAAAAGATTAGCCAAAATGAATGAATTAAATGGAATTGAATTGATTTTTATAAAATTCAGAGTACGAAAAATGTCGGTGGTTTCATCAGTTCAGTTCGGAATATTGTATTTTGCTATATTGTGTGAACTAGACGATAGATAAAATCATTATTTCAAATATTTTTGATATTATAGAAAGTGTAGTAGCCGCTTGATTAGATGTAAAAGTGTTTTATTTCCTTTTGTTATTCTTGTGGCCGGATTTTGCAACGATGAATTTAGAAATGGTAACCAATTTTAGGTTAGATTAGGTTACTTGCTGGTAAAGAGGAGTGAAATTTAGAGTCCAGCTCACTTGGGTCCAATACAATGATACCTTTGTGTTACCTGTGAGTTGAAGAGAAGATGGAAATAGAAGAAAGTTTCTGCTTTTTGCACGTTTTTAATAATGCAGAGTTGCAGCGCCTCTGGTGTCAATCAGCCGTATTTTCAGAGCTGTGTTACTTCGCTGACGATTCTATTACACAATACCGACGAAGGAGGGTGCTCTGATGTTACATTAGTATGTATAAGCATCTGCTGAAGCCGGTGTAGTTCAGTGAGCAGTGTCATGCTATTATCACTAGAACTTTTCCTACAACAACTAATACAAAGGGACATTAATGCACATCAGAAGAATGCGTGGTGTTGTTGAATGCTGAATGGCTGTCGGAGACCGGGCTCGAACCCAGAACCATCAGTTTTTGTAGTCAATTTCCGCCAACGCCACTCTCATTTCACCAATTTCAATTTAATGTAAAAAAGTGTGAGAGGCATGATAGTTCGTTGGACAGTTAACACTTTCGTAATTTCTATCGGGCTCTCTCATTACAGACTGTACACACTGTGCAACATGTTTATGCAAACAGGCACGTTTCGTTGTTGTAGTCTTGTTAAGGGTTTAATTCGAGTTGGATTTGAGGTAGCTGCTATCAAGGCGAACACGTAGCTGATGAAAACGTCTTTAAATGAAATGCAATACTACAGAAAAAAAATTATATATGTTAATGCGGTAATTCTTGCAGTCAAAAAAATTTCTGAACGTTTTACTTAATTTGACATTAGAGAAATTAACAGCGACATCACAGAGTGTGAATTCACCTTGGCTGCTATCTCACTTAGCTCAATCTTCATTTTTCAACTGTGTTTCTTCCGCGACACTCAATGCAATTAAGAAATATAAAACTGATGTTGCGTTTTTGGTTTAATTGCTTGACCAGTTTCCAAAACGTATCATATACTTTTCGGATGCATGATGTATACCGTGTACAGATACAAAGTTGCGAAACATTGTACAGTTGAGAATCAACTTTGAAACCCATACGCTGATTGCTTCTGTAAGACGGTCTTAATAATTGTCGACATTTTGGTAAAGTCAATACCCTATGAAATACTACACTTAATTGGAACACAAAGCAATTGACGTTTTGGAACTCAGCCTGTTTGTAAAAATATTTAACATGAATTAGAAACTTGTTGCAAGAAACCTGTGCCTGACAATAATTCTTAAAGTTCAAACCACTTTCAATTAATAAATATGTATATTTGATCTTTATCTTTAAAGCAGACACTGATAATATCGCTTAGAACCAAATATGACAGCGACAACAAACAACATTCACAGTACATATTTATATATTTTTCCTATTAGCTGTGTGGCAAGTATAGAAATACATATGTTCACATGTAACTATGTTCATATGTATGCACGAAAATTCATAATGGCTTCTGTGTGTAAACATTTAATGTCAATTTGTATCGATTCGTGAAAAAGTATTTGTTTTTGCATTTTATTTTTACAAATCATTCACCATAAATTTGTCAATTCCTAGAGCTATAGTGCAAATAAAAAAAAAACAGAAACAACTATGAATTTAAGCACTAAGCAACACCTTCATTTTTAATGTTTGATTTTCTTTCAATACACTCCACATAAAGGATTTGAATGAACTTGGCTTCTTACAACAAGCGTCATCATCATTAACCTCAACAGCAAAAAAAAAAAAAAAAAAAAAAAAAGAAGAGTATCTATTGTTAAAGGTTTCAATTTCTTATCAACAATTCTTGAAAGAAACAGTTACTCCTTTGCACGCACACAACGACACATACCATCATCATGCATTCATTCATTCTTTTGCACACAATAGAAAAGTTATTTATTCTATGAATGCAATTGAAATAATTTCCATTGGAAAAAGTTTATTATACAATAAGCAATTACTTGGGAATACTCATACGAACAGGGAGACATTGATTGTTTTGAGGGAGCAACCAAGAATGGTTTTTACGCAAACTAGCATAAGTCGAAAAGTCAGGTTTTCGTGTAGAGGATTCTTTTAATAAAAAATAACAAAAATTTATTATTTAAAAAACATTGGTATATTTCATTTGCCCACAATAATAATATCAGTCAATTTAACCCTCATTTAATTAGTAGTAATGCACGATATATTCATCATTGCGTAGAACAAAGTTTCTATCACGTTATTAAATGCAAAATTAAAAATGTGATGGAAACTTTAACGTACATGTGATGTTGCATCTCTCTAACGACTTTTTATATTAGGTTTGTTCATTTATTAAAAATTGTTACGAATTTGTAACAATTGTTACTGGAAAGTGTTCATTAACTGAAAAAGTTTGCAAGGAGAGAGCGTTATAAAGGCCGGGGCACAATGAATCCGTAATACGTTAAACTTCGCCTTTTTCAACTGACAACTGAGTCAGGGATGTCACAGTTTTTCCGACCTATTTCCCCAAATTAATTTTAAAAATCGCCAAAAGTCGCCAAAAAGCAGTTTTATGTAGTTTTCCTTAGTAACTATTTGATAATAAATTTGTTTTCATATAAAATTTTTTTAATATAAAATTTTATAAAATGATCGTATCAAAATTTATCAGAAAATCGCCAAAATTAGAAAAAAATCGCCAAAAGTTATTTCTTGTAAATTTTTCTCATCCAAATTCAAAACCCATTAATGACTATAGTTAATATAAGGAAAATCGTCAATATCAAAATGTCTTAACTTCTTTTAGACGAGTTTTCATGCGATTTATTTTTGAAACTACTCCTTCAACAAACTAATTTTCCTAAATTATAAAAAGTTTGATGCTCAGCTTTGTTAAAGAAATAGCCATAATAATCGCCAATAAATTTATTTATCGCAAGAAAAATCGCCATGTCGCCAAACAAAAATTTGGACGCTGAACAAGTTGAAAAATCGCCATATCTGACAGCATTGATTATTACTAGTAAAATTATTACTTGAAAGAATTATCCAACCACCTGTTGCGTGTTTTGTTTCTAAATTAATTATTTCAAGAATATCTGAAAAAGGAAAACTGAAAAATGTGAATTTCTTTGTTAAAAAAACATGTAAATATTTTCTTAATTTATTATTTTTCTGTCATTTAGCCACATAAATTCAATTTTAATGTCAAAGAATTTTGTTTGTTTCTAATATATGATCAGAGATGGAAAGTGGCATTTTTGTATTTTTTCATGAATTAAATTAAAATATTATAAAAAATTCAAAAAATAGTAATAATACATGAAACTGTGTAAAGAGTTCCATATTAAATGTCAATTTAAAAAAAAAATTGCAATTTAAAATATTATCAAACAAAAAACGTCAGAAAAAGTACAATTGTATCATGATTTCCATCCATGGTTCTAATATGAATAAAATTTCTTTGCAAGTTTTTATAAGTAAAGCGTTCATTTACTTTTTTATATTTGGGAGAGTAATTTTGTAAATTTTTGACTTACTCTATCTGCTGAGAAAGTAAATGAAAAGACCTATTATTTTAATTGTTTTTTTTATTATAAAAGGTATCCTAAAAATAAATAAAATAATTTTTTTTTTTAACATTTAAAACGAAAACTATAAATAAGCAAAAACACAAAATCAGCTAAGCGGTATCTAGTCCCTCTTCACACGTCTTCACCACCAACGCAACTTTCTTTGTAACTACAAATATCTAAAATTTTGAAAAGAAATGTATATTAGATTACTATCAAACTAAACGACACTAAACCGGACAAATTTTATCATTTTTTTTGTCCTTTTTTTATAAAAAAAAATTTTTCTATCCACAGTAATATTGTACAAAAGTGTTTATTACAAAATACCTCCATTATTAAATAAGTCAGGGCTATCATGAATGAAATTCCGCGTGAAATTTCTCCCTTTTCCAATTAGAACTTTATGTTTTCCCTATTACTTGCTATTAATTGGAATTGTTCCCTGGAAAAATTTCACGCGGAATTTTATTCATTTTAGCCCTGAATATATATATTTTTTTCTACATAAGGGCAAAAATTGTACCAAAACGGCTAAATTACGCATGGTGCGACAATTGTTGAAGCATAATGGTTGCTGGCTTCATTTTTATTGCTCTTAATCATAATTTTCTTTTTTCAACAAATAAACAAAATGTGTTTATATTTTTTTTAGCATAGTAGCACACGCCAAGTATCGATTAGTATCTAATAAAATAAACTTATTCTACAAATGATGTTTGATCATCAGTCACCTCATATATTATCATTTACTTCAGAGAGCTGTTTTATTTTCACAGCTGTCTTTGATTGATTTTGATTACTTCCGTCATAAAAATCAATCGTTATTCAGTTTTTGCACACAATTTAAATTTGAGCCTGCAGACGCTTAATTAAATCTATAGAACAACAGTCATTATTTTTCTGATACTATTAATAACGATGTAAAAAGTACTTTCTATTATAAACAAAACTTTTATGAAAGTTATTCATTCATACAAAGTAACTCACGTAATTTTTTTTCCTGAAACTACAATAAAGTATCTTTTGTGTATACCAAGTTATGCAAAACAAAAATAATAACAATAATAAACCAATTTTTTTTTTGTTGAGAAAAAGTAAAAGTTTTTTTTTATTTTTTTTATCATGTTCAGTGATGCAAAATTTTTCATTCAAACATTTTATTTTCCCCTATTAAAAATCAACCTCATGTGTCCATTTACCTAAAGTCAAATGTAAATTTATTTTCAAATGCGGCCACTGCCATAACATGTGTGTAAACACATAACATATTTTCCCTGCCAGTCGATGAGTTCAAATACGGGTATGTGTGTGTTTGGGTGTGTCAATTGTGTCGGAATTTTCTAATAAGGACCTTCCATTTCCATTAAGATTGAACATAAGCAAAGTCAACTAAAACATTTATTTAAACATGATTGCACATGCACGCACACACACACACACACAAACACAAACGTACATATTTATAAATGCATATACACACATACATATTGCTACCTTTATATAGAAAGGCCCTTACTCGTTATTTTTTTTTTCTAATCGAATTTTTTGTATATTTCGATAGAAGAACATATAATGCATCGAAAAATGCAAAAATCTCGTTTTCAAAAAGTTATGAGTTAGGGCGTTTCTATATTAAAGTAACATTTTATGTGTTTCTATGTTAGATTAATAAATATGAGTTTGATATGCATTTTTATTTGAAATTTAAAACAAATTTAAGCTTTAAAAGTTAATTAAAATATTTATGATATACAATCAATGGAAAAGTATCTTGAAAAATGTTTTATATATACGTGCAAGTGTTTGTATACATTAAAAAAAATTATTAAAAAGTTTTGCTAGAAAAATGTTTAAGAAGAAATATACTCTTAAATAACAGAGAATAGACAGTGGAAGTGATACGAGGCCAGTGGCACAATTCAACAAGCTAAAAAAACAAACAAAAAAACCGCAAGGTTTGGTTACAATTTTCTTTAGTTATCAGATATAAATGAATTCTCACTAAAGCGAAGAAATTTCGAAACGAAATTGTTCGATATTTGTTAAAAAATCTTTAAAAAAAATCTAATGTTGTGACTATGTTCAAATCCTGCAGCGCAAGTTAAAGAATTAAAAAAATAAATAAATTAAAAAATATAATTCCTTTTTTTTACTTTTTGTGCTGCCTTTTTACGATATCGAAATTAGTTTGATAGCGACTGGTAAAATTTTTCCCGATTAATTTTTAAGTGTCATTCTCGATAGTTTTACACGATATATGTTCGGGATATATGCGAAACCGATAGCATTAACAAAATTCTTGGTCAAGTGGGCATAAACTCCTTTTAGATCCATACACTTTTCCAAGCTCCTTAAAATAACCATCAACCGCAGACGTGGAGTATCTTCTTCATTATTGGCAAATCTTTTAGCACCAAGCCATTTTTCCAGTGTGGAAGTTGAAAATAATCAAAGGTGGCTAAGTCTGATGAATAAAGTGTGTGATGAAGCAATTCAAGCTTTAATTCATCGATTTTAATCATCGCAATTGTAGATGTGTGAAGTGGTGCATTTGTTTTTATGAAACAAGGCTTTAGTTGTCTTAAAATTCATCACTTAAACTCGCCGTTGATTATTTTTCATCTGATGATAATCAATAAAAAATATCCCACACACATTCCAAAAAAAAAAAAAAAAAAAAAAACGTCATGACCTTGTCTACTGAGAGAACTGTCTTCGCATTCCTTGCACACGATCTTCCTCTTCGAATTAAGTGCAGTGAGAGACTGTTCTTTTATTTCAGATGTGAAGTGGTGGGCTCATGTCGCTTCTATGGTTACGAATCTAGACAAAACTCAGGCTTTATTGCGGTCAAACGTCGCCAAACACTCCATTAACAGCTAGTTGTTCCGTTCTACTACGTGTTTGTCAGAATATTTACAATTAACTTTGCTTTTATTTGTTCATTATTTATTCACATGTAGTTTGTTCATTATTTGTTCACATGTAATTTGGCTTACAAAGCTATACGAACTTTAGCCTGATCAAATCATAAATACATTAAAACATCTTCACGATGCCATTTGTGTCCCATAGTGAGTAAAAAAAACTTCATTTTCATTTTCTTCTAAGTTTCGGTCAATATAGGATTTATAGAGATTTTTAAATGCCCCTCTTTTCAGATAGCTCAAGTACCTTCATCCGACGATTATGTTACATCATTCGGTTCGTCAACCTGTGAGATGCTTTTCTTTTCAGCTGATACAACCTCAATTAAACTCTGCCACACAGTATTTTATAGTCGCAAATGAAGTATCAGACTCTCCCAGAGTAAAATTTAGCTTGGCTTTAATTTCGGTTGGAGTGAGACCTTTCATAAGTTGAAAGACCAAGGCAAAAAAAAAACACAACAAGTTTCGTCAGGTTTCCACTTTTCAACAAAGTATTTTTTTCAAACTACTGTCGCAATGTATACATTTGCTTGTTTTGGGACTGCCCTCGTACTGGTATTATGTAGCAACTAAAGTGTAAAAGTTTTCACGATGCATTTGAGTGTATGCACATTTAATTTAAAACATGAAACGCCAGAAAGTGTCTATAAATGCACAACAAAAAAATCAGCGAGTAGAGGAAAGCAATTATTAACCCCTTATATGAGTATATATTGGAATATGATAAAAAGACTCTAGCTTCCCGGATTACAGATAAGAATCACAACATGAGAATGTGGTATTAAAAGTAGCGTAAAGTTTTTCTGTGATGAAAATCTAAAATATATCGAATCTTATAGGCCATTTGAAATAATTAAAAGCAAATGAAGATTATCTCAAAAATATTAAAAGTAATTTCAAAAAACAATTTTCTAATTATATTTCCTCCTATAAGTCCCAGTTCACACAGGGCTGTTTTAGTTGAGCAACTTTTTAGGTCATAAGCGAGAGCGCGAAATATGATGGCTCCCCTTTTCGTTATCTTCCTCTCTCTCTGTCACTTATTCTCTAAGCGCAAATATTTTTCAACTAAAATTGCCGTGTGTGAACCCAATGTAAGCAAAAATTTGTGTTACTAGTGCCGTGGTCGGCAACCCATACCATTTCACTCTTTCCACGAGTCGATGTATGTTGCACGTTAAATTTTCGGCTCATTTCCCTAACTTGAAATTTTAAATCTCCAAAACCAAACTTGATTTTATTATGATCAGAAACACTCAAGTTTTGTTTATGAAAAAATGCATCTTCTCTTGTCGCTACGCCAATGTAAAGATGAGTAAAGAGATAGTTTTGTAGAAAATTTTCTTAAAATAATTTAAATATATGCTTGAAAATGCCTTTGCATGCCACGTTTTTTCATGCATGAACACGTACGTTGACAAACCAAATTTTCTGATTTGCCATAATAATTTTCTGAAAGTAAAGAATTTGTTCTCTGGCAAGGCTGATTCTTAAGAGTATGAAGGCCGGGGCACAATGAATCCGTCATGCGTTAAACTTCGCCTTTTTCAACTGATAGCTAAGTTGAAATACATGGTTTATTATGAGGGCTGTTACATTCAGTACGTTTCCGTCAACGCAAAGTACAAAAACTGGTCAACTTTTAACATTTTGCGTATGTTGAGTAGTTTGACAGATATTCACAGATATTGGTTGGTTTTTTTTTTGGTATGCTCTGAATTAGGTTTTTGTGTTTTGTGGCAGCAAAAATAAAATTAAGCAAAAGAAATACTCGAAATAAATAAAAAATTTAATTTAATAAATAAAATGGAAAATCAACCTATTAAAGCTGTTCAAATGAGATACGCATATGTTGTTCTCAGTAATGCGTGTGTACACATACGTAATAGAAGAGTATAAGAAAAGGCGCGGCGCTCTTAATTTGCCGACCACAGTACTAGTGTCTACGAGTAAATTTTTTTTGCCCATTTTCGTACTCTCTTGCTTAAGTGATTGAATAGGAAAATATTATGCGAACTTTTTACCACCCAAAAAGCTCAATCATGTTTTTTAATGATTTGTTATCAATCATCGATTAATGAAACAAAAAGTTTTTTTTAAACTGGGGGCAAATTACGGCACTCGTTATCGAACGAAATTACGAAATATTTCCATATAAACTCTACTGAAATATTTCGTAATTTCGTTCGATAACGAGTGCCGCAATTTGCCCCCTGATGTATGTATGTAAATCACAATAAATAAAAAAGTACCCATTCACTTTTAATTTATCAAGAGGGGTTAAAGTGAAAATGAAATTAGTGTCCATCTTTCTATTAAAATGTGTGTATCCAACTCAAAATAAACTACGAGCAAGTGTTTGATTATACTTAAATATTATATAATTTACAGTATACTCGTTCATACATATTCATAAATAAATGACTTTAGTTGGCTGTAAGGCCAGGCCAAATACAACAAACATTATTAGTGTTCGCTTATTTATTTTAAATTAATAATTTTAAATTAATAAATTTTAAACAGCTAAACATCCCTGAATTTTTTTTTTTTAAATTTAATTTTCTATGCTATTTAATTATACTCAAGACACTAAAGATAAGTTGAATGGCAGGACTTTTGGAGCAACCTTTAACATAAACAAACCCTTTTAAATTTAAATTTTTATCAAATTGTAAACGTATATACCAAAAATTTTTTGTAGCTTTTCGGACTTAAATTACATTAAAGAATTTTCTACCTTTGGGAAATTCTCATAGTGATACACACACGCCCATGCATAATAAATACATCAAACGCACATAAGTATGTATGTATGTATGTATTAGTGATGTAACGAATGTCAATTTTTGATATTCACGAATACGAATACGAATACGAATATTTGAAACGATATTCGCAAATACGAATACGAATACGAATATTATATGCAATATGAAATATTAAAAAATTGTTATGAAGAAGGACTTCACACTCTTGTTGGCGTACTTTAAAGTTAATAAAAAGTTCCCAAAATTTTAATGATGGTCATTTAATAATATTTGAAAATGATACAAAGCACAAATTTCTATAAAAAATTAATGCATTTTTACAAACTAAAATTTTTAGTCATTTATTTAAATTTCGTTTAGGATTTATGAATTTATTTATTTAATTTCTTAGGAAAAATATTCGTATGCGTATTCGCCTGAAAATGGCAGAATATTTAACAATTCGAATACGAATACGAATATTCGTGCATCACTAGTATGTATGTTAGTCTGTGGACAAGACCTTTGGTGTACAATATAAACTTTATTATAGAATAAAAGAGCAGGACCATGAAAATAAACAAAAAAATGTGATAAAAAAGTTTATTTAAGCCAAAACACGAAAAATACAATAGCCAGCAAACCACTTAAGTAAATAGTGAAAATAGTTGAACTAGTAATTTAATGGCTACAGTGTGACTGCTAATACTTCTAACAAAAATCAACTAATCGTCTGCAACGAAACTATTTTTATTTAACAGCTGAATTTGCATAAAAATTTTAATGCCAATATTCAAACTTAAAACATTATTACCAGTATTCATAAAAAAGTGTTGAAGTTAAGCCACTCATTAAACCGGGTTTCTCACACAAAACTTCAATGTTAGTAGGCTAACATTAACTTAAATAATTGTTTATGAATATCTGCGTTTTATATAATTTTAATTATATTTTAAGACACTGTGTCTTATACACATATCGCTGATTTACTCAAACAATGGGTAGTATGAATAAAAATAAGCATTTGCTTTATACTTAAAAATTTGTTTAAAAAACCAAAAAACACATACAAATTTGGGGTTTTAAAACAAATTTTTAAGTAAAAAACAAATGCTTTTTCTTTTTATTCATACTACGCAATGTCATAACTCAAAAAAAGTACTTTGCCAGAAAACAAGTTTAAAGTTTTCAATTTACACACAACTTAATGGAAAAAGAAAATTTAATTTTTCTCTCAAAAGCTGAGTAAAGAAGATATTTGTATGAAATTTTTACACAATATGAATAACGATATGAAAATTAATTCTGCATCATTAACTCAAAAAAATAAGTCTTTCTAGTTGTGACATTCTTTGAGTAAATGAGCGTATGTATACAGTAGAGACCTGCATAGACAGTCTTCAAATGTAAATACGTCTTAGTTAATTTTAATTATTATTCGAACTCCATTTGTTTCTATATTTGTGATTTGAACGGGCTAAAGTTCGTATCGCTTTTATCATTTATTATTTTATTTATTTTTTAGTTATCACATGTAATTTGGCTTAAAAAGCGATACGAACTTTAGCCCGTTCAAATCACAAATGTAAATACGTCTTGTTTTTTAAATGTATTGTTTGTTGTAGCATGTAAAATAAACAACCAATAATAAATAATGTCGTTTAATAAGCGAAGCAAGATGGATGCATCGGTGTTCGTTCGAATGTTAACAAGCGATGTCTCGAAGACTTCTTGTATGTAACAAACACTCAAAAAAAGTAGTGTTGATGGGTGCATATTTGTTATTTTGCATATTGCACGTTTGAGTGTGTGTATAACATGTAGATGGTAAGCTATTATGTGTTTAAGGGTGGTTTTCTAAAGCAAGCGCATACAACAAATCTCAATGCGTGTGTGCGTTTGTATGTGGGTAGAAAAATAAAAGATCATACAAACAATGTGTGTGTATCTATATGCATGACATTTGTATACGCGCTCATGCCTAGGAAGAAGCACGCATCACAAATTCTTTCGTCACGAACTATTTTCTTCTTTACTTCTATACCTGCAATAAGTGAAAGAAATGTCTTTGCCAACAGTGTTGTTTAGCGTTTATTTTAAAAGATTTCGCTGTAGTAAAGCATTTTAAAAATCCTTTATGTCTTAAAAGTTCTTGTAATGGGTCTTGTGCAGGACTTTAGTATACATATAGCAATCTTTATTCATATTTTTGAGAAATTTCATTTTATATATACTTACGTAGCATTAAACTTGAGGAGAAGTCCAACACACTATATATCGAAGCCGAAGCAGATATTATATTAGCTACAAGCCTGTTTCTAGAAGACGAAACAACTGAAACACGATCAGCCAATCCATAGGAGACTACGTCGCGATTTTTGTCATTTGAGTTACGTTACTTCGCGTATACATCAACTAAGAGTCAAATCCTTGTGTGATGTGTTAAAAAAATATTTTCTTTTTATCTTGTTCATGATAACAGCTGAATATAGTAAACTAAAGAAATACGGCACCAAAAATCTATTTTTTTTGCAAATTAATTGCGTTTTAAAGATAGTATTGTTATTTAAGTGAAATTTATTTGCTGGTGATTAAGCATTGTCCCTATGCATTTCAATGCTGCTTTAACTTCAACTACACATTTTGAACAGTCACAAAGCTCTTATCTTATGCACAGACTTTCTAAATAAAACCATTTGTTAAATCACAATTAATAATATTTTAGAAAATCACAAAAGATACATATGAATCTTTTCTGTTTAATCGGCAAGTCGTCTTCCATAAACTGGCTGTAAGGCAATAATTCGTGTAGAAACCTTCACATGTCCCTCTGTTACTAGTAGAAACTACCATGTGTGGTACTAAGTAAAATTATTCTTTCTAACATGAAATTATTTTTGGAAAGAAAAGAAATAAAAGTAATCATCATATCATAATAAAAGCGAAATAAAAACGAATTTGGTAAAAATCTGTAGGAGCAGAGCACAAATAATCGATATCCGGTTTCATACACATGCACATGCAAACAGGAAAACACTATTGTGTTCATAAACGAACACGCACATGCACACACACGTGCACTCTCGTCGGTAACCAAAAAACGAAAACTAAATAACAAAATGTAGGAAACACAAACAACAAAATCAATAAATGTTAAAACATACACACATGCAAACTTTTTGGTATAGAGGATGTGTGTGTGTGAGTGCGTGTATCTGAAAAAGTTGAAGTTGCAAAGAGACTGTGTGTTGACACTGTTAAGTTTATTATAACACGTCTGCTCGAAAATAGAAGCAAAAAAAAAACTTAAAGCGAAATTTTAATTTCATTTAAGAGACAAATTTACTTTCTGGAAAAGCTAAATAAATAATAAAAATAAAACATTTTTCAAGCATATTTTTGTAGTCTCCTCTGACTCTTTCTATTACACAATCAGTTGCAGAGTGCAAGTTATTGGTGTGAGTTTTATACAGCGTTGCCATGACCAAAAAAATTTTGTAACCACAATACAAAAAAAAAGTAACCAAATGCAAAAAAAGTAACCAAAATTTTTATGTATTTAAAATACTGTTTTATTTGTACTTCAGTTGAAAAATATACATATATACATATATTAATATATAAAATCATATAATATAAATGGACCATTACATTTAAATTTGTACTTCAGTTTTATAATTATATCTTATTATAATTAACAATCAATAAAATCAATTTTGTAAAAAAAATACTTCAGGTAAATTATTAGAAATTTAAAAAATTGGCTTGTTTTTATGGTTAAGCAATTGTCTGTCTATATGCATTTCGTTCCCGCTTGTGGAACTCGTTAGTAGACTTCAAGCCAAAAATTTTTTGAATTAGTTAACAAACTCCGTATGTTTATAGTAAGACTCTTAATACTATATTGAGAATCACAATATACAAACATAATAAGTTTGAAATATTTAATATTTTAATATTTTATTTATTAGAAATTCCAAACCAAAAATATTTCTAGTAACAACAAATAATATGTAATTTAATTACATTCGTTATCAAAACAAGACTGTATAGATAAAGTATTAAGTTTGTTAATATTAAATCTTTGGCAGACCAAACATAATGGGAATTGTTTCGATTGATGCACAATTCTTTAGATTGCATTATTGAGTTTACAGTCTTAAAATCGAGTTTATTCCTACATTTAGTTTTGAGTAGACTTAGCTGCGAAAATATCCTTTCAGCAGCAGCCGGACTGTGTGGCAGTGACATTAAATTTTATACAAAATTAATTAAATCATAAAAAATTTTTCGTTCAATCCATTTGTATGTTTTGAAACCGCGTCCCAAAATTCAAATATGTCCATATCAGCACTTACTTCTCATTTAGATAATCTGCCAGCGGCGTCTGTTAGCCGACTCATAGCCGGTCAGCTTCGTTCCCTGCTTGTTACGCTCTGAAACTTAAATAAAAAAAATTCGCTTTTAACTTTTTACATAGTGTTTGACGTTTGAAGAGTTTGCAACCATGAATGTATCTGATTTTTGAAACCAGGCTTGTTATGTTCAGAGACAGACATGTATTTTTTTTTAAAGGCTATGTTGATTATCCAGTGTTGTCTTTGCAACGCTTAAATTGTGATCTTTTATCAAGATAATTAGTTATATGCAAATTTAACATACCACATACATATGTAAAGGGTGTTTTTTATTGAGGTATAGAACTTTAAGTTGGCATCACTTTTTTAACTGGCAGCCATTTTGTCAGCTGTCAAGTGATTAATATTTAGTTTGGTTTGCCATTTCATCATGAACAGGTTGACAAGAGAACAACGCTTGCAAATCGTGCAAATTTATTTCGAAAATAATGGTTCAGTTCGCGACGTTTACCGCAAGCTCCGTCCATTTTATGGTCGACATAATCGTCCATCAGAGCAATTAATTCGGTTAACCATGGATCGTTTTCGCACTACGTTTACTCTATGTGATAATACGCATCCGCAGAGACGTCGAACAGTGCGCACCGAAGAAACAATTGCCACTGTAGAGCAAAGTGTTGAAGAGGACCCGAATGAATCGATTCGCCACCGTGCACAGCAATTGGAGCCGACTAACCGACTATTTTGTTCCCGAATTCGATGGCATGAATGTGGATGAGTTGTGGTTCCAACAAGACGGCGCTACATGCCACACAGCGCACGTCACAATCGATTTATTGAAGGAAACATTCGATGAGCGCATAATTTCGCGGAATGGACCTGTCAATTGGCCACCAAGATCGTGTGATTTGACACCATTGGATTATTTTCTTTGGGGATATGTGAAGTCGCTCGTCTACGCCAACAAACCAGAAACGTTAGGGGACTTGGAAGCCAACATTCGTGGCGTTATTGCCAACATACGGCCCCATATGCTCGAAAAAGTGGTTGAAAATTGGACCTGTAGAATTGGCTTTATTCGAGCCAGCCGCGGCGGCCACATGCCCGAAATCATATTTAAACATTAATGGCATAAAATTATCCTTCCAATAAAGCCAAATTGATGGACATTAAAACGATTTTCTTTTGTTTTATTTCAATTCGAAGTTATATACCTCTAAGAAAACACCCGATACATATATGCATAAAAAATGGTTATTTTTGTGTTGAAAAAAAGTAACCAAAATGGAAAAAAAGTACACAAGTACACATTGGAAAAAGAAGTAACCAAAACGGCAACGCTGGTTTTATAGCAGGATGTGCACTCGTTTTTAAAAAAGTTTATGAGCAAAACATACAAAGTGGCAAGCACAGCTGCAGAGAATGAATGCATAAAAAGAAAAACTTTAAACATTTTTATTGGATGTACAATTCTTAGATGTCAAGGACACGTTGGCTGCCAAAACCAAACCACTAAGGGGAGTTCAGTCAGTACATTCATATAAAAAAGAAAAAAAAAATGCAAACAAATAATATACATAATAAGAATAAAGAATACATGCATAGACTTAAGAAAATTCAACATTTATTCATTCAAAGTGTTAATTTTTTATTTTCCCTTATTTAAAATAAATGTAATTTTTTATTATTTTTTTACTCTTCTTTTCAAATATGAAATGGCGCTGTTGCAGCCAATTCAGTGGCACATGCACTTGTTTTCAATAATCTGCAACTGGGTGGACTTAGACGTGATAAATATTTGACATGAAATATTTAAAATTTAATTATATACACAGAAGTTGTGTATAAAATAAGAATGCAGATATACACTACTATAATCCATGTTGCTTTAAGTAAATTAAAATTTCTTGGCAACGAAAGACAAATTCCAATAATTACAGGTCCCGCTGTTTTGCTCGGATATTTGACATGTTCAAAATTTAACTTTGTAAATGTGTATAAAACCAAAATTATTCTTAAAAAAATTAGAGCTGAAAAACAATTAAATGAAAAATTTCGTTTGTTTTACAGTACAGACAAATCTCGGTAAAATGAACAGTGTGTCAGGCAGGTTAGTTATACTTAAAAATATGTTACATAGCAAAATATTTTAAAGCCATTTTTATTTTACGAAGTCAATACTTTCATTTGAAAGGTATCATCCTAACCAATATGAAAGCAGAGTTGTAATATACCTCAGAAAAGTATATTCGACACTTAGAAGCACTATAAGCTATTAAAAGCAATGCATTACATTTCGAGAAACTCTAGCGAGACCATTAAAAGATGTTTTAAGATCATACACGAACAGTTAACAATCATATACATGTTAGAGCCCTGCATAATACCTTTTTAAAGAACTTTCAAGACATGAGGGATTTTTCAAATGCTTTACTGTAACGAAATTTTCAAAAACACATAGACTGAACAACACTGTTTGCAAGACATTTGTTTCAGTTATTGTAGGTATAGAGGTAAAGAAGCGAGTACTCCGTGATGAAAGAATTTGTAATGTTTGCGTCATGCACTTTCGCTGTCCACTCACTTTTAAAATGCTTTTGTTTTGCTTTTTTACATCAATATGTAAATGATATTGCTTGCAGAGTTACCTCTCTAACAACTGACTGTCATTATCTCACTCTCTTTTTTTTGCTGCTGTTATTAAACATCAATAAAAATTCTTACTATTGTTTGATTGTTTTGTAAAACATGTTGACTAGATGAAGTCTTAAGTTAATAAAACATGGCGTATTAATTAATAGTTTTGTTTTCATATTAAAACAAATTAAAAAAATAAAATGCGGCTAGCTATTTTATTTTATAATATTTCATAAAACTATATTTGTCAGAAGGGGTTTTAAGAAGTATTCAAAACAAGTATACTGATTCATTGCTTTAGTGAATCATATGAATGAATAGAGATTGCAAGCATTGGCATTTAGGCATTTATTAACAACAGTCTCATTGATATGAATCATGCAATAGCATCATTCATTATTTTAATATTAACTGCTAGCTAAATATTCATTTTAGAAAATGCAAAACTATGTCGTTTGATTTGTAATCATGCAGATCACTGGTACATACACACATAAGTTGTTTGTATGCTCTTTTATTTTAGCAGAGACACCTTCTGCTAGCACTGCCACGAACCACTTATCCAAGTCTAGAACATTTTAGCAAAGATACAACGCATATTGGAGATTTCCCAAAAACTAAGCTAAAAATCCCCAATAAGCCAGGAGTTCGCCGGCACTTTCCGGAAAACGGAAACGGCCCCACTGTTACCAGTATTTGTAACCAGGTGAAGGCACTACTTCTTCTTGTAGTACGAGTATTTGGAATGTTTGTTACGAATAAAAAGTGTTCGTGACATCACTTGTAAACACTTGTATACACGAACATCACTACATTCATGGTGATTTGCCACGGCAATACATTTAAAAAGCAAGATGTTTTTACATTTGAAGATTATTTCCACAGGGCTCTAATACATATGAATTTACATACACATACATGTTTGGTGAATGATTTATTGCTATTGCTTCTAAGTGGCTCATCGCGAACAAAAATCACGCTTTATAAAAGCTCAATTGCAAGTGATTCCGTTTTATTGTCTCTCTAACAAAAGAAAACGTTTTTGTTGGTATACTGGGAAGCCTGATCCTTCGTTTGCGACCACAAAATATTGGGTAACAAGGTTCAAATAACGCCATACAAGCTGCTATGACGAACATCGTAATAGTCGACTGACTAATTGAAGTGTCGATGCCAGAAACGGTTAAGAAAATCCACAAAATGGTATTGGATGATCGCCGGTGGAATGTGTGTGAACTATCTGAAATGATAGGCATTCCTAAAATGATATAGATTGCATATTTACCGAAAATATCCAGAAGTGAAAGCTGCTCACAAGATGGGTACAGCGTTTGCTCACAATAGAACAAAAACTGCATCGTTAAGATAATTCAATAGAGTATCAGGCGATGTTTTATCGCAATAAGGCCGAGTTTTTGCGTCGATTCTAAAGAGACTTCACACCTGAGACAAAGAAAAAGTCAAAGCAGTGAATTTAATCTGAGAATCGTCTGCGATGAAGGCTAAGAAGGACAGTTCCATCTGCACACATGGAATGGCGTTTGTATTTTGTGACGCGTGTGGGACAATTTTTATATATTTTATATAGTTATATATTTTTAATTAAGGTAAAAAGGCCACATTTGGTTAATAAGAAAGTTCTGTTTCATCAAGAGAATGTATCAGTTCACACATCCACTAATGCGATGCCAATAAGCAGTGAATTACAATTCGAATTGCTTAGCACGCCCCTTATTCGGTATATTTAGCATTTGGTATTGAAGTGTCTTTAATTTCGGCTGCCCCTTGCCGATCATGTCATATATGGTTTATTGTATAAACACTTAATTGTTATCTTCGATGCTGACACAAACTTGGATCCAAATAAAAGGTTATCAGAGAGTAGGAAAGGTACAACAAAATTACAGATGTGAAATGATATATTGTTAGAGCAAAGAAGAGCTTAATCCATTTTTTCGTTTTAGTAACTCTGCTATGGTGCGTTTTGTAAATTTAACTAGTATCGCTGCAGCGCCTCTGGTGTTAAGTAGGCGCACTATTTTAAGTTATGTAGATATTTTGTTAGTTGTTTTACTTTGTCAACGATTTAATACTACAAAGATCGGCGAAGGATGCACAAATGCACATAAGATAAATCCATGATGCAGATATTCGGACTTTGGAGAATCATAATTTAGCCAACATCACCTGCTAATTAATAATATGTAGAACTTTTTATAAAAATATTTCAATAAATCTGATAATCAATTTGTGTTTTAAATTTTCTTATTACATTAAAATTGGTGTTCTTATAAAGTCGGCCCAAAGAAAACAGTTTAAATTTTCATAGACAGTCGAATCTTGATAAATTGAACCTCCTTTATTTGAATCCCTCTATAATTTGAACTATTTCCCATGTCCTTAATTTGAACTGTTTCCCAAAGCATTCAATAAATTTCATGTAATCTGATCGCCTCGTTAATGTGAAATTATTTGAACGGCATCTTGAGCCGAAACGCTATAATCTGAATTTTTGAGCTGTACCTACGCTCTATAGTTTGAAAAATATTAAATAAAAACAAAATAATAATTTCTTTTTGTTTATATTCATTGCATAGGAATAGCATGTTGCTTGATTTTAATTATCAAGAGTCCACTCTATTTTTTTATTTAAAAAAATCACATTTTTTTTTCGCAAACTCATACTTTCGAAATGGTTTGAAATGGGTTTACGGCAACACACACTTGTTTTAAATGACGTTTATTTGTTTTTCCTTCTTCTGTTTTTTGGCTGCGTGAGGATGCTGTTGTCTGTACGTATGTATGTCTATATGTATGTATGCATGTATGTATATTTAGCTTTTTGTCTAAGTTCAGTTTCCTTTTTGTTGCACTGAATGCAACTAAATATAAAAACATGTGCCACGTGCTACCAGTGCCATTAATGGCCTTTGAGACGAAATTGTGCTGAAATTTTTAAAGCAATTTTTGTTTATTTATTTTCTTTTCGTTATTTTTTCATGCAACTATGTTTGTTGTTGTTAGTTGCTTTTCTAACAAATTATCAAATATTGGCAAGTGGGAAAAAGAAATTGTTGTTTTGTTTATAATCAAAATTTGAAATCCAATTTTTGCGTTGTTGTTGATGATTGAATTATAACTCGATTGATGATAAATTAATAACTCGCTGATGATGATTTAAAACTGTAATAGATGTGGTCATTTAAATACCAGAAAATAGCAAATGTCTACATGAGCATTTTGCAACTTGAGAGCATAACTTTAGTTTTAAAGTAATTTTTGTTTGTATGGCAAATATTAGGTTTGAAAAGCAGCTTAGCACAAACGCTAAAACTCAGTAAGTCCAAGGCTATTGGGGCAAAATAATATCTTACATTATTACTACGAGGTTCTGCTGATATCATGGCGATCAGCAGAACCTCGTAGTAAAGAGCTTTTAACAAAGTCTAACACACCAGTCTTTAGTGATTCTTCACTGGGACAGATGTCTAAGGCCGGGTTTCCATCTGTGTGCCTCGTGCCACACAAGCGTAAAAAAGCGTAACCACTAATTACTAATGAAAAACAGTTTGATTCAGACACGTATTAATTAAGTTAAACCGTTTCATACATAACTAATAGACAATTTTATAGAATCGAACATGATTGGAAACTGTTTTACTGGTTACGCTTTTTTGGGGAAATGACACACAAGAAATGCCAGATGTAAATTCAGCCTAATACTGAGAACAAATTGCGGTCTTCGATATCTAAGGAAATTCGAAAATGCTTCTATTTAAATTTTATTGAAATATTTTAAAATTTTCTACGATATCGAATGCCGTATTTTGTTTCCAGTTCATTCTCTCACTTATTACTCCTAACAAATACAAAGATACCGTTACAAGCTCCATGAAAATATTTTGAAATTTTCTTCGCTTGCTCTCTTTCAAGTCCGGACGGTCAAAGAGAAGGGCTCTTCTCTATCTTATAGGCAGCGTTGTCAACTTTTAAATTTCAAAAAGCACTGAAACCAGGAAAAAAACGCGTAATTTAAGTAAAAAAGCACTAAATTGAAATTTTTTGTTTTATAAAAAATATAGAAATCGGTTGACCTTGCATTTTATCCCTAAAACTTCAAATTTGAAGCATCCGATACACATTTTGATTTTATGAGAATCAGTGAATTCTAAAATCAATTTCACGAAACCTTTTTAAGTTATTATAAACAAATTTATTTTTTTTCGTCAACGAAGAAACTAATCACCTGAAATTAGTCAAATTAGCAGCAATTGGCAAGTCTTTTTGACTTGCTGATTAGATTTTGAACTCCATGGGAGTAGTAGTTAGTTTTTTAAAAATCAAGACTTTCAAAATTTAATTTTTATTAAACAATGCTGTGGAAACATTCTTTCACAGCAAACGCAATATTAATAAAGTTACAAAATTAAAAAAAAGTAATTTGCAAGTTCACCAAGTCATATAAACTTAAATTATATGTACTATTATTTTAGAAAAAAGGAACGAAGTAGGTTAAAAATATGTAACCTAAAACGCAGCTCTATTAGCAACACAATTTTCTCGTTTCAGACCGCTTTTATATAAAGCCAAGTGTAAGGACAACCTTTTACGTATTTTAGACTTAAATAATTAAATAAAGTAATAAAGGTAAAAACATGATCAACTTCTGCGTTTAAACATTAAAGTTTGATGGGAATGCAATTTCTGTAATGCCCCAAACGAGTTTATATCAAATGAATCGTTATAAGACTTTATTTTTGCCTAAAACTCGATAGCGAACTCAACGTTTCTCCATTGCATTAAGTGAATTATTCTCTATTTACTGTATATACTAGAAAATATTTCGCTATTAGACTAACAATACTTGCATTATGTCTTCTTTGTCGTGTGGCAAAACACTGTTTCCATTAATTGTGCTTAAAATGTGAAAGTTTGAGAATAAAATGCACGTATTTCTTCAACCAAGTTTTGTACAATCTTATTAGAACATTTTGAAATGTTCCATTTAACTTCAGTGCTTGTCTTTTAAATGCTAGACTTCTTCAAAAAATATATATATTATATAAGGAAAATTCTTTTTAAATTTTGGGTTTAGTGCCACCGCCAAGAAATAAAAAGCACCAAAAATTTTTTTAAAAAAGCACAGAGCACTAACTTCAAAATTTTTCGCGTCGAAAATTTCAAAAAGCACTAAAAACGGTGCGAAAAGCACCGAGTTGACAACGCTGCTTATAGGCAATTACCGCAGTGGTCATCAAAAGATGAACATAAATCCTTTTACATAAGTCGCATGCAGTTTTTATATACTCATTTTAGAAATCCATTATATAGCCCTAATAGAAAATTTAAAAATTACACAGAGTTATTTCCCATTTGTCTCTACCCGAAAATCCAAAAATGTCCAGCAAAAAATTACACATTACCATCAGAACTATTGCCATATAATGACTTACTTTTCTGATTGCCAAATTTCATTACTCGTTTACAAATCACATTACCTAAAATTTAAAAAATGACGTGCAAGTTGCTAAATGAAGAGAATGATTTTTTTAGACGAAATAGATAACGTGAAATGTTGACAAATAAAAAAAATGTAAGTACCTCTCAAGAATCGATTATTCTAGTCTCACGCCTTGTTAAAATCATTAAGTTGGTAATCCAGTAGGGAAGTGCTTCCACCAAAAATCCTTAATTCCACACTCGATTACCTTTTTTGAAATTTTTTGCTGGGTAGATACGAGTGTTAGTGATTTCTTAAGATATCATTAGTTAGAACTAGAGATGTGCAAATGTCGTGATTTTATCGCTTCACGCGTGGTCGGGGGTTAAAAAGATTCAATATAATTACATATCGTTACCTTAATATAGAAAGGCCCTAACTCATTATATTTTTTAAATTGAGATTTTTTGCATTTTTAGATACATAAAATGTTCTGCTATCGAAATATAAAAAAACACGATTTCATAAAAGTAATGAGTTAGGGCCTTTCTATATTAAGGTAACAATTATTTCATAAGCAGAAATGTTATCTTGTGAGAGCGTATGAACTCGTGCGTGATTCTTAAAAGTAGATCACGCACGATCACGTTTGACTAAGTTTTTTTTAATTCACGCTCACACACTCACGCGTGATTAATTATAAATTTGACCACGATCACGATGTAACATATGTATGTGTAAGAACCTATTTTCCAACCCAGAAAACATACAAATTGAATTATATACTTTTTCTTAAGCGTGCGTGATCGTGAAAATTTTCAAGAGAGTAAAATAATTTTCTGCGTGAGCGTGCGTGCCGTGAGCAAAAAATGCTCACGTGCACATCTTTATATAGAACCTCCACATGTTAGTATAAAAAGCGTGTTCGTTCTTATACACAACAAATAATATTTTTTTTAATAAGTATGAGAAGATTCCCATATGTTTGGTATTTAAGATGAGAAAATTGTTTTAAATTAATCATTTCTGCAATACTACAAAGCAAATCAGTCAGCGGAATTCTTACAAGTTTGACTCCAGGCAAAGAAAATCACTTTATCTTCACCGATTTGAAAAACAACACAAAAATCTATTTTTAACAAGGTAAATATGCGTTCGCACAGATACGAGGGCAGGTCAATAAGTCAGTGACCTTCTGAATTTGCCGTTTCTTAACAAAAATTGCAAGACTGAACAAATAAATATGTATTTTGAAGACCTCAACAAATCTCATTTTTGTTTTTAAAGGATAAACAAAATTGAAGAAGCGTTTGTCAAAGTGTATGGATCTCAAAGGAGACCACGTGGAAAAATAAAATAGTTTTTAATCACAAAAAGTGTATTAAAAAGTCAAGGACTGATTGAGTCGCCTTCGTGCCATCTTCAAGTTTATTAACTTTTTTTTGATGTTCTCTTTGTCCTGCGATGTAATGCCTGCGTGTATGTGTTTGTCTGTGAAGCAAAATGTTCAAAATCTCACAAAATTACACATGTTTCGGAATAATAAAATTCAATTTGAAGAAATAAATGCTTGCAAAAATTTTTAAAACGCTAAATCATATTAAAAAGTTTAAAAGGACTCTCCTGCCACATCAAGAACATTAAATGCCCAAAGCATATTTTTATGAAAAATTTATTTTATCAAATTGCAAAAGGTAAAAAGATATTTTGATTAAGTGCGCTTATGGGTAGAAAAAAGTTTCTTTGAAAAATAATTAGAAACTCAAATAAAACTTTTGGTTTACCAAAAAAAAAAAAAATCATAATAAAAAATTAAAGAAGCAGGCAAATGCTTCTCTGTTTTCAATTTTGTCATTTGCTGCACAAACACACTTTACTAAAGTAAAATAAAAATTGCTTTAATATTTAATGCTTAAAAAAAGCTTTTTTTTATATATAGGAAAATTTTATTTTTGAATGACAGCTACTTAAATTGAAAAAAGATACATGCAAAACTTTATTTATGTAGCAAAAAAAAAAAAAAAAAAAATACACATAAGAATACACTCGAAAATATTTGAGGATTAAGGCCGGGGCACAATGAATCCATCATACGTTAAACTTCGCATTTTTCAACTGACAGCTTAGTTGAAACACTTGATTTCTTATGAGGTCTGTTACATTCAGTACGCGTCTGTCAACGGAAAGTATAAAAATTGGTCAACTTTTAACTTTTTGCGCACGTTGCGTAGTTTGACAATCTTTGTTGGGTTTTTTATATGTTCTGTTTTAGATTTTTGTGTTTTCTGGCAGCAAAAATAAAAATAAATAAAACACATACACGAAATAAATAAAAAAGGTTGAATTAAATAAATGAAATGGAGAATCAACCTATTGAAGCTGTTTAAATGCTTCCGTCAATAAAGTACTCATTGTGCCAACCTTCTCCGTCGTTGCGTTAATGTCAGTTGAAAAAGGCGAACTTAAACGTATGATGGATTTATTGTGCACCGGCCTTCATTAATAAATTGTTACCTGAGTTAAGACTCAGTTAGCCGACTGTAGTGGAATGTAACTGCAACGGTAGAAAACAGCTGTCGACATTTTTATGTGAAAAGTAGGCTACGTTACATTACATCTTACATTAATTTTCGCATAAAAATATCGATCAGCTGTTTCTTACTGTTTTAGTTACATTCTATTGCAGTCGGCTAACTGAGCCCTTTCTCAGTATACATTTACGCAGCTGAGATAGAAATTTAGCTTCTGATCGTTTTTAAAATTTTTAAAATGTATTTGAATGCTCGTAATTGCAAAAAATTTATTTTTAATTTTTTGCTTCCATTTGGCATATTACGACTACACTACGAATACTTAACACAATTTAACTGAAGAATGTAAAGGTTCAGTTAGCCAACTGTAATGGATTGTATCTGCAATGGTAAGAAATAGCTGATTGACTAATTTGGATAATAGATTCGACGTTCTAAATAGGTATTTGACCTCCTCCACGCAAAATTTCTTTTCAACAATGACTTGTAAAAAATATCAGGTCACCGCAACAGAAGTAAATTACTAAATATTATGGATGCAATAAATTAAATGAAAATTACAATCTGCATTTATTTTATGCATATTATAATAAGATTTTTTTATAACTTTTTTCTCAGTCATGACATCATTTATTTGATTATTTTAGATAAAAATCTTCCAAATTTTTTTTCGCTTCTTTTACACGTTCTTCGAGATTGACATTATCTATGTTTCGTGACAGTTTTGGGATTATGATTTAAAATGTTTCATACATGTACGTATATATACTAATAATCATGATTTACATTAAGCATTTTTTCATGAAATTTCATGAATTTTGTTAAAGTTATATAAAAAGGGCGTAGAATGAATCTCTTATGCATTTTGACAACTTATTTGATATAAAAAGGCTTCTCCAGGCCTTCTATTGACAAATAAAACATTTTCATGCCACTAATTTCCTGAAAAAAATGCTTAATGTAAATTAGGTAATAGTCAGAAAAACGCGTTGAAAAGACGTTTTTTTTAGTGAAGACAGTGTGTTAAGGAGGTTCAGTGGTTACAACACAATATTTTTCACTTTGCCATTAATTATGTACGTGAGTAGATGTTGTTTATCTGTGATAACAGTCATATAAAAATAAATATATTTATAAATAATTTAAAATTTAATAAACTTTCCACTAGAATGTCAAGTAGGCTGAAAAACTAGCAGACTAATACGATTATTATGTCGAAAGTAATAAATAAGGGATTTAGATAAAGTGCGAAAGAGCATTTTCTTCTTTAAAAAGTACATGATAGTATATTCCTAATAGCATTTCTTTTCATATAATTGGGTTAACATATGGCAATTTTTGTTAAGCAACTTTTTAGTACATGTCCGAGTGAGGAAAATATGATGCATACCCTCTTTAATATTTTCTCCTCTCTCTCTCACTCTCTTTCACAAGCTCAAAAGTTGCTCAACTAAAATAATTTTGTGTGAACACAGTTCTAAAACTAGCCGATCTGTTGTATAGATGGCACCACTAGTTTAAAAATTTTTTCTTTGGTGAAAAGTGGCAACCATGTAAAATATTTACTTTAGGTTGCAAGGCGCAGTTATGCTTCATATTTGTTTTTCTTTGGAGCCAGTAATTGTGCTAAAAATTGCACTTAATGTATTTTATTCTAGAAAATAGTTGTAAGCTTTATTACTTTATTTATTTATTAAAATAAAAGAACAAAAAAAATCTTAACCCACTACATAAAATAAAATATAATTTGTCATCGTCAGCAACAGCTGATTTTATGATGCAAACGATGTATGCAAAAGTATAAAGTAAGGCTGCTTTACGCATAATATGCGTGTGTGCATTCTAACCGTTTGTAATTTGTGACATACAAATACAATAATTCTACTCTTTTGATACTTGCATATAAGATCTATGCACAAGACCATTTACAAGAACTTTTGAGACATGATGGATTTTTCAAATGCTTTACTACAGCGAAATCTTTTAAAATAAACGCTAAACAGCACTGTTTGCAAGAAATTTGTTTCAGTTATTGCAGGTATATAAAGAAGAAAATACTTCGTGATTAGACTTGGGTCGAACTCGTTCACTAGTTCATTTTTGCCACAAACCAATGATCAAACCCATTTAAATTACATGGGTTTGATCACTGGTTTGTGGCAAAAATGAACTAGTGAACGAGTTCGACCCAAGTCTATTCGTGATATAGACACATGTTATTTTTTTTCTGCGCACATACAAACGCGCACAGGCATTGACATAAGTTGTGTGCGCTTGCTTTAAACACATAATAGCTTACCATCTACATCTTACACCAGTGATGGGAAATGAGATTTACATTTCGGTATCAAAAAAAATTTCTTTTAGTACTTTTTTGATCCCGAGAGTACCAAAAATTGTTATTATTTTTCTTATTTAAATTTAATTAACAAAAAATGGTAAAAAATTCATATACAAAGAAACAAAGAAATAAAAAAGGACACAAAGTATATACATACATATGTACATATGCAGGTACAAATGTCAAAGTTATAACAAGATGAATTTTTAGACTTCAATAAATCTTTGGCCTGGATAAGACTTGATACGGTTGGAACATAAAATCGGTTCCTTTATTTTATTTTCATGAGATTTTGGTAAGAGAAAATCCTTTCGAAATTTGTAGAGGAGTGAGGTATGGACGAAATTCCGTAAGCTACTCTCGAAATATCATGAAATATGTATTCATCTAATGCGTTTTTAGTTTAAGTCACTATAGATACATATATATTTTCTGTTGTTAATTGTTTCAGTTCTTTTATATCAGCCAGTGCTCTATACAAGTATTGGTTGTTAATAGCTTAAAAATTTTTCTTTCCGCTAGGCAACATTTTAATTAAAAGTTGTATATTGCTGTTTGTTGGTTTTACAAGATAAAACATTTTCAGGGTAAATCTCATACCTCTTTTAGACACGGAAATACCCCTTTCAGACACGGAAAGTTTACTTTCCAAAGTCTTAATTCAGCTGGGAGAAAGGCACAGAGATGATATTCTTCTTTCTGTCTTTCACACAGCTGAATTAAGACTAAACTTTGCATGTCTAAAAGTGGATTACGAAATCAAACTAATATTTCATTGTCAAAGTCCACTTTTGCCCTTAGAACTTGACAAAATTTGATATAAAACTTTTTACAACTTTCTTTAAACTGATTTCAAACAGTTGTTTCAACATGAATTGTGTTTATATGTATGTATATAGATCAAATTCTGTGCCACAGAAAATATCATTGGTTTTCGTTTATATGTATTGAATTTTGAGATTACACTTTTCTAAAATAGCTTTACTAATAAAGGTTCGTGCCATTTGCCGAAAAAGAAATTTAATTCTTGGCAAAAATATATTAATACGCGCGTCATTTGAATGCATTTCTAAGTTGACCGTGAGAGTATCAAATGTGTTGGGGGAGTACTGCGGTACTTTTTCATGTTAAATAGTATCAAAAAAAGTACGATCGTACCAACTTTCCCATCACTGTCTTACACACAAGCAAAATAACAAGCACACACGCATCAACACTACTTCATTTGAGTGTTTGGTACGAACAAGAAGTCTTCGCGACATATCGCTTGTAAACACTCATGTATCAGTGATGGGAAATGTGGCACAATTGTGCCATTTTTGCCACTATTGGATGTTGTGTGGCACTATGGCACTCTCGCACCTTTTCTGGCACTTTTTTCCATTAAATATGGAAACTTTTCTTATTGCAATATTAAGTACTCTTCTTGTACTTTTTACGTTTTTAAGTAATGAAAAATTAAGCTTAAATTAGACGTGAGATAGCAATAATGCCATAACCAAACCAAAATTCAATTGGTTTCGATGGTAATAGATATGGCGTTATACCGAGTCACCTATAATCAATTACAGTATTGCCCATAAGTTTGGTTCGAACAGCTGTTTTCTATGGCTATGGTTATGACACGTCTGATTGATCCTTTAGAAGGATTTGAGGCTGACAACTGTTCGGTTCTGATAGTTAAAAGTAACAGTTTGCCTAGACACATTGACGATCTATTAAAATGAATATGTATATAAATTTGTTTGTGGCAGCTCATGACGTAGAGATGATTTCATAAATTTTTAGAAATATCTCAACTCTGAAATTTATGAAATTCTTAAGTATTTCCTAAACCGTTGGTTGTCTCGTCAAGTTTTTACGGATAGAGTCTTTGAACAGTGGGGACCCTTGAAATATTTCTTCACATTATAAAATTTTCAGTCAAAATGCAATGATAAAACTATTTGTGTATGTTAAATAGTTTAACGGATAATATAAGCAAAATGTATTTTTATTTTTATCTTATGTCCTTGAAATAGTAAATAATAATGTGAGACTACATTTAATTTTAAAGGGGATTTTTATTTCGTTATTTATGTCGAAATTTTTTTAACAAAAAATATATTGATGATCTTCAAGTTGACAATATACATATATCGAAATTCTCACCATCTTCCAACGTAAGAAAATTATTGCCGCACTGAAATTAAACTATTAATAATTGAAAAATAGAATAAAGTCTTTTTACATTTATTTTGTGCCATATTTGAAAACTAAGTATAACTTCAAAGAATATTATCTGAATTGGTTTGCAAAGTTTGCAGCAGAACATATTCTAAGTGGAGACACAAATAATACTATTCCTTTTGATAAAAAAATGCTTCTAAACGAAATAAAATACGTGAAAAGTTAAAAGTGAATACAGATCCATATTAGACTTTAAAAATTTAAAACATTCAAGAGTTTAAGTGTGAGTGAGTTTTTGAAAGACATGGGGGCGTAAACAATAGTTTAAGTGCACAATTTTCAAGTAATATTTATCGAACCGCTGAAGGTATTCTTTTTATTCTCTACTCTTCATCAAGCGTGGAACGAATATTTTGAGTTCGAAATTTGATCAAAAGTAAAATGTTAAATGGTCTGCAATTATAAACTTTAGTATCTTTAATACATGGTAAAGATTTTGTAAGTCTAACAATATATCTTGTTATAATCGTAATACATATAAAATTATGAACCCAAAAAGCAATAAAAATTCTACGAAACCGACCGAATCTTTGTTTGATTAAAATAAATAACTAACAATTATTATTATTTTTAAAGTCCATAAATTTTTACAACTCGACAGTATATTACCATAAAAAAAAATCACAAAATATAATTATATAATTATCACTAAATATATATGTACTCTAAGAAAAAAGGTATTTTATCATTTAAATTAGTGTAGGCTTATTATAGTATTTAAGTACATATTGTCCTTAAGAATCTTGTAAATAATAATATCGAGCATTATTTTCGATTTGGGAAAAGGTTTTCTTATAATATTCAAATATTACGACATTTTACAGCCTGTATTTTAAAATTTTTAACAATTTTGATAATAAAAAAGCTAATTTTTTACTACATGATATGTATTAATGTGTATATACAACTTATTTTAGACGGTGTTTTTTGTGATATTCGCAAATTTTTCTAGTTATAAACACAATAATTTATCATTCAAGAACCATAGTTTAAATAAACATCAAGTGCCAACATTAAAATTATATAAAAAAGATGTAGTTTGGCACTATTCAAGTGATTTTGGCACTATTTAAAAGCAGATTTGGCACGAAATCAAGATTTCCAATTCCCATCACTGTCATGTATACATCCATCGTGCTTTGCTTATTAAACGACATCATTAATTATTGGTTTAATATAATACATGCCGCGACCATACATTTAGAAAACAAGACGTATTTACATTTCAAGACTGTTTACGCAGCCCTCTATTGCACATAACGCAACAATACATAGAACTTTCAGATTTATGCATTCAATATTTAGTTTGCCTTGTATGTTTGTGTGTTTGTGTGTTTGCTTATATCTATATGCTCTAGAAATAATTTCTGGATTATCCTTGTGTACCAAATGTGTTTTCAGAAAATAATTGTATTAGGTCAGTTCACGACGATTATTTTCACAACAGTATTACGTAAGTAGTCATATAAATTATCGCAGTCTGTATTTACAAGTCTTTGTAGATACACTGTTATAAAATTTTAGTTAAAAGTACTACAAAAAGTATGTCTTATAGTTGAATTGGGGAACGATTTTGAGATAAACTTTTTATAAAAACTGTCTGAGTGTTACTTCTCTTTGAAAGCGAACAAAAAACACATCGTTAAAAATTTTTTTTCTGTGTATCATCACACCAATTTTAAGTAATATTTTGCTTTCATTTAATTTTATTTCAATGACAAGCCTTTTGCGCTGAATTTGCGTGCAGCTTCCCTCTCCTTTTGCGGTTTCTGGCAAATAATGAATGAAACTGTTTGCTAAAGGGTTGCGTTTGTACGTCAGCAACTTTGAAATTGGTTTTTTTTTTTAAATTTATATACTACGAAAAATACTAAATTGAAAACAATAGATAGTAAAATAAGCAAATATTTGAGTAAAAAATTAATACATTTTAAAAACACAAAATTTATTTTTTTCGCTTAGAACTTTCGAAACGCAACAAAGTTAAGTGCTTATGGATTCGAAAATACAATCGTATGTAAATAATAAATTAACGACCTTAAAGCAATTTTCATTGAATTAATTTAAGTGTTGCGGAAATACACATTTTGTGCACGAACTATCCATCCGTCCTGCCAGATGCTCTCACCCAATTATTGCTGATAGAAACTGGACGGACATAGTGAATTTAAAAGAAAATTTTCATTTCATTTTATTTAATTATGCACATTTAAGAAAATATACTTTATGATTTCATAGACAAAAACAGTTTTACTTGAACTCGTTTCAATATTCAAAAAGAAAATTAAAAAAAAGATTTTAAATTTTTGGATTTTATTTTTAATTGTACAATGTGTGTACGAGTACATTCAATTTGAAAAAGTTAAAAGGAATAGTATTTTTTTCTCATTATTTTAATGAATGAATTTACAGTTTTAAGATGACGCTTTTTCGTTTAAGTAAAACGTAAGAATAATGAATAAATGTCAAAATTTGTTCATTTCAGACACTTAAAAATATGAAGGCGTTATTTGAAAATAATGGCAATGATTCTGCTTATGCTGATAATGACCGTCTTGACTTGTTTGATGTATTTCACATTGTCAAATAGTCACTTTTAAAATGAATTTTTATAAAAATATTTTGCTTTTTAATTGTTCTTCTATTTTCCAAGTTTCCTTATTTGTAACAGCTCAACGCCAACAGACTTGCAAATGTTCAATGGGATTTTGTGAGAATAGTTTGTTCAACTCTTGGAGAATTTTAACTACTCGTAAGTAATGTATTCTTGGAATAGATGTATTAGAGATGGTTTGAGGATGCTCACGATTTTGTGCATGTAGACTGATTAAAGTTTTAATCAGACGTGGCATACCATAATGTCATAGCCATAACCATTGGCATAACCAGTAATGCCAACTTTTTTGACTCCAAGAGCACATTAAAATTGAAAAAAAAGCGCAAAAAGCGAAATTTTGAGATTTAAAAAGCGTAAAAGCACAAATGTGAAAAAGGAGTGAAGATCCAAACGAGTGAAGTTTAATATTTTCGAAGCTGTTCTCTGTTTAATGAAATATATCAGACGAAAAAGGTATTCTTTACACTGAAAAAATATATACAGCAAGTTTTTATTAAAGTAATTTTAAAAAATACAAAAGTTTTTTAAAAGCAATACTCACTGCTTTTTCTTAGTTTGGCACTTACGCTCAAAATTTTTCGTTTTTAGTCTTCAAAAAGCTCTAAAATAGTGCCAAAAGCATCGCTGGGCATAACCATATTTATATTTGCTTTCCCTATTAGTGCTGCCATAACCATAAACAGCTGTTTATGCTTTCATTTCAAATATGTCTAACCAGCAAGCAGCTGTTTACGGTGAAAAACCAAAATTCAATTGGCTCCTATAGTTATGGCGAGTCACTTATAATCAAATACAGTGTCGCTCATAACTTTGATTTGAACAGCTGTTTTGTAGGGTTATTTTTATGGCACATTTAATTTAACCTTAAATTGAACGTCTTTTATGAAAATTAAAAAAAGTTTCGTATTAATATTTATAAAAATTATTTCATCAAGTCTTACAACAAATAATGCAGAGTTTGCCATTTGAGTTTAAAAAATGCAAAGTTTACTTCAACGCATACGCCAAATTTGCTTATACTCACGCTCACTCACGTGCAAGTGCACGCATTTGGAAATATGTATCTTTAATTAATTTAAAATTTAAATACACTTCTCTGTCAAATATGACGCTGGCAGGAAAAATCAATTTATTTTTATTTTCGCCATTTCAAACAGACTCGTGTGATTTTAACAGAAATATGACCTAGAAATATGCCATAAAGAAAAGGTGTTTGGCTTTCCATTTGGTCAAAAAAAAAACTACAAACATTTTTTGGATAAGCTTTTTTTTTATCTGACAAGTTGGACAAGATCATTTGAAAATATAAATTATTTTAAATTTAATTTCAAAAGAAATATTTTCAATTTCTGTGCAAAAAAAATGTTTTTTTTTTTTTTTTGATTTTTGTACAATAATTAAAAAGAAGCAAATAAGTTAAAAGACTTCTTCCCACACTGTAAATCTTTCATTTACTTTAATTAAATATACCTAGCTATTTTTGAATCAGATAATTTTCTAAAAACCATTAATCAAATTTCGTTATTTATTTATTTGTTAATTTTTTTTGTATTTACTCCTCTGTGATCTTTAACAAAATATTTACTAATTGCTTCTGGTAATTGGAAGAAAAATGATTATGATAACCGAACACGGCTGGTAAAAAAAGTTTGTGGTTGTTTTAAAATAAAATAGCTTTCAGAATAAATAAACAACATAACACCAGATGGCGTGGAATGCTAGTCATTGTTAAGTCTTTTGGAATTTTTTATCGATTTGATCACACTTTTTGAATTATCCAATTTTGCAGTTTCAAAAAAAAAAAAAAAAAAATTTCATTTACATAAATCTGGCTTCCGTTTTATGGGGGGGGGGGGGGGGGGTGGAACTTAAAAAATCTCACCCTCTAGTGCAATTTTTTGAGGTGAAAGTGTATTTGGTTTTGTTCCTACAAATGAGTTGTTTTTTCGAATAACTTAATTAGCTACATACGTTCACGCCATATGCACAATGTACAGACTTTTATAAAAGAGCTTTTATGCCAAGGAACATCAATCAGGTACCCGCGATTCTAGAACAAATATTACAACAGCAACAATCACATGTACTTTGTTGGTATAAATTACCTTCTTACTTTTCAAAACAGGGTAGCATCGTCAGATTGCATGTTTCTTATAGGAAATGTCAAACACCATACAAAACTGAATATTCGACAGGTGTTTATGGATACCCAAACAAAAGCATGCTTTTAGGCTTATACCTACACAATCCAAATTTGACATTTAGATTGGTATAATGACATTAGTCACCGGGTGTAGTGCTGCCACCTAATAAATGCGCCTTGTTTTATGCTTTCACACTGACGAGAGTACAACAGCCAATCAGATATCGGCGACAATAATGCTTGCTCTTACTTTGCAAAGAAACTATTACATGTCGCTTACGATCAAATCGGAAAAAGGCTCGAAATTATTTTGATTCGATGCCCCACACAACCAAAACCAGTCGGTGTATATTGCAGTGTTGCCGTAATGTCACATATATAAAGTTAAATTGAACTGTCATAAACTTTGTCACAAAATTGTAATAAAGACCCTTAGAGCACAAACACCATTTAAAAAAATTAAATTGGATGAAAAAATTTGTTGGACAGCCTCTTTCGAAGATAAAAATATTGTAAACTTAACACAGGCATAATTATTAGTAAAGGAAAGGAAATTTCTTCTAATGGAGTGATTCTTAGGCTAACATGTGTGTGTCTAAACCAGCTACATCCACACACACATACTCTGACATTTGCATTTGAAATAAACAGCTTGGAAAGCTCTTAAATTTGTTCTTGTTTCCTCGCAAAGTAAGAGCAAGTAATGTTGTCACCAAGATCCGATTGGCTGTTGTAGTCAGGCTTGCCATTTTAGTGCTAGATTTAGCACTTTTTTTCTTCGTTTAGCACTTTCTTAAAACCTTTAGCATTTTTTGCACTTTTTTATTTCATTAAATTTACAAGTTTTCCATAGATAACTCCTTAAGACAAATTGCGAGGCAATTAATATTAAAGGTTTATAAAATTTATTTATCTTCATTAAGTGTTTGGTATAACAGGAGTCATAAACTGAACCGCTCTGAAATACTTGTATGGTTACAAATTTATTGAAGTACACCATTTGAACTACTAAATTAACAAAACTTGTTTTAAGTTTTATTCTTCATAAGAGCTTATAGTCTTAATTAGGTTATTGGACAAAAAGCGCAGTCAAAGCTAAAAAGCCCAAGAGTTTAGTTGCCAGTTGTACGATTATGTTACGTATAAAGGTCAACTCTCGCATAATTTACGCAACACCATCGATATTAAGTCGGTTTCACCTATTTGTTGAATGGTTAATACAAATCTTTGAAAAAATATGGCGAAATTTTTCTCACAATAAAAAACTTAACATAATACTAAGTACTCGTATATACTTACATTATTTTGCCAACACATTACACAATATAATTCTATTTTCTTGGTTAAGAAAAAATGTATTGTGTCACCTGATGATATAGAATACAAAAAAATCACAATTTTATTGCAAGTGTATAGGCCGTTTAAGAAATAAGAGACACTAAAAATGTGAACTGATTCTAGCACTTTGCTGTGTGTGCTGTAGAACATTTTAGCACTTTTATTTCTGCAATCTAGCACTTTTACTCTTAAATCTTATGGCAACACTGGTTGTAGTCTCTTGTGCAGTGTTACCAGAAAGTGATGATGAGAGAATGCTAGATTTGTAAAAAAATTCTGCTAAAATATTCTACAGAACAAATGTATAATGCCATAATTTCATGTTTATACTAGGGATGTAACGAATGTTTCGCATTCGCTTTCGCATTCGCAAATGATTCGCTTAGTTTTGCTATTTGCATTCGCTAAACTGTATGCGAATATTTCAAGCGAATACTAAAGACAACAAAATTTGTACTTCTTTTACGAAAATAGTTTACGATTCCAAACAAAGCTTTAAAATTTTAGCGGAAAACTTTTCTATAAATGATAATTATCATAATGAATCCACAATCTAGCTGTTTTGTAGTCTGTTCAAACCTTTGGAAAAATGTTGAGTACCATTCATTACTTCGTACAGAAAATTTTAAATGCTAACAATATTAACCAGCCCTTGTTTGTTGTAAATTCCATGCGAAACAAGTGCCACGCATATTATTTCGCATGAAATCTTAAAATGTTGAAGATATATTTCATATATTTTTGTCCCAAGATGAAAATAGTACTATTTTTCCAAGATTTTTCATGAACAATTCATTCCAATTTTCTTACTATATATATTTTGACAGCATTTCACATGAAATGTTGAACAGAGTACTAGGCTTTAGGGCCAAAGTGCGAATGGGTTGATTGATTTGTAATTTTTTTTTTAATTAAAGACTCAATTTAAATAAAATGCTATTTGTATTGCATCTATTTATACATATAAATACAACTTCATGTTCTTAAAAAAATTAAGTTTCATGTGATTTTTATCGTATTTTAAGTATTTGCATTCGCTTTCGCATTCGCATTCGCTTTCGCAAAAATTCAAATGCATTATTCGTTTTCGCATTCGCATTCGCTAAATTGTTATTCGTTACATTCCTAGTTTATACAAACTGATTAGTATTTACAGGTGTTTTTATAGCACATACATACATACATACATAGTATGTATGTGTTTGATATTATCCATAGATATGAAGATTTATGTGTTTTCGGACTGGGACCAAGTTTCTTTATGTCAACACATTGTCTACAGTTTTTCTTCTATTCATCAGTATAAAGGTAAGAGAGAAAACATATGTGGTGTATTTCTGGTGAATTTTTCAACAACTTGTTAATATACATAAATTTGCATGAACATACGTAAAGTATAGAAATGTACCAGTAAAGTCTGGTTGGTATGTCTCCATAAGAACTACGTAGTCACTACCTAGTCAACGGTTTTAGTGTTACTAGTAGATTTTCAATGACAAGCACATGCTAAATGTTATAGCACAAAGTATTTTATGGGGAATAATTAGAGTTGCACTGGTGACAAAGTCAAAAGCGACTCAGTACATTTTACCGTCGACATTTTCTTCAGGGTATATACATATATGTATGTATGTCTGTATATCGAGAATTATTTTCGGTTTAATTGTAAGCAAGACGTTGTAAAAAATAAGACTTTTGTAATTGAAATTAAAACTATGGCTTACCCATACTTTAGAATTATCAAAATATAGAAATGTTTGTTATCTTTTAAAATGCAGGCTGTAAAATTTGTACTTAAGGGACAATTTGTGTATGGTAAAATATATTTGGATGCTATAAAAACCTGTCTTCTGAAAACTTTAATTATTGTCGCTTACGGATAATTGAAAATAGGGCTCCATATACATATGTAACAATACATAGCATATAATACATACGTATGTAGGTATTCGTTGCATCTACATTACGAAGGAAACAGATAATTATAAAGAAATTTACATTTATTAATAGAAATGCTCTGTACATTGAAAAAAAATTAACAAGTTAACATTTATTATTTTAAGCAAATTCTGCCAAAAAGCATCTGGCAGAATTTTTTAAGAGTTTAATGCTCTTCACATAATGAAAACGCCAGATATGGCAGTGAAAATTCCAAAATGGCAACAATGCTCTTGTGCTCTCGTCGGTGTGAAAGCACAAAAGCTATTTTGTAAAACTTTGCACATTGTGCATATTGTTTGGACGTAGCTGACACTACTTGCTGCATTGTAGTAGTGTGAGAGGTGTCAATGCAATGCATCAATAAGATGCAATAATTATTGTTCTAGACAATCGGCAGCGAGTAATTAATTTTCATCAGCATACAGCTCACATTCATTATTTATTGAAGTACTTTCATTATTCATTAAAACAACAGATTTATACTATTTACTGCTATTGTGAGGTGTTAAACTTTGAAGGATCTTTTAAATATTCAAATATTTGCCTACCGAGTTTTGAACTTATTTAATTCTTTTTGTCTTTTGTTGGCTTGTTTTTTTTTAATTTCTTTGTAATTTAAACACTCACATTCCGGGTTTAATGAACTTCACCCAGAGATCATCAAAACATCGGATCATCAAAAACAGCAGCAAAGTACTCGTATTAAACGTTTTATAACAACATGTACATACATATTTAGTTTATTATTTTTCGTTTGCAATGTTTGAGTTTCACAAAATTAATGTATGTAAATAAATCGTAAATTATATAATTTTATTTTATAACCATCTTTAGGTCGTAGACGCACGAGTGAGTATACGATAGCTGCTGCACACTTTTGTAATTCTTTGTTGCCTGCCTGATATTTCCGGATAGAAATACATAATACAAAATATTTGAATGACCCAACAAATATTTATTCTTTTACATTTGTAAACATCAAAAGTCAATTAAGAAAAATTTAAATATTTGCATTTTACTTGGTAACTGCAGCAAAGAAATTATTGGAATTTTAAGAGTAGAAATATTTCATTCACGAATATTCCAATATATATTCTTCATATTGAAGCATCATCTTAATAAATCTTCATGTTGTTCTTATAGGACTAATTGGATATTGAAATTTTATTTATGTATTTTGTGTTAAGGTTTTTTAGAAATTAGTTCAATACTGCATTTGATTGGTGTTTATATGATTTTAATTTCAAAATAAGCATTTATACATTGACAGTTAAACGTGTTCATACAAGGCAGCTGGTTTTACGTAATTTCTAACTCGTCAAAGTTAAAAATTCTGCAAGAAATTGTGAAGAGTATAAAATTACAGAAAAAAGAAAAACTTTTGACATTTGCTGTTAGAAAAAATATAAAGATATTTCTTACACTATCCTACACAAACGTGCGATTTTTGAGAAAATACAACCCTGGTATGAAAATTATCAAAAGAAAATAACAATTCATCAGCTTAGTGGTATTAGTAGTATTAGTATTTATTCGTAAGTCGTATACTATTATGTAGGACAGTGAGTCATGGCCTTTATGCAATATCTATTTTTGGTATTAGTTTCTAACAAACTTTCGGTTAATTAACAACATGCCGGCAAAAAAAAATGTTTACTTGGAAGTTTTTAACCAAAAAGTTGCCCCTCCATGAATAAACAAGCAAACAAATATTCATTCTGCGCTTTTATGATGGAGGAAAGAAGAGTAAAAATATTTTTCTCAAAAAACTTGATAAACATTGAAAAAAATAAAACATAAAGATAAACGTTTAAAGTTACGAAAGTCGCATTACAGTGATAATTTCATAATAATGCCGTTGGTTTTAGCCATGTAATTAAAAAAAAGTTGTAAAAGATATTAAATAAATAATAATTTTTAAATTAATAATAATATTCGTTTGCCCTGGCAACATATTTTCTAATCTATTTATTCTTTATATTCTCAATATTGCATCATCTCACAAAAATCATTCTTATGATAATGTTGACCATAAAATTCCTTATTATGTTATAAATTTGTGCAGAACAATTGAAATTAGTAAATATTATTATTTGATTTAAAAAATGTTATTAAAAATATTAAATATATTTGTATGCTATTTTCAAGCCCAGTTTTAAGAATTAACATGATCAGTCTAATTTTTTAAGAAAATAAATAATAAATTGTACAATAGCAGCTATAATTATTTGAAATGCTTAATGTTAGAGCAATAAAATGTTTTGGCGGACAATTTATATTAGTCGTTCGGTACACACTTATCAGATGACCTGATGATGCGAGGTGGAGCGTGGAGTTTTATATTTTGCGAAACATTTACAAATAAATTCAGTAAAGTGTGACTCTGACTCGCGCACGAAGGGTTCCGTACGAACACTAGATATGTAATTTAATACAAACTTCATCTTATATAATATATAGTTTTGGCATTTTTTTTTCGTTTTTGGGGTCTTTTCGGTTTTTTTATTTTGGCGGTTTTTGCGTTTTTTCAGTTTTGGCGATTTTTTTAAGTTTTGGCTCTTTTTTAGTTTTGACACTTTATTTTCTTGTTTTGGCGATTTTTTTCAGTTTTTGGCGATTTTTTTAATTTTTTGGCGACTTTTTTCATTTTTGCAATTTTTTTTTAAATTTTTTTTTTAGTTTTGGCGACATTTTCGCGTTTTGGCGATTTTTTCGATTTTTGGCGTTTTTTTTCATTTTGGCGTTTTTTTCATTTTGGCGATTTTTTCGAATTCAGCGATTTATTTTAGTGTTAGAATTTTTTTTTAATATTGGAGATTTTCGTTTTGGCGATTTTTTTTTTAATTTTTGGCGATTTTTTTTTTTGGTTTGGCGATTTTATAATTTTCGGTTTTTTTAGTTTTACCGCTTTTGAAAATTTCAAGTGTTTGCCTCTTACGGTTTCCAAGATATAGCAAATTGTCAAAATTACATAGTCAAAATTGCATTAACTGATGGACCACCCTTTAATTTGAATTTTTTTAAATTTTAGTGTTAATTGTTGTAGTCTGTATAAAAATACACTAATTTTACAAATTTCAAGTTTCAGTATACATATGTTCATACAATTGTATGTATATTACATGGGATTTTAACACTTTTCGTTGCTCGTTTTGGAACACCCTTTAATTTTTAATTCTCATGTATTTGTTGTTATAGCGGCCAAGGTTCTACATACTGTGTCCAAATTTCAGGTCCGTAGCTCTTACGGTTCCTGAGAAAATACCGTGTGACGGACAGACGGAGAGAGGGACAGCGTAGCGAAAACAATAGGGTTCCTTTTCACCTTTGGTGTACGGAACCCTAAAAACAGTCATATGAATAAATTTATTATGCAAAATAATACGATTAGTTTTTAATTTGAATATTTATTAACATGCTAAGAAATTTATTATTTCACTTATTAACATTTTAATTTAATAAATTAATATTTAATATGATAATTTAGATTTATTGCTTTTTTCATATGAATATTTAAGTGCGCACGCGCGTGTGTGTAACGTAAAGGTTAAGAAAAATTTTAGTGAATTCATTTCTATACGAGTTTTCGATTATGTTAAACTTACACGGAAATGAGTTTTTTTATAAATAAGGTTCGCCCTTATTTTTATTATTTTCATCTTTACTACACCCATTTAAAGCATCATTGTCATGCTCCGTGCAATCATGAGCTTAAATCAATTTTTGCATGGCATGTTTTTCAAGAAAAATGGTCGGTTAGCTAAACAAAAACAAAAAAAAAAAATTAAATAATTTATTAAAATAGTTGTTGGAGTTTTTATCACTTATTTTATTTTATTGAATTTTTTTACTTATGATTGTTGGTTGAAAATAACACACCAACAAATACATATATTCGTATCTTTTCCAAGCCCTCTCATTCGAGCGCCATATAAGTAAATTATATTTAAACTAAAATAAAATGAGTTACTCTAAGTTTATTGTCTTACTTTATTAAAATGCAAACATACTTACTCTTATATATAGGTATACAAACATATCTACGAGGTTGATTCCTAAACTAGCCGACCTGACGAATGGTGACAGTTGTTTGAAAAAAGTTGCTTTGGTGAAAGTGACAAGCTCAGTTAATTTGAAGGCATGACAAAAAAGGCACTATAAAATAAGGCCCAAGGAAATAACATCCAAATAAGAAATGAAATAAGCTCCAATAAAATAAAACCCAAAAAAATTAAATAAGGCTCAAGAGAAAGTTAATGAAAAACTCCCAATATAAATGAAATAAAGCCAAATTAAAAAAGGTCAATGAAATCAAACTCAAGATGAAGTAGAGCCCAAAAAAATGTAATAAGGCCCAACTTAACTCAATATGAAAAAAAACCCAAAATAAATGATATATAAGGCCCAATTACAAATTCTTTAATTCTATTGGGTCTTTTTTCATTTTCTTGTTTGGGTGTCATTTGCTTAAGCATTATTTAATAGCGTCGATAAAAAACTGATCATCCTAATGCAATTCAACACTTCCATTCGAAAGGTCTCGGTCCGAACAGTATTATAACCGAGCTGGATTATACTTCTTCGTTTAGGCTGTATGAAATAATGACCAAATAAGAAATCAAATAAGCCACAATAAAATAAATCCCAAAAAAATCATATAAGGCCCAAGAGAAAATTTATGGAAAAAAGAAGAGAGGTGTGAAATAACAATACAATAAAATTATATTATATGATGATGTCAAATTTTCTGCAAATATTTCAAAACGTTTCCATTTATTTCCCATTATTTCCTATTCCGGCGGCATACTATTAAATAAATGTATAGTTTGTGGCCAGTTGCGGCTGTTAGCCGACTTACAGCCGATCGGCTGTGTTCTCTGGTTTGTCGCCATGTGCAAAAACAAAGCAAAAACAAAGCAAAAACAAATTGAGCAATAGTTCTCATTGTTTTTGTTTCACTCACTTCAAAGAACAAAAAAATAAAACGAAATCAAAAAATTTTTTCGTTTATTTTCCTAGTCTGCTTTTAAGTACAAAGAAATCAAAACAAAAATAAATTTATAACTGTAACAGTGTCGATTATTTTTGTTACGAAAATAAAGTCCTAACTACTGTATCGCACTATAAGAAACATACAATAAAAAGAGCCCAATGAAACAAAACTCAAGATGATTAAAAATTACTTAATTTCATTGGGCCTTATTTCATTTTCTTATTTGGGTGTTATTTCCATTTCATTTACGAATATAAAATTTTTGGTCGTAGAGTTTCAATGAGACCTTAAGAATTGTAAAGAAGAACAGTGTAATGGTCGACCCATTAAGGAGTTTGGCGAGAAATGGTTGGGAATATCCACAAAATCATATCGGATGCTTATGGGCTAAAGGTGCGTGAGATAAGTGAAATGATCGGAATTTCAAAAATTGCTATACATTGCTTATTGATCGAACATTTGAAAATGCACAAGCTCAGTAGAACATAAACATCGTAATAAAGATGTTGCACTAAGTGTTTGGCGATGTTTCGCCACAATAAAGTAGATTTTTTGCGTCGATTCACAACCAACACCTCACATCTGAGTAAAAGTAATAGTCAAAAGAGTGAACTGGAATTGATGAATCGTGAACAAAGAAGGCGAATACTGTTCCGTCTTTAACTGATCAATTTAAGAAGAAGTGGCCGCATTTTGTAGTAAATAAAGAGTTGTTTCATCAAGACAATGCATCAGGTCACACATCTAAATACTAATACTCATACGATGGCCAAAATGAATGAAATAAAGTTGAAATTGATTCACCACTTATGTATATTAATCTCCAGATTTGGCTCCCCCCGTTTTTGTCCTATTTTAAAAATTAAAAAATATGACTCTAATAAAATATTTGCTAGCAATGAAAAGGTATATAGTTTTGACTATAATTTGTTTGTGTTTCCTTTGCTAGGTCGGTTAAATTTAGGACCTCCCTCGTATATATTAATATGTAGTATAGCAAGTTAAGTAAATTAATTCCGTCAGATCTAGCAATTTTCATAGAGTTAATTTTCTATTGTATTATTTTTAAGTGAATAAACGAATAGTGAATGGGCAGCTTTGAGTTAAAGCCGCATTTTAATGTATTCACCAATACATCTTTATAGAAATTTGACACTAAATGATAAGTATACCCGGCCTTTCTACTTAAGTATTTTAAATTGTTTGCATTAGAAATTAAAATGATGTTATTGATTAATGTAATTTTTTTAAGCAGATAGGAAAATTTATTTTTTTTCTACACCGAAAGAATTTTGCTTCATAAATCCAAAGAAACAATTTCATTATATATTTTTAACAAATCTAATGATAGTTTCAAAAATCTAATGAAAATATCACGAATATTGTAAAAGAATTTCATTGTAATTACTTCCTTGGTATTCTAGTTTCGTAACAATATTTCATTAGATTAACGACAAGAACATTTTAATATTATTAAGAACCCGTTTATATTTAGGAAACATTTACAGTTGTTGCTTGAAATTTTACATATATAGATTAAATTCTTTAAAACTAAAAAATAAATAAAATATGCAGCAAAAAAACTGAAATTATTTGATTGTTTCAATTAAGTTGTTTCATTGTTTTAATGAAATAATTACATTGTTTTAATGAAACTATTTCGAGGTTTTAATGAAATTATTTCGTCGTTTTAATCAAACTATTTCGTTGTTTCGTTGTTTTGTTTGATGACACTGTTTAAATCATTTGACAAAGTTTTCATTAAAATAATTTTAACGAAACTGGTTTCATTAATCCAACGAAGCGTGACGTTGGTTGAATTTTAATGAATTTTTTCATTGGATTAATGTCGAAATTCATAAAACTTATGAAAAAAGTTCTTTCAGTGCATAAACAAACAATTTTTGTTTGTTTGAAGTTTGTATGGAAAAAATATTTTTTGCAAAGAATTTTCGTTATTTTTCATACAAATTTGAACTGCCTTATCCATAAAAAATATTTGAGGTTTATTAAGCGCTTATTTTTAAAATAAACCTGTAATAAACCTAAAATATTTTTTATGGATTAGACCGGAAAAGTTTAGAAATTAAATTTTTTACGAAATCTGCCTATAAGACTATTATTATTGTGGATATGATGAATCTTTTTTGCCACCTCGAACTTCATCAGCACTTATTAATATCAGCTATTTAACACGAACTTTTCAAAAAGCAAGAAATACGAGCATTAGCATTTTATTGCACACGTTGGCGTTGGCTGAAGTAGTTAGCACGTTGACCACAAAACCGAATATCCTGGGTTCAATCCCTGTATCCGACAGTCATCAAAATAACAACACCACGCATTTTTCTGATGTGCATTGGAGTCCCTTTGCATCAGTTGTTGTAGGAAAGTTCAAGTGATGAAGGCATACTAAATAAACCTTATGTAACATCAGAGCGCCCTCCTTCGTCTGTATTGTGTAGCAGAATCATCGACGAAGTGAAATAATCAATAAAATGGCTAATAAAGACCGCTTCAAAAATTTAATACGCCTCATTTCACATCAGAAGGCGCTGCAACAATGCCTTATTATTTGAAAAAAAACATGCGAAAAGCAGAGTTCATCACCTGTCTTCTCTATCACTATCCTTTTCCTAAAGAAGGTAAAACCTAGTAATAGAAGTAGGCATTAATTGCCTGAGTGTTACTTATCTTTAATAAAAAAAAATTATCTCCTGGATTAAAAATTCATAATAGTTTTTGTATTCCTGCTATATAGTGTTCAAGCGGATTTTGGCGCTAAAAATTTCAGCACGGGATCAAATATTTTATGGTTTAAGATACCATCCTTGACGACACAATTGGGGTATTCACACGGTAGTGTTAAAGTCATAACGTCATAATGTTCTAAACTTTTAAACTAGTTTAAAATGCGACTGCTGTGAGCAACCCCTCATATTTTAGTGTGTTAGTTGAAACATAAACAATATGATACAAAACAAATGAGAAAAAATATTACAAAAATTAAATAATATTTGGTACGAATATGCAAAATTATGAGAAAATTATTTAACGGCTTCTATCTGTTTCCGATAATTATTTGCCAATTTTTGCAACATGTAAAACAAAATTTTTTCGATCATTTGACCTTTTAAAATTTTAAGGCTTTGGAATTTATTTGCAAATTTTCTTAAGTTTTGCGATCAGGTAATTTTAAATAAAGCTTATTGCTCTTGTGTGTAATTTTAATAAAATAGGATTGAATTAAGCCACATCATTGTCTTATTGAATTATTTTTGTTGTTGCAGTTTTTGCCTTTTTACACATTTGACGACTTTTATTTTATAACACACCTTGATATCTTATCTATCATTTTGGCATTAGCAAGTTTTTGCAAATTTCATTTTCGCAAATTTTTCCGATTTTTTGGAATTTCTTATATCTTTAGGTATCTATGTGTTATTTTAGGGCTTGCCTTTTTACCATTTTACCGATTTTTAATACATCTATCTATTTGTGCGAATTTTCATAATTTTGGCAATTTTCTGCGATTTTTGGAATTTCTTAGATCTTTAGGTATTTCTAAGTAATTTTGGAGCTTGTTTACAATTTTTGCAATCTGTTGCAAATTTTTGCAATAAAAGTGATTGTTCCCAATTCTTTATTTTTTTTTAACAGTTTTAAACTTTTTTTTTATTAAGTATCAGACTTTAATATATTTTTGATGTCACCAAGTTTTTGCGAATTTTCGTAATTGCGGAATTTTAAAAGTTTTCTGCATTCCTTACAATTTAAGCATTTTTTTAAATAAATTTTAGGTTTTTTTCAATTAAAAAATTATTCGCGGATTTTCGCAAATTTTTTGCACGTGAGATAATTTTTGATTCAAAAAATCTACTGAGTTTGCTCGTTTACAGTTTTTGAGGCTTTGGAAATTTTTTGAAGATATTCGCATTTTTGCAAGTTTTCGCGATTTATATGCGATAATACTCGAGTTATTACTTTTTTGTGGTCTATATAATCAGCTTTGGGAGATTGTTTAAATTATTTTAATCCCTTGCGAATTTTTATATTTTTTGCAATATATAATGATTTGAGTAGAAATTTGCTAAAGAAAAATGACACGTATTTAAACGTAAATGGACATTTTGTCGAAAAAGAAAAGTAAAAAGCAAAATAATTAGTTATGACAGTAACAAATACATAGAGTGAAGAATTGTATTAATATAGTACTTCTTTTATATGAAAGAAAATAAAAATAGTTTTAAACTGGTTTAAAATGTTAGGACTTTATGACTTTATGACACTTAGGACACCCTTGTGAATACCCCAAATATTATATTATTTATAATATAGTACTACTATTATTGTCGCCTTGCTCTACGCTATTAAATAAGTTGCACAACATAAAAAAAATATATGTATATGGGCAAATTTTCTTTAATTAAAAATATGTAAAAGTATCCTAAATCTACACAGAAAGAAAATAGCCATACTAAATTCAAGTTTTTTTTACTTACTTTTAGAACGAATCGTATTTAAATATTTAAGTACGAATAGAACTAACATTTACTTAAATCAAGCCGAAAACGGGATTACTTTGGGAAAACAATCCTGAAGTTTCTTAAATTGAGTATGAAGTGCTTAAATTATGTACAAAATTTTAAATCAACTACAAAGTTCTTGAAGTGAGTAAAAAAAGACTTATTTAAAGTACGACTGCGTGCACAAACTTTATACACATATGAAAAGAAAAAGAACAAAAACTGTTTACCAAAAAATTTCAAGTTAATTAGTATGCTTATGACAGAAATTCAATAAAATTAAAAAAATTAAAACAAAAATCAGTTCAATAAAATAAAAATACATAATTTAATATTTGTAATTTTTAACGGATATTTAATTTATTTAAGTGTGAGAAAGTGGGGTTTATTTTTAATACTCGTGTGCAAAAGTGTGGTTTTAAAAATATAATGGTAAATAAAATAAAACTTTAGGCGCATAGTCATAGTCATAAACAAAGTACACTTTAAGAGTTTAAAACCAGTATTGCCATACAAAATTAATTTAATAAAAATATAATATCAATATTAACTAAAAAATAAAAAGTGCATACAAATGACGACTCCAAACTGCTCCAGCTTCTGAAGGGCTTAAAAGCGAAGCTGTCTCTGAATACCTAAAGAGTAAGTAATAAATATGGGGCTTTTTTTTATCGAGTTTGTGTGTTGTTTTTAACAAGTCCCATTTCAATATATACATATACATATTTATTTAGTTTTATTTATAGTTACACCATCAAACTATACATAAAAAAAGCAATGTGAGTCCGATCACAGAGGAGATGTGTAAACATCTAGTAATGAAATTTTTTTTTAAGTTGGAAGTACTTATGCTTTTAGTATCTTTTTTTAAATTAATTAATTAAAAGTATTAAAACTTTCAGTATTGTAAATACACATGAATTTGTTGGTTTTTGTTTGTTTTATTAAACTTATTTGGTTAGTAAATGGGCACACTGCAGTATATGTATATGTACTGCATTCAAAATTGCAGTAAGCAGTAAATTTACAGATTACTAAAAAAAATTCAGTAAATTTTCACTGCTAATGAAATTTAATTTGCATTACTAGTAAAATCGTAGGGCCGTAGCAAGTGGCAAAGTTTTTTCATTAAAATTTTGAAACTTTTGTATGAAAAACATTTAGACACTTTGTAGAATTTCATTATGAATACGGGCATTACTGATTACTGAAAATTCAATGCACCTCATCATATAACAAATCATTTAGTCAATTTATAAAAATTGTAGAAAAAATTTTAGTAATCAGTAAATTTTTTTTTGTTTTTACTGAAACTTTAGTGGTACTGCAGTGCTCATCTATGGTAAATGCCTTTACTTTTACTTTTTAATTTTTAATTCCTGTTGTTCATCGGTTAGTTGTTGCTGTTCTTGTTGTTGTGTACGCATTGCAATTAAAATAAATTCAGTAAAGTGCGACTTTGACTCGCGCACGTTCGGTTTTGATCATTTTTTTTGATTTAGCTTTCTTAATTTTTTAAGTTTTTTCAGTTTAAACGATTTTTTTTTTTATCGATTTTTTCTCGTTTCGGCATTTTTTCTACTTTTGGGTTTTTTAATTTTCGCAATTTTTTTTTTCATTTTGGCGATTTTTTAATTTTGGCGATTTTTTTCTGTTTTTTGTGGTTTTTTCATTTTTGCGATTTTTTCTGTTTTTGAGGTTTTTTATTTAGGCGATTTTTTCCTATTGGCGATTTTTTTGTTTAAGGATTTTTTTAATTTTGGCGATTTTTGCGGTTTTTCGCGATTTGTTTTAGTCCTAGATATTTTCTTTAATTTGGTGCTTTTTTCGTTTTGGCGATTTTTTTATATTTGGCGATCTTATATTTTTTTTGATTTTTTAGTTTTACCGTTTTTGAAAATTTCAAGAGTTTTACTCTTACGGTTTCCAAGATACAGCAAGTTGTCAAAATTACAAAGTAATAATTGCATTAACTGATGGAACACCCATTGATTTAAATTTTTTAAATTTAGTGTTAATTGTTGTAGTCTGTATAAAAATACACTAACTTTTAAAATTTCAAGTGTATATATGTACATACAATTTTATGTATATTACATGGGTTTTAACATTTTTCGTTGCTCGTCCGTAGCTCTTACGGTTCATTTTCACCTTTGGTGTACGGAAAAATACAGAAAAATAACTGGCGGCGGCGCACCGTCGGCTTCGAGCCGATCGACTTGTTGTGCTTGGTATTGCTTCTTTCAAACACTAATACATAGCTCACACCGATTTGACAATGCAAATCAAAAGCAAAAAGCAAATAAATCTCAGCAAAGAAATCTCAGCAAAGAAATCAAGTCAAAAAAATTTTACCCCCTAGCGTATAGATGTTTACACATCAAAAATAAAGATGCATACATACATACATATTAAGTAGAAATAGTAATAGGTACGAAAACTTTCTGCATATGCATGTCTCATGAATTCTCATTGAAGAATTATTTTCTTTTGCTCAACTTGCTGTAAGATCGGACTCAAAAACATGTTATCGCTCTAGGTGAGCAAGAACCCCTAGCTTCTTAATGACATAGTTTCGCTTAGAGCACTGATGGGGTTGCACTTTTGAAGCGATGACGATTATAAATGTAATCAGCTTAGAAACGTGGGCTATAGTTGAGAGCAAAACTGATAGTTTATGGATTGATGTGGCGGTATTGTGCAGGCCAATTGCCTATTATTATTTATTAAAAAAGCATTAAACAAATAACCTATATAAATTTAAAATCTAGTATTTTTTCTTCCATAGAACAGACATCTTGGATTCTTTTAGCATTCTTCCATCATATTTTTTTGCCAACACTGTTAGAGATACATGTAATAGAGCGACGTAAAGGAAACAATACCCGCTTTTGGTCTTTTGCATTAAACTCAATTGTTATTAACATAGAAATTCTTATCAATAATTAAAACAAACAAAAAATATTAATGTGGACAATAAAAAGTTAATAAAAAATTATATTAAATCTTTTTATTCAATAAATCAAATTAGGATTTCTTAAAACAGGCGTTTTTGGATTATTTCAAGTACCGATTCGGGATTAAATCAACCCCATTTTTAGATTAATTCAATTTCAGATTTTCTTAAATCAATCTCGTTTTGGGAGTAATTCAAGTATGGATTCGCATTAAATCAAGTTAAAAATTCTTGAATCAAGCGTATTTTGAAATTAATTCAATCTGAGGTTAACTGAAATCAATCTGGTTTTGGAATTATTTCAAGTACGGAATCAGGATTAAATATGGAAAAAATTAAGTATTTATCACTTGAATAGTCCGTACTTAAATTAAGCCTGTTGTACTTGATTTGAGTAAATCCGTACTTACCGTACTTATGACACCGCTTTGGGTTGATTTAAGTACGGATGGATTGATTTTTATTTTGAGTGTACACACAAATGTGTGCCCATAATTATCAAAGTGGTATAAGTCACATATTTCTTGAACAAATCAAAAAATATTTTTATATTGTGCAATATTTTAATTCATATATTTATTGAATTTTTTTTAAAGATTTATTTAATATTTCGAAGCAAAAATGCATATGATTTAGACCACTTTCATATTTAATGGCACTCACTAATTATTTTTTTTAAAAATAGAGTTTTTTTATATATTTCGATAGAAGAAGATGTAATGTATCAAAAAATGAAAAAATCTCGAATTAAAAAATAAAATAAAAATAATGAGTTAGGGCCATTATATGCTGAAGAATTGTATAATTATATATACATACATACATATATAATGGAAATGGCGCTAGATAGACCACTCCTAAAGCACAATAACGACATTACTAGAACTAGTGTAGATTAGAACCCTCAACGGAACAGAAGAAGAGGACATCCAGCTCACACATGGAGAAGACAAATAAAGGACGCAGTGGCGAAAGTTGGGGAGAGGTGAAGGCGTTGGCGCAGAATTGGGTTATGCTCAGGGATTTTATTGAGGCCGTATGCTCGTTGTAGGAACGATGTGAACCTATATATATATATACATAAAAACTTAAGCAAAGCAAGCCTGCTGATAGGATAGATCAAGTGTAAACAGTAAAAGGAGACTATATCAAATACAGAAGTTAAGATGTGTTAAGTGCCCTGGAGACGATCAAATAAACCCGGCAATCAGTACATATGTGTGAGTGCTTACAAGGAGACGTGCAAATAAGCATGTCAATCACCATTTTAACTTAAACAGCTGACTTTAAAAACGTCCTTTTCTTTTTCTTCGAAAAGAGTGCAGTATTACATAAACCCGAAGAACATAACATTGACAATGAACACCCTTTCAAAACATCGTCGACAAGTATTAAGAACGCCACAAACAAGCAATCAGCACATCGGCTTTAAAGTTGATGCTCATGGTTACAATGTTTCGAAACTTTGCATGTGTACACAATATAAATACCGCAAAAAGTATTCATACATTTTGGAATTGAGCCAAATTTTATTCGTCTCCACACTTTTATATATTTAACAAGAGTCACAGAGAAACTGAGGTTTTTTCTTTGTCAATAAGATTTGAAGACGATCAAATCATCAGCCGTCAAATAAAAAAATCAAATCATATTGATTTTCATCAGCCATTGCAATGGATTGCCGACAGCATGTACGTATAGCCGAAACAAGATGATTGCGGGTGCATAACTATATGATTGATGAGTTTATTTGATCGTCTCCGGGGCACTTGAGGATGTAACTAAGAGAAACGTTGGTCATAAAAGGAAGGAATATAAGAGAAAGATTGAGCTCCTGCTGAGGCACTCAGTTTTTTTTTTTTATAATTTATGTTTCTATTGTACATACTCATATTTAGAAGATTATACCGATGTTCGTCGAGTAGTTTCTAATAACTAAAATACTTGTTTAACTTTAGCTACAATACCTCATTTACATACATCTAGAATATTTTAGTTCCATTCCGTTGCACTACTGTACATTGTTTCAATAATTAGAAAAATAAGGCGATAGGAAAATTTTCGATTAATTAATTTGCAAAATTAATTTATTATATTCGAGTTTTTTATTTTAACTTTTAATACAACTCATATTTTGCAATTGTTGTTAAGCTTTTAGTTTTTTTTTTAAGATAGCAATATACAACTTTATGGCACGGGTATTATTATCTGAGAGCTACAGGCGGGACTAAGTATTAGCAAACTATCATACTTTTATACAGAAGCGAACATTTTTTTCAATGTTTTTTTAATCGACAACAGACAGTTAATTAAGTACAAAAGCAAAACTCATCCGCAAAGTGGTTACAGTTGAAAAAAAGGTATTCCCAAGAAGTCATGAAAATGTAGGATTTGCGATTGTGAAGTAGTGCAAATTTGGATCATCTATAATAATTTTGCAAGAAGTTCTCTGAGGAATTTATGAATTATCGTATGACTAATATATAATTTTGTTCTGGTAACTGTAGCTGCATATTTTTATATATATATATATATATATATATATATATATATATATATATATATATATATATATATATACATATACAGATTCTTTGGAAGCAATGAAAATGTATTTTCTTAAAAATTAATTCTATTTGTTTAATAAGTTTTATTGCAACACCCTGCATAAATTGTGTTATATCTGTGGCAAAAAAGAAAAAGTGCTTAACTCGAAATAAGCCGGTTTTGAGTTAATGGTACCGCCGTAATCTGCATACTTGAAAGTACCACTCGGAAATATATCAGGTGATTTGTGCGATTTTGCAAGAAGTTATAGCAAAATTAATTGCGGTTTATCTTTTTTAAACTTCTAATCTCATTTGGAGTAATAGCCTAATTTAGGTTATAATTTGGTATATTTCAATTTAAATCTATTGCTTATAGTGTATAGAACAATGTTCGCTTAAAAATATAAAGCTTAAGAGAGAATTTCCCAATTTGAAAATTTAACTGTAAAAGAAATAAATTTCTGAAAATCGACTTAAAAACTTAAAAATTCTCTCCTGCAAAACACTAAAATATGACTTAAGTACTTTTTCTTTATTAACACAGCCATATTGATTTTGATTAAATTTATAGTAATTTAAATTGTAAAATGTGATTGTATTATTTATAAAATTTTCTTTTAAATACTCGATATTACTTTTAAAATATAGTTTTGTCCCAACAGCAGCAGCAGTTCGTTATAAATTGTTTTGACTGTTTTGGAAAGCTTGTGGCTGGTATGAAACTAATTTTTTTAATTTATTATTCATAAAATGAATGCAAACTAATTTAATTATTACAACTCACATTTTATTTACACCCTACAACGCTAGAACCAAGTGGAAGTGTGTCTGGCCATGACACACTACTAAAATGAGCGATAACAAGAAATAGATAATATGATACATATGTATACGTATATATTTTTTTTATTTTGTTTTATTTTAAAAATACCTTTATGTGCACACGTTTTGATTAAAAGATCAAGAAAATTTGTTGAAGATGACTTAACAAAAATAAGAGTATCACGATTCTAAGTTCCCATAAGATTTGAGTGAATACATATTTTAACATTCGTGAAGTTCATCTAAAAATATTATAAATTTTCTCTTTAGAACTAAGCAAAATGAAAAAGTAGATTTTTAATTTCAAAATAACACACCCTAGAAAAAATTATGAATGAGTTGGTGTTGATTTTTTATGAGTCGACTTGTGGCAGCAAAATTATTTTTATTTATCCCCACAACGCTTAAATTTTGATTGTCTGAGTTCTAGTCTGATTGCAATAGCAAATAATAAGAACTTGACAGGTGAACTTCATATTGTACATCAGATAAAAATAGAACAGGCTCCTAATCTCAAATGGTATTTTAATCTAACAAACACACAAAACTATTTTATATGTATATGTATATATATGTATGTCTCTAAGTCTAGTATATTGGAGCATACAACTTAATGAAGATATAATTTTTTTTTATTTTATTGATATGCAAGACTGTTTCTACATAACAAGTAAGCTCTCAGGCAAGCAAGCGGTACACAGGCGAGTACGTAACAAAATGAGTTTTTATAGTACACTTGTTTAGCTTACGTTATAATTGGTAGCACTCATGATACAATTATAACAGGTACATGCACAAGCCCAGTCTGTTAATGTATACAATACATACAGTTGTCAAACTTTGTTTACAAGCTACGAAAATGTTAGTGTATGTGTGTATATAAACTGATTACAGTGTTGCCAGTGAAATTACACATGACTGTATTTCCAATTACATATTGAAGAAAATTGGTTAGAATGAAAACAAAAATAAATAAAAATAGAACCCAAAGTAGAATTACAAACAGATTATACATGAATGTAATTATATGGCCTGCACATGACTATAACTACACACTCTGTGTAATTACACACCTATTGGCAACACTGAATGACTATAACCATTCATGAATGCCGCGTCTGCAATTGTACTTTAGTTACCCTGTAATTGTTATTTTTAAAAACAAAAGGCATCTGTTTCTGACAATTATACGTTTGTTTATACCAACAAAATGAATGCGTTATTTGGTGTTGTAATTTTGTTGTAGTCGTGCGTGTACCTAGTATAATTGTACCATGGTAGCACTTTTTGTATTTTTAATTTCATTATTGCCATGGTATACAATTTGGTATTTGAGTTTTTTTCCATACTAGAAGCATTACTTAATGCCAGCCCTAGGAGAAAATCATACAAAATAAAAAACAGCTGCTTTATAATTAAAATGCAATATTAGGTCAGTTCATTTACTCTTCAAGCAAAATCGAATAACTAAATAAATAATGAGTATTTTTGCTAGAAAAACTATAAAGAATGTTTGGATAAAGTATAAAATAGCAAACCTCAGTAAAAATGTCTCACGTACTTGAACAAACCTATTATTATTTTCCTTGAGCAAATTTATGTGAACAAAATTGAAAATAAAATTGTGATGAAAATATATGGTATATAATGTAAAAATGTTTAGACTTATGCTTACAGTTTCCACAATGGTTCCATTAGATGATTTTGTGGACGTTAAATTTCTTCTTTAATGAATAATAAGGTTTTTAATTTCTACACAAGCACTTATTTTTGATTGCCTGTATTTGAGATTAACTACAATTGGAATTGTTATGTAGAAACAACAAAATAAAAAAGTATTACTCAAAAAAAGTTGACACTTGTTTTATGGAACCCCAAAGCCAATTTTTGTACTCATATGAAAAAATTTTCTGAGTTACTTGTAATGTAGAAACATGCCATAAATATGATATAAAGATTTGTTTTACATCTATACTCCAAAAATATATTTTTTGAGATATTTCTGTGTTGCATTAAAGGAGCGATATGTGAGATGCGTTTGCCTGTGCTGCCAAATATTTTAAAATCTATTTTTTTCTATTAAAAAAAAAGCCGCTCTCATTACTGTAGCAATAACCAAGAAATGAAATAAATTCAGCAATTTAGCCTATAAATATATAATCTCGGTATTGTTTTCGTTTTTGGGATTTTTTCGATTTTGAGCGTTTTTGTTTTATTATGGCTTTTTAAGTTTTAGCGATTTTTTAGTTTTGGCGCTTTTTCTCGATTTAGCGATTTATTTCGATTTTTGGAGTTTTTATTCCATTGTGGCAATTATTTTTCATTTTGGCGATTTTTTTTCATTTTGGCGATTTTTTCGGTCTTTGGCGATTTATTTTCGTTTTATTTTTTTTTTAATAATTTGGCGTTTTCTTTTTTGGTTTAAGCGATTTTTTCAGTTTGGCGATTTTATAATTTTGGAATTTTTTAGTTTTACCGTTTTTGAAAATTTCAAGAGTTTGCCTCTTACGGTTTCCAAGATATAGCAAATTGTCAAAATTACATAGTCAAAATTGCATTAACTGATAAAACACCCTTTAATTTTGATTTTTTTAAATTTTAGTGTAAAGTGTTGTAGTCTGTATAAAAAAGACTAACTTTACAAATGTCAAGTGTCTATATACACACAAGTGTATGTATTTTACATGGGATTTTAACATATTTCTTTGCTCGGTTTGGAACACCCTTTATTTTTTAACTTTCATGTATTTGTTGTTGTAGCGGCCAAATTTCAGCTCCGTAGCTCCTACTGTTCTCGAAAAAATAGCCTGTGACAGATAGACGGACAGCGTTCCTTTTCACCTTTGTTGTACGGAACACTAAAAAGCTGAGTGTGCCTCCAAAGTGCTTTTGGTGTTTCTCAAAAGTGCAATTTTATATTTCATCATTATAAAATATTGTTGTAAAAATTGAATTTTGTGATATACTGTGAATACCTTTTCACTAAGCGTTATCTTTTATTTCAGTGAGAGCAAAAAGAACATAAGTATATTCTGTGAGTGAAATTATAAATTTATAAGTTAATTTTTGGCTAAAGTCCAATATTTTAGAAATAAGTTTATAAATACATATATATATATATTGTGTTGCATATGGTTTAAGATACATAAATAAGTGTAAGTCTGCTTCCGATATTTGTATAGAAAATAAATTTATTAAAGCCAGTTCGACTTCGCTGCGCCTATTGTAATGAAATGGGAAAAATGTGTAATTTAGCGCAGCTAAAACGGAGGTTTTAAAATAAAAAGGAGAACTAGTATTTGGCAAATGAAATATAGAACTAATTAATGGCGTTTTTTTTTAAAGCAATATATGTTTCTTTTTTTAAGTTAAAAAAGCCCGTTTAAGCACCAGCATTTAAGGAATTATATTATGTTAAGCTCTTGAGTAAAATCTTTTAATAAATTTTCTCTTCAAGAAACATTTTTGTTTTACAGCTATTTTTACATAAATCTGTTGCAAATGGGTAAACATGCTTAAGTCGAGATAAACTAATTTTGAGTTAATAATATCTCTGCAATAACTTGCGTCTTATCTTTTTTCGGCTTGCAATCTCATATGGAATAAAAGTGTAAGTTAGTTTATACTTTGGTATCCTTCAAACTGATTGTATTATTTATAATATTTCTAAAAAAATAAAAGTGAACTCCGTCAGATTGCATGTTTCTTATAGGAAATGTCAAACACCATACAATACTGAATATTCGAAAGGTGTTTATGGATACCCAAACAAAAGCACGCTTTTGGGCTTATACCTACACAATCCAAATTTGACGTTTAGATTGGTATAATGATATTAGTCACCTGGTGTAGTGCTGCCACCTAATAAATGCGCCTTGCCTGGTACTCTGTTCAAAGTTGTGAAAAATTTTCAGCACCATTGATTATTTCGCGTGAAAAGTTTGACATGTACTAAATGTAGCCCATCTTGCGGTTTTTTTAAATAAATTTCTAGCTTTTATTGCTTGAAAGTATGCAACATTGTTAAAATTCCGTGCGAAAAAAGCACTGCTCATGTTGTTTCGCAGCTAAACTAAAATGATGCCAGACTAATTTTGCACGGAAAGACATGATTTTACGTGTTTTTCACAACAAGAACAGAGTACTACTTTTGGGAATTTATTTCGCAAATATTTCATACCAAATACTGTTATATGTAGTTTGACAGCGTTTCACACGAAATTGTGAACAGAGTACCAGGCTTTATATACAAACTTTTTAAGATAAATGGAATACGTGATTTTTTTTTATTCATCTTATCAGAATATTTTTTACTGAAAACTTTCAAATAAACAAACAAATAAACACACATTTATTTTTTGTCCCCCTACTATTGTTTTCATATGTTACATAATTTTGAAAATTCTGATTTACATAAAAGAGAATATAATTTTCCGCCAAACAAATGTTGAAGTACTTTAAATTTTTCATGTAGATGATGATTTGGGGAAATACAAAACAGATCTCATTTTTTGCAATTGAATGAAAATTACTTATTTAGATCAAAGTAATAATGGCATAGATATTAGCATACGTGCTCTCTAATTCTCAAAATAGAATTTAATTTAAAAAAAAAAAAAATTTAATTTTTTTAATGTGGGCCTGTGCCAAACGGTACAAAAGTACTAGTGTAAGTAAATTTTTGACCCTTCTGAGGTGAATAAAATTTTACTAGCCCTGGGGGCTAGTAAAAATTTTGACACAACTGGTAAATTTTTGACAAGATGCAATAAAAAGCATGGTATCATAAAATTTAAATCCACCGACGTCGCTTCGAGCCGTCGCCCAATACAAAGGTTTTTACGTCTTTTAAGTTTAACTAGACTGTGAAAAAATCATTGTTAATTTTAGTTTGCGAAAAATGTTGCATCATATATATATTATAATATAAATTATTGCTATAAGAATATTGTTTTATATAAAAATGTCTCTTAGAAATTTGTTGGTAGCCGGCGGCTTGTAGTCAGGCGAAGCAAAACCACCGCCGCAGCAATTGTTTCATCAGCTTCTTTCTATGCTCAAGCGAATTTGTCAAAATTTTACATTGTCAAAAAAGATATCATTTGGCACAGCAAAAAAATTTAATTTTTTCCCCACAGTACCATAGTACTTTTCTACCGTTTGACGCACGCCCTTTGTCGGTATTGAAGATTTTTTTTTTAATTTTCCTTAATAACATGTTTCTTCATTAATTATATATATATTTTAAATAAAATACGTCCGCGTATGTAAGCATAAGTGAGAAGATTTTTTTTTTAATTTTCCTTAATAACATGTTTCTTCATTAATTATATATATATTTTAAATAAAATACGTCCGCGTATGTAAGCATAAGTGAATAATTAATTGCATTATCACCAATTATTATCTTTATGGCTTAAGACAAGTGTACTGCAGAACTGCTGCACATTTGCTTTGGTTTTAAAAATTGCACATTTATCCTTCAACAAAAATTTATGTACGTAGTTCTGTAGAATGTTTAGAGAAATTAAAAAGAAAAATTTAAAATCTTTTGCCGCATAAGTGATTGTTTTCAGTAACACAATAATTTGGAGGGCATACATATATAATCCTCTAATCATTTAAATATGTTTTCAAAACTTTATCTTTGGTTTTCAAAATGCTTCTGCTCCTTTTGAAAGTTTTATGCAAAGTTGTAAGAAAAATTGCAAGTTTTAATTTCTACTCGTATTTTTACACATACGGGAGCGGTCGCAAACTAGCGGACCTGACGTTTAGATGTCGCACGTCTTTGCGAGGTTTGAGGTAACCATAATCAAACAGCAACATACTATGATTGAATTATATGGTTGCAGCCAAATCATATTATTGTTAATAGAAAAAAACTTTAACAATATTATTATCTGAATTAATTATAATATTATCTGAGTTAATTATATTATAATCTTAGTATTGTAAATATGACAACACTATTGTTAGGTGTGACTAAAATATAATTGAGACTCACCATACAATGTTCTAATATTATATTAATATTGTTAAATACGACCACAGTATTATTTAATATAATAATACTATTATATTTTTTAATCATATATTTATTGTAGAAACAGCTGTGCGTTAAATTCGAAATAAAAATAAATTAATATTGTTGAAATAAATTGTATATATAGAAATGTATACTTACACGACATACAGCCATGTCTGTATAAAAAGGTACACAAATGTTTATATATTTTTAATGATCTACCCTTTTGTTTATACTTTATTTATTTATTCATTTATTTAAGACCACCCGTGCACTTCCGATAGCTTACAAACGAAATACTGAACTGACAGATGTTTCTGAAAAAGATTTTTTTTTAACTTAACATAGTATGGTTTTGGAAAACATTATATTGTTATTTACATCATATTATTTTCAAATAATAATACAAATTATGTTGTAGTCATAAATTAAAAAAAAAAAACTATATTGTTAAACTCTAACCATACCACACTTTTATATGTATGTGATAATGTAATTATTAAATTCAAACATTACTCTGTTTATCGTAACGAAATAAATGTTTAAAATAACAATAACTAGTTTTCGACGACCAAACATTTGTTTCAGAGAACACAATATTGTTTTCTCAACCATTCTACAACCATGTCTTTTCTTTGCGTGCGGCAGTGGTCATTCAAAAGGTATCAGTGCAACCAATACTAAAGGCGAGAAGTCTGTGTTTCTTTCGTCTAAGTTTAAACGAAGCCATTATGAGATATAGGGACGAACACTGAACTGAACGACGAATTGAAAAGTTCAAGCCAGAAACGGTTGAGAAACTCTATTACTTGTTATTGGATGAGAGCAAAAAAAAAACGATGTCGTAAGGATGTTTCCATAGTGTTTGATGATGTTTCACCACAATAAAGTCGAGGTGCTATATAGTTTTGTAATTGCGGATGAGATATGTATGTGTCCGCCACTTCACATCTGAGACAAAGCAACAATCAAAACAAGGGACTGGAATGTAGGAAAAGTAGCGTTTATGGCGTCTGTTTTTTGGTTAATTTTTATTGATAATCTTTAAAAAGTAGAAAATAAACAACGACGAGTATTATGCCAATTTTGGGCGGCATTTAACTGATGATATTAAGGCAAAAATAAAGTCTTGATCCAGCAAGAAAATTAGCCAATTCATTCACATCAACTACTGCGATGGCCAAAATCAATGAATCAAAGTTTGAATTGGTTTATCACGCACCTTATTCGCCAGACTTAGCTGCTTTGGACTATTTTCTATTAAAAAAAAAATATTCCATGGTAAAAGATTTACCAACAGTAAGGAGTAGAGTTTCACTGTGTGTAAATTTTTATGTCATGGAGATATAACCATATACGGACACCACTACGTGATAAAAGACCAAAAAAAAAGACCCGTGTCACCCGGTTTTTCCCCAAATCATGCGCTTTTTTATCGGCCCCCAAAAAGGTTTGGGGTCTTGGTGTCATTTTTGCCTTTTCTCAGGCCCAAAGTTGTAGCTCTTGTGATAAAGAACAAAAATTATGAACATGTAAAATCAAAAAAACTCCATCTTCAAGATCAAAATCGCAAAAAAAAAAATTTTAAAACTCCACAGTTTTATCTTTTTTCCCCTGTTCAGGTCCATAGTTAGCAAACCCTTCAAAATTCAAGGGAACAATCCACTACAAAAATGTACCTAAGATTTCAATAAACAACTTTTTAGAATACATAAAATTGCCAGGAATGATTCTTAATACCGTTTAAGTAGCGCTTAGGTAGCCGCAAAAGTGAAAAATTGATATCGGTCCGTTTTGGGATCACCCTCGTATGTACATCTCATTCAAGTTCAATCCGCAATTAGTCTTCTGTTTCAGCCTTGAGAATCGCACTAAATAAATTTTATTCGATTTCATATCATGTTTGTTCAAAAACATATGGTATGCAAGTTAATTTATGTTAAATTTTAAAAAACAACTCGGCTATACTCTTTTTTTTAACAGTCAATAAACTAACGCTTATTATTTACGAGTTTATGTAAATCTTAACAATAAACACGTCGTAAATGATTTGTTCCACAAGTTGAATTTTCAAGCTGTTTTTATTACAGAAAATAAATTATGCTAAACGGTGGCTAAACATTGATTAGTTAATTTAATATTGAATATTTGTATATTGTTTTTTTTTTTTTGACTTGGCATTAAATTACACTTAACAAATTATGTGCCACACCGACTAATATGCTTGATTTAAAATCATGTTTATCAAAATTTCGAGATTTTCTACTAAAATAAATAGAAAATAAAAAATGTAAAGATTGTATAATTATTTGGGGGATTCAAACGTTAGTCATAAGGGTTATATTGTCATAATAAAAAATTTGTTGCTTAAATATAATTGTTTTTGCTTTCAAACAAAATTTCTAGAACATTATGATAATATGACCTTTATAAATAAATAAATTTTATTGCTTAGTTCTCTCCAAAAAGATGCAGTAAATTCATTTTTGAGTATACAACATAAATATAAAATGTATGTAAGTGTAAAAATCCGGAAAAAGATGTGTGTTTAGCGTTTGTATTTTGTTTTTAGGCATCTGAACAGTAATTTCGAACTATTTGTTCTCATTTATTAATATAGCCCAAATGAGTCCACGTGAAAGATACATTTTTAATCAAATCGTATTTAGTTTTTTTTAGTCACGAGTGATAGAAATAAATATGTGCGCATGTATATTAATGAACAATTTTCTCTATTCTTCAGTTATAGTTATGTTTCTCTCTTACTACAGCGAGATAAGGTGTAAGCAGATAAAAATAATAATGAGTTAAATATGGAGCAAGTGTCTTTCAGGCTGAAATACTGGCCATAGGAGACACATGCTCAGGCACAGTAAACTATACGAAAGAAGTCCTCGGGGGAAATCAGAACTTCTGAGGCTAAGATCATTTGAAACCTTCTCAATTTTAGCATTTGTTAATGCACTTATATTCCCAAATTATAATTTTACTTATTCAGTAAAATAGTTTATATTAAAAATTCATTGAAATTGATTATTGAGGCGTTAAGTTAATAAATTTAGAAATGTGCTTTCCAAAATTGTTAGTCCAATCAACATGATAGTTATCTGCGTTCTTGCACAAAAGTAAGTTCATCGTCAATGAGCGGGCCGACTACTAGCTGGATGTGCTATGGACGCCTCTAATGCACTGGCATCATTAAAAATGATATATTCAAAATATATCAGAAAGCTGAAGATAGATGGAAGAACGATGGGAAAGGCTTAGAGCAAAGAAAATAAGGCATTGCCTCCACGCGGAAAAAAATAGTAAGTAAGAACATGAAAACCATTTGGTCACGGCATTAACTGACCACTAAGCGTTTCCCAATTTATGAATTTTTGTCATGGAAACTGCAAAAGTGTGCACCCCTTGCATTGTCCTGATAGAAAAGAATTTGTTCTAAGACAAATGCTGTCACTTTTTCTTCAAACCCTCATACACAGAAGCATTTCATATTAAAATTTTCGAAAGCAACAATTTTGCTTTATATTTATTTTATGTTAATTGAACATAATTTACATTAGTTTTCAAAGAACTTGCTTCCCTTTATAATAACTTTATTCCATGTTGATTTAACATTCCAGTACTGCTTAAATAAAATGAAGACTCACGTTGAATCAAAATTATTCCAAGTTGAGAAAAACGTGAGTCGTATACTGATTTTTTATTTTATTTTTGTTTTAATATTTAAGTTACGTGAATGTGTGTATTGACGCAGGCATCAGTACAGTATGTGTATAGTTGGTTTTCTCGGCTAAGATTTTAACTCGAACTCATCGTGTAGCAGTCAATGCGTTTACTGCTGCAGCCACAATAAACTTAGCTTTTATTTCGTTACACAGCAAATAAATACCATCGTGAACTAAATTTACAATCAAGATGATTTAATTGATCATTTAAAGTTAAAAAAGTCAAACGGAAAAGCTATTTTGAAGGTCGCCATTACCTTGGCATTCTGTAGCATTCCTTGGCGCCCATTTATCTCGTAAAACCCACTGTTTTGACTTCTCTTTGGTCGTTGTTGAGTTTTGTTGGATCCTCGTTTCATCCACGATAGCGAAACGCCAAACTTATAAAATATTTATATCCCTTTAGTCTAGGCATATTTATATCGGCTTTAACTCCCCCAGTTCCCTTGGAAAATTCGCTCTTGCAATGTCAAAAAATGTATTAAAAAATTTAAGTTGCCATCTAAAAGAGATTCAAATTAACTACAAGCGACAAAAATAATCATCTGGTGGCAAAGTAAGGCATTCAATATCGCCAGCTTCCCGAGCTTTTGAGGCCACCTAGTACTAATTCGACTTCCCTTGAGTTTTGTACGAAAAGCTTTTACTTCCGGTTGCATGTATTTCTGGCTAAAATATTTTGCAAATTAAATTTATTTTCAAAAACAAACCACTGTAAACTAAATCTATGTATGAATGTATACATTTGATGAGTAATTTCCCCTCAGTTTTTATTTGCTTTTTCTTTTAAATATTTGTATTACAAACAAGCACAGGCATTTATTTATAAAATATCTATACGAGAATTGCTTTACAATGCATTAATATTTTTGTGTTTTCTTAAGAATGTGTTCTTTTGGCAAATTCTTGTGTTCATTTATTTTTTCTATTGAAAAAATGTTCATAAATAAATTCAACCAGAAAAAAAGTTGACGGGCAAAAATGCATGAAAAGGATTAATAATAATGGACATTCCATCATTTTGAGTGGAAGTAACGAGTGTGTTGGTGTTATAAATCATAATGAAGAAAAAAAATTTAGAAAGAATTTTCAAACGAATAGCTGAAAAAATTAAAATATATACATACATACACACGTATAATAAAAATCAGTCACATACGCAAGACAACTGAGATTCTGCCTGATCAGACTATTTCCCAAACAAGGAACATTTTGCAGCAGCGAATACAACTTTTTGTATTTTTGCCAAGAACAAAATGCATTCTTATTTTAAATTTAAAAAGAAAAATATCTACTTGAGAACAAAATTTAAAGTGAGTTTAAATAAAATTAATAATTTATTTTACAAATTGGAACCAATTACCGATGCAAATGTTTATGATGAAAAAATTGATTAAATGTAAAAAGTTTGGTGAATTTAATAGGGGAAAAAATTATTTAACAAAATTGGTTGCTTATTTTTTTTTAAAGAGAAGTAACACTCAGGCAATGAACGCCTACTACTATTAATAGTTGTTACCTTTTTTAGGAAAGGGATAGTGATAGATAAGGCAGGTGGTGAAGCTCTTTCTTTTGCAGCTCTGTTTTTTTAATAATGCAGTATTGCAGCGCCTCTGGCGTCAATGAGGCATATTAAGTTTTGATGATGTACTTAGTAGCCAATTTATAGGTTATTTTAAGGAGGGCGCTCTGATATAATATTATGATTAGGACTTGCTGAAGCAGGAGTAGTTCAGTGACCAGTGTCTATGCTTTCATCGCTTGAACTTTCCTACAGCAACCGATAATAAGAGACACTAATGCACATAATTATTTACGGGATTATTATTTTATTTGGAGGATTATGTATACATATAAATAAAATTGAAAAGTCTGTTTGTAAAGCCAAAATAACAGGCTGTTTACTGAATGCATATGGAAGTATATTCGATACTTATGTATAAAATAAAAACTGTTTTACAATATTTTTGTCTGTCTTTCTAGTTGTCTGCTTGCTCGTTCCAGCTAATATCCAGAACGGCTAGACCGATTTTAACGGGACATTCACTGACATAAAAGTAATGTTATAGACGTAACTGAGGCTGGTTTCGGAGTCATCGATTTGGGTACAGGTTACACTTAAAATAACGTGCATAGTCAAGCGTGATAAGATCATATAAAAAATATTAGCTATCCCTTATCTGGAGAGCTACTTCCTATCATTGAATATTAATCTGTAAATTTATTTACTATTAATACATAAAAATAAAATAAATAAAATTTAGTTATTTTATATTGCAGGTGACAGTCCTTAAAATTGTGGTATTATAATTTGAATATTATTTTTATATTTTAAAAAAATATTTCTGTAATCAACTGAAAATCAAATAAAAAATCAATTAAAAATGTAAATGAGTCAATTAGACTTGTAATTAATTAAATGTTCAAACAAAAGTTTAATTGACTTAAAAATATGTTTAAATTATTTTTGGTTTTATTTTTAATTAAAGTTGTTGCCCAGCAAAAAATTATCGACACTTAGAAGCACTAAAAGCTGTTAGTAGCAATACGTTGCATCTCTAGAAGCACTAACGTAAGCGAGACCATTAAAATATGTTCTACGTTCGTACACGAACAGTACACAATTATATATGTATGTGTATAGTACAGGCATACGTTTGGTGGATGATTTAGTGCTATTGCTTCTAAGTGGCTCATCGCGAACAAAAATCATGCATTATAAAAGCGCAATTGCAAGCAGTGATGCTATTTTGGTGCGTTTCGGGTATTTTTTGGTGCTTTTTGCCTCTTCATAAACGCGAAATTTTGGCTAATACCCTTTTTTAAAAAGCGGGTATTTACAGTGCTTTTAACAATTTCTTACAGTGCTTTTGGTGCTTTTTTGTCAAATAAAAATATTTTTAATTCACAAAACTAAAACACTTTTAAGCACTAATATCAGCATATTTTAACTGAGGCTTCTTAAATTGATTTTAATGACAATAACGGAAACTAGTTAAAAACAATTTAGAAAACTTTTCATAATTGGGATTAAAAAATTTAATTTTTTTTTTGCAAAATAAAAAACGGAAGTAACTGGAAAGTTCCACATAATTCTCTGCATAATAATTGATTGAAAGTAGTATGCAATAAGCATTTGTTAAAGCTTACACAAATATTTAATAATACTATAGGGTGGTTTAATTTTAATTGCCGATTTCGGCTGTTAATTTGTAAGTGCAAAGTAAATCAAAATGTTCACGTTTACAACAAAATTTAGGTAAATTTGTATTCAACGCACAAGAGTGGTTAAATTTTAAGGGCCGATTTCGATTGAAAGCATGAGGTTATCATTAGCAGTCAGTTGTTTTAGACAACTGGTAGCCAACCCCCAATTTTTTCATATCGTATTGACGTGCTATCAATGTTGACAACTGGAATAAGGGTGAATATCGCAAACACAAAAACTTTTAAATTAAGAGTACTCAAGAAAAGAGTGACGCTTTTAATGTATTCTTTATGTGTAAATGATTTTTCAGTAACATACATATCTTAATCTAAGCCTAAGGCTGGGGTCACACGATTTGCACAATATACCAATTTTGGTCGGCTCACTGAAATAAATTCATAAGTAACAAAGTAAATTTGCATTCTTTCTCAACTAATTGAAATATAATTTCATAACTGCACCACACTGCATTAGTAATAAAGCCGTACAGACTTATTCAAGAATTAATTAAGTAATAATGTCATTTTGGCTCATTTCTTATGACTCTATCGCAGTGAGCCGACGAAAATTGGTACATTGTGCCTTATGCCTCGCCTACTATTGTATGTATGTATGTATGTGTATATGCTACTATATTAATTGACTCCTGGTTTTTTTTTTATTATTTGTTTCTACATACTTATTTTTATTAAATTAATCAAGATTTTGTTTTAATTAATATGTTAATAAATTCTGTTATTACATCTCAAATACTTTGTTTATTTTTAAGCAAAAAATTTAAATTATATTTTGAGCTTTTACACTCTAAACTCTCTTTTTTAAATAGCTTAATGTATTAAAATTTAAAAAAAAAATATTTTCGTGCTTTTTTACCCTCTTTTTCGTATTTTTTTTCGCTTTTTACCCTTTTTGCAACAGCTTAATGTGCTTTTGATCTTCGTAGAGATACCAACACTGATTGCAAGTGATTCCGTTTCAGGGTCACCCTTACAAAAATGCTTCCAGCAAGCAAAATTTTTTGCTAGGTGATTGCAGGAATATTATTTTCTGTGTAAACAAGAATAAGGCCAGATGACTAGGACTATGGAGAAGAGCATCCCTATCATGAGAGTTGTTGAATGTTATGTGGACTACTTGAAAAACATAATGTATAACTGGATTAAAATTTATGGAATAGCAGTGAAGATAGTGATATTTTCTACACTAAGTAATTATTAATAAATAGTCGTATGTATGGAAAACTATTTCCGCAAGTCTTTAAATTGTGTGTTACTTTGCAAATAAACTGCGTATTTTAAATAAAAATCTAGAGAAATGAAATCAATAGTCATTACAAATAGTACTAGAAACAAAGGCGATTGCAAGACGGTTGGACATATCGGGGTACAGTCAAACAGACTGGCATACATTAAGCTCGAAATTTAAAAACCCGGATAAATTTGAATTTTATTTAATTAAAATGAAGCAAAAATTTTTTTAACTAGTTTATAAATAGCGAAGGCCTGATTGAACAAATATATAAAAATAATTCAAATACTAACGAAGTGATAACCGGCTCCCTTGCTTGAAGTTGCTTAATTAATAAAAAAAATTAAAAAACACAGCAAAAATTTCAAATATCTAGAGACAAGAAAAATTAAAAAATACAGAACATTGACTCGCAAAAAAATAAAGTTATTAGTCTTTTAATAAATTCTACCAACTGAACAAATATTTTTTGTTAGAGAGAATTTGGCAGATGATTTTGGTTCTCTAAGCTAGTATATAAGGTAAAAAAAAATTTTTTTCGAAAGTACAGAAATGTGAGCTTTTAATGAGAGCTCGTGTCGCCTCAGTCTTAGCAAGAAAATTTTAATAATAAATACTTTTATTTTCGGTGGATTATTTTGCAAGATTCATAGCAATTTTATTAGAATTATAGGCTACGGAGCACCTTTTTAAATGACTTCAAAATAATCAATAATTATTTTGCATTCATATGTCAATACACTCTTTTCTTCTTACAGCATCTAGATTATCTGATTTTCATCGATTAGCTTTGACATCAAAGAAATGTTTAATTGTTAAACAAATGCTTAAGTTCACTGCACTTCATGTGTGCTCATTTTATTAGTACATATTTTATTTTTAAAACAAAATTATTGTTATCAAACTTTATCAAATTCCATTGTCTGTCTCAAAATATAAAAAGAAACATTTCAACACACGTATAAAGTAATTGAATGTTCCATTCGTTAGGTTAGCAGAAATTTTTATTTGGTTATAGAACGTGATTCTAATAACTAAATAAGACCAAGAAACAAAAAACAAGCTCATTACTTTTATTAAACTATTAACTGAATTCCTGATAAAATATCTAGAATTTGGGAAAGTTTTTAAGCGAAATTGAATTGAAATCATTTCTAAATCAAAGTCAAAAGATCGAATAATTTTTCTATTTCTTATTTTGTTTTTAAACATGTAAATTGTGACTAGTTAAAATAATATTATGGAATAATTAATAATATGACGAGGCAGTTTTTAGAACAAATTGCGTTTTCAACATTTCGTTTCATTTAATTTCATCATGATATTTGCATGTATTTTATGTCGCCCCGATTTATCCAGGTACTTTTACTTATTGATCTAGAACAAATTTTTTACGAGTGCGACCCCAAAACTAGCCTACATGGTGAATAGATGCCGGCAGTATTTTGAAAAATAAAAACAAGTTTAAGGAAAATAAAAGAGTAATAAAAAATTATGTAATTTCAAATTTGCTGTGTTTTCTTTAAATTGCTTATCTAATTTTTCGACCTTTTTTTACATGTTCAATGAAACTATTTTTTAAGCTTTAGGTCAGTAAATTTTATATATTTTTAGTTTTATATCGATATTTTGTTAACCTTTGGATAACTTTTTCAGTATTATATTTATTTTATTTTTTGGTAATTAGTTTTTGTCTTTTTTCCTAATTACCAAAAAATAAAATAAATATAATCCTGAAGAAGTTAACCAAAGGTTAACAAAATATCGATATAAAACTAAAAAAATATAAAATTTACTGACCTAAAGCTTAAAAAATAGTTTCATTGTGTTTTCTTTATTAGATCGACTAGTTTTGTGACCGCTCTCGTATAATTTTGAACTTCGTTCATAATTTGGAGGTTGCAAACTGCAATTATCTGACGTATGAGCAATAAAATTTTATTATTTATTTACACACTCTCACACAATGATCATACGCTTGCGAAACCATCTTTAATGGTATCAAATAATTAGAATATAAACACCAGAGCAAAAAATAAAATAACCAAAGGAAAAACAACTCTTATTGATACGTACATACATACATACATATATTTTTGCTTCTTGCCAAGTATGCCATGGAATATTCCAATGCGACTGTAAAATTTATTTTAAAAACACAAACATGTGTGTATGTGTATGTGTACGACAAATGACAATTGCATATATTAATTATAGATACACTGTTGTTGCCAGTCACAATAAATAAACATGCATGCAGGCATTCCTTAAAAAAAAAACACAAACACACATAGAACCGCACACGTACTCACTAGGAGGTAAAGAGAGTGTAACTAATATTGTAAGAAGGAACAGACAGTTCCACTCACATACATATGTACATACATGCCCAGGTTAAATATTTCAAGCAGAAATGCTAAGAAAGATTAGCGAAATGAGATAGACATTTACGCAAACACACACCCACACACACACACATCGCTATGCACTCTGGCTTGTTTGTATTTTGATTATAACGGTGTTTACTTGAAAAACTGATGAAAGTTTTTTTTCCCATGCATACATACACATGGTGAATATGCATTAAGTACACAGACGTTAAACCATATCACACATTGCCACATACACACATACATACTACAAGAAATACAAATATGTACTATATCATTGCACAGATACATCTATTTGCACTAGTCTTGCGTGTTTTTTGGTTCTGGTATGAACAAATATGTTATTTATCGTTTTCTGTTACTAGTTGTAAATGTTGATTTTTTAAACAATTATTGTATGGTTGGCCAATGAGCAAATGAAAACAACACATTTATTTTTTTTTTGTTTTTCTAAGGCAAATAAGATACATAAAACTGCTTTTAACATAAGTGCCTTATTATGTGTTGAGAAAAAATATAATTGGCTGATGAATGAATGAATGAAAGCAAAATTGCACATACATATGTAAGTAAATGATACATGTAGATGAAACACATGCATTTGTATTTACTCTCAGAGCAAAATTGTCTCTTTCTCTCTCTATACTTTGGCTGCGCCACAAAATAACATAACGAACGTCCTCACATCATGTATTTGTTTCAATAGTGGTTTTTTCATATATTTGTATTACAATATGTATTTTTTGAGCAAAAAACAGATCAAACAGTTGCTCAGCAGCAATACAATAAGCAATTGTTATTTGTTTTTAATTGTATTTTAATTTGGAAAAGCACGCACACACAATAACTCTTATACTAGTTCTGTCCCTCACATTACAATTATATGGTACATACCATGGTATATTTGTTTTGGCTATACAAACGAGTATACAAATGCAACCCTTTAACATGCGTATGTATCTTGTAATATTTATGTTTCGAAAGCAGAGTTTTCAAGGAATTCCTTGTAAAAATTCCTTATTTATTCATGTTGAATTGGCAAACAAAACAAAAGAAATTCATGATTTTTTTTTATTTCGTCACAACGAAATCATACCCAGCAAAAGAAAAAATCATAAAAATAAAATGATCTGTCATATGCTTAAAACTTTCCTAAATCCGGTTAAAATCGTCATTATTGAAATAATGTAAATTAAAATCCAAAGGCTTTAAATTAAGGGAACATGCACTCGTGCAATATTGACTTATAAATTTTTAGAGCAACGCTCTTAATGCCAGACACACGAGCTAGGACGTGATTATCGTAACAAAAATAATCGGCACTATTACAGTTATAAATTTATTTTTGTTTTGATTTCTTTGTTTATTTTTTATTTTTCCGTGTGCGTAAGCAAGAACTGCCAGATGACTTACTAATAAGAACTTAAAAAACAGGGGTGCTAAGTCTGCGTTTACATGTGGAAATATGTACGCATACAAATATTTGCGACGAATTTATTTTGTTTTATAAATAATAACAAAATAAATTAATTTTATGAATATTAACCTCCTTATGCAAAAAATATTTTACTTTAGCTTTAAAGTTCATATTAGTTGCCAAGCACTTTAAGTCTAACATATCTTTGTTAAGAAATCGTATGCAAAAGACAACTTTAATTATTTTGTTATTTAATAATAAATACTGGTAACAGCACCGTGTTCAACAAACACTTCACAGCTTATGATGTACAAAATCGAATACAATTTCATTCGGATATTCAAATAATTTTTTATTTTATTAAATAAATTTTTATTATCTTGAAGTAGAGCGACTTAATTTAAAAAATATGAGCTTCTGGCATGGTAGGAAAACATATAAACATTTCTATGAAGTAAAAGTAAAAATATATGAAAAATTATCATAATTTGTTTTATTCGAATGAAATGAGTATATGAATATCTATTTTATTTGGATTCGTTTTGATTGTATGTACTCGTACAGCACTAAAACATTTTTGTATAATTATATTTATTTTAATATTTTTTATGGATTTTGCTATGTATTTCGAATCAGTTGGATAATTTGGCGATGTTTTCCATCACATGACAGAAATAATAAATTTAAGATAAAAGCTAGCACTTCCAGCTTCATTTTCAAAAATAAAATGAACCAATATGTGTTGTATTAATAAAAGTATTTCAGGTAAAAAATACACATTTTGGATATATCAACTTAAAGTAGTCTTAACAAACGTGAGGGCCTTCTTTAGAATTTTGATATAATAATTTTTTTAGAATACAACTTTACTTAACATTGCTTGACAAAGCTTTGTAAAGTTTTTTTGCACACAACTCTAAATAAATAGTCTTACAAATACAAATAATTTTATTACATTGTTATTTAACACATTAAATTTGTTTTATATATATCTAATTAGCATAGCTCTACCGGGTGTCCTGAGAAACCTCTCTTATTTTTTTTACTCAGAAATAATTATTAATAGTGCTTAAGGTAAGTATTTTTCAATTCATATAGAAGGAAATGTTTTAGTTAAATAAAGTGATTTTCTAAAGAAGAAGAGAAAAATTAAACTAGACTTTTAGGCGGAGAGAAATATCGACATTTTTTTGTGCAGCTACACACTTCATCAGCACCCATGTCTATCTTTTTGGGCTGAGATTGTTGTTAACAGCAGCTAATTAATATGAATTTTTAATGAAATTGAATACGAGAAATGATTATTACATTATGTATACCATTATTGATTAAGCATTGATTATCATTTTCTATTTTTCCATTTTTTTTCAGGTTAGCAAGTATGTTTAACTCTAATTGCTTATATTTTACGATCATCACATTTTTTTTACTTCAAAAGGACAATTTAAATCAGAGAAAAGGCATTGGTTAATTTAAGTGAGGGGCAATCTATTTAAATTCCCACATTAAGTTTTTTCCCCGTAGAAACACATGACCTACAATGACACGATGGTGTAAAAAAAAATAAATATTATACCTAAGCCTAATGAGTTCGCAATCACGTGAACCCGTCATGCATCCCATTTTTGTATTATTTTTTTTACTTTGAATATCTTTATAAATAACATATGCGTATAAAAATATTTTATTTAAGTGAATCTAAATTATTTTTAACTTTTTAGTGCTAATTTTTGATATCGGTTTAATTTGTTTAATTTTACTTTAAAATTTTTAGTACGAAGTTTATATTTTACGAGGCGATTAGGCGTCACTTTCAGAGCTTAAGGTTTATGCCAAGTTTCATAAAAATTGGTTAAGTACAAGCACGTAAAATATAATATTAATCATTGATGGGCATGGCCCACCCACTTCCTTAAGCATAAAATTATGTCATTCTAAGAGCAAAAGCTCTTTGCACAGTTTCGTGGGAATTGAATAAGTATAAGTACACACAATTTAATACCAAGCTTTCATAGGCGTAGTCCCGCCCACTTTTTTGTACACAAGATCAAGTATTTTCCAGAGTTCAAGGTGCATGCCAAATTCCCTAAAAATCGATAAAGCAGAAGCACGTGAAATAAAATATTTAATTTTAAGGGGCTTAGCTCCGCCCATTTTATTAAATGAAAGATTGTGTCTTTTTAGGAGCTCAAGATCTATGCCAAGTTTCGTAAAAATTTATTCAGTACAAGCACGTGAAATGTAGTATTGAAATTTAATAGATTGTGTCTTTTTTTAATACAGTTATCATGCATGTTTAAACGATTAAAATACGTATTAATTTTTTTTTTTTTTTTTTATCAAAATGTCGTAAAGCAGCTCTGGGCGAGTCAACATCACGCGTCGTTGGCAATTATTTCTTAAATGCAACCAAGCCACTGTTGTTTATTGGCCTTCGAGAGTTTTGCGTCTCACTCGCACTTGTTAACGGTTACCGCAACTAACTGTATCGCTTACAGTTAGTTTTTTGTGGAATTTTCCATTATCAAGTGCAAGCAGTTTTAATAAGATTTAACTAGTGGATACCATAAAAAACTCTAGGAGTGGATCTTGGAAACTCCTACTTCCTATACGAAGATATAGGTCGTTCGCAGTAACTGAAGGAAGCTTCTACACGTGGGATACCCTGGCGTTTTGTCATTTTTGTTCCATTTGGAACACAGAATACAACAACAAGAACAAAATGTCTATAGTAACGACTTTAACAGGAATAGAGAAAATTAACTCAAGAAATCCTTTTTTTATATTCAAGTTCAATATTTTTCAACTCTTCTTTTTGGCAATAAAATTGTTTTTATTAATTAATGTGATTTTCTCAACAAAGACAATAAACTTTGAATTATATTGTTTAGTTAAATTTTCAGTGCTACCGCGCGCATACTGCCGGAATCGGTGTGCTTATCAACCAAATCTGACGTTCCAAATTAAGGCATGATAGTTCTTGTAACGTTTTTTCTTAATCATATTAAAAATGGTAACTGGCAACTATTTTATATATGAACCATTATCTATTCAATTAGAAGTGATTTTACTCTTTAAAGGTCTGTTAAAATAATTTACAAGTAAATATATAGAAAGAAACTTTACATCGAGGCAGACATATAGACAAACACACAGACACACACACACACACACTCACACACAAGCATTTACAATTACATACTATTATATACTTTAAAATGTATACAAGAAATAAACAAGTAGGTTTTTTTTTAATACGACTTCAATCTGAAACCAAAACAATTTTGATGTGAACGTACAATGAATACTAAATAAATAAATAACAAGTTAAAAATAAAATAAAAAAAAAATTGAAAAAAAAACAAAATCATACTGATAAAAATATCAGTTAAGCAGCGTGAGAATAACAAGATTTTCAACAATTCATGCTGAATGTTAAAAAAATGATTCTGAACTTCTTAATAGAGAAAAGCACCAGCCTATTATTAAATATTCACGTTTTTTTCTTTTGAGATTCTTTGGAAGCTAATCCTTATTCATGGAAATAACATTCTAATAAAAAGAAACGTTCGTGCAAAAACTATGAATTAATATTATTTTATTTTTTATAACAAGTTTTGCCCAAAAATATTTAAATATATATATATATTATACAAAAAATAATTTGTGTTTGAATAATTGCAAACCACCCATATAAGCCAACACCAATTTTTATATTCTTTTATTTTATTACCTTTTACTGCTGTTGGTTAATCTAAAAATAAATCTGTTAATTTATTTGTTTCTCTTTCTGAAAGCAAACAGAATTAAAATAAGAATACAAGTAAGATTTTTTTGTTTTAAAACATACGAACAATATTTCTTATTTGTCAGTACAATTTGCACAAGAAAAAAAAATAAACTAATTTCGAAATAGTTATAAAACATTACGAGAAAAAAAAACAAACAGCTTAAGTCTTTGTACAAATCAATAAAGCCACTTAACCACGGAAATATGCAAACTTTATTTGGCAACTTGTTTCATCCAAAAATAGCAACTGTATGTGTGTATGTGTGTGTGTGTGTGAGTGTGTGTGTATTGCATTTAAAAGACAAATTTGTTTTACCAAACAAAAAATATATAAAAATCTCTAAAACATCATGCGATAAAAAAAAAAATTAAAATTAAATACAAATAAGCAGCAGTAGAATAAGACGAATTTTTTACACCCTCGTTTTCTTGAAGCCACAAATGAAATTAATAAATTAAATAATTAAATAAGCCAATAGTATTTCCACAAAAAATCTGCTTTCGTTTCTGGAAAAAATTAATTTTTCGCATTTGTAAGACATCAGTGACAAACTTTGCTTAGTGAAAAATTTAACAATTGAGTGTAGGGTAAATAATGATTTGCTAAATAACTCTGCGTTGGCTTGGGTTTTATTTTTTGCGAATTAGCTTTGAATTTAACAAGTTGCTTCTCATTTAAAGATTTAATTTTATACAATTTAATAATAAAATTTTATAACTCTTTTTTTTAGTGATCAAAACCTTTAAATTTTTCTCCTAAATAGATTGTATATGTATGTACAGATATGTATGTTTGTTTGTGGTTTTTAGGAAAAATGCGGGGAGTCCCGGCTAAAATAAAATTAATATTTGGGCAATTATTTAGATTTCGGCAATTGTTAGATGAACTATTGCGCATTTTATTGCTGAAAATAACAGGATTTGTTTCTTATAATTACTTACATGTAGACAAAAGAACAATTTAAATCATAGAAAAGGCATTGGTTAATTTAAATGATGGGCAATTTATTTGAATTCCCACATTAATTTTTCCCCGTAGAAACAAATGACCTACAATGACACGCTAGTGTAAAAATAAAGAAATTGTCCCTTAAGCCGAAGCGGCTCTGGGTCCATGCAAGGAGCAGCATAGGCTATCTTGGCCAGTTCATCCACTTTCTCATTCCCTGCATGACCGCTGTGGACAGGCATCCAATAGCACAGCATACATCCAGCAATATAAAGATGTATCTGTATGCCTGACTTTGGTATAAACACCGAAACACTCTTATTTTCCTCATTAACCATTCAACCTAACCTAACTCAGCCTAAATGTTTGTTATTTGAAATAGGGTTTGACTGAAATCATTCAAATGATTCAAATCTTTATGATTTTTAATTCAAAACTGTGCGTTTTTTCTTAAGTTTATTTGTTTATACTTATAAAAGTAATCCTTGGTAATAATGCTGATTAAGGCGATAAAATTAATTGAGATATCGGTCGAAATTTCTATTTGAAATTCCAAGGGAATTTCTTTCGATATCAAAGTCTGTGATTGGCTGACTTATGCTATAAATTTTAAAGACTTATATATTGAATCTCGCGCCTGCAAGATTCTATTTGTAAATATTATGCAATCTAAAAACACCGGAACTATCGCACAGTGGCGTGGCTTCATTCATATATGTGAAAATAATATAAGCATGGGGTGGATTCATACATGTCCAAGATCATTGAAAGTTGTCATCATATTGGCTAAATTAAGAAAATAAATGCAAAAAAAAAATGGCAACTCCTGCCATCTACCGCCCATTCAAATCTAATCTAGTTGGAAAGCTATGCTCTTTATGTGTGATGTCTTTATACTTAAAAGTAGAATACGAAAATAAATGAAACAAAATATTTGATTTTGATTTGTTTCGCTCTTTGAAGTGAGTGAAACAAACACTATGAGAACGATTGTTCAATTTGTTTTTCTATTGCTTTTGCGCATGACCACATATAATACATTATATTAATCGCGGCGAATTTGACATCATTATATAATATAATTTTATTGCCTTGTTATGAAATTTGTTTTAGCTAAGCAACATAGCTCTAGCCGGGTGGTCTAAGACACCTCTCTTCTTTTTTTTTTCAAATAAAATTTTTTCCATCCAAACAGAAATCTTAAAATTTCTAGAGTAAAAAAAGACGCATTCCAAGTTTCATCTAAATCGGCCACGCCCACCGCATAGCACTCATGAAATCCACACAAAATATAGATAAAAAATATTAAAAATTTCATTCATCATTCGACAAAAAATTTTAATTATTCTTCATCTGTAATTTCTTCGAATACATCGCTACATTCCAAACCCTCTTTGGATGGCTCATATCTTTAAATATGTTTATTCTTCTGCAAGGAGCAGAGGTCGTCTTTACGCTGCCCAGCAGGAAATCGAACTGACTCAATACTAGTCACATGACCGGTCATCAAGTGATAGGGACCAGTTCTAACACTTCCTATGAAGCGGACCAGTCACTTTTACATGGGGATGCCCTAGGATGGGGTTAATTGATAACAGTGAACACTTACAAACTTTTTTATTGCTACAAATGCAATGATGTTTTATTTTTAATCTGAAAATTTTTTGAGATTCGAAACGACAACCTCGTGCACACACTATCCACTGAACCACAGGTCCACTCATACATATTTCAAAAGTATAAATACCAGTTAAGCTTAGGTTAATATCTAACTATGTATACTGGTTCCAGAGTCACATTAGAGGGAGCAATTAACATTATATTTGCAATATTTATTAGGTCCATGTATTCAACCCCATCGAACATGTTCAGTGTCACTCACTGCAATACTAGATCGACTATCAATTAAATTGGCTCAATATCACGAAATTTGTGAATATGTAACAAAAAATTGTGAATATGTAACAATTTACATGATATGTCTTCTTTCACCATACACTACTCCGTACTTTTGATAGCACTCGCATTTTCTGAAGTCATAGACGAGTAAGTTTGGATCAATTGTCACCAAATTTTCTGAAGGGTATTTAATATAGACCATTGATTTACGATAAATGACAGGGTTTGCCGAAACTTTATGGAATTTAATAGAAAACATTAAACTATACTTTCGGAAACTTCAGAGAATTGGTTTTATTAATTTGAAAGAGCAGGTTGGGGGAAAAGGGGGGCTGCATAATTTTTTCCCACTGAAAATCGAATAAGGGTTAATTTTTAAAACTTCTTAAAGGTTTTATTTCCACTTTATGGCAAAATGTGAAATGCTATCAGCCTTTTTCTGAATAACATTTCCCCGGGAGTTTATTACTTATTCATTCTTTTCCCTATTTTTAAAAGTCATTTGTAAGCTTTCAGTTGAAATAAAATAATTGAAAACAAAATAGCTGTCTTCAATAATTCGAAGTTCTCCCTTAAATTTAAATTTTTTAGCTCAATATGTTTAGGATCGGTGGATTTTGTTTTTAGAAAAATATATTTAGAATTAGGATGTATAATTTATCAATATATTAAAGTCAAATGGTATAATCAAGAAAGTTATATGTACAAAGTTATGTGTACGCTGAATTGCGTGAAAATAATAAAAGTAAATAAATTCTTGCTCATTACTCTTGCATGGACTTTACTTTAATTATTCAAAAATGAAATAATAATTTTCTAAAAAAAATTATAAATCCATATTTCATATTTAAGAATTTCTACTTGGAATGTTCGTCATTCATTCTATTTTTGAAGTTAATTGGTCGAAGAAATAAGTTTCTGACACCAAAAACCCACTGTGTGTCCTATCGGGTCCTACTAAACATAACGTTTTGTTTTTACATAGTAACCCCCTGGTTCCCACAAGCCAGACAGCCTGGACTCGTGTAGAGCATTTTTATAAAAATTTATCAGAAAAATTATTGATTTACATATATTTGATATTTTTACACAAGATAATATATAAAATGCCGAATTATTTTGAATTATTTGCATTATTAACTCAAAAAACGCATTTTTTGAGTTACGACACTATATAAGTAAATGAGCGATATATATAATTTTTTTTAACCGACCCGACCATCTGGATTGTAGAAACAGCAGATAATTTTTTTATTTTTTTACGGCCTTCCAAAGCAATATTTTTTGATTTTATTGGAAATTTTATTTTATTAAATTAAATTGACAGTTTTTCGTTTTTATTTTGTTTTCAATAATTTTGCCAAATTATTAATTTTTTAATTTAATTATTTTTTTATTAGTTTGTTTACTAATTGTATTTCTAGGACTTTTCCTATTCGCTTCGTCTTACACATACAAATATTTTTCTTTTCTGAAAGCTTTCCTTTGTTTTCATACTTACACAAACTACGGTCTTCTTTTCCGTTTTCATTAAAACATTTTAATATTATTTTGTATATATTTATATTTAATAATTTATTATAGTTTTGTTAAGCCACATTCAATTGTTGTTCTAAGTTTTTGTTTTATATAATATTTTATTTCTGGTGGAATTTTGTTTAATTTTACTCAAAATTACTGGTATTGTTTGTTATACTCACAATGAATAAACTATTAATTTTAAATTTTTATGTAATTAAAACTGTTAATTAAGTAATTATTGTTGTTGGTGTTTATTTTTTGTTTTTTTTTTAAATAATAAAACAAAAAGTTAGAAAATTCTTATAGAAAAATAATGAGTTTTTATTTGTTTTCAGCAACATCACATGTTTTTTTTGGTAGTATTTCTTTCTTTTTTTTTGTTTTTGTAACTAAGTTATTATTATTTTTTAATTTAAATAATTAACTAACAGAATGTTTTTGAAGAGATTTTTACATAAAATTTATTTAAGTGCTCTTGTAATATTTTCATTTATTTTTTGTTTTACTTTACAATAATAAATTCGAGTTTAAGACAAAGACAGTTTGGTTTTTGTTTTAGAATATTTCTTTGCAAATTTATTTTGCCAATTAAAGCAACAAGAATTAGCTAATTTTTATTTTCTAAACTTTATTAGATGTTTACTAAACTGCTGCATATAAATATGTTTATACATATATGTATATTTTTAAACTGGTGTGTGTGTGTGTGTGTTTTTATAACAATATTTAATATTTTTCTGGTACTTTTGTTTTAATTGCAATTCAATGTTTTTTAAACAAAGCAAACCGATTCTAATTTTTTAAATTTTTTTTAGAGTAAAAAAAAAAGAACTTAAATAATTATAAAGCTTTTCTGTGTTAAAAGTAGTTAATTTAACGTGGTTTTCGTTTATTTGGTTTTTGTTGGATATAAGACAGTATATTTTGACATCGACAGAAAATATTCAATCGGCATTTGTATTGAAAACAAATTTTATTTTGGTTTCCAATATAAATAATCGATTGAACGTTTTCTGTAGACATCATGGATTTTTTTAGAAGAAAATAAATTAAAGTTTTACTTATTTTTATTGGTTTTGTGTTTTTTTGTTTCGTGTTAAATAAAACTAATGAGGTATTCTCTTATTTTGTTAAAATGTAAATTTTTTTATTTTAAAACCAGTTTTAGAATAAAATAGATACTTGTTTTAAAAATATGTAATATACTTTTTTTTTAAATTCCATGAATGTATTGTATTTAATATTGTTGTTATAATTGTTAAATTTTTCAATTCTTTTAGCACGCAATCGAATGAGTTTAGTAAATTGACTTTAATTACTAGTAATTTTAGTTTAGTTTTTTTTTTTTTTTTATTAAATTTATATCTCTCGTCTTCTTAAGATTCTATGTTAAAGTTTTCAATATGAAAACAGGGTTTTGTTATTAACAAACTATTTTTATTTGGCTTTTATTTATATTAAAAAATTACAACAAAGAATTTTATTTAAAATAAAAAAAAAAATATTTATAAATAGTTTGAAAATAAATTTCTATATCATAGAAAAAAAACACAAATTCTGTTTAGCACACGTTTCTCGATACAACAATATTTTGACATGAAGTTCACACAATATTTTGCAAAATTTTCATTACAGTGGGCAGGTAAGGCTAAAATTATTATCTTCAGGAGAATTTATTAAAATCTTTGAGTTTGTGTGAAACGCACACTCAAAGTCGAAGTGAAATTCTTTGTGAGGAAAATTTAGAGCAGAAATCATATGATAATGCAATCCTTCTCAAGCTGTCAAAATTAGAACACATACACTTGTTTATAAGAAAACTATTATTTCTACGCCAAAGCAGACAGCTGCACAGCTACAAGATCACTTTTGACGCTCCCCGAAAACTTAAGCTAATTTTAAATTTTGTAAAAGTCTTGGATATCATTTAAAAGAAAGAAAATCTCAAAATTTACATAAAGAAATAAATTGATTCGTTTTTAAATTTGTTCGTGTTATAAGTACATTTTAAATAAATAATTTTATTTTAGTAAATGTGAAAGTCTAAGAGCCTTTTTCACCAACTTATTTAAATATCAATTGATATTTAAAATTCAGTTTTCCATAGAAAAATTAATGATAATCAACATTTAAATATCAATTGATATTTAAATACAGTTGGTGAAATTGGCCCTAAATGGCACCACTGTAATATGTATGAATGTATTAATACTTTCAAATCAGCTGTTTATGGTGTTGTTGTCCCTCTCAATATTAATAAGCAGCTGACTACACGGCGATGTTAGCGGTCAACAGCATTTCTTGTAGTGTTATTGTGTATCCTGAAGGCAATACGGATTTATTTATCAAACACAAATTAATTTAATTAATTTTTTTTATTTGCAGTAGATTTCCAAAGCTTTTCGGTTAGTATGTAAACACTTTAGGAACCCACTAAGACATGATGGAACTGACTATTTGTAGATCATTTTTTGTTAAACATTTGGTTTCATTTATTTATTATAATTTTATTCCATATATTCCTCTATTCAAAGATTGTAGTATCGATTTTAATAAGTTTAAGAGTTAATTGTAATTTGAAGGATTTTAGAAGAAAACACAACCCGCTTATTAATAGAGGAAATCACTTTTGATGACAAATATAGCATTAATGCTACATTCTGATAAAACACAACAACAACTCATATTCCAGCAAAAAAAAATTAAAGTCATTTTTAAGGATCTACATATTCATTGCTTCCAAAGACTCCATATTAAGAATATGCACATGATTGGCAGTAAAGTATTATAAGTAAAAATCATTAGATATGATCCAAATTTGCATTATTTTCGGATTGCAAATTCTACATTTTCATGACTTCTTGGATATGTCTTTTTTACAGGACTGAAATTGAAATTTAATTTATACATGGAACACAAAACTCAATTACAGATTTAGAAGTGCAAGTGTTCGATAGGCCAAAAACAAAATCACAACAACTAAACTCCGGCTACGGTAGAGTTTCAAGGCGGACGCGCCGCCAAACACTTAAATTATGTATACATTAGCGAATGTTGAATGAAAACAGTCAAAATGTATACTGGAATAAAATTTGAATTGCAATTGTATTAATTTACCTAAATTTTTTTTATAAAATGAGTTGAATATATAAAAAAGTTAAATGCTTCTATCGCGTAGATATTTTAGCGGCGTCGTTGGTGTCAGCTTTATTTATTTATTGTTCACCTTAATATTTCAAAAGTCAACTGCTACAATAAGTTTGTTAAACGTTAAAAAACAAAGCTTTGTATCAGAGAATTATTGGAGGTATCCTTAAGTTGCTGATATGCAACGAAGCGTGAACTCCCTTACTGTTTCCTATCAATCATTTTAAATACACAAAATTCCCTTCAAATATACAAATAACATTATGTTATTTATTATTAAATTCCAGGTTGAGTAACAATTAAATAGGAACGAGGTTAAAGACCTGCCGTCATTGATTTTCTTTTTAATTATTTATTTGTGGGAGTGAATTTTTCTCTTCGAAAAAAAAACATAAATTGATTTAAATGACTTGGCCAACAGTTTTGGCCGAAACTGTTCAAATTTTGTATGCGCGTGTACATTGAATTAATAATAAACAGAATTATAAATTATTTGTTTGCTTTTAGCATTTATAGAATTTATGTTTGTATGTGGGATTGTAGATTACGAAACAAAAAGAAAAAATTAAAAAAAAAATTATTAATTTTCTGCTTGCATAAATTTTGAACAAACACATGCTAGTGAAAGACACAAGCTAAGTGGCATCTTAAAGAACGTGAAAATTGACAAGCGAAATGTTTGTGAAATTTAAAGTCATGCCCAGTGTAATTCTAGGAACACAACTGGGACGCATTGCGAATATTTGTCGCGCAATGTAAAACATATTTGTGTATAGGCGTCGGCCTAGTCGCCATATCCGGGGAATTCTTCACTACATTTATTTCTAGAACAATTACGTCTGTTTTCAGAATGTATAATAAAGAGTTAATATGGCCTTTAACAGCAAGTTCTTCATACAAAACTTGCCGTTAAAGTCCTTGTTAGCTTTTAATTGTACATTGTGACAAGGGAAGTTAGTTTGTTTATGATTCGATTAGGCTGAAATTCATATCTGTCTGTAAGCCAAATTACATGTGGTAATGACATTTTTTTCTCTCTTTGCATGGACATTAAACAATTTTATCAATTTTAACAACTATTGTTTTTTTTCGCCGTTATTGTGCTTAAAGGCTCAATCAGAGGTGACATAACCATAGCCACAGAGAGCAGCCGTTCGAATCAAACTAATGGGCAACACTGTATTCGATTATACGTGACTCGCCATAACGCCATAGCTCTCACCATAGAAACCAATTGAATTTTGGTTTGGTTATGGTTGTGGCGTTATGGCTATGTCACGTCTAATTTAAGCTTAATACGACGAATGTACGCAGCGAATTTGTACCGACGATTTTCGGTAATGTGGGGCGAATTTCATCGTTCGTTTTAGTTGTGCTCCAAACATATTGAAATAACTGAAGTACGAGTATTGAGTTCAAGTGCAATTGTGCTTGTTGCATTTAAGTTTTACTGTTTGTGTCAGTGTGTGTTATGAATTACAACAAGTGCTAAACATGTGTTTCTTAATAATTCAGTATATGTAATAATATAATTCCATTTTCTTTATTATTTCAATAAAATATTATTTCTTTTTTTATTTAAAATTTATTTCAAGAAAAATTCCTTGAAGTTTTTCTTTTGTTTGTTTTTGTTTTGATTTCTTTTTAAAGGTACTTGAGTTGTAAATTTAAGAAGCAAAAAAAGTGGCTTAAGATGAATTTGAATTATTTTTAAATATATATATATATATATATATATATATATATATATATATATATATATATATATATATATATATATATATATATATATATATATATATATATATATATATATATATAAATTATAAATAAAAATAAATTAAGAAGTAAGTAAGTAAAAAAAAATAAATAAAAATCAAAATAAATCAGCTTGTATTCTTGTAAATTAATTATTAATTAGGAAAATATTACGCAACTTTACTCATTTGCTACAAAAACATCGTAACTCAAACAAAAAATAATTTTACAGATTATAAATTTTTTTAATTTACACACAACTTTATTTTCCTCTAAAAATTTGAGTATACAAGACATTTGCATTTTTCGAGTTATGACGTTATTTAAGCAAATGAGTGGTGTATGCATGTATGTGCATGTGCAACCAACTTTTCACTTCTTTAATACTTTCCTTTCCAAAGCATTGACAACAAATAATTTAGATAAGATTAAGAGGAAAATTGTATTTCATTTAATCGAAAATTAAAAATGCAATTCCCAGTTATTAATATGACATGACTAGATTTTTTTGAAAATTTCTGATTCGAAAATTAAAATGCTCTATTTCAATTTAACTCGGAACATGTATTCAATTTTAGAATAAAGCTGATTTATTTTGGTTTTTCGTTCTTTCTTTCTGTGTCAATAATTTAATTGAAATGTCTTTGTTCTCATCTTTTGATTACATAACGCGCGTGTTATGATTATTTTATTTAATCTCAAATGCAATTGAAATTAGCTCAAAATTATTAATAATATTGATAATAAATTGGCTGTATTTGTTTGTCACTAAGTGACTTTTCAAAGGTTTTTTTTTTAAATTCCTTGTGACATTTCATTTTAAAATGTTTCTTCTAAATATTTATGTTTAATTTGAGATTCATATCACTTCATCTAGATTAGAATATTAAATTTTGTTTTTCAAACTTTTAAATTTTTCACTTAATTGTAGTTTAAAAAATTAAAACCTTGACTTTCCTGCTTTCCTGCGCTTATCAACTGCTTTTTGTATTTATTGTTTGTTTGTTTGTTTTTTTTCAGTTTTAGAAACTCTCTTGTACTGTAATATTTCTTTCTTTCTTTGCTTCTTTGTCGGTCTGTTTTCGTTTGGTTTTTAGTTTTTTTCCTTTTCTTTTTTTTTGTTTTGTTTTAGTACAAAAAATAACCTTTAATATTTTAATTAAAATATACATACTGTACACTATGAACTATTTACATACTATAATATATGTATGTATACTAAACTTATGTACATATGTAGTAGATGTGTATAAATATTTGAGAGAATGTATGAATGTATTTATGTATTTTAAGTTGAAAGTAAAATGAAAGAGAGAAATACTTAAATTTAAATTTAAACTTCCGTTGGCTCAGCAGCATCCAAAGTGGTCTGGGTACACGAGTGTGCTGATGCACAACCAAGATTCTTGGAACTTTTAAACAATAATTTATACAATTTGTGTCTAACTGGTAATTTTGGGGTGTTGTTGGTGTCGCAGCTGTTGTTGTGGTGAATGGCTATGATGTTGGCTCCATGGCCATTTAGCGGCACTTGTTCAATTATTGTAATGCCCCTTTGCAATACCGGACGTTGTTTTTTATTTGTACTCGTGTGTTCATTTTTCAGTTCGTCGACCTCAATGAAAGTCTTTTCGTAGTTTTGTTGATTTTTGTTTAGGGTGAAGTTGATGATGGTGCTGCAACTGCTGTTCTGTCTTAGTGCCGGCACAGTGGGGCAATTGTTATTATTATTGCTGTTGTTGTTGTTGTTCATAAAGCTAGCCGGCACTGAGTTTGTGCCATTGCTGGCCAGCGAAGTCTGTGGTGTCAAACATTTGGCCGATTGGGCGGAGTACGTAGAGACTCGACTGCTGTTTCTTTTTAATTTCGAGTTGCTACATTTAGAATTGCTCGTGCGACAACTGGAACTACCTTGTCTTTGTAGTTGCGAATCCCGGCATAAGGCTTCAAGACACACGAGTCTCTTTACACCTCTCCTTACTCTCTTGTTGCGGTAGGCGAATATGAAGGGTGAACTAAGATTGGCCAGCAGAATCATGAAAATGGCTAAATGACTTGATTCTTGAAAGTTGGCAGCAGGGACGCGGCTTTGCAGTAATACTAGGAAGCCAAAAGGCAAGTAGGAAACCAGGAACATAATTACCACCAAAGTGCTTATGCGAGCTGCCCTCGATTCGTCCCGGTATTTGAAAAGAGACGAAGCATTCGACAATCTATGGCGCAGAGAAGACATGTAGCTCGGAGCCTTGGGTGAGGCGTGTATGGTGGTGGGTATTTGTAGTGACTGATGATGGTGATGCAGATGTGGGTGGTATTGGTGTGTGTTTCTATTGCTAATAGGGTTTTGTTGAAATGAATGTCTATTCAAATGAATACTGGGTAGGTTTTGTGGCAGATGTCCTCCTAGGAGATGAGGCGAACAAGTGCTTTCGTTGAGAGGCTGAGGCAGAGTAATACTTCGTTGTAGATTTGGCGAAGAGTGCACTTGACGTATGGCTTGTAGTCTTGCACTTTCACACAAGTCTTGGGAAGATGTAGCCAACAGATCCAATTGGCGTGTGGAATAATTGCGCTTAATCTCACCGCTGGCTGTTTGCAAGGTGAGTATAATGTTTTGTTGTTGCTGCTGCTGCTGTTGATTGCTGCAGCTTTCGGTAGCAGGTATTTCAATTAGCTGATCATGGGTACTGCTATTTTCAGCCTCGTCGGATAGGCCATCATCGGATATGGGTGGCAAGAGCACTTTGGCCACCGAGTCCCGTCTCAAGCATGCGGGAGAGCCTCGTTTTTCATTACAATCGATTTGCATCTGCAAACCTCCATACTGGGAGGAGGTGGAAGAAATCGAATTTCTATGTGCACATAAACTATTCGAATACTGTTGAGTGCCCGCTGGTGGGCCGTGTGTTAGATTCAATGCACTTTGCAACAAAGGAGATGAACCGTTCTGACGCATTCTCAGACCATTTTCACGAGCCTCACTGAATATGCGCCAGTACATGCCGCACACAAAGCCAAATGGCAGCAAAATGATGAGCAAGAAGTAGAGGCAGGAAAACACCATACTAAATATGTTGTTTACAGAACTGAGACTGAAGAAAGTTGTTGGGGATTCAGCAAAACGTTTCTGTTTGCTGATGATGGTTTCGGACTCAAAGTCAATCTCTCTAAATGCCGACAAAGCTCCGAAAAATATGCCCATAGACCAGGTAAGGGCAATTAGAACCCAAGATTTAACTCCCGATATGCGGCTGTGGTAACGCAAAGGGTCTGTGACTGCGCACCAGGTATCACCAACTACCAGAAGTACACCCATGGCTCCTAAGGCTGCAGCCATATCTATGGCCCACGATCTCATTGTGAGCAGGGGTAGAGCCAGACGTTTTACTTCATCCTTCATATCCTGTTGCTGCTGGATATCTGGCAGCTGACCTTTGCCCTCCTCTTCTTCAACTTCTGTAATGACCAGAGTTTCACTATTTTCATCTATTGTCAGCTCTCGACAGTAAGTCGCATTGCACTTGTAGATGGTTTCAACGGTACGAGGACCATTCTCGCTTTTGACCGTTTCATCATCCTGCGACACATTGTGTCTGAGAATGACGCCCTCTCGTTCCACCAATTTACCATTGTGTCTAATGGTCATTTGGTGATTGCCAGCCTTCGAATAAAACTCGATGCTGTCATCGTTTGTGTTGGCTGTTAAGAAACTCAAGCCAGACTGACTGGAACCGGTTGTAATACTGCTGTCACTTGCACCGCTTTCGCTGTCTTCATCGCCAACAATGCCGCCGCTTAGAAACAAAGTGGGCGCTAAAATAAGACAACCAACCAAATTAATGATGAGCAGATTGATGGTGAAGCGATTTGCTGTGGTTCGCAGACCGGGTGTCACCCAAAAAGCAGCCAAAGCCAATAAATTTATTATAAACGAAAGCAAAAGCACGGCAAATATCAAAAAGTCTATTGCCATCATTAAGCATAATACTTGTTGTTATAAGTTAAATTTAAGCGTGTGTTCTCGTCAATACTCATTTATAAATTATTTCTTTTTTTATATTTATTTCGTTATTAGCTTTAGTGGTTCGGTGTTCTTTTCATTTTAGCATAACTTCACTTTCAGGTTTTAAAGTTTCGTATTTTTATCTTTTTCCTTTTTGTTTGTGTTTTATTTATTTATTTATCTTTTCTTTCAGTTTGTTTTGGTTTGAGTTTTTCTAGTTTTTAGTTTTACAGATTTTTTTTTCTGTTGCTTGTATTTATAAAATTCTTTTTTGTTTAATTTTATTTAACTTTTTTCGTAGAGAATTAGAGACACAGTACGTTTTAATTACTGTTTTCACTTCTTAGCTTTTCTGTTTCATTTCTTTTTTAAACTTTAATAAAAATACTTTATGCCTTGTGTTTAATTAATTATTTATTTCTATTTGTTCACACAAAATTTTTACTTGTTTTAGAAACAAACAAAAAAAAAACATTTGGTTTATATTATCGTCATGATTTCCATTTAAACGCTTCAATCTTTTTTTTTTTTTTTTTTTTTTTTGTTCGAACAAAAGAACGCGTATACTGGTTTTTCAACTTTATTTTTTTAACATTTTCACATAAATTTCAATATTTTATTAAGTTGTTTTATTTAATATATATATATATTTTTTTTTTTAATTTCAATACACAATTAGTTTTATATTCGGTTCAGCATTATTTTTGTATATTAATTTTTGAAAATCATTTTGAGCAAAATACACATATTTAAATTGATGTATTTTTCTTTGATTTGTTGTGTTGCACTTTGTTTTTAATTCAATGAATTGGTTTGATTTCTTAATAATTTAATTTAAAAGCATTTACAACGCGCCAATTTGAGTGTGTGTGTGTTTGTGCGTGTGTCTGAATAAACGTTCTGAACTCGTAAGCGTTTCAAGCACAACTGATCTTTGAGCATTTGCAAATGGCTTTTTGAGTGAACGACTGGCATATATAGAGACAATTTACAAAGCACGCGAGTAGCTTCAACTGTTTGTGCGAGTAGCTGGGAGTGTGTGCGCCCGCTTGTATTTGGGTTTGGGTTTTTGTGCTTAATTATGTTTTGAATAAAAGCTCTCCCATTTAACGGCCTTTAAATGTGGTTTCGTTGGGGAATGAGATTTTATTTTGTTTTGGTTAACGTATGATTTGGGAGTTGTTTTTTTTTCGTCATTGCTGTTTGTTTTTAAACAAATATTTCGGTTTTCTGAACAATAATTCTTAATGTGAGCATAAAGAGAGCTTTGAGGCTTTGAGCAAATGCAAGATATGAAATAAATGAATGATCAGTCTCTTTGGCGACAAATTCCCACGATCATTCTTGCTGTAAGTAAGCAACAACAAAATTAATAGCGGCAACAGCAAAACCAGATGTCGTTGTTCAAAACAAAACAAAAGTAACAAAAAAAAAATAATAATTTAAAAAAAGCCTTCAAATATGTTTGCGATGATTTACTTCAATGTAAATTCTCTTACAAAATGCAAACGTTTGTTCATTCTTGTTGCGCTCCCACGAATCTCAGCATTTGCTTTTATTTACTCTCGTATCTGCTCCTCAGAGTTGTGATATTTGATGCACCGACGTTTTTTTTAATTCAAATTTCGTCGTCTTTTTAAATTTATCAATGATTTTTAAATAGATTTAATTTAAATTTGTTGTTGCTGCTGCTGCGTGTATGTTCGTTCGCTGTTGCTTTTAGTTAATGTGTAACTTTTGGTTCCGCTTTATTTTTTCTTTGGCAACTTAACACATATTTCAATTAAGGAATTGAACGGTGTATGAGGCGTATGATGTACGAGTAGTTTCCAACGTCGTCATCATTATCGTCACATCAACTTTGCGGCGCTTTATTTTTTATTTCTTATTTCTGTTTGTTGTGTTTTGTTGATAGCTAGCATAAGTTAAATTATCATGTCTAGACATGTGTGTGTATGTTTTTATGATGCAATTTTTGTTCTTTCGGCTTTTTCCAATTAAACAAGAAGAAATTTTTTTTTATCTGAAAAGAAAGAGAAAAAAAACACAATCGACAATTAATTAGTTGAAGTATTAAGTTTAAGCCAATAAAAATTATAATGATTTTTTTATATAAACGAAAGACTAAATTGTACTTCCCCCAATAGAGAGAAGTGTTTTTTTTCGATGTGAATATTCACTGGAATAATGTTTAAGCGATCAATTGATTTAGAGTGCAGGTAACGCTCAAACAACACGACAGACACGCTCCATAAAAAAGTTATGTAATACCGCATTATATGGGACAAAAAGACATCTAAAAAAGTGAACCAATTTTTATTCAGTAACAAACTTGGATTATTTTAGGGCTAAAGCTTGTAACATTAAATTCAGTCCTCCTTATTTCAAGGAACAAGGAAAATTAACATCAATCTAATTTGTTTTTGGAAGCCGCGTCACACTCACACCCGTCACTAGTGCTCATATGACCTTTATTTATTATGGTTATAAACTATTTTGCAACTCCAGTTTCCCTTAATGGTCTTTAGGCGAAAGTAAATGTATCATATTAGATGTTTTTAGGGTTCCCTACACCAAAGGCGAAAAGTAACACTATTGTTTTCGCTACGATGTCCGTCTGTCCGTCATAGGCGGTTTTCTCGAGAACCACAAGAGTTACGGAGCTGAAATTTGCATAGAATATGCAGAACTTCAGGCACTACAATAGAAACCGTAAGAGACAAGCTCTTGAAATTTTCAAAAATGCTAAAACTACAAAGACCCAAAATAAAAATAAAAATTGCCATAAACGAATAAATGTTTAAAAAGGGAAAAAAATTGCCAAAAACCGAAAAAAGTAATGAAAACGAAGAAAAATTGCCAAAAACTAAAAAAAATTCGTCAAAAACAGAAAAATATCGTCAAAACGAAGAAAAAGCGCCAAAACTAAAAAAAGCTAAAACTAAACATAATCGTCAAACACTGAAAAAACTCGTCAAAAATAGAAAAATATCGTCAAAACGAAAAAAAGCGCCAAAACTAAAACAAACCAACAAAAACTAAGAAAACGCCAAAACTAAATCCCAGAAAAGATTTGCCGGATTTCAAAAACTCCAAAAATTTAGTTTTACATAAAACAAATTTAAGGTTTTCACACAACTTAATGGCAAAATAAAATTTAGTTTTTCTCTAAAAAGTTGAGCATGCAAGACATTTGTAGGAAACTTTTACGAAATATGAATAACGATATAAGAAATAATTATGCATTATTAACTCAAAAATCACATATTTTGAGTTATTACGATTTCGAAGTAAATGTGCGATATGTAACTTTTCCAGCTAAGATAACCAATAGTTAAAGGTAAGGAATACAAGCAGCATTTTGATTATGGTACGCGGGTTTTAGAAACGTATGATGTTTGTCTTGGTAGCTCGATTAAGCTGTGCCACCCAATTAATGTTTTATAGTTGTAAACAAGATATCAAACACCCCTAGAGTAGAATCTAACTCGGCTTTAGCATAAATTGTACCAAGATCTTTCGAACGAAAGTATATAATGAATTAGATAAAGGTGACGAATCATAATACTACACATGTATCTTTTCCGCATTTTACTACTAATTATTGATAATATATTCTAGCTCTTAAATCAACTCCGCCCAATTTTCATTTGATTAACTATAAACGTAGAATAAGTCATTAATATAATTTCTTTGTTTCATTATTCTTAACTTAGCAGTTCTTTAAGCAAATTAATCAAAAACAAAACTTAATTTTCCATTTGTTGCTAACTCACAATCTAACAATTCTTGCAAACAACTAACTATACAAGTTTTAAAACGTTTTCAATTTGCATTAGAAAACGTTGCTTAATTACCCAACATTATGTTTCGTTTTTCCGCCATCTCTATTTCTAAGTAATGGAATTTTTTTTCTTCTTTCAATCTCAATAATAATAAAAACACACCACACATGTAAACATTTAATAGTTTACAAATCATTTATCATTATTTCAAAGTGCTTAATCTATGCATGTACATTTATACACACACTATAAATAGATGTAGATGAACAAGAATACTTAAGTAACGAATTAATGGGTGTACGTATGTATGAATCATTAGTTGAAAGACAATGGAAAACTAACGGGCAAAATTAAAATCTTTCCCACAAATCTGACCGCAATTATCTACAATTATGTTCATGAATGTCAACATTTGCGGTGATTTGTTTATCATTTCATAGCTTTAGTAACTGCTTTCAAAAAATTCCTTAGACTGGGTTCACACACAGTCACTTTTGTTTAGCAAACTCATAAGAGATTTTGTTCTATTGACCAAAAATTTATGTTTTAATAATTCTTAAGGAATTATAATTAAACGGACAGAACTTAATTTAACAACAGAGCACCCTCCTTCATCGCTATTGTGTAGCAGAATCATCGGTGAAGTAAAATAACTAATAAAATGAATATTTACTAATCACAGGTTTGGAAATTTAATACGCCTCATTTGACACCAGAAGGCGCTGCAACACTGCATGATTAAAAAAAGCGTGCAAAAAACAGAGTTGTAAAAGAATGAAGCTTTCGTCTATCTCTTCATTCACCACCTGACTTCTCTACCACTATCCCTTTCCTAAAGAAGGCAACACCTATTAATAGTAGCAATCATTCATTGCCTGAGTGTTACTTCTCTTTAAAAAAAAAAATAAAAATATGAAGAACTTTTGTTTGCTGTAGGGTAGACTGCTTTCACACACGATCATTTTAGTCGAGCAACTTTTTTGTTCATGGGCGAGAGAGGAAATTATTATGGCTCATCTCTTCATTGTCTTCCATCGCGATCACTGTTTTATAAACTCAGAAGTTGCACAACAGAAATTATCATGTGGGAACACAGTCTTAGGAAAAATTACAACGGATTAAAAATCATATCAAAATGTTTGTTAATTTAAAAGTTTTTGTGAGCAACTTTTTACTTTATTATTTTGGTGTACACAATAGACTCCTGCACAATACCACTTAGAAGAATTTTTAAGACATGAGGGATTTTTCGAATGCTTTATTACAGCGAAATCTTGTAAAACAAACGCCAAACAACACTGTTGGCAAAGACATTTCTTTCAGTTATTGCATGTATAGGAGTAAAGAAGAAAGTACTTCGTGACGAAAGAATTTGTGATGCTTGCTTCTTCCTACGCATGGGCGCGTATACAAACTTCATGCATATACACACACACACACGTTGTGTGTATAATCTTTTATTTTCTGCGCACACATAAACGCACATATGCATTGACATTAGTTGTGTGCACGCAAAGAAAAGATATGGTTGTAGAATGGTTGAGAAAACAATATTATGTTATCTGAAACAAATGTGTAGTCATCGAAAGCTAGTTATTGTTATTTTGAACATTTATTTCGTTACGATAAACAGAGTAATGTTTGAATTTAATAATTACATTATCACATTCATAAAAAAGTATGATATGGTTACAGTTTAACGATATAGTCTTGTTAAAAATTTATGACTACAACATAATTTGTATTATTATTTAAAAATAATGTGATGTAAATAACAATATAATCTTATCCAAAACCATACTATGTCAAGTTTTTAAAAAAATCTTTTTCAGAAACATCTGTCAGTTCAGTATTCCGTTTGTAAGCTATCGGTAGTGCACAGGTGGTGTTAAATAAATGAATAAATAAATAAGGAATAAAAAAATATGTAAACATTTGGGTATCTGTTTATACCGACATGTCTGTATGTCGTGTAAGTATACATTTCTACGCATACATTTTATTTCAACAGTATTAAATTATTTTTATTTCGAATTTAACGCACAGCTGTTTCTACAATAAATATATGATTAAAAAATAAAATAGTATTATTATATTAAATAATACTGTGGTCGTATTTAACAATATTAATATAATATTAGAACATGGTATGGTGAGTCTCAATTATATTTTAGTCACATCTAACAATAGTGTTGTCATATTTACAATACTAAGATTATAATATAATTAACTCAGATAATAATATTGTTAAAGTTTTTTTTCTATAAACAATAATATGATTTGACTGCAACCATATAATTCAATCATAGTATGTTGCTGTTTGATTATGGTTACCTCAACCATATTTTTTCTTTGCGTGTGCGCTTGCTTTAAAAAACCACACACACTCAAATGTACGATACGCAAAATAACAAGCATACACGCATCAGCACTACTTCTTTTGAATGTTTGAAACGAACAAGAAGTCTTAGCGACACTCATATACACTAACATCAATACATCCATCGTGCTTCGCTTATTAAACGACATCATTTATTATTGGTTTAGAATAATACATGGCACGAGAATACGTTTGAAAAACAAGACGTATATACAATTCAAAACTATTTAAGCAGCCCTTTAATACGTAATTCTCAATAACATTTTGAGACTTTCTCTTAGCATGTTATATAATTTTTATTATAATAAATTCTTTTTCCAATCTCTTGAACATTTTAAAATATGATCGTATATATTTACATAAAATCTGTTAACCCTGCAATTACACATGTAAGTGATTCGTTGCAAGTAGTGTATACCCATTATCAACGAAAATTTAGAATAAATAACCGAAAGTCTTGTAAGTTACTTGAGAGTTTACACAGTCAGTTGTAAGTTCAATTTAAAATCGTTCTCAAAGCGTACACGTCTTATGAAAATAAATTTGTTTTTGAATGGAAAAATGTGTTTGTTTTAAAAATATATGAACTCAGTATTGCCTATTCCCGATATCATAAAATTACTGAAAAGTATATTTTCTTCAACAACTTTTTTTTTGCCAATAATGTATGAAATTCATATATAAAAATTTGATTAAAGGCTGGAACAGAATAGGAGCTGTAGTAAAACAAAAAATAAATGTTTGTGTATGTCAACAAGGATTACCATGTTTTTGAGTAAAATATAATCACCCCTATCGTGAACAGTTTTTCCCTCGAAATATTTTCCCTTTTCCCCAAATTGCAATCGTGAATAATTTTTCCCCTAAAATGTGTTCCCTTTCTTGATTCCCCTTATCGTGAATAATATTTTTCACATGGATTTTTTCACTTTTCCCTTCGTTTTGTTCACTTTATTTTTGCAGGCGAACTGAATTAATACACTTCCTAGTTTTAATATTATACTAGCAATTTATATATTAAAACTTATGAATAACTATTTTTAGGGCAAGATCAATAAATAATGTCCACGATTAATAACAATAATTCTTTGGAACACATTTTTTCATTGAATATGAATCTCTTTGGTTCACATGCCGTAAATTTTATGGCTGTTGTATACTAAAATTTTTTTTCACGGCACCGGAAACAATTAAAAACACAACTAAACATTCTATAACATTTGATTTGAAACCCAAAATATGTTTATTTCTTATTATTAAACGTAATTTGTTTGATTTTCAATTAATTTTGAAGCTTTAAAAGTCTCCTTCCCTTCTTTCCCTTGCAATTTTTTTTGCATTCTTTACAGTTTTAGAGATTTTTAATCAATATCATGGTTTATTTAAAATTTTTCAATTTTTCGCGATTTTTTGCAAAGTTTGTTGTATAGTTGTGTTTTTTATATATTATATTTTTCCAAATACGTAGAAAATCTGCAATAAGAACTACTTTTATTATACGAAGTACTAACAAATTTATATAAAACTCATTCTCGGTAACACTGTTTTTTCATTTGTCATTTTACTTACAAAAATTACTTACAAGGAAATTGTGTTGTAAGCTGACCCAATCAGCATTTTATGAAATTAATGATCATATTCGTGTCTTTTTCGACTCCTCTGCGCGATTAAAATAAGCATTTATGCGCTCGATTTCGAGTCGAAAATGACTGTTCATTCGGGAGAAAATGGTACCTTAGCCGCGAGTCTTCTAAAAGAGTCTTTTGTGACTCGCATTTCTGATCAATTTCGATTCACTTTCGAGACAGTTTATGGGTATTTACATTCAGTTTTTTTGTTTTAAATTTTTATATTTTCTTGATTTTACTGCACGCACGAGCTTGCTGATTGTTTTTATTTTTTAAACAAATAACTTTCTAAGTGTTTCTGGGAATCATTTTCGAGTCATATTTTAAGCGCAGAACTGATTAATCAGTTTTTGATCATCTAAGGCAGTCGAAAGAAACTCAGTTTGGTGAAACAATCTTCCACATGCTGACTGGGGAGCAGTAAGTACAAAAAATGTGATTGTATTAGTAAAAAAGTGTGAGTGTACTGAGTTTTACGAACTTGCACTTACATGTGTAAATGCTAAGTAAGAATGTTGAATTATATTAGTTTTTAACTGTGAGTATCCCAAATATAAATATGTATCTAACTGACGCACATGCACAAAAACTTACAATATGTATGTATCATTAGCTTAATATCGAAAGGCCCTAACCCATTACTTTTTTGAAATCGAGTGTTTATTTATATTTCGATAGAAGAAAATCTAATGTATCGAAAAATGCAAAAATCTCGATTTCAAAACTATAATGAGTTAGGGCCTTTCTATATTGACCATATGCATGTATATCGATTCAATAATTGTAAACAGACACTAAAATACATTTAAAATGTTTGAGATCTTTTGACATGACACTTTTAGCGTTTAAATATCAGTATTACTTTATTTAAAACAAATTTTTTCTGTCGTGAAATTAATTCTTAACAATTTATCGTTTAATCGCGAAATAATGAGAAATTCATATTTAACACTTCATATTCAGAATTGAATTAAATTGGTTTATAATTTAAAAGGCAAAATAATTTATGATTTACAATTGATTAAAATTTAAAAAGCGAATTTAACCAAATCGGTTTTTTATATTTCTATGGATTCATCCGCGAATTAGATAATGTTGGCAGTTATTGTATATTTCAAGAGAATTTAGAGGATATGCTATCGCTTATTTACTGGATCACATAGGTAACAAATAGAAATAATGTAGAATTAATAATTAAAATAAAAATAAAAAAAATATCTTGTTCTATAAGTAAATTCAAAAATATAACAAGTTAAAATTTAGATTTCTGTAGGGCTGCAGCAAGTCCGTATTTTAAACTCTCTTAAGAGCGCACACCATTTTATAGCAGAACTGTAATCCGAAATAGATTAGATCAATATTGATTGCCCCTCTTTTCAATCTAACTTCAAATTTATTTGCATTGATAATGGTAATACATATCATGCCATAATGCTCAAAAAAGCTTAAGCTTTTATCAGCGATAGTAAATAATCAATTTTCATCAAAAAAAAAGTTATATCCAAAATATTTGTCGGCTAAGCTTTTTTGGCGGTTACGGCTCGATATGCTAATACTTAAATCGACGCCTAATCATTTATTTATTATTATTATTTAACCATTAAGCTTTGGCTAACCCAACCTTGATACCAAAAATAAAAAATAAAAAATAAAAAATACATATACATATGTATAAGTATATATGTAGGTACAATGTGTCCGATTATTTGTAAGAACAATTTTGACATTGACATCATATGTATGTATACACAACTCCGCTGTAAAATATAATAAATTTTTAACAAGCTTTAGCAGCTGTTTGCTTAAAGGATTTTATTTTAAGTTTTTTTGGTTTGTTGTTTAATTAATTAGCAACACACCAAAATATTTCAATTAGAAAATTTAAGGACATACACAACGCTATTTTATTGCAACATAGTCATAACTTAAAAAAAGCTACTTTTGCATAAAACTCCTTAAAGTTTTCAATTTACATACATGTAATCCAATAAAGATATAAAAAATATTCTTCTCGCACGAAATTAGTGTTCAAGCAATTTGCATGAAATTTTTGGCGATTCATTCTGCATTATTAAATTCAAAAGCGTGTTTTGTGAGATATGGATATGTTGCCTCAAAGGCGCAATATTTCCATGTATAAATGGATGAAATAAAAGCCAGTAAAATTAAATTTATTTTTATGTTACAGACAAAAAAAAATATATTGAATAGAATAATGAAATGCATTATCACAACTTAACTTTAATTATTAACTGATTAAAACCACAAAGAAAAAAATCTAACAAATTTGTTGTATGAAAATATGTACATACATGCATACATACATACATATGCACATAGACCAGAGATGGCCATCGAGAGAAACACGTGCACCGTGTAAAATGCATCGAATTTGCAAAAATCTAAATTATTGATATATAAAGACTAGATATACCAAACGGACGACACACTCGTCCCTATTCTAGAATCAAAATGTAAATAATTTAAGATTCAAAGAAAATGTACCTATCTAAACGTCATAAAAAATTCATTAAAACACAGCCACACACAAACTTACATACATATGCAAGCATAATTAAATAATACATGAAATTAAAAAAACATAAACAAAATCCTTTCAACCAAGCTAAATTCACTTTATTCAATTCTCTTCCTTTAAGTATTATGGCTTTCATACAACAACAAATAAGATAAAAAAAAAAGTTAGATCAAGAGAAATACCACAAACACATGCACACACTCATGTTTTATTTCTTTTTTACTTGTAAGCTAATAAATGCGTGTGTAATATGTGTGCATGTATTAGTAGCAACTTTAAACGCTTATAGATCCCAAAATACCAAACTGATTTCAATAAAATATAGATTCTGCACATCTGTACAGAAAATCCTTTAAAACCATATAAATCTTTTTAAAATCGGTTTAGTGGTACCAACGTAAAAGGGATTACAAAAAACATGTTCGCCTATTAATTATATAGATAGATAGATGATGTACTTGGCAAAAAAAAATTCGATACCCATATTGCCCTATTTAAAAGGAAGGGTTACCACCCCATTGCATTTTTGTCAAAACGCGAACTAGCGCGAATTTCAAAAAAAGCTGAGACCCGTATTTAATTAAATCGACCAAAGATAAAAATATGTTAATTTGGCATTTTTATTACAAACAACCCCGAACAAAAAATTCAAAAACCGTTTTTTTAACAGAATATCTTTAAAAAAGGGACATGGACGATAGTCCTTGGACAAATTGTATGTACAGTTGGACGCGCCTTAAAAAAAACTTTCTTATGATACCCATATTGTATATGTTGGTAAGGAAAGAGATTCTCAAATTGACAAAACATGAAAAAATAGACCCTTTTTCAAAATGGTCCAGCTCACGAGAGGTCAAAGCTGGGGCCGAAATATTTTAAATGTCATCTTAAAAAAGTCCAAGGTTCATTTTTAGGAGGGTACATCGAGCACTTTTTTTGGTGAGTCGCTCTAATGTATATAAATAGATGTTATGTTTGTATGGATATACATACTACCCAGCGGTAAAACTCAGAAGACTTTCTTAGTGAAGGCCTTATTAAAGGACTCTTTCGCATAAAATATACGATACACATTCCACACTCGCTTCTATGAGAAGGGAGAAGAGAAGGAGTAACATGTTTTGTTTTGTTTTTTTACCAAAGCAAAAACAAAATCTATTAGTTTGAAGGCCTCCCAGAATCTCTGGCGAAAGAAGCAAGAACAGAAGGCCTGCTCCGCAATGACAACGCGTGTAAAAAAGATATGAGTATGGAATGGAGCGAGCAGGCCTTCTACATCCAAAAGAAGGCGTACAGAGGCCTTCTAGAAGGCATCCATACTCCTTCTAGTTCCCGCTGGGTACATACGCATATTCATAGGTACATATACATATATGTAAGTATGTATGCAATGCAAAGCTGGTACAGTGGGTACCCTGCAGTCATACTGGGGCCAAGTGTCTCTATGTCAACACTAAAATTCTAGTAGTAGTTACATTGTATACAATTTCTCTTCTATTCGTCAGTATAAAAGAAATAGAGAAAACAGATGTGGTGTATTTCTGGTGGATTTGGCAACAATTTGTCAACATACATAGATTTGTATGTACGTAAGGTATATATATGTACCAGTAAATGTCTGGTTGGTATGTCTCTATGTTCCCATAAGAACTATGAATTCACTACCTAGTCAATTGTTTTAGTGTTACTAGTAGATTTTGAATGACAAGCACATGCTAAATGTCTATAGCATAAAATATTGTATGGGGAATAATTGTAGAGTAGTACTAGTGACAAAGTCAAAAGCGACTCAGTACATTTTCACTATTCGCACTTTCTGCAGGGTATTTATAACCACAAAAAACTAGTTTAAGTTTTATATATTGAAATATACATACATATGAGTATGTATGTATGTATACATATACAAATGTACATAACTTTGTGCTTTAGAGCCACTCACATAAAAATTCTAGTTATCCCTCCCAGAAATTCAGTGTGAACTATATTGGAAAATAGCTATTTAAAAATATATCATAGTCTTTAGTTTTGGTATATTTCGATTTGATGCTACATACATATGTATTAACACAGAAAATATTAAATAAGTAATAAAATTCAAAATTAGGCGCTTTGTTAAGATTAATAAAACAAGTTTAATTTCAAAAATTAAAAGAAACTCTCAACAACAAATAAGAAAAATTTTTGTAGAGAAAATAAAATAATAGAATAAAATTTGATTGTTGCGATTTCTTTGTTTAAATTTCTTAGTTTCCCATACTTATGCTTTAAGTCTTTCATTTGATTTTTCCCAGCCTTTATGGCAACTCTTTCAATAGACGTGTCACGTCACGTCTAACGGTAAACTCTCTGATTGGCGTAATCTTGTAGTTTATCATTCTTGCCGACATAGTGAGTATTATGCATACATATGTATGTACATACATTATTCGAGTTTCTGTAGTATAAAACCATTACAGACAGGTTCTTTTGAACACCTTCGATTGTAAAAATATCTCAAATTTAATATGCCATAGATAGCTGCCAAGGCCATGCCATATTTCCTGTAACTTTGGAGTATCGACACATTTTCACTTACGAACATTTTGAAATCCCTTTTTCAGCCCTGGCTTATAAAATAAAATCTCAATGTAGGGAACAGATTTTTTGATTTTCAATGCCAATCGAGGCAAGACAAATAAATACTCACAGATCAGTGCAACATCGAAATCTCTAGCTTTTATGGGGTCTTCGGAAAATTGAATTCACGTACAGATAGACGGAAAGACAGACATCGCTTATTCAACTTCGAATTTATATACTTTGTGGGATCGCATGTGGAAATTACAAAAGGAATGACAAACCTATATATCGTTACCTTAAGAAAGACCCTGAGTCACTATTTCTTTTTTTTTTAATATAGATATTTGCATTTTTCGATACATTAGATGTTCTTCTATCGAAATATAAATAAACACTCGATTTCATAAAAGTAATGAGTTAGGGCCTTTCTTTATTAATGCTACATTTACACATGAAAGCACTTTCTTGAAATTTCTGTATACGTATTATGAATAAAAATTTTAATGAAATAAATGACTTTCATGAAAATTTCTTATTAACTTTCATAGGAAAGTGAAAGTTCATTTTAAAAATGTCGGCGAAAAATAAAGTTGAATAAAATTGTTTTGTTCACTTCTTAATTAGAGTTACCAAAAATGTCACCTACACAAATTCATATGGCAATAAATTGGGAATAAGTATTAGTGTTAATATTTTAATAATATTATTGTTTTCAAAATGCATGAATTGTCTTCTTCCTGTACATTCGAACGTAAGATATTATAATTCTTTAAATATTTATACAAAATAAGGATAATTTATAATATCTATTTACCACAATCCAGTATATTTGTACAAATCTTTAAAGGGGGTAACACTGTTAACATTTTTTTCATTTTACTTTCTGAAAACATCAAAAATTTACTTTCTTGAAAAAATCGTTGAAAGCTGACTGGAAATTAAAAACAATGTGAGTGTGGTAGTGAAAAAATATGATTGTATTGCTACTTTCTTGCAATTAGTTTCATGTGTAAATGGTAGGTAAGGTAGCGATATAATACATACGAGTATGTACCCTTCAAATTTTTGGTGTAGGGTACATAGAAAAATTTTTATTTTGTATTTAATTACTGAGTTCAAAAAATCTAACAATATTTTGACTGAAATAGGACCTGCACGGCTAAACTAATTTGTTTCAACAGAGTTGTTTATCGATTCGTTTCTGACTAAACACTAGAAAAGTTAAATATTCCTCCAGCAAATATTCCTCCTTATAGTGGTTGGCGTATTCGACTTCGACTACGACGTTTCTCTTGAAGATTAAAGAACATTCCCGAATGTTATCTTTAACCTGGGAAGTCAAAATAAGCACATCATGACAAAGCTGATTAACTTTTTAGTTTTCAATTAAAAAAGTCATATGAAAAAATCGAATAATTCACGCCATATGCACAATGTGCGAGCTTTCACAAAACGAGCTTTGTGCTTTCACACAGAAGAGATTGACACAACAGCCAATCAGATCGCGGCAACAATACTTGATTGCTGCTTAATTATAAGAGCTTTCAAAGCTGTTTTACTCAAATGCAAATGTCAGAGTATATGTGTTTGGACGTAGCTGATTTCAAATCCTGCTACAACCCAGCTAGCATTTTGCGAGATTTCTGATCATAGATGAGTCGCTTACGACTCCCTTCCGCGATTAAAATGATGGAATATGCGCTCATTTTCTGATCATAAATGACTCCCTTGTCGGGAGAAAATGGTACCCTAGCTGCGACTCATCTGGAAGAGTCTTTTATGAGCCCCCCCCCCATCTAATCAATTTCGAATTGTCTTCGAGTCACTTTCAAGTAATTTTCTGATCGTATATGCGTCTCCTATGACTCCCCTGCGCGATTAAAATGATCATACAGGCGCTCATTTTAAAATATTATATATTTATTTAAAGTAAATTACTCATTTATTACACACATGTTATTTAAAGTAAAGGGAATATAAAATTCAAATATTTACTTCAAGAAAATTATCACTATATTTACAGAGGTTTATTTAAAGTATTTTAGCATTAATTCACGAGATCAAAAACAGAAAGGAATATAAAATTAAAATATTTAATTCAAATAAACAAAAGGTATTTATTTATTTGAAGGTATTTATTTTCTTGTATTTTTAAATCTATCACTTTTAATAATATGTTTTATACTTTTGTCAACTTCACTTTAATAAGCTTCTGATCCACTTGTGTTCACGCTTCGACTGAAAATAAGAAACCAAACCAATTCTTCTTTTTTTTCCTCTTGATTTCTTCTTTGTTTTGTCAAAAAATTTCTCGAAATTAGCAACTACAAATTGAATGCCAGATGTGCACAGAGCAAGTTTACCCGTTATTTGCTCTTTTTCTTATTATCATATATTTTGTTATTGTAATTAATAATATAATAATAATTAATCCCCTTTTTGTCATCCGGGGGACTCGAGGAAGACTCGCGTAGATGATTTTTGCCAAAACGATCATCCAAATGCTAGCTGAGAAACCACAAGTACTAAACCTTGCACTGAAGATGATAATGAGAGTAACGTTGACAACAATGATTATGAAAATTATTAGAAATGATGTTTATTGAATTGACTCGATGTAAGTCGTATTTATGTATAATATATGTATGTATGTACATACAAACATACAATCGCACTAAATCTCCGAAGCTCAATATTGGCAGTTAGAAAATTATTACTGCAGAAGAAAGAAACCAGAAAGGGTGTAGTTAATGCTCATATAAAACTTGTGTTATTATTGGTGTTAATATTTAGGACATATGTATATGTAAATGACATTAACATTTGTCCAGCCATCAATCAAACAAAACTGATACGGATGACGAACACGCTTTTTTCTGTTGTTTTTTCGCACTTTCTTTCTTCATTCATTCATTAATTTCTCAATATTTGGAAAAACGGAAGCGAATATTATCAATATATTATTTAAAGCCCACGTTCTCAGACCAAAGATTTTTTCCCAGAGTCAACTGCTTTGTCTCATACATACATCAATTCTAGTTGTACGGAAAGAAAGTTTGTGTTTGGAATAAATTTCTTAAAACAAATATTGACACACATGCGAAGCTTATCATCCGTCAGTGACTTATTACAGAGAAAGAAATGTTGACAAAACTTGTTTGTCAAAAGTAAATCAATCGCAGCTTCCTCCTGCGCTGGCAGTTTGACTGAAACACTTGCTGGATGACATCTATTTGTAATAAACTATATGGTTATCTAGAGAAAACAAATTAAAAATTATTCATGACAAAACTTTCCATTCAACTAAATTTTTATTTTTTATTTTTACAAGTTTGATTGTTCTTACATCAGCCAAAGCGTCAGTTAGTCAGTCACTGTTGCATACATAGTGCGATATGATAATGATAACTTATTAAATTGTGGCATTTGATTTTTTTTGCTGGTTTTATTTATTTATATCTGGCATATTTCGTGTGTTTTTTATTTATTTATGTTTGTACGTATGTATGTATGTTTATAGTTTAGTTGTAAAAAGGGCGTTTTGTTTTAAAATTTTAACAAGCTGTTGCATCAACTACAAATTAACATTCATTTCCATCACGAGCAAAGCACGCTTTATTTTGCATTTTATACATGTTATTTAAAACGCAAAAAAGGCCTGTAAAGCTAAAAAAAAAGAAATCAACTCAAGCAATAGGGGACAGAGTTCAGTTGAATAAACTGAATATGTATGTATGTATGTATGTATGTATATTTAGAAAACTCCAGTAGACAGTCATGCAGTCAGCCAGTCACTCAGTTATAACTAGTAAGTAATCAGTCATAGTTGTTGTGATACAAATGTCTGATTAAACAGTAATTAATCATTTCGATGGAAAATTATTATTTTTGTTTGTATGTACGATAAACTACAAACCCAGTGAGGTGAACCCAAGAAGTTTTGTTTGACATGCGTTCGACAGAGCGATGGTCTTCTTTTTATTTACAAATTGCAATGATACAACAGAAATATTAATAAAATGTTAAATTTTCAAAATCAAAATGTAATATAGGGTGTTGCAATAAAATGTTTAATTTTGAATAGCCCGCTATGTTAACAGTGTTGTCATGACTTTAACTGTAGCTACTTGACAAATGACAAGTAAGAACAACGCGATTAACAAAAATTCAGTAAAGTGCGACTTTGATTCGCGTACGAAGGCTTCCGCACTGCGTTTTTTAGTATTGGCGTTTTTTTAGATTTGGCGTTTTTTTAGTTTTGGCGTTTTTTAGTTTTGACGTTTTTTTAGTTTAGACGTTTTTGCTGATTTATATTGGGTTTAGCGATTTTTTTTTTGGTTTTGGCGAATTTTTCCGGTTTTGGTGTTTTTTTTATTTTGGCATTTTTTTTTTTTATCATTTTGGCGATTTTTTGCGACTAATTTTAGTTTTAGAGGTTTTCTTTAGTTTGGCAATTTTTTTCGGTTTGGATTATACGCTTCAATATCGCATTGCAATTATTACAATTCAGTACGAATATTTCGCGGTCAAAGTTCTGGAAAGTATAGTGTTTTTGGGGCGTTCATTTGCCCTTCGAAAGCCACGTTAACAAGCAGAGTGGTCGCAAATATAGCTCGGAAAATCCAGGAATTGTTGTTGGGCAAACTCTCCATTCTCAACGTGTGACTTTCGATTACGCTATCGAACTATAGTTGATGACTTCGTCAGGCTGTAATTGGAAGATATTGATATGAACAACGTTTGTTTTAAGCCAGACGGTGCTGCGCGCCACGCTCTTTTTCGTGAAAACTCGATTAGACTTTTTGCTTTAAGGCAAAATGAAAGATAAGGTATATCGAGCCATAACCGTCAAAAAAACCTTAACCTAAACATTTTCGCACTTGGTTTTTTTTTTTGACGAAAATCAATTATTTCCGATCGCTAATAATCTATTTTGGTAACAAAAAATTAATTTCGAAAATTATAACGCTTAAGTTTTTTGCACGCAAAGAAAAGATATGGTTGTAGAATGGTTGAGAAAACCACATTATGTTCTCTGAAACAAATGTGTGGTCGTCGAAAACTAGTTATTGTTATTTTAAACATTCATTTCCTTACGATAAATAGAGTAATGTTTGAATTTAATAATTACATTATCACATACATATAAAAGTGTGATATGGTTAGAGTTTAAAAATACATTTTTGTTAAAAATTTATGACTACAACATAATTTGTATTATTATTTAAAATAATATGATGTAAATAACAATATAATGTTATCCAAAACCATACTATATTAAGTTTTTAGAAAAATCTTTTTCAGAAACATCTGTCAGTTCAGTATTTCGGTTGTAAGCTATCGGTAGTGTTAAATAAATGAATAAATAAATAAAGTATAAACAAAAGGGTAGATCAATAAAAATATATAAACATTTGTGTACCTTTTTATACATACATGGCTGTATGTCGTGTAAGTATACATTTCTATACATACATTTTATTTCAACAGTATTAAATTATTTTTATTTCGAACTTAACGCACAGCTGTTTCTACAATAAATATATGATTAAAAAACAAAACAGTATTATTATATTAAATAATACTGTGGTCGTATTTAACAATATTAATATAATATATATTGGAACATGGTATGGTGAGTCTCGATTATATTTTAGTCACATCTAACAATAGTGTTGTCATATTTACAATACTAAGATTATAATATAATTAACTCAGATAATAATATAATTAACTCAGATAATATTATAATTAACTCAAATAATAATATTGTTAAAGTTTTTTTTTTCTATTAACAATAATATAATTTAACTGCAACCATATAATTCAATCATAGTATGTTGCTGTTTGATTATGGTAACCTCAACTATATTTTTTCTTTGCGTGTGGTTCACATGGGATGTAATTTGTGAATTTAATGAGGGCATACAGCAGCAATTGTTGGATTGTTGTTGAGAAATTACATGAACAGCAAGAAAGAAATGACATACCCTACACCATAAAATTAATTAAACATCCGATGATTTCGCTTAAAGTAAACAACATATAAAAAATGTAAACAACATATAAAAAATAAAACCTCTTATTGGAAGACCCTTTTTAGACAAAATCCAACAGATACAAATAAAATTAATGTGTCTTATAAAATCTTATAGCCAGAGATTTTCAAATACATAACTTATAAATGCACCTGCAGGATTGTAAAACTAATGGAAGGATTTAATATTTATTAACTAATACTTTTTACGGGACATATTTGGCATTTACTTTGATTTAAAACGCAATTGGAATTCGTATTACATGCGATAAATGCGTGAGCTTTGTTACATGAACAAATTTTCAGCGTTATTAGGACTGATGTTGCCATATTTCGACCTAAACACTTTTGTGCTAAGTTAAAGAATTTATACATACATACATACATATATACATACGTATATACATACACACATACAGACATAGATGTGCACTTAGATGTTTTGTGATGTGTCTAATCCTGCACAGATATATCCATACTGACATAGCCGACAAAGCCGATTATTTTGGTTATTTTAGGAAAAATTCAATTTATTTTTCTAAAGAATTTACAGTTCAACCTCGCTTAAAGCAGCTAATTGAAATTTTTTACATTTGGGATAGTTAAACTTTAAGAGAAAATTGAATTAGAAATTTAATAGCAACATTTCCCGTACGATGGTTTTTCCACTGTAGGTTTACCGCATTAGAGAAAGTCAATCTTCTTTGCAATACATATTATAAAAAACTTACCCTCTATATAAAATTGTTATTAATCCAACATTTTGATAACTGTATTTAAAATCTACGCTGTATAAATTTAAAAATTGATATATTGATAGTCTTACGATTTTTCTTTTAATGTTGTAAAAATGTAAAAATGAGTATAAACTTACTCATAAAGAGATAAAAAAAAGGCAGAATAATATATTTTGCCTCCAGTTGACACATTTTTGATCCGATTTTTATAAGTAATTTCATTCTGGAAAGATTGTAAAGCGATCTTGAATGAATGAATTAATTAAGTCAAACGGGAAACACAGGACACTGCGATCAAAGTAGATCTATTGTACCCCTTGCCAGTTCCTAGAGCACTTCATCACGACCTACTCTTCAGATGAATCTCAGGATTGCCAGTGGGCGATCTTATTTACCGTTTTATCAGCTGCTTCAAAACATCGCCGCAAGGTGGCACTAATGCAGCATTTGCTACAAAATGTTAAGAATTTGCCATTATTTGAAAAAACTTTCGAGGTTGGTATGTTTACAGAAAATAAAGAGCTAAGCTTTCTAAACAAAATTGTAGAAGATTGTCAAGACATATTTTGACAATTTTTCTCAGTAACTGACAAATAACAAAATTTTTGACATATTAGCCCAATTCACAAACTTTTGCAAATGGTCTTGCATCATAGCATGTGCAAAATGATTGGTATATTTGTACTCACCACTTAACAATTCTTAGTGGTGAATATCAATACGAGTATACTATACCATTTTGAAAATGCTACGATGCAAGACCATTTGCACAAGGTTGTGAATTGGGCTATTGGGAATTTTGTTAGCTTTGATATGCTTTTACTTTTTGATATTGTAAATTTTTAGCATGCTGTACTCATACTCATGAATCATTCATGTTTATTCTTATGAAATCATAAATTAGTGTAATCAATATTTGGAAATAATTTCTAAGATTTCATTTGCTAAGAACTATAAAAAGTACGAGCACTCATCTTGGTTGAATTAACTTTCACGCGTAGCAATTTTTTTTTTTTTTTTTTTTGGGGGGGGATTTCAAATTATTTTCATAGAAAAACCCAAATATGTTAAAAAGGTCCCAAACATTAAATTTAAAAACTTGTTTATTGAAAGAAAAAAATATAATGACTAGATTAACAAAAGTTTTGCAAGTTCGATTTGGTGGAATTCCATTATGACACACAACAAAATAAATAAGATCTAGAGCTGAGGCCAATTTGGAATTTCATAAGCATAAACACTAGCAGCCAATGCCGTAAACCTTTTGAATATTGTAATAATTGTACTACTTTAAAATATCACAACATCCATTTATGTATGTGTATTTTTAATTGACATCCGGCTGTTAAATATCAAGTTTCCTGATTTATTTTACAGCATAATTTGGTTTTTTTTTTTAACTATTGTTTGTTTATTTGAAAAAAAATATGTCATATAATCTCTATTCTTCAGAATTTGCAAGTTTGAAGAATTCGTATGCGAAGAATTTTGTAGAACTTTTTGCCTTTTACCGAAAAAATGTGCATAATTTGAAAAAATAACAACTGAAAAAATTTATTTAAATTTACATACATATTGGCATACATATTCGTTATTAAAAACCACATAGATTAATTCAACTATTAATATTTTAATTTAATATTTGTGACAGAAATTTTGTTTTTGGCAAAAATAACACTAATCGTCCAAATACAGCAGATATCGTAAAAACTACTTGTACTTCTCGTAGAAGATTGTCCCCTTAAGGGTTTTAATAGCTTAACATTGAAAGCCGAAAGACTGCTATACATATATTAAAATACTACGGCTACCTGACACTTCAAGGCATAGCTGTTAAGTAATCATTAGTAATCGTAATGATTACTAATTTGATTACTTTTTTTTAAATGATTAAATTACGATTATATTCGGTTTCGTAATTAGTAATCGTGATTACGATTACTAATAATGGAAAAGTAATATGAATTACTTGAAATTACTACAAAATAATCAAAAAGAATCAAAAGTATTAAAAAAATAATCCAATTACTTCTAAGGATTACTTTTAATTCTTTTTGATTATTTATTAAGTTTATTACATTTCACTTTATTAAAATTTAAAATATTTAATAATTTGACAAATGGGCAAAGTTTTAAGTAAAGCTTGAAAGATATCTGTTGATACATTTTTATAGTCTTTCAAAAAATTGGCGTTTATATGCTTTTTTTGTGATTTTCAAAAATATTTTTTTTTGTGAATTCTCAAATCATTTTTTAAAAGTCTGTTAATAAGATAAGAAGTTTGTGGCTAATCAAATTGTGTGGTTTGAAGTCTACTGACATTTTGTCGAAGCGACTATTAAATGCTTACAGACAATGCTTAACCACCAGCAAAAAAATTTCACTTTATGTTTTTCTTTATATTTTTTTCTCAGATTGATATTATTAATGTTGTTATATAAACGAATATGTTAAGAATTTCTTAAACAAAAAACATCTAATTATATAAATTTCTTTAGAACTTTTTCAAAATAAAGTAATCTTAATTCAGAATGTTTGAAAATAATCAAAGGTAATCTTTGAAAGTAATCGGATTACTTTTTGATTAATTTTGATTCTTTTAGATTATTTTGTAGTAATTTTAAGTAATCCAGATTACTTTTCGATTTTAGTAATCGTAATCAATTATTTATCAGCAATTCTTTTGAAGGCAATTATATAATCATTACAATTCTTTTTAAAATGTAATCTAATTGATTACTAATCGTAATCGTAATTTAACAGCTCTGCTTCAAGGTAAACTTTTTTGAAGTCATTTATTTTAATTAAACTCGCTCGAGTTTATGAAAGAAACTACAAATTTTTTATTTTTTTATTTAGAGCGTTTTGAGTTTCTGTCAACGATATGCAATTCGTTTGTATAGTTTTTGGCATGTTTCACCTTTTTTTCCTTCTTTAAAGATAGTTGGGCGTAAATTGAAAACTTTAATTAAACTCTTTTTCTGCCAAACTAGTTTTTTTTTTGAGTTATAACGTTGTTTGAGTAAATGGGCGATATGTCACGAATAACACGAGAAATGTTGCCACCCAAGGCGTCAACTGATGCTTGCCTATCAGCATAAGCCAGTGATTTAACACGCGTACAATCGAGAAAATAATCGAGAGGTATCAAATCGCTTGGAACCTAATTGACAGTTAGGGCACGTAGCGCTCATTATGTTGAAACCTGATCTTGCCCGAATCAATGTCATACATATTTTAAAACAAAAAATCATTAATCATTATGCAATAATGATCTCCATTTAACGTAGCGCCAGCTCCGGTTTGACTTTTGAAGAAATAGGGTCCAATGATGCCACCAGTTTTTAAGCCGCACAGGCTGCATTTTTCTAAATGTTATGGAGTCTGTAGGGTCTCTTGTAGATTTGATTCACTCCATATTACGCCAAAACTCAGCCTTAAAAGCTAAACTCAATTTTGCGATAAAATATGGTCTATAAGTTGCGTGAATCAATGACTGATTTTCAAAGCACATAAATCTATAATATTCATGATGCTTTGCCGAGAGTCTAATCACAAATGTCAAAAAGTGAATGCACTACGGCAGCTATTTTGACAGTTAACGCTTTCGTAAGTTTCAATTGGGCTTAAAAACGCCTAATGCAAAGTTTTTTTTCAATTAATTTAATTAAATAAAAATATTAAAAAATACCAATTACACTTTAAAAGTAATAATTCATAGACAAGCCGAAGTATACTTTAAAAAAAGTATTGCCATACAAAATATTGGTTTGAAACCCTTGCCTTTGCATTTGAAGCAAAAAGCTTTGAAAGCTCCTAAATTTATTCTTGTTTCTTTGCAAAGTAAGAGGAAGCATTGTCGCTGATATATCATTACCTGTTGTGTTCTCTTTTGCTCCCATCGGTGTAAAAGCATAAAAGTTTTTTTGTAAAAATTTGCACATTGTGCATAAGGATTGGACAATGCAACAAAAAATATTAATATTCGTCGACTAGTGTATTCGTGCAAAAAAATTCCACGACATATGCAAATTAAAATGACAGCTTCATGTGTTATAGCAACAAATCATTTTAAATTTATGGAAGGAACCGCCGCCAGTTCCGGACGACATTAATCGTTTTGCTTTCTGTCTAACCAAAGTCTAATAAAAATTATATTTTAGTATATTGATCTACTTAACTCAAAGTTCTTTGGCAGTAGTCCCATCAAAAAGTAAACAAACAAAACGAACTACAAAAACAAGTTGAATTAAAAATAATCTTGTTTCTTTTTTTATTATTATTGTAAGGGAATTCCCTCCGAATAACGAGTTTTCGAAATAAACCAAAATCTTTATTTAAATCATGTAAATAATAACAACAACAACAACAACAGCAGCAGCTTTGTTGATTATTTAGTTATACGCCGCGTTCTAGTATAAGAACTTGTTTGAAAGCTACTATTTTTAAAAAATGTTAATGGAAAAATACAACAACAGCCAGTATTGGGGGCCGTAATGTTAGGTGACCTCTGGATTTGTAATTGAATGCTGGATGTCATTTTATTCATTATTTTATTTTAACTTCTTTATACTACTGATTTACTTTTAAACAAAAAATAAAAAAACGTCATTTGATTAACTGAGTCTTAATGATTTGTTAGCAGTTAGTTAACTTTAAGCAAGTGCGATGAGTTTTACTTTTATTCAATTCTTTATTTAAATATTCTAAATTTATTTATGTTCGAGTTAAAATAGTTTGACGTCATTTTGTTAAATACATACATATGTATGTACATACGTATAGTACATGAGTACATACGAGTATATTGGATTGTTGTTTTAATTTATTTCGTTTCCCGAAGAGAGAGGGAGGATATTCTTTCCCACTGTTAAACCCGAAAAGCAACGGAAAAAGATTTTAACTTTTATGACCAAAAAGTTTCAGACGTAATTCTGGTGCTAATGAAAGCAAGCGTTACGTAAAAGTTTCTGTTACATTGACCACAAAAGAATGTGTCAGCAAACTTTTCTTTTATTGCAATATTTGCGAGGGTGGTTAAAAATGTCTCCGGAATAATTAATTTGAAATCCACTCGAAACTGTCACATTTCAAAATAATTTGTTTTTTCATAAACATGTTCCCTCAACAAGTCTCTCACGACCTCGAAATTATTTTGTTAACTCAATTTTTGAAAAAAAGATGTTGCTTTTTCGATTAAATTGTGGTTTAAGTAAATGAGCGTTATATATAATTATGTACAGTACAATCTCGATATTTCGAACACTTTTAAGTTCGGCTTACCGAACATCAGACGCTCTGTAATGCAGGCAAAACTTTATATTATAACTTTAAAATCCGTACACTTATTGTTCGAATGGATTTTCAATAACTTTACACAAGAATTGATTCTTTAATATTTTCCAATATTGACCTTTATTGAAACGTTTGATATCCTTTTTATGGTGAGAGAAGATACTCGAACAAGCTTCGAGCTGGTATTATGACGAGCATTAGATGACCAAGCTTCTACGAATTTCTCTCACAGTATTATTCGCAATTCTATCAGATTAGGCTAAGAGTAAGAAAATAAAGCAGGAAAGAAAGGAATAAAAAATAAAGGAAAATATGACTAATACTTAGGAATAGTCCTATAATTTATAAAGTATGAATAAAAATATTGATGAAACATATTTGGTAGAAAAGGTATTTTTCTCAACAGACGCACAATACATATTTTCGACTAAAAGTCCTCAAAATTCCAGAAGTTATCCGAACAGCACTACGGTAACACCAGAAATCGACTCTTTTGCCGGAGATTTACACCTTCAAAGATAAGACACAGGGTGACCGATGACATTTTTCAAAAAGTGGCACCAAAAAGGGGATTTATCAAAAAAGGGGCAAAATTAAAAAAAAAAAACGAGAAAACTGCACTAAACTTTTTATTTTTAATGTATTTTCATATAAATCCCCCTAAATAAAGGTGGTAAAAAAAGTGGCAAGGCAGTCGAAAAAGGGGAAGCGCAGTCGAAGAAGTGGCAAATTGCCACTTTAGTCGGTCAAACGGTCACGCTGATAAGACAGCTTTTGTTTACACACAAGCACAAACACAAAGGTGACTGGTTATGCAATCAAAAGTTCTGGTAGTTTTAAAAAAATTGGTAAAACTCCGACAGAAAGTAAAATTTCTGCCTGAGATTCAGTGTTGCCGCTGTCTTTTTCAGGTTTTAAGTGTTGCCGTAATAGTTATCGTGGAACTTTTGGGGTTTCCGGCATTTTATGCAAAAATATATAGTGAGAGCATATCTAAAGCAAAATACCTTTTGACCCATAAATATTTCAAAAACATTGTCTATTTATACATAAATAAAAAAATTTAGATCCAAATTTAGATCCAAATTTAGATCCATTAGTCTCATTAAAATTATTCTCACGCTAAGTAAGCCAAATGAAATGCAAATATTTTTTAAAATATAAAAAATATTTTTCGGTAAACTATTAATTTTTTTTTTTGATGTGTAAACATCTATACGCTAGGAGGTAAAAAATTTTTGGCTTTGATTCTTTGCTGAGATTTCTTTGCTTTTTGCTTTTGCTTTGCATTGTCAAATCGGTGTGAGCTATGTATGAGTGTATTAGTGTTTGAAAGAAGCAATACCAAGCAGAGAAACAAGTCGACCGGCTCGAAGCCGACGGTGCGCCGCCGCCGGTTATTTTTCTGTATATTTCCGTACACCAAAGGTGAAAATGAACCGTAAGAGCTACGGACTTGAAATTTGGACACAATATGTAGACATTTGGCCACTACAACAACAAATACATAAGAGTTAAAAACTAAAGGGTGTTCCAAAACGAGCAACGAAAAATGTTAAAATCCCATGTAATATACATACAATTGTAGTATGTACATATATACACTTGAAATTTTAAAAGTAAGTGTATTTTTATACAGACTACAACAATTAACACTAAATTTAAAAAGTTTAAATTAAAGGGTGTTCCATCAGTTAATGCAATTATTACTTTGTAATTTTGACAACTTGCTGTATCTTGGAGACCGTAAGAGCAAAACTCTTGAAATTTTCATAAACGATAAAACTAAAAAATCAAAAATATATAAAATCGCGAAATATAAAAAAAATCGCCAAAAACAAAAAAAAAATCGCCAAATCGAAAAAAACACCAAATTAAAAAAAATCTCTAGGACTAAAATAAATCGCGAGAAACCGGAAAAATCGCCATAATGAAAAAAATCCTTCAACAAAAAAATCGCCAATATGAAAAAATCGCGAAAATGAAAAAATCGCCTAAATAAAAAAACCCCAAAAACAGAAAAAATCGCCAAAATGAAAAAAACCCCAAAAAATAGAAAAAAATCGCCAAAATGAAAAAATCTCCAAAATGAAAAAATCGCCAAAATGAAAAAAAAAATTCCGTAAACGAAAAAATCCCAAAAAGAGAAAAAATAACGCCAAAACGAGAAAAAAGCGAAACTGAAAAAAAAATCGTTTAAACTGAAAAAACTTAAAAAAGGAAGAAAGCTAAATAAAAAAAAATAAAAAATTAAAACCGAATGTGCGGGAGTCAAAGTCGCACTTTACTGAATTTATTTTAATTGCAATGCGTTCACAACAACAAGAACAGCAACAACTAAACGATGAACAACAGGAATTAAAAATTAAAAAGTAAAAGTAAAGGCATTTACCATAGATGAGCACTGCAGTACCACTAAAGTTTCAGTAAAAACAATAAAAAATGTTTAACAAGTAAATTTTTACTGATTACTAAAATTTTTTTCTACAATTTTTATAAATTGCCTAAATGATTTTTTATATGATGAGGTGCATTGAATTTTCAGAAATCAGTAATGCCCGTATTCATAATGAAATTCTACCAAGTGGCTAAATGTTTTTCATACAAAAGTTTCAAAATTTGAATGAAAAAACTTTGCCACTTGCTACGGCCCTACGATTTTACTAGTAATGCAAATTAAATTTCATTAGCAGTAAAAATTTACTGAATTTTTTTAGTAATCAGTAAATTTACTGCTTACTGCAATTTTGAATGCAGTACATATACTTATATATACTGCAGTGTGCCCATTTACTAACCAAATAAGTTTAATAAAACAAACAAAAACCAACAAATTCATATGTATTTACAATATTGAAAGTTTTGATACTTTTAATTAATTACCCAGCTAAAAAAAATATGTATGGAGCATATATGATATCCCATATATGGTTCGGATCCGAAAAATGAGGGTATATGGCCATATATGATAATATATATTCATACATTTTCAGACATGAACGTGTATTCCTTATATAGTATGCAAAGTTCATATTGATTCAAAAAGCGCACTGTTGTGCAATAAATTAAATTATTAAAATAATTTTTTTGTAAGATTTGATACAGAAAGGTTGTGTTTAGTGAAACATTTATTCGAACAAAATAATTCAAATCGAACTAAAAGATATTTTATTCGACATTTTAAGGGAAAATGTGAATCGATTATTAAAAAACACAAGGCACACATTTGTACACGACAAATAATTTAAGAAATCAAATTAAAAACTAATGCTATATAAAAGAAAAATTAATCCGTTTTGATATTAACGCTAGTATTTCATATTATTTTTTGGCAGTTATATGAATTTTGTTTCTTAAAAGTAACTGAGAATTCCGTTAATTTTTATAAAATTAATAACTGAATTATCTTTTTGATTATTTGATTTATTAAATAGGCCCACAATATATAAAATCCTACAAGAATGATTTTTTTGTTGCACGAGTTTTTATTTTTTAAATCTTGAGGGTCTACGCATATAAAATTTGCATACCATGTGTATTTTCTAACAAACTTCCAATTCACGAGTGATTAAAAAGAGAGAAAAAGATCGAATCAATAAAATGCAAGCTTTTTGATTGAAAAAATAATTTTATGTGTGATATCATATATGCATACATTTTTATATGGCTCCGTAGATTACATCTTATTTCTATGTATGGATCAACATACGAAGAACCTCATAATTAAATTTCCATATATGGCTCACGTATTATAATACGTTTAATATATTAGTCCATATATCAATTCATATATAATACTTTTCGCATGTATAATCCCATACATTTCCATACATGAATGCATATATATTCATATATAGTTATATACATTCATATATTAAAAATATATGGACGATATATAATTTTTTTAGCTGGGTAATTTAAAAAAAGATACTAAAAGCATAAGTACTTCCAACTTGAAAAAAAATTTTCATTACTAGATGTTTACACATCTCCTCTGTGATCGGACTCACATTGCTTTTTTTATATTTATTTTGGAAATATTTACGTGTGCATTATGTGTGCTAATTGTCTGAATTTTCGAGTTTATACTGTATAATAAAAGTTGGTCATTTCATAAAATTATAGTGCAGCACTTTGTGTTCAAAAATTTAAGTAAATTTAATAAAGAATATTCATTGAAAAGGAAATTTATATTAAATCGATTTCCTTTTCTAAATTTTTATATTTGCACTTGCTGGCATTGCATTTTAGAGTTCATTCGCCCCACTTTGAAAATGCTGCTTCTAATGCGCTACGCTAGAAAAGTCAATGGACAATGACCGCGAGACGGCAATGTGTTGCAAAGGTCAATAAACAAAAAAAAAACAAAAATATATCAAATAGAATGTAAAACGATTTATATTAAAAGTCAAATACTTATTTTACATTTTTTGCTTACTTAATTTACATGCATATGTATATCCAATGGCTAAAGCCAAAATTAGTTTGCAAAATAAATAAATAATAAATAGTTTGTAGTTAAAAAAGTGAGAAAAATAAATAAATTTTTTAATCAACCACATGTTAATTGTTGTGGTAATTAGCACACATTTCATAAAACAACGCCCACAGTCTCATAAAAATGAACATGTGTCTGTCTTTGTTAATCCCTTTTGATGGATATGTTGTATTCCCAGAACTGTATTTCATCTTTAGACTAAGGAAAAATACAAAAAATAATAAACATATTAAAGAAGGCCAAGAGTACAGAAAAAATTTCAAGTTTAACAAAAAGAAGAAAATTATTTTATTTTATTTTATATAAAACAACTATCAAAACTTATCAATTGATTCCTCTAGTTAACACCGGCCTCATTTAAGCATATAAGAGTTTTTTTATAATCGTTACAAAAATGCAATTCATTTCAATTATTTTTTTTTTCAAATTCATTACGCCATCACGTTTGCATTTGTTCAAACTTACGTTTTGCTATACATTATTATTTAGTTAATTACAGTTGCAATAGAGGTGTGCGCAGGTAGCATTTGTAGCAATTTTATTTTGTTCTAAAGAAGAAAGTATTTGTTAAGCTCTGTAGAGACACTCACTTATCAGATATTACAATATTCTGACATCGGACAATGTACTGGCAATAAAAAATTAGATTGTCAGTTCATATGACTGTAGTAAATTTGCCAGAAAAGCTTACAATTTAAATTTTTATATAAACGTCACTCAAAAAATTGTCAATTCAGTAGGTTGTCACGTACAAAAATTGTCAGATCTGTAGTAAGGCTTTACCAGACCCAACGCTTTGACAGAAATCGTCACTTATCAATTGCTTGCACTTGTTAATGTAAAAAGTGGAAATACGAGTTTAAACTAAAGAATAAAGGCTCAGTTAGCCGACTGTAATGTAATGTAACTGTAACGTAGAAAACAGCTGATTGATATTTTTATATGAAAATTAGCTTACATTACATTTCATCTCCATAAAGGCTCAGTTAGCCGACTGTAATGTAATGTAACTGTAACGTAGGAAACAGCTGATCGAGATTTTTATATGAAAAGTAGGTTACGTTACATTACATCTCTATAACCATTTTCATTACTTTTCACATAACAAAATCGATCAGCTGTTTCTTACTGTTGCAGTTACGTTACATTACAGTCGGCTAACTGAGCCTTTAATTGCTCTTTTTCACTTTCTTTTTTTCTTTAAAAACAGCTGTGTTCAGTATTGCCAATAGAAAGAATTCTCTGATAGTGATGCCATTGCCAGATGCATAAACTTCGCACATGTGGCGATAATAAGATATTTATTACTGAAATTCCTATAAGGAATATAGGGCCATAATAAAATGTCTGACAAATATCTGACAGTTACAGTGTTCGTTTTTTGCCTGACTTGGTTTGACGTTTGTAGGTTACATACATATGTATATATTTTGTCATATTTTAATTTCTAATTTGGTATATAATATGTAAGTCTTGACTGTTGAAAACTTCTTTATCATTTGTTTAATATTTAAACTAGTTTTTTTATATATAAGTTTAATATGTCGGAGCGAAAATATAGATATCTGACTTAGACCACTTTCATATTTAAGGGGACAAATGTCAAAAATATCTTTTAAAAGTGCTAGGCCAAATTCAAGATAACCCGCAAGATTTCTTTTTTAACCTGTCCTACTCGTAATTATTTCGATATTTTTTTTAAATACATGTTTTTATTTATTGTCCCCCTTATTCAAAAAAATATTTTACTTGAGCTTTAAAGTTTTAAGGCTAACATTGCTTTGTTAAGAAATTGTATTCAAAAGAAAACTTTAATCATTTTGTGATTTAATAATCAATTCTGGTAACATCACCGTGTTCAACAACCATTTCACACCTTATGATATACAACACCGATTACAATTTCATTCGAGTATTCAAATAATTTTTTGTTTTATGAAATACATTTTTATTATCTTGAAGTTAAGCAACCTAATTTAAAAAATATAGGGTTCTGACATGGAAGCAAAACAGATAAACATTTTTACGAAGTAAAAGTAAAAAAATATGATGAACATAGAAAAATTATCTCAATTATTTTATTCGAACGAAATGAGTATTTGAATATCCAGCTTTTTCGATTTGTTTTGTTTGAATCTACATCACTAAAACATTTTTGTATAATTGTATTTATTTTAATATTTTTTTATGGACTTTGCTATGTATTTCGAACCAGTTGGATAATTTGGCGATGTTTTCCATCACATGACAAAAATAATAAATTTAAAATAAGAGCTAGCACTTCTAGCTTTATTTTCAGATGTAACATGAATCGATATGTGCTATATTAACAAAAATATTTGAGGTACAAAATGCACTCTTTGGAAATATCAACTTAAAGTAGCCTTAACAAACGTAGGTGCCTACTTTATAATTTTGATATAATAATTTTTTTTGGATACAACTTTACTTAACATTGCTTTTCAAAGCTTTGTTAAGTTTTTTTTAATACGACCCTGTATCTTTAAATGTGAACTAACAATAAGTATTCAAATCTTAAATCTTAAATATAATTACTAGGCCCGACCAGTGTCGGATATAAATTTAGTGATAGTTATAAATAATACATAAGTGGTGATAAAAAAGTTTCTTCAATCAGTTTCATCTGGAGTGTTGAGTATTAGAGCCTTTGTGTACCTCATTTTTAAGCGGATGTGTCCAGTAAAGTACAAAATATTAAGCGCAACCGGATTAGGATGTGAGTCCAGTTTTGTTAAATATTTTCCTTCGTAATTTCGATATTGGCTCACTTTTGATATTGCTAACGAAACTTCGAAATCAAATGTTTACTGAGCTACAGGTAAACTTTTTTCGATTCCTTTTTTTGTGTCATTCTCTATAGTTTTACACGATAAATGTTACATATAGATATATAGATATATTTGAAATCGACATCATTGACGAAAGTCTTGGTCAATTGGGTTTTGCTAAAAAATTTTAAAACAGCGGTGGGCAAACATACACTATCTTATTCTTGCTTTGGGTATGTGAGCCTTACACACAGTGAACATGTGTTGAGGGTTAAGAAAAAACTGCGTAGTATCGCTAGCATGGGAAATTGATAGAATGGTCATCACTGTTTTAAAGCCTTGAGCTTATAGTCAGGGAAAAGGAAAAGTCATAATGTGTATTGCGTGTAATAACTTCATTGCAAATGTGCCAATAGCTATACAACAATTAAGACGCCCTTGTGAATACATTTAATGGCGTTTTTTTTATTTGTTGTAGACTTCTATGGTAGACAGACATTAAACATGCATCATAGTATATAATTGATAACTTTGTATACCTCTTCTTTAAAAAAAAATTACATTAGGCTGTACCCAGAAAATTGATTTTGATGGATAATCTACAAAGTGATATTTGGGAAGAAATAACCTTAAGTTTATTATTTAAACAGTTGTTTTTTTTTTGAGAACTATCGATAACTTTTTTTCTTCTAGAGTCTATCTAATATCAGCAATAATCGAATACAGTGTTGCCAATAAAATTATTAAGAACAGCTGTTTTACATGTTTAGGCCAAGTCTAATTGCCCCATAGTAAACACAAATCATTTTATTAAAAATTAATATTTTAATTAAATTTTAAAGGGCTTATTCGCAAATATATATATATATATATATATATATATATATATATATATATATATATATATATATATATATATATATATAAAACATTATAGAACCTATATAAAGCTCAGAATTTTTTAATGAATAAGTGTATTAAAATATCGATTGAGTTGAAATAAATACACATACTAGTTTGCATTTTGAAGTGTTAATTGCAAAAGTGCGGTCAATTCTGTTGCTAAGTGTAAGCACGTGTCTTATTTAACGATAAATTTTATATAATTAAATTGTTTGTTCTTTGTTTTAAAAATTCATAAGAAAGTTTTGTGGACAATTTTGTTTTTTCACTCCTTTTAACATTTAACATTCGAAACATTTTCCACCACATATAAACAGAGGAAATTACAAATAAATTAAATCAAGGGAACAATTTGAATTGAATTTATTGAGTTATTGATTGAACGGTACAGCACGAATAACATTTGAGCACCAATTTGTTGTTCACAAAAAGTCAAGGATTTGATTTTATTTTCTATTAAGATACATACACAAGCAATTGAAGAACATTTATACGTGCTAGAGGCCTGCGTAAACAGTCTTTAAATGTAAATACGTCTTGTTTTTAAATGTATTCTCATGCCATGTGTTATTCTAAACCAATAATAAATGTTGTCGTATAATAAGCGAAATACGATGGATGCAGTGGTGTTCGTGTATATTATAAGTGATGTCGCGAAGAATTCTTGTTCATAACAAGCACTCAAAAGAAGTAGTGCTGATGCGCATATGCTTGTTCTTTTGCATATTGTACGTTTGAGTGTGTGTGTGTGCAAGATGTAGATGGTAAGCGCAAGCAAGCGCACACAACTATTGTCAATGCATGTGCAGAAAAATAAAAGATCATACACATGCATGACGTTTGTATACGCCTCCATGCGTAGGAAGAACCAAGCATCACAAATTCTTTCGTCACGAAGTATTTTCTTCTTTACTACTATACCTGCAATAACTGAAACAAATGCCTTGCAAACAGTGTTGCTTAGCATTTGTTCTAGAAGACTTCGCTTTACTGGAAAATCCCTCATGTCTTGAAAGGTCTTTTAAATGGTCTTTTGCAGGGGTCTAATACGTATTCGTATTTGTTTATGCTACGGTTAGAAATAAACTCTTCTTAAATGGTTATAAGGAAATAATGGCAATTAATTCTTTTTTTTTTATTGATGTTGTCAATTTGTTGGCCAAATCTCTTATCCAATTACTTGTTGATTTTGTATAATTAATTATGGGTAAAAGGCTACAATGTCTGTACGTGCTTCCAGAAATAACAAAATTAGTTTTATGAAAGTTTCATTTAATTATATTCAGCATAAACTTGACTACAAAAGTTTTCATTTATATTGAATATCTTATCTCAAGTAATGTAACGGAAATGAAAGAGAAAATTCTACGCATTGAAATTAGGTTGTTCAAAATACTCAAATTGCAAAGAGTTAAGAAGCACGCAAAGAATTTATTGGTTCTAAGAGTGGGTCTACACAAGGCAATTTTAGTTGAGCAACTTTTGAGCTTTTGGTAAAGAGAGGAAAAGATAATTAAAAGTGGAGTCATCATATTTTGCTCTCTCTCTCTCTCTCCCCCATGAACTAAAAAGTTGCTCAACTAAAATTTTTTGTGTGTGAACTCAGTCTTAATAAAAGTTGGGACTCACTTCCCTACAAATCACGCAACTTTTGAGAAAATACAACCCTGGTATGATGGAGTTTATGAAAATTTTCAAAACACAAAATGAATTCGTTATATCAGGGTTATATTACTTCAAAAGTCGTGCGATTGTGTAGGATAACGAGGCCCAGCTTTAAGAAGTTTGTAACCACCGTTGCCAGCTTATTTACATTTCCGATGGAAACTATTGCCACTTTGTTCTTTTTCAGGCAGGAAATCTAAGTTTTAGCTTCATTCTATCTTAAGAGTTTCTTTAGTTTAATTTTATCTTCAAATTTAAATTTATTTTGAATATTCTTGAACCTTTTAAATTTTAAGTCCATTTAAATTCTAAGCTAATAACTCTAACAACTTCAGGGAATAAAATTTTGCAAGAAAGAAGAAATAAGTTCACTTTCTTCTCTCAATGGCTATTGTAAATTCTTAAAAATATGTCTAATAATAATAGCTGATTTCTACTTTGCTAATAGCCTTGAACGTTAAAATGACAAGCAAATATATAATTTTGTGTGAACTAAAATTCTTTGAAATTTTTCTTGTATTTTTCCCTCAAACTCTACATGCAATTATACAAATAAATTTAATTTTTACTTTTCAAAGTTTCCATTATAAATATTTTTCCTTTACTGTTAGAAAAAAATAAGTGCACTCATGTTAGGGAAATTGTAATGCATTAATTATTTCATGAATTTTGTATAATTTCAAAGTATTTGTAGTGACCAATCCGACTGAGCTGCAGGGTGTCCACTAAATATAAATTTTATTTGCGATTAACTTAAGATAGCTTTGCGGTACGCAAATAAACATTAAAATCAGGGAGCACTAAAGAGTTCTGGATTCAAATAATGGTATTGAAAGCGACAACAAATTTTAAATATTTCCATATAAACTTCACTAAAATATTTTGAAGTTTCGTTCCATATAAAGCGACTTACTTTAATGTAATGCAATGTAATGCACTTAATATACGAGTAGATGTGATTAAAAGCGACAATGGCATGAGTCCACTTAAGACAAAGTCGAAAAAATTATTTCATTTACGGATTTTGAATTTTTCAAAAAACTTGCATACTTTAAATTTGGGGTTTTTCCGAAACTATGTTTTTCGACTAATACTTTTATCGTTTTTAACCACAGATATGTTGAATTTATTTATTTTATTTATCTATTTGACTTAGTCTTACGAATGAATTCTAATACTTAAGGTTTAAGGAGCGCTAGCTGCCAGGGCTATCGGCTCATGTTGAATTTAAAAATATATAAATGTAGGCCGTTTTCATTGCAGACAGTTTAGGGCAGATCAAACAAAATCAATTAGAAGTATCTTTTAATTGAGGCTATCAGAGCACAAGTGGTGTAACCCACATCTAGTTATTTAAACAATTCCTCTTTATTATTTTGCAATATCATGATCAGAGTAAAAACGATTTTTCAGCTCCATTTTCTTTCGAATAACAAAAAACCAATGTGGGTTACGCCTAGGGTGATCGATTATTCGACTTTTTCCAGAAACCAGTTTTCGAATAGTTCGAATATTTGAAATTACGAAAAATCCGGTTTCGGTTTTTACAATTCAGGAAAAACCGGTCAACCAGTTTTTTTTAAGTAAGAAAATTATTATAAAAAAGTTTTGATTTTAAATTGCTTTATAAAGAAAGGGTTATCAGTTCATGTAAATACTATAAAACAATACAGAAATTAGAGGTAAAACATAAAAATTAACTTCATGTACTTATGTATAGTACATAAATATTTATATATGATATACAGTTGAGGAATAAACTCTACATACAACCATCATTTTTTGGGTTTGTGGAAACTTGGGAAGAAATTCAAAAAATTAAATATGCCAATAATAAATATGTTTATACAAAAAATAAAAAAAATAATTATAGCACCTATAGTAGCAAAAATATTAAAAATACATAGGAGAAAAGTCTGCATATAGGCATAAAATACATGAAAAAATACGTGCAAAATGTTTGATGTCGTCAACTTGTTTGACGTTTGTTTTTTGAATTTCTTCCCAAGTTTCCTCAAACCCAAAAAATTATGGTTGTATGTAGAGTTTATTCCTTAATGGTATATATGTACATATGAATGTATGGACAAGGTGGATATATAAAATATGAAGCAAAATGGCAACAAAACTAAAAAACACTTTTTGCAACTGTATTTTGACACCCATTCCACACCATAAGGCCAATTAAATTCGCCTCTGCTATTACCTCATAAAATAAATTCTCTTAAATTTCATGTTTCAGTTAATGTTGCCATGCTCTAAAAAAAGCTTAGAGCTTTTACACTAAAAAGATACTTACGAAAATCAACAAAAGATGCAAAATTTACAAATCGAAAAGTATTCGACTCAGCCGGTTTTTAAACTGTAAAAAGCCGGACTATTCGACATTCGAAAAATCAACATTTTGAAAAAACCGAAAACCGAATTTTGAAAAAACCGGATTTTAAAACCGGTTGAAAAACCGAGTCGATCACCCTAGTTACACCACTTCTGGACTACTAGCCTCAATTATAGGATGTAACATTTTATTTATGCAAGTGTAAAGACTATAGATTCAATCAAATTTAAAGATTCTGGTAAAAAAAAAATGTAGCATATTCTATGTAATATCTACTAAATTTTTTAATTTTTAAGGGAAACCCTAAACTTTTGTAAATTTCCATCTGCAACACACTTAAACCACACGATACACACACACATGACTGCTTTTATTATTATTTTTTTTTTGTATTTTGTGTTAACAATTCTTAGCTTTTATTCACAGTAGTTGGATAAGAAATTCTAGTCTATGCAAAATTTTCAATACACAGCAATACACACTGAGAACAATTCACAGTGGGATGTTGGTATCAAAATTCCTATTCTGCATGCACTTAATTTCTAAAATCGAATGATGCAGATCTGTAAAAAAATTTTTTAATATGAAATGTGAATTCGTGTTTTTTTTCAAAAAATTGTATTTTATTTATGTAGAAAATTACTTATTTTTAATAAATTTGAAAAATACCGATTTTCTACATAAATTAAAGAAAAATGTGGGAGTATCATCATAAACCGTTAGACAGATAAATCTGTGGTAAAAAAGAAAAAGTGCTAAAGTCGAGATAAGCTGATTTTGAGTTGGTGGTACCTTCGTAATCTGCATATTTGAAAGTACACCTGGCCATTAATTTGTGCGATTTTTTAAGAAGTTATAGCAAAGTTACTTGCGGCCTATATTTTTTAAACTTCTAATCTAATTTAATTTAGGTTATACATACTTTGGTATAATTCAACTTGAATGTATTATTTACAGTGTGTAGAACGATGTTTGCTTAAAAAAATTAAGGTTAGCAGAGAATTTTCCAATTTAACTGAAAAAGAAATAAATTTCTGAAAATCGACTTGAACGCTTAAAAGTGCTCTCCTGCAAAACAGTCAAATATGACTTAAGCATTTTCTCATTATTGCCACAGATATATATGTAGATACATAAAATAGCCATTAAAAATTTAATTTATTTTTGGTTTTCAATTGAAAAAAGTTATGTAGCCCCACTTTCACCCAAGTTGTTCCTTCAATAAAATGTTGTTCTTGTTGCCTGTTGTTGTTGTTTCTATAATGCTCGGCACCACATTTAAATGATCTAGGATCACTCTTTATAATTTTTGCACAAAATTGTATTAAGTCATACCACTGTGCAATTCACTTGATGTATTTAAACGAACAGATAGACAACTTTAGCTAAAATTATAGCCTTTGGTAGTATCAAATTAGTTTCGGTTGAAGTTTTTTGTATCGTATATTAAGCAGAAATTTTATCATTGTTTATTGTGTTGTCATGTAATGCGGCTTACAATAGGTTCTGTTGCAATACAAATTAAGTAACATGACAAACAATGGATGATACTTTTGCGGGTGCAATCAAATTGCTGGCGAAAGCTAAAATCTAAATGCATACAAATGAGTTTCATGTATTCATGTATTGTACTAAGTGTTTATCCTTAAAGTTTATAAATTTTTCTATTCGCATAATCGAACAACAAGTTAATAGCATTTCCTTCTTAATCCAACTATTGTTCGGATTAATTTGTGAGAAAAACAATAATATAAATTTATTCGTAATAAATTAATGGTACATATAAATTTTGGGTAACAATTTGAATTGTAAACAAATTATTTGAATATTCGCATAATTTTGCCAAACTTGTTTTTCTTGTGTGAGTATTTATAAACTTTGTTGATATACATACATATGTAGATTAGTGTCCTGCACAAGACTATTTATAAGACCTTTCAAGACATGAGAGATTTTTTCAAATGCTTTACTACAGCGAAATATTCTAAAAGAATCGCTAAGCAACACTGTTGGCAAGTAATTTTTTTCGGTGGTTTATCTTGCCAACAGTGTTGTTTAGCGATTCTTTTAGAATATTTCGCTGTAGTAAAGCATTGGAAAAAATCTCTCTTGTCTTGAAAAGTCTTATAAATACTCTTGTGCAGGACACTAACATACATGCATAAATATTATAGCTAATTATTTTTAAATTGAGGTAAGTACATTTTTGAAAAATTATGAAATTAGCTTTTGTAGATTACATCTCTTGCGATTTTTTACAGACAATTACTTTGCAAAAGTTGACTTACCCCAGTTTCAAAGTGAACGGGCTCATATAATAAATGTAATGCTCTTAGTTTAAGTGTTTTTAAAATAAAATTAAAAACCGATTTGAGCCTTAAGGAATGTAATCGTATTTAAATTTATTTAATGTATGAATTTTATAGTGAACAACATGTTTTGAAATCAAATTAAATTTTAATCATCATATCAATATGTATGTATGTACATATATTTATATATTTATAATCTGTAGCACAGAAATGATTTACATATTAGGAAATTAAAAGTAAACGTTCATTTTTGTAAAAAAAAAAATATTGAATATCTTGCTTCTGTTAAATAACTTCTTGATACAATGCCACTATGTAGTTATAATGATTTCTATTAGAATAAAATACCGGTAAAACAATACACATAGGGCCATAACCATAGTTAACAAAAAAGTCTACTTTTTTAGTTTTAGAATGCACTTTTTTAAAACATGCACTTTTCACCTACCATGGATGAGAAAAATTGCAATTTAAAGGAAAAAGTCGGTTCTAAAGTTAAAACATGCTGAAGTTGTTTTTAACTAGATTAGCATAGACTCTGGCTCTTTAGTTCAACACAAAACACATTAAAATAAAAGAGAACACATATGTATGTATGTATGTATGTATGTCTGTGTGACTTTCTATCTCTTGGCTTCGTTTGTTCCTATAAACAATTTATAATCCAATCCAATTATTGTATTAAAATAATACAAAATACAAATACCTTTTTAATTTTCTCTATATTAATTATTTGTTAACTTATTTTTATGTTCGGTTGTTTTATTTTATCTTGTTCTTAAACTCAGAGGTGAGAGAGTTGAGAGACAGGGATGCCACTTCCTTATATTTTGTTTTCTATCATATGAAAAAGTTCCAATATTTACTGTGGCACCCAGTTAAAGTCGGTTCAACTTAACACACACTTTGTTTTTGACTATAGTAGAAAAATATTCAAGAACAGGTTTTTAATTTTAAGTTGTTTCTAAAACGAACCGACTTTATTCTCTGACTATGGTAATGGCCCATATTGTTTAAGCTGTTATGCTAACAAAAATTTTCAATCAATTATTTCCTAAAAAAAAACTAAAATCAATTTGGCCTGGGAAACTCAAAGACTTTGTTTACTAAAATTTCAATTCAAGATTTAATTGCAATGATATTAAAAATCAATAAATATTTCACTAAATTTTACATATAAATATTTATCTATACAAAGAAAAATGCTTATTTATATACGGAATCATCATAAAAACTATAATAAAACCATGGAATTCAATGCACGAGATTCATATAAAATTGAGTGTAAACATAAATTACACTCTTTTAATAATCTTATTTTTTATTTGTTTTCGAAAAATATCAACAAAAAAAATTAAATATTATTATTGAAACAGTCTAAGTTCTCGTCGTATTTCAATAGCTGAAAATAAAATGTCGTTTCTAATATACAATTTGTTATTTTTATCTGAGCTCAGTTGAAAATAGAACATATGAATGAGCAGGTCCATAATTTTTAGGATTAATTCTTTTAATATCTGTTGCGTTATAATATTATGTTAAGAATAACACAAAGCATAAATAAGTGAATATTCATATTAGTGTCCTGCACAAGACATCTTATAAAAACTTTCAAGACATGAGGAATTTTTCAAATGCTTTACTACAGCGAAATCTTAAAAAACAAACGTTAACAACACTGTTTGAAAGAAATTTGTTTGAGTATTGTATGTATAAGAGTAAAGAAGAAAACACTTCGTGACGGAAGAATTTGTGGTACTTGCTTCTTTCTACGCATGAGCGCGTGTACAAACGTCATGCATGTATGTGTGTATGATCTTTTATTTTTCTGCGCACATGCAAAGGCACACACATGCATTAACATTAGTTGTATGCGCTTGATCACATAATAGCTTACCACCCTGTCGGATAATGTGTGGTTGGTTGACTACAAAAATAGTTAACTTATAGTTAACTTTTCTTAGACTGACCAAAAGCTAGCTGCAAAGTCATCCAGAACAAACCCAAAATTAATTCTAAAGTTGAGTACGTAATCAAATTTGGTGAGAGCCAACAAATTTATTCTCAGCTACTTTAAAACTCATTGCAGTTTTATATTAACATTTTGCTGTTGTTATTTTATATGGCAGCTTAGCCGAGTGGTAGCGCATTTAGTACACAACGTGTGATGTTACATGTTCGAACCCCAGAAAAAATTTTTTAATTTACTGACTACCAAGTGATTTAAAAAAGTCAACTTTAAGTTAGCTTAAAGTAGTGCATAGTGAGACAATTGACTACCGCCTAGGACATCGCAATGTTAAAATAGTCAGTTGATTACATTGCAAAGTAATCCAAGTGTAGTCAGTACTAGTTGCGAAATAGTTAGCTTAAAGTTAGTTTAAAGTTAGCCAAATTTCCGATAGGCCATCTACATAATACACACACACTAAAACGTACAATATGAAAAATAACAAGCATACACTAATCAACAGTACTTCTTTTGAGTGTTTGTTACAAACAAGCTGTCTTGGCGACATCGCTTGTTAACACTGATATACACGTACACCAATCCATCCATCGTGCTTCGCTTATAGTACGACGGCATTTATTATTGGTTTAGTATAATACATACGACGTGAATACATTTAAAAATCATGACGTATTTACATTTAAAGACTGTTTACGCAGGTCTCTAATTCATATCTTAAAGTCTATTTCTAAGCTATTCAAATAATTAGTTTGGAATTATTGCGTTTTGATTGTATTCATAGTAATTAAATCGTTTTGATATCAAGTCTATCGAAATTTTGTGTCTTGCAACGAACTAGTTTTAGAATTTTATATATTTTGTATTTTAATAATATTGTGCAATGTAGATAAATTTAACTTTATATTTTGAATTTCATAAGCTAGGTGTGAAATATTAAGGGTTTTCATTTGCCTTTTGTGCAATTGGGCAAACTTGCGAGACTTGTTTCATGAAGCCCCTTCTGAACTTTTGGGCAAACAGTTTATGTAAGTTTGAAACAAACGTCAAAAATTAATTTAATACAAATAAAATTAAAAAAAATTTTAAAATGTTTACTTTAAATACATATTGATATATTTCTATAAAAATAAACAAGTGTGTGTGTGTGTGTCTAAAAATGCCTAAATAAAGCAAAAAGGCAAGAAATTGTTATTTACAAAATGCACAATTGCACAGCTTAAGTTTACGATTCAAAATTATTGGGCAAACTTAACAGGTTTGTGTAAATAAATTTCTATACAATTTTTGACATTTTATTTACGAGAGTGTAAAAATACACAATTGCACAGTTTGCGAGACTTTTGAATTAACAGGTGACAGCAATCAAGACATTTTCATATCAGGTACTCTCGCTTAAATACGCTTTGAAAAATTTCTACTTGGAATGTCAAAAAATGTTTGTTGACATCTCAGAGATATTCAAATTATTTGTAATATTGTTTATTTGTAAACTTGCCTCAATTCGCTTTGAAATATTCAAAATTGGGATGTCATAAACCCAATCATCTGGTCAGTTGCGACCACTTGAGCGCAAATGACGGCATTGGATATCAAGCAAATAATAATTAGAATTGTATTAAAATTTTGATATCGAATGCCGTAATTTGCCCGCAGATATAGATTATTCTTGACAGGGATTCTACAAAATTGCAACAAAGCAAAAAACAACATGGCTTTTTCGTTGGCCCTACAAGTCAAAAATAGAAACAAGGCGAGTTTGTAGGCAAACATATCGTTCATTTTAAAAATATCAAGGCGAATTCATATCAGTTGGTCACAACTGCCCAGTTGATTATTTCCGCAGCTGGTAATTCAAGCAACCCTTCGATGTCATCACAATTTTTTTTTTTTTTTTCAAAATTCATAGTCATAACTAGAGATGTGCACATGAGTGTTTCACGCACGAGTGGTTTACAACTTATCACGATCACGCACGCTCAAGAAAAATATATTTATAATATAATTTGCATGTTTTTTGGGCTGAAAAATATGTTCTTACATATACATATCTATGTATATATGTATGCTCGTGTTTTTGTAAAATTTATGTAAACTAAAATAAAGCAAAGTTAATTTAATATCGTTTTAAATATTCGTATTCGCGGATATCATTTTTAATATTCGAATTCGAATTCTCGTATATCAAAAATTGACATTTCGCTCATGTAAATATTTATGTATACATACATAATATAAATGTGAAGGCAAGACGTATGATCAATTATATAAATGATAATCAAATAATTGAGAAAAGCATATTATATGAGTAAACATATAAATTTCTAAAAAATTTCTGTTACGTAACATTTTGAAAGACTCTCCCCACACCCACCATAACAAATCATAACAAAACTCGGGCTCCACCCCTCCCCCCTGCAGCGTTACGTAGTATATGGACGGCCCCTAAAGCAAAAAACATTTTCTGTGGTACAACTCGTCAGTAGTATTGTTGACAAAGGCACTGCTGAATCAGTAGTTTCTCAATTGATACTTCCTACAGGGTATCTAAGAAACATACATACATACATACTTAAAAAGCTGTATGTACCCATTAAACAAAATGCTCCGAATTCGTAAAGAATTCGTAATGATTGGTCGACAAAATCTTCCGATTTCGGCACCGAAATATTACCGAAATCGTAACAATTCTTGTATATAATGGTTGACACGACTTCGTAACGATATGTCGGTACGAATTCGTAACGACATGTAGGTACGATTTTTTTTTGCTTTTATAGCAGAGTACCGCTTCACCGTTATGTTGCTGCTATTGTCGAAATAATTTGCACATACTAACGTTTTTTAATATTTGTTACAATCCTTTTTTATCAACATATACATATTTATTTAAAAAAAATGTTCACAGACTTTTACTTATGTACTCAAAAATCAAAGTTTTAATGTTTAAAACAAATTGTTCAGGTGATTTATTGTTTTTAATTATAAAAAAGTCTATGTTTATATAAAAGAATGGTTTAATAGCATATCTCAGCTGTCTTACTTGAGAAAATTGAGTTGGAAGCTGCAAAATTTTATATTTTCTTTTTAAGCTACTTCTAAATACGTTTTTATATATAACTATTTTACATGCAAAAAATATGTTATGTTTGCACTCTTTCTTCAAAATCTCTCTATAACAATCAAGTTAGAAGAGAAAAGTGTAAGGAGAACAAAAAAAAAGTTCGAAAATGGGAAGGAGGCATGGTGATAATAATAAAAAAAAAACATGTGGAAAAATCGTACGTTCGTGACCCGTACGTTCGCGACCGGTAATTAAGCTAATTAAATAAAAACCAATAGAGATATTTTATTGTGTAAATACTGGATAGAGACCTACATTAATACACTTTTAAAATAAATTAATCACTCTTCATTATTCTGTTCCATTTCGCAGATTTTTACATTTCACTACTGTCAGCCAAAGTTGACTGCTATTTTGAGTACGTTCGTGACCGCATGTTTATAACTATTAATATGAAAACTTAAAGTCGATGAAATCCATCTTTTGCACTAAACATAGAGCTTCCAAAATGCTATCAAATCGCAAAAAAAATGCTTGCAAAAGTTTTGTTTTCTATATTTTTTGTGCATCAAAAGCGTACGAACGTACGTTCGTGACCCCAGGAAATGCCCATATTCTATTTGCACTGGAAAAAAATATATATATGTATAAAAGGCTGAAATTTGCATTGACTGACACCACACACAGTGGACCAGACACAAGAGCGCTGGTTCTATCCTGCTAGTGTTTTTTATTCAGTGTTTTTATTTGTCCCTTAACCCTTAAAAACTATAATATATGTATAATTTGGCTTCCTCAAAATATGAACTTTAGCCTGAATAAACAATAAAAGTAAATATTTATAAATCAATACCCAAATTTATACATATAAAATATTTTTACAACAATTAACCGTGCACACTTAAATCAACAAAAGTTTATTGAACTTTTGCTAACATGTTGAAAAAAAATTCATTATTTAAATGGAATGATACTATAAAATAAAACTAGTAAAATTATTATATTAATATGAAAAGCGAATAAAGTAATAGAACACGTTCGAAGCTCGTTAACAGTAAATGCAATGCAATTTTTTTTTTAATAATTGTATGATTAATTTGAAATAACTATACAATTGTGTAAAAGTTTCTACTCAATTCTAACGTCGTGGCCAAATGGCTGACGTCGGTTGAAGGAACTTTGGACAGTATTATAAATCTTACATCGACAGGTGTCAGTTATGTCAGTATGTGTATATGTGTGATACAATTATATTTTTGCAAACGTTTTTCACTAAAGGGATTCACGTCAACTTTTGCATTTGTACAAAATTCATAATTGCATTTGCTGATGTAAGTAACCTGCTTGTTTAGCTGACTTTAAAGTCATGATTGTTAAAAGTTTTTGTTAAAATGACGAAAGAAAATATCAAAACTTCGCTGATTAATTCTGCAGTTAATTGAATAATAATAATAATATCACCGTATCTTGAATTTTACAATATGCTTAGAAGTATAAAAAAAAAAAAAAAAAAAAAAAAAATATTAAAACATATTTTTTTGAAAAAAAAAAAATACAAAATTATTTTTTATCATAAAATCGAATTTTTAAATAACTTTTATATTTCTTCAAGTAAAAATTTTTTATAGTTTTCTTAAGTTTATAATTTAATTTATTTCTTTTTTTAAACGCATTTTCTTGACAAACTTCTTTTTCAATTCAAAGAAAAGTTTATAAAGCGTGTTTTTTATTGAGGTATAGAACTTTAAGTTGGCATCACTTTTTTAACTGGCAGCCATTTTGTCAGCTGTCAAGTGATTAATATTTAGTTTGGTTTGCCATTTTATCATGAACAGAGTGACAAAAGAACAACGCTTGCAAATCGTGCAAATTTATTTCGAAAATAATGGTTCAGTTCGCGAAGTTTACCGCAAGCTCCGTCCATTTTATGGTCGACATAATCGTCCATCAGAGCAATTAATTCGGTTAACCATGGATCGTTTTCGCACTACGTTTACTCTATGTGATAATACGCATCCGCAGAGACGTCGAACAGTGCGCACCGAAGAAACAATTGCCGCTGTAGAGCAAAGTGTTGAAGAGGACCCGAATGAATCGATTCGCCACCGTGCACAGCAATTGGAGCCGACTAACCGACTATTTTGTTCCCGAATTGGATGGCATGAATGTGGATGAGTTGTGGTTCCAACAAGACGACGCTACATGCCACACAGCGCACGTCACAATCGATTTATTGAAGGAAACATTCGATGAGCGCATAATTTCGCGGAATGGACCTGTCAATTGGCCACCAAGATCGTGTGATTTGACACCATTGGATTATTTTCTTTGGGGATATGTGAAGTCGCTCGTCTACGCCAACAAACCAGAAACGTTAGGGGACTTGGAAGCCAACATTCGTGGCGTTATTGCCAACATACGGCCCCATATGCTCGAAAAAGTGGTTGAAAATTGGACCTGTAGAATTGGCTTTATTCGAGCCAGCCGCGGCGGCCACATGCCCAAAATCATATTTTAACATAAATGGCATAAAATTATCCTTCCAATAAAGCCAAATTGATGGACATTAAAACGATTTTTTTGTGTTTTATTTCAATTCGAAGTTCTATACCCCTGAAAAAAACACCATATACTTTAGACAGGCATTTTTAAGCATTTTTTGCTTACTTTGTTTGCTTTTGTTAATAATATCAAAAGTTTCAAAACTTTGCAAAATTTAATTTAATAGTATTGCAGTTACTGACTCCCTGATAATTTTGCATCAAACATTTTGCTATGAGATGGACGTGAATACCTTTACGTAATCATTATTTCCAATCAAAGCGCATGTAATATATACATATGTATATATTACTGCTATTGCGATTGTTGTTTTAGAATAATTAGTATTATTTTATATTTATTTTTAAACGATAAAAATAAGCCGCATAATAAGCAAGATATTCTATCAAGGTTGGCGCACTTGTGCCAAACAAAATGACAAAAAGTGAGATTACTGTTAGCTGTTTTTCATAATTAAATATTTAGCTGAGGAATATATTTAAAAGCTTCATTCTTTTACAACTCTGCTTTTTACACGTTTTTAATAATGCCGTGTTGCAGCGCCTTTGGTGATAAATGGGAGTATTAAATTTTTTTAAGCTGTGGTTAGTAGCCATTTTATTGCTCATTTTATTTCGCCGATGATTCTGCTACACAACGAAGGAGGGCGCTCTGATGTTACATTAGGATTAGTATCTGCTGAACTCGGTATAGCTCAGTGACCAGTGACTATGCCTTTCCTAAAAGAATTGTTACAAAGGGACACTAATGCACATTAGAAAAATGCGTCCTGTTGTTATTTAGTGACTGTTGGATACAGAGATTGAAACCAGTACCTTCGGTTTTGTAGTCAACGTGCTAACTACTTCAACCAACACCAACCCAAATGAGAACTGTTTGCATCTGATCAAAATTCAAGTTTTCAATTAATTTTAATTTATTTTGTAGTGGGAAATATTGGATTGATCCTACAATAATTTTGCTCCATAATTTTTAAACGTTATATAAGACCGAATTGCATACTTGGAGCTTAAACTCTATTCAACTATTTTCAATGGTCAAAAAATATTGATGAATTGATAATAGAATTCAATCAATATATATTTTTTTAAGAAAAGTAATCTTTCGGCAATAGATGTGCCTGCTAATATTCATATACATATGTACATGAGTGTGTATTAGCTTCTTTTGGAAAGAAAAAGTGAAGAGAGGACAGATGGTGAAGTATAAAATTATCCAGTTCAATTCGCGTAAAAATCCGCTATTGTGCCTTTTGTTAATTTGCATGGCATCGTTGCAGCGCCTCTGGTATTAACTAGGTGCATTACCTTGCGCTATCAAGCCATTTTATTAGTTTTTTTCTTATCACGAAATTGTCGTGTCTTGCTTGCTCTTTTGACAAGTCGTGTAATGCTTTTCATAGTTATTTTCTTCTAATATACCGATGTAGTATATCCGGCATAAAATCATGAATTAAATGCAAAGAATATTTATATAAAATATTATTAGAAACCCTGACATTGTTCTTGTCCGTAGGATGGTAGTGGTGAATTATTAACAATTTCCAGTCATTGTAAGAGAGTTTCAAGATATTGTTCGCGTTCCTTTTCTAACTTAAGCAAATGTCATTCTCACATTCTGTTCTGTTCAAAGCTAAAAGTATTGAATTGAATTCTGTTTGTGCATATTAACTTATAAAAATACATTTGCATTCTTTTTTTATCTTCAATCAAACGACTGAGCACTGTTTACTATTGCTTGTTTTTTGCTATTTTTTTTTATAATTCTCTTCATTTTGTTTTCCATTACTTTATTGACTTACATCTTTCTCCTCTTCTCAAAGCCACAAGTGGCATTAAATCAGAATAATTTAAATCTATGAGATGCTTAACAATAACACAAGTGTTTTTCTTACAAACGGAATTACTTTAAAGACCTTGAATAATTATTATTTCTTTTCTTATTTTCGCATGAAGTATTACATAAAGTATTACACCTTTTTCAAGTAAAGAATTGAAATACTCACAATTGGAACAGCGATTGAAATTTTAAATAAATGCATGACATTTTTATGCCAACAAAAAAAAAATCAAACTTTCTAGAAAACTCGAGTAACAAGGTTATGCACACATGCATACGTGTCAGTGTTGCAAGATATGTATATTAAATTTTCGCTGCACATGATATGTATGTATGTATGTGCCTGTGCCTCTATTATGGTTTACAACTATACTACGTTGAATTGAAACAGCAATTACACAACTAAAAAAAAAAAAAAACTTAAATATTTTTGGCACTCGTGTCACAAATAATTCAAGTTGAAATTGTTTTGATATTGCCAACCTAAAAAAACAACGATTTCACAATTCATTAAACAGCTGATGATATTGGTGGGAAAAATTAAAACAATACAAGTTTGTTTAATAAACAAAAAATATATATTTTGTGTTAAACTCTACATAACTTATGACATATGACATAAGTCTGTGGCAATAAGGAAAAAGTGCTTAAGTCATATTTTACTGTTTTCCAGGAAAGCAAATTTAAGCTTTCAAGTCGATTTTCAGAAATTTATTTCTTTTGCAGTTTAATTCCGAAATTCTCTGTTAACTTTTATTTTTTTAGGCAAACATCGTACAACCTGAATTAAGCTTTTATTCCAAATGAGATTAGATATCTAAAAAAGATAAGCCGCAAGTAATTTTGCTATAACTTCCTGAAAAATCACACAAATTAATTGTCATTCTGACAAGGGGTACTTTCGAAGGTGCAGAATACGGAGAAACCATTAAACTCAAAATCACTTTATCTCGACTTAAGCACTTTTTCCTTTTCGCCACAGAAGTGTGGATGCTGATATTGATGTGTTGCGCATGCGAAAAAAGCTCCGTAATCACTCCAAACTAGTCTCCTGCACAAGATATCTTATAAGAACTTTTAAGACATGAGGGATTTTTCAAATGCTTTGCTACAGCGAAATCTTAAAAAACAAACGTTAACAACACTGTTTGCAAGAAATTTGTTTGAGTATTGTAGGTATAAGAGTAAAGAAGAAAACACTTCGTGACGGAAGAATTTGTGATACTTGCTTCTTTCTACACATAAGCGCGTGTACAAACCTCATGCATGTATGTGTGTATGGTTTTTTATTTTTCTGCGCACATGCAAAGGCACCCATGCATTAACATTAGTTGTATGCGGTTAATCACATAATAGCTTACCATCTACATATTACACACACACTCAAACGTACAATATGAAAAATAACAAGCATACACTAATCAACAGTACTTCTTTTGAGTGTTTGTTACAGACAAGCTGTCTTGACGTCATCGCTTGCTACAACTGATATACACATACACCAATACATCCATCGTGCTTCGCTTAAAGTACGACAGCATTTATTATTGGTTTAGTATAATACATGCGACGTGAATACATTTAAAAATCATGACGTTTTTACATTTCAAGACTGTTTACGCAGCTCTCTACTCCAAACCTTTGAATGGATTTTTATACTTTTTTATTTGCGTCTTCGTCATAGTGCAGCTGAACCTGCAAGATAAATAAATTATCATATAATGTTTAGTATTGAGATAATACAATGATTATACTTACCCGTCTCCACGCATACTCAGTCCTTGAAGAATCCTCTGAGCCATTTAGATTTTTGTTGCATCCTAATTGTGGCTTGCCTTGGTCAGTTTTGTAATGCTTCTAATTCAATCAGTGTTTCAAGTTGTTGTTCTGTTGTAACCTTATTTTTTCCCCTAAAATATTTCAAAATCGTTTTTTAATAAATTTCGTTCAATACAAGTTCAAAAATTTTACTTACGCGTTTTCGATTTTATGCTAATAAATTATTTAACACAAGTGTCAGTGATTATTTTAAAATTTTTGACGTTTCTCTTAACCGCAATAAACTCAGGGTTGCAAGCAGTAACGCCAAAAAAAAAATTCAGACAATATAAATTCGTCTTAAACAATTTTGAGAGGTTAAATTTTTCACGATAATACCAAATTATAATATTCAATTTTAACTAAAGTAGAGTTTAGTTTTAAACCGTAATAGGGACAAGAAATTAAAAACTAAAACCATTCGTTTATTTTATTTCAAACCGAACTGGGTCTCCGAAATGAGATGTATTGCAACACCACCCTTCCTAAACTAACCTTTGGATTATTTAAAACCTGATTTTGAAGTTTAAAGTTCAAAATCTAGATGCAATTATTTAACTCTAAAGACAAAATTATAAAAATATCCATGAATCAGCGAAAATCTAAAACCAGGGGCCTAATTCCTGCACTCGTGATCGGAATTGCATTCGAATAGAAATTAATTCCGATGGCAAGAAATTTTCTGATGATGTCACTCGCTACCAAGCGAATCGAGTTTTTGTTTCAGTGTTGGGAAAAGGCAAATATATTTATATATAAATTCATTTCACAACACTGAATAAATTGTAAGCAAAAGCATATGTTTGTATATATGTATGTGTGCAAAAACATATGTAGGTACGTACATACACACGTATATGCAGAAAAAAGAAACGAATACATAAATGTTATTTTCATTTTAATTTTATTAATAACTTAATAATAATAAATTAGTGTAAAGTTAGAGAATATAGCACTAGCCACATGTTCGATTCTTTTATTGCTTGACCTGAAACATTTAATTTGTTATTTAGGTGCTCCCAGAGTTGGTTGATTTTTTTTTATTTTCCCCGAGACAACTCTTGGGCAAAACATTATGTATTTGCCAAGCCAGTGTGTTTTGTTATATTTAAAGTCAACTAGAAATTTTTTAATTTGTATTTTTTTATACGTACATTTGTGCATTCATTCATTTTTAAATAAATAAGTAAAATATTGAACATATATTTTCTATTTCTTCGTTTTTTCTGTGTTAAAGATGATTTCGAATGTCTTTTTGCTTGCGAGTAAAAACACGAACGGTTGCATTCGAATGTATGCACGTTATCGAATGCTGTCATTAGAAATTTCAATATGTGTTACTCGAAACCGAATGCGAAAATCCCGAAAGTTAAAAAACTCGCACATTCGAGTAATAACTCGCTCGCAATCGAATGCGGGAATTAGGCCCCAGACTCTAGTTATCTGCAACAGCACTTTAACTTGGATCAGGCTACAGTTGTGCAAAATTCAATATTTATTATATTGGCTTTGTTTTTTTTCTTTCAATATTTACTTTAATATATAATATTAATTAACTATCAAATGATTTAACAATTATAATCTCCTAAACGATTTTAATTTATGCAATATATTTATAAATAAATAGAAAGAAAAAAGAGAATATTGAATATTGATAAGAAATGTCTAATTAATATAAAGAAATATTTAATGAAAAAAAAAATAATAATAAACGAAATAATGAAGTAAAATGCAATTGAACAAATTACAAAAAAACAAACAAACAATTAAAGCGACTTATCAGGTTTAAATTGATTTAATGGAGCAAATGCAATAAATTATTACACTTATTAAATAAAACGTCATAAGCGTCACATGGATATGAATGTGATTTTATTTTACTCAATTTTGTCTTTCATATCGTGAAATGCAATTATTTTTTTAACGCACACATGTTGTGCTTAAACTCAATACGTGCATTTAATGCATTTTACTTAAAATCGTAACTGACCCAAAAAAAAATTAAATAAAAATACAATGGCGAGTAAAAGTTGACTGAATCATAGCAAATATTTGTTATGTGTGTATTTATTTATTTATAGTCACAAGCACAGCTAAAAATAGCTTCAGTGTTTTTATTAATTTTTTTTTCTTTAATTTTTATAATAAAATTTTCTTTTTTAATACACGAGTAACATTGGCCTTAATTAATAAAATTTGCAGGAGTGAACAATTATTAGCATAATCATGCTAATTGTATTCATTCACACACACACACACACCTTCAAGCGACAAATACACTTTTTTTGCATTTTAATTGATTTGTAATTTAAAATTTTTTGTATATTAAATTTGTGTTTCACCGCACTCCTTTCCAGCTCAATAATATTTTTATTAGGTCAGTGTAATATATTGTATAATTTATAACAAATATTTATGTGTTTATTAAATACAAATTTTATTTTTGTCTTTTTTGTTTCTATTAAGTAAATTTCCGTTTATTTAATTTTGGCTTTTTTATGGAGAATATTTCTGAAATAAACAAAATTTTCAGCAAACTAGACATTTAATATTTCACAATTCCTAATGATTTATGTTTTCTAACAATTTATCTGTTGAGCATTCAAATTAGAGTTGGAATCATGCATTCACGTTTAAAAATGTTCGTCCATTAGAAAATGTTTTACGCGTGGCTTAAGCTTAAATTAGAAGTGCCATAGTCATACCCAAACCAAAATTGAATTGGTTTCTATGGCACTTATGTTGTCCATAACTTTGGTTCGAACAGGTGTTTTGTATGGTTATGGTTATTATGTCACGTCTAATTTAAGCTTAACGTGTGTATGTATATCGTGTATGCATATCGTGCCACAACCGCCAATGAAGCTTAAGCCACATAATTTTCGAGGTTAATTTTTTGACGAAAATCGATCATTCACGATCGAAGACAATCGATTTTTATCAAGAAAAAACGAAGTTCAAACATTATGTCTCTTAAGCTTTTTCTTTTTGCCGATTATGGCTCGTTATGTATGTAATATTTGAAGAAAAACATTTTATGTTGTTGAATTTATATGTATATTTAGTAATTCTTTATAATTTTTGTACGACCTATCTGTCCACTATGTCGACGGAAAACGTTCGATCGATTACTTGTGTATATTGAAAAGAAACACAAATTTTCTTACTTTACTGTTGTTTTCAATAGAATTTGTGGATTGAAAGTTTTCGTCCATCATATAGTGGGACAGCTCGTTAGATATTTTTTTAAGAAAAAGATAAATTGGCATTACAGCGTATAGACTGGCCCAACCAAACATCATTATCAGGAATTATTCCTCATTATCAAAAATATTTGCCATCTCGATAAAAAAAATTTAAAAAGATTCTAATTAGAAATGAAAATTGGGAAAAAACATTTTAATAGACACACACACATGACCAAGCACGCGTGATTCCTTGCGATTTCAGGGCAATCACTTGCTTTTAGTACGTCTCTATTTCAAATACAATAATTAAAAAAAAAACTAATTAACAAGTGCGAAAAACGTATTTAACAAATATTTGAAAACTCATACATAAATCAACAACAGCAGGGGCTTGCAAGGACTTGGGAAGATGCGAGTGAGAAACAAGTATTGATGAGCATCGGACGTGTTGCTTAATGCGAGTTTTCCAACAAAGTAAATATAAAATAAATGAACTTTAAAATGTTTCTGTCTTTTTGTACATTTTTTAATATTAATTGATTTAAGTTGGCTGTTTAGTGAAATCGTGAGTGTATAACTAACCAAGGGAACGTCAAAATTAACAAACCAAAAGAACGAATTAATAAATTCTATATTTTGTAATTAATATTTCAAACTTATTTTTTTAAATAAAAAAAAACAACTACAATGGCCAGACTGTTGTAAATTTAGAGATGGTAAAATTAAGCTTTCATTACAAAAAAAGCTTTCAGCAAAAATGTAATATGATGAATCAAAACAATTCACATGTTCCGTTTGCACTTAAAAATTTAGTGATGCGAATTAGACAATAATATAATAAGTTGTTTCTTTGTGATCATAATTCCCTAAGAGTATTCCCGTCACATTTATTTAGTTCTATGACTCCGCTTAAAAAGAAATTTCTTAAAAAAAAAAATTTTATTATTTTTCTTTCGCGTCTTGTTTTGTTGGTATCATTTTTCAGACGTTTTGTTTTAATTAGAAAAGATAACAAATGATTTCAAAACATTTTTACATACATAAATATTGTAATAGTTAAATATATATTTTTTGTAATCCCATCCAACGATAACAGCGAATTCAAGTTTAAATCAATTTTTAGCCTTTCTTTTACAAGACAGTTGGAATGTTGTTTTCGTGTCAATTTGCAGTTAAATAAAAAAAAAAAACATTCAAATGGAATAAGTGTTTCATGGCATTGAGTTTCATTTTTAATTTATTATTTTTAGGCAAATGAAAAAGTTTTATTAATAAATCGCACACGTCAAAATGATGCAAAAGTAGTTGACAATAATTTTTTTTTTGTTATCAAAATTTAAATAAAAATTTATTTGCTGAGTTTTCACAAAAAAATTTTCGCAAAATTTTGCTTCAGTTAAAAAAAAATAAAAAACTTTTTTGCATTCCTTGAAATCTTTAATTATTTCTTTGTTAAATAAAGTTCATTGAATAAAACAAAAATTATTTTGAAATATTATCGCAACATTTATTCAATTACAAGTGTTTTTTTTTTTTATTAAATTTATGTTCTTTTAACTGCATTTTAGTAATATGATCATTATTATGAGCGCCACTAAATTGAACTGCAGTTTTTGCAAAAACAGGTAAATCAACACGAGTTCATTAGTAAACATGACAAGTGGAATTTTCGTCGAAAATTTTAGACTTTAGATTAAATGCAAAGCAATTTATAATTAGTATTTTTTTTTAATATGATGTTTAATCACGAGAGTGGAGGCAGAATAATTTAAACTGGCAACACTGATGACCACAGTGGAAATCATCTACATTGGGGAAGTAATTTCAATAAACACCGAACAATGCAAGATTTTAAGAATCTCAAAAAAAATTTTAAATTAATTCACTAATTATTTTGAACCAAGTTTTAATTTGCAAGAAACTGGAGCAAAGTTTGTTGAACACAATCAGACGACACCAGCAGAGTGAAGTATCAATTTGTGTATGCCATGCAAATAGCAACTCAAAAGGCATTTAACACATTAATTCCTCAACGTTAGATGCTGCTGCTGAAATTTCCAAGCATATGACGATTTATTTCAAGTATATTTCTTCTATAAAAAACTACATTCGCCAGATTAAATAAATGTAATTCACAAATTCAAACTGTGTATGTATGTTTGTACATACTTATTTATGTAGTTTACATTTATGAAAACGTAAAATATTAAAATTGAATTAATTTTATTATATTCATACAAGTGCAATATAAAACTGCAAAAAAAAAGTAAGGCAACAGAAACTTGCATCATAATACATTTTAATGCTTTTCAATAGAACTTATTGCCAGTCATCTACAAGAAATTGTTGTTGTTGCCATTGAAACAGATACGAGCAACATTTTTGGAATTTTTCAAAAATTACTCACAATCTTATGCAGCACAGACATGACGAGTGGAACGTGAACTAAATATTTACAAAACTAAATCCCCTACAACACACAATTGTTGTTGAAAGAAAAAGAGAAAAGTAAGACAAACAATATTAGCAATAAATTTCTATATCAATAAATAAAAAATAAATAGAATGCAGTTAATTAAGTGAAAGTCGTTCTTTAATTTTAAACACTCATTTCATTCAGCTACGCATTGAGGAGGACTTGTCGCTAGAGCGAAGTCCATTCATTCATTCCAGACTTAAGTATGACAATACAAATTAGATCTATAAGTACGAGGGTGGGTCAATAAGTCCGTGAATTTTTGAATGATACAAAAATCGTTTTATTTTTTAACGTAGTTTCCTTTGAGCTATACACTTTTTGTCTTAAGATTTTCCAATCGAGCCATAAAAGCCAAAAAAAAGCTTAAGGGACATATTTTTTTAGCTGCGTATTTTTGACGAAAATCGAGTATATATGATCGTAAATAACGATTTTCGTAAAAAAATTAAACACAAAATTTATGCCGCTTAAGCTTTCTTGGCGGTTATGGTACGCAATTTAGATTGTTCCTTATAAAAAAGTTTTACAGTTTTATAGGTATTTGTTTATGAGATGATTTCATTTTTGGGGTCAAATCTCTCAATTTATGGATTTTTATCATGGAAACTGCACATGTTTGGAAAATAACTTATTTTAAATTCTCCTTAAATCGTAACCAGAACTTGGCGTACTATTTGTCTTTGATTGCTTTACCTTTTGAAGTTACTCAATATGGATTATACCGCCTTAATGCAAAAAAAAATGGTCGCCATGACTTTATTGGCTGACAAACTCACTTTCTTCTTCTTTGTTACAAAGTAACCCTGAAAACCCCACTTTTTTACTGCTGTTTGTTCTCTGATGTGTTGTAGTTGATCCACGATTCGAAACGACGCAAATACTCGTGTACATTGCAATGCCAAACACTACCGCGAATTTGTCACACAATTGTGTTTGTGGTCAATTTTGGGCAAACGCAGCACAAGTCTTACGGAAAGCTTTTTTATAATCAATCAATCATTCAAAATTTAAACCACTGGGTTATGTGAGATTCCTATGGTTTCCACAATTCACGTTTAGAGAACTCAACTGGGCAGTCAGAACGTTCGCAATCTCCCATGCGTCTATATATATATATATATATATATATATATATATATATATATATATATATATATATGTGTGTGTGTGTGTGTGTATATATATATATATATATATGTGTGTGTGTGTATGTATGTTCAGAAAGTTGTTTATTTTAAATCAGTTTTATTTTAACTGTCATTTAGCTTTCACGTCATATGGAAACCGATTTCTTAGCTTTTTTATCATTTCCGTGTACTTCCGACGCTGTCATCGACATTAAATTCAGACAAACGTTTCAAACGTTGCGGTTGAGTAAGAGATTTTATTTTAACCAAATATACATATGCGTGTATGTCTGTATGTATTATGAGATTCGGATTACCAAAAATAGAAATAATAGTAATAAAATTCAACTTATTCATTGACTAATCAATAAGTTATTATTATTAGAAGAAATGAATGACTGAAACAAAAACAAAACAACATTTTTTACTAACACATTTGCAACAATTTCTTATTGAAATTTTCGCCGTCGACGCTGCCATTGCAATAAAATTTGAAAAATTCTTTTTAGAACGCTTATAGAAAGCTTTTTAATATACATGCAAATATATATTTAGTTCACTTTAATTTGAATAGAAAACATATTTATATATATTTGCTAAATTCACAAGACTTGTTGTATCGCTTAAGGTTGTATTTAAAAAAATTTCAAACAAAATCTCTCAAAAAAGAAGATTAACTGCCTGTCCCGCGATGTCACTCGCAAACGTTCGAATGACAACTTATATTGAAAACAAACACAAATTTTCTAATGTTATTGTTGTTGGCAATACAAGTTGTCATTCGAACGTTTGCGAGTGACATCGTGGGACAGGCAGTTAATTCTAAAAACAAATTTGTGTTTAGAAATTTGTTTGAAATTGACTTTTCAAATACAACTTTAAGCAATACAACAAAGCTTATGAATTGAGTAATTGATTTTTTTCCTAAACTTTATTTATTTGCTTGTTAAACATATATTTCTCATTTATTGCAACACAGTCATATCTCAAAAAATTAATTTTTGGAGTTAATAATGCAGAAAATTTCGTTATATGATATTTAATCTTTTGCAACAATTTTATACAAAGGGCTTTTACACTCACGTCTTGAGAAAAAAATATATTTTTATATTTTCATTAAAGTGTATGTAAATTGAAAACTTTAAACTTATTTGCTGCAAAACTAGCTTTTTTGAGTTATGATTATGTTGCAATAAAGGAGCGATATGGTCATGAAACAATATAATTAGTATACAAATGAATTTTGAGGAATTTGTGGGATTTCTTAGTAATAAAAATATTGAGAAAAAAAATACAAAAGTTTCCGTTAAATTTTTCATTTACTTTTAATAAGCTAATATAAATTTTGACGGATATACCCGCCATCACTACCTGGCAACTAACTGATGTTGCGCAGCTAACCCCAACCAACTTCTGGAATGATAGATGCGTGTTGCATAGAAAAATAAAGCGCTTAACAACATTCACTGAATTAAATCGTATAGCACATATTTAATTCTTTGTGGTTTTCATATAGTTCCATACATATTTGACCAACCTCAGTGTATCTTGTGGTAATATACTCTCATTCATATATTTCACTTAAACTTCTTTCAAAATTAAAAATATTTTTCGTAATACATATACCCATTTATACATTAGGAAAAGCTCTTAAACTCCTTTCAATATTAAAGAAATTTTTCGCTCATATCCATCTTTATCAGTTCTAGAAATATTAAGACACACACATACAAACATTAAATATACTTAAGGATAATGCACACTTTATCTTCTTTAATGCTTTTGGAATATTAGGGTGTGAACTGAAAGCTGTTTAAAAACTTCCATTTTCCTGAATAAATAAAAATTGCACAGTTTATTTTTTATTTCCACCCTCAAGCAACCCGAATGAAAAAATTGCAGATATTTTATTTAAAAAGAAAGACAATTTAAAAAACGTTCTGATTGCAAGAAATAATATAAAAACTTGAAGAGAAGAAAAAAGCAACCGACAATCAAACCAACTAAAAAAAAACAAACAAGCAAGAAAAACTGACGCAATCCAAATAAATGTGACAAATGTGCCATTCAACTGAGAGATTGTGTGAACTAAATAGATTAACGTTCCTCCTCTTGATTTCCTTTTTTTTTTTTTTGTTTTTTTGCTTGTGTATCTTTATGTTCCGATGGTTTACAATTGAATTAATTTTTATTAATTTTGATATATAGTATTAACAATATTACACTAGGAAATTTATTTTTTTTTTCAATTAATAGAAACATGAAAATATGATATAAGTACAAAAAAAATATCGATGAAAAACTATTTCAACAGTTAAATTTTTTTTGCATCTTTCAATTTAATTCAATAGACATACTGTTGGTCCTAATTAGAAAGGTCCTAACTCAAATAACTGTAAGTTTACAGAAGAAGGTAAAAACATAATAATATACAGTACAACTGCTTTATACAACTGCTTGTAAAGGCATTACTTTTTACACTAACTATTGCAATAAATTTTTGTGACGAGGTGTATTTATGTGAAATGTGTTCAAATAACTGAAAAACTCAATTTCGTTAAAATTCGCGTTAGGGCCTTTCTACTTGAAACCATCGATACATGCATGTCGATGGCTTAATATAAAAAAAATTCAGTAAAGTGCGACTCTGACTCGCGAACGAAGGGTTCCGTACGAACACTAGATATGTAATTTAATACAAACTTCATCCTAAATAATATATAGTTTTGGCATTTTTTTTCGTTTTTGGGGTCTTCTCGGTTTTTGCGTTTTTTTCTGCGGTTTTGCGTTTTTTCGGTTTTGGCAATTTTTTTAAGTTTTGGCTCTTTTTTAGTTTTGACACTTTATTTTCTTGTTTTGGTAATTTTTTTTTTGGTTTTTGGCGTTTTTTCATTTTGGCGATTTTTTTTATTTTTGGCGATTTTTTTTATTTAAATTTTTTTTTTAGTTTTGGCGACATTTTCGCGTTTTGGCGATTTTTTTCGATTTTTGGCGTTTTTTTTATTTTGGCTTTTTTTTCATTTTGGCGATTTTTTCGAATTTGGCGATTTATTTTAGTGTTAGAAATCTTTTTTTAATTTTGGCGATTTTTTTGGTTTTGGCGATTTTTTTTTAATTTTTGGCGATTTTTTTTTTTTTTTTTTGGTTTGGCAATTTTATAATTTTCGGTTTTTTTAGTTTTACCGTTTTTGAAAATTTCAAGTGTTTGCCTCTTACGGTTTCCAAGATAAAGCAAATAGTCAAAATTACATAGTCAAAATTGCATTAATTGATGGACCACCCTTTAATTTAAATTTTTTTAAATTTTAGTGTTAATTGTTGTAGTCTATATAAAAATACACTAATTTTACAAATTTCAAGTTTCAATATACATATGTTCATACAATTGTATGTATATTACATGGGATTTTAATATTTTTCGTTGCTCGTTTTGGAACACCCTTTAATTTTTAATTCTCATGTATTTGTTGTTGTAGCGGCCAAGGTTCTACATACTTTGTCCAAATTTCAGGTCTGTAGCTCTTACGGTTCCTGAGAAAATACCGTGTGACGGACAGACGGACAGCGTAGCGAAAACAATAGGGTTCCTTTTCACCTTTGGTGTACGGAACCCTAAAAAGGCCTAACTCGAATTTTTGATATTTTACAGGAGAAACTAAGCACTGATGAAAAAATAAAGCATTTACATGCAGAAGTAGTTTTTAAAGTTGCCATAAGTCCTTGATTTTGAACTGTAACGTACTAAGATCTTCAAGGAGGATACAATTATACGTTGTCGCCCAGAAAACATTAAAAACACGATTTCGAAAAAATTGAGTTAGGCCCTTTTTATATTAAGCCATCGATATGCATGTAGATTATTTACAAAAGAAAAATAAAATACAAAAAGCAATTTGTGCTTTACAACATTAAAGTTGATTTAGAGACTGTCTAATTAGAAAGACTGTTGCCATTTGAAAAATTATCTGCCTGAAATGCATGAGGTTCTTCTTTTTTTTTTATTTTTTTTTATTTATTTAAGGAGTTTGGGATAAAGTAATTTCGTGATACCGTATGCAATACGACAATCATGATTGATGACTCAGGTATTAAATATTTAATATGTGACAAATGTGTAGCATATGTCAAGTTTCTGATAATGACTTTGCGATGTAAACGCAAACCAACTAACATTTTTGAATGGTTTAACTAACCTTCACGCATCTCATATCGTAGATTAAAACAATACTTGTACGTTTATACGCTCATACTACATATGCATGTATAGTTGTATATTTACACAAGTACGAGTACTTATTTTGGCTCGAAGTTTGGGAAGTATTGCGGTTTTCACTTGCCGGCAGCAGTTAAGGACTTCGGGTCTTATTCAAAAAAACTTAATAAAGCTTTGCCAAGCAATGTTAAGTAAAGTTGTATTCTAAAAAAATTATTGTATAAAAATTCTAAAGTAGGCACCCACGTTTGTTAAGACTACTTTAACCCTTTCGAAACTACTGGGATAATACATCCCATCAATTTTCAAACTTTCGTATCTTCTGTATTTCCAATACAATTTTTTATTTAAAAAGTCCCAAATACAGGTTTAGGTGTTTGTTATGAAATGTAAATAAAAACATAACGGTACATGTTAGCATTTTCGTTGTAATTGATGAAGAACATCACCATGTCGTAGAAATTTCATCAGTCTGGATCGTTAATTCGCTTAAAAAGGCTGCAAAAACTGCGTAATTGAGCAAAATTGTTTTCATTTTTATATAAAAATAATTGATTTATTAAATTGAGTTGGTTTATGGTGGTTTACAATAACAAAAGGTAATTTCTAGTGGATTTGATAAACTTAGGATATATAGTCCCAATAAGTTTTTACGTGGGATTAATTGTCCCAATACCCATTTTAGATGTCAAAAAGGAAGCTTACTCTTGAAGATCTTGAACGTATTGTGTGCGAAGAGTCAGGCTCTGATGGCGACTTTGAGGACTCTGGCAGAGAATATTCCACTGAGAGTTCCGATGAGACCGAGTCTTCCTCAGAAATTGGCGACAATCTTAGTGTACCCTGTGAGGTCGATTGAAAAAATGATGAGCAACTGCCAGTTGTCCATTGGGTAAGCTGTCTAAAATTTACATATGCTCGTACCAATTAATTGATGAGTGTAAGGTTAAATTCAAGGGGAGGTCAAGCATGAAGCAATACATGCAATACACTTGGAACATATATGCAAAACCGAAAAAAACAACTAAATTTATCGGAAAATTGAACAGAGGGGAAACCCAACTTCAAACCAATTCTAGTGGTATTTTGGCAGCTCGATGGATGGACTCAAAAGAAGTTCTTGTAGCTTCTAATTGTCATGCGCCATCCCTTGTAGACATTGAAAGGAAGCAAAAAGACGGCTCGAAGAAGAAAGTAAAGTGCCCCGAAAGTGTCAGAGACTATAATTAAATTATGGGAGGAGTCGACTTAGCCGACCAGAAAACGACCATTTACGATTTCAACCCCAAAAATGGTGGAAGAAAGTATTCTTCAAACTACTGATGGCTAGCGTGGTAAATTCGTGGATTGTGTACACAGAATGAAGGAAAAAGAAAAATTATCGTTAAGACTTTCTTGTCCCTCTAGCTGAAATATGATTTCCTAAGGAAATAAAAATGTTTTGGACCCTTCCACAAATTAAAACCATAATTACCTTACCACAATAATAAATAAAAAAATAAGACAAAAAAGCGTGAATTGTCATTGAAATATATCAATCTTTAATATTTTTTTTTATTCAATCGCCCACAAAAAACCTTTTTAGGAATTCTATTGGGATTTTATGTCCCACGGAAAATGCTTATTGGGATTATCTGTCCCAGGACAAAATGACGATTTTGGGATTTCTGGGTATCCAGAACATATTTTTTTTACTATATATCTTAGAATATGTAAAAATTTTCACGACATACATTTGAGTTTTCGAAATAAAACTTCGTCCCGAAAGGGTTAAGTTAATATATCCAAAATGTGTATTTTTTACCTGAAATACTTTTCAACTGATTCGAAATACATAGCAAAATCCATAAAATATATTAAAATAAATACAATTATACAAAAATGTTTTAGTGCTGTACGAGTACATACAATCAAAACGAATCCAAATAAGATAGATATTCATATACTCATTTCATTCGAATAAAACAAATTATGATAATATTTCATATTTTTTTACTTTTACTTCATAGAAATGTTTATATGTTTTCCTACCATTTCAGAAGCCCATATTTTTTGAATTAGGTTGCTTTTCTTCAAGATAATAAAAATTTATTTAATAAAATAAAAAATTATTTGAACACCCGAATGAAATTGTATTCGATTTTGTACATCATAAGCTGTGAAGTGTTGTTGAACACGGTGCTGTTACCAGTATTTATTATTAAACAACAAAATAATTAAAGTTGTCTTTTGCATACGATTTCTTAACAAAGCTATGTTAGCCTTAAAGTGCTTGGTAACTAATATGAACTTTAAAGCTAAAGTAAAATATTTTTTTGCATAAGGGGGTTCAACTTAATTGTACATATCGCTCATTTACTCAAGCAACGTCATAATTCAGAAAAACTAATTTAAGGTTTTTAATTAACACACAACTTAATGGAAAAAGAAAATTTAATTTTGGTATTTGTATTAAATTTCTAAGCAATATAAATAACGATATGAAAATTAATTCTGCATTATTAACTTATAAGTCGAATTTTTTGAGTTAGAAAGTTGTTTGAGTAAATGAGCGATGTGTACGCTTTACAACGTGTGACTACAAGTTGCATGGGGAAACTCTTATTTTAATTTTTCAATTTTACTTATGAAAAACAATTAATAAATCTCTGGTGACCCACCTATTAAACATAATGTTTCATTACTTTTATCCACAACACTCACTCTCAAAACCGAACTTATCACTTTGTATATTCCTGCGTTCAAGTGAATAGTATGTACGTGTGCATATATGTACATACATATGTATATGTACTAGTGATATGATGATAGCGAATACGATTCCGAACATTAAATTTTAAACTTAATGATGTACAATGGCTTGATTAAGGTGTCTGCAAAATGTTTTATTTAAAATCAGAGAATTACAATGAGTACTTAAAAATAATGTACACAAGTAAATACTGCTAACTACATATAATCATAATTGTAGCGCAAAAAATTTGAACACTCACATATTTCTCTCAAGCAGCTATGACTATAGCCGATTCCAACATGCAAGAACATCTATACTTCGTTTATGTAAAAACTGAAATACGCTACAACTTTAAATAAAAAGGCATTTGCGTATCAAACTCATTGACTCTCTTCCTCTATCTCATACTTACAGTATGAGTATGTTTATACTCAGACTATGGATATTTACCCGGACAGAAAAATATACGCATGATACTCGGAATATTTATTCATCATTCGCCACCGAATGCATGCATACATATGTGTATATAAAATGGAATGGAAAATGTGTTGGTGTGTGCGGTTCACACAGGGACGAATTGAAAATTCAGTGCGACAAAATTGTTTACTTTATATGGACTCAATAAATTTTAATAAAAATAGGAACCTCAAGGTTTTTAGGGTCGTTGATTACGAATATGATGTCAGTTTTTAAAAATTTAAAATGGCGGATTTAATATGGCGGACAATTTTTGAAAAATGTTTTGAATTCGCTTTAAGCGTATTAGACGGGGATTTTTGGGGTCGCTGATTACGAATCTTATGTTAGTTTTGAAAAATTCAAAATGGCGGATCCAATATGGCGGACCATTTTAAAAAATTAATCGAATTCGCTCAAAACTTATTGCACGGGAATTAGGTGTACTACATAAGGAAAATATGCTATATTTATTGAAAGGGGAAACTGGGGGATCACCACTTGACTTTTTTATACTTATTTGTAGTTGTGATTTTTAACTTATAAGGAAAAGTCGTGGAACTGTTTGGAACTTTTTTTTTAGCTTTAGCTAAAGTAAATTTTTCAATATATTTCATAATAAAAATAGTATACTATACCTACACTACGTATAATTGTTGTTTTAATAATAACTGCAAATTAAATAAGAAACCTGATGTTTAAAAATATATTTAAAAAATTTTAAACTGCAAATTTACAAAAAAAAAAATGTCGAGTTTAGCAACAATAAACGCTATAGATGCTGTTGACAGGTATAAGTGCATTTAACAGATAATAATACTTTGCACGCACATACAGACTAATGCGATGCGTTAAAAAAATAAATTTTTGTAGGTTTATTGCGTACTGGTATATAAAACATATTAAGTGCAATAGTGGTTACATTTAACAAAATAAAAAATTCCATTTTTGTCGTCCTAATTCGGTCATTTGTCCCTGTGTGCGGTTGTTTGAAAACAGGATTTATGTGCGTTTTATGTGTGTGTGGAAATAAAATATCCCTGTATATGCGCATGTATAAATTTTATTTACAATTGTTTGCGCTGCGTAATTGAAAAATTGTAATTATATAAACACATACTTGTTGGATGTTTAAAATTATACGAATTCGGTTTAAAATTAGTGCGTGTAGTTGCTTATGAGCATGGTTTTTATTTTTATCTATACGCATTCATGGTTGTTTAACGGCTTGCGTCAGTGCTATTATGTAAAAGTTATGCCAAAATTTAAGTGGAAGTCATTCGAATACGTTAAAAAATTATACAAAATATAAATATCAATTATAAGGTTGACCTTTTTAATGATATTTATAAATTACTCATCCTTGTCTACTTGCTCTAGAGAATAATATTATGCTATTGACAGAGCCTTACAAACAAAAGCAGTCAGTTGCAGTGTTTGTTTAGTCCCAAATCACACTGTGCAAGTCTTATTGCTAAGGTGATTAGTTTCAGGGAGAGAGAGACGAGGGGAACAGCAACGTTTCTATTCCCCCCGTCTCTCTCCTAATAAACTAATCAGTTTAGCAATAAGACTTGCATAGTGTAAATAGGGACTTAATAAAAAAAATGATTAAGTGGGGTACACACTATCGAACATGACTGACAGTTTTGCTCAAAATTGTATTGTAAGTATTGTTTTGAAGTGACATCGAGAAATATTCATATAACAGGGGGAACTATTTTAAGTTGAAAATTAAGTTTTTTATTAGAAATTATTACAAATTAATATTTAAAGTGTAATTTATTTCACATTTTAAGTATTTTTTTCGAACGAAAATGTTCGACAAAAATATTTGGCTGGATTTGACGAATACGAATACGAATGTCATGAAATGGTTGAATATTCGCTACATCACTAATAATTACGAGTTTGTACTTAGAAATTTGCATAAGTATGCTTTTTTTATATTAACGAGTACAAGCATATGCATCTTAAGGCAGAACATACTTATGTATACATATGAACATATTTTGACCCAGTTTTTCTAGAACACGTTAAACTGCAACAACTACAAGTATTGGCAAGTTATTGGAAGAAGGGTTAAAAAACTGCAGGGCATTAACTCATTCACAAAGTCATTTCAAAAACACAAAACTACAGCTGAAAGCAAACAAAAGGTTAAATTAATTTAATATTTGTTAAAGATAAAAATGAAAACAAAAAATCTTATTTAAACACTTTGTGGAAATAACTATAAATAAAATTATACCTATAGTTGTGAAGAAAGAAAGAATACCCTCCCCACAACCCCCTTCCTAATCATTTGGCGTATATATGGGAAAAAACAACAAGAACGCAAGATTTAAATTTGGCGCCATTCGAAGTGTCATTGTTTGACATTTGAACAATTGTTATTGTTTGCTAGTAGAAGGTACGAGGTTAGTAAAAATGGAGCGCTACACGAATGAACAACGCATTCTCATTGTGAGATTGTTTTACCAAAATGGTGAAAGTTTTGCGGCTACAGTTCGCAAATTGCGATCAATTTGATGGCTTCGTCAATAGGCAGAATTGTCGCATTTGGGGTGAGGAAAATCCTCGAGTGATTCACGAGAAGCAAATGCATCCTCAACGTGTCACTGTGTGGTGTGGATTTTGGGCTGGAGGAATCATTGGACCTTTTTTTATGAAAATGAGGCAGGTCAAGCGCAAACAGTCAATGTTCGGTATCGTGAAATGATAACCAGTTTTTTCGTGCCTAAAATTGAAGAAATGAATGTGGAGGGCATGTGGTTTAAACAAGACGGCGCATCAATTGCTGCATCAGTCATTTCCCGGTCGTGTTATTTCGCGTTTTGGAGACCAGAATTTAACACCATTAGACTTTTTTCTTTGGGGTTTTTTGAAGTCGATGGTTTACGCGAATAAGTCGACGACGACTCAAGCCTTAAAAGAGGAAATTGTACGCTGCATTAATGAAATACCGCAGCATTAATGCAAAACGGTCATTGAAAATTTCATTAAAAGATCGCGCGTGTGCCAGCAAAGCCGCGGCGGCCATCTGCCCTATTTGTTGTTCCACACATAACCTCATTCTGTCTACTTTACGATATAATAAAGTTTCACGATTTTTTTTTTAATATCTGTGTTTTATTTAAAATTTAAATCTTGCGTTCTTGTTGGGACACCCTTTAGAAAGAAGTACCCATTAGTATACTCATATCTATGTACAAATATCAAATATGTACATACAATACTGTTTCTCCAGCGACAATTGCACTAGTTAAAATGTCGACAACTTTCCTTTTATGCGCGGGTAGAGATACGTTAGAGACAACAGTTCCAGTGTATTTCTGGTGATATTGTCAATGAACGCGTCAATAGTTTGTTTTTCTTTTTTATTATGTTGTGCAATAATATTAAAAAATATATGTAGACGAGGGTCACTAAAATCTACGAGTGAATCTTTGGTTCAAATATCTCCATATGGTCGTTAAAGAACTACCTTCTCAATAGTGCTTAAGTCTACTTGTAGATTTTCAATGACAACCCAACATTGGCTGGGGTACACCTAGTCAGTAGCACTATTGACAATATCACTAGAAAATCGCTATAATTTTACTATTGACAACGAAAGAGGATATAACGATATTGTAGACTAGAGCCCCTAAAATTTACTAGTGAATCCCAATGTCTCCATGTGGTCCGAAAAGAACTACTTAGTCAGTAGTGTTGCAGTCTAGTGGTGTATTTTCAATGACAAGCTAATGGTAAATGTCAATAGATGATTACATTGGCTGGGGTACATCTGGTCAGTACTACTACTGACAAGGTCACTAGTAAAACACTACAATTTCACTATTCGCACTTTCTGCAGGGTACCTATATACATCAATCCAATACTTTGCAGATACACGAATACATAGTATACTACATTCATACTATAATTACGAGTAGATACATGTGTACATATTTATTTATTTATTTATATGCACATTTCGGTACTTGCGTACTTATGCACAGAATGACCCAGATTGCAAAATTCTTTGTTCTCCTTAGAAAAACTAATACAAAATAGCAAAACAATATCAATTTCAAAACTCTTTATAACAATAAACTAGTACCTACATGGAATAAATAAGTAAAAATAATATAAAACAGGCAAGAAAAATAAACAACTTTTTGCATGGAGCGAACGCACAACAACACATCTACTCGTAAGAGATAAAAGGTTTTGTTTTTTTGTTTCTTGCGATACATACAACCAAAAAAGTATTTTTTTTTTTGTGTAAATATTTGGTCCATCTTAAATATCACTTCTATTAAAACTTTTTCACAATAACATTTTTTTTTTCTTTTCGGAGTTTGTTTAACAAAATGTCAGATTGTTCTGCTGCCTCTGCTGGCGATCCTGTCATGTGATCTTATTTGATTAAATTACGCTCTAAAGCAGAGCAGATTTTTTCTTTTAGCCACGCGCCACATCTTTTAATATTTATGAAAGTATGTATGTATGTATGTATATAAAATGTATCTTGTGTTAAATTTTTTCTTTCTTTCTTCAAAGACAAAGACAATTTTGACTTTTAGAAAATCAATTTATTTGCATAAAAAATTTACGATGTGTTGTCATTTTGCTACTTCTTTAGTTTGTATATGCACAAAAAAAAAACGATTAAGATTTTTTTAAGTATTAAATCTGATCAATCATACTTAAAAGCTTTTTCATTTACTTAATCAATTTAAAATTATTTTGCACCTCTATTATGAAATTGTTTGTGTTCAATAAAAAAATTGTGCCTGTTTTTGTACATTTTAATCATTTTGCTTTTCAAACAAGTATTTGACGCTTAACGACAAAAAATCTTACAAAATCGTTGCCAGATTATATTGATAATAAGAAATCGTTAAATAATTTGGACAAAAATAAGAAAAAAAATTAAACACAACAATTATGATTTTTTTCATACGTTGTTGTTCAAAACTGACAGCACTTATGAAATGCTTAACTGTCCAACTAACTGTCATAATGCGCTCACTTTTTGACACTTATGATCAATAAGTATTTTTTTTTGGCAAATCATCATGAATATATTAGCGTTTGAACTATGCAAATCAGTCAGCAACCTATAGACGACTTCGTACGTTCAGCGATAAGGCTAATTTTTGATGTTAAGTCTTTTAAGTTAGTTCATAAGCAAATTGCCACATATAAAATAAAACCAATCCAAAACATATCATACAAACTCCGTTACATCAAAAAAAAAATCACTTTTTGGTTTAAAAAATTCATAGTTCATGAACAATAATAGCGATATACATATGGATATATTAACTTTCATTCCTGAAAACATTTCATTGAAGTTCCATTGCCAAAGGAACAAAAATTGTCTGGCAACTTCGCAATCACATTTTTAGCCAACATTGAAGATGTAAGGGAGAATATATAAAATAATTATTCAACTGCCAAATTATTAAATGTAAAGTCAAATGAAAATGTATTCTTGCTCTACAGTAACTATATTTTAAATAGATCACAAGCTTTAAAATTTAGCATTAAGTAAGTTTCAAGAAATCTGGCATCCTTGGACATACACGCGCGCTTGTAATGGGCTAAAAGGGAGGCTATAAACAGATTGCAACGTGTGCTTTGTTTACGGTCTACTGAAATCACTGATAACACAACTATGGGCATTCAGGTATAAATGGAAATGTGTAAATTATAAATATAAACAGACCTAAAGCTCAAAAAAATAATTTAGTTGAACTTAGGTCTCTAACATTGAAATAAATGCGCTGTCAAAACGGGGAAAAATGGGAAAATATGAAAGCAAATGAAAAGCAAAAAATTACCACAGTTCATCATTTGTAAACTGATTGTAATTGTGTTGAAGTGAAGCTGTTAATAATCTTGCATTGCTCATATCGAGCCATAACCGCTAAAATAGTTTAAGCGACACATTTTTTGGACTTGGTTTTGTGACGAAAATCTACTATATATAACAGCAAATAATAGGTTTTAGTCAACAAATTAAGTTCGAAAATTATGTCGCTTAAGCTTTTTTTTCGCAATTATGGCACGATATGTTTTTTTAATATCGAGGGTTTAAAAATAGCTGTTGTAATAGAACAATCCATTAATATTCAGTTTTATTATTTAACTACGGATACTTGAATCAAATTAAAAGAAAACTCTGAAATTTATACCAAAAAAAAAACACTAAAGAAGAAAATTCGATTTATATGTATGTAAATAAATTTAAAACCTTTTTGTTGTATACTAAAACAAAAAACGAACAGAATCTTAAATTGTGTTTAATTTGTAAAGCTATAAAATGTCAACGAACAAACAAACGTTCATTCAACTCATTTAGTTTTTGTTGAATGAAGAATTTTATTACAAAATTCATTACAAATTTCAAGGAAAAGTCTTCAATATTTGTATCTATGAATATGATTTCATATCAAAAAGAATAAAATAAAGAGCAAACAAAAATAAAAATAAGCTGTTGTTAAATAAAACGAATACGATATATTATTTTATTACCCAAAAATTTAAATTATGTGTACTCGTACTATCAGAAGTCCTATAAACGGACACAAAATGCCACAATGGCTGTGAATCTGTGTAAGCTCTTACTGTTTTATGATTTTGTACATTTTTATTTATATACACAAATGTATGTATGTCAGTACATATGTACGAGTACGTACTTAACTAATAAAAAAAGTATATGCATATAATTTTATATGATTGAAATGAATACTTCTGCTGGTAATTTTAACAATTCGTAACAATATTTATGAGTTGATTTATGTACAAAAAACAAATTGTTAGAGGAAACATAGCCCACATTTTAAAAAATCATTTCACTCGCCATCATCATCTGTCTATTTTATAAAGCAATTTGAAACAATACGCGAAAACCCAAAACTTCAAAAATAAAATAACTAAATTTATAATTTCATTAAATAAAGGACACAATAATTATGCTTTTCATCAAAATCCTTCTTGTTGCTAAAATAGGATACAATAGAAAAAAAATTATGAAAACACACACGCACGTTTCCTTCTCATTAACTAGGTCGGATCTCTAATAAAACGAACCAAACCATCCAACCAAAAATTGGCGCTACGGTGTCTGCATCTTTTTTTTATTTTTATTACATGTGATTTATTTATTATATGCTTAAGAAATTTTACTAGCTAACACATACACTGAAACAGCTTTTAACCAAAAAATGTTTATGGAAGAAAAACCAAGAAGAAGTTTAAAAACTCTATTATTTATTAAAAGCCCCAGAAAAATCCCGAACACATACACACACACGCATTCCAATAAACATTTACACACAACGCGCCCATAAGGGAATATGTAAAATGAAACAAATTTGGTCGCACCCAACAAACATTAGTGCAAAAATTTGTTTCAACCCATCAAACAAAATGCTCCGAATTCGGAAAGAACCGAAATATTACCGAAACCGTAACAATTTTTGCATGATATGGTTGACACGACTTCGCAACGATATGTCGGTAAGAAATCGATATGAATTCGTAACGCCATGTAGGTACGATTTCTTTTTGCTTTTATAGCAGAATACCGACCGCTTCACCGTTATGTTGCTGCTATTGTCGAAATAATTTGCACATACTCACATTTTTTAATATTTGTTACAATATTTATTTAAAAACAAGTTTCAGAAATGACAAGCATAAACAACAGCTGTCTAAGGTTATGGCAGCACTAAAAGGGGAAGCATATATATTTATGGTTATGGCTAAGGCATTATATGGTATGGCACGTCTGATTGAACCTATCACAGAGTTTCTAAGTAATGACAATTGACCCTTTCCAATCGAAACGCCATGTAAAAGTGAACAGTCCCTAGAACCAATCCTTATTGCTTAGGAAACAGTTTCGTGGCAAGTTTGGTGTTGGCTTTCTTTCCCGTAACAAACTCCTGTAAGCAACACCTAATCAAACGGGTGTGATTTTGAAAGACAATTAGATTTACTCTGTCGATTAATTAGGAAAACGTTATGTTAATGATGTTTGAAACTAACAGTTAAAATAAAGCTTCCAGAGAAGTTATGCAAGTTAATCATGAAACTTTTACAGAATTATAAGCAGTTGAAAACGTATATAAAGCAAATCCATTGCCACGTACTTGGACATAAAGTTTCAACAATAATAATACAAACTTTTATTTATATATACTTGGTCTACAACAGGCTTTGGGCGAAAGTTTGAAATCCGTTGGTGTATAAAGTTATTTTTACGGTGTATGACCTTGATTTTTCAAAACTTGTAATTCTTTGCATATACATATGCGTATTTAATATACATATATAGCATTACCTTAATGTAGAAGCGCCCTAACTCATTATATTTTTTTATAATCTAGTTTTTTGTTATATTTGCATAGATGAGCCTATAATCTATCGATATATGCAAAAAAAAAACAACGATTTGAAAAAAGTAATGAGTTAGGACGTTTCTATATTAATTAAGGTAGCGATATATATACCCCTTTTAGACACGCAAAGTTTACTTTGTCCCAAATCACACTATGCAAGTCTTATTGCTAAGCTGATTCGTTTCAGGGAGAGAGAGACGAGGGGAACATCAACGTTTCTTTTCCCCCCGTCTCTCTAGCCAAACAAACTAATCAGCTTAGCAATAAGACTTGCATAGTGTAAATTGGGACTTTGCGAAGTCTTAATTCAGCTGGGTGACAGTCAGAAAGAGAAAGGTGAATTCAGACTTTGCAAAGTAAACTTTGCGTGTCTAAAAGGGGTGATACATGTGGTGTGCATTTTTCTTTAATTTTATCATATCAATCAAAAAGATAATTTTAAATTTCTTTTTTGTAAGTTAAGCGCTTTCTGATTTTACATTACGATATGTATGTATGAGTAGAAAGGCCTCCTAACTCATTATTTTTTTTTGTATTCTTCCATACATTAGATGTTCTTCTATCGAAATATACAAAAAACTCGATTTCAATAAATAATGAGTTAGGGCCTTTTTATATTAAGCTAACCATATATAATATTAAATTTTGTTTATTTATGTCAGTACCATCATAATTGTCGGTTACAACACAAGCTTTCTAATTGCAAGCAATAACAATGGAAAATGTAATTAATGTTTAAAATACAATTTTCATTCGAAATCTGAATTTGCTATCGCTTAACGTTCCTTTTCGCAATGTGTGATTAAGAGTTAACGTGAACTTTAACTGACAGTTCTTCATACAAAAGTTGCCGTTAAAGTCCCTGTTAACTTTTAATTGTACATTGTGAAAAGGGCCGTAAGGCTTAATAATAAAATAAATATATTAATTATTGGTCTTAATTATGCAAAAGCACAATCCTTACTACTATTCAGATGCACAGTTTTATTTCATTTCCTTTCCTTTTCCCAAAACTCATTCTGTTACCAACTGACGGAATGAGTGGAGAACAAAAAACATCCCTTTTCTATGTACATACATACATACATACGAGTACATACATACGTATTTGTAAAGTGAATCTATTTTAGCGATGAAAAGAAGAAGCAGAAATTAAACTTCTAAATGTAAAGCTCTTCTTTTTTTTAATCAATTTCCTCGTGCTCATGCATTTAGAAAGAAACTCCTGTTCTTGCTTTGCCTTGAACCTCGCTGGCTTGCTTACTACATTGGTAGTTATTTAAATGAAGATTTTCTTATTTGCAGGCCAATAAACTTTACATTCGTGCTTTACTTAGTTACAACTTAAAATCCTGGCAATAAAAACATTGAATAAACATTTGTATGAAGTTTGTTGGTGCCTGCCTCCCTCCCTCCCACCCTCTTGTTACTGAAAACTAATTTGCTATTTTAATTTTTATGCAACGCAAAGTTGTAGGAAAGGGCTACATGGTTGTTGTTGCAAGAACAGCTGATGTTGTTGGTCGCTGCCACTGCTATGGTTCAGGGTGGCTTGTAGTTGGCATTGAATTTGTGATAGTTCATTGTTCTTCGTTGCACAGACACGAGCAGCTTTTATTACCAATTCTATATTTACGTTTATTACACACTAACAAATAAATATTGCACAAACTCACTCGTACTACACACTACAACACTATTTTATTATAATGTCCGACAATGTTGTAAAAGCGAGCAAAAGTTTTTGATTTAATTAAAAAACGAAATGATGTTTTCATTTCCATAATAAAAATCTCGCATTTCAGATGCATTTTTGTTTGAATTGCAATTTTGCATTTAATAGATTGGTTATATAAAGCAGGTCTGTTAGGAAAGAATTTACGAGTTGAATTTAAAAATTTGGTGCAAAATCAATTTTCAACAATTTTATACGAAACTCAAGGCATTTGGCGATTGCCTATCCATGACATTTCATTGATTATTAAAAGTCTTTAAAAGTTGATTTGGGGCATTGCCATAATGTCAACAGAAATCAAACTTATTATAATTAATTTGCACTGTGATGAACCGAAATTTTTTTTATTGTTTTTACAATGGGTTGCGCAATCATCGTCTTTATTGTTGTTCTCAACTCAACTCAGTTTGATCGTCTGAGAGGCAACCTTTCAACTTTAACACAACCCCATTGATTTTGTTAGTATTATCAAACACAAAATTTGAAAATGGTATGGCACAAGACAACTACAAATTCCACCGTTATCTATGTTGTGAATGGCAATGCCAATTGTCTGAGTGTTACTTCTCTTTATTACAAAAAAAATAAAAAATTTAAAAGTTGGGTTGACTGTCAGACGACCAAACGGAAATGAGTTAAAAACGACAATGAAGTATATTACCACAAATGATAAATATTTACATATAATAATGATATTTTTATATTTGATGGAAAAGTTGCACCATGTGATTGCAGTTTTATCAAGCGTAAAAAATCTACTGAGCGAAATTGGAAATTTCAAAAATGTATAAAATGAACATTTTTAAAAGAAAAACAAAATGCAAAAAGATTCACATAACTTAAATAAAAATTATTAAGGCTGTGTAAAGGCTTAATAAGAAAAAAATTTTATGAATTTTTATAAATAAGGCCGTAATTCTTTGAATTATAAAAGAGAAGGAAAATCAAAAAGACAAAAATCCAAACGTTCAAATGTTTTAGCAAATAAAAAAAAAACATCCCAGGTTCTGTTTCAGTAAAACTTTAACAAACTTAGGCGGAATGCAATGTTTTGAATAATAATATTTATTAGCTTAAAGCAATAACATCTGGTTTGAAACATGCCTGCAGTATAAATTTGTTGTTCGAAAATTTGCATGTAATTAAAAATATGAGCGGGCGTTGCCACATGATCAGAAAATAACACTTATTTAGATTGAGCAAAAAGATCATAGAAATTTAGTTTAGTGCGAAATTATCTGTTAGTATCAAGCGGTTTTTGGCGAGTGTGTGAGTGTGTGGCAATCTTGATTGTTGGACATATTTTATTAGCCTTTTAAAAAAATTAACACCTTAAGTCGGTTACTAAATTTTAATACATACATACATATGTAAATGTGACAAAAATTTGTGAAAAGCATCTTTAAAATCTTTTTATTTCCGCTAGTTTTAGTTTCTATTAAAATTCGCTTGGCAACAATGATTTTTATGGTATTAATTCGATTGTAAATAAAATTAATAGTGTTTGCTTTGCGCACCTAAAATATTTACACTAGACTGGATTTAAACAAAAATTGTCGCTCAACGTTGGCTATACAAACAAAATAAAATAAAAATAAAGTAATAAAATAAAAATTAATTTTACTTTAAACAATTTTTATGGTAAAATTATTCATTACAGAAATAATTATTACAAATTATTTTCCTTTTCGCCTTTTTTTAAGAATATTTTAAACATGCATATTTATATATGCATTCAATTATATCTATAAACATATTTAAACTTCAAAAATATACCATATTTTTAGAATTTCATATAGACAAAGTCTGGAAATAAAACTATTATAAATGTACAGCACTACGAACACAACTGGGACGAACGCGAAAATCGCCCAACACGTTGAGTTTTTCCATGAAAATTCGCTGTGTCAATTTTCTGTATGAAGTAGAATAACAATAAAAAAAATAACAGCTGTTATAAAGTGGAAAGTATACCCCATCCATTCTCTGCATTGTTGAGTTTTATCCATGGGGTCTACTCTGTAATTCGAAACGAAAGAAAATTGTTTCGAATTTTTATGTTAATTACATGTAAATTCGAAAGCATTTTCTTTAGTTTCGAATTACAGAGTAGATCCCCAGGTGTCAAAGACGTAGATTCAATGTAATTTCATGTGACGAGTTAGAGAACAAAATGCTCAGAATGCATAGTATGCAGGGTCGAGCTCGTTCACTAGCTAATTTTTTACACACACCAATAATCAAATTTATTTAAATTACATGAGCTAATGAACAACTTCGAGCCAAGTCTAGCATGAAGTAGGTTTACTTTCTTCTTTTGTATGAGTCGAATGCTTAATAAAAAATAGCCAAGGATTTCATCCTTGTCTATGTGTTTTGAATGATATCGATACATATATTTTGTTGGATGCCGAAATTGTTTTTATTCGGTAAAAAAAAACTTTGCCCATAGAGCGCGTTGCATGAAGCTTGAATTGAAAAATGCATATAATATAACAATGCATAGAACGGATGATATGGACTTCCAGCTTAATTGATAAATTGATACATCCAAGCACACAACTTCATACAACCACCACACCCATGAATCAAAGAATATTCTTAGCCAACTTAGCCCTTTTAGGGCTAGATTTAGCCCGTTTTCAGTCAGTCAAAACGCGAAAAAAATTTTTAGCCCCAAACTAAAAAAGGGGCAAACCTAGCACTTTTTACAATAATCTTTAAGCCCTTTTAGCCCCTTTTTAGTTTTTGCTCGATATGGCTACATTTAAACTTTTGCGAACTTTTTCTTCCTTTAATCTAGCAAAATAAAATGAATAAAAAGTCGATATTGCTTTACCAATTTAAAAAAGAAGAATAATATAGAGTAATCTTTTATTTCTTCCAAATTTTTTATGCCTTGAAAGTTATTCAGTTACAGCCTAAAACAGATAATGTATGTTTTTGGAAGAGCGAGAAATCGAAATTTTATTTAATAACGGCCAATTTTAAATGTATCTACTTATGTAAACATACATATGTATATATATTTCTATTACACATATATGTATGTATGTGCTAACTATATAATCTACGTATGTACATACCTTATTGAAGTGTAAATGAAATATGTAGAATATTGAAGCTCTCAAGCTATGTATGTGTTGATCTCATGATATTTATTTATATTCTAATAAATTACTTTACAAAAATTGATTTGATGTTTCTATTTTTAACAGAAACATTTTAATACTAGCCCCTTTTCGCGCTTTTTCGAAAAATTTTACTATTTTTTTATATTTTTGAATATTTTTTCAATTTAGCCCTTTCTAGCCCTTTTTTCAAAAATTTTTACGCGTTTTGAGTCTCAAAAGTTGGCATCACTGGGTCGCAAGGTCTGTGTGTTTTGCATACTCGTAACAAATAGAAATAAATCGAATTCCGGTCCACGTCATGATTGTGTGTGTGTATATTCATATATACAAATATATCTTATTTTTGGCGACGAATATTCGCGCCTAAAAATTCATCGTTCGTACCAGTTATGTTTCTAGCATAATTTATGTAAATAAGACCAACCTAATGAATAAAAAATCTATCTAAATGTCTCTTAGTACATATATCTCAAAGGATATTATCTTTAAATAAATTCAGTAAAGTGCGACTCTGACTCGCGCACGAAGGGTTCCGTACGAACACTAGATATGTAATTTAATACAAACTTCATCCTATATAATATACAGTTTTGGCATTTTTTTTCGTTTTTGGGGTCTATTCGGTTTTTTTGTTTTGGCGTTTTTTCGGTTTTGGCGATTTTTTTAAGTTTTGGCTTTTTTTAGTTTTGACACTTTATTTTCTTGTTTTGGCGACTTTTTTATATTTTTGGCGATTTTTTTCATTTTGGCGTTTTTTCATTTTGGCGATTTTTTCGAATTTGGCGATTTATATTAGTGTTAGCATTTTTTTTTAATTTTGGCGATTTTTTTTCGTTTTGGCGATTTTTTTTTTAATTTTTGGCGATTTTTTTTGGTTTGGTGATTTTATAATTTTCGGTTTTTTTAGTTTTACCGTTTTTGAAAATTTCAAGTGTTTGCCTCTTACGGTTTCCAAGATATAGCAAATTGTCAAAATTACATAGTCAAAATTGCATTAACTGATGGACCACCCTTTAATTTTAATTTTTTTAAATTTTAGTTTTAATTGTTGTAGTCTATATAAAAATACACTAATTTTACAAATTTCAAGTTTCAATATACAATTGTATGTATATTACACGGGATTTTAAAATTTTTCGTTGCTCGTTTAGGAACACCCTTTAATTTTTAATTCGCATGTATTTGTTGTTGTAGCGGCCAAGGTTCTACATACTCTGTCCAAATTTAAGGTCCGTAACTCTTACGGTTCCTGAGAAAACACCGTGTGACGGACAGACGGACAGACGGACAGCGTAGCGAAAACAATAGGGTTCCTTTTCACCTTTGGTGTACGGAACCCTAAAAATGAATAACAGTAACGAGTGAATTAGAAGACATGACAATAAAAAAACGGACAATTAATATGAAAATAAAATTAAATAATAAATACGAACAAACAGTTGTAAGAAATGTGAACAGGCTCAAGCATGCTGGACCTAGATATACCATTTTTAATTAAATTTAGTTAAAAACCATGTGCCAAATTATTTCATTTTAACATTAACATAAACATACATATTTCTGTATTAAAAAAAATCTATGTGTGTTCCGGTCCAGTCATGCAATTTTTGTTGCAGCAATTCTTGAATATGTGAAATAGAATATTTGAAATAGAAATAAATACATTTTGTTTTTCTCTCTCGCGTCTCTTTCATAAAAAATAAAAAGTAAAAATAAAAATTTATTTCTACAATTTTTAAATTGATTCATCACACCAAAGAATTCTTAATAATGATTGTGATGACTTTACATTTTATATAAATTTTGGAAATAATTAAAAACTATCCTATCCTATAGAAAATTAAAAAAACAAGAAGAAAAAAATTAAATAAGAAAGTGGGCGGCGGGTCTTAGTTTACGAGTTATGGGCATCCAAAGTTTCAGTACAAAATTGTGATTATTTGATGTATCTATTTTCTATCCAATGTAGTCGAAATTGGTATGCTTTAAAAGCTTTTAAGAAGATCTTTAAAGATTTATTACAATTTTTAATAAATTCATTAAAGATTCTTTGAATAGCCTGCCCACGTCCGGCTTAAGAATTTCCTCCACCATGCTTTTTCCCCACACGGCGCTACTTACTAAAGATTATTTGCACAGCTGTTAATTGATATTAATATTGGCCAGTTAAATTCAGAAATGCAATGCTCAATCCCAGTTTTATATGAAAACTTTAAAAGGCCCATAACTCAGAAAGTCGCCGCCAAGTTTTTATCTAATTTTTTCTTCTTATTTTTTTTTTATTCTCTATCGGATGGGATAATTTTTTATTAATTTCTGAGAGGATGACCTAAACCCTATTTAAGCCTAAATTTTTGTTTGTTTGGCATTTATTTCATATTTTTTATATGACAGATTATTTTTGCTAATTGCTGGAAATATTAAAATATATTTTATCATTACTGTCAATTCAATATTACGTATTCCTAAAGATGCCACATAAAGGAGTAGCGAAATATTTGAAAAAAAAAATTAAATAAATATACAATTGTTGTTGTTTATGTCGACCTTGTGATTAGCAATTAAATACTAAAATAAATAAATGTATGTATAAAAAAGGGTAAAAAAACAGAAGAATAAAAAATAACGAAAAATTATGTTATCAACAAATTTTACTGTACATTTTTACTGCGCTTTGCTGTTTTGGGAGTCATGGGATTATAATTGCCCTTCATTGTGGGCATTAAACTATGTTTGACAATTATTTTTAATAGTGACAAACTAAAGGTAAATGACATTAAGGAAAAATCATAACAAACAATTATTATTGTTTTTTGTAAAATAATATTCATTACAAATAGAAAAAATTTCTTCAAAAAGCTTCTGAAATTACATACATATGTATATGTTTTCCTTCTAAATCAAATATCTATCCACAGACTTGTAATTACTTAATTAGTTGTATTGTGAATATTATTAACAGAAAAATATAAGATTATCGATTTGTTGTGACTTTTCCTTAAAGTCATTTACCTTTAGTTTGCCACTATTAAAAATAATAATCATACATAGTTTAATGGCCACAATGAAGGGCATTTACTTTTCCATGACTCCCAAAAAAGCAAAGCGTAGTAAAAATGTATAGTAAAATTTGTTTATAAAAATATTGTTTATTATTTATTCTATGTTTTTTGACCCTTTTATACATATAAATACATATTTTTTTTTTAGTATTTAGTTGTTAATCACAAGGTCGGGGTTTTTATATAGAAAAGAATAAATAAAAAATATTTTTTTCAATATTTCGTTACTCCTTTGTGTAGCATCTCCAGGAATGCTACACAATACGAATTGACAATAATGACAACATTTGCAAACAATTAGAAAAGATAATTTGTCGTATAAAAAATATAAAATAAATGCTAAACAAACTAAAATTAAAATAAAATGTAAATATGCATCACAAACATTACTACGAATTCTCTGATGTTTATGAATCAATTTAAAAACTAGAAATAAATTCGTTTTGAATTCGGTTTTAAAAACACATAGTCCCAGTTCAGACTTGCAGTTTTTGTTTCAGCTACTTTCTATTATTTTATGAAAGAGACGCGAGAGAGGAATACAAAATGTAAACATTTCTATTTCAAAACTCTCTCACATATTCAATTCTTGAATATGTGAGACAACAAAACAAAAATTGCAAGTCTGGACCGAAACATACATAGATTTTTTTTAGTACAGAAATATATTTATGTCTATGTTAAAATTGAATATTTTGAGATCCAGCATGCTTGAGCCTGTTCACATTTCTTACAACTGTTTGTTCCGCAATTATCTTTTAATTTTATTTTCATATAAATTGTCGTTTTTTTAATTCACTTGTTGTTTTTATTAATTTTTCAAACATATCCTGTGTGATATCTGTACTAAGAGATATTTAGATGGCTTTTTTATTCATTAGATTGGTCTGATTTACATAAATTATAAATTATGCTAGAAACATAACTGGTATGAACGATTAATTTTTAGGCGCGAATATTCGAATATATGAAAGTACACAGAATCATGGCGTCGGACGGATATTTTCACTTTTTTTATTATGCGTGATAAAATTCATATGTGAATATGTATATGCTTTCTTTGGAAAATGAACACCCTACCCAGCAAAAAATTTCAAAACAGGTAATCGAGTTTGGAATTAAGCATTTTTGTGGAAGCACTTCCCTACTGGATTACCAACTTAATGATTTTAACAGGGCGTGAGACTAAAATAATCGATTCTTGAGAAGTACTTAAATTTTTTTTTATTTGTCAACATTTCACGTAATCTATTTCGTCTAAAAAAATCATCTCTTATTATTAAAATTAATTTGATTGATTTTTAATTATTTTTGAAGCTTTACAAGTCTTCTTCCCGTTTTTTACATTCACTACGCATTGATAGGGAGAACAAACGTTCCCATGAAATTCACAACTGCAAATTTCCCTTCATTGGGAATGAAAATTTCATGGGAACAAAAATTTCACATTTTATTCACGATAGGGGTGAATACGAATTTATGAAGATATTACATACATTTAGCAACTTGCACGTAATTTTTTTAAATTTTAGGTAATGTGATTTGTAAGCGAGTAATGAAAATTGGCAATCAGAAAAGTAAGTCATTATATGGCAAGTAGTTCTAATGGTAATGTGTAATTTTGTGCTGGGTACGGATCAAAAAATTTAACCCAAATCCTGAGGCTGACTTCTCGCACGTGTTTTATTTTTATTTTACCCTTACTTATCAGTTGGTAGTACAACTTTTTTTTAAATTTACTGCATTTTTATGAAAAATGTTTTAAGAAATTAGTACCAACAGTTTGCCATAAGAAAGAATATTTAGAATAGGATGAAGCATTTTACTGCTAAAATTTCAAAGTGAGACATTCGTGTTATTGCTTTATGGAGGTTATAGTCATATTTTAGTCTATGGAGGTAAATAACACAAGCGATTATTTAACGTAACAAAGTAAACCTTTCAAGTCATAATTAGGTTAAAACCATTATTCTTAAATTATATAGTACACATGAAAAAATAAATTTAAATAAATCATACGTTTTATAGACACGTGCACAATGCCATAACAAATACATAAACATACACACATGCATCTACATAATTGAATACATACATACATATTTATTATAGCCTAGATTTCTTACGAGGCAGTGTATTGTTATTTTATAACGTAAAAAATCTAATAATAACAGTAAACCAAAATTATTTCTTAGAAGGGGACGACTCCTATTCAGGTGTTTGGCGCATGTACCAAAACACAAGCAACGCGTTTCTTATATTTCTTTTAAAATTCCTAATATAATTAGCCGTTACTTTGATGAACTAAATTTTAATTTAATAAGTTTTTACTCGTGTCATGGTCACTATGTTTTTTCCGTTTATTTTATTTTTTGATTTCATAACAAAGAACTAATGTTAAGATTTGTCAATATCAAATAAACTCCATTATATGTATCCTGGATTTTCTCGTGTTATTAAATTCATTGTCCAAGCATTTCAATATTGTTAAGATGCCACAGACGCTGAACAAAATCAATTATTTTTAAAAACCACTAAAAGAAATTTAATAAAATAAAAATCAATAAAGTATAAAAATGTTTAACTTTCTTTATGCAATAAAATTTGGTTTTTTGTTTGGAGAACACACGTGTATAAGAATTTGAGTTCTGCTTTAAAACTCTTCAGTAGACTGCAACCAAAAAATTATTAAAAAATAGGTAAACAAAACTTCACACATTCATAGAAAAACTGTAAAAATGTTAAGGCTCAGTTACCCTGTGTTTACACATGCAAGTACCTTGCATGCAAGTTCTTTATACGCATTATTAACGAAAATTTCGCACAAATGACCGACTGTCTTGCAAGTTGCACGTTTACCTTTTAGTGCAGAGTTCTCCCATAACATAAAAAATTTGGAATTTAATTTGGAAGGAACCAGATAGTATTGAACTTTATTCGTATTGTTTGAATGTTATTTATGTCTAAAAAATTCATTAACTGCTTGATTTATGAATATTTAAGAGAAAAAAATATTAAATTAGCTTTTAAATGTATTTAAAATTAGTAAAAACGCATACAACATTGCTTTGAGTTTGAGTGTATTGAGTTTTTCGAACTTGCACTTGAACGTGTAAACCCTAGGTTAGCCGACTGTAATGTAATGTAACTGCAACAGTAGGAAACAGCTGATCGATATTGTTATGTGAAAAGTAATGAAAATGGTTATAGAGATGTAATATAATGTAACCTACTTTTTATATAAAAATATCGATCAACTGTTTCCTACGTTGCAGTTACATCACATTACAGTCAGCTAACTGAGCCTTTATAGAAAATTACGTACACGAGTATAACTTAAATGGCCTCGAACAAAAACCTTTACAACAACATTTCGCTTTGGTTTTGGAAATAGTTCGTTCTTGATTTGATAAATTTGGTTCTCGATTCAAGAATGCCTGTTCATTTTTGTCTTTTGGTTCTCAAATTTCCAAAAATTTTGTTTTTTCTTTGACAGCGTATGGTATTTTTTTTCTCTTTATACCTTCATCTGACAGCGATTTGTTTTATGTTTGAGAACAAAATTTTTTGAAAAATTAAAAACCATTTGGTTGTCAATTTTATACAATTTGCTCACAATATTAGAAGTTTTATCAAACACACATCTAGTGATACAGGTCCCCATCCATACAATAAAATTTTTTCTAGCATACCTTACGAGAAAACTTAAAATGTTTCGCAGAAAAAGTTTCAAAGAATGGACGAGGGCCAAATAGGCAAGAAAAAGTTGCATTCAAAATCATTCAAGAAAACGCATAAGTTATGCTTCCAAATAAGTAAATCGAATTTAAAAAAAATTATTTGAGGCTGGTACTCACTCTTCTACATGGTCAAACGACTTTTGAGAAAATGCAACCCTGATCTAATGCAGCTTTTAAAATGTCTAACGCTGCAGCCACACGTTCAATAAATCGCTTTCAATTTCATCCCACATACTTGTGTCAAAATGCCTTGAAATTGATAGCTGTGACACAAATTGATAATCAATTTCATTTTTTAAGAACAAACAACTCAATTTTGTAGCTTCAATCCCAGTCAGCATTTTATGAAATTAATGGTCATATTCGAGTCTTTTTCGACTCCTCCGCACGATTAAAATAAGCATTTATGCGCTCGTTTTCGAGTCGAAAATTACTGTTCATTCGGGAGAAAATGGTACCCTAGCCGCGAGTCTTCTAAAAGAGTCTTTTATGACTCGCATTTTTGATCAATTTCGATTCAATTTCGAGACAGTTTGTGAGTATTTACATTCAGTTTTTTTTTTTTTTTTTTTTGTTTTAAATTTTTATATTTTTATATTTTCTTGATTTTATTGCACGAGCTTGCTGTTTGTTTTTGTTTTTTAAACAAATCACTTTCTAAGTGTTTCTGGGATTCATTTTCGAATCATATTTTAAGCGCAGAACTGATTAATCAGTTTTTGATCATTTAAGGCAGTCGAAAGGGACTCAGTTTGGTGAAACAATCTTCTACATGCTGACTGGGTGGCAAGTAAAAGACAATAACAACGCATTAGATCAGGGTTGCAAAACCCGAACAATTTTCTATAACTACCAAAATTAAAGCATACATGCATACATATAAAGTGATTCACCAAAACAAAGTGTTTGCACTTGTTATTCTAATTCCAAAACACTCGTAAATAAAAAGATTTCTTTTAATTAATAGCATTCCTTAAAGAGCAACTACATCTATGAAAGTTTTGCAGATTATCATGAAATTTGCGCGTGCTCCAGTCTACAAGAAAATACAATAGACCTTGAAGCTACACCTTAAACGTTTTCAATCGATTTAATTAGAAACTACATGATATTGTTATCGAAACCCCACCCTTGTTTGCAAGCTATATGCTGCTACGTTTACGGCAATATTACTTATAACTTTTCTTATTTTCTCATTTCTTCATGCCACCTCGTAACTATTACATTTATTTACCTTCAGTTGCATTCAACTGACTTCATGCCAACACAAATAAATTTGTAAACTATTAAGAAATAATGGACCAATTAAATACATGTGTAGCCTTAAAGCCTCACCAATAATGCGTCATAGATATGACGATATTCTGAGAAAGAACAATTCATTTAAGAAGAAAAAATAACTATTTATTAAAAAGAAAGTAATAAATTATATTATGTCACTTGTATTATAATTACAAGCATATGGAAAAAAATTTAGCAGGATTCATCTATTTTTTAGCGCCAAACGAAACTGGTTCAATTATTTTAAAAAGTTATATTTTTTACTTTTTAGTGTAGTTGTTGAATTTTCAGGGTCGTAGTAATCACGCCAAATTAAGCAAATATTACTGTCCCCAACTACTTTAACAAATTCAACAGCGTGTCACTTTCAGAGCTCAAGGTATGTGCCTAGTTTCGCAAAAATTGGTCAAGTAAATGCTCGTGAAATAAAACATTAAATTTTAATGGGCTTGGTCCCGTCCACTTTTTAAGCACTTTATTATGCCATTCTAACAGCCCAAACTTTTTGCCGAGATTTGTTGGATCCGAATAAATAGACGTATAAATAATGTAAGAGTAAACTGTCATGGGCATGGCCCATTCACTTTTTTTAAATGCAGGATTCTGTCATTTTCAAAGCTCAGGGTGTGGGCCAAGTTGCATAAAAGTAGATTAAATAGAAGCATGTGATATATATAATATTAAGTGATAATGAGCGGGGATCCGCCCATATCTTTAAGCTCGAGATTGTCATTACGAGAGCCCAAGGTGTCTACTAAGTTTCATAGCCTGCCACTTTTTGGGAACTAAATGAGAATTACAGAAACAGAATTTTCGGTCTAAAATTTCCGTACTCTGTTGTGAAGTATCTATATATATAAAACAGGATGTGTGTATGTACATATGTATGTATTTATGTAACGTATGTACTCCAAAACGGCTGGGCCGATTTTGATGAAATTTTCAGGGAATCTTCAGAATATTCAGGCGGGTGACACTGTGAAGTCTGATTTTTGATTTTCAGTCTGTGGGCGGAGGGGCGTGGCAAAATCCAATTTTCATATTGCATCACCAATGCGCAACACTTTCAAATCAATATAAATGAAATTGAAAAGACAATGGGGGTAGCGAAGCACACCGGGTGTAGCTAGTTACAAATAAAAAAATACAGAAAAATTTATAACTTCTTGCTTTTTCGTCAAAGTCAATGAAAAAAAAGGCAGGATTGATGATTTCAGGTAAATATATTAGACTGCTTTGTATTGTAGATGAGGTTTGATTGATCTACAATGCTTGGATGATAGACGACTAGGCTAGTGCTATGATCCTCCATCACACACCGAATAAACGTCAATCAATAATGCATGCTAGTCTAACTTGAATTTCTTTATTTTTTTACACAAATGCAATCATAGACATAATAAAAATGTCTAAAATGTAGAATTTAAGGCTTGCGGAATCTGTACTTGAATCAAATGTTTTGTACTTGCTTCCCTTATATAAATACAAAATGTGTAAAAATAAAAACAAAAATATAGGTGAAGAAAATTGCAAGGAATTCATCATTAAAATTCATTAGTCAATTGGAAAAAATATGTACCCGAATTAATAGAAAAAATAGTAGAAATGACAGAAATGCTTGAAGTAAACACGGATATAAATCATACATACGTATGTACATACACATGCTGAGATTGTGAGTTTGTGCAAGTATGTGTGTACCGGAAATGTTATATGATGGGAGAATGAAGCTGCTCACATAACGACATAAACATATTTGCAGGTGAGTATTTGTGTGTGGGTGGGTGTGTGTGTGTGTGTGTGTGTTTAGAGATTCCCTGTCGGAGAATGTGTGGTTGACTACAAAAATATTTAACTTATAGTTAACTTTTCTTAGACTGACCAAAAGCTAGCTGCAAAGTCATGCAGAACAATCCCAAAATTAATTCTAAAGTTGAGTACGTAATCGAATTTGGTGAGCGCCAACAAATTTATTCTCAGCTACTTTAAAACTCATTTCAGTTTTATATTAATATTTTGCTGTTGTTATTTTATATGGCAGCTTAGCCGAGTGGTAGCGCATTTAGTACACAACGTGTGATGTTACATGTTCGAGCCCCAGAAAATTTTTTTTTTATTTACTGACTACCAGGTGATTTAAAGAAGTCAACTTTAAGTTAGCTTAAAGTAGTGCATAGTGAGACAATTGACTACCGCCTAGGACATCGCAATGTTAAAATAATTAGTTGATTACATTGCAAAGTAATCCAAGTGTAGTCAGTACTAGTTGCGAAATAGTTAGCTTACAGTTAGTTTAAAGTTAGCCAAATTTCCGATAGGGTTGTTTATGGTATCGACTCATACATGCATGCATACATACATACGCATGTGTATGAAAACTTTAAATTTATTAAATTGTTATGTAGTCTTTAATTTTTCTTGCTTGGAGTCTAAAAAAATATGTTCATCAACATCATTAATATTAACAAGAAATATTTAAATAAATAAATTTTGTTTTCATAAATCACTCGAACTGTAAGAAATCACAAGGTGTTGAATGAATGAATGTGGAATTTTTCTCTGTTTGTTAATTCATATTTGAGAAATATATGTATGTAAGAGACTGCCTCAGTAGTCAGTTCTCGTTTTTTTATAAATTTCCTTCAATAATAGAAATATAAAAGTTTGCATTAATAAAAGTATTGCAAGCAATGCTGTAAGATTTTTTTCCTTTATTCTTTAGACAGTTTAATTTGCTAATTAAAAATCATGTGACACAAAATACATCATTTAATTAAATAACGCTATAACTCAAAATGTGCAATTTTGAGATAATAATTCAGAACTAATTTTCATATCATTGTTCATATTTTGTAGAGATTTTATAAAAATATCTTGAGAGAAAAATAAAATTTTCTTTTGTAAATTGAAAACTTTAATTTCGTTATTCTGTAAAAAAACACTTTTTTTAGTTATGATATTGTTGTAATAGATGAGCGTTTGTTTGTTTGTTTGTTAGTTTTTTTTTATTTTATTGCACTTTCATTTGGCAATGACATTCACCCTCATGGCGGGCAAGCACTAGAGCAGCGCAAATTTAAACTAAAAATACTTTCATGCAAGCGAAGTATTTGCAAATATTTTTGGAAAAAAAATCTGCATGTTTCTTTCTTAGAAAGTACTAAAAAGAGATAATTAATATGGCGTGTTTATCTAAATTATATTTATACAAACATACTTAAGTTACTGATTTCAATGAGAAATAATGTCATCGTTTAGTTCTTGTATTCATGATGTCACGTCAAGTACAAGCAGCAGGAAAATTTATAAGACAACTTGTTAAGTAAAGTTTCCATTAGTTAGTTGGGGTGAAAATTCTATCGCCCATATTCATAAAATTTAAAATGAATTTGAAATGCATTTTATTTCAAATTTTTCATACAAAATATTCCTAAAATGGATTTCAAATTCATTTTATTTTTTTATGAATATGGGGGTATATTTTTAAAGAATATTTTTAAATGCAGTAATAACATGAACTTTTTTATTAAATAATAAAAGCACGGAAAACAATTGAAACCAATGAAAGCGAACTTTTAATTTTTTTAGCCTTCAAGGCACTTTTGAAAGTGGTTGAATTTACAAATAAATTTCAAATTAATATCAACAAAAATATTGCACAAATGATGCTTTTCCCAGGAAAACTCTTAAAAACTAAATGTTTAATGTAACCACATCCACTTTTCTTTTATTTTCATTTCCTCTCGACAAATTTGTACACGTAAGGGGACAATAGTTATTAAATAAATTTTAATTAAATTAATTAAAATTCAGTACAAATCCATTTTTCTTACTTTTCCTTTGAATTTAGCAAAAATTTCATTTAATTTTAACTCTAGTTATTAAAGGCTTATTTCTAAAAATATTTGTATATGAATACGGCAGTTAATGTTTAAAAATTAAGCGATTTTAAGTCTAATAGAGAACTATTTATTTTATTCATTTTGTTTATTTTAATTTCCAAAACAACGTTAAGGCTTTAAGAAAATATAAATTAATTTTAAAACATAAGCAACGGACAATATTGCAGGAAACCTAAAATCTGTATTAATGTGTACTTGGTTTTTTAATCGCATTTTCTTGTCTCAAATCATATTTATATGAAATTCATTTTATTTGCGAGTATAAAGATGCTTATGTTTGCAGAATTTTACCACCAGTTATTAGAGATATGGTTATTTGGAAGTGAAATTTTTTTAATGGTGATCTATTAACTGTCGTTGTCTTAGAAACAACGCAATTATTTTGTTATAAGTTTTAAAGCGAAGACAACAAAATGCCCAAGTCCTAAGGAATCATGTCTTCCAATAAATAACACTGTGCTAAAAAAATCCACACTAAACAGGTTCGAAGGACCTAATCTTTTAAGAAAAAAAGAAATACATATCGCTCATCTACTTCAAGAACATCATAAGTTAAAAAACTAGTTTTACGAAAAACGAGTTTAAAAGGAAAAAGGAAATTTAATTTTTCTCTTAAGATATTTGTATGAAATTTTGACACAATATCCTATTATAAAGACATGAGCATTAATTCTGTATCTTTTGCTAAAATCGAATTTTTGGACTTTTTGGACGTTTTCGAAGTAAATGAGTGATGTGTTTGCACATATATTTAAGTGGCACTAGAATGTATAAAATACATAAGCTTTGGATTTTCGCAAAGGCTAAAGCAAACCATTTTTGTAATACTAAGTCCAAAACAAAAATGGCGAAGAAAAATTACCCACTGGGGTCAAAATTCAAATATTGCAAAACTCGCCTAAGTACCAACAATTCAGTAGAAAATCCGCTAATTTTGCGCTGATTTTTCTAAAAAGCGGCAAGGGTGCTTTATCAAATATGCCAAACTGTATTAAAAAAATTTTTAGTATGGAAAAATTAACCCTTTGCTGTCATGAGGGTGAAACACAATTTTTTTTTATATTAATGCTCCACGTTTTGGATCAACAATGACCCAATCAAACATTTTATACTCGTAGCTTTAGATTTTGCAAAATATTTTTGATTGTGTTATTTTGGTCCAAAAGTGTATAAGGGTTAATGTTTTTGGTCATTAAGTATTTTTAAAAATTTAATTGATAAGAATTTTCGAAATATCTAGAAAAAATAACTTTGAAATATCTATTGAAGAATAAGTGTCATTTTGACCCAAATGACTCACAAGGGTTAATTAAAAAAATAGCATATAATTTAGAACATTTATAATAACATACTTATCGTTGTGCGAAAGAAACGGTTTGAAATTTTACGCATTTTCCAATTAACTGCTGGTGAATCGGTGAATTTTGCAAAATTGTAACTTTGACCTTAGTGGGGCAGGGCTTAGAGTTGTCCGCTTTAGCTAAAATTTTCACCACTTTAGTTTTACACTAATACCTGATTTACATGAAGCATTTTTTCATGAAATTTCATGAATTTTGTTGCACGCAACTTTTTCTATTTGCTAATTGCAGCGCTATAAAAAAGAATGTTATATAAAAAATGGCGTAGAATGAATCTCTGATGTATTTTTGACAACTTTTTTGATTTAAGTTGCTCCTCCAGGCCTCCTATTGACGAATAAAAAATTTTCATGCAACTAATTTCATGAAAAAAATGCTTAATGTAAATCAGGTATAAGTGTAAAATCAGAAATTGAATTTTCAGTGCCGCTCTAATGTATTCATAAACATCTTTCTTCTTCAGAATAACGAACATTTAAAGAAGTTTACACATCGCTACAATATGGCCACACTGTCACATCTCAAAAAAGGCGTTTTTGGACTTAATAATGCGTAAAAAATGTTTATGTCTTATTTGATCTTCTGTAAAAAATTTTATACTATTTATATAATAAATATTTGTATACTCGTATCTTCCTTGAGTTGTATGTAAATTGAAAACTACAAATTTTTTTGCTGCAAAACTGTTTTTTTTTTTTGAGTTATGCTTATGTTACAATAAAGGAGCGATATGTAAATTATTCTGTTGCAAAACTTAAGCTGTAACAAGAAAATCATTTAATGATACAACAAAGAAAAACAAACACGAATGCCCCTTACACAAGCACCCACAATAGTCAGTGCTATCACCAATTAACTAACAGTCAAATGCTGTCTGTAACTAAATTTAATTTGTATTTTAGTAGAAAAATCCACATGAACCCATTTGCCAATTAATTATGTTAACAAAATATTCAAGCAACTATTACCAACTCGATTAGGGAAGAATACATTTTGTTTTCTAAAGGCAGACGGTGGCAGGCACAAATGCTAACGAAATACACTCCACATGAATTCATTTTTGCAATTTTTATTACAAACAAATCCCAAATGCATTCACTACACGACACCAGTCCCACATACGGCCTCACATACACATAAACGCTTAATGCAACTTTTAAGATTATAAAACAAATCAACAAACAAAACAAATGCAATCAATATCGATTTTAGTATTAAAACAAAATATGTAGATATTTAATATTAAATAATACCTTTTTATTTTAGTTTTCTTCTACTTTATTTTTTTTTAATTTAAAGTCCCTTAATTTTGTTGCTTTTGAATTATTTTAAAGTTTTCGATATTTTTAATTTATATTTTGTTCGATTAAAAATTGCATTACTTTAACAACTTCCACTTTTATATTTAAGTATGTTTGTATTTAATATTATTTATAAGACACAGAACTCCGCAACAAATTTAAAGTTTGTTGGCCGAAATGCGTTTAACAACTAACAATCGAACCCATTGAAGTTGCCCTCATATATATGGAATTATGGTAGCAACAAACGATAATGAAAGGAAAATTGTCTCAGCCCATTTGTTGCTGGCTGTTCATTTATTTTGTTGTTTCGTTGGCATACTTTCACTACAAGCAGGGTGTCCCTTCGGTTTAAAGCGAACACGATTTTCCTTGTTGCAACATGTTTGCGGCGGTACATCAAACATAAACACAACAAGGATTCGATTCAAAATCATGTATACGCATCACCATTGGCAACGTTCCGCTACAAAAAAAAAGTAAAAGAATGTCACTATGGGCCAGGAGTTTTTAAAGGAGATTTTATTATGTAAACGAAAGGAGTTAAAAAATTATTTATCATATAAAATTATTTATTTGTTCTCAACGAGAAATCAAATGAAACCGAGCAGAACTGTGAAATAATGCAAATTAATTTTAAGATAAACGTATCCTTTGCTTGCATTCATAGGCGTAGAAAAGCCATTATGGGGCAAAATTGCTTTAGCCCACCCCCCTCCCATACTAAAATTATTAAAAATTGCCTGTAATTATATTTTTTAATATTACTCATGAAAATCGCGTCGTAATGCCCCCCCCCCCCCTCAAATAAATTTTTTTTAGCTCTGCCAATGCTTTCAATTAAATTTTATTTAGATTAAATTAACTCAAACCTAAAAGCGAGCGATAAGCTCATGGCAGGTTTGCTTTCCTGGTAAATTTTAAAGCGAACTTTAATGTTTCCATATTGTCTCTGATGGAGATATGGTAACTTCAGCGATAACATTATGTCAGAGATAAAAATTTCAATATGACACAAGAAACATAAGAATAAACAATTGTAGTTCGACAATTTGTGGCAATTTTGCCACAATGCAAAAATTATTTTATTCATTTTCTTGTACAGTTGTAATAATGAACAAAAAATTTAAATGTCACTTTATCATTCAGTATGGATTAACTATCGGAAACATTATCGCCAAGTTGCGACATTGTCTCTAATAATGTTATATTTTTTGTGAAGCTCCTTCTTTTTATTAAACTGCCAAGGGAAGTTTTACGTATTAAGTTCCTACGCCCAAATAAAGCCCGAAAACTTTGATTCAAAAAATACCGCACACAAGAAATTTTAAAAATTCTGCTTCTAGCTTATATTTGGATCCAAATGGGTTAAACGCATATTTCTAAAAAAAATATTTTTTAAAAGGACGTTCATTGAAAAGGGAATATCTTTACATAAACAGTGATACGACTAGTTATTTATTCGGCCATACTTTGGATGTATCTATCATTGCGTAGAACGAAGGCTTTAGTAAGTTCTTAATGGCAAAAAATATTTGACGCAAGCATTTGTGTACGTGTAAAGTTTGTACCAACAATATCCCACTTGATCAAGACTTTCGTTAATGATATCGAAAAAAAGTTCACCTCACGCTCAGTTTTGTTCTAAAAAACATTCGATTAGCAATATCAAAAGTGAGCCAATACCACCAGTATCAAACTAATTTCGACATCGCAAAAAGGTAAAAGTAAAAGAAGTAATTTAATTTACTTATTTGAATTTACTTCATTTATTTTCTTTTATTTTTTAATTTTTTAACTCACGCTGCAGAATACAAACGCGGTACCTCGATTCCAACACATCCACTAAGCTATCGTGGCAAAATGTTTTCTGTTCAGTTAAAGCACCAGCGATGCCAACTATTTATAATCCAAACGCGCTACTGCCCTTCTCAAAACGCGCTAGAACCCCCTAAGTTACAGCATTGTCAAATATTTATAGCAAAAACGCGCTATTTTCTACGCTCTAAATTAAATTTCAATAAAAGTCGATGTATGCATTAGTACTCGTATCACAATTAATTTTTCAGATTTTGCAATATTGCTTCCTCGACATTATGTTTTAATAAACTAAAATCATTTAATACAGAATCAGAATCGCCTTCCAAATAATCGAAATCCTTCGTTTTTACTTTTAATTTATTTGTAAAACTTTGTAACAACATAAATATAAATTGTGTAATAGTTTTGCGATTCAAATGCTTTTTGTACTTCAGCTATAGTAGATGCTTTGTAATTTATGTTAATTTCTTAGGTCATTGTATGTAGTACATATTTTTAGTTGTAAAATTTCAAAATATTTGCCATTACAATATTTAAATGAGTTTTTAATTCTAACCAAGATCAAGCGAATTTTGTTTGCGACAGCTGAATCATTAACTAATTTAAAAAATTTTATCAGAGTTTTTGATATTAGAATATTGTTAAATTTACACAAAAAAAGTTAAAAAATATGGAACTGAAATCGTATTATTGACTTTATTAAACGCGCTAAGATTGAAAAAAGCGCGCTTCGCATAGTTAAAATGCGCTAAATCTAGCGCGAAACGCGCTAAATTGGCATCACTGTAAGGCACATGTATTTTTTAAATTTTTTAACTTACAGTGCTTTCATGGCTAGACTAACAGAATACTACACATCCACTCGGCTATCATCGCACATTCGAGAAACTATCGAGAGAAGTTCGCTTCAGCGAACATTAATTTTTTTTATTTTTTTTTTTTATTAACGATCAAATATCATTAATAGCGTTAATAAATCTTTAACTTAAATTGTAACAATTCCCAAAAATAAAACACTAATATAAACTTGACTGCACCAGGTCAAAAAATACTTGTGTGGCAACATTATATTCTTGGATAGCTGTTGTTGTTATTTACATTTATTTTCTTTACATATTTTTCGCAACTACAATTCGAGCTGAAAAAGTCAGCCAATGTAGTAAAGTAAGAAAATAAAAAACATGTTGATTATTGAGTTCTTGTTTCAACTTTGTTATTTGTTGTTGAGCTTCACATTTGTTTAAATGAAAGTTTATAATATAATAACTATAGTTGTTCTAAGAAACTTTGGGTAAAGGTTCTCTGATGATCCGCATAAGCAACAGTGAAATGCGCTTAGGATCCAGCTAAACCCCTCAATAATCAATTTAAATGTAATTTTAATTAAAAAAAAAACATTTTACTGAATAAGTAAAATAATAATTTGGAATTATTAGTGCGTTAAAAAATTTTAAACTTAAATTGTTACAATTCCCAAAAATAAAACACTAATCGAACAATTTCGTTTCGAAATTTCTTCGCGTTAGTGAGTTAAAATTTTGTTAAAAAATTTAATTGATTAAAAGTTTAATTAAACATTTAATTCATCTTTTGTTTTAAAATTTTTAAATAATTAAAAAATTTAACTGAACACAATTCAATTTTCAATTATGTAGTATTTATTTATTTTTTCAAATGAAACTATTGATTGGAAAAATATTATTAGTAGAAAATTTTGTATCGGTTAATTTCGGTCATCTATTTTTCGTATGAATTGTGGTATGTTCCTATTAGAACATTGTATAGAAAACTTTGACAACCACCATAAGTCCCAAAACACACTGTGCAAGTCTTATTGCTAAGCTGATTAGTTTCAGGAAGAGAGAGACGAGGGGAACAGCAACGTTTCTTTTCCCCCCGTCTCTCTCTCCTAATAAACTGATCAGCTTAGCAATAGGACTTGCATAGTGTAAATAGGGACTAATCAGTGCCATGGACTTATGAGCCATTTATTGCTTAACTTCTCCAAGTTAAGCTTGCGCAAAATTATATTGCTGCCCAAGGAAAATTTCAGTTACTTAGAAGAACTGTTTTCGCTTATTTTACAACGCACGGAGCCATAGTGCGTGCATATTAATATTCATTAGTTTTAAGCAAGAAATCAGTCACGTGTTTGAAAATTCTGTAACTGTTTATTTATATTTTTCGAAACAAACATGTAGGAGTTGCAACATTTAACACACGCTCACACACACACACACACACACATACACAAGTGTTGTGTAAACAGTTTTTTTTTAGCCGGCTTATTTTGTTATTCTCTCTTATTTTCTCTTCCTTAACTTCCGTTTTTCTCCCGAAAAGGATGTCTGTGCTTTTTTATTCCAAAAATATTTTTCTTTGATACGTTTGTTTTTTTCTTTAGTAGGTAACCAGGTTAGGACTTTGTGTATTTAAGGTATTTTTTTCTCTGTAACTGCCCAATATTCACAGATGTAAGACTTTAATCGTTAAAAAATTTATTTAAGTTTATGTTTTTTCGTTTAAATTTTTATGCACAAGTGCAAGTAAGACTGAATGTTCCTGGTGTTGGTTGCAGCGTAGTTTCTGTTGGATTCAAGGATTCTTTCTATGAGATCGTAAATAAATTTAGTTTGTCACCAGCAGTTTTGTTGTGTTCATGTTAATAAAACAGTGTAGCGTAAATTATGCAAGTTGAGACACACCTCCTGGGGAATGGGGTGCTATTAAAATTATGTAGTTACAGTTTTATCTTGCAAACTAAAATATTTATGGTTTATGTGCTAAATTAATGTCTTTCATAAAGCACAAGTATACAAAATAAACGGGTGTGTTTGTTTATTTATATTTTAATAACATTTAACAAAAGCAAAGAATTCATGAGTATATTGTTATACTCGCTCGTATAATATAATTTATGTAATAAATGTGTGATATAAAAGTTAAAGTCTTGAAACTGAAACTCTCAATAATCTTAGTGGGCTAATGACAATTTGGGTATTGAAAATACTTTTCTAAAGAAAGTTTATTTGCAATATTTTACTGCAGGTCAGTCAACACACAGAAACTTAAAAACCAGTTGTTTATATAATGGAAGGAGAAAATAAATAATTTATTCACAATTAACACTTAAATGTAATTGTAATTGTAGAAAAGTAATTGGAGTTGTAGTGATAGATGATTATTTTTATTTGTTGCATAATAATCGTACGCTTTATGCTGTGATTTTTAATTAATAGTGATTTCTTTTAAGGACAAAACAGCATGTAAAAATTAGCCAAAAATATTAATACATGATCTCGTATGACAGATAAGTAACAAATGTGATTGATTTATGGCTTATTATGGATGGCAACCAACTGCAGATGAGGTGCCAGTTGGCAATGCAATTGAAATTAAAACTAGTATTATGTATGGCAAGTTTTTACAGTTGCCTAAAAATTATAGAAAATATAACTATAATCTCTCATCATTCTGGCAACTGAAAATATATAATATAAAAAAGTTTAAAAATATAAGAAATATATCGTTACCTTAATAAGGAAAGGCCCTTACTCATTATTTTTTTGAAGTCGAAATTTTTTTAATTTTTCCAAAGATTAGATGTTCTTCTATCGAAATATACAAAAAACTCGATTTCAAAATAAAAAAAAAAAAAAATTAGTTACTGCCTTTCTTTATTAAATTAAAGAAATGTAAGTATTAAAAAGAAAATTATTCAGTAAACGTGCTGAATTAATTTACTTATCATAAGGACGATTGGTTCAGTGGAATTATTTTTCGATGAAGAGAAGTGAATAAATGTTAATGCTTATAATAAGTTTTAACTAAGAACTTTTTTAGCATTAAAGCTGATGTTCGCCTTCCCAAAGAAGAAGCAGTTTGTTTTATTTTATTTCATATTTTTAATTTATTTTTTCTGTTTTACAAATTATGCAGCAACTAAACATTTGTGGTTGTCAATGTTATTGTAATCTAACAGCTGACATTAACATGTGTTAGCTCTCAGTTGCCATACGTAATAACATTTTGGCAACTGGCAACGCAACTAACGTTCGATTGCCATTCATAATCGAGCCATTAATCTTATTACATTTGATTGCAATTTTTACTTGTGAAATTTTATGTAGATAAAATTTAATTGTTTCGTCGTTTTGTCTTACAAAGTTATTGTCAAAAATTTAGAAACTAGTTGATGTACTACCTTCAAGCATATTAGCGTTACTAAACTTTCAGACTACATAATATAAAATCTCCATGTACGAATTTTAGGCAAAAAAGCTAAAAAAAGCTATTGATTTTCCTACACATGTTTCATGTGTGTGTTTCATGGTTTGCTCTAAAACTAGTCAAAACGATTTGTAGAGCAGTTCGTTTGTTCGATGCGTCATCCATTAAAAATTATTGAAAAATTCGAAAAAGGTGGCTTGCGTTTGTCAACTGAATGTGTTTTGCTACGTTTTCTTTCACATATTTGTAATAAAAATTCATAAATAAATTACTTAAAATTAAAGTATGTTATAGAAGTTAATATTTAATGAAAATGTTAATTAATATAAACGTCAAATTAATTTCGAAAACTCGGAATTATAAACATTTCGAAATGTTTTGTTCAAAACAACTTGTTTTGTTCATAAAGGAAACGTATTTTAATTTGTGAAATTAAAATCAGATGTCATTTAACAGTCAGCTGTTTCAGCAAACTCAAATCAGCTGGTCTCAATAGCCCAGATGACTGTTTTCACTACTTGTATTTTGAATATTCTTTAGATGTCTACACATATTTTTTTAGTAAGTTTTTTGACATCCTAAGTATGAAGTTTTCAAAGTGAAATGAGGGGAGTATACCTTATATGCAAGGCAGATTTATATAAAGTATACTCGGCTCAATTCAATTTGAGAAATTTATAGTTTTGACTTAAAAAAATTACTGAAAAATGGAACGAAAACAGTAACCTGAGGAGTAGTTGCGACCATGAATATTGATTCGCTCTACTTATATGAATAAGCTTTTGCATATACCAAAAATAAAGTCGTTTTTCTCCTTTACTAAAAATAAGGAACAAATTTTAATTTTGTATTGAGGATGACTGATATAAAGCGACACTAACTGCAGATTTTGAGTGTGGTCTGATCATATGCAGTTTCCTTTCTTCTTTCGGATTATTTCGTAGCACGGTGTAATTAAGAAGGAAACTTTATAAAATTAAAATGTGAAAGTAACTAAAAGACCATATTATTACAAGACGGTACGACATTATACACGGCTCACTTACATACTCACTTACAACCTTGTGCCACGCCACACACCATCATTTAAGCCATACAATCAGACAATCAGCTGTTTATTTGGAAGCCGAAAAAATATATGGAAGCGGTCGTCTACCTCTTGCTGGTATCAAATTACTGTTAATAACCTTAAACATTGTCATCTTTAGCAAAATCATAATGTTAAAGATGATGATGATGAAGAAACAAAAAATAAATGTGTTTAATTGGAAATGGCCAGTCAGTCAGTCAGTTAGCAGACAGAACGTTGTGGTACTCATATTTATGTTAAATTAGTCCACACATGAAGTGTTAAGTGAAACTGATGTTTCATGGATGTATTTTGTGTATTTTGTGTTTTTTCTGCTCCTTTTTGTAATCATTATGACTTGAAACGGGTCTGTTCTTTTTTCTTTTTTGGGGTTCAATATGTCATGCTAAAAGAGATATCAATTACCAAAAATATTTTTGTCATTTTTGTTAAAAAGCTGAAAATTTTAATTAAAAATTTCCTAATTCCTAATTATTATCGTATAAATAAAACTAAAACACAGAACAACATTATGCGACATTTTAATTTAGAGCTGTATTAATATTTATTTAATATTTATTTAAAATATATTTAATATTGCGCAAAAATATTTATGTGACTTAGCTCACTTTAATAATTATGGGTGCAATCCAACAGAGTACAAGTCAGCCTACTGTTGGAATTAAGTGATGGTGAATTTGAGCTTTCATTACAAAAATAAAAAAAATAAAAAACAAATAGTAATACGATGAATCAAACCAATTCACATATTCTATTTCCATTGGAAAATGTAATTTATGGAAATATACGAACTTTAGATTAATCGAATCAAAAACAACTTTAAGTCTTTCATTACAAATATATTTTGCAGGCGAATGTGTTTCTGCGCTCGGTTTGTTTTTCAACAAAATTCTATTTCCATAAAATTTATTTAAATATCGATTCCGTCTCAAGTGAATTTCTTCTTTTATAAAACTCAAACTCAATTTCTTGCTGCAACATGATCTCCTGCTAAGCAGCGGTCAGTAAATTTACAGATAAATATAACAAACAAAAAAATTAAAAAAGGACTCGGAAGATAATTTCACTGATCACTGAGCATTTATCATTTGCAACTTAAAATAAAGTAAGCAACAGTAGTTTGTACTCAGTTGCTGTGTGTTACTTTCCGACATGACAACCACATCTCCTTCTTTTTTTTTTTTTGCAAAAAAACGGAAATAATTATGAATATCTGGTGATCTTAACAGATGTTCAGTTTTGTCTTAGACATGATACTCTTCCTTAAGATCAATATCTCGTTACATTTTAGCACTTTTTTGCCAGACTTGTTATCTTGGCAAAAAAAAATGTGAGATTTTTTCAATACATGTCAACTATGATGAGAACTGGGGATGAACGAAAAAATTATAAAAGTATCAATTTAAGAAAAACTCGGTATTTATTTATAAAAAAGAGATATAAGAAAATAAAAAAGCAGACATAATTTAAGAGAAAAAATTTGCGAGTTAAGTCTGCGTCATAGCGCTGTAACTTATAAAAATGGCAAATTGGTAAATGGTAAATTAGCATTACAGAATCATTTATGGCTCGATTAGGGATGGCAAGTATACTTGAATTGCCTTGTCAACTGGCAACGCTACTGAAATTAAAAATATTATTATGCAAATGTAGCAACTTTCTGCAGTTTACAAAGAAAATAAGATTATGACAGATTGGCAACTGAAAATTTTTGAATTTTTGAAAGCTTCAAAATATAAGAAATATAAGTGCTTAAAAAATTACTCGTAATAATGTGGAACTATTTTTCGATAAAGAGAAGAAAGTACACAATTTTGAATCTATTAGAAACCCTTTAGAATTACCGCCTCCATGCTATCGGTTAAAATACTTTTTATCTAACAATTTCCAATTTTCGCTTTTATCACATTCTAGTCTTCCCAAAATTGATTATTTCTTTATTTTTTATATATTACCATCTTTATTGCCTTAACAGCTATGCAACAACTAAAAATTAGTGGTTGCCAATATTATTGCAATTTTGCAACAGAAATTAACATGTGTTATCTGCCAGTTGACATACGTCGTAATAACATTTTGCAAATTGCCAACGCAGCTAAAGTTTGGTTGCTATACATAATCGAGACATTATTCTTTAAAGCTTAAATTACATACTTGTGTAACACTTGTATTAACAATAACATAACATATTTTAAATAAATTACAATTGGGAATGCCAAAACAATTTTAACTCAACGGACACTTAAGCATAAAGATCTTTTCTGCGACTTCGATCAAAAGCTAAACAAGCGACAGAGATAGAAACCAAAGCGTACATCACATCACAAATTTCAAAACTTAAATTTTTTTAATTTTACCACCTTTTTGCCTTAACATAGTGATCACAGCTGATGAATTTATATTATGATGAATGTCAATTTATTAATATTATAGTAGCGTCATCAGAACTCACGGCCTGATAAATTCATCTTGATATCAATTACATTTTATGTGTCACTGTGCATTTAACGTTTATTTATGAAACAATTTTCGCTTAAAGAGGTAGGCACAACAATTATTTGTGACCAAAAAATTAAACAACACGCAAATTAGATATTTTGGCAAGCATTTTGCAAATATTTGTTTGACTCATCGTGATATAAAATCATCAACGTCCAGCCCTTTGTGTTGATATTAAAAAAAAAAAAAATGACAGTTGATCTGCCGGCGTTATGTTTAAAATTTGTACTTGCGAATATTATTGCAATTTGTTAAATAAAATGAACATCAATTCTCTGCCAGTTGCCATACGTCGTTAGCTCAGTTAGCCGAATGTAATGGAATGTAACTGCCCCAACAATACCGACCAGCTGTTTCCTAACGTTGCATTTACATTCCATTAAGGCTCAGTTAGCCGACTGTAATGTAATGTAACTGCAACAGTGAGAAACAGCTGATCGATTTTGTTATGTGAAAAGTAATGAAAATGGTTATAGAGATGTAATGTAACGTAACCTACTTTTCATATAAAAATATCGATCAGCTGTTTTATACGTTACAGTTACATTACATTACAGTCGGCTAACTGAGCCTCTTGGCAACTTCCTACGCAGCTAAACTTAGGTTGTCATCCATGATCGACCTTATAACTCATATTTAGTTACTCAAATTTAGAAAATTTTCTAAAGTTTTAGTTGCGGCTTTCATAACATATTTTAAAGTACAATTGGGAACCCCAAAACAATTTTAACTCAACGGACACTCAGGTATAGTTTTTTTATAAAGCCATAAAGATTCTTTCTGCGATTTCGATAAGAATCCAAACAAGGGTCACAGATAGAAATCAAAGCACACGTGGGTACTTTATTGTTCAAAATGCAAATTTCACCGAAAGAATAAAATCCCCTAAAATTGCTTTAATATTTTTCTTCTTCTCACAATTCCTCGAAATAGAAACCGCAAGTTTCCGTGTTTCACATATGGGATAATTAAGATTTACCAGTTTTTTTTTTATTACCTCCCATTTGGTATGCCAAGAAAGAAAACTGAAAAGCTGCACAGATTACTATATTTATATTAAAGATGAAGTTTACACCCAAAACAGCAAGAAATGCGCGCACGCAAGCGTATTTAATATTCCGAACAGACTCGCTATATGCAAATGATTTGAAGCGCTTAACAATTGAAAAAGAATGAAACATAAAACGATTATTTAATAAACGTCTTCGATCGTGTGCCAATTGAATTTTAAATAAAATATTAGATTTCTTAAGTTTTTAATGCTTTAGAACATACGACGAAATCATGATTATCGAAAGAAAAACCTGACTTGTTTGGCAATTTACGCCAATTGATTTTGTTTGGATAATTGTAAGAATAAGAATATTTGAAATTTGATGGACGTGTTTAAAGTCAGCCAGAGCTTTAGAATAACTCAATAGATTTCAATTGTGATTTAGGTTTAGGCATTTTTTTTTTATGAGAATAATAATAAGGGGATAGTAGTTCTAGAGAAAAATTTACGGAAGAACATTGAAGTTACATAAAATATTACATAACAGCCCGGAACATTCACATCACATGCGTGATTATGTATTTTTTTTAAGGTCAACAAAAAAACCAAAGTAATTTATTAAATCATATTTCCTAGTTTTACCTAATTCACAATTTATAATGCCTGCAATACTATCATACGTAAGCTGACCAAATATCCCGCTTTTTGGAGTTTTGAAATTTTTAATCTCTCATTCGATTTTTATTTAAAGCTCATTCCGTATATATTTTATAATATATTTTGAGTGCAATTATTGCTTAACTAGCCAAAGCCACGTTTTGAGATGAAAAGCATAATTTGTTACTCTTATATTAGAAGTAGAATACAATTTTCATTATTAACATAAATAGTAAATAGTCATGCACAGTTTCAAAATTCTCACTGCATTAGTTTCCAAGATTTTTTTAAGTAAACATTTTCTATATTTGTTAAGAGCCACGCTCAATTGTCTGTCTAACCTCGATTATTTGCTATCATTCGTAGAATCAGCAGGATTTCAAGTTTGTGTTTGTAGCAGATACCAAAATATAAAAAAAATTAATATATAATTTATTTAGGAGGTGACACACTTTTTGATCCACCCTTTGACTCATTTTTATTACACCATTCTCTTTATTGGCTTCCAAGATATCTTTAAATAAATGTTGCGTCTATGTGCGAAGTGCCTCGCCAACTTCGGTCATTAAAAAATTATTAGCCTATTGCTCCTTCTAGAACATCAGTAATACGCTGTGGGCAAATCAGCAAAATCGGTACGCGGGCATTATTTGTGAAGACAAACAGGTGCCCTACTTGTTAAATTCTAAAATTATTTCCAGAGACAATGCACATTATCAGACAGAGTTATCCCTACCAAATTTCGACGTTCTACCTGTGGCAGTTTTACAGATATCTCAAAGTAAATATTTTCTCGTTATGGGATGTGCCACACCTACATGTCGCAATCAAACTTTTTTGTAAGACAGTGCACATTATAAATTGGTTGCTAACACAGAATTTCACGTTTCTTGCCGCATTGGATGAAAATATATTCCAAATTAAAAAAAAATTGTATGAGTGGCGCCACGCCTACTTGTTTTCTTCCGACTTTTTCTTTTTTAACAACGTATAAGGTCAATGGAGTACCTTCTACAAGATCTCAGATGTTTTACCGTATTATTTCCCAAGATTTTTCAAAATAAATATTTGCAATATATAGAGTTGCCACTCCCACTTGTCCACTCCTTAATATTATTTCCTTAAATTACTACGAACATTTAAAAAAAATTGGAAACCGGTGTAACCGCTCTTAATTGATGCGATTTACTAACGAAAGACATTTGATTTTTATTTATATGCATAGATAAATATTTTTGTTTATTCAAAAACGTTTCTTTTGAGTTGAAAGCAACTCCCGCTTTTTAAAACATATTTATTTTAAAATCCCGTTTTTTGCTTTATTTTCTTCAAATCCCGCTTTATTATCGATCATGTACCGCTTTTTGCAAAAAAAAAAAAAAAAAAACATCTGGTAACGTTGAGTATGTATAAATATGTATGTTATTAAAAAATTAAAGACATTTTAACAAATCATCAAAATAATTCAGTCAAAAGATACAAGATACGAGATAAAATCATTCCAAATACTAAAATGAAAAACTTTTCATTTTACCAAAAAATCAAAACTCAGTAGGACTGGATTCACTCAAGGCATTATCAGTTGAGCAACTTGTTAGTTCATGGGCAAGAAAGGAAAATAAAATGGCTCTCCTCTCTTTCTTCAATTTTTTCATAAACTCAAAACTAACGTGCCTTTTCCAGTGTGCACACTTCTACCGATATTCGGTAGATTCTACCGCATATGTTTGTGAATTTAACAATCTACTAATTCTACCGAACAAGACCTGAAATCTACCGAATATTGTTATTTAGTAATTTAAGTCGATATATGTGTAAATTGCCTATTTTGTCACATAGCAGTGCGGCCGCAGAGCGGTCATTTTCTGGCATGAAAATCATTAAAGGCCCTATTATGAGTTGAATTCGATTTTCGATCTTCGCTGGGCCATCGAACATCGAAAATTGAATGCTAAATTCATATTATGAGCGTCGAAAATTTCGCTGAGCAACGAATTTTCTATCGAATAGAATTTAGCTTTCGATGAAGTATTTTAATATGCAAAATTGTTAAGAAATCTAAGAGTAGAACAATTTTTATTTTTAAGTAAACAAACACAAATTTTAAGCTGTTTTTTGTCAATTTTATTCACAATAACGATGCTCGTTGTCGAATGCTCGTCATAATACCAAATAAAAATTCGTTCGATCAGTACTTTCGAGTACAGTCGAAGATCGAAAGTTGCTCATAATAGGGGCCTAAAACAGAACAAAGAAATCGGTTAAAAACTGAAACTATAAGTAACCTCATATTTGCCAAAAATTGTGCCTTGGGGATGAATGATTAATAATTTTTGCACAAAAGTTTAAATTCATAAATGTATCTTACATATAATCTTTGTAGTTACAAATGTTTGTCATATAAAAGTTATTTTAGTAGCTTTAAAAAAACCTATGCAAAAAAACTGAATTCCTGTTATTTATGTATATTATTTTATATATGCATAGCATATCTATATAAAGGGTAAGGGCAAATAATGCAAAAGCTTCATTGTTTATGGCAACCTGTTTAGTTTGATACTCCTTGCACTGTTATTTTTTATGTTTCTTTGAATTTATATTTTTTATGTTTCTCTGAATGTTTTCTACCGAATTTCATTCAAATCTACCGATTTTTTTTTGTCGATTCTACCGAATTTAAAAAACAAGTGTGCACACTGGCTTTTTCACAATGTATGGTTAAAATATAAGAGAAACTTTAACGGCAAGTTTTGTATGAGGAACCAGACATTGTGAAAAGGGACGTTAATCAACTAAGATTGCCGTGTGTCTAGCCAGTCTACCTAATCAAGGCAGGTGGTACCAGCAGTTTTACAACAAAATTACATCACCAGAAAAACACACACATTTTGTTGGTAGCATCAAAAGGAATAGTGTCAACATGTTTATGTGTGATTTAATAACACACACGCTAGCACACACTTTATGAAAAATCATACACACTTCCACATACTTTATGTTAAATTTGTCCTCTTTCTGTCTTATAAACATAACCCAGCTGGGCTTGTGATGATGTCTGACTGAGTGAGCTGCCTTGTAGCTAACCGAGGCGAACTTACAACCAGGTGGTGTTAACAGCTGAAGTAACTGTGTTGCCGAATGCCAAACGTTAATTATTTTGTTTTGCTTATAATAAAACTTGGTTATAACGAATCCCGTGGTAATATTTATCAAAATGTATTTAAAATGTTATTTTTAACACAGATAGAATTTCTACATTCAAAAAGTCATCATAAAATACATTTTAAATTTAAATTTATTCTACAATAAACAAATTTATTGGTCCCAATGCCGAATCCATAATAGCTAATTTCATTATTCACAAGTTTTATGTAAATTAATAATGCTTTGGATTTCTCGCAGGCATGGAAAAGTTTAAAAAATCTTACTTTTTTCATTCTCATATCTGAAAAAAATAACATTTTAGTAATATTTTAAATAAAGAAAAAACAAAGGTTAATATCTCTAATGGGGCATTTACATTACCTCGAAATCTGGCACTTATGAGACTTCGAGCTAAATCTTGCTTCTTTTTACTAGATTTCCCATACAAAACAAAATATATTTTGTCAGTAGATTTCTAGGAAATCTAATAAAAATCTAATATTTTTATTTATTTCTTACTACCCTATACAACATATTTACAAAAAAGATGAGTGAACTAGCTACGGACTGCTTAAGAAGGTGTGTGACTTAGCTATATTTCAGTTATTTGGTTGTAGTTTTGGAAATTTTTTTAGTTAATCACCCTTATTCCAGTTGTCGTCATCGACGTCACTTTAACACAATACCAAAAAATTGGTGCTTGTTTACTCGCTCTCGAGAAAAATTTTATGTTACTAACAATATATTTCCGTTCCCTACGGTCTAGAAAATATTATAAAACTGTCAACAAGAGTCAGTTGTTTTCGACAGCGGGTATACAAGCAACCATTTTTTGGTGTTGTGTTAAAGTGACGTCGATGCCGACAACTGGAATAAGGGTGAATGGGTTTTGTTTTGGATAAAAATATTGATAAATGTGAAAAAAAATTTGGTCTAAACGGTATAGATTTTCATAAAGATTTTAATGAAAATCTGCTAGATTTTGTGCTGGTGTAAATGACCTATAAGGAAGAGACATAACCACTGAGTATTCCTGTACTTTTCTTCAAATAATATTTATAACACAAATAATAAATACATATTGGAAAAAAAAGAAATTGTTCATAAAAAAAAAGTTTTATTTCCTTTTCCGCTTTGAAAAACAAGTTAATTCCTATTTTATATCGAATCCACAAACTTTCCGATTGATATATAATACGTGAATTATTTTGCTTCGCCACAACAGAACTTAGTGAAAGCTTTTGTAAACAAACGTTTATGATGAAGGTGTATCGATCGACTTTCGAAAACAGCATATTTTATGGTTCTTTGTGTGAAAATAGATAATCACATGTATTTTTTTCCAAACTTCAGTGGTTTTGTCATACGCTTAAGCTTTTATTAGTCAACCTTATTTTCTTTCGAATTACATACTTTTTCATCAACAGTAACCAATATATCGTCACCTAAAATCCACTTGCGACACACTTTTTACTTTCTTACAGGAGAAGCAAAAAACCTTATAAATTTAAGCCTATTTATTTGTTAGATGTCAAATTGAATAATGAATAAAATCGATATTTTTTAACATATTTATGTGGGTTAAATTTTAAGGAAAGCTGTATTTTGCTTAATCACATCATAATCAATCAAAAAGTCTATTTTGAATCTTTTTGTTATTACGGCTTTTTGGATTTTAGGTAACGATATTTATGTGTATAAACGTTCTCATTAATTTTGGGGTTTTTAGCCTCACACAGAATTTCAATAATATTTAAAAGACTTAATACTGACTGTCTGGCATGTGCATATCGTCGGCTTAGAGTATAAACCTGTTAACTAACTTCAACGAAATTTTACAGGACACAGGGCTTAACAAATTAGTTAAATATAATTATTTTTTTTCGACATGTAGAGTTTCAAATCTAAATATATATTCTAATCAGGAATAATTTCTCAATCGGTCTTAAGTTCAGTATTGTCAATTCTTATTGAATGAAATATTTTTATTAATTAATGTGAAGAGAAGAAAAATTAACTAGACTTTTTACCTGTGGGAAAATATCGAAATTTTTCTGTGCCCTTACACACTTCACACCAGAGATTGTTATTAACACCAGCTATTAAGAAATTAAGATCAAGAAATTATTCCGGACTAAAATTCACTCTAGTTCAATTAAAATTTTACATACGCGTAAATATGTATGTATATCAAATAAATATTTTATTCAGTCGATAAGGCGTCTCTTTCTCTTTCTCACGCCATTAAAATGTCATATGTTAAAAAAGTGAATTTAGCAGGTTTACACTCTAAGCCGACGAAATGTGCGTTTGCACAACACCAACACGTTACCCTTAAAACCTTAATAAAATATTTTTAAACAATAAACCGTTATAAATGCACTCATACGTACATACATATGTATGTACATAAATATATACATATATACATATGGATATGTATAATGCAGAAATAAATACACGTCGTGTGTAAAAATAAATCGCTTTAAATAAATTATTTAAAAAAAAAATGTTTGCAATAATTATTTTTGCTTTATCATTTTGGAAGTTATGACGTACATAAATACATATTTTTTTACTGCACGAATATACCTACATATTGTACCGGAATTACAAATGCAAACCATATTTTAGTAACTGGTAAATTTAATTACTAACGGTATATAGATACATACATACATACATACATACATACATGCATCTAACTTGTTCTTTGAATTAATTTATTCTTTTGACAAAGTCAATATGACCACACCACACCACACCACTCTTGGTTTTTATGAATAACATTGTATAAAAGTATTAAAAAATATAAGTATAAAAATCAAGTTATTTAAGAGAGGCCAGAAATTTATACCTCAGAAACTACGGGCGATCTATAACCATTTTCCACCTTTTTTCTCAGATAAATCATAAGAATATTACAAAATAAATGTTAAAAGTAAATACATATGTATATACATAGTTCAAACACTTTTTAAAACTTATATTTTATTTAGAATCTTTTGTGTAGGAATACTACAAAAACCAGGCCTAAAAATAATTGTTCTTTTAATTTATTTCAAATCACAAACAACTATTCTCTACACAGTCAATTTTAAAATAACATGATTTGAAACCGGTAATTGACTGTCCCATGCTTTTTTTTTTTTTTTTTTTTAGGTTCTTGATGCGTTCTTTATTCATTTTTGTACTAAAACTAAGTATTTCACATAAAATACTTTGTTTTCTGTAAATGTATCTATCCATAGAACTTGTTTACATGGATTATTTGTAATTTTGCATCATCTATCAGTTTTCAATTTTTTTTTTACTGAGTGAATGTATTTCATCAGTTTTATATTAAGATTTTTTATTCTCTTTGAAATATTTTGACAAATTACGGTTTAACACATCCAAATATTAACGGGTTTTTTTAAATAATACAGTATTTCTCATCATAACTATGGGAACGTTTTGGAAAGAAACACACGCAAACCGTGTGGCAATCCTGTGAAACAATCGCACGTGTAGTTACGAAACAGCTGTTTGACCACAGTCAGCATGTAATAAAGTAAACAAAAGAACGCAAAATTAACTATTTTTAAAATATTTGTTAAATTTTTTACAATAAAGATATGGAAAGTTTACCAGAATTTGTGCAATTTATGCAACCAACGCAAAGATTGGATTTGAAGTCGGTCGCACTGACACACTTGCTGGGTAAATATTATAAACGGATTAAGTCGAACAAACAAATTAAATAAAATCTTGGCTACAGGGCTAACAGGTTCTACAGAAGGAAAAGATGCTATCTTATCATTGCACGATATAATTATAGCCTTGCTTAATTTAACTACCGATACAACTTTGGCCATTTCAAAAGATGCTGTATTGTGCCTTATCAATTTAACTGCCGACGAGCAGGGAGCAGTAAAGATTTTTCAATCTGCTAAAGACGCACAACCAGTAATTTCATAGTTTTTCACACAGTGAAGTCTCTCTTTACTAATACGTATGCCATTTCTAGAATTTTGACGTAGTGTCTGCTGCCGTTAAAGAAATCACCGATGAAAATTCTGAGTTAGCTGATCCTTGGTGTATGGTTTTAAGTAATTTAACTCGTGTGGAGTCCCTGGCTCATGAAATTTTAAACGACTTGGAAAAAGATCCGAAAAGCTTGTTAAATTTAGCAAAAGCATTCGCAAAGTTGGACTACAATAAAAAGAAAGCAAAATTGCATTACTTGGCTCCCATTTTCTGCAATTTAACTCAAACTAGTAGGGGTCGTGAGTTATTTTGCCAAAATAAGTACAATCTATTGGACAAGATTCTTCCATTTGTGTCTTATGAGGGTTCAAATGTGCGACGTGGTGGTACTATTGGTATTTTGAAGAATATTTGCTTTGATCCCGTATACCATGACATTCTCTTAAGGGAAACCGATGACATTCTTTGTGCCATCTTGTATCCACTTTGTGGTCCTGAAGAATTTACGGATGAAGAAAATGAAATTTTGCCATTGGAGTTGCAAGTAAGTTGATACTAAAGCTCTAGGTTATATCTTATTTTGCGTGTGCGCATATGACTGTCGGCTTACCTTACCTGCTGCCCGCATTTTTGTTAGACGACTTATAAACGAATTTCCATTGTTTGTAAAATTTAACTTAAGCACTTATGTCACATATTACTCATATATTAATATATGGAACACAATTGCAAAACATAAAAACTTATAAATTCAAGAAACACAAAAAATAATAATTTTCACTATGCTAACGAGTTCATGGCGCGTTTAATACTGAAAAAAAGAAGAAGAAGAAGAAAATGTGCATTAAAAACAGAATCAAGAAAAACAATAGCGCTGCCACCTCGTTTTATATTTGGCAAAGCAAATACCCTAATTTGCAACTCCAAAAGCATTTTCAAATAGGAAGTGGAGTGGCAACTTAAAACTTGAGGGAAATGGAAGCACCTCAAGCAAAAAAATTTTAAATTAATTTTCATGCTGTAATGATTTTAAAAAGACTGGACATAAAGTTATAAACGAAAATATTTAACCATCAGGACCGAACTAAATTTAAGTGGAAATTAAATAAACATCGAATCCTGTTATTTAAACAGAACTAAAGGACTACAAACAAAATAATAACCGATAGTATATTTTCAAATAACTTAAGCATATGCAATAACAATCTTTCATATGCACTAAAATGCTTAAACCACAAGAGCAAAAGACTGCTTTTTTTAAAAAATTTAAAACTATTACATAAAAATAAAGTATTGATTAATCCCGTATAATCTGCTCTGTACAATAAGTAACAAATTGTTTTCTTGTTTGTTTTTGTGGCCATCCTTAATTAAATTTATATGAAAATGTAATGTTAAAATACTTGCGATTTGTTCTGTGGGTCAGCTCAACTTCCACTTCGTTAGTAGTTTTTTTTTGCCTTTTTTACTTCATATTAACATACTTAATTCAAATGATAAAACCCTATGGTATTTCAGGGAGAGTAATAGTTTTATGTGTATATGTTGCTACATGCCAGCGCTACGTGTTCTTATTGCAGTACTTTAAATGAAAATGTTTAAAATTAATTATAAAATATTTTTTTTCCTATTTCACTAGTACTTACCCGAAAGCAAGACCCGAGAGGAGGATCCTGATTTGCGCAAAATGCTATTGGAATCCTTACTTCAATTGTGTTCGACTAAAAAATCACGAGAGCACTTAAGACAGAAAGGGGCCTACGAAATTCTTCGAGAATATCACAAATGGGAAGCTAAAGTCGGCAAAGACAAGGAAAGTCTATTGGCGTGTGAAAATGTTGTAGACATATTAATAAAGTAAATAGTTTCTTCTAACAGAAATGGTTATTTTGTAAATAATAATTATCCACTTATATCTTCCAGGAGGGAAGATGAAATCGGTTTGGACAACTACAAACAGGTGGCTGTACCCCAAGATGTGGCCGAAAAGTTTATAAAAGATGATCAGGATTATTTGAAGGATCTATTGTAGAAGTTTAAATAAAACAATATGCGTTCCATTATTACTGATTGTTATGTAACAGATTTCTTTTAAGTGATAATTTATTTCATAATGCTTTCTTTCATTCTTTTGTTAAAACTTTTGATTTTCTTTTCTTATTCCTTTTTTTTAAGCAAATGCTCTTAAATGCAAAAATTAAATGTACATGTTTAAGAAATAAGTTTTTCAAATATATTTCATGCGATTTTTTCGTTTTTATCTTTTATAGAACATATGATAGCTCATATTATTTATTCTTAGCGACTTAGCTTAAAGAGTAGAAACTTTCTTCAAAGACAATTGCAAATTTGTATATTTTTTTTTAACAGAGTTTACGTTACAATTGAAAATTCAAGCATTGCTTTAATTAACTAATAATCAAGTCAATTACGCCCTGTTTCTTTTGAGAACTTTGTTTTTATGATTGTAATTTTGATTTATGTTATTAATTAGTATTTTTAAATTTTGAGAACTATGCAAGCTTATTATTATTATTATTATTAATTTAGCATTTATTGCTAATTTTTTATACAATAATTTCTGTTTAATATCGAGAGCAACGTTATTTTTTTCTTTAAGCCCAAATATGTTACTAATTCGTGTATATTAAATATTTTAGTTTTTTTTTTTTTGTTAGTTTATATAAAGGAAACCTTGATAACGAGCTCATTTTTGTTTTTAAATGTAGAATGTTTTAATATTTACTTTTGATATTTATTAAAATTTTTGCTTTTTTGCAGATTTAGTAGGTTGTTTTGTCTAAATAAAAATTCCTTTTATTATCACACCTTAATTTGATCTTAAGTTGTATTTTTGTGTTTTATTTTCATGTGTTTATTTATTCTATGTACGAGTGTATGTATTGTATATATTACACTTGGTCCTTTTATATTTACCTTGTTATGTTCTTTTCATTTACTTAAAACTAAACTACCTAAACTATGATTAAAAACGAATATACATATGCAAGTTTTTTTAAAAGAGTGCAACATAAGAATCATCTTTCTTTATGATGAAATTTTTTTTTTTTGATAAGATAACTTAAAATTTGCTTAAGATAACTTAAAATTGAAAAATCATAATGGTATTGTTATCTGAATTTTGACTTAAGTGGCCTTAGTAGTACTTGGCCGTCTTCGATACAGATTGAATTATGCTGAAACCCGTTAAATTTTAACCACAAACATCTTCAAATTGAAAAGTACAAAAAATTCTCGTATTCTTTTTCCGAAACGATCTGTTCTAATAACGTACATGGCAATGAATCTGACAAAGTGGTATGAAAATTTGTGTGACCCCAGAGACGATAGTTTATGAAATCAGTAATAATTGCTTCCATATATATTATTAGTGTAAACCTGTTCCAATTTTGAAATCAAAGTCAAATAATAACGTTTTACAAAATGAAATCACATACATCGGCAAATTATAACGAATGTAAAAAGCGCAAAATCGAATTGTATGATTTTGTTTATTGGAAGTTTTGCTTGAAGCAAATATTAAAAACGAAAATAAAGACTGAACAGTAATTAAACTTTTTTGAAGAATTTGTTACTAGAGATCTGGCGATATTTAATCGCAATAATTTTTCGAAAACTCTTAATGCATTTGAATCAATTTGGTTTGATGCAAAATACGCATAACTATGTATGTACTCCAATACATAGACGCCCTAAGCTATATAAAATTGATCTCTAAGTTTGCTGTAAATTATAAATTAAAATTTGAAAGACTTTCGATAACTGATTTTTTGTTTCGCTTTTGATAATAAAATGTGCAAAAAGGGTAAGGAAAGGGGCCCTAAATAAAACTCAAACATAAATATTTTTCGTCTCTCTTGTAATTTTTTGTTTTATTTTCCAATCATATCAGTATGGAATTCTTGTAAACTTAGGAAGGAGCCCATAGTGCATTTAAAACAAATATTTAAAAATTTTATTTTCAGATTAAATGGAACGTATTCAGCAAGGCATATTCACCAGGTAGTAGTGGAAATGCAGCTAAGCTATTTCTTTCCAGAATAAAGTTCATCCGAAACTTCAAAAATTGTTTACGAAAGAGAAATCAAAAAAAAAAGTTCAAGTTCAAAAATACGAAAATTGTGAAAGGTGCTAAACGTTGCAAAATTTTGTTAGTAGTAGCTGCCGTGGAGAATTTATTTTTACTTTTTGTGAATAATTTTTATTATAATTATTTTAAACAAATTCTATTTTTGACATTTTGGATAAACTAAAAACCATGTTGTTTATTCATTGGTTTTATAATCCTGATATTACCTGGAAATAAATGTGCCTTGGTATTCAGTTTGACTGTAGTAAAGACACCTCAAATACATTTTATGCATATCGTTGCCTTAATATAGAAAGGCCCTAACTCATTAGTTTTTTTGAAATCGATATTTTTGCATTTTTCGATATACACAAAGAACTCGATTTCAAAAATTTAATGAGTTAGTGCCTTTCTATATTAAGGTACCGATATGTACATATTTGTATATTTAAAGAATAATTAAAGCGCATTATTCACGGTCAAAATGCATTATAATAATATAAGTGAAATTTTGTGTGTGTGAGTCACACCGACGATGCTTGAAGCAAAATCAATTTTTTTAATTTTTGCTACTAAAATCAGTAGGTTATACAAAGAACTGTCAAATTGTATATGTTGAAAGTTTTTTTTATGTAGTTTGACAATTTGGTTGCACTTAGCTTGTAACAAGATACCATTAACTTGTCGTGCAACTCATGCACGTGTATGGTGAGTTCTTCATACACACGTACACAATGGCCGCATTCATAAGACGTAGCTGTTGAGCTCAACAGTTGTGAAACTGTTGGCAACTGTTGGCCCCAACAGTTACGTCTTAGAAACGACTTGATGGATATAATTTAATCTTACATCCTTATTTTGTTACTTCATCGCATTTGCCACCTAACAAATCAAAAGATAAAACTCTATTCGATCAGCTGTTCAGGCTGAGCAAAACATGTTAACTATAGGTAGCGAAAACATTTTATGATGGAAAATTATTAAACTGTTGAGTGGAGCGGAACTACTCAACTATGCGTTTCTAAGACAAACACTCAACGGTTGCACAGCAGTGAATATTGCGTTTAAGAGATAGTATACATTAAGGGCGCCTTTTTGTGTTCAAGATTAGAGATTAAATTAACCTTAATCTTCATTTGTGATTTTTGGGTAGTCGATTATATGGTTTGCTTGCTAGTTTAAGCGGGCAATCGTGGTGGTTTAATCATACATTAACATTGACAACATACACTTGTGAAACTTATAACTTTTTGTAAAAATTATATTATAAAATAATTTAGAAACACACAAATAAATATATATATTTTATATTATTTATCTATTTCCTTTAACACGCGCAATATTTTACTTGTAAATAATAAAACATGGCAGTTTCTTCTTCCCACAAAAAATCAAAGTGTGTTGATAACATGTATGACTTTTACACAGAAAATGTTGCCACTATATTGTTCCTCAGTATGGCAATACTACAAATAATAAGAAGTTTAAACTACCACTCAAAAATATCAAACTAATTAATTTGAGATTAAGTTAATTTTCGGATTAGCTAATTATAGAAATAAACTAATCTTAATCTCGATCCCAAAAAGTCGCCCTAAATGAGTTAGTTAATATATGTAGTTACATACTCGTATAAATAATTTTATGTATTTTTTTTATGTGTAAATATCTATACGCAAGGGGGTAAAAATCTTTTTCACAATACAATCACAAATTTTGACTGAGATTTTTTTGCTGAGATGCACACAGCGTTGTCAAATCGGTGTGAGCTATGTATGAGTGTATTAGTGTTTGAAAGATGCAACACAAACTTATTTAAAATATTGTAAATACATAGGAATTTGCTGGTTTTTGTTTGTTAGGGTCGTTAGTTTTTTTGCTTTATTAGGGTTCCGTACACCAAAGGTGAAAATAATAATTGTTTTATTAGGGTTCCGTACACCAAAGGTGAAAATGAACCCTATTGTTTTCGCTACGCTGTACGTTCCTCTGTTACAGGGTATTTCCTCGAGAACCGTAAGAGCTACGGACCGGAAATTCGGACACAGTGTGTAGATATTTGGCCGCTACAACAGCAAATATATGAGAGCTAAAAATTAAAGGGTGTTCCAAAACGAGCAACGAAAAATGTTAAAATCCCATGTAATATACATACACTTGAATTTTGTAAAGTTAGTGTATTTTTATTCAGACTACTACAATTAACAGTAAATTTAAAAAAATTAAATTAAAGGGTGTTCCATCAGTTAATGCAATTTTGACTTTGTAACTTTGACAACTTGCTGTATATTGGAAACCGTAAAAGAAAAACTCTTAAAATTTTCAAAAACGGTAAAACTAAAAAATCAAAAAATTATAAAATCACCAAATCTAAAAGAAATCGCAAAAAAAAAATCGCCAAAACCGAAAAAAGCACCAAATTAAAAAAAATTCTAGGACTAAAATAAATCGCGAAAACACGAAAAAATCGTCAAAATGAAAAAAATCGCCAAAGTGAAAAAAAAAATCCAAAAACAGAAAAATAATCGCCAAAATGAAAAAAAAAATCGCCAAAATAAAAAAAATCGCAAAAATTAAAAAAAAACCCTTAAACAAAAAAATCGCCAAAATGAAAAATTCGCCTAAATAAAAAAACTCCAAAAACAAAACAAAACGCCAAAATGAAAAAAAGCAATGTGAGTCCGATCACAGAGGAGATGTGTAAACATCTAGTAACAAAAATTTTTTTTAAGTTGGAAGTACTTATGCTTTTAGTATATTTTTTTAAATTATTATGAATACGGCCCTACGATTTTACTGATAATGCAAATTAAACTTCATTATCAGTAAAAATATACTGATTTTTTTCAGTAATCAGTAAATTTATTGAAATTTTTAATGCAGTACATACATATATACTGCAGTGTGCCCATTTACCTACTAACCAAATAAGTTAAATAAAACAAACAAAAACAAGCAAATTCCTATGTATTTACAACATTATAAGTTTTGATACTATTAATTGATTAGTTAATAAAAATATACTAAAAGAAAAAGTACTTCCAACTTAAAACAAATTTTTCATTACTAGATGTTTACACATCTCCCCTGTGATCGGACTCACATTGCTTTTTTTTTAATTGCAAGACTTAGTATAAACACCGCATTCAATTTAAATCACATTAAAGTTTTATAGTTTTAACTTTATTCTCGTTCTAAAACGACTGATAACAACAGTAGTTTTACATTGAAAATGTACCGCATTACCTTAGTACCGCACTACCATTTCAATATAAAAGTATCGTTATCTGATACTCAACCGAGAATATGACCGATTGCATTATGGGAGACGTTAAAGGATTCCAATGGAAATTAACATTGATTTAGTGTTCCGATGTATAAAATCGATATTAAAAATTAAGCTCAAAGACAATTGAAATTTTCATGATAAAAAAATTTACAATTATGAATTTTTTCATGAAATTTGTTGCACGAAACTGTAGAATAGACTGATTAAAAAAATTGAGTTAGCAAGAATCTCTGAAACATTTTTGGCAAGAATTTTATAGACAAATAAAAAATTTCATTCAACTGATTTCATGAAAAATGCATTAGCATTAAAGTTAATAGTCAAAAAAACTGGAAGTTAAAGTTTATGGTTTCATTCTTTTAAAAGTCCTTGCGCGCAAAATAAAACTAGCAATAGTTTAAAAAATGTTTATTTGAAAGCATGTATAATGACTAAGTTACGTGCCGGAAGAAAATGTGTTTTTCTTTCAATTTGCTCCTTAAATATACTTTTCTTGTTTTTGCTAAGTTTTTTTTTATAAAATTATTTCTAACTACAAATGCAGTGAACGAATGAATATCTTCATATTTTGTGGGTGATTTGCTTAAATATAAAATATTAAAAATAAAATTCGAGGAAATTCATTTACAATTTTTTTTAGAAATTCCATTTTTAGTATACGAGTGCACATAAGTAAATATTAAAATGCTTAAAGAACCCAATAAATTGTGTGTATTTTTTTCTTTTCTTTCAGTAAGTAGTGTACGCCAAACGGAAGAGATTGCAATAGATTTATGGTGTGAAATGTGTGAAATTTTTTTTTTATAAAGACATTAGTTATAATCCATATGATATTACGAGAATTTTTAAATTTTTCTTTAGTTTTGCCTTAAATGCTTTTCATATTTACAGCTTAAGAAAATATATAAATTCTTAACATGATTTGTAGTTTTATTTTAAAATTTAAATACTTTTAACTATAATGATATGAGTGGGGAGAGAGAGACAGTCTACTGCTGCTACCTGTTATTTAATAAATTTTGATTCATTAATAGTACAACTATTGATATGAAAATGTATTGGAATCTAAAAGATGAGTAATTTGATGTGTGCAGAGATGGGGAGGCGGTATTACAGGCATCGGCATCACTGCAGCTTTGCAGGCAACCATGTACATATCTAAAATGAAAAGGCTCTGTAATCGAATTTAATTGAATCAATTGTTTCCTTTCCACTTACCGGCCATCATAGTAGAATTTACCGCAATGTGACATGCGTATGATTTCCGTATCTGTGGTTAAAGTACCGCTATCTAAAGCACATCCTCTAACAGTTATTGTTTCACCTGTGTCATCTACATAAAATGAAAAAATCCATTAGCAGCAGAATATTAAATTGACAAATTATTATAAATTTACAGGATGCTTAAATAAAAAATAATGTGAATAAGTAGTGCGTCATTTTAGCAGTTGCAATAAACTCAAGCTTTAAATATAAAATAAATGTCAAGTGAAAACTACAACAATTTTGAAAATTGTTTTATAATTCTCAAATTTGTTTGTTATAACCAAATTTTACTGTAAATATTTTTGCCAATAAAATAAAAAAATTAATCAGATGAACAAATAATAAATTATTTCCTAGCTAATATTCGTTTACCAAAAACTACAAATGCTATTATATCTAATAGATCAAAATCTACGATGTAAATCATCGAAGATTGAAATCAACAACAACCAACATTGTTTTCGGTGTTCATTTTAATTTTTTTTTTTTTGAAAAGAAAAGCAAAAGAAAAAAAGATAACAACTGCACTTTTTGCTTTGTATGAACTTACCATAGTAACCAGCAATTTTAATGCACGCTGTAGCTGGAAATAATCCATCTCTACCTTTACGTCCGCCCATGCATGGTGATTCCAATATGCCGGTTGAATAATTATTGTGAAAAGGATCATCGCAAGCCTTGTTGGCGCCATTATATGAAACACACTTGAAGCAGTCGATGGCGAAAACTGCAGAAAAGAGAAATGGGAGGCAAAAATTATCACATTACAACAACTTAAACAATAAGCCCACATATAGTAAATACAATTATAACATAAACGAAGTCAGTCCCAAGATTGCTAAGAAAAAAATACTTAATAAATAAATAATAATAAAAAGTAAATAAATAAAAAATCATAATAATAAAAAAAGCAATGTGAGTCCGATCACAGGGGAGATGTTCTATGGTTTTTGGTATATTTTTTTAAATTAATCAATTAAAAATATCAAAACTTTCAATATTGTAAATACATAGGAATTTGCTGGTTTTTGTTTGTTTTATTTAACTTATTTAGTAAGTAAATGGACACACTGCAGTATATATACTGCATTAAAAATTGCAGTAAGCAATAAATTTGCTTACTGATTACTGAAAAAATTTAGTAAATTTTTACTGATAATGAAATTTAATTTGCATTTTCATTAAAATTGTAGCCAGTGGCAAAGTTTTTTTATTCAAATTTTGAAATTTTTGTATGAAAAAATTTTAGCCACTTGGTAGAATTTCATTATAAGTACAAGGATTACTGAAAATTTAATGCACCTCATCATATAATAAATCATTTAGGCACTTTATAAAAATTGGAAAAACAAAATTTAGTAATCAGTAAAAATTTACTGGTTAAAAAATTATTTTTTCCGAAATTTTAGTAGTACTGCAAAGTGCCCATCTATGGTAAATGCCTTAAGTACAAATAATTAATATTGGCTCATGGTAACTCAAATAAGATATATAAATTTTTGACTCTACTCTATTTAAAAATCTAGTGGAATTATTAATTATGGGGGTTTGTGGAAAATTGTTAATATGCAAGTGGAAAACGTCAAATAAAAATTTTGATAAAGCTTGCGCCTGTGGGTTTGCAAAATTTGTATTAAAATCTCCACCCATAATAATTGACATGAGATGGAGATTGATACCCAATTGTCGTGCACCAGCTTCAGTGTAAGGCAACAGTACGTTATGAAGATATGTTATAATATAATATTATAAATTCTTTATAAAGACTGTTTTATATCTTTTAAATAAATATTTGACATTTAAAACGCTCTTTTATTTAAAAGTTTATATATATTTTATTTATTTTATATATTTTAACTTTTTAACAAAATTATACCATTGGCAACACTATTACACTTCACAAGCAATTTCTATTAAAATTAACTCCTGAAGGTATGCTTTAAAATTCGGATGAGTTATTTATATGCAGCTGTTAAGTTTCTTTGTACTTCTTGTTCGTATGATTACACTAATACAATCATACATAGCTCACACCGATTTGATAACGCGGTGTGACCTTACCCAAAATTTGTGATTGTATTGTGAAAAAGATTATTATCCCCTAGCATATAGATGTTTACACATCAAAAATATAAAAATGAAAATAATAATAATTAATAATATAAATTTGAAATTTATTTGCTGGTGGTTCAGCGTTGTCTATATACTTCATTGTTGCTGTAACAAATCATCAGTAGACTTCAACACACATTTTGATGATTTGTTACAGCAACAATGAAATATATAGACAACGCTGAACCAGCAGCAAATAAATTTCAAATTAAAATAAACTTCTGACAATATGTCGAATAATAAATTTCTTAAATTAATAATATAAAAAAATTTTAAATGACTTTTTGGCCTGTTTTCTTACATACATAACATACTTAAGTATGTATGTATGAAAGTATGTGTGTGTGTGTGTGTGTGTGTGTATTGTATACCTATGAATCTGTCTACAGCTACAATATAGATTCTACATGCAATCTTGGTAAAACCGATTTTAATCGTCAACAAAATTATAATTCAAAGTGTTTATATGATTTTTAACGTGTGTGTGTGTGTGTGTGTGTGTGTGTTTCCATGTATATGAGTGAGTGATGTCTATGGTGTGTTAAGACTTACCACCACCATTTGTTATGGTTGTCATCAATATGACACATACAAGTCCTTTAATGGTTGAAGACCAAAAGTTAAATGGCAAACGCATCAACGGCAGCAGCATATTGTTGTTGCTGTCGCTATTTCAAGACGTACAAACAATTTTGCCTACACCAAATGGCTGAAATTGTTGCTTTAATTGTGTGCTTGTGCTTCCTTTATATTTTTTTTTTTTGGTTTTGCTTAAATTATGTAGATATATTTTACTTTTTTCTTGTAGAACTAAAAAATGTTAATTCTAATACTAGTGGAGGCAATTACGACGGTAATGACGATAATGTTGAGGATGTTCTTGATGTTGATGACAACGATGGTAATGATGGTGATGACTTTGCTCTTTTCCTTTTTGAAAGCTCTTTTGCTTCCCTCCTTCTTTAATCGTTGTAGCTCTTGTTGTTGTTATTGTTATTGTTATTGTTGTTGATGCTGTGTATTAGTAGCTGTTATTGTTTCTACATGCGACTATTGTCACTGCGACATCAACTGTTACGTTTGCTGGTACTAATGTGTACTTGTTTTTTTGGCGTGATGCTTGTTTTTAATGGACTGTCTTTATGTCTTATTTCTCCTGTAACTGTAATTGTTTTTGTTGTTATGGTATGGCAAAAACCACTTGAATACTTAAGATGATTTAACGACGACAATGTTGTTGCTGCTGCTACATTAACTACGGCGGCACGCATGATTTAATGGTTTTAGGAAATTGTAAAAATCATGTTGCCCCAAATACACTGTTCCTTCCATTCAATTTAATAAGCACACATTTTGTTGGGCTTATAATCACAATTCGACAGTTCACACATAATTAGCGATTACTTTAATCTGCAAAGAGAATTAATGGAGAGTGGTTATGTATGTAATTACATGCAAAGACTTGTATAAATGAAGGAAAATTAATCTTAAGAATTTAAGAATAAAAATCAAAGTTTAGTTGAATTTTTCTACTTGCCACACTCCTTCTGATTTATTTCTTTCGAAGCATGTGATTTAAATTTGATGCATCAAAAAATATATAATTTATCTAAATTATTACTACGATTATAATTTTTTGTTTAACTTTATAAATAACAAGAGCAATATGTGATTTAAATTTTTAAAGAAAATTTAATACAAACAGAGAGAAAATGAGGATCTTTAGCGGTAAGGCAAAGGATCACGGACTAACTGCCTAAATTAATGCTTCACCTAAAATAAATATAAAACAATTAACAGTTCCGTATTCGGATCTGATGAATCTCAAATATATTTCACCAACAGACATATATATATACGTATGGAGTATATATAAGACATATTTGTTTTGTAAAAAAAATGTTTCATTTATTTTTTGGTAATTTGGTATATTTATAAGCAATAAGCTTATGATTGTAAAGTCCAAATAGATTTCTATACAATAGCAAAAATTAAAAATTTCAAAAACCCCGAACATATCTAGAAAAGATGCGATATATTCTAGGCGGCTGGACCGTTTTTGCTTTCAAACATAGCTAAGAACACTCCCGATCAAGTGACCTTTCAAGCAGGAAAAACTAAGTCAAAGTCGGTCCAGCCGTTTGGTCTGTACGTGGACTCGTACAGGCACACAGTTACACAGACACACACTACAAACTTATAACACCCCTTTTTTAGTCGGGGGTCAAAAAATTGTAGAATATAAAAAAAGTCTTGAGTAAAGATCCTTATTAAATACAATATAGATTTAATTAATAATTAAAAAAAGTTTGTTACTTGAATTTTGCAGCCCTGGAACCACCTTTTTAATTTTGCTGATTTTAAGTGCCAATATTTTCGGAACATATTCTGACACATCAGTCTAGCTTTTCTGAAATCTTCGGAAAATTGATTTTACGTACAGACATGGACATGGTTTATTCGACTATACCATCCACAAGGAGTTCGAATATATCGCTCATTTAATAAAACAAAGATTTAACCCAAAATAACTAATTTGACAGAAAACGAATTTAAAGTTTCCAATTTACAAACGACTTAATGGAAAACAAATTTAATTTTTCTCTCAAGAGTTGAGTAAAAGTTGTATTAGTACGATTTGAGGATTAATTCTGTATTATTACCAACAAAAGTCCATTTTTTGAGTTATGACATTGTTTTAGTAAATGAAATTGCAAATCAAAAACAAGATCGTAAATTTCTTGGCGAATAAAAGATTCGAATTTATGCTAACTCTGTTTTTATAATCAATATTATTTTATTTGCTCCCTATTTATATTTTCAACTCCAAAATCTTGACAGAGTTTCGATTCAATTCTAAAATTTAAGGTCGAAGCGATAAAAGCTTTCAAGGTTATTAAGGAACAGAGATGAAAAGTTTCATCAATGTTGATTATTTAATCATCATTTGATAAAAAAAATTTCGAATACCTAAGAAAAGCAAAACTCAGTTGTTAAAATTTAAGAAAATAATTTCATTCATCACAGGAACTGCTGGTGTTATTCATATTTACAAACTTACATATCGTCGGCTTAGAGTGTAAACCTGCTAAATCCACTTTTTATAACATATGACATTTTAATACCGTTCGAAAGATTTATTATTATTATTTATTATTTTAATTTGAAGCTCTATATATCGAAGAAACTTATTAGGCTGATTTCTTAAACTTTGTATAAAAACCGTTAACAGTATTTTGTATCTCCTGTAAAATTTTCTGGAAGTGAGTTAACAGGTTTACACTATAGGCCGACGATATGTTTTTTTTTTTTTTTTTGATAATTTGTGTACATACTTGTATGTATGTATTTTTAATAAAACAAACAAACAAAAATAGAACGTAAATTAAAACAAAGGAAAACAGTTCAAGAAATTTGCGTGACCTTTTCATATTTTCCGAGAGAGTGAAGCACAAGAAAGATTAACCTCATAAAATTTCTGTTTGTAACAAAATATAAAAGCAACTTAAAGCCCTTCTACAATACACCTTAAAAAAAATAAAAACTAAAGCCAAAAATATTATATGGCGAAAGGGAAAACAAATACAATATCAGAGTAATAATTTTTACTTTCAACTGCACCCGCAAAAGAAAAACATACATACGTTTATTTGTAGCCTTGTGGAATAAGTCAAATTCAGGCATACATACATATACATAAATATCTTTACATCTTTCGATGAGAGCAATAAAAGTTTTTTACGAGGACAGTACCAAAATTAGCCAACCTGACGTACATATACTTGGCAGAGTATGACAATGAGTACTTAAGAAGTAAATGGTATTAATTTTAGTAACTGCGTATGATAATAATTGTAATTGCAAACATTTCGTACGCTCACAAATTTTCTCTCAAGCAACTATGACTATAGCCGATTCCAACATACAAGAGCATATCTACTTCGTTTATGTGAAAAACTAAAATATGCTACAACATTGAATCCCTGTATATTCGAAGTATGCTTGTACTCAGACTAAAATAAGCGAATGATACTCGGGATGTTTATTCATCATTCGCAACCGCATACATATATGAATACATACAATGATATAAAGAAACAGTCAAAGCAATGGACTGGAATGAGAAAACCATATCCAAAGAAGGTCATGGCTTCTTTTTATGAGGTCGTGATAATTATTATTGATTATCTACAAAACTGAGGGTGAGTGTTATGCTCACTTATTGCATTATTTAAATAACTAAATGAAAAAAATGGCTCGATGATAAGAGATTTCCTAATAATGTAAAGGTGAAGTCTTTTCTAAGGAAACATCAAAGTTATTGAATATCGCTAGAAGAAGTGAATCCAGCTAAAATGAGATTACATTGAATTACAAAGAAATTTTTTTCCAAATTGGATTTGTACTGGAACTAGCCTCGTACGTTAAGTTTTCCTTTTTTTATGGCCGGGTGTAAATATTTGCTTATGCCACATTCGATGGTGTCTGCAGCCCTAAATATTCATTCGCATTGATTTTCGATAGATTTTTATGATCTTATAATTCCCCAGTGTTTTACAAATTTGATGGCAAGAAAATAAATTTATGGCTTATGTAGACGCATAGAAGACGAATCACATTTGCTTCTGCTCATCAATAATTTATGACATTTGTGTGAAAATTTTATGTGTTTTCAGCCAAAGTAAAACACATTAATTCGTTGTACAAAACCAAAATAAACTAATTCTAAATTTTTCTTTATATATCGAAAATGCTTTTCTTAATTTTCTTTCAAAGTCGCTTTAATGTTTTTATTTGGTTGTGGAAATATATTTTACTTAAATTTAGGTAAAAGGAATCTAACGAAACTTAAATTAATGATTTGTGTTTTTTTTATGGCGTCCCAAAATTTTCAGTTTATTAAAAAAAAATACACTTAATTTAATACTCGTAACACAGCATTGTTGTTATGTAAAAATTTATGGCACAATAAAAGTAAAAATATAATTAACAATAACAACAGTTTATGAAACAATTACAATTAAAATAACATTAAAGCAAAAGGAAGCCTGGAGCACACAGCTCCATAAAGGACCACAATTAATATAAAAATCATTATTATTAGCACAAATTTACTTTTTTTTTTTTGCAGGAGAAATAAAAGTAAATTTACCTAAAGCTCTTATTGCAACATTTGGTAGCAAACATTGAATGAGTAGAAGTGCCTAAAGCAGTGACAGCCAAACTGTTTTAACAATCGACCGCAAAAAATATTGACAAATACTATTCTTTATACCGCCTGCTTCCTCTTATTTTTTATTTATTGTTTATTGTTTTACTATTTTTGTGGAAAATTTTTTTTTATAATTAGCACCTGTAATGAAAAAAAATCACAAATAATCAACTAAAATTTAATACAGTCAATTAAGCTTTTGTTAAAAATTTTAATTGATTAAAAGTTTAATCAAAGATTTAATTGAGTTAATTAAATTTTGCCTAAAAATTATATCATTTCAATTAAAATTTTAATGAAACTTTTCATCAATTAAAATTTTAAACAAAAGTTTATAATTAATAATTTTTAATTAAAGGTGCTAATTGGTCAAATTTTGTTTAAAAATTAAATTACCTAAAAAGTTTAATTAACTTAATTAATTTCAAAAATTGGCTTGTTTTTATGGTTAAGCAATTGTCTATATGCATTTCGTTCCCGCTTGTGGAACTCGTCAGTAGACTTCAACAAAAAAAAAATTTTTAATTCAGTTAACAAACTCCGTAGGTTTATAGTAAGACTCTTAAAACTATATTCAGAATCACAATATACAAACATAATAAGTTTGAAAATCGCAAACAAAAATCTTTACAAAACAAACATCTTTATTCAACTGTGCATCTATTTTATTTTCCACCACCTTTTTACCATTAGCTGCCACATTGGGCAATATAGACTAAAGGGTTGCATTTGTATACTCGTTTGTATAGCCAAAACAAGTATACCATGGTATGTACCATATAATTGTAGTGTGAGCGACAGAACTAGTATAAGAGTTATTGTGTGTGCGTGCTTTTCCAAATTAAAATACAATTGAAAACAAATAACAATTGCTTATTGTGTTGCTGCTGAGCAACTGTTTGATCTGTTTTTGCTCAAAAAATACATATTGTAATACAAATATATGAAAAAACCACTATTGAAACAAATACATGATGTGCAGATGTATGTGTATCATTTACTTACATATGTATGTGCAATTTTGCTTTCATTCATTCATTCATCAGCCAATTACATTTTTTCTCAACACATCATAAGGCACTTATGGTAAAAGAATTTTTATGTATCTTATTTGCCTTAGAAAAACAAAAAAATAAAAATAAATGTGTTGTTTTCATTTGCTCATTGCCCAACCATACAACAATTGCTTAAAAAATCAACATTTACAACTAGTAACAGAAAACGATAAATAACATATTTGTTCATACCAGAACCAAAAAACACGCAAAACTAGTGCAAACAGATGTATCTGTGCAATGCTATAATATAGACAATTGCTTAACCATAAAAACAAGCAAATTTTTGAAATCAAATAAAGACAGTATGAAAATACATATTTTATTTTTCTTTTTGCTTTTTAAATACTTTTATTGTTGCCCAATGTGGCAGCTAATGGTAAAAAGGTGGTGGAAAATAAGATAGATGCACAGTTGAATAAGGATGTTTGTTTTGTAAAGATTTTTGTTTGCGGTTTTCAAACTTATTATGTTTGTATATTGTGATTCAGTATTTCATGTAACTTAATTAATTTTTTTTTTCGATTGGAAAAAAATTAATTTTTTCTGAGTTCAAAAATTGTATTTAATTTGTTCAAAGTTCTCAGTATCCCCTAAGAATTGACTCTTGAGCACCGAATTTAGGCCCGAATTTAGATTTAGTAAGTGTTTGTAAAAGTTACTTTCTTTTCTATGGAATGAAAACTACCACTTTCATATTAACATAATAAAGCATATTAAGGGTATTTGCGATGTTGAGTTTGCAAATACATCATACTCCATCATACTGAGGTAGTTCGTGAGCTTATTTTTTAAATAAAGTAATTTTTGTGAAAACTATCTAACTTGCACTGTCCTCACCTGTTATTTATTTTATTGATAATATACAAAAGTACACAATTGTTAGGATTCAAACGGTAGGCATAAAGGTCATATTGTCATAATGTTCTAAAATTTTTGTTTTAAAGTAAAAACAAAGTAAAAAAAATTATGTTTAAATAGTTTAAAAAATTATAACAATATCGTCCCTAGCACGTCAAACTATCCAATATGCAAATTTCAACTTTTGAGAAGAGCGCGAAGACCTGTCAATTATGCATTTATAGTCATCATTTTCCTAAAAGTGTCAGGCTTAAAATATTTCTTATTGAGCTATCTATCGTCCGTGAGAATTTCAGCATTTTGAAACGAGGCATATCGTTAAAATTACAGTACCAAGATAACGAATCTAAAAAACCAACTTTGCATATTGACGTGGTAGGGACGATATGACCTTTATGATTACCGTTTTAATCCGCCCAAATATTTATTAAAAATTTATAAGTGTAATTGAACAAAGCTATGCAAACCATAATATTGGTTTCTATATTTTTTACAAATAAAAATATGTTTTACAACTGAACGAAGATGCATTAATATTTCTGCAAACGAAGTAAAATGAAGAAAATTGTGATTCAGTACGTATGTTTTGTTGTTTTATTGTACAAATGTTTGCATTTCTATAGTCCGTTGCATCTTTTGGAAACTTTGCACTACTCACCGTGAAACCCCTTATTATCTTAATTTCTACAAGCACAAAAAGTGCATTTACAATAGTCATAGTCATTTATACTATAGGGCTGCGTAAACAGCCTTCAAATGTAAATACGTCTTGTTTTTTTAAATATATTGTCGTACAAATAATAAATGATGTCGTTTAATAAGCGAAGCACGATGCATGTATTGATGTATGTGAATATGAGTCACTTTAAGCGATGTCACGAAGACTTCTTGTTCGTAACAAACACTCAAAATAAGTAGTGTTGATGCGTGTATGCTTGTTATTTTGCATACTGTGCGTTTGAGTATGTGTGTGTAAGATATAGATGGTTAGCTGTTATGTGTTTAAGGGTGGGTTTTAAAAGTAAGCGCATACAACTAATGTCAATGCATGTGAGCGTTTTTATTTGCGCAGGAAAATAAAAGATCATACACACAACGTGTATGACGCTTATATACACGCCCATGCGCATGAAGAAGCAAGCATCACAAATTCTTCCGTCACTAAGTGTTTTGTTCTTTACTACTATACCTACAATAACTGAAACCAAGTAAAGCATTTGAAAAATCCTTCATGTCTTAAAAGTTCTTTAAGTGGTATTGTACAGAAGTCTAATTTATACCGTTGATTCTTTTGTGTATTTTTATTGTGGTATTGCAGAATGTAGAATTTATATAAGACTTGGTACATCTGCAATATTTGCAACAGCATCGTGGTGCAAATAATAAGAAATTTTTATTGTTAAATATCAATCATCATAATTTCAAAAATTCAGAAAAAATAATGAAAGTAATTTGTATTTTTAATAAAAAAAAATTAAATATATATGTATAACAATTTTGAAAACGTTAAACCAAGTAGGTTTGCAAGCCCATTACCTCCCTTTATCAAGTACAAAATAAAATTGTCCTTCTGTAACACCGAGTAATTATTTAAGATAAGTAAAATGTTTAATATACCGCGTTTTGACAACGTTAAAAATAACTATTTTATAAAATGTATATATGGTGCAATTTTCTTTTGAAAATGTAAGCAAATTAATTTGTTTTTTAATCACAGTTTTCATGCAACCAGATTTATTTTTTATTCTTAAATGAAATACACTTAAATTCCTTTGCATGCTTAAAAGTCGCACAACTCAGTAAATATTTTAATTAAAGCGCTTGGGAAGGCTGTTATCTTGTCTGGCGCTTGCTACACAGAAAAAAACCTTCATAAGGATGCAAAGCGCTACATTAAACAAACATTTAAAATTAATTGCCAGGTTTATTTTATTTACAAATACTTTTGAAGGACTCGATCCAAAATAAATATGTTTTTTAATTAAATTTTATTATTTCTACAAAAAGCCTTACGATTCGGTAAAATGGCCCAGTATCCTCAAACATTTATGCATGTATTTTGTAAATCTATTTAAAATAAATATATAAAAAAATTCTTTCAATTCCTAAAGCCTTCAATAGAATTTTATGCTTCCTTTATTATTAAAGGCAATAAATTTATAAGTGTAATTAAATTATCCCTCTGTCAACATCCTTTTCTTTTTATTCAATCAACTCATTTCTTTTTATTTGTTGGTTGAGGTTGTCAATGTTGTTGCAAGATCTATTGTTTAGTTTTTTTTACAACATCTTCCATCCTGATTTATGCTGTTTTTGTTTAGTTTTTTCTTATTTATTTTGTCCTGCCTAGTATTAAGGTAATTATTTGTAGCAGCAGTCATCACTACAATATTGGTGACCAATTTGCGCTCTGTAGTAATGAACATGATGGAAAAGTTCTCAAGGATATTGCAATTTACCAAATGAATATATACCAGCCGCTCATTTTGAAAACGAGGCAAGTCAATTAACAAAAAAAAAAAAAAAAAGAAATAAAATTAATAATAATATTTTAAAAAAATTCACTTGCCTCAAATACTCATATGTTTTTGTCGTTAACTTAATACGAAAAGGCCCTAACTCATGTTGTTAATACATACTTCATTATAATACTTTTATTTACTTTTATTATTATTAAAAGTTGTATATATTTTTAAAGCAATCCTTCCCTTTTTTTATTATAACAAATATAAATTTTGTTTATGTAGTATTTTAAGTTCATTTAACCAATGGTTCATTATAAAAATATATTTAATGTAAATTCTGCTTATGTTGTATTCTAAGTTCATTAACCAGGTTTTGTTTACAAATTAATAAGTTTCATATTGCAATCAGTCATTTACCTTTAAGAATAGTATTGCAATAATTTATAAAATGCAAGGTCAGGCTTTAAGAGAATTGCTGAATATGTACATTGCTAGTAATTTTAATGTAGACATAAGAAAATAAAATTGTATAAAAGACTGGCAAAAATAAAGAAATTATGGCAAACAAAAATTAACTTTCTTGATTGCTTAACTGGTCTTAGTGCTTCAACTAAAACTTAAATTTAAATCACATTAGCACATGGTGTTTCCACCTGGGCTAAAAACAAAATAAAAACAATATAAAACAAAACAAATTTATACACTCTGAGCTCCAAAGGAAACCTTTGGTGCTCAACCATTTACACACAGTTGTCAACGCAACATTTGGTGACCCCGACGGTCCTGTAGTAAGGTACAGGATTCCAACAACAGAAAACATATTTCAACACAATAGTCCTATAGCAAGGTACAGGATTCCATCAACAGAAGACATAATCCAACACGACAGTCCTATCACAAGGTACAGGATTGCGTCATCAGAATACACATTTCAACTCGAAGGTCCTGTAGCAAGTTACAGGTTTCCATCATCAGACATTTCAACCCAACGGTCCTGAAGCTAGATCATTCTAGTGACCCAAACAATCCTGAAAACAGAAACAGGAGCACATCAAAACACGAAGCATCGTAAAAAATATCGTTCCTTGTACATAAGCAATGGAATCGTTTGAAGACCTGGTAGCAGCCCAACAGACCACGGCGGAGCAAATAGAGGCAATAATCCGCAATTTCAAAAAAGACTCTTCTACAAGAAAAACTTCAGAGTACTTCTTGGAGCGTCTACAGCGGCTTGACAAGGCATGGCTAGAATTTGAGACCACTGACAACAAAATAAGGTGCCTCTCAAATCTACCATTACAACACAATTATTTTACAGACCAATATTTACGTATTTCGGACGATACACTCAAATACAAAGAGCTGTTTGAGTCCGAAAGTAAAAAAGTGAAGAAACCAACACCATCGATGAGACAATTAGAAGAAGGAGCAAGCAGTGGTATGCAGGAAAAAACACAACCTGATGATATCACAAGCAAGGTTCTTCGCAATCAGCGGGCATTGACGAGAGCATTAAGACGAACTATTGATGAAGTCAGGGCAGAGGGAAATCAACAGGTAGCATATTATCAAGGCAAATTATCGCTCATTAATAAATATATGCATGAGTTCTCTACAAACAACGATACGTTATGGCAATTAACTAATGAAGAACAAATAGACGGCTACACATTGGATGATTTTTACGAAATGCAAGCTGAGGTGCACAGCATTCAATGTGAGCTGGAGCAGTATGTGAATAATATCAGCGAAAACAACCCACGTAGCACTGAGCATTGTCAACCCCATCTACCAAAAATTCAGATTCCGAAATTCAGCGGCAGTTATCTACAATGGGTAGCCTTTAAAGATCTTTATACCCAGCTAATCCATAACGCATCAATGAGCGAAGTTGAGAAAATGTTTTACTTAACTACACATCTAGCAGACGAACCAAAAGCACTAGTAAAACATTTGCCAGTTACAACAGCAAATTATGAAATTGCATGGAACATTTTGGTTGATAGGTACGATAACAAAAGGCTCATTGTGACAACGCTACTTAACAACTTGCTTTCTCATCCGCAAATGAAAACCGAAACGGCACAAGCGCTAAAAAATATACATGATGTCACTAAAGAATGCATCCATGGTTTAAGCGCACAAGGACTGCCAGTGGACAGTTGGGACGCCATAATTGTTCACATTTTGTTGAAAAAACTCGATCAATCAACTCAAACTGTATTTGAACAATCACTAGAAAACAACAAGAAACTCGTAAGTCTAAGAGATCTGCTTAGATTTATAGAACACCGTTTCCAAGCATTGGAAACACGCGGAAGGTCTTACGAATCTGGTGGGGGGAAGGATAGAGCCAAAATTATAACTGCAGCTACATCAACCCCAAACTGTAAAGTATGTGGAATGCCTGGGCATCCCATATACTACTGTGAAAGGTTCCTAAAAATGTCCCCAGCTGGGAGATTACTATGGACACAAAAAAAGAAGCTTTGTGTCAACTGCTTTAAATCAGATCATGCTGCCAAGGCATGCACGTCACGGTCTTGCTCAAAGTGCACAAAAAGACACAACACATTGTTGCACTTAGAACTAGCGAGAGGAAACCCTTCAGCAACATCGGCAGAAGGAACACAAAAACCAGCGTCTGTATCAAATGAAAATAAACCAATCGTAGCTACAACAAACAAACAGCTCATCGACAATACTTACGTATTACTAGCCACTGCAAGAGTAAAGGCAGTTGGAGCCAATGGTGACACATGCACATTTCGAGCTTTATTAGATTCTGGATCACAAGTCAATCTGGTTACAACCCGCGTACTGAATAAACTATCATTGAATTCCTCAAACTCTTCATTGCGCATTGAAGGAATTGGCCGTAAAGTTCAAAACGTATCCCAACGAATCAATATAGAACTACATGCATATTCAGGCAGCTATGCCACCAGAATCGAAGCATTTGTTCTTCCAACTATTGTACCACCTCATCCTACAAATTCTTTCGACACGTCAGATTGGAATCTCCCTGAAAATATTAAATTAGCTGATCCATGTTTCAATCAAATGGATAAAATTGACATATTGCTCGGAGCTGAATTTTACCATGAATTGATGCGCCCACAACAAATAAAGATCAACCAAAAACTACCTATTCTGCAAAACACAGCATTGGGTTGGATCGTCACGGGTAAATTACAAAAAGGAAACGACAACTCGGTAACTTGTGCAGTGTTTACCCCAGAAGAGCAAACAACAAACCAGCTTATTGAAAAATTCTGGAAGCTTGAAGATACGAATAATACAGAACGAGCACTATCTTTGGCTGAGAAACGATGTGAGGATCATTTTGCACAAAACGTTAAAAGAAACGAGGATGGGAGATTCATTGTGCGCCTACCATTCGCAGAAAATCCATCCGTTCTCGGAAGTTCCAAAACAGTGGCATTCAATCGGTTTTTAGCATTGGAAAAACGATTGAACCTTAATCCTGAGCTTAGAACAGGATACAACAAATTCATGCAGGAGTACGAAGACTTGGGACACATGGAAGAAATACAAGAGGACGACATTCCTAATTTACATTACGTCATGCCGCACCACTGCGTACTGAAACCTGATAGCTCAACCACAAAACTAAGAGTAGTTTTTGACGCATCAGCTAAGACATCCAGCGGTTCCTCTTTGAATGACATAATACATGCCGGACCAACCGTACAAAGTGAGCTGTTTTCGGTACTGTTGCGATTTAGGATGCACAGAATTGTCTTCACTGCAGACATAGAGAAAATGTACCGGCAAATTCAAATCGATGACACGGACCAGATGTTCCAGCTCATCATATGGAGATACAACAAGCATCAAGACATCAAATATTATCGTCTAAAAACTGTAACGTATGGCACCTCCTCTGCACCCTACCTGGCAACTAAATGCCTTCAACATTTAGCTATTCAAAACGCGACAAAATATCCACAAGATGCGTCAATTTTACATGATGATTTTTATGTGGATGATTGCCTCACCGGAGCTGATTCTATAAGCACAGCATTAGAGTCACAACGACAACTAAGCTTAATCCTAAGAGAAGCTGGTTTTAAGCTGCGGAAGTGGTGTTCAAATCATCCTCAGTTATTGAGTGGAATTGCACCTGAAGACCAGGAAATCAACTTGGATTTAGACGAGAATTCAGATTGCTCAATTAAAACACTCGGATTAATATGGCTCCCAAAATCTGATCAATTATGTGGAAGGTCACAAAAGCCAACGGCCACAAAGGTAACAAAAAGAATAGTCAGTTCAGAACTAGCTAAGATATTTGATCCTCTAGGGATTTTTGGGCCGGTAGTTGTACGAGCCAAGATATTTTTGCAAGAGCTGTGGCAGTTACCAATTTCATGGGATGACGAGTTACCCATGAATCTTCAGAAAGAATGGAATAAATTTCGCACAAATATAGAAACCCTAAACAAAATAAAGATAGAGAGATTCGTATTACAACACGGAAACCCACTCACCACAGAAATTCATACGTTTGTCGATGCATCTGAACGAGCTTATGGCACAGCAATCTACATTCGTTCAACATATAAAGACAAAACTGTTGTAACCAGATTGCTATGTTCCAAGTCCAGAGTAGCACCCATCAAAAGGCAAACGTTGCCTCGCTTGGAATTATGCGCGGCGGTATTAGGTGTTGAACTAACAAATAGGGTAAAAGAAGATCTTCGTCTACAAAATACTGCAAATTTTTTTTGGTCGGACTCAAAAATTGTTCTTGCTTGGATAAACTCGTCAGCAGCATCCTTCCACACCTTTGTAGCAAACAGGACAACAAAAATTCAAGGCCTAAGCGATTCACATCAATGGCGACACGTCAGTTCTAAAGAAAATCCAGCCGACGCAATATCTCGAGGAATAGCACCAGAAAACCTATCACAACATTCAATGTGGTTTTATGGTCCTTTATTTCTCTCGGGACAAAGGAGTGAATGGACAACCTCAACTTCACAAGCAATTGAGACACCTTGCAATGAAGAACGTAAAATGACAAAGCATGTTCTAACAGTAGCCGCTTTGCATCAAAATTATGCAGATATTATAAATCGGATAAACCACCGAAACTCATTTAAAACTCTTCAACACACAATCGGTTATGTGTTGAGATTTATTAGAAATTCCAAAATTACAAATATTTATCGCTCAAACAAAAGGGAGCTCGATGCATTCGAATTAGAAGAAGCTCTGAACATTATCATCAAGATCATCCAAGCAGCAGAGTTTGGGGAAGAACTGGAAAGGCTATCACATCAAGCACCTGTACATAAAACAAGTCCCTTGGCCTCGTTAAACCCATTCATGGATGAACATCAGATAATGCGCGTGGGTGGTCGTCTGGAGCAGTCAACATTATCGTTCAAGGCAAAACATCCTGCAATTTTAACATATAATCATCCTATGACAAAATTATTAATGCTCAAGCTACACGAAGAGAACCGTCATTGTGGCCCACAGTCATTGTTAGCAGCATCCAGGTCACAGTTCTGGATTACGAACGGGAAATCACTGGCACGAAGTACCGTCCACAAATGCATACGATGCACTAAGGCTAGGCCGGTGCTTTTCAAACAATTAATGGGAAATCTTCCGGCAGATAGAGTGACCCCAGCACGTCCTTTCATAACCACAGGAGTGGATTATTTTGGCCCAATTTGGATTCATCACAAAATCAGGGGTAAAAGGCCAGACAAGGCCTATATTGCAGTATTTTGTTGCTTCGCGACTAAGGCCATTCATATGGAAGTCGTATCAAATCTGTCTACAGAAGCATTCATAGGTGCACTACGACGTTTCATCAGCAGAAGAGGCCACTGTCAGACTTTGTATTGCGACAATGCTACTAACTTCGTAGGAGCAAACAATAAAATTACTGAATTAAAAGAATCAATATATTCTCAATCAGCGCAAGAGAAGATTACACGAGTATGCAGCAATCAGTCAATAAATTTTAAATTCATTCCACCAAGAGCCCCTCACTTCGGTGGACTTTGGGAAGCGGCTGTCAAATCCGCCAAACACCTTTTACTGAGAAGTGTGTCAGCTGCATCACTTACATATGAAGAATTGGAAACAATAGTAGTTGAAATAGAAGCAATCTTGAATTCACGGCCACTAGTCCCTCTCTCATCAAGCTACGATGATCTTCAAGCTCTGTCTCCAGGTCATTTTTTAGTAGGGGAACCTTTGACATCAGCAGTAGATGTAAATGCCCAACCCCCAAGCATATCGTTAGATGCAAGATGGAAAATAACTTCAGAAATCAAACGCAAATTCTGGAAGGAATGGACTCAAAACTATTTACATGAGCTACAGCAAAGGGGAAAATGGAAGTCTCCTTCACCGAACGTCATTGAAGGCATGCTTGTTATCCTTAAGGAAGATAATACTCCAGTGCTGCAATGGCCATTGGGCAGAATCAACCGCATTTACAAGGGAGATGATGGACTTATAAGGGTATGCGACGTCAAAACAGCAAAGGGAATTTTTAAGAGGCCAATACACAGACTGGCACCTTTGTTCAACGACTCCCTTACAGAACATTCCGGATATGACAACTCGAACTTACAAAAGAGGCAAAGTTCATCAGAAAATGATGCTATACAACCAAAACGAAAGGTAGTGTCATATGCCTCATTGGGAGTCTTTAATATACTTTTTGTTTCACTACTTCTGTTACCGATAATAGTGGCCTCCCCAATCAATGTTACAGAATTTTCTTCCGATCCAGGATTGTATTTCGAAGGCATGGGCTCCACAAAATTGATGACAGCTACCTGGAAATTCATTATATACTATGATTTAACACCAATTTGGGATAGAAACAAAGTTTTGGAAGTTGGTATAACATCATTTTCAAGACTCTGCAAGCAATCGGTAGCCTTTGAATCATGTGAGATGCTTTCCATACAACTTCAACATACTTGGGACAAGCTTATTCAAGAATCAGACCTTTTAATTTCAAAAAGGAACCGGAGAGCTGCACTTGATGTTGTGGGGAATATGGCCCATGCTCTATTTGGAGTCCTGGACTCAGATTATGCAGAACAAATGGCTCAAACTATAACTAACGTAAAGCAAAATGAAGAGTATCTACATCTGTTATTAAAAAACCAAACTTCAGTAATAGATTCTACCATTAAAATTCTTAAGCAAAGCGAGAACAATACTAAGGTGCACTTTTCAGAACTTAAGAAAACCATCTATCAAGATCTAAATAAAGTTCAAAATGAGAATTCAAATCTACGACAAGTCCAAAATCTAATGTCTCTGGCAATTCAATTAAATACACTTGCCTCAGATTTGCAAAGAATTGAAACAGAGCTGGTCGCTGCCCTCACGCATACGAACCACGGAAATATAAGCCCACTTATCCTTACACCAAAACAATTAAGATCAGAGATTGCTAAAATTAAAGGACACCTTCCCATGGGCCGTACATTACCAGTTGAAGACACCGACTTGCTAGAACTATACAAAATTATGAATGTTAAGGGCACAGTAACTAACACAAATGTAATTTTCGTTATTGAGTTACCATTGGTGGACCAAGGAAAATTTGAACTTTACAAGGTCATTGCAATACCCACACAAATAAACAATACGACCATTGGCATAACAACCGACATTGAATATCTTGCTGTTAATGACCACCGCGATGAATACTTGGCGCTAAACATACTTCAATTCAATAAATGTACTGCAGTCATAGTCGACATATACATATGTCCAGCATTGCAAATACAAATGGCAAAAGATTCCGGCAGTTATTCTTGTGAAATTGCTCTCTTCAACAACAAAACATCCCCTGATTGTAATTTTGGCTATATCCAGAACAATATCTCGTTTACTCCTTTGCACAACGTAAACCAATGGCTGTATGCAACAACAACTCCTATAGAGCTAACTGCAGTCTGCGGCAATGATATCATCCATATACATGTCAAGACTTCTGGTATAATGAGCATGAACTCAGCTTGTATAATAAAAGGAAAATTTCTTACAATTCGTGGACACGAAACTAGTGTCACTACTTTGCGCAACTCATATGCAACATTTGGTAATATCACCTCAATAGGAAAACCCTCTGAAGTTAAGAAAATATTAGAGCCAAATCTCGTCTTGGATACCAAATTAGATCAGCTTACCGATATTCAAAAACAACTAAGGCACATTAAGAATTCTTCACTTGATATACATCAGCCAGCAATTCAACACCCGAACGTAGGCTTCTTTGCTCTACTTCTATCGCTACTCATAATCCTAACACTTACTGCCTGGCAATGGCGAGTCAAATGCAACAAAACCGCCTCAATCAACTTAACACCGGCACCGCCAATGCCAACACCACGTCATCCAATTTCTGAAGTTTAGCTCTACAGGTTTTCGCTGACTGCTCAACGCGGCGGAGAATGTTAATACATACACTACTTCATTATAATACTTTTATTTACTTTTATTATTATTAAAAGTTGTATATATTTTTAAAGCAATCCTTCCCTTTTTTTATTATAACAAATATAAATTTTGTTTATGTAGTATTTTAAGTTCATTTAACCAATGGTTCATTATAAAAATATATTTAATGTAAATTCTGCTTATGTTGTATTCTAAGTTCATTAACCAGGTTTTGTTTACAAATTAATAAGTTTCATATTGCAATCAGTCATTTACCTTTAAGAATAGTATTGCAATAATTTATAAAATGCAAGGTCAGGCTTTATGAGAATTGCTGAATATGTACATTGCTAGTAATTTTAATGTAGACATAAGAAAATAAAATTGTATAAAATACTGGCAAAAATAAAGAAATTATGGCAAACAAAAATTAACTTTCTTGATTGCTTAACTGGTCTTAGTGCTTCAACTAAAACTTAAATTTAAATCACATTAGCACATGGTGTTTCCACCTGGGCTAAAAACAAAATAAAAACAATATAAAACAAAACAAATTTATACACTCTGAGCTCCAAAGGAAACCTTTGGTGCTCAACCATTTACACACAGTTGTCAACGCAACACATGTTTTTCATAGTTTACAGGAGGAGGAAAAAACTAAATAAAAAAAGATGCAATATTGATACACAATTTTTTTAAACGCAATTTTTACTAAAAACACTTTACATAAGTCCTGATTCACACACATTAGGTTTAGCTGATCAGTTTTTGTTCAATTTTCTTTTGAACCTGCATTTACGTTCATACACGCCGTCAAGTTTGTTACATCAGGTCTCATCAATTTATGTGTAGTAGAGTATTACGAATGACAAAACAAAACGAAAAACCAAAAAAAAAGTCTGTACCCCTTTCCATTCTCTTTTCCTCTCTCTCCTAAAAACTCAAGACTTGACGACTCAGACCTGACGTGTGTGAATCAGGACTAAGCACATAATATTGCGTTTAAAAAAATTTTGTATCAATATTGCATCTTTTTTTATTTAGTTTTTTCCTCCTCCTGTAAACTATGAAAAACATGAGTTAGGGCCTTTTCGTATTAAGTTAACGATATGTAATTTTTTTGACTATCGGACACACGAACCTTCGTTTTGTAGTCAACGTGCTAACTACTTCAGCCAACGCTTGCTTCGGTAGAACATATACTAAATTGGAAAGATACAGAGAAGATTTATGATACGAAATATCGTCCATATTTTTCACTTGACGATATCAGGGGGTCGATTCTGGTTCTGTGATAATGAATGAATGCAATGAAAGCTTTTTTCATCTTTTCATAGTGTTTCTGAATCTAGTTCAGTGAAAAAATTAAAACAAAATTGAAATGATTTCATATGAAAAAAAAACAATTGGAATGAAACAAAACGTTTTCACAGTTACACATCATTACTGATTCTCGTTTAATGAAAAAGTGTAAACAAATGTCAAATCGTGTTATTTGTTCATTAATAATTATCACATGTAATTTGGCTTAAAAAGTGATACGAACTTTAGCCCGTTCAAATCACAAATATAGAAATGTCAAAAACTTTTCATGGAAACCCATTAAAAACCTATACTAATGCTACTATAACACTTTTAAAATATTTAATTCACTTATCCTCATCCCTAATTTCGTCTGATACGTCCATTATAACATTTTATCCAGACATTTTCTATTTTTATTCATGTTCATATTTGCATAATTTGGCAATTGATCAGAAGCCAAGGGAGGCATAAGTTAAGTTATTATCGGCGGCAAAAAAATAATTTGGCGACGAGTGGAAGTTAACTTGATATGTTATTTATAATAGTTTTTATTATAAAATTTTTCAGTAATAAATATATCAAAATGCCATACCGCACTAAAATTAATATGTTTTCTAGAAGAAAGTTTCAAACTCCATTTGCAAAAGAATATATGTAGCTTTCTAATACTGAAAAGAGAAATCAATGCAACAATTCCAAAGTCTTTAAAAACAATTTGTATTTGTGAAGCACCATGAGGAATTTTGAAGAACAATATGCCAATTTCTACATGAAAAATATGTGTATTTACATAAATGTGTACACATGTACGTATGCTAGTTTATATGTATGAATGTTCCTATGCACATTATTAAAAAAAAATAGGTAAAGAACGCATGTTGTTTAGCTTGCTTATCATTTTTTTTTTTTTTTTAATCCTCGTTTATGCTGGTATTTTACACTTTTCTCTACCTGACAGAAACATGCACACTAGCATCATAAATGGAACTACTTCATTGGACAAACATATTTTAAATTGTATTTCTCGTAAAATATTTTATTGTAATGTGAACTATTTTCTTTATTGAGTGAAACTTAAAGCTAGTAAAGGGCTGAAAAAATATGAAAAATATGAAATACTAATAAAAATAATTGTGTTAATTACATACATACATAAAAACGCTGAAGCATCACATACATATATGTATGTACATATGTATATACATAAATTCAACAAAAACTTTATTCCTGCCACGATTATCCCATTAAAATTAGATACATGGAATTAAAAAAAACAAAAACTAGCCTAAAAACGAACCAAAAAACTTTACATATTTACGAACATACATATATATGTATGTACATATGTAAGTATGTACATAAGTATGCATGAAAAAATGGAAAACAACTGTTTGTCTTGTTTGAACTTAACTTTTCCTCATGTACATTCTTATTTAAATTACATATGTATGTACAATGTACATGGCACATATGTATGTAGTTGCAAAAATAATTACTATATCTCTTTTAGTTATGTATATATATATTTTTTTTTATAAATAAATCAGGCTCAAATATAAGCCAGATTATATACTTACTTCATTCATAAATATAAGCAGCGGCAGTGGCTCAAGAAATAATAAAAAATTGCATGCAGCTTAGCGCGGCATCGTAACTGCGAAACTTAGATCTCTGTATTTGACAATTAAAGTTAAATAACATGAATAGAAACTTTTCACAGCTACACTGGAATGAAGCATTTTTTCATTTCTTGAACCAGAATCGCAATCTGTGAAACTGTGAAAAGACGGTATGAAAAGTTGCTATGAAAACGAAAATGAAACGTTTTTTTTTCACTTCACATTATCACAGAACCAGAATCGACCCCCAGGTTTAATCGCTAGGATCATTGGGATGAATAGCAAAAACTTTAAACTTTTTGAAAAAATCAATAAGAAATCTGATAAAAACTCCAAGATTCCTTGTTGATTTTTTCAAAAAGGTTTTCCTTATTAAATTAATAAGATTTCCTTTTTGAGAAAAAAAATAGCCTCAAATGCGAGTATGGGATACGTATGAGTAATACTGATAAAGAATAATACGTTGCTCATACGTACGGATATTCTAAAATGTGATTAAAAATTTATACCGAATGGAGAAATAATAAAGTATCAAATAAATCAATAAAAACTACCGGCCTTATTTATGAAACTTATTAAGGCTTTTAAAGGCTTAATAAGAAAAATTTTGTATGAAAATTTGTCTTAAAAACCCTTTATAAAGCCTTCATATTTATTTATTAATAAGGCTGTACATATTTATATTTGTTATATTTTAACTCGAAAAAGTTGTCTTTCCATTCGAACTTTGGAGTGAACCCCTCTAAAGTTTCAGCATTGGTCGAAAATTCAGGTCTCTGTAATTTTTGCAAAATAAGTGTATTTATTCACTCTAAAATATGAACAATATATTATTGCTTTGGCGGCTGGAAAATAGAGAATAAGCCAATTATTATTATATAATTTATTAATTTTTAAAACTCGAGAGTATTGTAGATAAAATTCGATATTTTGGAACTTTATGGACTTTGAGTAGATGTGAATATGTATGTATGTATACAGAAAAAACTAAATTTCGTTTCCAGTAACCAAATTCATTGAATCAGTAAATATTTTATATGAATGCGGACCTACAAAGAAATTTGTAGATTCTGATTACAATTTTGTAAAAATTTAACTGGAAAAAAGTTTTTATTTTTAGTTAACTTATTATGGCATTAGAGAAAAAAGTTAACTGAAACTCAAAATATTTTCAATCAAATGTATTAACAGGGACAGAAAAATATTTTTGCAGATTTTTTTTTGTATTATTCAGGAAATTTTTTTTTATAATTTACAAACACATTCACTAAAATTTTTCGTATTATCAGAAAATAAATTAAATGAATCAATAACAATTCTTACCAATTTTTTTCTTAAATTAGTAAAAGTTTTATTTGAAAAAAATAACTGAATCAAATAAAAGGTTCAACTATTTGTTTTTTACTTTCAAAAATTGGCTTGTTTTTATGGTTAAGCATTTCGTTCCCTCTTTTCGAATTTAGCTAACAAACTCCGTATGTTTATAGTAAAACTCTTAATACTATATTCAGAATCACAATATACAAACATAATAAGTTTAAAAACCGCAAACAAAATCTTTAAAAAAAAATTAACATTTTTTATATCAAAAAATTGGCTTGTTTTTATGGTTAAGCAATTGTCTATATGCATTTCGTTCCCGCTTGTGGAACTCGTCAGTAGACTTCAACCCAAAAAAGTTTTGAATTCAGTTAAAAAATAATTTGTAGAAAAAACTAAAAAAAATTAGACAAATTTTTTTACAGTATATAAAAATAAATTTAACTGAAAATAACAAATTTAAATATAAAAAAATAAATCTACAATTTTTTTTTAAAAACTTTACTTTATATAGATAACTTTCATTCTATACAGTTTTTTTACACAAAATAAAATTCGAACAAATAATTTACTGGAACAGTAAAAAATATTTACTGAAACTAAAACACACGTTTGTTTGAAAATTTTTTGGGAATAATTTTTTCTGTGTATATATGAATGAATAATTTCAATACAATACAAATTGTAATAGATTTATTGTTTCTAGCCTATTTATGAGATTTACTTATTTACGAAAATGTCCATATTTACACATTCCAATCAATTATCACAAGCTCAGTGTGTAATTGCAGTATGTTTGCTGAACGCATCACAATCAGAAGATCCGCAAATGAAACATGAGGGATAACATAACAATTTGGGTCCACAGAACGAGTTCCTTGCTTTCCGTTTGATGTACGTTGTGTGATGTATCTCAAGATTTCTTTCTGGCTATAGTTATTCATTGCTTATGTTCTATCACATGAATAAGTCTTTTTTTAAGATTTGATTTTAAACAAATATTTTGCAATTTTATATAGGCCTTGATTTGACGTTTCTGAAGTCTCAAATTGTGTTACATATCGCACACTAAATCATAATAAGTCACAACTCAAAATTATCAAAGTGGCTTTATTTATTACTAAACCAGTTCATTGAGCAAATCTCCAACGGTAGGGAAAATTTATTTTGCAACACAGTCTTCTTGAACAATTTAAGATACTGATATGCCTATTTTTATATTACATACTTGTGCTATTTGTTCAATATCATTAGTTTTTAACGACTCCTGAACATCTAGGACTTCGTAAAATTCAAGTGTTAGTAGTAACAAATTTAAAAATTTTGGACGTCAGTGTGCTCTTAACTCTTCTTAACTAATTCTTCCACTTTTAATAATTTTTTAACAACCATTCAATAGTTAAAACGATGCGTACTTACTCATAACTTTTCACAAAAAAAGAATAAGTGAGTGCTCTAAAATAAGTACGAGTGCGTTTTTCTTGTGAAAGGAAGACTTTGAAACTTCATTATTTACTTTACAAAATTTACACATCGTTGGCAGCAGCTGCTGCTAAATGGCGAAACTTTTACCTAGAATAATTGTTACTTAAATCATATGTTATTCGTAAGTGTAAATGAGTGTGTGGGTATAAATATCAGGAATTTCACCTGTATTCTTTCACAATTTAGTGGTTATAAGCGAGAAGACGTGCGGACATACACACACCACATACGCACACACGCACTAACTTACACACTTTCACAAATACTCATGTGCTTATTTATTACTTGCTGTTAAATTGGCTGTGCACATAAATGTAAACAGCGGGAAAACTCAGCAGACATTTCTACTTCAGGCCTTAATAAAGGCCTGCTAAGGCAGTTTTTTATTAAATTGCTTATGTAACCGCAAAGGAGGACCAATCGGAAAGTGATGCGAATACAAACTTACTTTTGTATATACAGTCAATCCTCTCCAACTGTCAACCTCACCCACTTTCCACGCAAGACTTGGTGCCGTATGTCATGCTAACGAGGATCTGGCGACCGACCAGGGGCACAGAGTAAATACATGCAGCAACTCAGCACGCCTGGGTGCATAGTTGGCAGCCTCAACACCAAGATCGGACGATATGGCCTAATCAGTCATTCGTTTTAAAACAAACTAATTACTGAAACCGTTTAAAGAAAAATTAATAAATGGCCCTATGCTCCTTGTAGGAGTTAAAAGAAACAAATAAATATATAAAGGAATGCCTTCAATAAAGCCTTGGCTCCGAAAAGACGGATTATACGCCAAAGCAAAGGCAAAAGCCAACAATTTGAACTTCTTTCAGAATCTCCTTCAAAAGAAGCGAGAGGGAAAAGCCTGCGCCGTAATAAGCAATCAGTCCTTATATTTCCACAAGAAGGAGTAAGCTATGTTCTAGAGACCTTCTGGAAGGCCTTATAGAAGGCACCTTTACTCTCTTTTTTCTCGTTTGTTAAGTATGCGGCAATCTCGGTGTGTGTTTTTTGTTCGCAAGTTAGAAGACGAACAAATAAATTAACTGCCACTTATTTATGTATGTTAAGGTACGTTCACACTTGGCAAAAATTTGCCCAAAAAAGCATAACCAGTAAAATTTAATTAACATCCTTTTGATATTGACACGAGCTTGTTAAGCAATTTTAAAATTTGTTAACGCACTATTACTGCCTATTCCACGTAACACGTCTTACTGCAAGAAGACGTAACTCTCTGTTTCTCTAAATGCGAAGGATAGATTCGATGGAATATTAATATTGGAAACAAAAACAAATTTAAGTTTTTTGTTTTTGGTTTCAATATAAATGTTCGATCGAATCTGTCGTTCGCATTTAGAGAAACAGAGAGTTACGTCTTCTTGCAGTAAGACGTGTTACGTGGAAGAGGCAGTAATAGTGCGTTAACAAATTTTAAAATTTTTTGTATGGAAAAATGAATTTGAAATATGAATTGATATTTAAATAATTTGGTGAAATTGGCTCTAAGTGTTTTCATACAAATTTTGATGCCACTAATTCGAATGAATTGTCAACAAAGCGAACACCATGTCATAATCAAGCACTTGCTATTTTGCTTTCGACTAGCAACATTTATTTGCAAACAATCAGATACAATTTATGAAATTAATATGTTATCACTTTATTATTATTTTTTTATTCAAATTACTTGAATTTACTTTTTGGTTGTATGAAAAACTCATGAAATATTCATCAAAATGTTATTAGGCATTTTTGTTTTGATTATTGTTTTATATTCATTGTACAAAGTACTCGCACATTTCTAACATAACGAATGTAGTTTCAAAGCAAAACAGTAATAACATGCTGTTGCTGAGCGATTATTTTATTGATTTTTTTTTCATTGTTCATTGCATTTATTTCATTGTTGGTTGCATTTATTTTCATGTAAATGTTAGTAAATTTACAAAAATCGCTAGAAGTACTTGAAATTTACAAATTGGCACTACTTTGATTTACAAACATGTAAAAAAAAAAAATTGAAAAACGTAATCATAAGCGAAAGAAAGCTGATGACATAGTGGAATGAAAATGTATTAAAATTCGAGCGACTACTTTTCTTTCGAAGAGGCTTTCTTTCGACATAGTGGAAGAGGCAGTTAATCTTCAATCATAATTTTACTATTTCAGTAAAATATTTACTTTATTAAAAATATATTGAAATTAATTATTTAGGGGTAATTTCACTGCTGCCAATGCAGTTCATCAGGAAACCTTTACCGACAATTTTCTTAAAACAACTAGAGGTATTATGTTAAACTTTCATCTAAACAAATGAGAAGTTCAACTAATATCAGAGTTGAAACAATAACTCAATAATCAAAATTTTTGTTTTCGTTCTTTTCCATTTACTGCCTTTTTTCCAGCTTGAATTGCAGTTGTAATAAGAAGTATATAATGAAAACAAATGTAAGAAACAACAACAACTGTTCAATGCTTTTGAAAGAATATAGTGTTGCCACACAAGTATTTTTGACCGGGTGGTGTTTTTTTTGGGAATTTTTGCAATTAAGCTTAACATTTGTTAACGCACTAATAATTCCAAATGAAAAAAAATATTTTTTTTTTAAATTAAAAATCCAGTGCAATTAATTTTTAAATAATATTGGATTCTATGAGAGTGTCGGTTAGTTATTTTATAAATCGTTTTACTTAACAAACCAGTGTGCAAATCAAAACGTTTCGCATTAGGATTTAGTGGTTACGCTTTTTTTGGCAAATGTTTGCCAAGTGTGAACGTACTTTAACTGTGTGTGTACGTGAAATATTCACAAAAATAAAAAAGAAAATTTATTATAATAAACATCAGATGGATGATACAGACATAAATACATATTTCAAATTCATATGTATGTACTTGCAAATTTGATGGATGAATGTGAATGGAAAAAACTACGACAGCCATAAATAAGACTGTTGTATAATTTGCAATTAATGCCCAAAATTATAGTAATTTCTTTCAGGCTTTGATATAAAACATTTGCCAAAAATATATTTATTAGCACAAACAATCAAAACAAATTAGGGGAAGGAGTATTTGCCAAAAACTTTCAACACATATAGTAATGGGAAGTTTGGGAAAATTAATGAGACTTACGGCCAGTTTATACAAGATGTCTTAGCGATAATACATCTTTGGATTTTTTTGTTATTGAGATTGTATAATGCGATTTTGGATGTTCTTTGTTCAACAACGTAAAAGCTTTCAATTCATTTTAGTTATATATCACGGTTTATCTTGTAATTAACGGCATGTCTTTGTAGGCCGAGTGTAATTGAAAATTCTTTTCAAAGAGTACCAGTTGAACAGAATTACAATTGACACTTTCTGAATTACAATTGATGCTTTCTAAATTTAAATTAATAAATCTAAATTACAATTGACGATTTCTTAATTTAAATTGATAAATCTAAATTACAATTGGTGCTTTCTGAGCTACAACTGAAAAAGGTGTAGTACTGAAAGCCTTCAGTTTTACTGCTTTTTATGTAAAATGAAGTTTATTGTACAATTTTATTCTCTACAATTTCCAATTCTCATGTAAATTGAATAATACACTTATAATTTTTGCTAAAAAAAGAGAAAAAAAGAAATTGTTGAAAAGAAGGACGTATAAGAACCACTAACGGCCAAACATAAATTATAGCCCTGAGCGTTGCGTAATGTATTTAAAATACGTACTCTCCTGTTAGCGCTCTGATTTAAGTTTGGCTGTAAGAAATCAGAGCAGACAGTATGCATTACTTATGTATATGCTCTATAGTTTCACAAAAAATTCAATTTAACTCTTATACGTCACAAGGACACCAATTCAATTTGATAAATACTTTTAAAATGTTGCACTTTTAAAAGTTTTTATTATTTTATTACTTTATAAAACTTATAAAATAGTTGAGTTGCTTCTCATTTCGTGGCATCCCCTCTCCATACAGCTTTTTAATATTTCTACAAGTATATTTGTGTGTGTGTGTGTGTGTGTGCGGATTTATTCTATGCATCCTTATCTTAGCGAAAATATGTATTTTAATTTTAATAATTTCGCAGGGTTTATTTAACTATAAAAAGTTGGATTACAACTATTAAGCGTAATAAAAGACAACAATAAAAAAAATCAAGAAGTATGAAATAAAAAAAAGAGTAGAAGGAGGTATGCAGTGTATGAGCAATGAAATTAAGTCCTTAAGCCGCTTAAAGCAGCATACATAAATGAAGGGATAAAAATTAACTAAACAACGACTAAAATGTGGTGAAATATACATTCATGTAAGGAAAACGCATATTTTATAAGTACTTCCACAGTATACGCTGTTTAAATTTTGAAGAATATAATAAAAGAAATTTAGGAAATTCATTAAAAACCGCATATCAACTTTTTATCTAAAATTTTAGGCAGAAGTGAACAAAATTTCCAGGCTCTGCTATATGGTTTATTAAAAAAAACTTTAAAAAAATTAAAAAAACTTATCAAAAAGTGACCAAGTGAATCTGGAATTTTTTTTCTTTTTATTTATCACCTTCCCTACAGTCACACAAAAAAGTAATATGAATGATTTTTGTAATATCAATTAAACTATTTGTAATATCAATTAAAATATTAGTTGAATTTTCACCTGTAAACAATTTGATAATATCAATTAAGTTTTTCCATTCAAATTAATTAATACAATTAAAAATTTAATTGAATCAATTAAATTCTTAGTTGAAAACATTAATTAGTAAATACTTTTTTTGTGGTTTTACAGCCGAATTCTTAAATATTGTATTATTTGTATTTCAAGTGTGTTTTAGTAAATATTTGTATGCAAATTTCGTTTTAACATACACTTCAAGCCCAAATTATTTATTTTTTTTTTTCAAATAATTTGATTAATTCAAAAATGTTAAATGCTGCATTTAGTAAAATTGGTTATATATACACATATTGGCTCCTTTTTACTCCTGTAAAGACCGCAGATTAAAATCGATTAAAGTTTTTTTCTGATAAGAAAAATTCAAGTTGAATTTTCCTGCAATCACTTTGAAAGTAAGAACTTTAATTTACTCATATATTTCTAATTTAATAATGTGCTTTGATTGCTATTTAAAGAATTGTTCGGCAAAATTGAATTATTTCTGTTCACTTTCAATTAATAATGAAAATTATTTTTGATAAATTATAGTAAAAGGAATACTTTCATAACCAGGCTCAAATTGAAATTCTTATTGCGTTAGAAATTAAAATGGTTTGTTTTTAGAAAGAGGTAAAGACAATCTAAATTAAACTAGTTAAGAGAATGACCTCTGCTAGCACGTACTGCACCAGCAGCCATGTACAATGCTGGATCCCTTTTTGGTAGTAATTTGTAATGAAATAGAATACGAGAAATATTTCTTGCTGTATACACAATTATTGATATAGCGTCACCATGTGCATGTAAATATTTAATATATTTATTTTTTTACCACTGAGTAATTACTTCTGCTTCCTTCTTATTTTCAAATTCAGTTATATCACTCTCTTATAAATTCCATAATTTGCAATAAAGACTTCAAAAGTTAAATTAGAAGACACATCAAGTCTGAGTACGAGAATTTTTTAATATGTAACCAGTCGTAAAAATATGTATTACGTAATCGGTAATACATATTAAATTGATGATTAAATTCTTTATCATATTCGAACTTGAACCTGACTAAAGTCATTTATTTCATTATAATTAAAACCCGTTCCACAATAATAGTAATAATATAAAAAATGACTCAGATATTTTTTTTGTTACTTATTCTTTTAAGGCATAAGTTTCAATATTTCGGTATTTTAAGGCAAAAAGAAAATTACTTTAAAGGAATGATACGGTATATATACTTATGTTCATATTTAATAAATATTATCAGGCATCGATGTGATTAATGTTAGCAAAATTGTTTCGTAAAATGATATTAAAGGAACAAGAAACTCATACCCATTCCAATTTCTATGGTATAAATTCATGAACTTTACTTTCATTTAACTTGTCATAAAAGCAAAAAGTTTACCAAACTTTAATATGCTTTTTAAATATTAAATGAGAAAAAAAAATCCCTTATGCCAATGTACAATGGTGCTTAATGATATTTTACTTTTGAATATTATCAAGAGTATTATGTACAGACATATATTTTGTTTTAATATTTTAATTAGGATAATTTTATTTTAAGCATATAAGCACATATCCATTTTATTTATAGAAATAATATTTTAAATATACTATTAAATAGATTTAAAAACGTTATCATGCTTAGATACACATAAGTTTGCTTGTATTAGTGCATAAAAACATAGAAATATACACATGCAAATAAGCTGTACATCAGAGGTGGCCCTAATGTGGCCCGCAAGCCATACGCGGCTCTTAAATTTCCAATCGAGTGGCCCTTATATAATACGAGTACTGAATAATATATAATGTATATATATAATAATCATTTAAATAAAAATTTATAAAATAAACAAATAAAAACTGAGGGCCTCATTTTGTAAAACGCAACAGTCAGCGTTGACCAATTTAGGATAGCCCAATTCACAATCTTGTGCAAATGGTCTGGCATCGTTGCATGTGCAAAATGATATCAAGGCGCATTTATCAGGTGGCAGCACTACACCAGGTGACTAATGTCATTATACCAATCTAAATCTCAAATGTGGATTGTGTAGGTATAAGCGTAAAAGCATGCTTTTATTTGGGTATACATAAACACCTTTCGAATATTTAGTTTTGTATGGTGTTTGACATTTTCTATAAGAAGCATGTAATCTGACGATAATACCCTGTTTTGAAAAGTAAGAAGGTAGTTTATACCAACAAAGTACATGTGGTTGTTGCTGTTGTAATATTTGTTGTAGAATCGCGGGTACCTGATTGATGTGCCTTGAATGGTATAGTAGATATATTGAAACTAGTGATGCCAACTTTTTTTGGCTCTAAAAGCACATCAGAATTTAAAAAAAGCATTAAAAAGCGTAATTTTGAGATCTAAAAAGCGTAAAAAGTACTAATGTGAAAAACGAGTGCAATTTAACAATCTTTTCTAAGCTATTCTCTATTTCGGCAATATTATCAACATCTTTAATGAAATATATCAGACGAAAACGGTATGATTTACAATGAAAAAATAAATACACCAAGTTTTTTATTAAAGTAATTTTAAAAATACACAAATTTCTTAAAAGCAATACTTAGTGCTTTTTGTTAGTTTGGCACTAACGCTCAAACATTGGCGTTTTTAGTCTTCAAAAAGCACTAAAAATAGTGCCAAAAGCACCAAGTTGGCATCGCTGATTGAAACCCACCACTTAACAATTCTTAGTAGTGAGTATTAATATACTACACCATTTTACACATGCAACGATGCCAGACCATTTGCACAAGATTGTGAATTGGGCTGATGTGTTTTGTTTTTGCAATTGAAATTTTTCCATAAAAAATTTTTAATACTTAATGTTATGACAGTTTGCACCAGCTCCATTAAATCACTATCAGTTAAAACAGTGTTGAGTACAACGACTCGGAAGAATACTAACGAAATAGAAAACACTCAAGTTTGATTTCAAATCAAGCGACAAACGTTTAAAAATTATTTGAAAACAATTTGAAAAAAAAAATCGTCTTCTCAAAAAAATTAAAACTATTTTCAAATTGAGGAAATCATATTTTCTCACTTTACTTATTTCATCTTAATTTAATTGATTTCGTGTTTGCTGGGTTAATCGTCGCTGAGACCTGATTTGTGGTTGTGCCGTCGATGGTGTGAAAGCACAAAGCTCTTTTAGGAAGCTCGCACATTGCACTGATTCACTTCAAAATTAGATTAATAGATGAATTGAAGGAAATACTCATAATTTACGAAAGAAAAACTTTTCACTTAAACTTTAAAATGTAAACTGATTCACATTAAAATTAAATTAATCCTATACATATTGCTTATCTACTGAAACAACGTCACAACTCAAAAAAAATATAAAATTTTTACGTAAATGAGAGCAAAATAAAATTTTCTTTTCCATTGACTCTATCACTCAAATATTAACACGTAAACGTGGCACCCGAAATTAGTATAGCTGTCTACGCCTGCTGACTTTTTTTAAATAAAATTACAAATAAGCTTAGTTGTAAAAATTTTGATTGAATCAAAAGTATGGAAATCAGCAGCGGTCACTCTTCAAATAGTAGAGTTCTGCCAATCTGTAAAGCACCCCATACACGTTTCAATTCAATTGTGAATTTAATCTTTAAATTTAATTGATTCTTGACCCACACATCATAAACTGGATTGAAAGATTTTTATTCAACTGTCAAATTTATATTTATTTCACAATTACAAAATCTAAAAATTTTAAACTCCTATTGCATTCATTCATTCATTAATTTTTATATTTTTTATTTAAAATTCAATGAAATTAAATACAATTTATAAATACATAATTTTTTCCATACAAAATAAAACTAGTTACAAACATAAATTTTGACAGCTAATCAAGAGATTCGAATACACACAGCACAATCGAATTGAAAGATTTACTAATCAACATGAAAAATCAAAATCTTTTGATTTTTCTTCAACCAACTCGACAACTGCCAAACTAATCAATTGACAGAGCCATATACGATTTGATTTGATTTGAATAACAACCGACTCAATTGAAAATTGATTTGAATCGTGTATGGGGTGCTTAATGTATTATTCTATAGCCCATAGTTTTAGTTCGTTTTTGAATTTTTAAAATGTTTAGCGTTTACCAGTGAGATGTTGGACAGCGATGATTCCATTCTCACCAATATAGCCGCCTATTCGTTTCCAGCTATACCCAGATCTCTTCAAATTTATATTATTTCCTAATTTCCCTAAACATATCTGCATATCGCGCAAATTAAAATAACACCGAGCTTTCTAGTGAAGCTTTCATTCGATTTCGGAATTGCCTAACTCTAGTTCACAAACTCTGTTTTAGTGAATTTCAAAGTGGGGCGAGGCAGGGGCAGTAGTTTTATTTCTTTAAAAAATTGGGAAAAATAATATTTATTTAAAACTTGAATTGAGTTACGAATCTTAAAACACACACACACACACATTCTAAAACACTTTCTTGACATACTTATTTATTTACGATTGTTTGTAATAAATTTGTCTGTCTAACATGTCTAACTACATTTGCATCCATGTGTCACGTATCCCTGAAGAATTCTTGCTCATTTATTTATTTGTATGCAGGTTTCGTTCCAAGTTCATGCTATAAATTTAATGTTCGTTCATCTTCTTTTGAAATTTAAAATTCATGAGAATTTAGACGACACTAAAAAAAATCTAAAAGGAGTAGATAGTAATTTTTATTTTTCTTCGTTTCGTCCTTCCTTTTACTTACATGTCCTTGTTGTTTGTCGTACGCTCGTTCCTTTTGTTAAACTTACACCTTTTGGGGTTTTCATTATAACAACTTGTTAGTTGCATATTTAAACATTATAAAAGATTGTATGTATGTATGTATGAATGTATTTGTTAAGGGTTTCGTAGTAACGAGAATTAGTCAGAGGCTTAAAGGACTGACTTCATCTTGGCTATATTGAAAAATTTTATTTTTATAAAAATTAAAATGCTTGATTTAGGCCGCAGTGTGGAAGTAAATACGTGTGCACACTTATATGCATCATTTTACTTATGTATTAAGATTTTTAAATACTTCGTTCGGTAAAAATGTTTTGCTGAAAATTTTATTTTTTTTTTATTTCTTATCCAAGGACTTACTGTTTTATGGCTTTGAACCTCAAGACATTTCTTATTTTAATGGTTTCGCAGTTGATGTTATTGTTACTGCGTTTTGTTATTCATGGAATTCATTAAATTTGTAAAGCCCAGGTTATACCCAATGCAATTAAAGTAAAACAATAACCATTTCACCTTCACATTTACTAGAATCTCCAGTAGTATTCCTTAACAATGCGTCATAAAAGTCAAGATTGCTCAAGTTCAGTTAGTAAGTGTTTGTAAAAGTAATTGTAATTGTATTCTGCGTGTGTAGAATTCAAAAGGATTTGTATTCGTTTTAGCTTTAAACTTAAAAACTAGTGCTATATATGAACATCTCTTTAGTTTAACTTGTTTGCTCAATTATATTAGTGAACTTGTTATTTACAGAGACAAGTTGCAACATTTGCATTATGGTTTCAATAAAATGTGTACTTTAGCCCTGCATAAGACCATTTAAAAGACATGAGGGATGTTTCAAATGCTTTACTGTAGAGTAGTCTTCCAAAACAAACTGCAGAACAGTTATTGTAGGTACAGAAGTAAAGAAATAAATACACTTGTGTCCAAAGAGTTTGTGAAGTTTGTTTTTTCCCACGCATGGGTGCGTACCAGAGAACGACAAAAATCACGTATTTCATGATTTAATCATACTATAAATTTGTTATTCACTTTTAATCATCCAAAATAAATCAACATTGAGTATAATCATCATCGTAATGGTGAACGCTTCATTTAAGTAAATGTGAGTCCAGCGATCGAACATGTTTTATTCACATCATTCATCATACATTAAACTTTTATTCACATTTAATCATGCAACAAAACTTAATGTTGAATAAAATCAGAATCATACTTACGAACGTATCGTTTGGTTAGTTGCAAGTAATTTCATACATGTTTTATTCAAATTTTTATATAATCAGGTTTTCATGTTGAATAAAATCAAAACAGAGGAGTTATGAAAAATATTATTGTTTTAATACAAATCAGTAAGCAAACACTTTAAAATTAAAAAATGGAAAACGACCAGGATTTTGTGCTAGACCAAATTTCTAAAAGTGTTTATACTTTATCACCGAGACGAAAAGGATAAATAATAAATAAATAAATATATATACAGGCAAATCTCCGTATAACGAATCTCGCTTCAACGAAAATCCGATATAACCAACGTCCAAATTTTTTACATTAAATACCTTATATTACGTATATTATCCTAATTTTATACTGGATATAACGAATGATAAAGAAAAGTTCGCAAAATAAAACACAAAAACTTGCTAGGAACATATCTTTAACATTTAGTTCTACCTTATATAGCCAATGTTTTGATAAATAAGGACATATGTGATTTATATAACGAACGGCAAAAAATATTAAACAAAATCGACAGCCGCAATGAAAATGCAAAAAAAAAATGTGATACCGTTACTTTGCATTTGGTAGATTATTTGAAAACAAATTACCCTTATTATTTTTATTGTATTGTATCTTGTCTACAATAATAATAATTAAAATAACACTTGAAAAAACTTTGCGATATAACGAATTTTTCGGTATAACGAATGGGTCTGACATTATATCGTTCGTTATACCGGGATTTGCCTGTATATATATATATAAATATATCAGTAGAAGGGACATAACAAGTAATTGCAACTTTACAGGAGAAGGTATAATAGAAACTGTAATATTCACAATGTAACTTTTTTTGTCCAATTGCTTGTAAGCGCGTTATTTTTTACACTGCATTAAATTTTTGTGACGAGGTGTATTTGTGTGAAATATGTTGGAATCACTGAAAAACTTAATTTCGTAAAAAATACGAAATATGGCTTTTCTACTTGATACCATCGGTATATAAATTGCTAAATACATAAGTACATAATATTTCCTTGTTTCTAAAAAATCATCATCACTTGATGCATACGCGCTCATACGCGCTCATTTTTGCTTTTTTGATTTTATTCATCATACAAATATTTGCTGATAATCAGAACGAACGCTTTTGCCTACTTATTTTAGTTTTCATCAAAATAATCATGAATGGGAAAAAGGAGCAAACAACAGAATTGATTGGTATGATGCGACACATGTTTAAAGTCGTAGAGCCAACAAAAACCGTATGATTGGAATGATTAAAAAGCAGCAACGATTATGTATGTTGGAACCAGTTTGATTGTATGAACACAAAGGCATGCTTTTGGGATATTGATTACGTATGAATATTTTTTCAAGCAGATTTTGTCGTTCTCTGGTGCGTACAAAAACGTCATGCGTGTACGTACACACATAAGTTGTGTGTATGCTCTTTCATTTTAGCAGAGACATCTTCAGCTAGTACTGCATATCCATGTCAAGAATCTTTTAGTAAAGAGACAATCCATATTGGAGATTCCCAAACACTAAGCTAAAAATCCCCCTAATTCCAAGGAGTTGACCGGCGCTTCCGCGGAAAATTAAAGCAACACTGAAAACCTAAAAAATCCGCAGTGGCAGCACCATCATGTTTTGTAGTTGTTACCTGTATTTGTTACCAGATCAAGACACTAGTTCGTCTTGTGGTATTTGGGGTGCTTGTTACGAACAAGAAGTGTTTGCGACATCACTTGTAAAAACTTATATACACGAACATAATTACATCCATGTTTCTTGACTTATTATACGACAGCATTTTTTGTTAGTTTAGTATAACACATGCCCCGGCAATACATTTAAAAAGCAAGGCGTCCTTACATATCAAGAATATTTATGCAGGGGTCTAATGTGCACACTGATTCTCATTGAGTCAGGGAAAGGGAAAACAATGAAGGGAGTTACGTGCGCACTAGGAGATACCTTAACGATTTTTGCGATGTATAGATAGATCCCGAGTGGGGAGGTAAATACCTCTCAAAACATAATATCCCTATTCTGCTTGAGCCAGAATCTAAAGATTATTGACAGTCCTCTCACATACCGTAATCTGCTAGAGTACCCAATCATTAGGAGTGTAAATTGTCCTCTGAGTTCATACTCTAACCTAATTGCTAGATTTTGATAGAAAAATATCTTCATATCGCTCATTTGTCATAACTCAAAAAAAATGAGTTTTTGAGTTAACGAAGCAGAACTAATCCTCATATCATTCTTCATATTGTGTAAAAATTTCATGCAATTATCTTGTTTCTCAACTGTTGAAAGCAAAATAATAATAATAAATAATTTTATTTTTCCATTAAGTTGTGTGTAAGTTGAAAACCTTAAACCCCTTTTTCTGGCAACTTGATTTTTTGGAGATATGTTGTTGGGTGAGTAAACGAGTACTTTGCTTCGCAATTCATGGTTAATGTATATTTTTCTCAGCGTTCAGCCATTTGTGTACTTTTATAGGAATCATATTTTTTTTTTGAAAATGTTGCATATTTTATTCACTCATAGTTCTACTTTTGTTTGTATGAATACATATTAACACATCACTATTTATTTCAACAACATCATAACTCAAGAAATTAGTTTTACTGAAAAATAATTTAAGGGGAAACGAAAATTCTGTTATTCTCACAATCAGGCGTGTTATAAAGAAAATTTCACATGGAAATGTCCGAATGTGTGAGCAGTTTGTGTCGTGAGTAAAATGTGCTGTGAAATTTTCCGAATATTTACATTTTTAAACTTCGCAAGAAACTGCTTGTGAATTTTTATGATTTCAAAAAACTTCATATATCAGTTTTTTGAAAATTTATGAAGAAAATTATTCACATAGATTTGTCAGCCGGAAAAAAATTAAAAATTTATATTTTTAATTTAAATGGAAATAATGATAGGAAAGAAAAATTTTATTCGGAAATTTTCACATGTGGAATTCAAGCTAAGGCTGAATATCACTACCGATATTAGGATTCATTCTGCATTGTTAGCTTAAAAATCAAATTTTTTTGAGTTATGATGTTATTAAAGTAAATGAACGTTATTTTCGTACAAGCTCACAATCATACTTTCAACAAAGTTAAGTAATAGTTGGCTTAACAAAAGAGAAGAATGAAAAACTTATTTCATTAAATGTATGATAATGGTGATGATAATATTTCGCATCATCATCATTGCCATCATCATCATTATCGTCAGCATCATTATTATCATCATCAGTATCGTGAGGTACTTACTTGTAGTTTTGCATGTAAATACGTTACTTAAATATTAATGCCCGATTTAATGAAATATTTTTTGTTGTTTTATGTATTCAAGTTAAATAACTTTTTCCTGCTTAATAATTTAAAACAAAAAAATAACGAATATTTTGAATATTTATACACATTTACATTTGCATACACATTTGCTACTAAATTATGAAACGAAAATTTCAGTTGCTTTAATATTTAAAACTCACTAAAACTTTTACTTAAGGATTATAAGAAGCATTTATTTCTTAGAATAATTGATGTTTAAGGTTTCATGGCTTACCGGAAAAAAATGTATAAATTAATAAATCAATGAAAATTTAATTAAGAGTTCTTTATTAAGTTTTTATTTTAAAATATTATTATAATTGGCAAATTGTAATATAAAAGTATTTAATCACTATAATTTTTTTTTTCAGTTTTGTAAGCGTTTTAATACAAATTACCTTCATATATTTATTAATTGTTCCCATTGCCATTATTTTAATTATTATTGCTATGCTTTTATTCTTCATTTTATTACTTAAGGCCATTTGGAACTGGCGTTCGCATAAGAATAATACAAAGATTTTGTGTGCATGTGTTTCATTTGTATAAAATGAAAATCAAATATTTTCTCTCATCATTTTCATTAAAATCTATCTGTGGGTCAGGCAATTAAAGACAATTAAAATAACCTCAAACGACAATGATGCCGCCAAGTGTGTTTAAAATAAAAAAGAGAAAGCTAAAGTGTCATTCAAAAAAGCAGAAGACATACACTCAACACGCTTGCAGATAATTTAAGTTTGTTCAGATAAATATTACATATATAAATTTTTATAAAATGTGTTGGTATTAGTGGCTGTCGTCGAAGGTCGAGCACTAATGCCATTGCTTATGAGAGGAATTAAAAAAACTCATTTTACAAGTATACCAGCACCAAGTACACAAATACCGCTGAGAATTGAAAAATTAAGAAAAAAAAATTAATTAATTAATATAAATTAAAATAAATATGTAAACTAAAGCTGAGTTTACATCTGGCATTTCTTGTGTGTCATTTGCCCAAAAAAGCATAACCAACTAATTACTAATGAAAAACTGTTTGATTCAGACACATATTTATTGATTTAAACAGTTTCCAATCATGTTGGATTCTATAAAATTGTCTATTAGTTATGTATGAAACTGTTTAACTTAATAAATACGTGCCTGAATCAAACTGTTTTTCATTAGTAATTAGTGGTTACGCTTTTTTACGCCTTTGTGGCACATGGCACAGATGTTTGTTTAACAGAGTTTTCATAAATTTAACTCTAGAACACTAAACCCCGCCTGAGAGGCGCACCGAATTCTGATTATGTATCATTTATTGCGATCGCGTGCAAATAACAACTCAATATTTCCAACCAACTCAGTAGATTATCTTCTAATAATTGCGGATTTTTTTTTTTTAATTATAGAAATACAGGGTGTTGCAATTGGACTCTTTTAACAAACACAAGCTGAAAAGCTTCTTTGGCTTGTCTGGCTGGCAGGAATCCAAGCTGCGATCATCGGACTACTAGACTAGTATGTTACCTACTAGCCAAGAGCCCACTCGCTTTGAATAGCCAACCATTTTAATATTTCCGATAACTCAAGCTGTAATACCGTATTCATAAAAAATAATTTTGGTTTACAAAAGGTTTCCGAATTACATTTTCTATTGAAATTCGATTGTTAAACGTTTTGCAAAACAAAATTGATTTTTTGGAATAAAAAATTAATTGATAACACTATATTTTCCTGCTGCGTAATAAGTGTGTATGTATACATACTCTACACACAGAAAATTTTCAACTTAAAATCTACGTAAGCAAGGTTAATCTAATCTTTTTTGGCAATGGTTTTGCTTCATATGTGTTTCATGTTAATCTAGCATGAGTTATAATAATTTTCAAAGAAAATTTTTTCTTTTGAAATAACTTTACTTCACGTTGATTTAGCATTTACGTACTTTGAAAATCAAAATGAAGAATCATGTTGAATAAAATTTATTTCAAGTTGGAATAACATGAAATTAATTTAATACAGTAATTGCATTTTATTAATTATTTAATTAACGTGTGATTGAAATAGACATCATCATTGTTTGTTTGGCTTCCCGGACAAGATGAACTCGGAACTTATAGCGTTGTAGCCAACGTGCTTACTACTGTAGCCACAACAACTTTAGTTATTCTTTAGATTCATTCATTGATCATTTATTATTCATTGATCATTTTTAACTTACAATTTATTTGAAAAGTTTTAGTTAAAAAAAAAATACAAGATACTTTGACTTGATACCACGATTCGAACCTGCGATCATCCGACTGCAAAACTAGTACACTGCCCACTAGCCAGCAGCAGGTTGTCAGCTGTTTGCAAACATCAAAAAAAAAGGTACAATACAAAAACAACTCACACAACTAAGCACAAAAGTATATTGCAACTATGAACAAAGCAAATAAACACCAACACCCTTAAACAACTTATAATTTCTTGTAAATTTAATGTGATCTGAATGAATTTAAATCAAACTTTTTGCATGGCGATTTTACATTGGTATTTTTTCTGTGTGTGTGTGTTACAACATATTGAGCTTAACTGAAGTCTTTTTACAGAACAATGTTAAATTGCAACCAAGAATGTTTTTCTCTTCACAAAGGCTGACCACAATTCACTTTAGTATTTCGACCTCATTCTTAAAGTAAAATAAATTTTATTTTCCTTTTAATTAACATGTTTGGGCATTCGTTTAACAGACACAACATTGAAGCAAATAATTAAAAGGTTTAAAGAACATATTTGTGTTTTTTATTTACATATTTATTTACAAAAATACTTGAAATTTTTCGGCTTTTGAGAATCTTTAATATTAAAATGTTCTTACGTCTACATTTGCGTGATGTAGCAAGAGTTATATTAAGAACACAATACAATATGATTGTTAGCACGTTTTATTATCTAAATTTACAAAATAGAAATACATGGAATACAGAATTCTGGGAAATAAAATTTTACAATAAATTTGGGCAACTTACTTAACTCTTTTCTTCTTGGCGTTCATCTGGATTCTGTCGTTAATTTTCAACTATAAAGCGATTACTATTTGAGGCGGTACTCATCGTACCGGTTATCATCAAACAAAGCCAACAGAGTTGAGTTATTCTAATGAAGAGTTGCCTTTACAATCAAATTTAAGAAAGAACCACTAAGAATCTTTAAACAAAGTAAAATACACCCGTACATAAGTACATCACAAACTGTCAAATAGGACGATATATTCCTTAAATATGCAGTTCACAACAACAAGACTAATAAAATAAATAGACAACATTCTTAAATGTTGTCATATTTTTAATTTATCCTTCTCATTCATAAAGTAGCTACATTTTTAACTTTGCCTCATTCTGCAAGTATATGTGAATCTACAGATTGTTTGCTTGTCATGTAGTATTACAGAGTTCCCAGTATCAGGATTAATAAAAATTGTCAATGGTGTTCTAGAAACAACCAGTTTGTGCCATTGCTGTTTTGTGGTGTAACTCCACATCTAGTTATTTAAGCAATTGTTCTTTTTGATTATTTAATTGATTTATTACTTTGCAGTATTATGATTTGTGTAAAAACGATTTTTCAGCTCCATTTTCCGTAGAATACCAATATGCGGTTTACTCAATTTTTTTTATAGTTGGTATGTAATTAATATATTTATCACTAGAACAGCAACCAAAAAACGAATGTGGATTGCTCCACTTCTGCGGTGATATCCTCATCATTTGTTAGTGTTAAATTTCTTGATGTCTGAAAATTGCCGAAGTTTTTACTTTGATTTGACACCATAAAAATTAACAGCTGATCATCAGCTGCTGAATTGAGATCACCTGATATGAATTTGCCTTGGTCGGTCAATTATTCTATTAACAATCATATAATTCAAATCATTGTCATTTACAATTGGTTGAATTAGTGATCCATGCGTTATTTCCCAGGAAGTTGTAGATACCCTGAGATAAGTTCAAAATTAAATAACTCCCAACATAAAAATTAAATATAATATTTGTTAACGCACTAATAATCCAAAATTATTGATTTACTTATTCAGTAAAGTAATAATGTGTGATTCAGTAAAATAATAATTTGTTATTATTAGTGTGTTAACAAATGTTTAACTTAAATTGTAAAAATTCCCAAAAAAAACACTAATGGCCTATTTCCCAACAGCGATGAGAGAACTTTCGACTTACAATTTATATTGAAAGCAACAATAATTATTAAATATTATTATTATTATTATTATTAATTAAAATTTATGAAAATTTGTTTTTGTTTTCAATATAAATTGTAAGTCGAAAGTTTTCTTTCGCAGTTGGGAAATAGGCCATAAAAATTAAATAGTTGAAAACTATTTCCCATACAAATTGAGACTTATTTCATTATGAAAGAACATCTAGTTAAGAGGATAATATTTCATTTCTTTCTATTCATATGAAATAACTCCGAAATGAAATAACTTCCAATGAAAATTATGTTGTGACTTATGTCATTTTCGTTTATCATTGGGAGTTACTTCATGTTTTTGGGACTTTTTGCATTGAAAATTATTTAATTTTTAATTAAAATAGTCGCAATCATTGGGAGTTATTTATGTGTAGTTTCCACGACTTGTCTAGAGAAAATATATGAAAAACTCTCAAATTGCTTAAAGTTATTTCATTTTTAATACTAATTAGAATTTATTTCATTTCACTGGGAATTATTTTGTTTTAGCTGGGAATTATTTCATTGAGACTTTTAAAATTTGTTTTTGTTTTGACAAGTTTAACGTTGTCGACATTGACAAACAGGCCCTTAGTACCGTTTAGAAATTGCAGAATTATTTATATTTTTTTCAAAATTCCCCATTATGCAATAGTGTGAGGTTAAATCTGCTGCTCGTTTAAGTTTTAATTTACGAATGGCATGCCTGTTTGCATGAACTAGAAATGCTTTCGCCAGGCAACATTTATTATTACGGGATTTCGGAAATGACTTAAACATTCCAGCTTTCGCAGTGAAATTATATTCCTAATCTTGACTGGCTTCCCTATAATGACACCATTCTGAGAGTACGCGTACCAAATTTTTTTATTAAGGTTTTCAATGCATTTTACAATGAAAGTTTTAGTCTATGAAAAGCTGAGTAAGAGGTGATTCTGTTTTGTGTTTTTTTTTTTATATTTGTGTATGTTCATGTGGTTTTAGTATAAATATTTTTATTCTTTATTTATATATACACTGCGAATCACTTAAATAAGGAATTCACTTTGAATAATTTAAAAAGAAATAAATCTCGTAGCCAGATTTACCGAATTTTTGGACTTTAAAGCTCCATATGTTCATTATAAATTTGGTGATGGTTTTTACTCATTTAAATTTGTATTTTTTTATTTCCTTATAACAAATGAATGCCTAGATATTTGTTGGTAACCGAAGTTCATTTGACTGGTCTACGGGCAAAGCAACCAAAGCTAAAAAATAATGTTATCTGTACCAACGTTACCTACATACATATATACATATATAATAAAAAACTCAAAATAAAACTTTCTCCAGTTAACTTACAGTTATCGCAATTATGATTACAACAGACTGTAAACTGAAAATAAATAAAGTTTCAAAATATAAGAAATATAAATGCTTTAAAGAAAACTTTTAAGTAAAATTGTTTGAAAAATACTTGTAATAAAGATAATTAATTCGATAAATAACTACAAAATGTGCCATGCTAATAGGAAGGAACTCAAGCGATAATTTAAGTCCTTTAGAATTGCCGCCTCTACTGTGAATTTATGTTATTATGTACTTAAAATAATCACACTTATTCTATTTGGTGTCGGCAGCATCGTCGTCAATTTTGAAACAACATCAATATAACACAACATCAACGACGTTGCCTGTTTATCGATAAAAAAAAACAATATTTAGGCATGTATTGGATACAATAGAGCCTAATTTTTGAAACAAAGGGGATCAGATCAACGTTTATTGGATATTGGAGCTTCCTCCAAAGGGGCTCAGTACTAATTGCTTATAAGCCCCGACTCCAGGTAAAAATAATTTTATCATACAGTATACTTTCCCAACAATCTACTTACCTTACATTTTGCCATCCCCCACTAGTTTTAATTTATTGACCGAGGGAATTTAGTGCAGTCGCAACACTTTCCGACTGTATCTTGAAAGAATTACGAATCCTCTAGATAAAATACTTTTTTTTAACTCTTCCAGAAGCTTTTCAATTGGTTGGGATTGGTAATTTTAATTTTTTGCATATTGTTACGTTTAAATTTTATTAAACGTGTGAGTTCTTTTGATTGCTCAAAAATAAAAATAAATAACACACAATTTTTATTTGCTACTGTTTTTCCTTTTATTCCTAACGAAGCAAATTACAAATTGTCTTTACTTAACTACTTCTTATCGTTATTATCCACTTTCAACGAGGTCTTAACTTGACTACTTTTTGATTAGCACTGATCTGTTCTCGCACATGCTGCCACTTTTTATAGTACAGGAACCGGTTCTCGAATGTTCGCCCGATAGATGGCGTAATAACATGTCTGTACTTAGTAATGGCATCTGTGCATGTTGCCATCTGTATTGTCATTTGCTATTGGTAGCCAGATGTTCAAACAGTCCTCTAGCACAATCGGGAAAATTCATGTTGCTGCTTCTAGGCGTTTGTAGATAATTCGATTGACCGTTATTTTTTAATTTCAAAGAAACCACTCTTGTGTTGGCAATGCGGTGTGCTACTGGTAGTACAGGGTGGTTACCATAAGTGCTCGCACTTTTATTTGTATGTGTGTATATCTGTAGACTCTAAAACACTTTTGTTGAAAATTACGTCAATAATAGTAGGCAACACTTTACAGACTACTTTCGACCTAAAATTACACAACTATATTTTTTCAACGTTTTGTTGATTTTTGAGCACTATATGTTTAATTTTGAACAAAATATGTTTAACAATTTTACACAATTTGTGTTTAGTTTCCCCCTTGTGTTTAATTTTAAAATATGTTTTTTTTTTAATAAAAATGCATTTAATACATGTGTTTAATTAAATTTATTGATAAAAAGGTTTACTGAAATAACATAAAAAATTCACGTTTTGCTTTAAATTTTACATGTAATTTTTAGAATTTGAATAAAAATGAAAAATAAATTGCTAAAATTTGAGTAATTTTGTTTCTAACATAAGTATGTATACATATCGCACTTGTTTAACAATACTGTCTTAACTCAAAGCTTTAATTTAATAATTTTTTTACTCAATTTGTGCATTATTTACAATATTAACTTATCACTATTTATATAAAACACATACAATTGTTATTTAAAAATAGCTTTATTTTAATTTTAATTAATTTTATATTAATATGGCGTGCTTCTGTTAGAACATGTGCACTTTTGAGCTTCTTCTTTCTTACGCACATATGTTTAGTTTTCAACATTTTGACGTTATTTAGGCATATGTAGCTGTTTTTTAAGCACACTTTGTTTAAAAATAAGCACATCTAAAAGCAGATTTATATTTTTGTGTAAAATGAGACAAATATTGATTTTTTGATACAAATAACTACACAATCGATATAAATTTAGACAATAAGAATATTTCAACAACAATTTAGACAAAATATGATCCTAAATTTGAGCTAATGTCTTAGTGTAGCTACCCTGCAGTCAGACTGGGGCCAAGTGTCTCTATGTCAACACTAAAATTCTAGTAGTAGTCGCATTGTCTACAATTTCTCTTCTATTCGCCAGTATAAAAGAAATAGGGAAAACGGATGTGGTGTATTTCTCGTGGATTTTGCAACAACTTGTCAATATGCATAAATTTGTATGTACGTAAGGTATAGAATTGTACCAGTAAATGTCTGGTTGGTATGTCTTCATGTTCCCATAAGAAATATAAATTCACTACATAGTCAATTGTTTCAGTGTTACTAGTAGATTTTCAATGACAAGCACATGCTAAATGTCTATAGCACAAAGTATTGTATGGGGAATAATTGTAGAGTAGTACTGGTGACAAAGTCAAAAGCGACTCAGTACATTTTCACCATCGACATTTCCTTCAGGGTATGTACACAATTATTGTTGTTGCTATAGTGTTTGCACGTTGATATGTGTGTACGTTTAGTGCTTTAGTTAAATAATTACTTCTAGATAGTTCTTTGCATTAACCCTGTAGGAATATTTTTACGTAAGAATATTATATTTTTAATTTTTTTTAAAGAAATTTTTTAAAATAAATATGTACATTTTTATATCTACTTTGGTATTTCTTATATTTCACTTTTTTACTATTTAAATTATTTTTCAAATTCGTTGAGGCATGCACACAACAGAACACGACATCCAAATTAACGGCAACATCAACACCAATTTTTCTTACAAAATACCAAACATATGTTGACAGTCATCGATAAATGGCATTACTATCTACGGGAATGCCGATTTGTCAAAAAATATTAAAAACGACGTCGTGTTATGTTGGTGACGCCAAATAGAATAGGGGTGAGTTAATAACTAAAAATTTCATTTTAGCATATTTTTGCTTTCCCCAAGAAAGAGTAGTAGTTGGTTTAATTAAATTTTAATTCCCTTAATTTCACATTTTTTTCACAACTATGCAGCAACTAAAAATCTGTCGTTGACAATATTGCTGCAATTCGGCAACTTAAAATAACAGCTGTTGCAATACATACGATTATTTAGTCAATCGGCATCGAAACTTAAGCTCGGTTGCCATCCGCACTTGAAAAATTAATTTATATATTTAAAAAAAAGAGCCATGTATTCCAATTGGTCCATGGGTTTTGAACTTATTTCGCCAGAAAATTATTCCTTAAATTCCTTATTTAAGTGACTCGCAGTGTATTTAGAAATGCATTCGTTTTTGTGTACGTGATAGTTTGTTCAAGTGTATTTGTGATCCCTGGGGCCAAATGAATTTTTAGCAGTTACGAGTGCAATATATCAGCCGACCAAGCACTATCTCAGCTCCAGCATACGCTTCAAACTAAGTTCACAACAGTCGTGTATATAAACAGCTGTGCGCAACAGTGGCTGTGAATGTATACTAACTCCAGTTTCATATAAATAATTTGTCTGCTTAAAAATGTGTGTCATCATATTTGTGTGTATGTGTGTGTGTGTGTGTTTATCTAAAGCCATTGTTATACATTTTATGTATATGCATTTTTTTGCACATGGATTTGTCTACGGGCGTATTTTTGTTTGGGTATCAGTAAGCATTAAGCCTTCAGTACACGGCATGTAAAAAGCCACATGTTGTATGTTGCGATGACGTCACGATAATTTTCAGCATGTTCGTTGCATTTTTTTAAATTACTAGTACTGGCTAGATGCCGTAAAATTTTTATAGTTTTTTTGTTCAAAAATACATATCTGGCACATGTAGCAGAGTCGAAGACATTTTCGTGGGCAGCTCATCTGTAAGCATGTTAATATCTACATGTACATATGGTGCTACTACACGGCATGTAGCAAATGTAGCATCGTTATGACGTCAAAATTACGTCAGAACCACATGTGTATGTGGTTTTTTACATGCCGTGTACTGTAGGCTTTAGTGTCCTGCAAAAGATATCTTATAAGAACTTTTAAGACATGAGGGATTTTTCAAATGCTTTACTACAGCGAAATCTTTTAAAACAAACGTTAACAACACAGTTTGCAAGAAATTTATTTCAGTATTTTAGGTATAGGAGTAAAGAAGAAAATACTTCGTGACGGAAGAATTTGTGATGCTTGCTTCTTTCCACGCATGAGCGCGTGTACAAACGTCATGCATGTATGTGTGTATGATCTTTTATTTTTTTGCGCACATGCAAACGCACACATATGCATTAACATTAAATGTATGCGGTTAATCACATAATAGCTTACCATCTACATCTTACACACACACTCAAACGTACTGTATGCAAAATATCAAGCATACACTAATCAACACTACTTCTTTTGAGTGTTTGTTACAAACAAGCAGTCTTTGGACATCGCTTGTTAACACTGATATACACGTACACCAATACATTCATCGTGCTTCGCTTATAGTACAAAAGCATTTATTATTGGTTTAGTATAATACATGGGACGTGAATACATTTAAAAAACATGACGTATTTACATTTCAAGACTGTTTACGCAGGTCTCTAGTAAGCATGTGTATGTATGTATGTTAATAAGTGTGTATGTATTTGTGTATGACGATGTGTGCATATTTACACATGCATTAGTGTTTACTGCATTAAATCTGACATATTGACATGTAACAGATTTACTTTAGAGCGTGAGTGTGCCTGTGTCTTTGCTTGTGCGAGTGTGTGTTACATTTATAACACCTGTGGTTGTGCGGTTTGAATCTCAGTCAAGGTATCATGTGGTTGTTGCACTGCAGATGTTTTCTTTGTGTGCATATGCGACGTTTTCATCAAAAGAAAATATGCACATACGTACACACACACATACATACATGTGTATGTACATGCATATGTTTGCAGTTAAAGAAATGTTCTTACATTCTGTGTGTAGCCAGCTCATTTAAAAATAAGAATCGCTTTCATTTTTTATATCCTTCTTTTGGAGGAATGAGTATGATAAATATAGATGAGTAACATCTTTTAATTTTGAATGTTTGTGTGTGCAAGTTAACATTTTGTAAGTGGTTTGTTTGTTTTCTTTTAGCAGATTTGAAACAAAAAACATTTAAATAAAAAATAAAATTATAATTGATAAAAGTAAATTAAAACTTTTTAAACGTAGAGCTCAAAAGCTCTTTTAGAAATTTTTAAGTGTTAATTTAAGATTTCGGGCTTGTATCTTATAAAAATATTTTAACTTATTAATTAATTAAGTTATATTTCATTATAATTTCTTATTCTCATAGATTTAGGACCATTTTCATAAGTTGCCTTTAGTTGAAGGTAGGATTTTGTCTGCCTGATAAGTGGTTTTGCATTATAAAACCTTCATTTATTATTGTTTATTATTCATTAAATATTATTATTATTGATAATAATAACAATAAAAAATTGAAGTTGCAATAATGCAAATATATTTATCGGGCAGACAAAATCCAACCTTTAACCAAGTTGTGAAAATGGCCCTTAGAAATGTATTTTAATGAAGAGTTATTTGATAGCAACGACATAATAACAACTATGCCAAATTGTAATAAACATTCGTGAAGGATTTATTCTGACATGAACTCCAATTTGTAATAAAATTTGAAATCATTTAATAAAATTTATAATTTTCATCTGTGTTTTTATTCATTAGAATACTTACAACAAAGTTCTGAAATCTTAAATTAAGATAAAATTCTTTTATTTTGGCTCACGCCTCTGGGTCCAACAGTTATTGCGGTTGTATTCTGAGCTATTTGTATCTTAAAAAACTATAAAGCCTATTGCCTTACCAGCTAATATCCTTCAACAATTTAAGTTATTGAACACTTCTCAATTTCCTCAGCGGTTAGTCTTTTATTCCTTAGACCAAATGCTTCAGAAATTAGTATTAATGAATGTGTTAAAAAGTTTATCAAATAAATGGATTACTTCTACTTTGTTCTTCACAACTTCTCATATTTTATATACTTCGGTAAAAGTTTTATTAAACAGAAGAAGATGAAGATGTGAGGAAAAGTTTTCATCTTGAGCCGGTAACACACAAACTGAAAACTTGCAACTTTATTTTTTATTCTTTTGCATTAACATTTTACTATTGATTGTGTATGAGAAGGTGTGCCCAAGAATGAGGTTTCATGTTTCGCAATTTTTTATCCCCTTGAAGAAAAAAAAACTTTCCATTTTAACGTTTCAACAAAAGAATATAAAAACCCAATGTGTACAACGAAATACTTTTAATAACACAAATGAGTGTAAAAGCAAGTAAGTTTTCTTTTATTATATTTTCTTTTTTAATTAGTCGTGTAAATAGTTTTCTTTTATTGCAAACATTCATGCGAGCAAAAAAAAAAAATACACATATTATATCGTCAGCTTAAACGAGAAATCGTGTAATTACACTTTGTTTTTTTTTTGCCGTGAATTTTTTTCCAAATACAAGTTTAAAATTTTTGTGGAGTAATAACTTTTGAAAGGTATACATAAAACTTTTATTTTATTGTCTTCATCAATTAAATGGTCTTTTAGGGTTCCGTACACCAAAGGTGAAAACGAACCCTATTGTTTTCGCTACGCTGTCCGTCTGTCCGTCACAGGCTATTTTCTCAGGAACCGTAATATACATACAATTGTATGTATGTACATATATATATTGACACTTGAAATTTTTAAAATTAGACTACAACAATTAACACTAAAATTAAAAAAAAAAATTTAAATTCAAGGGTATTCTATCAGTTAATGCAATTTTGACTATGCAATTTTGACAGCTTGCTGTATCTTGGAAAAAAACTAAAGAATCCCAAAATTACAAAATCGACAAACCAAAAAAAAAAATCGGCAAAATTTAAAAAAAATCGCCAAAACGAAAAAAAATCCCCAAAATTAAAAAAAATTCTAACACTAAAATAAATCGCCAAATTCGAAAAAATCGCTTAAATAAAGAAACCAAAAAAAAAAATCCGCCAAAACGCGAAAAAGGCGCCAAAACTAAAAAAAATTGCCTATATGAAAAAAAATCTCCAAAATTAAACAAAATCGCCAAAATTAAAAAACTCCAAAAACCGAAAAAATCGACAAAACGAGAAAAAAGTGTCAAAACTAAAAAAAGCGCCAAAAACTTTAAAAAAATCGCTAAAACCGGAAAAAAGCAAAAAACGCCAAAACTGAAAAAAACCTCAAAACCAATGCACATTTATTTCCAGGTAATATCAGGATTACAAAAACAATGAAAAAATACAACAATGAAAAAAACAACATGGCTTTTAGTTGATCCAAATTATCAAAAATAGAATTTGTTGTAAAATAATAATAATGAAAATTATTCACATCAATTTGAAAAAATTTCTTCACGGCAGCTACCACTAACAAAATTTGCAACGTTTAGCCACTTTTCACAATTTTTTAATAGTTTTTTCATATTTTTAAATTTGTTTCAAAAGAATTTTTTTAATAAAATATTTTTCACATTGAACATTTTTAACATTTTTTTTTAATTTCTCTTTCGTAAACAATTTTGAAGCTTCGAATGAACTATAATTTAAAGAAAAAAATAGCTCAGCTGCGTTTCCGCTACTACCTGGTGAATGTGACCAAACAAAAACCCAAAAACAAAAAAAAAATGCCAAAACTATATTTTATATAGGCTAAAGTTCATATCGAATTACATATCTAGCGTCCGTACGGAACCCTTCGTGTGCGGATTAAAGTGGCACTTCACTGAATTTATTATTTCAGATAACGATATTTGAGTTTTATCTACGTTAAAAATTTAATGCTCGTATAAAAATGCCATGGAATTGAATCGTTTTGTTTTTTTTTTCATATTCAATAAGTTTATGCAAAATAAAATTGTTCGTAGTGTATGCATGTATGTTAGATGTGTGTGCTTCTTATCGATTAAACTAAGGCTGAGTTTACATCTGGCATTTCTTGTGTGTCATTTGCCCAAAAAAACGTAACCAACTATTTACTAATAAAAAACTATTTGATTCAGACATGTATTTATTGATTTAAGCTGTTTGCAATCATGCTGGGTTCTATAAAATTATCTATTAGTTATGTATGAAACTATTTAACTTAATAAATACATGTCTGAATCTAAAAGTTTTTCATTAGTAATTAGTGGTTACGCTTCTTTTACGCTTGTGTGGCACATGGCACACAGATGGAAACCTGGCCTAAGAATCATATACAAGTTCGTATTCAATTCATACTATCTGCATGCGAGAAGGACTTCTACATCAAATAGATGTTTACGAGTGTAAAAATATACACCCACACGCGCGTAAACACATTTCAGTGGAACCAGCAATTTGTCTTCTTTAATCTTTTTCACTTCTTTTGAACGCACTTGAGCAATAAAAAAAACGGTATAATTTCATACAAACTCAAACTATCACCGACACGTGTGAGTATGAAAATATAATAAACGGTCTTTCAATAGCAACGTGATGTTGCTACATCTGTCGAATCGAATTAAAATGGATGTTCTGTTCGGAAAAACCTTTGCACACTTCCCTCATTTAACCACCGCGACCAACCAACTTCTGTTGGCCAGAATTGTATAATATGAACACCAATACCATGAGATTTCTATAGGATGGCGCTACTTGTCACACAGCTCATGCCACATTGAACATTCTGCACAAGCGAATTGTGGGCCTGGTCATCTCGTATTATGTTTTGTACAATACATTTTTTGTTATTATTAAAAATATTATGAAAACATAATTTCCACCCACTGTAACTCAGTACTTTTCTATTAAGCACAGACCCCATTCTGTGGGTGTGTTTGTGGTGAAATCAATTTTCTGACGCCCCTAGAAGAATGGAATGATGTATCAGAATTTATATATAAGTTCCTTTAACTCTCATTGGATCAGAGGGCGGCAAATTTGAGCATAGGGCGCCACAACACAGAACGATTTCCTTGTTGACATTGTACAAGCAGCTAACTACTTCCGGTCTTCGACCAAATATCCCCCGGGCAATGGCTTTAAGGCAACCGATTTAAAACTAGCTACAGTTAGAAGGCGCAACAACCATGTATCCTGATTGTCTGAGATGTCTTAGGAAAGTAGGCGGTAAACCGCTGAAACATGGTTGCACCGTGTGATTGGACGCGAAGATAGCAGCCCTATCAACAATCTAGGGAACGAGGGCTAGCAATCCACATCTTCCGAAACCCTAAATTTGGTAAGGAGTCGCTATTCAAATAGCCTCTAGAAATCAGAATTTCTCCCAACCACATTGGTATTAAAAGTCAACTATATCAAAAGATGGTTTCAGGCCTGGAATTTTGAAACTTTGTTTTTAAACAAACTAAATAAATAAAACAATTTTTTTCTTTTCTTTACCAGTTAAACATATATCAGAAAATAATAGATTGGTACAGAAAATCAGCGTAATCATAAAGATGGTACCAGGGCTGGAAAATTCAATCTTTTATTGGTATGGAAAAGTAAGTAACTAAAACTAAAACTAATATTTATTTTTCCTTATCAATTAAACATATATTATATTTTGGTGAGAAGTAGATTGGTATCGATAGTCGGCAAAATAAAAAATAAGGGCTGGAAAATTTAACCGTTTTATGGTTATGTATAGGTAAATAGCTGTCCATTAAACACGTTTTGTGTTTTTTTTTTTTGAAAAGAAAAGGATTGGTATTGAAAATCAGCAAAATCAAAAAGGTGGTTCCAGGGCAAGAAAATTTTTATAAAAGCAACTAACCTAAAACTATATTTTTTGTATTTATCCATTCTTCATATTTTATATTTTAAGTAAAAAAGATGGTGCCAAGGCTGGAAAAATTAATTTTTTTTCGTTCATAAAAGAAACTTACTAAAGCTATTTTTTCTTTATTAATTATAAATATTTCATTTATTAATAAGATCATCGAATTTTTATATAAAAATTTTCACAAAAAAAACTATGATAAAGTTTTGTTTTCTAGCAAATAACATTCTAAAACTTTTGGAAAGTTATATTTTAGGCCGGATGTTCTCTGTTATGGAAGGAGAATTTATGAGTACGCCCGAAACTATCTCATCCGGTGTACCATAAGGGAGTATACTGTGACCAGTTCTGTATTTGATTTATAGTTGTGATATTCCTGTGAGCAGTAATATCCATACTTCTACATTTGCCGATGATACAGCCTACCTTAGTATGCACGAAAATCCTCATGAGGCATCCCGATATCTTCAGGAACATATAACACCGCTTGAGCTATGATTAAACTTATGGAGAATAAAAGTAAACGAACAGAAGTGCGTACATATAACTTTTACGCTACGAAAAGATACTTGTCCCCCCATTGAAATCAAGTTGTTCATCAACATTCACATGTGAAATACCTTGGTATACACCTTGATCGACGGCTTACATGGAAACACTATATTGACTCAAAGCATACACAAATGAAACTTAAAATAACTCAGATACATTGGCTGATTGGTAAAAATTCAACACTCAGTCTCGATTGTATTCTTTTAATATACAAGTCGATTTTGAAACCAATATGGTATTACGGAATTCAACTACTTCTACAACTACAACTTCCAATATCGAGAGAATCCAACGAAAGCAAAACAAAATTTCACGTTTGATAACATCGGCCCCATGGTACATCAAAAATTCAAATATACATCGTGATTTAAATATGCCCCTAGTGACTGAAGAAATTGCAAAATACGCAGGCAAATATTTAACAAAACTCGAGTCACATCCTAATCCGCTTGCTCGTAATATTTTGAACTTTACTGGACACATTCGCCTTAAAAAGAGGGACACAAGGGGTCTTATACTCAACACTCCAGATGGGACTGCTTGATAATACATTTATTTTTCCTTTTTGATTGTCACTACTTATGTATTATTTATAACTATCACTAAGTTTATGTCCGACTGATTTGAATACTTATTGTTAGTTCACATATGAAGATACAATAAATAAATACATTTATTGAAAAAAAAAGTTTTGTTTTATGAAACAAGTTTTCGAATTTGTTTTTAATTGTTACTCGTATTATTTACTTTATTTGGTTGGATGAATTTATAGAAAATTGTTTTAATAAAAAAATATGTATGTTTTTATTCTATTCAACTTTTACGAATTTTAGTTTTTAGTTTTACCAATTCTGTGGCAGGCCGTATTTAAATAAATATAAATATATTTTTTTATTTTTTTGAATTTAGTAGTTGACAACAAAATGAAGTTTTATCTGTGATAGCTTAACCATATAATTATAAGCGTTTGTTGCTGGTATCTAAAACATGGCAACTCGATAGTTTTACCATAAGCATTGTATTATGTTAAAAAATTTAAAGCAGTTCCTTTCTGCTGAACAAAATCGAAAACTTCAATGGGAATAAAATATCTACCTAATATGGCGATATCAGTGAACACGCAATATGAGTCATGGGCATTGTTGCCAGTTTGGCATTTTCACTGGTAGATCTGGCATTTTCATTAGTTAAAAAGCATTAAACTTTCAAAAAATTCTGCCAAATGCTTTCTGGCAGAATTTGTTGAAAACAACAAATTTTAATTTGTGAAAAGAATTCTTCTTTACAGAAGATATTTTCTCATAAATGTACAGGTATTGCAGGGTAAAGTTTCCCTAATGACCTGCATTAGCAACAGTGAAATGAGCATAGGATCGAGCTAACCCCTCAATAATCAATTTCAATGTATTTTTAATAAAAAAATATTTTACTGGACAAGCAAAATAATAATTTGGTATTATTAGTGCGTTAAAAATCTTAAACGTAATTCTAACATTTCCAAATAACATCAATTATTAACTATTTTATGTTTGTATGTACTATAAAAATACCTGTAAATACTAATAAAGTTTGCATAAACGTGATGCTCAAAGCTTTTTCAATATTTTTTTCTACATTTAAATCTGGCATTATACTTTTCTTCTGTAGAACATTTTAGCAGAATCTTTTGACAGATTTAGCATTCTCTCATTACCATTTTCTGGCAACACTGGTCATGGGATGTTTTAATGGATACATTAAACGGTTTGGTAATATTAAATTTTATTAAATACAGAAAAATATGAAATAAGTCATTTTATTTACGAAATTACGACGGTATGAACTTTTTCAACCCTCCCATAGCTGGCCAGTAAAAAAAATACACTCCAAAGAAGTCACTAAAATGTAGAAATTGCATGCAAAGAGAGGGGATGCATGATTCGACACAACCTAATATAATACTCTTGTCTTTTTATTAACATGTAAAATTTGTATTATAAAATTAGTTTTAACATATCTTGTTTTTGCGTACAATTCAATTCAAAATATTCTTCGTATAAACATGTTTTCCATGACTTACGGTCCCTTGCTTACACGATTGCCAACATTTTCAATTCATAAACATACGTGTGCATTTTTTTATTCAAGACCTTGTGCATATATGCGCAATGAATAAAATGAATTGCGTTCAAGTACTCAAGTGAACTATTGACAGACAGACAGACAGACAGACAGACAGAACAACATCAACATACGCACATGCACAAAATACAAGTGCTTCGTTTGACAATCACTCAATAAATGAAAGAGCATACTTTACGTATTATGATCTATAGATACAAGTAAAAAAATATGTGCAAAGATACACACACACAGACGCATTTATTGGGAAAATATTTAATACATAAACTGGATGCTAAGTGGAATGAACGGCAGGCAGACATAGAATAAAGAGGGTTAAACGAATTTCCTTTTTTGCTGGAAAATACTTGAAAACAAACAAACAAAACAACAACAACAGTTCAAGAGAAAAACAAGTAAGAGTGCTATATTCGCCTGTGCCGAATCTTATATACCCTTTACCAAAGTGCGTTTATGTAGTATAGAGATACATACATAAGCACATAGTTAGTTTTATGTACAAAGAAAAAAATAATAATTTTTAAACCCTAATTTTAGATTTTTCTGATTACTTATACCAATATAGTAGTTCCTAAAAAAAATATAGAAAGTATATTAAGTGAAAAAAAAAGAAATTAAAAAAATAATGTTTTATTTAGTTACTTTAATGTCCAGAAAAAAATCATAGTTTCCAGCTCTGGAGCTGTGGTTTTTATTTTTATAATTTTCTATACCAAACTTTTCTTTCCAAAAAGTAAAATATATATAATTTATAAAGGAAAAGATAAAAATTAATTAGACTTAGTTACTTTTATATATCAAAAAAGTGTAAGTGTCCCAACCGTGAACTCATCCTTTTTGATTTTCTGATTTCTTACACCAATCTCTTTCTTTTAAGAATTTAAGAAATGTTTAATTTATAAAAAAAGGAAAAATTTGTTTTAGTAACTTACTTTGGTACAAAAAAAGTTAAAGTTTTCCAACCCTGGAATCGTCTTTTTAATTTTTTAGTTGTTTTTTTTTATTTGAAATACCAATTTTATTCTATATCAAGAATAAAATAAGTTTATTTAATAAAAATAGATAAAAATTAGTTTTCGGTAGTTAATTTTTTATATCACAAAGAGTGTAAGTTTCCCAACCCTGGAATCCTCCTTTTTGATTTTTTTATTTCTTACACCATCTTTTTTTTAAGAATATAAGATATGTTTAATTTATAGTAAAAAGAAAAAACTTGCTTTAGTAAGTTACTTTTGTATTGGAAACCCAACCCTGGAAACGTCGTTTTAATTTTTTTAATTTTTTTATTTTGAAAGACCTAATTCATTCGTACTGAAGTATAAAATAATTTTATTTATTAAAAAAAAAAATAAAAATTAGTTTCCGGTAGTTAATTTTTTATATCACAAAAAGAGTAAGTTTCCCAACCCTGAAATCATCCTTTTTAATTTTTCTGATTTCTAACACCAATCCATTTCTTTTAAGAATATAAGATATTTTTAGTTTATAGAGAAAAAGGAAAAATTTGCTTTAGTAAGTTACTTTTGTATAAAAAAAGTTAAAGTTTTCCAACCCTGGAAACATCTTTTTAATTTTAGAAGGTTAATTTTTAATTTGAAATACCAATTTTATTTGTACTAAAGTATAAGATAAGTTCATTTAATAAAAAAAATAAATAAAAATTAACTTTCGGTAGTTAATTCTTTATAGCACAAAAAGTTTCAGTTTCCCAACCCTGGAATCATCCTTTTTGATTTTTCTGATTTTTTATACCAATCTTTTTCTTTTAAGAATATAATAGATGTTTAATTTATAAAGAAAAGGAAAAATTTGTTTTAGTAAGTTACTTTTGTATAAGAAAAAAAGTTAAAATTTTCCAACCCTGGAAACGTATTTTAAATTTTTTTAATTTTTTGTTTTATTTGAAATACAAATTTTATTCGTGGTGAAGTATAAAATAAGTTTATTTAATAAAAATAAATAAAAAATTTGTTTACGGTAGTTAATTTTATATATCACAAAAATCGTAGGTTTTCCAACCCTGGAATCATCCTTTTTGTTTTTCTGATTTCTTACATCTTTCTTTACATTTCTTTCTTTTAAGAACATTAGATATGTTTAATTTATAGAAAAAAAGGAAAAATTTGTTTTAGTAAGTTACTTTTGTATAAGAAAAAAAGTTCAGGTTTTCCAACCCTGGAAACAACTTTTTAATTTTTTTAATATTTTTTTAATTTTTTTTTTAGTTAGAAATACCAATTTTATTCATTCTGAAGTATAAAATAAGTTTATTTAATAAAAAATTATTAAAAACTAGTTTTCGGTAGTTATTTTGTATGGCAAAATGAAGTTTAAGTCTCCCAGCTCTGAAACCGTCTGCTCGATTTTGCTGATTTTCAATACCAATCTTATTTCGACCATTTCTGACTTTCTGACTAATCAGTCCAAGAACGAAGTCTCTTCGGAAAACCGATTTCACGTACAGACAGACGGACAGACGGACAGACGGACAGACGGACAGACAGACAGACAGACGGACAGACGGATATCACTTATTCGTCTTCCCCATGCATAAGGATCCAGAATATATATACTTTATGACTCGCTTATTAATATTCTCGAAATTCCAAACGGAATGACAAACCTATATTAATTACAAACCCTTTTAACATTTTTTGGTAAAGGGTATAGAAATATAGATTGATATGCTTAGAAAGATAGAAAAGTATTTGTTGAGGGCACTTCACACAACCAGCAAAAAGGCAACAACGTAAACTGAAAATGCTAAAGGAAAGTGCACGAATTGCTACAACTGTTAGTCAACTCTTTAGTGAAAAATTCGAGGGAGTGTGGGCGAACAAGGAAATAAAAACTTTTTGTTTGGGTTTTAATTTAAAACATGAAATGAATTTAAGATTTTCAAAATATAAAAAATAAAACATCATTTAAGAAAGATTGTAATATAAAACTGTATTAAACTTTATTATTACTTTTGAAAATTTGCTTGTCACACAACTATTATACGAACTGTTGCATACAAAATCAATCATTTACTTGTTATTTCATAGTCAAACAAATATTTATTATAATCGTTCATAATAATTATACAACTAAGTTTATAAGTAAGCAAAGTTTGTTTCAAGTAATATGTTTACCAACAATGCGTGTGTCCAACTTTAACAACAAAGTGTGCAGAAATTTTAAAGCTTCTATTGGTTTATAAAAACTTGATTGTGTTTTTGTATATAGGGTATTCCAATAAGATGTTTTATTTTACATGACAGATGACACGGAAAAAATTAGCCATTAATAAAAACAATAGAACCATATACGTATGAAACAACACATTAAAATTATTAAAATTCACTACAAAAATGATAATGGTAATGTCGCAGTTCACAAGACGGCGCTACGTGTCAGACAAGTATCAAAAAAAAATCGTTTTTTTTCGTGAAAGGTTTCCTGATTGTGTGATTTCTCGAAGAAGCGATCACAGTTGGAAACTAAGCTCTTGAGATTTAACTCCTTTAGATTTGTTTTTGGGGGGCTACGTGAAAGATAAGTCCTATTCCAATAGAACCTGTGACATGTAGCGAATTTGAAATGGAAAATTTCATTCGTAGTCGTGCAGGCCATTTACAATAATTTAATTGTAAACATTCGATGATTTCGCTTAAAAGTTTTTATTTTTTTTACAGACAAAAATTAAACTTATAATTGTAACACCATTTAGTTTTTCTCCTTTTCATTATTAAGTTTATTCGTGTTCACACTGTGAAGTTTTTGTTTTGCAGCTCAATACATTTTCTCCTATATTTCTCAAGAGAATGAGACAAGAATGACGTACTCAATAAGAACTTCATGTACATGAAACAAAGTACCCTTTAACATTCCTCTTTCCCCGTTCATCAACAAATTCGAAAGCTTTGCAGTAAATGTTTCATAGTGTGGATGAGGACTAAACGCTTTTTTGTTTTAATTAAATTTAAGTTTATTGAGGCGCGTATGATTCATGCTTTTATCATGAATGAATATTATTAAAACGCAAAATGTTGGGTAGTCTTAATTTTCGCACTCGAAGTGCTTGCTACCAACCACAACAAAGCAGCTATTGAGAGAATGATAATTTTTTGACAAGTCTTAGTCCGTTACTTTTCTATACATATCTATTGATTCATACTGTTTCTATCGAAATGGACTTCAAGCTCATTAGTATTTATAAACATTTTTGTGTGAGCCTAGGAAATGTACTCCAGCCGTTGTTAGTGAACAACGACTTACCCTGCAAAATGCAAAAACTTAAGAATTTAACACTTGTACAAAATGTAGATCGTCTAGCTAGAAAAAGGATCTTATTTTCACTGAGCAGAGCGCATAATGAAACCAATAAATTTACTGGAAAAAGATTTTAAATGTCTCTTTGTTCCCTTAGGAAATTGAATTTTTTTTATATAATCCATTGTTATTGAAAAACACTGACTATTTCATAAGGTCCATAATATCGAAAATGTTTAATAATAAAACTTCACATATTTATTTCTTTGTTGTTGGCCATCGTATGCTTCGAACGCCTGAGTGTTACTTTTCTAAAAAAAAAAAAATATCAAGTATTGTGCAGAGTATGTATGAAGATTTCTCGGGTAGACTTGATGCTGCCATCCGCACTAAACATTAAAGATACAGGAGAATAATAATATTTCTTCAAATTTTAAATGTTCCGATGGTGATTAAAATATTTCAAGTTTTAGGTCTTCTTTAATATAAAAAATTTTATTTATAATTTATATTATTTACGATATTTTGACGAGTTTTTATTTATAATTTCATTAATTTTTTAAATTTCATTAAGGCTGTGATACACTATCATACACAGTCGTTCGATCTGTCAAAAAAATCGTGTCTGCTCAAAAAGTATGGTAGTGTGGATTAAAATTTGAAATGTGTGACAGATTTTTTGACAAGTCTGTCCGATTTCCAAAAGTTTATGAAAATTTTCATAAAATGATAATTTCTATTAGATCAGAGATGCATTTTGTAAGGCAGTTGATACGAAAACAGCAAATTCTGTTTGAGTTATTATTTCTTTAGAAATGCAAATAATTAAACATAAAAATTATTTTAAATAAAAAATAATTGAAATTTATTTGCTGGTAGTTTAGCATGTCTATATACGTATTTCATTGGCGCTTGAACCAAATCATCAGTAGACTTTAACCACAAATTTTAAACAGTCACAAACCTCTTTATGCATAGATTTTCAAAAACTATATGAGAATTCATAAAATAATAATACTTTTGAAAATCACAAAAGAAAAAATAAGCTTAGTAGGTTTTGAAACTGATACAAAACCCAGCAAATAATTTATATCCAGGTGAACTCATTTTATTTTTCTACATCCTTATAATTACAATTAATGTTTTATTTTTCATTTAGCCTTGTAAATACTTTTATTGTTATCCAATGGATTTCTAATTGTATAAGGATGTAGAAAAATAAAATGAGTTCACCTGGATATAAATTATTTGCTGGGTTTTGTATCAGTTTCAAAGCCTACTAAGCTTATTTTTTCTTTTGTGATTTTCAAAAGTATTATTATTTTATGAATTCTCATATAGTTTTTGAAAATCTATGCATAAAGTAAGAGGTTTATGACTGTTTAAGACTTGTGGTTAAAGTCTACTGATGATTTGGTTTAAGCGCCAATGAAATACGTATATAGACATGCTAAACTACCAGCAAATAAATTTCAATTATTTTATGTACACTTCTGACAATATGTCAAATAATAAATTTTCTTTAAATTATTTTAAATGTTTTTTCATCTTTTTTGTGGAATAGTGTGGCACCTATAAGAGATTTTGTTGCGATTTTTTTGGAGTGTGACAGAATTCAATCCGATTTTCCAGTGAATGAATCGTACGACTGTGTATGATAGTGTATCACTGCCTTTAACTATATTACATATATATGTATATATGTGGACATACATATATATTGCGCTTTATTACGAGTGTCGTATGCCGACTTCGACAACGACGATTTTGTACTAGACCCATTATTTCCTGAAGAAGCCAACCAAATATTCAGCGGAATATCGAAAATATTATAAACTATAAATAAAATTTGTTATATTAAAGAAGATTAAAGGAGACTTGAAAGAATATTTGTTCAATTAAAATAAGACCAAAAAAAATCTAATGCCGAGATCCCACTGTCGGCACAATGTACCGATTTTCGTCGGCTCAGTGAAATAAAGTTATAAGTAAGGCAGCAAAATGGCTTTATTTCCCAACTAATTGAAAAATAAGGACGTGATTTCACTTCACTGCAGAGGTAATAAAGCCATACAGCTTTATTTAAGAATTAAATCCATTTTGGTTTATTACTTATGACTTGATTACAGTCAGCCGACAAAAATCGGTACATTGCGCCGATAGTGGGATCTTGGCTTAATAATTAATGTTTTTAAAATATTCTGGAATTTTTAAACATAAAAAGAAATTCCTTACGTTTCACTAACTTAAAGAAATATATATACGGCCATATGTATAATCAAAAATTGGCATGAAGTTAGCATAAGTGGCAAAATTTAACATGATCTTAACGTGTTTTGCTATATAATTTTACATTAAAAATCATGCCGGGATGTAATCCTGTGTTAAAACTACATTATGCGGGGATTTTTAATGTCAAATTGTATAGCGGAACTCGTCAACACTTAGTTCAATTTTGTCACTTATGCTAACTTCATGCCAATTTTTGATTATACATATGGCCGATAAATTATATTGTGCCAGAAAATTTACAATTTTAGTAGTTTCTTTTTTCGAACTTGTACTTTCGTTACACATTTTTATAATGATTTTGTTGAAAAATTTTCTGTTTCCCCTAGAAAAAAAATATTCCTTTTTGTGAACAAAAGTTTAACTGACTCAATCAAACTTTTATTTTTATTATTTGTATATGTTTTTTAATTAAAACTGTTAACTGCAAATAAAAATTCTGTACCCTGTCATAAGAAACTTCGTTCTGAAGATGCAAGTTTTAAAAGTTACAGCATTTTTGATTACAAGCGGTATTTCATTATCTATATAAAAGCTACAAAAGTGAGTAGAAGCGGCTGACGAAATGAGTGGCAGCACAGAAAATTGGTAATTTTCACAACCAATCTAGCGAACACAGACCTGCTATTAGGATCCAAGTGGGCTAAAAAAAAACTTAATCTAACAACCAATCCAGCTTAATCTTTAATTGGAATAAAATTGTTTTTCTTATGAAGCGAATTGAAACCTTATTGCGCTTGAGCTTTACTCGTTATAAGAAAACATTCTTTGAATTAAAATTTAAAATAAAATAAACCAAATTTACAGCAGTTTCCATCAAAATGATTAATAGCTTAATGATAATAACAAAACAAAAGTTTTATAAACGTGCTTTATTTCAGTATGACATAAAATTCTTTCATTTCATTCGCTGATGCAGCAGCACTTAATTAACTAATATAAACATTTGAGCTTGAGAAAAAAGGGGGAATAATTTTATCTCCAAAATGCAAACACCTGCTTAATGAGAAATTTCTAATTTTTTTTTTCTCTTTGTTGGAAAGTTTCATTAAAAACATTTTGACATGTTGATTACAAAATCGAGTTCAGTTCAAACTTGCTCAGTGTGTGGCTCGGGGTGACGGCACAATTTAACGGACGTTTGGTTGGTTGCCCGATTGTTTGCTCATAAACAGAAAAGGCAACGCAATCACAAAAAGGCTTAAAATTCAGCAAAATTAAAATTTGTTTATTAACAACAAGTATGTGTGTGTTTGTTTGGATTTTTATGGATCAATACCCATATCTACACTGTTTTTTTTTTGCTGTTATTGTTGTCATTCAAAAGAAAAATACTTGCTGGCATTTTGAAAACATTATTTTAATATTGGCTTCTCTCATGCAGGTCAACCGACATCTCAACTCCCCCCAGCCGCAAACTTATTTTCGAAAATTTTACAAATATGACCCCATTTAATTCAGCTCAAGCATTACAAAAGCCAAATTTTGAGAGTTAACAATTTTTAACAATAGAAAAATATCTCTTGAGATTACGAGTAAATTCTGTTGTTAAATTAAAGTTTTTATAAATTGAAAATAGAAAAACAAAAGCTTCATCATTTCCCCTATTGTGGGGTAGAATAAATAACTTAACTGAACAATGCAAAATATTCATCACAATGCTGCTGCTGTTGTTAAGTCAACAGAACGAATATATTGTAATAGACTTTTTGTATGTGCTTAAAGTTCAGATAAGCATTCGCTTTTCGTCTTAGCAAATCTGCCATAATTATTGCACTAACTAAATCATTATTTTTTTAAATTAGTTCAAATTAAAAGAAATTTATTCACAACACATTTCACAATGCAACAAAGCATATTTTTGCTCCATTCACATGCATAGAAGAGCAAATTGTAAGTAATTTTTTTTAATTTTCCTTAATGGCACATATGCGACGAAATTGAATGTACATACAATTCGTATGCAAGTTCTGGATAAAGTTTTAATGCAACAAACAAAAACGACTGCATTTAGAAATTTAATTTTTGTTTCAAGTAAATGAAAAACCACTCCGGACAGCCACTGGTCATCAGCAATTTGAAATTCAGTGTGTCTGATTATGTGTTGCATAAAAGAAGTAATAGAGCGAAAAAGAGAGAAAGAAGAGGAAAAAAGTCACGTATGGATTTCCATGTTCAATGAAATGACACAAAAACTATTTGCCATTACTTGTAGAGCAGAAAAAATGAATGGAGTAGAGAGATTAAACAAAAACGAAGTAAATACAATTTTCTGTTGGAAAAATGTAATTTGCCATCGTTTGTGGGGATTTGTAATGGCTTTGATATTGAAGATTAATTGCTAAGGGTATATTGGAATTGAGAAAAGAAAAACTAAACGCAATACAATGTGTGTGATGGCGTTAAACTTATTGAAAAATATATTTAATTATAACTGCTAAAGTGCGTCCTTAGAGTGAAAGTCTCAAGTAAATTTTTTTAGTTATAGACCACAAATAAATTGTAGGAAAGTTTTCTCCTAGCTGTCCTCAAAAAAAAAGCAATGCGAGTCCGATCACAGAGGAGATGTGTAAACATCTAGTAATGAAATTTTTTTTTAAGTTGGAAGTACTTATGCTTTTAGTATCTTTTTTTAAATGAATTAATTAAAAGTATCAAAACTTTCAATATTGTAAATACATATGAATTTGTTGGTTTTTGTTTGTTTTATTAAACTTATTTGGTTAGTAAATGGGCACACTGCAGTTTATGTATATATACTGCATTCAAAATTGCAGTAAGCAGTAAATTTACTGATTAGTAAAAAAAATTCAGCAAATTTTTGATGCTAATGAAATTTAATTTGCATTGCCAGTAAAATCGTAGGTCCGTAATCATAATAAAACTGTAGCAAGTGGCAAAGTTTTTTCATTCAAATTTTGAAACTTTTGTAATTATGAAAAACATTTAGCCCTTATGATTACTGAAAATTCAATGCACCTCATCATATAACAAATCATTTAGGCAATTTATAAAAATTGTAGAAAAAAATTTTAGTAATCAGTAAAAATTTACTTGTTAAACATTTTTTATTGTTTTTACTGAAATTTTGGTGGTACTGCAGTCCTCATCTATGGTAAATGCCTTTACTTTTAATTTTTAATTCCTGTTGTTCATCGTTTAGTTGTTGCTGTTCTTGTTGTTGTGTACGCATTGCAATTAAAATAAATTCAGTAAAGTTCGACTTTGACTCGTGCACATTCGGCTTTGATAATTTTTTTTTGATTTAGCTTTCTTCCTTTTTAAGTTTTTTCAGTTTAAACGATTTTTTCAGTTTTATCGCTTTTTTCTCGTTTTGGCGTGTTTTTTCTCTTTTTGGGATTTTTTAGTTTTCGCAATTTTTTTTTCATTTTGGCGATTTTTTCATTTTGGCGATTTTTTTCTGTTTTTTGGGGTTTTTTCCATTTTGGCGATTTTTCCTGTTTTTGGGGTTTTTTTATTTAGGCGATTTTTTCATTTTGGCGATTTTTTCATATTGGCGATTTTTTTTTGTTGAAGGATTTTTTTCATTATGGCGATTTTTCCGGGTTTTCGCGATTTATTTTAGTCCTAGACATTTTTTTTAATATGGTGCTTTTTTTCGTTTTGGCGATTTTTTTTTTTTTTTGTTTTTTGCGATTATTTTATATTTGGCGATTTTATATTTTTTTTGATTTTTTAGTTTTACCGTTTTTGAAAATTTCAAGAGTTTTACTCTTGCGGTTTCCAAGATACAGCAAGTTGTCAAAATTACAAAGTCAAAATTGCATTAACTGATGGAACACCCATTGATTTAAATTTTTTAAATTTAGTGTTAATTGTTGTAGTCTGTATAAAAATATACTAACTTTTAAAATTTCAAGTGTATATATGTACATACAATTGTATGTATATTACATGGGTTTTTAACATTTTTCGTTGCTCGTTTTGGAACACCCTTTAGTTTTTAACTCTCATGTATTTGTTGTTGTAGTGGCCAAATGTCTACATATTGTGTCCAAATTTCAAGTCCGTAGCTCTTACGGTTCATTTTCACCTTTGGTGTACGGAAATATACAGAAAAATAACCGGCGGCGGCGCACCGTCGGCTTCGAGCCGGTCGACTTGTTTCTCTGCTTGGTATTGCTTCTTTCAAACCCCAGTTGGCCACGTCTTTAAGACATCTTTGACGACGGGTACAAGACAATGGTAAGTCGTAGAAGACATATTAAAGACAACTCCATACAAATCGTTGACGAAATTTTCATACAAATGGCGGCGAGGTCACACAAGACCAGATGAGCGACATTGTCGCTCAGATTGTCCTCAACAAGGCTTTATTGAAGACAAAACGTGTGACACTGTCGCTCAGATTGTCATCAACAAGGCTTTATTGAAGACACAACGAGGGACATTGTCGCTTAGATTGTCCTCGACAAGGCTTTATTGAAAACAAAACGTATGACACTGTCGCTCAGATGGTCCCCAACAAAGTTTTATTGAAGAGAAAACGTGTGACATTGTCGTTCAGATAGTCATGAACGCCAATTTCTTTTAAATTGTCGATTAGAAAACTTAATCTACAGACGACATGTCGTACATGAATCGTCGAAGACAATATCGTCTAGGACGATTTGGACAACTGGGACACTAATACACTCATACATAGCTCACACCGATTTGACAATGCAAAGAAATCTCAGCAAAGAAATCAAAGTCAAAAGATTTTTACCCCTAGCGTATAGATGTTTACACATCAAAAAAAATCCTAGAATTCAAATATTTTTCTATTTATTTTTTTTGTGTAGTATTGCTATCCCAACTCAATTTTCTGTTGAGCCAAAAAGGTTTTAAATTTAATTTAGACATACATACAATACAACTAAAATGCTTTTTCGCTGACTCCAAGCAAATCATCATTAATGAGGGTAGCCCCGCCTACTTCACTAAATGCTTTTTTTCAAGCTCAAGGTGTGTGCTAATAGAATGCTTATAGAAGCACGTGGATAATATAATATTTTAATGGCCATGACCCACCCACTTTTTTTTAGCACTAGATAAGTAAAAAAATATAAAATCAAAGAAAAAACTTTGGTGGACGTACTCCTCTCTTGTCTTTTTGGCAATAGGACCAAATGGAATCTAAATCCTCTCAAAAAAAAAATTACGCAGCTATGAAGAAAATGCGACGGAATTGAGAACCTCCTTCTGTTTTAAGCTCGGCTAAAAGGAGGTACATACATATATCTTCGAATAGTTATGCTTGTGTTGCGACTTTTAACTAAAAGAAGCTTAAGTCTTTAATCTTTTGAACTTGTTATGCAATAATGACGCCACGTTGTGTTAAACGGCATATTGAATTTCATTGACTGCTTCAGCAAAATAAATTTAATTACAAACGATGTTTTGTTGAATGTGAACAGTAAATTGATACTCACTCATAGGGAAGAAACTTTCAGAATTTAATGGAAATATAGTAAAAGTTAAATATTTCTTAGCAAACAAGCAAACAAATACCAACGCCTAAATACACATACGTTTGAATTTGTATGCTTTGCACAGTTTAAATATAAAAGATGATAATATGTATGTTGTAAACAAAGTAGGAAACTGGGGTTAGTAGAGATTTCCTTTTATATATCCGGCTGTTTCAAAGGAAGTCTTCATGAATGAATGAATAGAAATTGATTATCATTAAAAGATTATGGATGTAGATATTCAGGCAACACAATTCCAACTTAAGGGCATATGATGCAAATACAACAGGTTTGTTCATTTACTAAAAATTCTTACGAATTTGTAACAAAAAAGACAAAAAAAAATCTTACAAATTATTGCCAGTAAAATTTTTTACTTGCAAGAATTATCCAACCACCTGTAGTATGCTTTATTTTCAAATTAATTATTTCAAAAGTATCTGAAAAAGGAAAACTGAAAAATGTGCATTTTATTGTTAAAAAAAAAAACTTGTATACGTATGAAAAAAGAAAGTATATTTTCTTAATTTATTGTTTTTCTTTCATTGAGCCACATAAATTCAATTTTATTGTCAAAGAATTTAGTTTGCTTCTCATATCTGACCAGAGATGGAAAGTGGCATTTTTGTATTTCTTAATGGAATAAAATTAAAAAAATTATGAAAAATGTACAAAAATATAAAATAATACATGAAACTATGTAAAGTAAGATTGTACAATTGTATCATGATTTCCATCCATTTCTGTCATATGAATAAAACTTTCTTGCAAGTTCTTACAAGGAAAACGATCATTTACTTTTTGGTATCTGGCAGAGTAATTTTATGAACTTCAGCCTTACTCTTTCGTTGCTAGTTTCTGCTGGGAAAGTAAATGAACAGACCTAATATCGATAGTATTCTTTACAAATACATTTTAAAAATTATGTAGTAAATTAATTTATTGGAAATACTTATAGTAACAAAGATCTTTACTAATATGTTAATTGCACAATTTTTTATATAAAAATTTTGCTTTCAGCATTGGGCACAGTGTTACTTCTAATTTTTCTAACAAAAAACTCAAACTCATGATGGTACACCACAAATCTTAACAAAGTTATTTTTAAAAATTTTATGTATTGTGCCATTTTGATAGACCGATATTTAGATGGTGGCAGCATTAGTTGCCCGACTTTCGATACTTAACACTCAGTCGCTATAGTAAGCCGTAACAATTCTTTCAAAAAAATACTTGTGTGGCAACACTCTATTCTTGAATAGCTGTTGTTGTTATTAACATTTATTTTGTTTTTACATACCCTTATACTCCTTTCAGATACGGAAAGTTTACTTTGCAAGGCCTGAAATCAGCTGTGTGAAAGACAGAGTAAGGAATATTATCTCTTTCTCTCTTTTAGACACGCAAAGCTTACTTGTAAAGTCTTAATTCAGCCGTGTGCGCGACAGAGGAGAAAAAACCTTCTCTTTCTGTCTATCACCCAGCTGAATTGAGACTTTGCAAAGTAAACTTTACGTGTCTAAATAGGGTAAAAGTAAACTTTCCGTGTCTAAAAGGGTATTACAACTACAATTTGAAGCTGAAAATAAGTCAGCCAATGTAGCAATAATAAAGTAAGAAAGTAAAAAAAAAACATGTTGATTATTGAGTTCTTGTTTCAATCTTGTTATTTCTTGTTGAGCTTCTCATTTATTTAAAAAAAAGTTTATAACGCAATAACTCTAGTTGTTCTCAGAAATTTTTGGGTGAAGGTTCCCTGATGGTTTGCATTAGCAACAGTGAAATGCGCTTACGATCCAGCTAAACCCCTCAATAATCAATTTAAATGTAATTTTAATAAAAAAAAATTGTTCACTTAATAAGTAAAATAATAATTTGCAATTATTACTGCGTTAAAAAATTTTAAACTTAAATTTTTTCTTTCTATTGACAAACAAGTAATAAGCTTAACAAATATATTAATAGTTATAAAAAAACTACATAATAACATGCAACTTTTTTCTCATTTCATATCATTATTATTATTATGTTAAAGGACAGAAAGTACCCTGGAAAAACTTTCACTTAAAAATAAACAAAATTTATATTCTTATTTGCATACTTTATTTTTAATAAACTCATTTAAATTTTTATCCTTCTATATGCAAATTAGCCTACAGTTTTTGTACTATACATACTTGTGTGTGCTTTTCTCTTTATCTCTTTCTGTGACGTACATACACATACATACATATGTACATGTCACATACGTTGTTTTTGTTTCATAATAAAATCATAACCATATTATAAGTATAAAGTTTATTTATTTTTATTGCAATACAATGAGTTTTTTTATGTGTTATTTTTTCTGTTATGGCATGCTATGTGTATGTACATACATACATATATGTTCGCTTACGTGGATGTAAGTATGTATTTATAGAACGTTAATAACACTTAAACATGAACAATATTATCTGTAAAATGAATAAGTACACCTGTTTCAATCTGGTTGCCAACCTGCAGCCATCTATCTCATTCAAGAAAATTTCATATTTATTTTATTCGTTCATATTTATTTAAAAAGATATGAAGGGCCTGAGCATCAGATAACAATGGAATAAATGTTCTGGCTGATATTTATTTGACAATTGTGTAGCAGGACAATATCGCACACACACAAGCAGTGTTGCCAAAAGCGAGGAAAAGTTCCTGCAATATGGTTTTGGAAATATTATACTGCGTCATAAATCTCTTGTATGATTTTTGTTAGAAATATTGTTTTTTTTTATTTGGCTTAATCAAATCATAAATATAGAAATACCATTTTTTATGAAAAAAAGAAAGCTTTCTGAATCAAAAGTTTGTAAATTTTAATCCTCACAAAAACATAAATGTGAAAAACGGCCAAGTTCCTATCCAAAATTTCGGCCATTAAAAGTTATGAGATATAAATTTTGACCAAGTTCTTCTTTGCCACAATACCAAACACAGAAATATATTATGTATGATATAAATTTGTAATCGTAAGGGTGTCATATAATTTCTAGATAGTCTGCGTACTTGACAACATTTTTGTCAATATAAATAATTGAACATGTATACATTATTTTCTGACCTGATTACTTTTTGAAAAGATTTCTATAATAATAGTTTTTAAACTTAAATTTTCTAGTGTATTTTATTTCTATTCATGATCACTGTGCCAGTTGAAAATGGCAGAGTTACATAAAATAATTGGTAAGAGTGTGATGGGTGTTAAAAATGCACCATTGTGTCACTACAACGGGTCGCCAGTGTGTATGCAATTTGGTAAGAGGCGACGGGAAGAAACATGTAAAATGCAGCGTAAATTTTACTAGGCATGACCCCGCCTGTTTTCTCAATATGTTTACATGATAAATAAAGCCTGCTTAGCCGAAGTACATAAATCAAAAGGATATGCCCAATGTGTATGCAAAGTTTCAATAGGGTAGCTGGTGCTTTTAATTTTTGGATTTTCCGATTGAGTAAATCAATTACTATTTGTGTACAAAATGTCAGCTCTCTATAGTATAATATTACGTAAAATTTTCATGAGCCTGACCCCGCTGACTTTTATATCTGCCAGTGCTTATGGTTCATGCAAAGTTTGGTATTAAAAAGTTAATAACAAATACCTGAGTTTTGAATTAAAATCTGCTAAGCCGAAGTACCTGAACGAAAAAGCTAAGATTTATGGGTGAAGTCACGGATATTTTTCAAAATAGGGTATATTTTTTGGATAAGTGCAATGTGTATGAAAAGTTTTAATAAAATGTATGTTTATTTTGAATTTGAAGTGCTTGTTTCCGCTCTCTGATATCAACTTCTGGGTTTTCAGATTTTTCTTAGTGATCTCTTATCTAGATTTATTTGTATATCAAATTTAAGATCGCTAGTGCGAATTGGAGTTTTAACGTCGTGGCCCCGCATACCGGGTAAAGCCCTTTGATTTTAAGATTTTCCCATTGGCTTACGCAACTACACTTACTAGTATATAAAATGTCAGCTCTCTAGCGCGAATTATATCTTTAGATTTTATCAGCATTACCTCTCCTCACTATTCATAACTCAAAATTTTGTGGTGAGCAGAGCTTATAATTCATGCTAATTTTCTTCTAAAATATGCTAGACCGATGTAGATTAAACACAAGGCTAACACTTTATGGGAGTGATCACGCCCAATTTTTAAGGTGATGCAAGATTTCACTAAATTGGCTTGAATTTAAAGCTGTATATTAAGTATTTAGTTCAAAACAATATTAGCGTGGCCCCACCCATTCTGGTAACATTTTTTGGGTTTTAAAATTTTTCTAGTTTGTTTCTCACTTAGACCTACTTGTATATCAAATTTCAGCTCCTTACCGCAACCTTTAATTTTTAAGTTTTATGGGCGCAGCCCCGCCCACTTTTCCAAAGTCCAGTGTCCAGTTTCGTTACAAACGGATAATAATAGCTAGATAAATAGTATATCTAAATATGCTGAGCAGCAGGGCATTAAAATGAGATTTAAATTGTATGGGCGTGTCAGCGCCCACTTTTTTAATGAAAAATTTATAGCCTTGCATTACCGCAGTATATATGCCGAATTTCAATAAAATAGCTTCGATGAAGCGCCTTAGATTAGCATTTTTAATTCTGACCTTTATGGGCATAGCCCCGCCTTCCTGGCTTAAATTTCCGAGTTTTCAGATTTTTTTTATTTTATTTTTCACCTAGACCTAGCTCTGTATCGAATTTCAGCTCAATAGCACAAATTTTAATTTTTATGGGCGTGGCCCCGCCCTCCTGGTTAAAATTTTGGGGTTTTCAGATTTTTCTGGTTCATTGCCCACCTAGATCTTCTCGTGTACCAAATTTTAGCTCTCTAGCTATAGCGGAAGTGCTTCATCAATTTGATGAGAGTGTCAGTGGTCAGTGAGTATGTCTTAAAATATGCACTTTTTGTACCTCTATATCTCCGGAAGCTTTCATTGTAAAACTTCGCATATGAGGTTATATGAATTTATTCTAATTATGATTTAAATTTCATAATTTTACGGTCGCGTCGCCTAGAACCACTTGAATTAGTTTTATTTAATGATTTAACTACCATTATAATCACATCAAAAATTAACATTATGTTTTATAAAATATTTCCCATAAATAATTTTCTGATGGGAAAAGCTGTAAAATCTATAAAAATTTTTTCATAAAAAAACTTCAGAAGCTTTTACAGTCAAATATTTGGCAAATGTGAGAGAAAAAAACTAGAATTAAATTGCAACAGCAGTTAGTTATTGTTTCTGATTTTATTGTTTGTGCAGGCACTCACATGCAAATGACGTTTACAATTCCATAAGTGTGTGTATGTTTGTATGTACACATATTATTTATAAAATATGTTGACATATTTATTTAGTATTATCATCATCATCATCAATATTATCGTAACTATTAACATTTCAACTATTTCTTTTGTTTTTGAGGTTGTAACAGTTATGTTTAATAATATTTTTTTTTCATTCCTTTTTGATTCGCTGCAAACGTCATAGCAATCATTAATCATAAAAAGATAAACAGTAAACTCTATAATTTTCTATGAATGTTTATGTAAATATACATATCGCACGTGTTCCTCTAAAGGGGTTCAGCAAAAAAAATTGGAAAAATTTTCAGTAGAGGCAAAAAAACTGTTTTACAAAGAGGGATATAAGATTAATTCTTTTTGGCGAAAGTGTAAAGAATATGATGCAAGATTTTTACAAAATACCAAAAGTTCAAAATTGCAAAGTTTTCAGTTGGCCCTCTTTAAAGGAACAAGTGCGATATGTACATTTGCAAGCAGGCGGCAAACGTTTACAAATTACATTACTTTTACTGGTGCTTGTTTATGTTGGACGGATAATTTGTTGTTGTTAAATAGCTAGACACAAGCAAATGTGTGGGAGTAAAATATGACTAAAAATTGTGTTTATTAAATATACATACATACATACATACATGCATACATACTTGCAAACATATGTAAATGCATATTTATGCTTGTGTGATTTAAATATTTTAAAAATTGAGGTAATTTTCAAAATTTGACACCAAATCATGTGAGGAATGATAAATTTGATTCACATGAATAATATTTGCACAAATACATAAATGCATCATATATACAAATATGTAAGTATATAAATACATACATATGTATACATTTTGCAACATACACAGATTCTAAAAAATGCATTTTGATCGTGGGCAATGCATATTCATATTCATATTATATATCATCTTCCATAAAAAGTTTCATACAAATGCCTTGTACACATTGTGTAACATTTTCACTGAATTTTGTATGTAATTTGTAAAACGTTTAGCTCATTTTTTGTAAAACTAGCTTTCTGAGTTTGACACAACTCTACTTCTAGTAGATATGGAAGGATATCAGAGTAGCAGGCCGTTATGGATGACGGCTAGCCGTTCAGCCAATTTTGTAAAGAAGCCAAAGCCGAAGCTAAAGCACTCGACTTAGCCGACTTTTTAACTACTCTTATTTTTTATAACTTTTATTTTAATTATTATTTTAATTTTATGACTCTTAACATAAGTAAAATTTTATTTACATTGAAAGATGGTTGTTTTGGCTTTTGTTGTATTACCTACACCATAGACTGCAAACCACATAGAAATAGCCTGTTTATATGAAGAGTGACGAAACTGTGACCAGGCTTACGTTCTCTTTTAGAGACACCTTTTAAATCCATGTAAAATAGCCTATATGTAAGCACTTTTTTTGTCGCACCAGTCAGGCCACTATTTGATCATTATTTGATCAAAACCGCCATAATGTAACCAAATTTTTCACATAGCCTAGAATATGTTTCTATGGCAGTTGTTAAATCAATTACTACAGTACTCAAACTATTGCAAAGTAAATAATATTACAACATGGTGATTTAATACTTCAAGTAACTTCCCAGAGCCAGACTGGCTTCAAACAATTTTTCAATTACTTAAAAAAAAAAATCAGCGTTAGGCCGTTCAGCCAGCGCCGCCGAAAATATTTGCCTTTCAGGCGGCTCCGTGGGTGCGTATACCAAATATTGTTTTTATGATGTATGTATTTCGATTTATGGGTTGCTAAACTGTTTTCGTTTTTGAAATTTTGTTTTTTTTTTTAATTATTATTTCGAGCTAAAAAATAAAATAATACAAAATAAAATAAAATGAAATAAAATAAAATAAAATAAAATAAAATAAAATAAAATAAAATAAAATAAAATAAAATAAAATAAAATAAAATAAAATAAAAATATCTAATTCTATTAATAAATCATCTGATTTTTTTAAAAAATTTATATTTGAAAAAAAAAATTCTAAAAGTGCAAGACCGGAATTGACCATTTTTTAATAAAATTTTTCAAACTTCGGCAAATTTTTCTCTTATGTTTTTTAGTAAAACTAGCCTGGGAGGCTATTGTGGTACTGCAAAAGTTTGATATTTGGCTGCCCATTATAATAATATAATAAATAATTTTTCTAACTTTAGATAGTTTTGTTTGTTTTATTTTCTGTACCGAGATAAGCCATTATACTGCAAAAGCTTGAAAACGGAAAAACTGTATGAATTATAAAAATTTCTTTACATGCGTAACTTGAGAGTTACACGATCAAGTCTTGCCTTTCAAATTTCAATACATTCACAATTTTTCACTAATACATTCATACTTTTAGAATTTGATTCAACTTTGACTTAAAATTTTCATTCCAACTGTGTGTTCAATTTATAGGCAAAAAACAACTGACAGCAATTTCAATGAGCATATTTTTGGTTTTTTTTCAAATTTTTTGCCGACATAGTATTTTTGTGTTCTTTTATTACAAATAATGTTATATTACACTGAAAATTTTAAATTACATTTAAATAAATATGTTTAAGAACAAAAACAAAAAGTATAATGATGTGTAGCGCTTTATAGATCTATATAGAAGTCATGAAGTTTTGTTGTCTTAAGCTGTTTTTTTATCAACGGCATATTGAAGACAAATTTGCTTGGAAATTGCGTGCAGCCTACGTCACAGCTTTCAATTTAAACGACTTTTGACAACCAGTATGTGTAAAAAACTTGAAAGCAAATCTTGGTCGTGTAACTGTATCGTAAGGCACATCAAGACCAAGAGTGAACATTTTTATTTTTAATTTGTCAAAATCTTTTCCTATTTTTATTTTTATTTTTAATTCGAAATTATTTTAAAATATCTTAATAATACTAAAACTGTTCTGAAAATGAGATATACATTAGTTTAAGAGATATGTAAGTAATTGTACATGTTTGTGGCACAGCGAAAACGGAAATGACTATTTCAATATAAAAAAAATTTAACTTAGACCCGATATATTAAGTTTTTTAAGAAAAAAATTAGACAACGTTGTCTTTATTGTACTCTTGGGTCCATTATTACAACTTAAACTTATTTAGAAGTAGGATTTTATTGGAAGTATAAAAGAATTTTTAATTGGTATAATTTTACTTTAAGCGATAGTGAGCGATAGGTTAAAGGTAAGTTTATCCTAAGTTAAGTTAAATTTGTAATAAAAAAATCCTACTCTTAACTAACTAAAGGTTGTAAAAACGCCCATTAAACTTTTGAAATAGGATATAAGTTAGTTTATAACTTATGAAAACTTACATTCATGCGCAACGCACTGAAATATTGGAAAATAAAATTAGTGCATTGAATTAAAATTTTTCCAAACATCCATTTTTTTAAACTTGGCATTAAACTACCAAAGAAAGCAAAAAAAAATTATATTAAAAAATTGGGGAAATGGCGTATTTTCTGTGCCACCACGCACTCCATCATCAGTAGCTTGTGCCATATTGAAATTTATATACATATGTCCACCAGCTATGTCCAAAACACATACTGTGATATTTGCATTTGAAGTGAACAGCTTTGTAAGCTCTTAAATTTGTTCTTGTTTCTTTGCAAAGTAAGAGCAAGCATTATTATCGCCGAAATCTGGTTGGCTGTTGTGCTCTCGTCGGTGTGAAAGCACAAAAAGCTTTTAATAAAAGTGTGCACATTCTTTATAACAGTTTGGCTTGGACGTAGCTAATGTACACATATAATTTAACTCGAAAGTTCCTCTCGAGAAAAATATACAAATAATAAAATATAAAAAAGTTTAATTGACTCAATTAAATTTTTATTTAATTATTTGTATTTTTTTTTTCAATTAAATCGGTTGATAGGAGAAAACTCGTATATGGACAGATTTGCCTAGAATTCACTAGACAATAATTTCCAATATCATTTTTGTTTACTACCTTACAAATGTATTCCTAAAAGCGTGATCTTTAAATAAGATTTTACCTAAAAATCTCTAATTTACTTTAATTAAGCTCAAAGTACTCTGATGCAAAAACGAATACGGTATTAATGTCTTGCCGATTTCGTAGACTAACAGCCTAATGTCAGATATGTGTATACATATATGCAAAAGTCACATCCGCTGTGTGTGCCTTGTTATGCACGTACTCTAACAGAAATACTTGACAATATCCGTTTAGAAAACAACGCACGTTTGTAAAATAAAATCAAATGCTTAAACTCAACAATTTTATTGTACGCAACAACAATGGAACCTCAAAAGAGAGAGAAAAAAAACTGCTAACGATACTAATACCCAGCCATTCCGTTAAAGAAATCAATGGGGGAAAAATACTAAATAATCTTGACGATTCGTATATTTGTTACTATTTATGTAATTTATATTTCTACTACCAAAGCAACCACAAAAAAAAACCAAACAATCATTAACAATTCTTAAACGGAAATGAGACTTCTTTTGCTGGTGACAACATCATTTCCTTTCCACGACGACGGACGAGCTTTTATTTTATTTTAAACTTTTCCTTTTTTCTTATTTAATCTTAGCTTTTCTGTCTTATTGCCAGTTGCTCTTTTAGATGAAGAGAACGAAGGCGTAATAAAGAAAAATTTCTACTGAAATTGCATTCATTTATAAAAACAAAAAGCAAACCAAGCAAAAACGAAAAGTAAATAAATTTGAAGTGTAGTTTTTTCAGCTAAAGGACGTTGACTAAATGACGCACAACCAACGAACAACACCATATCTGAAGAAAGCGAATTTTACAAATTAAAAGAATGTTGTTCAATTAAATGAAGAAGAAAAAAACTCCGCTGCCATCCCACAATAAACAAACATAAAATTCTCTAACTTTGAAGCGTCTGATAGATATACATAAAAGTAAAAGAAAACTGTAACAATTTATCTCGAAAATAAAAACTAGTAAATTACTGGATAACAAGTTTAATACTGCGATATAAATATTTCTCCAACATTCTTTCAAAGTACGCAACAATTTATATCAATCAGTTGCAGCAAGTGTATTAACTTTATTGTAAATAACACAGCTTTAAGGCTAATCCGCCTATGAAGTGGGAAAGGAAGAAATTTAAAGCATAAAGAAGTAAAGATAACAAAAGATTCACCGCTTCTACGAGTACTGAAGTGTGAAGAAAATATATAAATTTCGGTGTTGAAACGTGCACAGACTGTTTAGTATTTACACTGCTTAAGCTTAAGTGAATAATTTAGGGAAACAACATTATTGAAATAGATGAATTATTCTATGGAAATACAAGCTACTTCCCCAGCACTGTCGCCCAACAATTTAACATGAAAATAATAAAGTTAATCCACATGGAAATCTGATACGAAATAACTCAGGTTTTTTCTTTATATTTCAAATATTTTTTTGGATAATCTCTGCATTGTGGTTATGGTTGTGCGTAAAAGTTTAATTCAATTTGCTGGAATTTTTTTTGAACAATCACATAAAAATTTTAAAAAAAAGTTAAAATTTCTTAATAACTAATTGTAAAATAAGTTGTCATACCACCGATATCATTAATCACAAAGTATAAACAAGCACACTTAGGGAAAAGTTGCAACTTAAAAATAAGAACGCGTCACATCAATTCAATAATTTTCAATATAATAGAATATGTTTTTTGGGATACTTAAAAATAAATAAAATTAATAAATTAATACCGTAAATTAATATTTTTCCATATTGAAATAAGAAATTTCAACATGACTAGACTTTCGTTAATGTTTCTTATCAATTCAATATGGTTTTTATTGATCTTAAGCTGTATTTTTCTCTGGGTGTATTTATACAAGTATTTGAAAGGTTAAATATCCCAAACGGTCATTCGAAATGACAAATTATGAGAGAAACCTAAAAATGATTTTAAAATAACTGTCGAATGATACCCATATTTCTTTTATTTTTCCGTATTTACAAAATGGCTTCTGTTAGCCGCCATATTGAATCTTGACAACTGAAATATCTTTAGTGACACTACACGGATTAAGACAAATCGATTGACTTAAAAATCATCAAAATCTGTCCACGCGTTCGGTGTACCGCAAATGAACACAAATACATACATACATACATATATGTATATGTATATACATCCAGGCTGTTCAAACTGGCACTAGAGTGCCGAACATCCATCGGCTTTTTACACAAATGAACACACATACTCTTATACATTTCTCTCGGTTTTCTCTCTGTGGGCAGCTCTGCTATACATACATACATACATACATACATACATACATAACGGGTGTTTTTTTTTGAGGTATAGAACTTCGAATTGAAATCAAACACAAGAAAATCGTTTTAATGTCCATCAATTTGGCTTTATTGGAAGGATAATTTTATGCCATTAATGTTTAAATATGATTTCGGGCATGTGTCTGCCGCGGCTGGCTCGAATAAAGCCAATTCTACAGGTCCAATTTTCAACCACTTTTTCGAGCATATGGGGCCGTATGTTGGCAATAACGCCACGAATGTTGGCTTCCAAGTCCCCTAACGTTTCTGGTTTGTTGGCGTAGACGAGCGACTTCACATATCCCCAAATAAAATAATCCAATGGTGTCAAATCACACGATCTTGGTGGCCAATTGACAGGTCCATTCCGCGAAATTATGCGCTCATCGAATGTTTCCTTCAATAAATCGATTGTGACGTTCGCTGTGTGGCATGTAGCGCCGTCTTGTTGGAACCACAACTCATCCACATTCATGCCATCCAATTCGGGAACAAAATAGTCGGTTATCATGGCTCTATACCGGTCTCCATTAACGGTAACTGACTCTCCAGCATTATTTCGGAAGAAGTATGGCCCAATGACTCCACCAGCCCATAGAGCGCACCAAACAGTCAGTTTTTGTGGATGTAATGGCGTCTCAAGGGTCTCATATGGATTCTCTTCACTCCAAATGCGGCAATTTTGCTTGTTGACGTAGCCATTCAACCAAAAATGAGCCTCATCACTGAACAAAATTTTGCGATGAAAATCAGCATCGAGATCAATCTCATTTTCGGCCCATACACCAAAATCACGACGCATTGCATGGTCTCGCGGCTTTAATTCTTGCACAAGCTGGATCTTGTAAGGTCGCAAGCCAAGATCTTTGCGCAAAATCTTCCATAAAGTTGATGGACAAAGCTCCAATTGCTGTGCACGGTGGCGAATCGATTCATTCGGGTCCTCTTCAACACTTTGCTCTACAGCGGCAATTGTTTCTTCGGTGCGCACTGTTCGACGTTTCTGCGGATGCGTATTATCACATAGAGTAAACGTAGTGCGAAAACGATCCATGGTTAACCGAATTAATTGCTCTGATGGACGATTATGTCGACCATAAAATGGACGGAGCTTGCGGTAAACTTCGCGAACTGAACCATTATTTTCGAAATAAATTTGCACGATTTGCAAGCGTTGTTCTTTTGTCAACCTGTTCATGATGAAATGGCAAACCAAACTAAATATTAATCACTTGACAGTTGACAAAATGGCCGCCAGTTAAAAAAGTGATGCCAACTTAAAGTTCTATACCTCAATAAAAAACACCCATTACATACATACATACTGATAAAAACAATACTCTTCTTTGCGTTTGTGTTGTTGTTCTCGGATTATAAGCTAAAAATTTTAATATATTAATGCTTTTAGCTTTCTAAATATACATATCGTGTTACTGAATAAGATCAAAATTTTCAAAAAAAATAAATAATAAATTCAGTAAAGTGCGACTCCGACTCGCGCACGAAGGGTTTCGTACGAACACTAGATATGTAATTTAATACAAACTTCATCCTATATAATATATTGTTACGTTTTTCTCTCTATAAAAACGCTTTTCCGTAGATCCGAAGAATTGCAAATGAATACAAGAGCCGAGTGTAGTAATTAGGGTAAAGAATGATACAAGTTTTATTTACAAATACACTTATACTAAATTACTCAAGAGCTTAAATACACTAATACAACTTAGGGCCATTATTACAACTTAAAGTTAGTTAAAAGTAGGATTTTATCGAACGTATAAAAAGCTTTCCATTATTGCAAATTGGATTTAACTTACCAGGTAGGATAAACTTGCCTGTATTTTATCGCTCACTTTAGTTTAAAGAAAAATTTTGCAACCGATAAAGTTTTTATACGTCCGATAAAATCCTACTTTTAACTAACTTTAAGTTGTAATAATGGCCCTTAAACTAATAAATTACACACAGATATTCACAACTGGTTACCACTACGCCTTCCTCGCTGTAGTTTATATACGTCTCTTAGGTGGCTGCGCAAGTATTCACGTGACACCTCTCTGTCTGCTGCCGTCACTTACGAGACTCTCTCTGCCGTTACTCACAGTTGATACACCAATACCTCTTTGTCTGCCGACACTCACAGTTGATACACCAATAAAGACGCACTGGCTTTACTTACACCCTTACACACGTCTATTCGCTGCGCTGTTCCCTTTACTCCAGTCGACACGATAGACTCCACAATAATCTAAATTCCACGACAGACTTTGCTGTCACTATAGACTGTCCTATAGTTTCTCTTTTACTCCAACTCTTGTGTAAAGCACAGACTGCTCTTAACTATCAACTCACCACTTTATCGCAGATTATTATTAATTCACAACTTAATTATCAACTGACTAACGAGTTCTTAACTTCACTACTTTCTGATTAGCACTAACTATAACTGTTCGCGACTGACTTACAACTGCAACTAACTAACTCATTGGCTGCGTCACCGCTTTTTATACTCCACACAAATACCACCAGAAGTTTCAAGCAATGTCTAGACGATCATTATTATCTTATATGCTGCCTAATTAAGTTCATGTGGTAACTATGTACATACATGTGTATATGCGTACGTGTGTACATCATTAACTAAGCAACACACGGTGGTTGTTTATCTTTTACTTTTTCATTTGAATTAGCATGTATATATGTGTGTAAATATGTGAATCTTCTTAATAAGCAGACGCTTTTAGTTGTTGTTGCTTTTGCTTGTTTACGTGTTACGCACGCTTATTTAGTTGTTTGCTACTATTCTAGATTATTCGTTACATTGACCCTGTAGGAATATTTTCGCGTAACACTTACATTAACCCTGTTGGAAAATTTTTGTGTAATGCTGCTTAATCTTGTCGACGGCCATTTTCGTAACAATATAGTTTTGGCATTTTTTTTCGTTTTTGGGGCCTTTCGGTTTTTTTTGGCGTTTTTTCGGTTTTGACGATTTTTTTAAGTTTTGGCTATTTTTTAGTTTTGACACTTTATTTTCTTGTTTTGGCGATTTTTTTCGGTTTTTGGGGTTTTTTTTCATTTTGGCGATTCTTTTTTATTTTTTGCGATTTTTTTCATTTTTGCAATTTTTTTTATATAAGTTTTTTTTTAGTTTTGGCGACATTTTCGCGTTTTGGCGATCTTTTCGATTTTTGGCTTTTTTTCATTTTGGCGATTTTTTTCATTTTGGCGTTTTTTTCGAAATTGGCGATTTATTTTAGTGTTAGAAATTTTTTTTTAATTTTGGCGATTTTTTTCGTTTTGGCGATTTTTTTTTTATATTTTGGCGATTTTTTTTTTTTGGTTTGGCGATTTTATAATTTTCGGTTTTTTTAGTTTTACATAGTCAAAATTGCATTAACTGATGGACCACCCTTTAATTAAATTTTTTTTAAATTTTAGTAGACTTGGGTCGAACTCGTTCACTAGTTCATTTTTGCCACAAACCAATGATCAAACCCATTTAAATTACATGGGTTTGATCATTGGTTTGTGGCAAAAATGAACTAGTGAACGAGTTCGACCCAAGTCTAAATTTTAGTGTTAATTGTTGTAGTCTGTCGTTTTGGAACACCCTTTAATTTTTAATTCTCATGTATTTGTTGTTGTAGCGGCCAAGGTTATACATACTCTGTCTTACGGTTCCTGAGAAAATACCGTGTGACGGACAGACGGACAGACGGACAGCGTAGCGAAAACAATAGGGTCCTTTTCACCTTTGATGTACGGAACCCTAAAAAGTGCTCTATTTGAAATGTAAAAAGGAATATATTATATTATATAAATATAGCAACGTAAACTCATTTTAGCTAATAAAAACCATTTCGTATAACGGGCTTGTATCATTAAAATATTAAGGAGATTAATCTACTGAATGCAAAATTGGAAAAACTTCTGGGCCTAATAGTAGATTAGTAATGGGGACGGACGACATGTTTTGGGAATTCAAAACCGGGAAAAAACAAAAACGATGGCAACCCTGTTACAAATGGGGGGATTTTGGGGATTTTCATGCTGATATGGTGTGTGTGTGTGAGTTTGATTCTTTGGCCATGTGTATGTATGTACACTTGTGTGCACAGCTTTTGTTGTTATTGTAGAGAAACGTTGTGCTTACAGTGCATGGATGTATGTACGTGTGGGATGTGTATGTGTGTGTGTGTGAGTCTAATTCTTTGGTTGTGTGTGCATGTATATGTGGGTGTTTGTATGTATGTATGGGTGTGTGCGTGTGTGTGTGATTGTTATTTGATAGTTTATGGTTTGCTGTTGCTGTTTTGAGTTATAGTTGGTATGCTTATGTAGGGTTATTGTATGTATGCATTTATGTTTGTGATCTCTGGCGGGGGAAATAATCTAATAGCTGCAGAGAGTGGCAACCCTGTTGCGAATGGAAGTCGTTAGGGAATGTATTTGGTAATGTATGTATATGTTGTTGGATTAATGTGTGTGATCTTATCTATTTTTGCTTTGAAGAATGTCATTGTTTGTGTGAGTTACATCAACACTTTTTCATACATATTTACAAATGCATGTATATATGTTTTTAAGGCTATTGACGTTGCTTTATGGAGATAGAAAATATTGTGTCGGCATAGGTTTCATATATGTTCAAGTGAATTTCAGATGTTAAATGTTTTGAATCCGATCAGGTTGATAAAAAGAGCTTTTCAATAGGGGTAGTGATATCTTTATTTCGGTATATTTTACTTTAATGTAACAATTATAAGAAATAGCTTTTGGAGAAATACAGCAAAAACTTATAGAAGCACCTACTTTCACGTGTCCCGATTTTTCTAGTACCTTTATATTGCAAACTGATGCTAGCGATTTTGTTCTGGGTGTTGCTGTGTATATGAATTTCATCACATATCGTAATACCAACAGAGAATTGTGGAAATGTGTGTGTGTGTGTGTGTGTGTGTGTGTGTGTGTGTGTGTGTGTGTGTGTGTGTGTATGAATTTCATCATATGTCGTAATAAATTAGGCTTGATGACTACTACGCGATTCTCATATAAAGTATATAAGTAGAAGAAATAATGTAGATTGTCATCAGTCTGCTCAGATATCTCAACAAGTCACAACCTATTTTCCCATCCAAAATCTCTAAAGTGTTTGAAATCCAAAAACTATAAAAGTGTTAGAACTAATTACTCTTTCTTAAAAAAGATAATAGTGCATAAAAAATAATTAAATAAATTGTTTATAACTGAAATAAATTGTTTATAAATAAAATAATTAAATTAATTAATAAACAAATAAATAATTAAATAATATGAATACTACAAGTTGTACTATCTGCAATAAAGTCTTTATGACTCAAACAAATCTAAACCAGCATATTGAAACGCACTCCTATGCTAGCCAATCGAAGGCTATGCTTGGAACTAGTAAGCTAAATCTTCAAAACAAATATTGTGAGGATTGTGATGAGATGATCCCATCAAATGGTTATAGGGCTCATGTCAGAACCACAAAACACAAAAACAGTTGTCAGCAAGAACGGATTGGAGATTTTCTCACTAAGAGAGCAAGCAACTTCAATGGGAGGATCGAGACATACATCCTCCTCAACAAAAATGTGGGTGTCTTGTTTCCGGAGGAGTTTCTGAAATCTGCCAAGAGCTCCATAGTACAACAACTAAATGAAAGTAGTAAGATACATACTACATTTAAATTTAATATGGAGCTCACGTGTGATTATATGAAGATGGTGAATGATGAGATGAATGTTTCCCAACTTGTACATATTTCGAAAATGATGTTGGTGACTTTGTCTGATGATATAGAGGACATGTACAAGAAACAAGCCGAGGAGCTAAGAACCAAAATGGAAGAATTTCAAGAGAGGGATAGCGGATGGACCTTGATTTCAATAAATTCCCTTGAAGTTAATATAAACAAGGCGTCCATAATAAGAGGATCAAGCTTTATCCCTCTCCCGAAAAATATTGCAGTGAAATGTGCATGCATAAATGTCGACAACAATGATATTTATTGCTTTAAATGGTGTCTCATTGCGGCTTTGTACACAAATAGTACTTTAGATCGAAGACAACGGAAAAACTGTAGAAATTTCAATATTGCAAACATTTCTGATGAGAATATTAATATAGGGGAAGTTGTATTAAATTTCAAAGACCTAGAGTTTCCACTCCCATTGAAGCAGATACAAAAATTTGAAAGTCAAAATTATGTGAGCATCAATGTATTTGGTCACAATGGAACATCGCTTATAGGACCATACTACATAACAAAAGGAGAAAAACATGTTCATATTAATCTCTTATTGCTCCAGTCCAATGAAAACTTCCACTATGTACTCATCAATGATATATCAAAGTAAGTTTCATTTGTGCATTTAAGCGAAATATGTTTTCATATCTATTTAAACAGTTACTTATTATTATTATGTTAATTTACATACTATTTTATTTTCTATATTTTCTTCAGACTTCTTCGTTCCAACATGACGTCACACAGAAGTAAGATTCTGATATGCAACACCTGCCTATATTATACACATGATGATTATGTGTATAATCATCACAAAAACGTTTGCGGCAAAAAAGTCATCAGAATGCCAGAAGATGGATCTATTATCAAGTTTACGAAGCACTACAAACAGTTAAATGTACCATTTGTAATATACGCAGACTTTGAGTCCATTTTAGAAAAAGTCAATGATCCTGTAAGTAAAAGCACTACAAATGTACAGAAACACCATGCGTGTGCATTCGGGTATTTTATTAATTGTAGTTTTAAGAGAGAAAATAATTTATATAGGAATTATTTTGGTGAAGATTCGGCAAATGTATTTATTAAAAAAATAGTTGAAGATTGTACCGATATTTATCTAAATTATTTAATTAAAGTTAAGAAAATGTTCATAACCCCAATTGAAATAGCTCAATATAATAATGCAAAAAATTGTTATATATGTAAGAAAATATTAAATAACGATAAAGTTAGAGATCATTGTCATCTTACGGGCAATTATCGTGGGGCAGCTCATAGCGAATGTAATTTGAATTATAAAACACCTCAGTTTATACCGGTTGTCCTGCATAATCTTTCTGCATATGATATACACCTATTTTTCAAAGAACTTTCTGCTATAAAATACTCCACAATAAAAGTGATTCCCCAGAACACAGAGCGTTATATTTCTCTTTCAATTTTCATCAGATTAGATGAAAAATATGGATTCGAAATAAGATTTATAGACTCGTTTAGATTTATGGCTTCGAGCTTAGATACGTTAGCGAAAAATCTTGATAGCAATGATTTCAATACTATTCGATCATGTTTCGTTGATGAAGATCATTTCAACCTGATTAGAAGAAAGGGTGTATTTCCGTACTCTTACATGGATTCCATGACTAAGTTTAAGGAAACTAAGCTCCCTAGTAGAGACGAGTTCTTCAATATTCTAACGAATGAAGAATGTGATGTATTCGAGTATGAACATGCTCAAAAAATATGGAGGGTGTTTAACTGTAAAACCCTCCTTGACTATACTGAGCTCTACTTAAAGACAGATGTTCTACTTCTAGCCGATGTGTTTGAAAATTTTAGGAAAATTTGTAGAGATATATACGATTTGGACCCCTGCCACTATTATACAGCACCAGGCTTATCCTGGGATGCAATGTTGAAAACCACAGAAGTTTCACTGGAACAGTTCACTGATTCCGAAATGTATATGTTTATGCAAAACGGAATTAGAGGTGGACTAGTTCAATGCTCGCAAAGATATTCCAAAGCAAATAACAAATATTTGGAAGATTTTGATCCATCAAAGCCATCAGAATTTCTTGTATATTTAGACGCTAACAATTTGTATGGTTGGGCGATGTCGGAATATCTTCCTTGCGGTGAATTTGAGTGGGTATATGATACTGATTTTGATGTTAAAAAAATTTCTCCCACTCCGGCGTAGATTAAAATTTTTAAGTTTAATTACCCATAACCCCGACAAAGGACACCCAGAAATTATTACACAACCCAAATCACTGAAAGACTCAAATTTCCACGGTCATGCAGACAGACAGAGAGAGAGAGACAGACATACACTTAATGTAAACAAAAACTCCTTATGTTAAAAAAATAAGAGTGACTTATTGAACCACCCTCGAAAAATATTTAAAGGACTTATCGAACCACCCTCGTAGGTATCAAATTTCAAGAATTTTAAAATTTTCAAATTTTAATTACCCAAATTTAACAATTTCAGCAACAATTTCACAATTTTAATTGGGGCCGGAGTGGGAGTTCCCTACTACTATCTGAGGTTTAAAAACATATATTTATACTAAAATTATCTATATACTACTACAAATATGAATAGTTAAAGAAATTACATAATTTCATAATTAAAAGAATGGGTTATTATACATTTATTTTTTTCTGGTAATGAAGCTTAATACATTTCAATTATGATATTTGCTGATGTTGCATGTGGAAAGCAGAATAATATACATACATATGTACGTGTACGTGTATATTTTTTTTACGGGGCGACAGAATAATGATGACTCATTCTACTTGTGCCAAACATAAGCATAATTCTTAATACATGCATACATACATACATACAGACAAAGTTAAAAATATAAATAAGTAAGAAGCAAAACTACAACGACGTCAATTCAAAATTATTTTAAATATGGGTGCATTTAATTTTTAAGATTTGGTGATTTACGCAAGTTAAAAAACGTTTTTACGCTAATATTCTATTATGAATACAATTTTAGCGAATTTTGCTCAAACAACATTTGAAATGCTGTTTAAAATTTTTATGAATATGGCTATAAGCATTTAATAAGAGACAATGCAAATGTAATTATAATGTTTAAGTAAGATGAGAAAAATATGAAGCATGTTTTCAAGGTTCATGTTGGCAGTAATATGAAATTTGACAAGTTTTAAAAAAATTTGTAGAGTGTTGGAAGGATAAATATGGATTTTTGATTATAAGCAAATATATTGAATTAAACGATTTTCGTTATAGAAAAAAAAAAAAAAAAAAAAAAAAAAAAAAAAAAAAAAAAACTGCTAATAAAAGATAGACTTTAGTTATTTCATCTGACCTGAAAACCAGACCAGCTCCTAATAAGCTGACTTGAAAATCAGATCAGCTCCTAATAAGCTGACCTGAAAATCAGACCAGCTCCTGATAAGCTGATCTGAAAACCAGACCAGGTCCTGATAGCCTGATCTGAAAACCAGACCAGGTCCTGAAAAGCTGATCTGAAAACCAGACCAGGTCCTGATAAGCTGATCTGAAAACCAGACCAGGTCCTGATAAGCTGATCTGAAAACCAGACCAGGTCCTGAAAAGCTGATCTGAAAACCAGACCAGCTCCTGAAAAGCTGATCTGAAAAACAGACCAGGTGCTAATAAGCTGGTCTAATAGCTGATAAGCTGATCTAATAGCTGACACCTATTGTACTATTTGCTGTTAGCAAACGTAAATGAGATGGTGTTAAAGCAGTTGGTGTCGATAAGAAAATACCTAATGAAATATAATGGAATTTCATAATATTGTAAAACTCAATTCCTCTTGTGTAGAACCTTTCAAAGATAACAAGACTGTTCATGTTTAAGTGATATGAAAAGAAAAAACAAGAATTTGTAAATAAGCAAAAAGAAAAATTTTTTGATCTAGCGAAGTAAAGCCCATAAAGAAACAAAATATAAAAATGTGGACATTTGTAGTTAAAATTTCTATTAAGTAAATTTAAGTTGAAATAAAACCATTTATATATATTATTATTTTTTCAATATTTTATTTAACATTTTTTCTTAAAAATCTTAGTACCAATACAAATTTAACTCTATTTATAAATAAAAATATACAGATATAAAAAGAAAAAAGATCATTAATCTAATATTTAATTTTTATTTAAAGGTAACTTAGGTATAGGTAAAAAGATAAAAGCTTTAAAGCATTAAATTTTTACATACTTTTGTGTGAATAAAATACTAAAATTAATAGATAAATTCATAAACAAATATATAAACAATAAATAAATTAATAGATAAGTAAATTAATAAAGAAATAAAGGAATAAACTAATTAATAAATTAATAAACAAATAAATAATAAATACATAAATTTATTAATAAACAAATAAGTGAATAATAAATAAATTAATAAATAATTAAAGAAATACATTAATAAATAAATACCTTTAATACAAAATTAAATTTTCATTGACATCTTACATGCAATTTAGTAGGAATCATTCTATTCTACATCCATTGCATCATTATTTCGGTCTATGTAATGTCCCCAAGCACGCGTTTTTATTTTATCTTTCATTATATTTCTTTTATCATCAGAAAAGCTAAGTGCTATTTTATGCAGTTTTTGTGTATATAGTTGATGTGTTTTAGATCTAAACAAAAACATTTCATCCGAGATGATTTTGGATTCGAATAAGCAACTTTTGTAATCATTAATGGACAACTTTTTAATTACAGACTTTTTGATCCCTTTTGATTTTTTAACAGCTTCCGAGCGAAGAGTCGACAGAGAATACATTTTTGCTCTTAAACCAACAAACTCTGTCATTATATCCCCATGGTTTTCATCTTTCATCATTCCTAAAACCTTCTTATTTAGTAGCGGCAAACGAAATTGATTATCTCTAGGATATTCTGACGTATCAAAATTCAAACTAATGTCATTACGGATGTCATCGTAAAAATCATCAGTTTTAATTGAATAAATAAATGAGTCAGTATCCATATAGTTGAGAGAAATGTTGTCTCCAAATTTAGGCTTCATGAAGCCATAATGGAAGTCATACATTCTCCACTTGGATAACTCCAGTACTGTAAAACCAACATATATGGGTTTATCATATAGTGGTTCCATTTTTTCTAACTCTACCGCATACATATCATCAGAAAATTTTCTCAACTGCTTCAAATTTGGTTTCGCAATTAATGCTCTGAGACCTAAATGATTCCTATTTGTTGTTTCCCAAGATGAAGTAATTCTAATGTCCCTACGTTTTTCAATGTTTTCCATTGTCTTCCCGTAAACAGCATTGTTTAAAAGTTTGAAGAAATCTTTTTCAAAATTATTTTTAGCATTTGTCCTATGAAATGTGTTTAAGTCAATATATTTTTTAAGCCATGGGGATTGCTTAAATCTGAGTATTCTATGGATTTGTTTTAAAATGAGGCCATTTGAAATGGCTTGTTTTAAAACTCTATAGTGTATGGTGTAATTTGTTTTTGAGTGTAAGTCTGCAACTAATTTTTTGATTTTGGATCCTCCCACGGTCTTATTTTGGGGACAAAATGGCAAATCATTATGAAGATCATGCACTGAATCCGGATAATCTATATCCACTTCCAAAATGTACCCATACTCTGCAGTATCTGAAATTTTTTTAACATCAAAATCAGTATCATATACCCACTCAAATTCACCGCAAGGAAGATATTCCGACATCGCCCAACCATACAAATTGTTAGCGTCTAAATATACAAGAAATTCTGATGGCTTTGATGGATCAAAATCTTCCAAATATTTGTTATTTGCTTTGGAATATCTTTGCGAGCATTGAACTAGTCCACCTCTAATTCCGTTTTGCATAAACATATACATTTCGGAATCAGTGAACTGTTCCAGTGAAACTTCTGTGGTTTTCAACATTGCATCCCAGGATAAGCCTGGTGCTGTATAATAGTGGCAGGGGTCCAAATCGTATATATCTCTACAAATTTTCCTAAAATTTTCAAACACATCGGCTAGAAGTAGAACATCTGTCTTTAAGTAGAGCTCAGTATAGTCAAGGAGGGTTTTACAGTTAAACACCCTCCATATTTTTTGAGCATGTTCATACTCGAATACATCACATTCTTCATTCGTTAGAATATTGAAGAACTCGTCTCTACTAGGGAGCTTAGTTTCCTTAAACTTAGTCATGGAATCCATGTAAGAGTACGGAAATACACCCTTTCTTCTAATCAGGTTGAAATGATCTTCATCAACGAAACATGATCGAATAGTATTGAAATCATTGCTATCAAGATTTTTCGCTAACGTATCTAAGCTCGAAGCCATAAATCTAAACGAGTCTATAAATCTTATTTCGAATCCATATTTTTCATCTAATCTGATGAAAATTGAAAGAGAAATATAACGCTCTGTGTTCTGGGGAATCACTTTTATTGTGGAGTATTTTATAGCAGAAAGTTCTTTGAAAAATAGGTGTATATCATATGCAGAAAGATTATGCAGGACAACCGGTATAAACTGAGGTGTTTTATAATTCAAATTACATTCGCTATGAGCTGCCCCACGATAATTGCCCGTAAGATGACAATGATCTCTAACTTTATCGTTATTTAATATTTTCTTACATATATAACAATTTTTTGCATTATTATATTGAGCTATTTCAATTGGGGTTATGAACATTTTCTTAACTTTAATTAAATAATTTAGATAAATATCGGTACAATCTTCAACTATTTTTTTAATAAATACATTTGCCGAATCTTCACCAAAATAATTCCTATATAAATTATTTTCTCTCTTAAAACTACAATTAATAAAATACCCGAATGCACACGCATGGTGTTTCTGTACATTTGTAGTGCTTTTACTTACAGGATCATTGACTTTTTCTAAAATGGACTCAAAGTCTGCGTATATTACAAATGGTACATTTAACTGTTTGTAGTGCTTCGTAAACTTGATAATAGATCCATCTTCTGGCATTCTGATGACTTTTTTGCCGCAAACGTTTTTGTGATGATTATACACATAATCATCATGTGTATAATATAGGCAGGTGTTGCATATCAGAATCTTACTTCTGTGTGACGTCATGTTGGAACGAAGAAGTCTGAAGAAAATATAGAAAATAAAATAGTATGTAAATTAACATAATAATAATAAGTAACTGTTTAAATAGATATGAAAACATATTTCGCTTAAATGCACAAATGAAACTTACTTTGATATATCATTGATGAGTACATAGTGGAAGTTTTCATTGGACTGGAGCAATAAGAGATTAATATGAACATGTTTTTCTCCTTTTGTTATGTAGTATGGTCCTATAAGCGATGTTCCATTGTGACCAAATACATTGATGCTCACATAATTTTGACTTTCAAATTTTTGTATCTGCTTCAATGGGAGTGGAAACTCTAGGTCTTTGAAATTTAATACAACTTCCCCTATATTAATATTCTCATCAGAAATGTTTGCAATATTGAAATTTCTACAGTTTTTCCGTTGTCTTCGATCTAAAGTACTATTTGTGTACAAAGCCGCAATGAGACACCATTTAAAGCAATAAATATCATTGTTGTCGACATTTATGCATGCACATTTCACTGCAATATTTTTCGGGAGAGGGATAAAGCTTGATCCTCTTATTATGGACGCCTTGTTTATATTAACTTCAAGGGAATTTATTGAAATCAAGGTCCATCCGCTATCCCTCTCTTGAAATTCTTCCATTTTGGTTCTTAGCTCCTCGGCTTGTTTCTTGTACATGTCCTCTATATCATCAGACAAAGTCACCAACATCATTTTCGAAATATGTACAAGTTGGGAAACATTCATCTCATCATTCACCATCTTCATATAATCACACGTGAGCTCCATATTAAATTTAAATGTAGTATGTATCTTACTACTTTCATTTAGTTGTTGTACTATGGAGCTCTTGGCAGATTTCAGAAACTCCTCCGGAAACAAGACACCCACATTTTTGTTGAGGAGGATGTATGTCTCGATCCTCCCATTGAAGTTGCTTGCTCTCTTAGTGAGAAAATCTCCAATCCGTTCTTGCTGACAACTGTTTTTGTGTTTTGTGGTTCTGACATGAGCCCTATAACCATTTGATGGGATCATCTCATCACAATCCTCACAATATTTGTTTTGAAGATTTAGCTTACTAGTTCCAAGCATAGCCTTCGATTGGCTAGCATAGGAGTGCGTTTCAATATGCTGGTTTAGATTTGTTTGAGTCATAAAGACTTTATTGCAGATAGTACAACTTGTAGTATTCATATTATTTAATTATTTATTTGTTTATTAATTAATTTAATTATTTTATTTATAAACAATTTATTTCAGTTATAAACAATTTATTTAATTATTTTTTATGCACTATTATCTTTTTTAAGAAAGAGTAATTAGTTCTAACACTTTTATAGTTTTTGGATTTCAAACACTTTAGAGATTTTGGATGGGAAAATAGGTTGTGACTTGTTGAGATATCTGAGCAGACTGATGACAATCTACATTATTTCTTCTACTTATATACTTTATATGAGAATCGCGTAGTAGTCATCAAGCCTAATTTATTACGACATATGATGAAATTCATACACACACACACACACACACACACACACACACACACACACACACACACACACATTTCCACAATTCTCTGTTGGTATTACGATATGTGATGAAATTCATATACACAGCAACACCCAGAACAAAATCGCTAGCATCAGTTTGCAATATAAAGGTACTAGAAAAATCGGGACACGTGAAAGTAGGTGCTTCTATAAGTTTTTGCTGTATTTCTCCAAAAGCTATTTCTTATAATTGTTACATTAAAGTAAAATATACCGAAATAAAGATATCACTACCCCTATTGAAAAGCTCTTTTTATCAACCTGATCGGATTCAAAACATTTAACATCTGAAATTCACTTGAACATATATGAAACCTATGCCGACACAATATTTTCTATCTCCATAAAGCAACGTCAATAGCCTTAAAAACATATATACATGCATTTGTAAATATGTATGAAAAAGTGTTGATGTAACTCACACAAACAATGACATTCTTCAAAGCAAAAATAGATAAGATCACACACATTAATCCAACAACATATACATACATTACCAAATACATTCCCTAACGACTTCCATTCGCAACAGGGTTGCCACTCTCTGCAGCTATTAGATTATTTCCCCCGCCAGAGATCACAAACATAAATGCATACATACAATAACCCTACATAAGCATACCAACTATAACTCAAAACAGCAACAGCAAACCATAAACTATCAAATAACAATCACACACACACGCACACACCCATACATACATACAAACACCCACATATACATGCACACACAACCAAAGAATTAGACTCACACACACACACATACACATCCCACACGTACATACATCCATGCACTGTAAGCACAACGTTTCTCTACAATAACAACAAAAGCTGTGCACACAAGTATACATACATACACATGGCCAAAGAATCAAACTCACACACACACACCATATCAGCATGAAAATCCCCAAAATCCCCCCATTTGTAACAGGGTTGCCATCGTTTTTGTTTTTTCCCGGTTTTGAATTCCCAAAACATGTCGTCCGTCCCCATTACTAATCTACTCCTAATCTTGTAAAACGCAACGCTTAGCGTTCAAAAATTTTATATGGAAAAATTGTAAATTACAAAAACAAAATACATATAAAATTTGGCATTAGGCCCTATATACTTTAGACGAAAATATGGATAAAACGTTAGAATACAAAACACTTTATGTTTCTATTTTAATAATTGAAGCAGCTGAATTGAATAAAATTTTGCTGAATTGATTGTAAGAAATATGATTCTTTACTTAATTGTTAAAGGGAAATATCACAGCAAATGCCAAAACTTTGGAAAAAACACCTAATCGAATATTTTTTGTTCTGAAAACTTTTAATTAAATTGATTGTATACTATTTCCAACATTTTATGAGCACTATGTGCAAACTTTAAATAATATTTTGCTTAGTATTAAAAATTTATTACTTTGCATAAATGTAAAAACAATTTTTATTATTTTTTACATGACACGCAAACAAATATTTTTTTTATAAAAAATTAATTTGTTCAACAGACCGCAAAATTAAATAAAATACTCACTTGCACATTAATAATCAAAGCAATAATAATTTTTTTGAATTTTACAGCCATTAGAACAAAGAAGATTTGTACTTGATATTTTTATTGTAACGACGACGAAGGGAAATAAATTGGAGAAAGGAAACAGAAAAGAAGGTGAAAGTGCAAGAAATTTTAGGCAACTTTTTCTTCTTACTATACTAAAGATTATAAGATTATATAAAGATTATAAGATTATAATTATTTGTTTGAAACATATTTTGTAATGACTGCAAGTATAATGCACTAATTGAAAACCACTCAACAGCGAAAATATCAGCTTTAGGTGGAATTAATAAGAAAAAATAGTAAGAACTGTAGGATAGCCAGTTCCTCCAATGAAATGAGTGAAAAAAAATGGAGCAGCCCCTTTTAGAAAGTGTGTAAACAAACCATCAACAGAACTAGACTTGGGTCTAGACTTGGGTCGAACTCGTTCACTAGTTCATTTTTGCCACAAACCAATGATCAAACCCATTTAAATTACATGGGTTTGATCATTGGTTTGTGGCAAAAATGAACTAGTGAACGAGTTCGACCCAAGTCTAAACAGAACGTTTGTATTATTATTATCGCCAAATATTGTTATCAATTTTATTGTACCAACAATGATTTTTGCTTCAAACCAGGTACGGCAACCAGCAAAATTACAAATTATTGAGCTCACAAAAATAGATTGAAAGGGAAAATATTTAGAAAGAAATTTTTAATAAAATAATTGAAATTTATTTGCTGCTGGTTACGCATTGTCTATATGCATTTCATTGGCGTTTTGCCAAATCATCAGTAGACTTCATTGGCAAAGCACCATTAAAATTCATATACAGAATGCTTAACCATCAGCAAATAAATTTCAATTAAAGTAAACTTATGACAATAGTTAATATGTCGAATAATAAATTTCATGAATATTTCATAAAATAAATATATAAATAGTCGCAAAGAATGACATATTAATAATACATGAGTTTTAAATAAAATATTAATAAAATCACTATTTTTTAGTTCCCCAACGACTGTTTTTTTTTTAATTTAGAATTTTTTTTCAACGGCGGGTTTATTTGAAAATAAACATGTACACAGTGAATGAAAATATGTATGCAATTTTATTCCGATACAAACATAAATTTACATACGTACGCATGTATGTATGTACGCAAAGAAAAAAGGAAGAAACACATATGTACATACTAGATCCCTGCACAAGGCCACTTACAAGAACTTTGATCACATGAGGGATTTTTCAAATGCTTTACTACAGTGAAATCTTATAATTTTCTAATCTTCATACGCATGGGTGCGTATACAAACATCATGCATGGACATTAGACTTGGGTCGAACTCATTCACTAGTTCATTTTTGCCACAAACCAACGATCAAACCTATGTAATTTAAATGATTTTGAACATTGGTTTGTGGCAAAAATGAACTAGTGAACGAGTTCGACCCAAGTCTAATGGACATACGCATACACCTTGTGTGTATGCCATACACTCTATGATCTTTTATTTTTCTACGCACATACAAACACACATATGCATTAACATCAGTTGTACGCGGTTAATCACATAATATCCCTGCAGTCAGACTGGGGCCAAGTGTCTCTATGTCAACACTAAAATTCTGGTAGTAGTTACATTGTCTACAATTTCTCTTCTATTCGTCAGTATAAAAGAAATAGAGAAAACAGATGTGGTGTATTTCTGGTGGATTTTGCAACAACTTGTCAATATGCATAAATTTGTATGTACGTAAGGTATAGAAATGTACCAGTAAATGTCTGGTTGGTATGTCTCCATGTTCCCATAAGAACTATGAATTCACTACCTAGTTAATTGTTTTAGTGTTACTAGTAGATTTTCAATGACAAGCACATGCATTGTATGGGGAATAATTGTAGAGTAGTACTGGTGACAAAGTCAAAAGCGACTCAGTACATTTTCACTATTCGCACTTTCTGCAGGGATCTTACCATCTACATCTTACACACACACTGAAACGTACGATATACAAAATAATGAGCATACATGCATCAACACTACTTCTTTTGATTGCTTGTTACGAACAAGAAGTCTTCGCGACATCGCTTGTAAACACTCATATACACGTACATCATTACATCCATCGTGATTTGCGACATCATTTATTATTGGTTTATTATAATACTCGGACATGCTACGACAATACATTAAAAAAACAAGACGTATTTACATTTCAAAACTGTTTACACAGGACTCTAATACATACAAAGTAATGCCAAAACCAACAACGGCAACAATTGCTACAATAAGCATTGCAAAAGTCAAACGGAGCATGTATCCGTGAATGAAATCTTGTGTATGTGAGTGTGTGTATTCACTCGCATTAATTGCTCGCTTGTCACAGTAAATTAGAAAATTTGTTTCAAGATGCTCGCTATTTATGATTCCATAGTGATTACATGGTGTCGTTGCAGTTTAAATGTCTACGCAAGTTTTTTTTAAAGAAATTTTCAAACGAATAAAACTTAATTAATAATAAAACATAGTTTTTATTTTCGTACTCGTATCTAACTCCTTAGCAAGTTGATGTTGTTATTTTAATTCACTTACAATGTTATTTACAAACCAAGAAAGATTTTCCTTCTACAGAAAAAGTCTGCATCAAATGAATATTAAAAAACAAAGAATTTTAAAATGAATGAATAAACTTTAATAAATGAACATAACAACAGGATTTTAACCGCAATTTCAAACACGTTCTCGTAGAACAAAAGAAATGAAAAGAAATTAACGGCCAGGCCCAAGATGTCGAAAAGAAACTTTCTATCGCTTACTTATATTGAAAACAAAAAAAAAATATGAAAATTTGTTTGTGTTTTTTATATAAGTAAGCGATAGAAAGTTTCTTGTCGACATCGTGGGCCAGGCTGTAAATTACTGTTGAAACTTAATAGCAAAAATTTTATAAAAATCGTTTGCAGTCAAAAGTGGAAATTAAGCTAAAAAATTTTCAAATCAAACCAGCAGCACTCCCAAATTACTACTTCAGCAAGTTCTTACTTAAGATTTTGTTAGAAATAAAACCAACGTAATTTTTAGAGAAACCACATACGAAAACGCAATAAAAATATAAAATAAAACTGTTGTATTACTTTGCATGGGATCAAGGGACCTTATTGAACTTAAATTATTTTAAAATCAATTCAATTCAAGTGAATTGGAAATGAGTTACAATTCACGTTGACAAATTCATTTGAATTAGAAACGAATTGCAATTCACTTTTACCAAATTCATTTGAATTGACTAAAATTTCATTCAATTCTGTTTTTTTGTGTGAAAAGAATTAATTCAAAATCTGCTAATTCAGTGCATGAATGATTCAAGAATTAATTAAAAATTTAATGATTCATTTACAGCTCTGATACATATTAACAATAACGAAATTAATCTGGGGTCAAATGAGACCCCATACGAATAGTTATGTGATATTCTTAGTGCGAGTTATTAAGGGTTAAGTCGACATCCTTTGTCCCTAGTGCTTTATAATTAAAGATTTATTATAATTTTCATTGTAATAATATCTAAGTTAAATAAGGCTAAATATTACGAAAGTTTATCAAACTTTAAGGATTATTAAATTAAATTAATCAAATTTTAAAAACTCTCGCAAAAGAAGATTGAAACCAAATCTTTTGATTAATGATGATATTACGAAAAATTTTAATTTTAGTGAAATAATTTTGAAGCATTTTCTTGAATTTTCTTTTAATAAAATATTTATGTAAACAAAATTATAAATCCATACTTGTAAAGCAAAATTTATCAATGTTATAATGCAAAGAAAATTCAACTTGGCTTCAGTCAACTTTGCTTAAGATTCTCTAGGATAATCGTTATCTTTTTAGCCAATTAAGTATTCAATTTAAAAGAAAACAAAAACAAATACGAATCCATACAACCACCCACCCCACCCACAAATAATACAGAAGAAACCCAAAATTAAAATGTCTATCATATAATCTAGGATCTGGTTGTTTATTTGCCAGGGATTTCGTTCAGTTCTCTAACCCTTGCAATTTGAATAAAAAATTAAAGTTTTTTTATGCCTCTTAAAAGCAACTAAAATATTGTTAACAACAGCAACAACAAGCAAATTTAATCCAATTTCCCCAACCATAAATAAAACGTCTTGGGCTATTTCTTGTTTATTCTTAAAGCCATTTTTTATATAAACACACATCAACACAAACATTTTCTTTTTTTATATCTCGATGATGTGTATGCAAATGTTGTATTTTAATGTATTGTAGAAAATATTCCACAAAAAAATGTTTCCGAGTAAAAAAAAAACAAAAAATTAATCCTGTGGCTCAACAATGTAACTAATTGGAAAATGATTGATTTGGAAGTTTACTTAAAAATCAAGAGAAACTTTTCATATACGAAAAAAAAATATAATAATGCTTATACAAGCAACAGATCAAAGAACTTTCTGAGAAAATATTAATAATGCTGGCTTTCTTAAACAAACATTTTTCTCGGTCTTAAAAATAACAAAATTTGTAGTCTTAAAATTTTGTATACAGGCACCTCTACCGATGTTTAGATCCACTAAGAAAGAATTTAAAAAAAAATCGACGATATTGCAAAAATAGGTAAAATCAATATATTTACATCTCTAGAACTTAAAAATCCTATTTAATGTAAATTTATGTAAAAAAAAAATTTATGCTTTTTGATTTTTGTGCTTTCAAGTAGAAACTCAAGTTTGAATATTTTTTTTTATTATACATCACACATTTGGGTGCCACTTGTCCTGTGGCTGAATAGTAGACCCAGAGAAAATATATGGTTGTAGAATGGTTGAGAAAACAATATTATGTTCTCTGAAGCAAATGTGTGGTCGTCGAAATCTAGTTATTGTTATTTTAAACAGTTATTTCGTTGCGATAAACAGAGTAATGTTTGAATTTAATAATTACATTATCACATCCATAAAAAAGTGTGATATGGTTAGAGCTTAACAATATAGTTTTGTTAAAAACTTATGACTACAACATAATTTGTATTATTATTTAAAAATAATATGATGTAAATAAAAATGTAATGTTATCCAAAACCATACTATATTAAGTTTTTAAAAAAATCTTTTTCAGAAACATCTGTCAGTTCAGTATTCCGTTTGTAAGCTATCGGTAGTGCACAGATGGTGTTAAATAAATGAATAAATAAATAAAGTATAAATAAAAGGGTAGACCAATAAAAATATATAAAAATTTTTGTATCTCTTACGTCTGTATGTCGTGTAAGTATACATTTCTATATATACATTTTATTTCCACAATATTAAATTATTTTTATTTCGAATTTAACGCACAGCTGATTCTACAATAAATATATGATTAAAATACAAAATAGTATTATTATATTAGATAATACTGTGGTCGTATTTAACAATATTAATATAATATTAGAACATGGTATGGTGAGTCTCAATTATATTTTAGTCACATCTAACAATAGTGTTGTCATATTTACAATACTAAGATTAGATGTAACAAAGTTCATTATTTTTGTAGATAATATTATTATTAACTCAGATAATAATATTATTAAAGTTTGCTTTTCTATTAACAATAATATGATTTGACTGCAACCATATAATTCAATCATAGTATGTTGCTGTTTGATTATGGTTACCTCAACCATATTTTTCTTTGCGTGTAGTGATGCTATCATTTTAGTCCAGAAGTCGTGGATTCGATTCCCGCATCAGAAAATGGATTTTTTCTTCAGATGAGCTAATCACTTCAATTCCCCTTGCTTGTTTATAAAAAAAAAAGAAAAAATGAAATAATCCTATTCATCCTCGAAAGCAATAAGCAAAGAAATTAAATTTAAATACATTTTGGCACTTTGAAGTTTGAACGTACGAGGTCCCAAATGTATCCCTTTCTTGGTACATTTTTTACAAGTGTTTTTTTTTTTTGTATTTATTTTTATTTAACGTGCGTCAAAATTTAAAAATTAATACGAATTTAAAAAGTTAATAGAAAAATAAAATAGGTAACATATACTCCAATAATTATAATATTTATTTTTGCTTTTTTGAGGCTTTTTTTAATTTTATAGTATGACCCTTATTATGAGCAACTTTCGATCTTCGACTGTAGTCGAAAGTGCTGATAGAAAGAATTTATATGAATTAAACATAACAACTCATAAATAAATGAGAAGTTCAACGAATATCATAGTTGAAACAAGAACTCAATAATCAATTTTTTTTCTTACTTTATAATTACTTGTTATTTGTTGTTTTTTTTTTTAATTTCTTAGCCTAATGTAAATGTAGTTTTGTAATTCTCATTAATCTAATGAGAGTTTTTGTATATGCATAGAAGTTTTGTAAGCTTTTTTGAATTCTGTTTAAAGTCTACTGTTATGTTGCTCACGAATTGCATCTAGATGTGCTAAGCCCACAACAGATAAATGTTTCATTTGTATGGTACAAATTTTTATAATAATAATACTCCTCCATTAATAAAAAATTTATAAAGAAATATGTTTTTTTTTCAACCGAGAGGCGAAAAATTTACCAAAGCGGATAAATTTTGCATACTGCGGCACTTTTTGGAACATAATGCTTCCTGGACTTGTCGTTGTACTCGACAATATCCACCACAAAAATTATATATTTCTATTTTTCATACAGTGCATTATGGGTCCAAACCCCGAAATTGCGGCAAAAATTATTACCAAATGAGCACGAATTATAAAACTTTTTGTAGATAACCTTGTTGCTAAAATAAGTATTTTAAAAAAGTTGGCAATAACTAAAAACATGAACTAATAAAAACACAAAATTTGACACATAATGCAATTTTTTACCACTCAACAATTTGAAAGCTTAATTTCAAAAATATTTATATTTAAACTGAGTTACCAACTAGCTCAAGCATTTGGCACTTATGTCGCCAAAGTGTTAGGAATTGATTCATGACTTGTTTTAAGCGAAAGCTGGAATTTGGATTTTGCTGCTAAAATTTAAATTAGACACATAGTGCAGTGCTATGCTGAGTTCACACTTGGCATTTATTTTGTTCTAATCTTATAATGTCATTTTCCAAATGTGTGCAATATCATTCACATTATGTTTTTTTATTTGTAAGGCATTGCCACTAAATCACAAACATCGAAAAAGATAAACGTTGCCAATATGACACACTGTTGCGGTGTCACAAAATGCCATAACGTTTACTCAGCACTTTGTTATCAAACACATCTTGCTTTTTCCTAAAGAAAAATATTTTTTGTAGTTACAGGTAATATATTTTCTAAGTGTTAATATAATTTCAGTAAAGGGACAATAAATATAAAATTTCTTTTTTGTATTAAAATTTTTCACTAATAGTTTCATTGAACATATAAAAAAGGTCGAAAAATTAGATAAACATTTTTCACTAATTTGAACAAATTTTTATATATAATTCTTTCGTATATTCGAATAAAAATTTTAATTTATTTGCTAATTTGAACAATTATAACCTCAAATAGTTGGTCAAGAATTGTAATTATCAAAAGATCAACGATACCTCACATATGCTCGTATGAATGAGACTGTAAAAGAAACGTCTCCTGGAAATAATAAAGTTACTTAAGTGTTTATTTTGTAAAACACAACGGATAGACGTTAAGCAATTCTTATGTGTTTTGTTTCTTGTGAAAGTTAGTATTAATTTAATTCATATATAATTAGGTACTTATATATGCTATTACTTAAACTCAAACCATTTATTTTCTTATTTTTTTGAACAAGGTGGCATTCGCCATTTCTAGAAGTAGACTGATATATTTATATGGCTTGGCTGCTTCCAACACTCATGTTTACTACAACCTTAGTGATAAATTAACAACGGAACGAATGAATAATATATTAGATGAAAAAATTATAGTTTTATGTGTAAATAAAATTTGCCAGCAGCCATTAAAATATAATTAGAATAAATTACACACATCATTATCAACAGAAATAAAGTTCAGCATAATAATCTCTTAAATTTCACTTAAGAGCACACACATGCATGAAAGCATTAAAAATGTTTATGGTTGAGTTAAAATATACGAGGAAAATTTAGATCTTCTGCCAAGAGGCTGTTGCATTTAGAACACTTTTGTTGCTTATTGCTTATTTGCTGCCTGCGCAAACATGCATGTGGCAAATAGTCGTTCAACAAGCATTAAAATTAAGTTTAAGCTAAGTTTAATGATTGTCTGTTTGACCTTTCGAGGAAGAATATAATGAAAAAAAAATTAATGTTCGATATAAAAAAGAAAAGAAGTTGAAAAGCCCATATAAGAAAAAATAAATTAAGTTAACACAACAAGAATCATATGTAAACCAAGAACTAATTAAATTGACTAAAATGGAATGTTTTTGCTGCAAAATAATAAAAGGTGACCGTGCTACTCGCAATATACAAGGTGCCCAGAAGTATGTCATAATTTGAAGAGGCTGCCATTTTGTTAAAAAAAAATCCATAAAAATTTTATTTGAAAGTGTAAATTGACGACATCCCAGTAAAAAAAACATTTGCAAGACGCCATGGAAATTTAGAATATTCGATTCGTAAGTAGTGCAAAATTTGTACAATTTCTAATAATTTTTTCATAGGCTTGTCATTGCAAGAAATTCTTTTTTATAATTCCTACCATAACAGAATTAAAAGCGATATTAAGAAAAATTTCCTTCTTTTCATACTATAATGATATTTTACTTTGAAAAATGGGATAAAAATATGAATTTAAATGCAAGATATTAGGTCTGTTCAATTACTTTCCTAGAAGGAACTAGGAACGAGATAGTAAGTTCGTGAACTCTATTCGACATTGCACAGTGGGGCTTTAGGAATTTTTTCGCGGATTAATTCATATTTCCGCAACTACAATAGTGACAGCCACTAAATTTGATATGGGTTGATCTTATAACAAATTGCATGTTCTAACGAAATCTTAGGGGTGTAGGAGGGGTGAGACGGGTACAGCCCATACAAAGTAATTATTAATTAATCAACAAACATATTTCTTTGCACAAGAAATGGCGAAGCAGGAACAAAATTCATACAAACAGTGCTTAAGCAACAAGCAAAAATTTATGATTCATTTATTCACGCACGCTCTTGATGATTTGCCTTCCATTGAACGACTTTGGATACACTAAGGGAAAAGCGTGCTAAAATCAACACTTTGCGCTCGAAATCAAATCATTTCAATCTTAATAATCTCTTAAATGCAAAAATTGTTGATTCAAGAATAAAATCTTAAATTCACGTTTAAGATTGTAATCATGAATAAAAATCTCATTTTAAGATCGAATTCAAGATTTTGTTCTTCATAAAAATCTTAAATTAAGATATTAAAATTTTAAGAATTTAATCTTAAAATTAAGAATACGTTCTTGATTTTAAGAACTCCTTCTATTTATAAATTAAGAATTTAAGCTTAAATTTGAGAACGTCAATCTTACTGACCAAAACTTCTAGATTGAAATAGTTACTAAGATTTCTGCAATATAAATTCATACATCTTTCTAAAACAACGATCATCTGTCCAACTTTAAAAAAAATTAAAGTATATGCTTAATTAATTGATTAAGTGCGACTTATAACTTTATGTCCACTTAAACTGAGAAAATCCATTTTTATAAATAAACATTAAAAAAAACTTCCACAAATAATTTTGGTAACAAATGTAATCAAAATACTTGAAAAAAATACCTGAACTTAATGGTTTCATGGTTAGCTTTAATACATTTCAAAATTACATGAGGTAAATAGAATTTAATTACCCAAAATTTTCAAGATTTTTTTTTTTTTTTTTTTGCTTATTCTTCTAAGTTTTCTCTCACAATGTTCAATTTTGACGTTTCATTACAAAAGCACCTTTTCCTCTTTGACATTTATTTTTTGATAATGATGTAGAATTGTATGCACTGTATGCAAGTACTTACAGTTTTTATTATACTTGAACTTTTGATTTTGAATTAGTCCATGAAATGACGTCATTGGCAACAGCAGCGATGCTCCTGGTTGAACGAAATATACGAGGCTGGTCACTTCTTGCGACATTTATAGTTGACCCAGCTTGCACGAGTTGCTCACCCAAACGCCTAATTGTTCGAAGAGATGAAATACGATGAGGAGGAAAACGACCAAAGAATTCATGCTGTGTTAAAACAATAGACTGAAGGTGTGTTAAATAAACGATAGCAATAATTCCTTGCTCATTTTGCAACAACAACGACAAATAGTTCACTATCAGGTATGTGATAGAAATCGTTTCCGATTTAAAATCGACTGAAAAACGTTAAAAATTGTGATGCACACATTCATTTCGATTTCATTCTGGTTATGTTTTAAATCGAAATCGATTTCATTTCCCATCTTGTTCTATGAAAATATTAGTAAAAAAAAAGATGTGATGGAAAACGAAATTTGTGTTGTTTTTGCGTTATTAAATCGAGCAAGCATGAGTTGACGATTTAGAAATTATTTTATATCTAAACAAAATTTTCCTGCAATAAATTGTGTGAAAATGTAAGTAAAATGCTTTAAGATAATTAAAGGCAGATGATGTTAAAATAAAAGGAATTTTTTATTTAAATTTATTTTTGTTTGAAACAATTTAATTGTATGTATGTACATATGTTGAAGCCGATCAGCAAAAATCTGCCGCCGACATGTATTGAAAACACTTAGCCGCCGTCGATGTGGCCATTTTCTTCCAAGACTTTTCCATGGTTTTAAAATAAAAGTTTTTCATTATAAAACCCGGTGTTTGAAATGAAGAAAAAATATGCCATTCCTTACAACAATTGCTTCAGCAAATCACGCTCCAACGATTTTCGTTTCGCCGTCGCCGAAAATATCTTTGGCAACCTGCAGCCGGCTTCAGCTTTATTGGCTTCAATTTCAGTTAGCAGCAAAAAATATAAAGGAATAAATGGATTTTTTTTGTAACCAACTGAAAATGAAACAAAGTTGAAATATGAAATCGATGCGTTTTCTGTCACACCAAAAACAATTTTCTACGTTTTGAGCTTGCGATTTCATTTCAAATCGAAGCGATTTCCATCACATACCTGTATATGTGTATTCACATACATCATAAATAGGTGCGTTTGAGTACTTTTCCAATAAAATCCAGTAACTGAGTAAATACTGAGTAATTTAAAGAAATTACTCTCAATAAAAAAGTTTGCATCTAAAAGTACGCGAACGGAAAAATTGTAAAATCCAGTAAAATATATACAACAGCTGATTACCAATTTTAGCGCTAAAAAAATTATACATATGAAATACAAGATAGAATATTTTGTTTAATTACAAAAGTAATAGATATGGACATATGTTTTTATTTAAACTTATTTGGCCGGTCCATGATGTCGACAAGAAACTTTCTATAGCTTACTTACATATATTGAAAACAAAAATAAACTTAAATCTTATTTTGATTTTGTTTTATATATAAGTAAGCGATAGAAACTTTTTTGTCAACATCGCGGGTCAGGCCGTTAAAGTTTCTAAGCTTTTTACCCTGAACGTGAGAAGTTATTAGGATAATATATTCAAGACAACGAAAAACTGGGAAAGAATTTAAAACAAGTATGTACACAAAGTAAATTAAAATAAACCGTCGACCTGACGATATGCATAAACAAAAATTTCAATATAATAATCTACTAACTTTATTCACGTTTGAAAACAACCGGTTATGTTCTGAATTCCATGTGAAATTAAATCGTTCGGAAATGGAATAACATTGTTATTTAAATACATACATACATACATATGTGCATACATACATATTTCCAAACATTCTATGGAAATTCCGCACGTTTTAATTTCACGGGGAATACATAACATACCCGAATATTTTTCTAGCATCAAACTTAAATAAATATTATAATGCTTATAACTTAATACATTTGTTTTTTGTTATTTTAAAAATTTCATCAAAAACTAAACATTTTTGTTTCCCTTTGCTTTTGTTTATATTTATTTATATATATTTATATATTTATATATTTGTTTATATTTAAAAACATATGGTTTAGTTTTACTGGATTTTACTGGCAAAACTTTGTCCAGTAAAAACTTGCATTTACTCAGTAAATGAACTGTCATTTTTCTCTCTCAATTCGACCTCTCATTTACTGGATTTTGTGTACTCGAACGCAATCCAGTAAAAAATAGTACAAATTTGTAAAAATTTTTAAGTTCTCGAACGCACTTAATGTCAAAACGCAGTGAATTTTGGCGCCATCTGCAAACCTGAAGGCCAAAAGAGCCGAAACCTTTAAGCCAACTTGTGTTATTATCTTCGGTTGAAGATGATGCTCAAACGAGTTTTTAAGCTGCTTTAATTTATTTTACTAAAGCACTCTGTATCATAAAATATAAGTCTTATTAACAAACAGAAAAATCATTATAGCCCAACTCACAATCTTGTGCAAATGGTCTGGCATCGTTGCATGTGCAAAGTGGTATAGTATATTGATACTCACCACTAAAAATTGTTAAGTGGTGAATATGAATATGCTATACTAGTTTGCACATGCAACGATGCAAGACCATTTGCACAAGATTGTGAATTGGGCTTATATATTTATTTAAATATATATACATATGTATATCTTGACCTTTTGGTTATTTGTTTTTCGAACTTTACGTCATGCCACGTCATTATCCTTTTCTGCTTTTCCTGTCCCATTAAAGAATACCCCGATTAAATCTCTTACTAGGCACGTACTTTGTTTAACAACTACGAGTAACAAGAAGCTACTATTGGGTAACAACAATTACAACTCTTAAAAAGCTCCCTCAATCACTAGTTCCGATAAAATATACAAAATTCAAGGGTGGTCTTTGTGTCGTCAATAAAAATAGTCTCATGTACACACACAAACAAAATTTATTAAGCCATTTAAAAGAAACTGTTGAAACATGAAGATACAAATAAATTTATGTATTAAGTTATTTCTTCTTTTGCTTTTTGTTCTTTAATTTTCTCCAACTGTTCCCTTGGCCCTTAGCAGACACTTTTTATTTCCAAATACTTACACTGGAGAGTTAATGCACGTATGGTAATAGAAATTTTCTGAACCTTTTATTGTTATTTACTGACTTACTTATATTAACTATTTAAGATTAAATTACGACCAGCAATAAATGCCAAAAATTTTTAAGTTCAACAAAGAAAGCAAAATCGTCCTCATTTCAATTGCAAATGCAAAACTTTTAGAAAGTTTTTAATACTATTTATGTATACATATATAATATTTTAACGTATTTATGTACATACATAGTGACGGCTCCCTTCTAAAACATGCTCAGTAAGAAAAGCTAGTTTTGAGATAAACGCTTTCAAAGTTTATTGATGATATCTCGGGAATGTTATTAGATAGAAAATTGAGACTTTTTGTAATCATTAATAATTGCAATAGAATTTTTTTAGTTTATTTGAACTTTATTTAAAAATCAAATTTAAAATCATAAATCTATTACCTTGTCCTCTCACTTAGCATGCTTTATTTTGGAGAAAAATTTAAATTAATTTTTTTAATACTTAATTCCAAACTAAATTATGCTAAGTGTATTTAAAACATTTAAAACGGGAGGCTTTTGTAAACTTGACAAATTATGATAAGTACATTTTTGCTCTTAGCTTTTGTTAGAATATTCCGATTACTATCAAAATTTTGCAGAATCTAATTTAATAAACGATGAATTCAGAAATGCTATCCCCAGTATAACATGTTATATCGAATTAGTATGTTTTGGAATGGAACCCTCGATATTATCTATGCAATGTATGTTTGTATGCTTTATATATGTATGTATTTCGGCTTCTTAATCTGAGTAACACTGTCCGTAGTATAGTTGGAAATTAATCAATTGAATTTTAATTCGACTGACAGAAATAAAAAAACAAAACAAAAATTTTGTTCATTATTAAATATTAATTATGAAAATAATATACTAAAATAGCCCTTCAGTGTTGTCATTAAAATTTGTCTTTAAAATAAATTTAAATTAACATCATTTGCCCACTTACACACTAAATGTATCCCCGTCCAGACTTGCATTTTTTTGTTGCTGCAATTTTTAAAACTCTGCATTGAACTTGTCTTAAGGCTCCATTAGTCTTTACTTTCTGTTGCTGTTCTGTGCTGTACCGTTCTGCTTCTAAATTTGACTACTTACTTTTTCTGTAGTAACTTATCAGCTGTTTCAGGCCAGAAGGGTCGCAGTTTTTCACTAAAGCGATGAGTTTTGCATCGTCCATTGTTAAATTTCCATATAATTTTATGTTTTTCTTTTAAAAATAAATTTTTTAAATTCCAAAAGCACAATCAGAAATTATTTCAAAATATTTTTATTTAATTTATGCTGTCAGTTGCAATTACTTAACAATTTTTTGATTTTCACAGGTTGAACCGAAACAGAACAGAACTAAATAGAAAAACTAAGGACTTGTATTAGATTTCTATAAGCAAAAAAGAGTCAGCTGATTCGTAACAGAACAGAAAGTAAAAACTAATTCTGCCTTTAGTGTTCACATTATGAAATTCTACTTTATAAAGTTTTAAAAAATTTATTACAACAAAAATAACCCTAAATAAATTCAGTAAAGTGCGACTCTGACTCGCGCACGAAGGGTTCCGTACAAACACTAGATATGTAATTTAATACAAACTTCATCCTATATAACATATAGTTTTGGCTTTTTTCGTTTTTGGGGTCTTTTCGGTTTTTGCGTTTTTTTTTTGCGGTTTTTGCGTTTTTTTCGGCTTTGGCGATTTTTTTAAGTTTTGGTTTTTTTTTAGTTTTGACACTTTATTTTCTTGTTTTGGCGATTTTTTCAGTTTTTGGCGTTTTTTCATTTTAGCGATTTTTTTTATATTTTTGGCGATTTTTTTAATTTTTGCGATTTTATTTTATATAAAAATTTTTTTAGTTTTGGCGACATTCTCGCTTTTTGGCGACTTTTTTCAATTTTTGGCATTTTTTTTTTCATTTTGGCGCTTTTTTCATTTTGGCGATTTATTTTAGTGTTAGAATTATTTTTTTTAATTTTGGCGATTTTTATCGTTTTGGCGACTTTTTTTTAATTTTTGGCGATTTTTTTTTGGTTTGGCGATTTTATAATTTTTGGTTTTTTTAGTTTTACCGTTTTTGAAAATTTCAAAATTTCAATTGTCAAAATTACATAGTCAAAATTGCATTAACTGATGGACCACCCTTTAATTTAAATTTTTTTTAAATTTTGGTGTTAATTGTTGTAGTCTGTATAAAAATACACTAATTTTACAAATTCAAGTTTCAATATACATATGTTCATACAATTGTATGTATATTACATGGGATTTTAACATTTTTCGTTGCTCGTTTTGGAACACCCTTTAATTTTTAATTCTCATGTATTTGCTGTTGTAGCGGCCAAGGTTCTACATACTCTGTCCAAATTTCAGATCCGTAGCTCTTACGGTTCCTGAGAAAATACCGTGTGACGGACAGACGGACAGCGTAGCGAAAACAATAGGGTTCCTTTTCACCTTTGGTGTACGGAACCCTAATAAGGGTGAATTATATATACTTTTTGTTACATATTGTTTTTTTTTCATACAACTCAAGAAATTAAATAAAATTAAATTTCAAATACACGCACCAACTTCAAATTAACAAGTGCAAAACATAAGAGAACAACAGTAAACTCAAGAATTGCTGGATCAAAAATTTGCAAGTCTGTACGTGTAATCAGAAACTTGTATTATAATATAATAATAATAGACTGATAGAAATCAAAAATAAACAAAATGTTTGTTCATTATAACATTAGAATCAATAAAATAATACATTAAAATTCCATTTCGGTGCCCATCATTGGCGCAGCTAAAAAAGAATTGCTTATACGGGATTTACACTATGACTTTCCACCGTGACTTTTTTAGAGTTTATTGAATAATAATAGACTGATAAAAATCAAAAATAAAACAAAATGTTTGTTCATTATAAAATTAGAATCAATAAAATAATACATTAAAATTCCATTTCGGTGCCCATCATTGGCGCAGCTAAAAAAGAATTGCTTATACGGGATTTACACTATGACTTTCCACCGTGACTTTTTTAGAGTTTATTGAAAAAAGAGGTACAAAGGTGATCAAAGGGGTAGCAACATAAAAGAGAATTCAAGAAAAACGCAGGGGAAAAAGTCATCGTGTAAATCCCGTATTAGGGCGGAGGAGCATAACGACTGGTGATTTTCATGAGTAATATTAAAGTAGGTAATTATAGGAATTTTTTTAATGATTCTACCCAGCAAAAAGTTATAGCCACTTAGAAGCACTAAAAGCTGTTAGAAGCATTACGTTGCATCTCTAGAAGCACTAACGTAAGCGAGACCATTAAAATATGCTGTACGATTAGAGATGTTCACGTGAGTGTTTTCTGACTCACGACACGCACGCTCACGCAGAAAAATATTTTACTCACGCACTTTCACGAACGAATGATATTGAAAATTTTCACGATCACGCACGCTCACGAATAAAATATTTTTAATCACGCACGAGTGGTTTACAACTTATCACGATCACGCACGCTCACGAAGAAGTATATGTATTATATAATTTTCATGTTTTTTGGGTTCAAAAATAGGTTCTTACATATATATATATACATATCTATGTAAATATATATGTATGCTCGTGTTTTTGTAAAATTTACAATGTAAATTAAAATAAAGCAAAGTTAATTTAATATCTACATATTTGTGATTTGAACAGGCTAAAGTTCGCATCGCTTTTTAAGCCAAATTACATGTGATAATTATTAATTAACAAATAACACCAAAGTTAGTTGTAAATATTCTGCCAACACATAGTTGAACGGAACAGCTAGCCGTTTTCGAAGGCCACTAAACCTTCATCATCAGCGTTCTTCTGTTTATTTAAAAAAAATTTTCACAGACTTTTACTTATGTACTCAAAAATCAAAGTTTTAATGTATAAAAAAAATTGTTCAGAGAAACTACCGAAATGTCTTAACGAATACGGTACGACAAGTCTGACTTCAGAAAAAGTCGAAACATTTTGTTTGGGGGTATTCATTATTTTGATAAGCTCATACTACCATACATATTACTAATAGTAGTAATTTACTATACATATATATATATATATATATATATATATATATATATATATGTATAAAATAATAATAAATGCAGGAATGTTATCTCGTGAGAGCGTGAGAATTCGTGCCTGATTATTAAAACAAGCTCACGCACGAGTAAATTTTTTTCAATCACGCTCACGCACTCACGCGTGATTAGTTATAATATTTGATCACAAATCACGTGAATCAGGCGTGACACGATAAAATCACGACATTTGCACATCTCTATATACGATCGTACACGAACAGTACACAATTATATATGTATGTGTATAGAACAGGCATACGTTCGGTGGATGATTTATTGCTATTGCTTCTAAGTGGGTCATCACGAACAAAAATCATGCATTATAAAAGCGCAATTACAAGTGATTCCGTTTTATGGGCGGGGCAAAAGGCAAAATGTCTTTTCTACGCCTATGGCATTCATACAATATTTTTAAGGTTTATTTGAACTAACATCATGTGCGCATACATGCGAACAAATACAATTAAATACAATATACACATTTTGCTTCCACATCATTTAAATGTCAATGCAGTAAAATGCTTTTTTTAAAATGCAAACAAAGTAAGATAATTAAATATATATTGTTTACACAGACACCGAGAGAAAATAATTTTTTGCATTAAGCCAACAAATAAATTACATTCATATAATTCCCAAGCTGTAACAGCAGTTTAAACAAAAATAACATCAGTACACAAGAACAACACACAAAAATCCAAAATGAGGTCTAAAAGAAACAAGAAAAAGCAACACATAAGCATTCCCAGTGGGAAGAGGAAGAAGTAAGGATGCCTTCTAGAAGGCCATTACACTCCTTCTTTTGAATGTACAAGGACTGTTCGTTCCATTCCATACCCATACTTTTTTACATGCCTTGTCATTGCGGGGTAAGCCTTTCTCTCTCGCTTCTTTTGCCAGAGATCGTGAAAGGCCTTTTGATTTGTTAAAAAAAAAATTAAAAAAAATTTTGCTCCTTATATTTTCCCTTCTTCCAGAAGAGAGTGTGGAATCTGTATCTTATCTTTTATGCGAAGGAGTCTATGGCTTCTAAAAGGCATTCCTTAGCAGTTATATAAGAATAGTAATTGAATCAAAAAAATCCTTAGCAGACATTTAATAACGCTTAAAATGAGAAGGTCTTCTGAGCTTTTCCGTTCGTGTGTAACGCACTGTCTTGCAAATGCCACAAAATATTATAATTTGTACTTAGCATAATGTGACAAACGCACAATTTAACTTTACAATGTCTCTGAACTAGATCCGCATTTACATTATATCATCCCAAAACTCTCATATAACCCACAAGTGTCTTAGAAGAATGATGATAATCATTAACTCCCAAACGCTTGTCGCATATCACTACATGCTTGTGTGAAAATGATATGGTCCATTCTAGCATTCATTACACAGTAGCATGTTGCAATTACATACTTTTGCAGTTCATTTCAGCTACAATGGACGACCACTTGTTAAAATATTGCCTGCAGGGTATCAACTTGTTTATGTAATTAGCGAAAGGATAACAAAGTCAACCAATTATTTCTTTGCAAGAGGAAAAATATTTTATTTAGTCTCTTGTATCGACAACAATACGTAAGTGAAAACACAAAAACATTTAGATGCAAAAAAAGAAATCAAATAAAAACTAACAACCGGGTCGTTACTGCATTGCAGCATTAGAACTGTTGAGCGAGTAAAAACAAATATTGAGACAAAAAGCAAGAGAGAAAAAAACTTTTAAAGTTAAAATAGTGTAACATATGTACACCTTTTACTACACACTCGCGCACACACACATATGTAAGCCATCACAATGGTTCAAAGCCAGATGCAATTAAACTAACAAGTGGGCCAGTATAAATTTTAATGTCCTTTTCCTTTTGCTACAATTTCTTACTGTGCATAGTTTTTCCTGTTTACAGCGCTGGAGGTGCACAAAAAAATGTTAATAAAATTTTTATTCTAGCTGGTCAAAACAAGTTGGTAATCATCTAGGTATATTAGGCGCCGTTGATAGTGATGGCCTGGCCAACGTCGCACAATGGTTCCTAAGCCAAAAAAAAAACTGGTAGTAACTTAATACATATCTCCTCAACTAGTGGTTCAAATTAGTGATGGGCGCGTGTAGTGTTTTTTTTTTTTTTTTTTTTTTTGTAACAGAAAATCTGATTTTGAACGTGGCCGGGTTATGTTGTATTAACGAAAATTAACATGAAAGAACATCAAGCGATTTTATATGTAAAATATATATGCATGCATTTCTGTAAAAGAAAAAAATTTATATTTTATGATTTTCAATACGAATTGTACATGTAAATGCCACGACTAGTGGGATGGTATTCTCCACTTTTGGATTAATCTTAAGCAAACGCCGCACGAGATTATTGAGAGTTAAAAATAAGTTACTATTTTTAAACGAAAGTTTGTAAATAAAAATAATAAGAAAAATTAAAAATCCCCCCGAATATACTAGAGAATATGTGATATCTTCTAAACGGGTAGACCGATTTTTTTAAAATATAGCTGAGAACCATCTCGATCAAGTAACCTTTCAAACAGAAAATTTAAATCAAAATCGATCCAGCCATTTGGTCTATACGTGCAGACACACAGATACACAGACACACACTACAAACATATAACACCCCTTTTTTGGTCGGAGGTTAAAAATAGAACACAAAGCATACACACACACACACATACTTAAAGGGGCCCATATACTACAACAGCATGCATGCGCAATTAAATGTTTGTGCCAGCGGTTTGGTCGTGTATGGGCATTTTGTGCGATTGTACGGTTTGCTGTAGCGATGTCAAGTAGAGTTTGATATTTTGCTGATGGTACCAGCTCGCTGGTGTGGTATATGGTGAAAATAGCTCAGTTGAGCAAAGTTGTCATGGAGCAAACAAGCATTTAAGTAATATAATTTATTGTAACATAATTTGTTTCAATGGTAAACAGAATTTTAGAACTTTAGTTATACATAGCTGCTAATTTTAACAACATACCAATAATAATTGCTACAAAAACTGTGTCACTATACATAACCAGCTTTCCCGCAATTTTGTGTGAAATGAATATTGCACCAGCTTGCTGGTATGTTGTGTGGTCCGAGCATGAATGCTCAATCGCTTGATTGTGATGCTGTTGTAGTGTATGGGCCGCTTAAGTCTTGCATTCAACGTTCAAATCAAACATTGATTTTTTACTATTCAATTTTATTTCGTGTGTATTTTTTTCGTGTCGTGTTGAGAAAAATTTTCGCGTGCGACATTTCCTACGTGTTGGACATCTTTGTATTCGTGTTTGGGTCATGTCGTGTTGGAAAAATTCGACACGCACTCTTCTCTAATTAAAATACAAAATAATACATATAGACCAGTGTCCCGCAAAATAAAATATGTTTGTATTGGTGAGAAAAATGAGAGTAAAATTAACTTGCACTTGAAGAAAAGTTTTGTAATATAAAATACATGATGTGGTTATTAGTTGTTTGATTTTTTTTTTTGTAAATAAGCCATTTAACAAAAACTTAAGTAAAAACTAAAAATTTAATAACCATTCAACAATTTAGTGTATAAATTCAAAATTAAATTTATTCACAGATCTGTGGATACTATTAAAATGCCTTTTTAATCTATTTTCCCTATTATTTTTTAATGCTTCATAACATAAAATGCATTGCATATTGCTAAAAGCATTTTTAATCACGAAATATTTCCCAGCTTCCATAATTATATTATCAATTTTTTGTCTGTAGAAATTTATTAAATTTGAACTTTAATTTCGTTCCGTGTGCTCAAAAAAACTAAACAAAAAACCAGGAAAAAATGAATACATGCGTGCACAACTTAATTCGTCGCTTGCTCAGTGACGACTAAATGAAAGAGCATAAGCATGTATGTGATTTTCATCAGCACAATTGTGCTATGGCTTGCGGGTTACTGATATAGACCAAACAGATATATGTAAAAGGACTCTTTTGCATACGGGTACGTATGAGTAATAATGATAAATAATTATGTATTACTCATACGTAGTTGTAGTTAAAAGAGTAAATGGTGAAAAAAAATTCAATACGAATATATTTGAGGCTATTTTTCGAATTTCTTTTAATATGTGGACTAATATCTCGAATATGTTATTTAATTGCACAATTCGGTTGTTATTTTTAATAAAAGAATAAGTTTAAAATACGAGTATTCTTTCAAAAATTGTTACATATGGGTGATATATGTATGCAGTTATAATTATTTCCTTTTTACCCGACTTTGCGGCGCAAAGAAGGATATTATCTTTATCAGTCTTTGTGTGTGTGCATGCATGTATGTGTGTTCCTTTGCGGCACTATATACATCCACCAAAAATGCTTAATTCCATATCTGATTACTTTGTTTGAAATTTTTTTCTGGGAAAAACTGCTGCCCATTTCCTTAACTCTTTATTCAACTGAAGTAAAACCTTCGTGAGTTATTTCCTTGTCAATCCTACGATTGCTTATTCTTGTTTTTTTTAGGAAAGAAAAATTAAGCATGCAGAGTAAAAGCAATTTGTTTTAGAAACTAGTGTAATGGAATGCATATTTTTGTTAGCTACAAAGCAAAATTGTGATTCAAAATTAGAGTAAATAGTTCAAGATGAAAACGGTACTTAAATATATGATTGAAGCAATCAGTTCAAATTTGTAATTGTTCAAGATTACATAAGATTACGTTTCTTTAGGTTCTTAATTTTTTACAAAATAAAAGAAAAGTTTTAAATACAAACAGATTTTTATTAATTAATTAAAATGGTATTCTATAGCTTTCTCGCATTCTTTTTCTTTAAAAATCTTAAACGTGTCATTATTTCATTGCTGTCATATTATTAGTGTCACATAAACCAATACATGTTACGCCCAATAACTGCTGCAACAAAAAGAAGAGCAAACGACGAGAAACTGAAATTTTTAACAGTTTTGTTTAACATATTTCACTTTAAAATGTCTTAGGGGTGGAATAGCAGTAAACTTAAAAAAAATTGTAAACAAAAAACCCTGGGAAAAACAATAAAAGCAGCAGCATACGAAAAAAACCATTGCAAATGTCAATGCAAACAACATCAAAAGCAAACAACTTTGGCTAAAAGGAAAAAGCATACATAAATAAACAATAATACATGTGTAAATATATAAAGGGTGTTTTTTATTGAGGTATAGAACTTTAAGTTGGCATCACTTTTTTAACTGGCGGCCATTTTGTCAGCTGTTAAGTGATTAATATTTAGGTTGGTTTGCCATTTTATCATGAACAGGTTGACAAAAGAACAACGCTTGCAAATCGTGCAAATTTATTTCGAAAATAATGGTTCAGTTCGCGAAGTTTACCGCAAGCTCCGTCCATTTTATGGTCGACATAATCGTCCATCAGAGCAATTAATTCGGTTAACCATGGATCGTTTTCGCACTACGTTTACTCTATGTGATAATACGCATCCGCAGAGACGTCGAACAGTGCGCACCGAAGAAACAATTGCCACTGTAGAGCAAAGTGTTGAAGAGGACCCGAATGAATCGATTCGCCACCGTGCACAGCAATTGGAGCTTTGTCCATCAACTTTATGGAAGATTTTGCGCAAAGATCTTGGCTTGCGACCTTACAAGATCCAGCTTGTGCAAGAATTAAAGCCGCGAGACCATGCAATGCGTCGTGATTTTGGTGTATGGGCCGAAAATGAGATTGATCTCGATGCTGATTTTCATCGCAAAATTTTGTTCAGTGATGAGGCTCATTTTTGGTTGAATGGCTACGTCAACAAGCTAAATTGCCGCATTTGGAGTGAAGAGAATCCACATGAGACCCTTGAGACGCCATTACATCCACAAAAACTGACTGTTTGGTGTGCTCTATGGGCTGGTGGAGTCATTGGGCCATACTTCTTCCGAAATAATGCTGGAGAGTCAGTTACCGTTAATGGAGACCGGTATAGAGCCATGATAACCGACTATTTTGTTCCCGAATTGGATGGCATGAATGTGGATGAGTTGTGGTTCCAACAAGACGGCGCTACATGCCACACAGCGCACGTCACAATCGATTTATTGAAGGAAACATTCGATGAGCGCATAATTTCGCGGAATGGACCTGTCAATTGGCCACCAAGATCGTGTGATTTGACACCATTGGATTATTTTCTTTGGGGATATGTGAAGTCGCTCGTCTACGCCAACAAACCAGAAACGTTAGGGGACTTGGAAGCCAACATTCGTGGCGTTATTGCCAACATACGGCCCCATATGCTCGAAAAAGTGGTTGAAAATTGGACCTGTAGAATTGGCTTTATTCGAGCCAGCCGCGGCAGACACATGCCCGAAATCATATTTAAACAATAATGGCATAAAATTATCCTTTCAATAAAGCCAAATTGATGGACATTAAAACGATTTTCTTGTGTTTTATTTCATTTCGAAGTTCTATACCTCTAAAAAAACACCCTATACATGCATATAAATGTATATATATACATATGTATGTACGTACATATGTATGTACCCATGATTTTGAAACTGGTCTAAAGGTACGTTCAGACTTGGCAAACATTTGCTTAAAAAGGCGTAACTACTAAAAACTAATAAAAAAAACTGCTTGATTCAGACAAGTGTATTGATTGTTTGATTGATTAGAGATTCCACAGAAAAAATATTCCTACGAACGACATCAATTAAAAATGTATTTCAGTCAATTAATTTTAAACAAAAGTTTAATTGACTTAAATACATTTTTAAATGATTTTTGGTTTTATTTTCAATTAAAGTTGTTTATTACAGGAATATATTTTTCTATCACGCACGTGTTGTACTCCAAACGCGCAAGTTCAGTACAACGAGAGAAACTGCGTGTGATGGCGGCTCTTCCTTTAGAGTCGTCTACGATGTGTCCAAAAGAATCCCGAAATATCTTTCTCCTACTTCAAATGATTCTTGAAACAATCGTCTTAATAAGTCTTTAACAACTCCATAAAAATAATCGCGGAAGAGTACGAAATCAAAAGTGTTCATGCATGTACTGAATGATATTTGACTTGATTTTGCAAACATCTTATTCATTGCGCAGTCATTGAATTGTTCTTTTCGGTTCAATAAATTCTTTTTTTATACTTATATAAATTTCTTGCAAAAATTGTCATAAATATAATAATTTTCAACCTTATTTTAGTTTCATATTGAATTTAAAAATTTTCATTTCTTGATTTGTTGTTTCTCGTAGTTGTAAATTTATTTATGTTTGAAAACAAAGTAGTTATATATAAATTTTTTTAAAGCTATAGGTCTTTTTGTATATAAATTTAGAATTTTATTTAATTTATCCGATATTTCGCTTCAACTTTGTGTAGCTTCTTCAGGAAATGAAATTGTTCAATGGAACAATCAATCAATTGTAATCAATTGTTCAATTGAAGAAAGACCTATAGCTGTAATAAAATTTATATATAATTAACAAAAAAGGTCGAATAAACTATTATAATATTTAAAAACAAAGTAATTTTAATACAAAAACAGCGTTGTATATTGTAATTTCTTGTTAATTTCATTGAAATTAAGTTAAATAAATTAATTTGGATTATGTCAAAATATATGGGAAATTACTTAATTTCGACCGAAATCACGAAAGTACTTAATTTGGCGTCAGGCTGAATGGGCTATTAGGAGTAAAACATAAATAAATTATGCTTATTATTCCTGGTCACCTTCGTGAGTCAGTCAACATCGCGAAAAAATTTTTTTATCGGCGTTTCACTTTATTAAATGTTGTGAATATTTTAGTTAATTGTTGTTTTTATTTCTAAAATATTGTAAGTGAAACTATTTCTTAATTTGAAGCTCTTATTGCCAACATATTTGACATTCTTCACATTTCCCTCTGAACCCATTTTCGCCAAAAAAAAAAATAAAAATAAAAATAAATTTCAAAAAAATTCTAGAAGAAATTCGTCTACTTAAGTTTCGTCAAGTAAAAAAAACTTTTTCTTGTTAAACTATCGTGGACACATGTTACGCTTAAATTCGTCTAAATATTTCCATAATGCGTAAATGATGATTTTGATGTAACATTAAATAAACCGATATGATTCACCCATCCAACAATCGCCTTTAATGTTCTCGAAAGCATTTACAAGAGTAAAATAATAGTCTGGTGGAATTGCACAAAAAATACTCGTCCAACAATCATCAAAACTATGCGCAAAAATATCATTTGGAAGATTCAAATGATCTCACTGACTATTAACAATCTTCTAATGCTCGCCAAAATGCGTAACCGATTCACTTGTCCAACAATTAAGTCCAAAAGACTCGCAAAATAATCATTTGCAAGAACAAAATGTAATTTTACTTTAACAATCATATGGACGATTAGATCAAGTCACAAAATAATAGCGCTCATACTAGAAGACTGCGTAAACAGTCTTGAAATGTACATATGTAAGTCTTTTTTTTTTAAATAAATTGTAGTAGCATGTATTACACTGAACCAATAATAAATAATGTCGTTTAAAAAGCGAAACTCGATGGATGTATTTATGTACGAGTATATGAGTATTTTTAAGCGATGTCACGAAGACTTCTTGTTCGCAACAAACACTCAAAAGAAGTAGTGTTGATGCGTGTATGCTTGTTATTTTATATATTGTACTTTTGAATGTGTGTGTGTAAGATAAGTGGTGGTAAGCTCCCTCTAGTCAGCCTATAACCATATGTCTCTATGTCAATACTCTTTCTCCAGCGACAATTGCACTAGTTAAAATGTCGACAAATTTCCTTTTATGCGCGAATAGAGATACGTTAGAGAAAACAGTTCTAGTGTATTTCTGGTGATATTGTCAGTGAACGCGTCAATAGTTTGTTTTTTCTTTTTTTATTGTGCTATGCAATAATATTAAATAAATATATATGTAGACGAGGAGCACTTAAATCTACTAGTGAACCTTCGTTTCAAATATCTCCATATCGTCATAAAAGAACTTCTTTCTCAATAGTGCTAAAGTCTACTGGTAGATTTTCAATGACAACCCTATGTTATATGTCAATAGACGATTACATTGACTAGGGTGCACCTAATCAGTAGCACTTTTGACAATGTCACTACAAAATCACTATAATTTTACTATTGACAAAGACCGCGGAAATATCGATATTGTAGACTAGAGTCCCTAAAATTTACTAGTAAATCTTTGGTGTCAATGTCTCCATGTGGTCACAAAAGAACTACTCAGTCAGTAGTGATACAGTCTAGCGGTGGATTTTCAATGACAAGCTAATGTTAAATCTCAATAGATGATTACATTGGCTGGGATACACCTGGTCAGTAGTACTACTAAAAATGTCACTATTAAATCATTACAATTTCACTATTCGCACTTTCTGCCCTTATGTGTTAAAGGCTGGTTTTTTAAAGCAAGCGCACATAGCTAATGTCAATGCATGTGTGCGTTTGTATCCAAGCCCATGTAAGCATCACAAATTCTTCCGACACGAAATACTTTCTTCTTTACTCCTATACCTGCAATAGCTGCAACAAATTTCTTGTAAACAGTGTTGTTTAGCGTTTGTTTTAGAAGATTTCGCATGTCTTCAAAGTTATTTTAAGTGGTCTTGTGCAGGAGTCTAATATATACGTATTCATATACGTATTTAATATGCATGAAGAGAATAAAAACGAAAACAATTAATATGTATACCAGTGATGCCAGAATTCCTTCACCAAAAATAGCTAAATGTAGTCAAAAAATGGCTAAAAAATTGCTAAAAACCAGCTAAAAAATGGCTAAGTGAAAACGAATGCAAAAATCATGAATATTAGCAAAAACAAGAAGGTATTTCATATATTATTTTTTTTAAGCAAATAGGGAAATTTTTTAAGTAAATAAAAACAACAAATTAAAGTAATAAATAAAATGATTTCTTCAGGTAATTAAGAAACTATGCACAGTTTCTAAGTGCAAACTTGCAATACTTGCACTACGCCTTCTATTCATTTGTACATTCTGCTATTCACTCTTTAAATTTTTGGGTTACTCATCCATTTCTTGCGAAATTTTTGTTTAAACTTTTTATTCATTTTCTATTTTTTAAACTTTCATTTAAACTTTAATTTATTTTTTATTTTCACTCGTGTAAAAAAGTGACCCTTGTTTGATTGATATCATAAACTACCAATTAGACCCGACAACTATAACAACATTGCAACGATTATAAGAATGCAGTAGCAAATCTTATTGTTACCAATTGAGAGCCATTTCTTTCAATAAGCGCTTTTTAGACAATAACATATTACTCTGTTGTTTTTTTTTTTTTTTTTTTTTTTTTTTTTTTTGGTAGTTGCGAGTTTAAATTTTTTATGAAAAATCACAAACAAATTTGATGTTTGGAAATAGCTAAAAAAAATAGCTTAAAAAATAGCTAATAGCTAAACTCACTTTTTTCTGCTAAATGGGATGAAAAATGGCTAAATTTAGCCAGAAAATGGCATCACTGATGTATACTTAAGCGGGTGCTAGACACATCAATATTCAACTTCAATATGTGTGGTTGTGCTCGTTTTTTATAAAAAAATATTCACACCAATAGTATATGTGTGACTATTTTTGGTAAAAAAAACCCACACAATTACAAATATTGAAGCTGCATATTGATGTGTCTGGCACTCGCTTTAAACTTACGCCAAGAACAAAGCAACATTTCTTTAGTAACATCATTCGAATGAAAGTAAACAAAACTATTGTCCTGCATGTACCCATTTTCTAAAGGGTCTCCCAATCCCAATGTTAAGAATTTAATATTCAGCAAAAATTATTTTGCCGCATTTATACGAAGGAAGAAGAGAAAATACATTAAAGAACATGACAGAAATGTAAATATATTTCTGTTTAATGAACACTTTTGAATATGAAAAAAGGCAGCTAAAAAATTGAAATACATATTTATAGGGTTGCATTTGTATACTCGTTTGTGTAGCCAAAACAAATATACCATGGTATGTACCATATAATTGTAGTGTGAGCGACAGAACTAGTATAAGAGTTATTGTGTGTGAGTGCTTTTCCAAATTAAAATACAATTAAAACAAATAAAGGCCCAACTATAATATGAATAAGCTAGCTTAAGCAACTGTGCGGTTACATATAAAACGCATGTGGCAAACTATAATGTACTTAACAAAATTTTCGTCAAGTTTCGTCAAATGTCATTTGCTTAAGTAAAGTGCCAAACTGAACGCATATTCCGTAAGGAAACAACTGTTTGTGCATCTTTTAAACTCAAACAAGCAACTGCAGAAAATATTCATTGATTTTAAATATTTTTTTATTGTTTCTTATTTTAAACTCGGAAAATAAAGCAGAACTTTTATTTTCATTGTTTGTTTTACAATACACATATACACACATACACATGTATTTACTAATGTATATTCACTGTTGTACTTTTAAATATATATAATATATATATATAAATAAACAAATAAAACAAGTGATAAGGTGTTGGATATATTTATATATGAATTTCTAATAGATTAGGACATTCTTTCAAGTAAGTTTGATTGAATTGCATTCATTTAGGAGTTATGAGAAGAAACAAAATTACTACAAAATTATTGACGATACCTAGATGTGCAGCTGTGGCTAAAGAATACTTAAGTGCATGTACGTACATTATGGCCACCTAAAAGTCACATCTGAATTGTTTAAGCATTTGACAGACTTATCGTTCAGTTCTGACATTAGCTTAAGCCAGCTTATTCATATTATAGTTGGGCCTTAACAATTGCTTATTGTATTGCTGCTGAGTAACTGTTTGATCTGTTTTTGCTCAAAAAATACATATTGTAATATAAATATATGAAAAAACCACTATTGAAACAAATACATGATGTGCAGATGTATGTGCGGACGTTCGTTATGTTATTTTGTGTCGCAGTCAAAGTATAGAGAGAGAAAGAGACAATTTTGCTCTGAGAGTAATTACAAATGCATGTGTTTCATGTACATGTATCATTTACTTACATGTGTATGTGAAATTTTACTTTCATTCATTCATTCATCAACCATGGATTTTTTTTTTTCAACACACCATGTGGTACTTATGTTAAAACTAGTTTTATGTATCTTATTTGTTATAGAAAAACAAATGCATACAAACGTGTTTTTCTCATTTGGTCATTGCACAACCATACAATAACTGCTTTAAAAATCAACATTTACAACTAGTAAAAGAAACGCTAAATAACATATTTTTTCATACAAGAACAAAAAAACACGCAAAACTGGTGCAAACAGATGCATCTGTGCAATGCTATAATACATATATCCCAGCTTGTCTTTGAAATTATTTTCTCTTCTCCTTTCATTGCTCGTATTTAGATTTTAAGTTAAGTACACTGTAATGAATGCTTTTTTTTTTTTTTTTGACAAAACAAGAGCCAAGCCGAAATCATTTGCCAAATTTTGTTTGTATATTGACACCAGTGGAGAGCAATGGAGAATTATATTACTCGTACAAATGTAATTATTTATAAGCTGCTAAAAGCAATATATTCTAAAAGGTAAAAATTAAATTCATAAAACAAGAGTGTATAGTAAAGTAAGTTGTGTATGCCCACCGCTCATAAAAATGTACTGCAAATATTAAAAAGTATATATGTAAGTATGTATGTACATATTCGTGGAAAGGGAGAGTAGAGTGTTTAAGTACTTGTGCAGAGAGATATTTTTGTTTGTTTTGTTTGTTTTCTCATTGTTAAACATATTCTTGGAGTTCAGATTTATTAGCATAAAATTGTTAACGAATTTCTTTACAGTATTATATATTTTTTCTGAACTGAATTATTAATAACTTTTTCTGTTGTAGTGTGTGTTGTAAAATTTCCACCTTAAACCATTTTTAAGCATCTCTGAAGTTTGGTAGAACATTTTCGAAAAAAAAAATTTTGAACCAAACTGGAAGAAAACTCCTTCAAACAAAAAAAAATTAAAACTCTGTTAGTTAAGATCGCGAAATATAAAATTAAAATTTAATGGACGCACCTCCGCCCATTTTTTTAATATGTTTTTCAGAGTTCAAGGTGTGTGTTCAGCATTGTAGAACTCTGTAAAGTAGAACCACTTAAAATAAAATACTAAATTTTAATGGGCGTGACTCCGCCCATTTTTCAAATGTAAGATTGTGTATATTTTAGTGTTAAAAGTGTGGGTTAAGTTTCGTAAAAATTTGTTGATTAGAACCACAAATTTTAATGAGCGCAGCCACGCCCATTTCTTCAACTTTAAAATTGTGTTATCACAAGAACCAAAGGTATTTGATAGGTTTTGCAACAATCAAATATGTAGAATATCATAAAATCAATTAAAACAATTTGTGGGCGTATCTCCGCAAAATTTTGTTTTACAATATGAAGTTATGCACGCTCAGACAATAAAAGAATGTTTACGATCGGTCTAATGTGAACCGAGTTATGAATTAACAATGTAAAAAAAAATCAGACGAATTGGTAGCCTCCTCCTTTTCTTGAAGTCGATTAAAATGCTTTAATTTAGAATGAGTTAAGTATTTTCACTTATAACAAAATATTATTTCATTTTTTATCTACAACTTTAAGGCCCATTTGCTTACATTCAACAAGAAAACATGAGATTGACATTGTGAATGGTAAAGAATTAAATGTAGCAGTAGTACCAGAGTACCCCCAGTATGTACATATGTAAGCAGATACATACGAGTATCTACTTATCAATGTACATAAATGAAAATATAAAAAAATATAATATATGAAAGTGATATTTGCACTTTCGTATGTGCAGGCACAAGTAAAAATCAGAAGAGTATGTGTGTTGCATATAAGAGTCACCAGCACATCTGATGTTGGCTTTAAAGGGAAAGCTTTTTATTTTATAAAACAAAAAGTAAGCAAAATTTTAATATTTACCCACCCTGAGTACGAATTCCCATCCTTTTCAATAAGATTTGATTTTGTAAAACAATCCAACTACTCCAACACTCTCATGAACTCATGCATAAATAATTTTAAAGTAACACATGATGTTTTCCTAAAAAAAACAAAAACTAAAAGCATACGAAAATGATAATGAAGTTGTATCGCAATTTGAAATGTAAGAAATTCTCTTTTCAGTTTGTCATTCTGTTTGAAATGGTAACATTTGTTTTCAACTTAAAATATGTTAAACCAGATATTTTCCATTCATTTTAACCTATAAATACAGTTACCAATGGAAAATAGATAACTTTATATACAACAAAACTATTTCTCGTATTCCATTTCATTTAAAAACTCATCTTAAATAGCTGATGTTAGCAACAACTCTCTGCCCAGGGAGATGAAGTATATGGTGGCACAGAAAAATGCTGCATTTTCACCGTTTGCACTATGGGAAAAATTTCCTTTTTTGGTCCAAACTGAAAAACTTAAAATTGAAAATTTGCAGTTATTTTTACTTTACTAAATAATATCAAATTAAAATTCTCTGTTAACCTTTCTACGACATGCGATTTCCAAACGAGTTAACACAAATAGGAATTGTATGGAGTGAATACAGTGCAAATTTCAGAGCAAGGTTTCTGCAATAAGAGTTTATAAATTTTAAAAATTAAGAAATGGAAGATGTAGTCAAAAGCGTGTAGTTATTTTGTGTATAACAAAATTTTGGTAAATTTCTGTACTAAGATAATTTAATAGAATTATTAAGTATTTTTTTATTTGTACTTTTAAAAATTGATAACAGATGATAGCAACAATACCATCACAGTTCTCTAGGACAATCGTTTATCTTCCGAACTTAAAATATTTCACTTGTAATTATTTGCAATTTTCTAAAAAACTCTATTTTTCCAGGTAAACAGAATGAAATATTTGCTGTTCGGGGAAGAAATCGAAAATGATTTTTTTATTAGATTCAGTTTAAAAAGTTTTTTTTTAAACCAAACTAAAAGGTGTTTAAAAATTGTCACGCATAAGAATGCATGAGCGTGAGTCAAAAATGTATTGTAGGTGATTTGAAATAACGATTGTGTGTAGTAAACGTTTCCATAATAAAAAATTTTAGTTTTTGAAAGCTGAAAAATATTTAAAATAAATTCGAAAATGAAGTGTATAATTAATATTAATCAAAAGTAGTCACGAATTGGAGGACGTGAGCGTAAGTGATAAAAAAAAATTTTTGTGAGACTATTTATTACAAACTTTCAGGGCGTTAAGAGGGATGCTTCCGAAGTTGCAAAAAATCATTTCAAACTGTCCTACCGTTTGGCTGTTGTTAATTATGGCCACAAAATGCGTAAAATATCTTATAAAAAACTGATCAATTTTAACTTTTCTTGACTTCTTTAGTAAATCACATTAATTAATTAATAAATTTCGTTCTAACGGGCCTAAAAAATAAAAAAAATAAAAGAAACGTAAATATAAAAAGAATTGAATAAATACTAAGTTTGGACTGGTTAAGAAATTATTCCGTGACTAAAAATTACATTATTTCATTTCAAATATAATAATAAATATTTATGTATCATACAAGATATTTTTTAAATTATTGAAAACATTAAAGCTGCCATTTGCATCGGTTGCAAATTTTTTTCCTTTGCCTGGACGACTTTGGCAATCTAGAAACATTCTTTTGCATTTTAAATAACAAAGATATGCCCTTCAGTTATAATATGCATTTATAGAAGAGTACAAGTAACAGCTGCAAAAAAAAAACATAATAAATGTTGAAATATGTATTTTGTTTTAATATTTTTATGCACGCGTTTTGCTCATTTTGTATTTATGGTTTTTCTTCTTAGCGGGTTTTAGAAATGATGAGGAAAAATGCTAAATAAAATAAAAAAAACAAGTAAGAGTTCCCTAAAGCCTTTTTAACTAAAATATTTGAACATGCATTCGTCCATTTGACTACACACACACACATACAATCACAAGCTCCATAAACCATCCCTGCAGAAAGTGCGAATAATGAAATTGTGGTGATTTAGTAGTGACGTTGTCAGTAGTACTACTGACCATGTGTACCCCAGCCAATGGTATCATCTATTGACATATAACATTAGCTTGTCACTGAAAATCCTCCACTAGATTGCAGCACTACTGAATAAGTGGTTCTTTTGGGACCACATGGAGACATTGGCACCAAAGATTCACTAGTAAATTTTAGGGGCGCTAGTCTACAATATCGATATTTCCTCGCTCGTTGTCAATAGTAAAATTATATTGATTTTCTAGTGACATTGTCAATAGTGCTACTGACTAGGTGTACCACAGCCAATGTAATCGCCTATTGACATGTAACATAGGGTTGTCATTGAAAATCTACCAGTAGACCTTAGCACTATTGAGAAAGAAGTTCTTTTATGACGATATGGAGATATTTGAACCGAAGATTCACTAGTAGATTTTAGTGACCCTCGTCTACATATATATTTATTTAATATTATTGCATAGCATAATAAAAATAAGAAAAACCAAACTATTGAAGCGTTCACTGACAATATCACCAGAAATACACTAGAATTGTTTTCTCTAACGTATCTCTACTCGCGCATAAAAGGAAATTTGTCGACATTTTAACTAGTGCAATTGTCGCTGGAGAAAGAGTATTGGTTACAGGCTGACTAGAGGGATACTACAACAAGTAATTCTGAACACCATACTTATGACAGACTTATTTATCATTCGATGCAAGTGTCATTCTTATTTCTATTCCTTTTTGCACAGTAACATATCAATTAAAATTTACTTCTCAATAATTTAATGTGATCAAAAATTTATTCCCATGAAATTTTGTTTTTTCATTAAAAGCAACAAAGTTTTTTATTGCTAAGAAAACACTTTGAATAATTTCCATTTATATATATATATAACAGTTCTCGTTGAACCTTCATAGTGAAGAGACATTAAAGCGGATTTTTTTTTACATACATACATACGAAACAAATATAAAAAACAACAAAATCAAAAATCATACAAAAAATATTCGTAATACATATTCACCTTGATAAATAAGCTTATTGGCTTTACTAATATTTTTTACATAGCAAGAAATAGCAAAAACAAAAAAAACCGTAAACACAAACAAAGTTCCCTTGAGGAATAATACTCTGTATGAGTACCTCAAAGGAAAAAAAATTTGAAGTGAGTTCTAACGGCAGAAATGCTTATTTTACTGTGAGTTCTGAAACTCTTAATGAAAAAAATAAAAATAATAAATCTGATGAAAATCTTTTTTAACGTAAAAGCCAATTTTTCGTCAGCGATCAACTTCGCTTTGTCCAATGCCAACTAGTGAATCGTTAACATTACCATTGCCTAGTACTTCTTCATTTAAGTCTGCGATATCATCCGCATCGGGCTCGCCTTCATCACTAAACCAAGTTATCACTACAGATAACAGTAGCTCAAAACCCAAGGTACAAGTGGGAATGGACAGATATATAACAGTGGTAAAGCGTGGGCGAAGCCCAAATTCTTCAAAAATTTCATCTGCTCCAAAGATGTCTAGGGATAACAGCGCATCATCTACCAATCGTCAAAATCGTTTTTCATTATTGCAAGACACCGACGACAAGCCCTCTACATCATCGCAAAAGTCTTTTAAGCCACCACCTATTTATCTGAGAGAAAAAAATTCTAACGCACTTATAAAAAAACTACTGTCGACCATTGGTGAAAATACTTTTCGCATCATTCCAATTAAACGAGGTAATATTGATGAAACTAAAATCCAAATATATAATGAAAAAGATTTCCGAAAAATTGTTACTGAATTCGAAAAAAATAAAACAAATTTTTACACATACCAACTTAAGAGTGCTAAAGGCCTACAGATAGTATTAAAGGGCATAGATTCATATGTTGAACCCGAAGAAGTAAAATGTGCACTTGTCGACCAGGGATTCAAGGTAAAAAATGTTACCAACATATTTAATAGAGAAAAGGTCCCCCAACCCCTATTTCGGGTTGAACTGGAGCCGAACGACATACAATTGAAAAAAAATGAAGCCCATCCAGTTTATAACGTAAAGTATCTCTTACATCGAAAAATCACAGTTGAAGAGCCACGTAAGCGTTCAGGTCCCGTACAGTGCCATAATTGCCAAGAATATGGCCATACGAAAACTTACTGCAAGTTACCTGCAGTGTGTGTTATCTGCGGTGAATTGCATGGTACTGCTAGCTGCACTAAGCCAAAAGATCAAGCAGAAAAAAAATGTAGTGATTGTGGAGGTAATCACACAGCTAACTATAGAGGGTGCCCTGTATTTTCTTTCGTTAAACAGGCTATGGGTCAAAAACCCAAGTTAACTCCAGCTCTACAAGTAAACGCGAACTCCGACACTTTTGCTCAAATCAGCCAACCAGTTACTTCACGTGTATCGTATGCTGATGCTGCTAAGACTAGTTCAATTCCCACGCAAAATGTTCCACCGCCAAATAATTCAACGAATTCAAACTCAAGCTTTAATTTTAGTCGCCTTGAAGCTACTATTGAGAATCTGGTGCTAACTATAAACAACTTTACTACAAATATGACAAGCATGATGCAAGAAATGCTGCGAATGCAGAATACACTGCTTCAAGCATTAGTTAATAAACCATGAACACGTTAAAAATATGTTTCTGGAACGCAAACGGCATTCGCCAACATAAAAATGAATTTGAGCACTTCCTCATGGAAAAAAATATTGATATAATGTTGGTTTCTGAGACTCATTTGACCTCAAGAAGCTTATTTAAAATAAATGGTTACACTTTATATGATACAAAGGACCCGAGAGAGAGAGCATGTGGTGGATCAGCAATTCTGATTAAGTCAAGACTCAAGCACTATGTCCTTGACAACGTTAGTGAAGAATATTTGCAAGCAACGAATATTTTCGTAGAAAATTTTTGTGCGAATTTCGTGATATCATCAATTTACTCACCTCCCAGATTTTCAGTTACCGAAGATCAGTATGAGAAGTTCTACAAATCGCTTGGGTCTTGTTTCGTGGCAGCTGGTGACTACAATGCAAAACATACCTACTGGGGATCGTGTCTTGTTACACCTAGAGGTCGAGCCTTGTTCAATACAATTTCAAAAATGGGCTTAGATGTCATTTCGAGTGGGGAGCCTACTTACTGGCCTACTGACGTAAGAAAAATTCCAGATGTTATAGATTTTGCCGTCACTAAAAATATTCATAGGGACTTAATTCATGTAGAGGCCTCTCTAGATCTGTCCTCCGATCACTCTCCAACAATAGTTACAATTTTCAACCCACTAAGGAGTGATTTAACTAACTCATATGTGAAGATGATTAATGGAATCAACTGGCTGGCATTCAAAAAATATCTTAGTAGTCACTGCGTAGAAAACATTCAGCTTAGATCATGCGATGATATTGAATTTAACATTGCCAATCTTAACGAAAATATTAAACAGGCTGCTGAACACGCCACTACCTCCTATCCGCAGACCGGCTTTAACAGAATTTATTCTACGGAAATTGAACGTCTTGTATGTGAAAAAAGGAGAGCTAGAAGAGAATGGCAACAACACAGATCACCCCTAAATAAAATCAGACTTAAAGAATGTACTAAACGACTCAAAGAGCTGCTATCGTCGGAAAAAACTGCACTACTGGAAAAGTATTTAGAAGGTCTTGATGTAACGTCCGCATCTAATTACTCTTTATGGCGCGCTACTAGAAATCTTAAACGACCCGTTGATATTAAATCACCATTGCGTACTGCGACCGGAGGCTGGGCAAGAAGTGATAGTGAGAAAGGTAACTTATTTTCTGAGCATTTAAAATCTGTATTCACTCCCAATTCATGTACGGGTGCTGCTGATTTACCGTGTGTAGTTTCTCTACCCCCTCGTCCCTTAAGGTTTAAGATGCGTGAAGTACAAAAAGTAATTGCTGAACTCAACCCGAAGAAAGCTCCAGGTATTGATGGCATTAGTAACAAAATGCTCATGAACTTGCCTCATATTGTAATAAGAATCCTGCTATTTACTTTTAATGCTATTTTAAGAATGCAGTATTTTCCACATAACTGGAAACTGGCCAAGATCAAAATGATTCCAAAGGCGGGCAAAGATCTTACCAAGACTGAGTCATATAGGCCTATAAGCTTACTATCTACAATCTCAAAGCTTTTCGAAAAGCTGCTCATGACTAAATTGTCCAAAATTTTAACTGATAATGGGTGCATTCCAGACCATCAATTTGGCTTTAGAAGTCAGCACAGCACGATTGAACAAACGCATAGACTGGTCCAAGTTGTAAGAAGAACATTTGAAGAAAAGAAGTATTGTTCTGCTCTCTTTATTGATGTTTCTCAGGCGTTTGATAAAGTATGGCACGAAGGCCTAGTTTTAAAATTGAAGACATATCTGCCAATAAACATTCAAAAGCTTTTGGAAAGTTATATTATTGATAGGAAGTTCACTGTTGTGGAAGGAGAGTTCACGAGTGTGCCCGAAACTATATCTTCTGGTGTGCCCCAAGGTAGTATTCTGGGTCCTGTCTTGTATTTAATATATACTTGTGATATGCATGTGAGCAATAATATCCATATTTCTACTTTTGCCGATGATACAGCCTGTATGAGTGTGCACGAAAACCCTTATGAGGCATCCCGCAATCTCCAGGAACATATCACCCAGCTGGAAATATGGCTGAACTTATGGAGAATTAAAGTCAATGAACAAAAGTGTGTCCATATAACGTTCACCCTAAGAAGAGATACTTGCTCCCCCATTCGAATCAACAATCAAAATATTCCTCAACATTCCCAAGTGAAATACCTTGGTATACACCTTGATCGAAGACTTGCATGGAAACATCATATCGACTCTAAGTTAACTCAGATGAAACTTAAGTTAACTCAAATATATTGGTTGATTGGCAGAAACTCAACACTCAGCCTAGACTGCAAACTTTTATTATACAAGTCGCTTTTGAAGCCAATATGGCGCTACGGAATTCAGTTATGGGGCACTGCTTCAGCTTCCAATGTCGAGAGAATCCAACGAAGGCAAAACAAAATTTTACGGTTAATAACATCGGCTCCATGGTACATCCAAAATTCTATTATACATCGAGATTTAAATATGCCACTAGTGACTGAAGAAATTGAAATATACGCAGGCAAATATTTAACAAAACTCGAATCACATCCTAATCCGCTTGCTCGTAATATTTTGAACTTTACTGGACACGTCCGCTTAAAAAAGAGGGACACACGGGCTCTTATACCTAACACTCCAGATGGGACTACTTGAAAATACTTTCCCCCCCCCCTTTTTTTTTTTTGATTATCACTACTTATGTATTATTTATAACTATCACTAAGTTTATGTCCGACACTGGTCGGGCCTAATAATTTTTTTTTATAGATTTAAGATTTGAATACTTATTGTTAGTTCATATATGAAGATACAATAAATAAATACATGCATTAAAAAAAAAAAAATATATATATATATATATATATATATATACATATATATATATATATATATTAACATGCCTACTGTATAAAGTGATTTTCTAAAATGCAGAAAGCCATTTTTAAATTCATAATGTAATTTTTAATCTAGAGACTTTTATTAATATACATAAATAAATACATAAACATAAAACAAAATCTCTATCCATTTATGTTTGTAATTTGTTGCCTAAAATTTGCTTTTAAAATTAATCTAATATTTCTTTCGGTACCTTGTAAAGATTTTTTAAATCTTTTATGATGTCGAGATTCATAAAAACAGATTTTGTACAAATTGCTAAGGAGAAATTTTTCACGTTTTTTGTTGTTTATTTCTTTTAATTTCAAATTGAATTTCCTTTAACCATTAGCCAAGTTTACATTTCCAAATATTTTAGAGAGCTAAACATTGCAATACTAATTTAGATTGAAATTCCTTTCGATAAAAAGAAATATTGCAATAAAAAATTTAATTTTAATTTTAATTAGAGTTAATGCGGCGTTTTTAGAGAGAGGTAACACTCAGGCAATGAATGCCTAGTACCTTCTTTAGGAAAGAGATAGTGATAGAGAAGACAGGAGGTAAAGGAAGAGACAGAGAAAAGCTTCATTGTTTTACAACTCTCCTTTTTTGCACATTTCTAATAATGCAGTGTGGCAGCGCATATTTAATTTATTAAGGCTGTGTCTTCTTAGTAGCCATTTTATTGATTATTTTACTTTGCCGATGATTCTGTTTCAGGGCGCTCTGAAGTTACATTAGGATTAGTATCTGCTGAAGTCGATACAGTTAAGTGACAGTGACCAGACACTAATGCACATCAGAAAAATGCGTGGTGTTGTTATTTTAATGACTGTTGGACACAGGGATTGAACCCAGTGCCTTCGGTTTTGTAGACAACGTGCTAACTACTTCAGCCAACGCCGCCACCTCTTAGGGCGACTTTTTGAGTTCAAGATTAGAGATTAAATTAACCTTAATCTTCATTTGTGATTTTTGGGTAGTCGATTATATGGTTTACTTGCTAGTTTAAGCGGGCAATCGTGCTGGTTTAATCATCCATTAACATTGACAACATACACTTGTGAAACTTATAACTTTTTGTAAAAATTATATTATAAAATAATTTAAAAACACATAAATAAATATATATATTATATATTATTTATCTATTTCCTTTAACACGCACAATATTTTACTTGTAAATAATAAAACATGGCAGTTTCTTCTTCTTTCCACAAAAAATCAAAGTGTGTTGATAACATGTATGACTTTTACACAGAAAATGTTGCCACTATTTTGTTCCTCAGTATGGTAATACTACAAATAATAAGAAGTTTAAACTACCACTCAAAAATATCAAACTAATTAATTTGAGACTAAGTTAATTTTCGGATTAGCTAATTATAGAAATAAACTAATCTTAATCTCGTACCCAAAAAGTCGCCCTTAAAGTTTAATGTAAACTCAACCAAAGAAAATAAAACAAATTATTAAAAATACATGCTGTACATCTACACGGGCATATTTACTTTTATTGACTTTATCATTTAAATGCTAAATTGGTTTCTCTAAAGTCAAAATATCAATGTGATTGTATATTTATATATGTGTGTGTATGAATGTCAATGAATAATATATGATTTGGAATGATATTCTCCTGTTGCTTTTCAGCGTGACCAAATGGAAAATCAGATTCATTTTTCTTGTATTTATTACATTGTTTAGCCCATCTTTATATTTCTCCCCTACCAACCCACAATCGTATCATTGCCATGATGATGATCATCATCACCATTATCTTGATTGCTATGACAAGTCTCTGGTTTCATGTTACATACGATACATTATGCCAAAACTTCATCGTATTCTCATTATTTTTGTTTCAAGTATTTGTCATTTGTTTAATCATGTTCAAATAATTAAATGTCATTATGTCAGTCTAGTTAATGGACACGGGTAATGAATTGCTGCTGGCGGATTTTCAAATGAAATATTATCAGAACCCCAAATGTTTTTCTGATGTTAAATATTTTTGCTTGAACAAAACTTAATGAAAGTAATCAAAGTCATTAGAAAATGCTAAGAAATTATGTTGCGATAGATTAAATCCTACATACTATACCCCTGCAAAAGTCCACTTACAAGAACTTTTAAGACATGAGGAATTTTTCAAATGCTTTACTACAGCGAAATCTTCTAAAAAAAAACGCTAAACAAAACTGTTTGGATGAAATTTGTTGCAGTTATTTCAAGTATAGGAGTAAAGAAGAAAATACTTCGTGACGGAAGAATTTGTGATGCTTGCATCTTCATACGCATGGGCGCGTATACAAACGTCATGCATGTACATACGCACACATGTTGTGTGTACTATCTTTTATTTTTCTACGCACATACAAACGCACTCACATGCATTGACATTAGTTGTGTGCGCTTGCTTTAAAAAAACACCATTAAACAGATAATAGCTTACCATATACATGTTACACACAATCAAACGCACAATATGCAAAATAACAAGCATACACGCATCAGCACTATTTCTTTTGATTGCTTGTTACAAAACAAGACGTATTTACATTTCAAGACTGCTTACGCAAGCCACTGCTACATATATACATATCCGCAGAGCGGCGCTGAATGATGTAGTTATATGTATATCACTATGTATGATATTTTTGAATTTTCTCTTCTTTAGCTGAATAATTTTGATTTGCCATCTCTTACAAAAAAAAACTTTTATATAATTAAAAAAAAAAATAAATATTTAATTAACTTCCAGTAACAATTGAAAGGCTTTAACAAATTCTTTTTTTTTATATTCTTGCGAACAAAGCAATTCCTGAATATTCATATAAATTTTGTTATACATTTCTGTTGACTGAAAATTTAATGCCATTAAACTTTTTCGACGTTCACTAATACCTAGTGAAATGTAACTAAACATTTTATATTAAATTTGAATTTTAAATTATACAAGGTGGCGTAAAAGTAATCCTCTTATCAGAAAATGCTATAAATTTTGCGATTGGCGCCTAATGTCAGTTCTGTTTTGACATTTGTGTAGTAAACACATGCGAAATACACGTTAATAAACAATGTTACGCTACACTGCTCCAGAACGCGGAATATTGGTGACTATTTATTTGACCAATAATCGGTCGTGAATTTCGTCGCAGATTTCCTGGCCGTCCAACGCCTACTGGTGAAACACTGCGACGTTTAGCCGCTCGCCTCGAAGAGACTGGCACAACTAGACTTGGGTCGAACTCGTTCACTAGTTCATTTTTGCCACAAACCAATGATCAAACCCATTTAAATTACATGGGTTTGATCATTGGTTTGTGGCAAAAATGAACTAGTGAACGAGTTCGACCCAAGTCTAGGCACAACACGAGATGCTGCCAGGCGTGGCAGACCCCGGAGTAGCCGTTCTGCAGAAAATATTGCTGCTGTAGCCAGGGATGTCATGGAAGCTGGTCTTTACAGCGAATTTTGGTACAAGATTTGAAGATGTTTCCGTACAAAGTCCAGACGGTGCATCAGCTGTTAGCTGCTGACTGCCAATCGTGTCTAACATACGCTCAAGCCATCCTTGATCACCACCAAGAGGTTATTTTTGCGCCACCCTGTATATGCATATTATTATTCATTTCCATTTTTAACCTACCCGCAAAATATTTATGTTGTTTCTTTCATCTTAAATTAAGTAACTCCAAATGAATAATTTTTTGTTTCGTTTTATTAAGAAATAGAATTATAATTATTTAATTTAAAGTTGTTAAATTCTGAGAAAGAAATTTTCTTCCAAAACTTTAACAAAAATTAATTTCTTATATTCTTTGATAACATTGCATAACAAAAATGTTGTAGGAAATTAATTAAATCAAGAAATTAAATAAATTGAACACAATGTTCGACTAGTTAATGTTTCAGATAAAAATTGTTGATATTAAATTTGTATCGCTGCAAATGTATAAAAAAAATTTTAACGAAGTTGTTATAAATAATGGAAAGAAAATGATAAACAATTTACTGCACAATGGGAAAGAAATATTTTAAAAATATATATATACCTAATTTACATTAAGCATTTTTTTCATGAAATTAGTTGCATGAAAATTTTTTATTTGTCAATAGGAGGCCTGGAGGAGCAACTCATATCAAAAAAGTTGTCAAAAATGCATCAGAGATTCATTATACTCCCATTTTTATATAAAATTCTCTTTTATAGCGCTGCAATTAGAAAATAGAAAAAGTTGCGTGCGACAAAATTCATGAAATTTCATGAAAAAATGCTTAATGTAAATCAGGTAATAGTTGTAAATCATATTTCCAAGTACATTCATATTATATATATGTACATATTTTTCTAATCGTTCTAATTATATATAGAAAATTTGCAACAATTTAGATTTATATAAATTTGGAGAGAAAATAAATTATTCTATTTAAAACCTTTGAGGTTATCTGTGCACTTGCTGCGCCGATGGTAACGGCTGGTACACTTTATACGGGTTGTTCAAATGTAACTCAATAGCAATAACAACAAAAAAAGCTACAAAAACTATTTTTTTCAATTGTCATCGTTGATACCTTGGTATCCCTCACTCAACTGATTAGAAATATTTAAAAATTCTGAAGCTATTATATTTTACGAAGAACTCCGTTTCCATTACATTTATTTTTTTATTTTTAATAAATAATCCTCTTAGTATGTCTCCAGCTCAATGTTGCTGCACTTTAATATTATATTTTATACACATCTACGTAGGCATTATCACACTTGATTTAAAACGAAAATTCTTTTTCCATCAAAATCGTCTCTAGTCATAAAAATTATTGACTCATTTTATAAGTATATAAACAATGAGCTGTTTATTTCAAAATTATTTTCATTTAGATTGCAAATCATCTTTGACATGAACAACAACTCTAAAGAATTGCAAGCGAAATAATCAAAAATAATTTGGAAAGTACAAAAAATTTTGTTTTCTGAGCGAAGTCAACACACACACACACACACATATATATACATGCTCAAGCACAAACATGTCTACATGCAATTGCATACATTCGTAAACAATTAAGTTTGATATAAACAATAACACTAATGAAATCAAAAATAACAATTGAAATGAAAAATTCTATTTGGAATTGAAAGTAAACCGAAATTTTAATTTCGTTTTAAAAATTACAATATTGTGTTGATTTGTTTATTTAGCAAACACCCATCAAACACGTCTATTTGTTCCACTAGAAAGAACTCGACTCTACTCTACACTTCACTCCATTAATTTTAGTAAGTGTTATGTGTCAGCGCCATTATCTGTTAATTAAAACAAAAACTTTAATTTTGTTCACATACAGCAATTATTGTTGAGCAACTTTTGAGTTTATGGGCCAGAGAGGAAAATTTGATGGCAACCTTTTTTAGGGTTCCGCATTTCGCTACTATGTTTGCCACAGGCTGTTTCCTCAAGAATCGTAAAAGCTACGTACCAGAAATTTTCACAGAATATTTAAAACTATAACTGCTACAACAACATGTACATATATGATAGTTAAAAATTAAAGAGTATTCTAAAGCGAGCAACGAAAAATTGAAATCCTAATGTAATGAGGTCCTATGCTTCTTGAAGGAACAACATGTGTATCAGAGAAGCGCAAGGAGTGAAAAAGTAAGTAGAGTTGAATCATGATTTATAATTTCTTGTACTAATGTGCACTCATACTTATTGCAATGTTGTCTATGAATCATAGACTTGGGTCGAACTCGTTCACTAGTTCATTTTTGCCACAAACCAATGATCAAACCCATGTAATTTAAATGGGTTTGATCATTGGTTTGTGGCAAAAATTAACTAGTGAACGAGTTCGACCCAAGTCTACTAATGAATCATATTCACTCGAAAGTTGGAAATGCGCATCGAACTCATACTTAGCAAGATTTCTGATGTTGTTGATTTCGACTCTCCTGAACTCAATGTTTATAGACGATGCAAAATAAGTATTGTATGGCAAATCCAACTTCGTATACTAACATTAAAATACTCATTATGAGGTTATATGTTTGCTCATTATTACGTTACAAATGTGTTTTTTATACACTTTATACTGTTGTAGGTGTACTATATGGATGAGTTGAATGAGCTGAATCCATGTAAGTAGTATAATTATTTTTCTGAAATTATAAATCAAACTGAGGTGATTTATGAGTGTGAGTGTGATATGAGTATGATGTCGACGTCGCAATTCATATTTATTGCACCCTATACTTATAAATAAATCTTATAGAGAGTGTGCGTAAATCAGAGTAGTTTATTTTAAATGATGTTTACTCACTTATATTTAAAATTTTATGAGTCAGTATGAATAGCGAAAACATGATTCATTGCCAATCACTGATATGTATATACATATATAGTATAATATACAAACAATTATATGTACCCAGCAAAAAATTACACATTACCATTAGAACTACTTGCCATATAATGACTTACTTTTCTGATTGCCAATTTTCATTACTCGCTTACAAATCACATTACCTAAAATTTAAAAAAATGATGTGCAAGTTTCTAAATGAAGAGAATGATTTTTTTAGACGAAATAGATTACGTGAAATGTTGACAAATAAAAAAAATGTAAGTACTTCTCAAGAATCGATTAAAATCGTTAAAATCATTAAGTTGGTAATCCAGTAGGGAAGTGGTTCCATCAAAAATGCTTAATTCCAAATTCGATTACCTTTTTTGAAATTTTTTGCTGGGTATATAGACACTTGAAATTTTGAAGGTCGTTGTATTTTTATCAGACTTCACCAATTAACACCGAAATTAAAAAAAAATTAAAATGAAAGGGTATTCTATCAGTTAATGTAATTTTGTCAATTTGCTTTATCTTGGAAACCGTGAGAGGCAAACTCTTGAAACTAAACTAATAAGTCCCAAAATTAAAAAAATGCAGAAACGAAAAATCGCCCAAATGAAAAGGGTGCTTAAATGAAAAATATCATAAAAAAAAACGAAAAATATCACCAAATTGCCAAAAAAAAACCATAAAACTAAAAAAATAACGTCAATACTAAACAAATCACCAAAAACCGTAAAATACCGCCAAGAACCGAAAAGATCGCCAAAAAGAAACAAGCGCAGTACGGAACCCTTCGTGTGTGAGCCAAAGTCGTACTTTGCTTAATTTATTATAACCCTCACTTCACTTATCCATATGTACTTTAAGTAATCCCAGAGAAAATGTTGGCGTCAAAATGTTGCGGTATTATATTATATTATATTATATTATATTATATTATATTATATTTTATTATATTATATTATATTATATTATATTATATTATATTATATTATATTATATTATATTATATTATATTATATTATATTATATTATATTATATTATATTATATTATATTATATTATATTATATTATATTATATTATATTATATTATATTATATTATATTATATTATATTATATTATATTATATTATATTATATTATATTATATTATATTATATTATATTATATTATATTATATTATATTATATTATATTATATTATATTATATTATATTATATTATATTATATTATATTATATTATATTATATTATATTATATTATATTATATTATATTATATTATATTATATTATATTATATTATATTATATTATATTATATTATATTATATTATATTATATTATATTATATTATATTATATTATATTATATTATATTATATTATATTATATTATATTATATTATATTATATTATATTATATTATATTATATTATATTATATTATATTATATTATATTATATTATATTATATTATATTATATTATATTATATTATATTATATTATATTATATTATATTATATTATATTATATTATATTATATTATATTATATTATATTATATTATATTATATTATATTATATTATATTATATTATATTATATTATATTATATTATATTATATTATATTATATTATATTATATTATATTATATTATATTATATTATATTATATTATATTATATTATATTATATTATATTATATTATATTATATTATATTATATTATATTATATTATATTATATTATATTATATTATATTATATTATATTATATTATATTATATTATATTATATTATATTATATTATATTATATTATATTATATTATATTATATTATATTATATTATATTATATTATATTATATTATATTATATTATATTATATTATATTATATTATATTATATTATATTATATTATATTATATTATATTATATTATATTATATTATATTATATTATATTATATTATATTATATTATATTATATTATATTATATTATATTATATTATATTATATTATATTATATTATATTATATTATATTATATTATATTATATTATATTATATTATATTATATTATATTATATTATATTATATTATATTATATTATATTATATTATATTATATTATATTATATTATATTATATTATATTATATTATATTATATTATATTATATTATATTATATTATATTATATTATATTATATTATATTATATTATATTATATTATATTATATTATATTATATTATATTATATTATATTATATTATATTATATTATATTATATTATATTATATTATATTATATTATATTATATTATATTATATTATATTATATTATATTATATTATATTATATTATATTATATTATATTATATTATATTATATTATATTATATTATATTATATTATATTATATTATATTATATTATATTATATTATATTATATTATATTATATTATATTATATTATATTATATTATATTATATTATATTATATTATATTATATTATATTATATTATATTATATTATATTATATTATATTATATTATATTATATTATATTATATTATATTATATTATAAATGATTTTTATAGTTTTCAATTAAATGTATTTATGTATGTTTGCTGGGACTTTTTTTCAGTGATCTCAATGTTTAGAATTTGTATACACGATTTAGAGATTGTATTAGAAATCAACTTAAATTAAAATAAACATAAACAGTTAACTGGAAAATCAAGAAACAACAAACATATGTATGGCCATACAGACACACACACAAACACGCATACAAATGTGTATATGTAGACCGAATGAAGATATCAAAATAATGGCATAATAATGAGGAACAGTCAAAGATCTAAAAGAATAAAGAATAGTATTTACAAGCTTACTACAAAAAGCAATCGAATCTATAAACTAATTGTCAAAAATTAGTTTATGAAAACTTTTTGGAAAATTATATCAAGAATTCATACAAAATATTTATTAATTCAATGAATTTAATTGCTGAAATTTTGTTATTTTTTTCTGTGTATCTGGATCGCTCAAATCGTTTTGGATGTTTTTATGGAAAACATTTCGCTCATTTACTTAAAGAACGTCATGACCTAAAAAAAGTAATCGAATGGAATTTTAGAGTTAATGATGCAGATTTAATCCTCAAATCGTTCTGCATATTGTCTACAAATTTCGTAAAAATATCATTTTTACTCAACTTTTGAGAGAAAAATAAAATTTTCTTTTTCCACTAAGTTGTGTGTAAATGGAAAAATTCAAACGCGCCTTCTGGAAAACTTGTTTTTTATTTGGGTTATGACGTTGTTTGAGTGAATGAGTGATTTGTATTTTTGGGAAAATGAATTAATGAAATTAAAAAATTTTCGGGAAATTTTTCACTACCCAAGCGCTACATAAGCGCTACCTAAACGGTGTTAAGAATTATTCCTAGGAAGTTTATACGCTCTAAAACGTTGTTTACTGAGCTCTTAGACACATTTTTGTAGTTGATTGTTTCCTTGAATTTTGAACGGTTTGCTACCCATAAACCTGAAGAGGGGAGAAAAAGGTAAAAACAATTTTTTTTTTTTAATTTTTTGCCATTTTGATTTTGAAGATGAAATTTTTTTTTTTTTTTTTGATTTTATATGTTTACAATTTTTGTTCTTTATGACAAAATCTACATCTTTGCTTCAGAGAGTAAATCGAAATTCCGAACGGTTTAAGCCTGAGAAAATGCAAAAAGTACACTGAGGCCTCAAGGCTTTGGGGGCTCATAAAAAAATGCACGACTTGAGGCAACGCTGGGAGAAGCGGGAAATTTTTTGGTCTTTTATGGCGTAGTGGTGTCCGCATATGATTATATATTTTCGTGTTGCACTGTGTTCTGCAAAAAAAAAAATTGAGTTATGAAGTTCTATGAGTAAATAAGCAGTATCACCTGCTCAATAGCAATAATAACTACAAAGAATCATTTTCATTTGAATTGCATTCAAAATTTTATAATTTTTATATACTTTCCCCCGTATTCATAAAATTCAAAATGAATTTGAAATGTATCTTATTTAAAATCGTTCATACAAAATTTTCCTAAAATGGATTTCAAATTCATTTTATTTTTTTATGAATATGGGGCTTTATATGTACATAAATTTAAAAGCAACAAAAAGGCAATCATATTCTCCATTAGAAAAGAAATGAAAATCTGTAAAACTCTATCACACGAGCAAAATAATGAAATACATGTAATATGTACATGTACAATGTACATACATCCATACATACATATGTACATATGTATGAAATGGTGCACCAAAAACCACAAAAGACTTTGCTCATTTATGCACTCAATGTAGAAGAATATTGCAGTAGTAATCTTCAAATGAAAAGGTTTATGATAAAAGAGATAGATGAATCATATTTTGTTGTGAAAATGTCATACAGAATTCTTTACCTTTGGCTTTAAATACAAAATATAAGAAGAACTTGTTTCTTCTTGATAACTTTATTAATTTATATCTGAGCAATAGTTCATATATACATATATATATATATGTATATATATATATATATATATATATATATATATATATATATATATATATGTATATATATATATATATATATATATATATATATATATATATATATATATATATATATATATATATATGTATGTACTCGTATGTAATAAAAATCAATCAAAGTCTTTAGAAAAATATATTTTCAAAAAAGTGGAACAAATTGATGCCCTTTATGATCTGAAGAGCGTAATGCAGCGACATAATAGATAGATTAATCATATCAAAATACATCCACTCATAACGACATCATCTGTTACGCTGTTTGTGCTACCAATGACATTGTCAAATGTCACTTATTGTGACACATAAAGCTTTCTAAATAAATATGCAATCAATTTCATAGTAAAACGGGTTTTGTACACGTATAAGTATAGGCATATGTACCCTGTAGGAATTAATATAATACTCGTATGAAAATAGTAATGATTCACTATTGACTTTCTCACAAATATTACTGACAAATTATGCCCATTTAATATGTGCATGTTATTTGAAATCTACTACTGACTTTGGTACTATTGATTAGGTAGTTGTTCTTTTGTGACCAGGGGAGAAACACATTTGAAATGAGTATGAAAATTTGTTTAATATCGAATGCCGTAATTAGCCCCGAGATGTAGACATTGGAAGCAGAAACTCACCAATACATTTAAGTAACTCTTGTCTTGTCGGTTGTCGTCGTCGAAAATACTTATCTGCCAAAATGATTCATCAAAAGCAAATATTAAATGTAGACACTCTGTTGACAATGTAGCTAAGAAGTCATCAAAACTATAGACAAAAAATGCAAAGAAAATCGCGAAAAAATTGCAGCTTCCTTAAGTTAATTATTAAAAAACATAATTTAAGTTTAAAATTTTTTAAGGCACTAATAAAACTTAATTTTATTAAAAATATATTGAAATTGATTATTGAGAGACTTATGCGCATTTCACTGTTGCTAATGCAGATCATCAGGGAACCTTTACCCAAAGCTTCTTAGAACAACTAGAGTTATTATGTTACAAACTTTCATTTAAACAAATGAGTAGCTTAATTAACATAAAAAAATCAAAGTGAACTCTAAATATTATACAGCCAACTCTTATAACATTGTTGGAAAATATTTCAAGAGCTTAAATAAGGATATTGTTGTAATATGCATCTGCGTTACTTTTTTGTTCATATACGCAACTGGGTACTTTTACCAAATTTGAAGTAAGAAAAGTTTTCCGAACAAAAAAAAATAAGCTTCATTAAATACACAATTCAAAATTATATTTTACTCCACTACTAAGCAATAAAATCCATTAAAATGAAAGGAACGACACATGTACATTTAAAAACTTGATGATTGCGTGAAATGTCACTTCAATTCTCTCAAACTCTTTTTATTCTGTCACACGCATGAGTTCACGCAAAAGGACAAGTATCCCAGTCATCAAAAAAAAAACCAACCCTTTAAAACACAATTCTGCTTTTCAATTTGGTTTCGAGATATCAGCAAAGTTTAGAATAAATTCATCTTCAACTGTTTTAAAGGTGTTTCTTTTAATAAAGAGAAGTACCATTCATGCAATGAATGCCTACCACCATCAAAAGGTGTTACCTTCTTTAGAAAAAGGTTAGTGATTGAGAAGATAGGCGGTGAAGGAAGAGGTAGAGTAAAGCTTCATTCTTTTACAACTCTGCTTTTTGCACGTTTTTGATAATGCAGTCTTGCAGCGCCTCTGCTCTCAACGAGACGCATTAAATATTTAAAGCTGTTCTTAGTAGAAATTTTATTGGCTATTTCGCTTTGCCGATAATTCTGCTACACTATACCAAGGGCAGCGCTCTGATGTTTTATTACGATTAGTATCCGCTGAAGTCGGTGTAGTTCAGTGACTAGTGTCTATGCCTTCATCACTTGAACTTTGCTACAACAACTGAAACAAATGTACACTAATTCACATCAGAAAAATGCGTAGTGTTGTTATTTAATTACTGTCGGAGACCGGGCTCGAACCCAGGACGTTCAGCTTTGTAGTCAACGTGCTAACTATTTCAGCAAAAGCCTGACCGGCTGAAGTAATTAGTGGGATGACTAGAAAGAATATAAAAGTCGTTCAGAACCCAATTTTGATCGGAACCAGTCGTATCAAAATCATAGATTTTTTTGTCAGTATTTGTAGCAAGTTGTTTTTGATCCAGCTTGATTTACAAACATTTGCGAAGGAGTTTAATATCAATTCATTTTCTATTTGATATTAAATACACTTGTGTGCTGGGTAATATTTAAATTCATATATACGCGATTATATGCACACACATGAATATTAATCTACGTATGTATGTATGCTTGTATGTACCCTGCAGAAAGTGTGAATAGTGAAAATGTACTGAGTCGCTTTTGACTTTGTCACCAGTACTACTCTACAATTATTCCCCATTCCCATTCTACAATTATGCTATAGACATTTAGCATGTGCTTGTCATTGAAAATCTACTAGTAACACTAAAACAATTGACTACGTAGTGAATTCATAGTTCTTATGGGAACACGGAGACATACCAACCAGACATTTACTGGTACATTACTACACATTACGTATATACAAATTTATGTATATTGACAAGTTGTTTCAAAATCCACCAGAAATACACCACATCTGTTTTCTCTATTTCTTTAATACTGACGATTAGAAGAGAAATTGTAGACAATGTAACTACTACTAGAATTTTAGTGTTGACTTAGAAACACTTGGCCCCAGTCTGACTGCAGGGTATATTCAATACAAAAAGTGTGTGTGAATGTTAACATACATATATGTATGTAAACATGCATACAAACTACATACAAAAGTGTTTAATTACTTCACTTTGTTACAATTGGTCATTACAACAACAACGCCTACACTCTAATGGTGTTAACTTTAATTTATTTTTTTCATAAGGCTCTAAAAAACTTGAAAATGCTTCAAAAATAAGCACTAAAAAAATTTAAAATAGTTTATATTTAGTGTGACATTCGAAGTCGGTGTAAATTCTATATTTACATATTTATGGGTTTATTAATCACGTGTTTTGTTGCCGACTTCTAATAGCACTTTAGGTAACGCATATAAAATTTACGAAATCTAAACTATTTTTTATCTTTCAGTGTAAATTTTATATTTTCAGGGACATTATCACGCCCACTTTTTTCATATATTAGTGGTGCCACCCACTTTTCTAAATGTAAGGCAAGGACAATATAATATCTAAGTGAACTAATAAAATTTTCGCATCACGTCACAGTTGTTAGAAAAAAAATTTTTTTTTTTGCTGTTCACTTCATTTTTAAATATTTCTGCTCATATCTAAAAACTGAATATTAATTCATAAAATATTTTCAATATTGACAATCTACTTTAGTATTTTTTTTTTTTTTTTTGGTGTTTGTATTTTAGAAAATATAGTAAATATCGCTTTTGTAAAGCTGAGTAGTCGTCATTTGTTCTGTCATACAAACCGGTCACTTCTACCGAGTTGACATCATTGTTATATGCAAATGTCTGCAACAACAGAGTGAAATGACAACAATAACTACGAATAATAATAACAAATGAGGTTAACCAAAATAATGTAACAGTTTCAGGAATATATGTACATCAAACTATTACACATTAACGTTTTATGCTTGATCAGCAGGCGACAGGCTCCAAAGTACAAATGCACTCCCACAAACAAACACATGTTAATGCAGCTGTACGTTGTTGTTAAATTACACAGTCAGATGCAAAAAACATAAATTGCCATACACAGTGCTTATTCACATACATACATACATACAAACAGTTCAACTACACTTTAAGAAATTCATACAGCGAAATATTAAGTTTAAATAAAAATGACATTTACAAGAAGATATTTCAACTTCCACTAACACACTTTGGTTCGAGTTTAAAGAATATTGCGGTGTTCTGTAATCTATTACAAAATCATCGTAGTCGAGGTCGAAATACACCAAGCACGGTAATTTCTCTTATTTTTGCTCTTCGCGCCAACTTGAATATTTTCTCTCTGTGTATGACTAATTTGTTTGTTTACCGCAATACATATTGCAACATTTGTTCTAATGTATCACTCTCTGTGTATGGTATATATGTACATACATACATATATGTATATGTGTATGTGTACCTGGATCTGTGCATGTCACAGTTTACTTTTTATGCAAATGTAAAGTTCCTTTTCACATTCTGTTTGTTATTGTCATGTCAGTTATGGTTTTGGCATACAATTGTGTTTTTACACGTTTTATTTACATATATATTTCTGTGGGTTTTCCATAGACATTGTTGTCATTATTGTTTATTGCCTTACGCCTTATACTCGTAGTTTCTTTTTTTTTCATTCTATACATCCAGGAGCTAAATTTATGAAGTAAACTTTTTTCCTATCGTATGCAATCACACGAAATACAACGACCCTTAAAACTAAACAAATATATTTCAATACACAGTCGTATATAAATATCCACTTGTGTGTGTGTGTGTGTGTGGGGGTGTGTGTGTGTATGTAGAAAGAAATACAAATTTGTTAAGTGCTTAGTCAAAATTAAAATTTCACTTTGAATAGCAAGTGACGTTTGAGTAAAATATCTCAACTTGAGTTTGTTTAATATAAAAACTACATACACTCAAATAAATTATGTTCATACCCAAGGCATATCAAACAGGTACACGTAACAGGCATATTGCTCATCCGCTGATTTTTTGTTTACAAGTTTATAACGAAGAATTCGTTTGACAATTAATGGGTGTTTTTTATTGAGGTATAGAACTTTAAGTTGGCATCACTTTTTTAACTGGCGGCCATTTTGTCAGCTGTTAAGTGAATTATATTTAGTTTGGTTTGCCATTTCATCATAAACAGGTTGACAAAAGAACAACGCTTGCAAATCGTGCAAATTTATTTCGAAAATAATGGTTCAGTTCGCGAAGTTTACCGCAAGCTCCGTCCATTTTATGGTCGACATAATCGTCCATCAGAGCAATTAATTCGGTTAACCATGGATCGTTTTCGCACTACGTTTACTCTATGTGATAATACGCATCCGCAGAGACGTCGAACAGTGCGCACCGAAGAAACAATTGCCGCTGTAGAGCAAAGTGTTGAAGAGGACCCGAATGAATCGATTCGCCACCGTGCACAGCAATTGGAGCTTTGTCCATCAACTTTATGGAAGATTTTGCGCAAAGATCTTGGCTTGCGACCTTACAAGATCCAGCTTGTGCAAGAATTAAAGCCGCGAGACCATGCAATGCGTCGTGATTTTGGTGTATGAGCCGAAAATGAGATTGATCTCGATGCTGATTTTCATCGCAAAATTTTGTTCAGTGATGAGGCTCATTTTTGGTTGAATGGCTACGTCAACAAGCAAAATTGCCGCATTTTGAGTGAAGAGAATCCACATGAGACCCTTGAGACGCCATTACATCCACAAAAACTGACTGTTTGGTGTGCTCTATGGGCTGGTGGAGTCATTGGGCCATACTTCTTCCGAAATAATGCTGGAGAGTCAGTTACCGTTAATGGAGACCGGTATAGAGCCATGATAACCGACTATTTTGTTCCCGAATTGGATGGCATGAATGTGGATGAGTTGTGGTTCCAACAAGACGGCGCTACATGCCACACAGCGCACGTCACAATCGATTTATTGAAGGAAACATTCGATGAGCGCATAATTTCGCGGAATGGACCTGTCAATTGGCCACCAAGATCGTGTGATTTGACACCATTGGATTATTTTCTTTGGGGACATGTGAAGTCGCTCGTCTACGCCAACAAACCAGAAACGTTAGGGGACTTGGAAGCCAACATTCGTGGCGTTATTGGCTTTACTCGAGCCAGCAAGCGGCGGCCACATGCCCAAAATCATATTTAAACATTAATGGCATTACCCTTCCAATAAAGCCAAATTGATGGACATTAAAACGATTTTCTTGTGTTTTATTTCAATTCAAAGTTCTATACCTCTAAAAAAACACCCTTTACTTTTGTGCCTTGTTTGATGCATACAAATTTTTGACAATTACTTTGTAAAGCTATGTGAGAAGCACAGAGTTGCCACAGAGTTTTTCCTAATGCATGTACCTGTAGTAAATTTGCCTTGTTCATACCAGTACATGCTTTTATTGTAAAATGTGCGCTCTCTGTACTCAATTGGAGATATTTTTAATACTCATACGCTTGCGAGTCACTTACAAGAATGAAACGTTACACAATTTTGAACTTTTTTTTATTGAATGGGACCAAGGTCATAATAGTTTAACCTTTTGTTTTCGAATCTGTGCACACCTTGAGTGCTTTTAATGATTGGGCGCCCCTGTGGCTGAGTGGTAGCGATGCTGCCCTCTCAGTCCAGAGGTCGTGGGTTCAATTCCCACCAAAGACCTTGGGTGTTTCCGCAGCCAAGTTAATCGCTTCGCGGGTTGTGTTGTTTGTGTTTGTTAAAACAAAAATAATTAAAACAATATCTACTTCACATTTTAACCTCATTTTATATATTACTTCTGCTCTTGGCCTCTTGCAAAGTTAAAATGTTTCATTTGAAAAAGTACCCCGCCCATTTAAATTTAACTTAATACTGTACGTTTTTCTACCCAACCGATTCTTACAAAATTTAGTATATACATTGAGCTCTCTCTATGACAGAATGGGTGCATTCAGCCACTGAGTTTTTGTCTTAGAAACGCATAGTTGAGTAGCTCCGCTCCACTCAACAGTTGAGTAATTTTACATCATAAAATTTTTCCAGCTACCTATAGTCAACATGTAGTGCTCACCCTGAACAGTTGATCGAATTGAGCTATGCCTCTTATATTCTTTCTTAGGTGGCAGGAGCAAATATTTGTTAAATTTTACATTACAAATGCGATAAAGTAACGAAATAAAGATATGAAATTAAATTACATCCATCAAGCCGTTTCTTAGATGTATGTAACTGTTGGTGCCAACAGTTTCACAACTGTTGAGCTGTTGAATGCGCCCAATCCTGCAGTACTTAAGGTGAGAGGGGACACTTTGCACATACTTGGGGCTCTGGCAGTACAGTATATACACAGTATATATGTACATTTTTATATTTTATTTCCGCTTTTCAAAATATATTTCTACCATGCATGACGTCATTGCTTGTAATTTATAGAAATTAAAAAAATTAATTTAATAAAATAACACGCATTACACAATTTATTTTGTGACATTTTCAGCCTAGCCCACGATGTCGAGACGAATATCGTTCGCATGCCTTTTCAACGGGAAACAAACATACAAGACGATGTGTAAGTACATATTCACATTGAGTGTGGCGTTGTCTGAAGTAGTTAGCACTTTGACTACAAACCAAAGGTCTTGGGTTTGAGCCCGGTCTCCAACAGTCATTAAATAACAACAGCATGCATTTACGGCAACAACTATAATTTTATACCCTAGGCTTTTTGAGAAATTAAACACGAAGTAATAACGTGAACGAAAGTTAGTATTTAGATGCTGTGGAATGTACTGTAACTTTCTGGATGTTGCTAACATTCTTCATAACGGCAAAGTTAACATCGTGGTATTCTAGCACTAAATTATTTAACATTGTGTGTCGTAAGTCTGTTAATATCAGTAAATAAAGTGTTCCGATTTGATAAGAATTGCACATAGGAGAATTTTCATCTAAATGCAAGTATTCGAACATACAAAATACATAATAGCCCAATTCACAAATTGTGCACATAGTCTTGAGCCTTAATCAATCAGACGTGACACAACCATAGCCATAGAGAACATCCGTTCGAATCAAACTAATGGGCAACACTGTAGTTGATTATAGGTGACTCGCCATAACGCCATAACTCTCACCATTGAAACCAATTGAATTTTGGTTTGGTTATGGTTATGGCATTATGGCTATGTCACGTCTAATTTAAGCTTTACATCGCATCGTTGCATATGCAAAATGGTACAGCATATTTATATTCACCACTAAGAATTGTTAAGTGGTGAGTATCAATATACTGTACCATTTTGCACATGCAACGATGCAAGACCATTTGCACAAGATTATGAATTGGGCTATTAATTTTAAAATGTAAAATCATAACAATATGCAATATGTACTTTTATAAGTTATGTTTTACTACGTTTATACGCACGGCTTATTTGCAAATAAAAGTGTAAATTGTTGCCATATTATTTGTTTTTATTGCGACATGGTGTTTTCTTTTCTAAAAGAAAAGTGTAACATATATGTGACATGTGATTTGGCAACATTTCTAAATGCTCACCTGATTTTTAAGAAGTGTTGCATATTTTACGTTCCAACAATTTTCGGTATAAAACAATCGCGAACTAGAAAATGATTTATTTTTTTCACAGACAATGACAAAAACAGCTGTTAATATAATGCTGCGCTCATGCCCCTTTAATGAAAATGAGTGTTGAACATGTACAACAGTATTCATAAAAAAAGTTGATTGAGGTTTAAAATTCATATTAGTTAAAAAACGTTTTAAGGCTAAATAACGTTTTTAAAATATTGGTATTCATAATCAGTTTTTTAACTAAAAATCAATTAACTAGATTTTTTTAAAATATCGTGGCAACCTGTATTCTTTATTTGTCACTTGCATATTAGTTCTGCAAAACCACGATTGTTAACTCACAAAGTACTCGTGTCTATTTTGTTTATTTGTCGGTTTTCAGAGAAATATTGTTTCTATAAAATAAAAGATATGTTCCAACTTGCATTTAATAAAATAATAAAAAAAAGTTCACAACAAATCTTTGTTAAAAGTGCTTTTTATATTATTTATTTTATTGCAGATAAAGAAGCACTAGAATAAAGAGCTTTGTTTTGTTTGTTTTGAGTGTTTATACATCACTAGTTAATTTTCTACAATTATACTATTTTTGTTAACACATAAAATGAGAAAACAATGACTTGGAATGGAAACTGGATCGCTCCTTTTCTCTTAAATATTCTTTGGAGTATATTTGTTATTTCGGCAATAGTTTCTATAAAAAAAATACATTGTTTTCTTCTAAATAACACTGGCATATGCATACATACATGCATACATAAGTACATACATACATACATACACACATATGTACATACAGGTAAAGTTCAAAATGTAAACAAAAACGAAGCAAAATTACAACAACGTCACCTTAAAATTGGTTTAAACATAGGGGCAGTCAATTTTAAAATTTGCTGATTTACGCAAGGTTTAAAACCCGTTTTTTAAGCTAAAATTCTATTATGAATACAATTTTAGCGAATTTTGCTTAAACAATATTTGAAACGCGGTTTAAAATTTTTATGAATACGGCTGGTAGACTTTTTCTTCTTTTTAAGGATAAAATCATGGGAAAAGAACGCGTTCAATTTTTAAAATAATACATACTATTTAGAAAAGAATGCAGCATATTGTTCAGAAAAGAAAACGCCATTAGTAGTTCAGAAAACTATTCACGATTAACGCACTATTTGCAAATAAAATGCTTGAGGTTGCCACAATTACACATGTTTGCTAATAAAAAGCAATAAATTGATAAGAAGAAAATAATGACAATAAAAACAAATTATTATTTGTTATTTTATACATTTACACAATTTTTTTGCAAACATATGTAAGTAAAATTTCTATAGAAGTGCTACCAAGTTTTTATACAGTATAGTATATTGATACTCACCACTTAACAATTCTTAGTGGTGAGTATCAATATACTATACCACTTTGCACATGCAACGATGCAAGACCATTTGCACAAGATTGTGAATTGGGCTAGTGCGTTAATTTATTTGGAAATATTTTTACTTGCAAATAGTGCGCGCATATACATACGTAGTATATAACAACAATACTATAACGATTTAAATTGTATCATCATTTGATCACCCCCGGATGTACTTAACTTTTGTCAGTCTAGAAATAATGTCCGCCTTTCATTTGTTGATATGTCGTACAAGATCTAGATGCGTTGTCCAGATCCTGCCAATTTCTTTCATAACGTCATTAATATAAAATGAATCGAATTCAATTAATCTATTGCAGCTGAAGCGAAATAATTTTTTTTTTCTTTATTTGAATTCCTGCTTAATTTTCTATTATGTTTAAATTTCATACACGAATTAAATTAAATAAACAAATGTATACATATTTGTTCTACTACAAAGTAGTTCGGTCTGCCAGACTTATCGTAAGTGTAGCTGCATGGAAGGAGTTTTTAGTGGCTTATTAAAAGCACATGTCAAGTATTTCGCCTATTGTCATTTATTTTTTTTTTTTTTTTTTTTTTATTCCGACTACTAAGAAAAATTACAAAAATTTAATAAAACAGAAAATTACACATACACAAAAAAAACGAACATAAATTCTTGAAGAAGGAAACACAAAATTACACTTTAGTACTTACATACAGTATGCTTCGAGTATTGAGATTTTCGTTGATTGTTGTTGTGGTTGTTCGTTATGTAGTGGTTGTTAAGGACCGTGTTGTTGTATCTGAAGGGTGTTGGCAGGTTGTTGGTTGCAGGCGACTATTGTAATTTTTTTTTTTTTTTTTTTTTTTTTTTTATCTTGTTTTCTGTTGCTTGATATGAAATGTTGTTTTTGTCAATTTTTATTTCTGCTTTTTATATTTTTCCCATTTGCTTGAACTACTAAAAAATTTAATTGAAATTATTTATATCATTAAATGGCACGCACATAAATTTACTTTAGCTAAAATGCAAACTGTAACAATGTATTATAGTCGTGTGGTGTTATTTTGAATATGTTGTAAAATGTATTCCATATAAAAATAGTGTTTTATTTAATATTAATTTAAGAGAAAAAATATATGCAATGTTTTTTGTTAATATCCAAGATTTAATTAATATTTTCATAAGCTGCAAATAAAGTACATTTACAAAATATAAATTAAAATCATTTGTTATCATTAGTTTATCGCAATTTGTAGCCAGTGTGCAGGTGCTTGTGTTTGATTCCTTTTTTTGGGTTCAGCTTAATTAAAAGTTCGTGTTGCCGACCTTCCCATTGTTTGTAAGCAACAACATTACAAGTTTACAAATGTGAATGAAAAGTTTTTATTAAAATACTATGAAAAAAAAACTGTGAAAATAAACCACTAGTAAAGGGAAACTAGGTTAAAATGATTCGAAACCATGAACGTCAACGTCATGTTGAAAAAAAAACGAATTGTCTACTAGCAGCTGACTGAATAAGGTATGACGGCAACCACTAGTGACAACAAAATGTATGCAACATTGTTTCTGCCACACTTGGCTGCAACTATCTCCTACAATTTCAATTACTCATAATAGAATATTATAATTTTACTCACTAACTTGGCTCTAGTTTTTTTAACTTTTTTGTTAATATAAAGTAGCAACCTAGCAAGTTTTTACTCGTACACTCTAAACCATTCGAAGTAAAATGTTTCTGTATAACAAGTGCTAAGGAGCTTATTTTTGTGTCCGAAATTAGATTTAATATATTTCTTGATTTAGCCAAAAAGAAAACCACTTCAGTTAAAATAATTGCTTTTCTTGGTCTTGTTGAATTAGTTTAAAAAGTTAAGGAAGCCAAATTGGGCATAATAATTTTTAAAGAACAATTACAACAAACACAATTTATAATTATTCTCAGAAATACTAGCAGTAAGGAATAATATGATGTATTCGATGATCGTCTTCACACATTCACTGTGTGTGGTCTCGGTTAATGGAAACACCAGTCTTAAGCATTAAATACATTCACCACAGCAGGTTACACGAACACACGACTTCAAATGCCGCTAGCAGCATTTGTCGCCTCGTAGCCGGCTACTTAATTATTTTTTTTTTCAAGTACAAATACATAGTTCAGTATTGCCACTCTTATAGTTATGTTTTGCATTTATAAAAATTAATTACTCTTTTAAAATGTACTTATCTCACGTAAAAGTACAAAAACTAATCAATTTATTCTTAACATCAATTTTTGGATATTATTTCTGTTAAATAATCTATATAATTAATAGGCGAACATGTTTTTTGTAATCCCTTTTACGCTGGTACCACTGCACCGATTTTAAAAAGATTTATATGGTTTTAAAGGATTTTTGTACAGATGTGCAGAATCTATATTTTATTGAAATCGGTCTAGTATTTTGAGAGCTATAAGCGTTTAAAGTTGCTACTACTACATGCACACATATTACACACGCATTTATTAGCTTACAAGTAAAAAAAAGAAACAAAACATGAGTGTGTGTGTGTGTGTGTAGTATTTCTCTTGATCTAACAATTATTTTTCTCTTATTTGTTGTTGTATGAAAGCCATAATACTTGAAGGAAGAGAGTTGAATAAATTGAATTAGCTTGGTTGAAGGGATTTTGTTTATGTTTTTTAATTTCATGTATTATTTAATTATGGTTGCATATGTATGTAAGTATGTGTGTGGCTGTGTTTTAATAAATCTTTTATGAAGCTTAGATACATTTTCTTTGAATCTTAATAAAATTATTTACATTTTGTTTCTAGAATACGGACGAGTGTGTCGTCCGTTTGGTATATCTAGTATGAAATAATTGTACAAAATCATTCATTCAACATTTTGTATTGCACTGGCAATACTGAATTTTCTCATTGTAGCCAACAAAATAGAAATTAGTTTAATTGGACTACAACGACAAAATCAGCATAGACAATAACCTGCCGCCATGTTGCCTTGGTGTCTTCAATTATTCTCATATAAACATGTGTATTCTATCCTTGACATTTGGTATTCGGTAGCTTGCTGTGGTGAATGTGTTTAATGCTTAATATACAATATTTTCAGTACAAATGGAATACGTGAATTGTATTGATTAATCTTATCACAATTTTGTCATCATTGTTGCACCTGCCTTTTAGTTTGCTCTTTTTTGTTTTAATTAAGACAAACTTTCGTCCCGTTCTGCTAATGTTATTCAGAACAATTACAATTTTATTTGCTGCAATTTGTATTAACTTAAGAGTTGGGGTTAATTAAGAACTTCGGATACATTTAACCACACTAAGAATTGTAAGGAGCGTGTGAAAATCCAACTGCGCAGCGTACAAGCCTGCACCGTCGGGCCATGTGCTTAAAATTATGTAAAATTGAGTCTAATGCATAAAAATTGATAGTCAACTCAAATTAAGTCTGCTGGAGCTACAGTAAATATTTTTATGCATACAAAATGTACCTTTTGCAAAAATTTTATAAATTAGACCCATTGAATATTTTCTGATTGAACTTTTTGCCCTTCAAGCGACAAATTTATTATTGTAATTGTTTCTACTATTAAAAAAATAAAATATAATCAAATATAATCCTGCTTCCTTCAAGTGCCAAATTTATTATTGTAATTGTTTCTACTATTAAAAAAAAAATAAAATATAATCGAAGGAAGCTTAATAAGAAAAATTATTAGCGAATGAAACTCAATTATCCCTGCATGGTCTTTAGTTTACCTTTCCGTTCTTCTTTCATTCCTAAAAATAAATAAGATTTATTTGCACATTCTCAGTGAACTGCTTTGAATTCTTCGTTGGATAATATTTGCAATTTACATTATTGTTTGGGAGTTGGGAAAGTCAAAATACATCTATTCATAAGATGCAATCCTGTCTCATCTAGAACCGGAAATGGTCTGCCCTAAGTTTGCATTGTAAGCTTCAAATTTTTTTTAGTCGCTCTTGATATGAGATATTTTTTACGCTTCGTTAACTTCGCTATTCCTACTATCACTGGGTTCAGTTTTGAATTGATCTAAAATCATATATTCATAGCAGAGTATATGTATATACATACATATATCATTATTTTCCTTGTTTAAGATGTTGGCATCTGTGTACTTCTATTGCCATCATATGGATAAAGTGACAACACCCAAAAAAAACTAATTTTTTTATATTTCAATCAAATTAGTTTTATATATTGTGTGTGATGACCACTCACATAAATATGTATGTATGTACACATGTACATGGATAAATACATATAAGTAGGCATAGTTACAAAACTACATATCGTCACCTAAAATTCAAAAGGCCGTAACAACAAAAAAAATTCAAAAGAAACTTTTTAATTGATTATAATGTAATTAACCAAAATAAATATTTCCTTAAAATTTTACTCACATATGTTCAAAAATACTAATTTGATTCCTTATTCAATTTGGCACCTAACAAATAAATAGTCTTAAGTTTATAAGGTTTTTTGCTTCTATTTCAAAAAAAGTAAAATGTGCACTTACTGCCTTTTTGGATTTTAGGTGACGATTTGTACACAAGTGTGTAAAGTCAAATTAATATTTTTTTTTTTTTTTTTTGAAGTGGTCGCCACCTGTACTTAAATATATATTACTCTAATATTTCTTTCCTTCCTTTTTTTGTAAGAAATATTAAATGAAAAAGGTCTTTTTGTTCAGACTGCAGGAGAAGTCCCTCAAGATAAGTACTTTTAAGCTAAAACCTACATACATATAAGAATTAAATCACCTATACATTCATAAAGCAGTGCACAGTAGAGCCAAATATATATCTGTGCCAATAAGTAATAATGGCTTAAGTCGAAATTTCATGTTTTGAGATATTAAGGATTTTGTCTAAAATTAATTGGGTTTGGTTTTTAAATAAAATTTTTAGCCTCCAAAAAAGATGCACATTTATTTAGAACAAAACTGTTAATTTTATAAATAAAGAAAACGTTTTATTAGTTAATATTCACTGTTTTTTAGTTAAGATCTTATGAAAAAATCCACTGTTAGAAAAATAAAAATTAAAGTGCACTTAAGCTATTATATTGAAAATCAAAATAATTTTTATTGGTGGTAAGTCGAGATAAGTGCTTTAGGTTAAATTGAAAAATGCGGAAAACCTGAGATAAAATAATTTTTTAAAAGCTTAGTTATATATAAGTTTTTTTTAATGAATAATAATTTTGATGGGATGTTAGTTATTGACCCTAAGTGCATATAAGTTTTTATGCTCAAATATTTTAATATTGATGTATCTACCGAAAAAAAAAATATTAAGTTGACTTAAGATGTTATGGCTTATGTATTATTTTCCAAGAAGACTTAAGTTAAAATATAAATGAGTGTAGTTTTATTAATAATGAAATTTTTTAATTGAAATTTAGTTGAGTGATAGATCTTGAAGAACACAATAGGAATATGTAATAAAATGAAAAAGCACTTATGTCAACTTAAGCCATTATTATTTATTGCCGCAGATATGTATGCATTTCTTGGAAAGACGGCATAACAGTGAATCTCAAGCAACATTGAAACATTTCTAAAGTTAAAAGATGTGGTTATTAAATTTTTGTCAAGCACAGTGGGCTTGAATACCATCAGATCATCGTAAAAAAGAATGGAATATTTCAATATTAAATACACCAAAAAAAAAATTCACTAAAGAAAAAGAAACACGAAAAATGGATGCAAATTACAGCATTTGATATCATTCGAAATTTCAAAATATTTCAATAGAGTTTAAATGGAAATATTTTTTTGCACAAATTTAGAACTCCACCTCATAATACACCAATCCCTAAAATCATGAAATACTCTTACTCTCTTAGAATTATTGGTGATGGTATAATAAAGTTTGTGGTGTACACTTAAAGGCCAAGAGAAAATAATATCTCAATTCAAATCTGTAAAGGACCGTATTTGATAGGGCTCAAAGTCCAAGAGGTACAAGTGCAAAAAGAAAAATTCTGAACAATTTAGCTTTGAAGTTTTTTAGTTCAGTTCATCAAACAAGTCTGAATTTTTATAGTGATAGATTTTCCTCGTAATATAAATTATTGATTGTTGCAGTAAATAATAAACGATTGTTAAAGTTAAAGGCATTATAAAATTCCTTTGTTAAACCAACTTTAAGTTTAACAAACGATTGCATAAGGGGGTTAATATATAATTTCTTTAGCCGATGGCCTTAGTAGCTAGTGCTTCTACCCCTCTTATATTTTTATTGTATTTGTCTATAATATCAATATTAATAAATAAGTAAATTAAATTAATTCCTTCGAAAATGTGTTAAATTATCCAAAAGTTATTTCGCCGGTCTCTGGCAGTCCAATACTTAAATTCGAAATTCCATTTAGAGGCCAACTCAAAAATTTTAAATTCTAAGTAGGGTCTGTTTTGTTTTTAATATGTTATTATATCACAATATTGGATAAAATTTGTTTTTTTTTGGCGAAAGAGTAAATGAAATGATTTAAAATTTTTTACTTTTTATCGTTTTCTTGCAAAATTTTAAGTTGACCCCTTTTAGAGGAACAAGTCCGATATATACACGTATGTATGTATATGTGTTTATGTATTTATGCGTGAACATCAATTTGACATGCCGTTTAGAATTTTGTTTAATTTGTTTCTATGAAAAAAACGTTAATCCTGCCCACTGTCCAACGACCCACTAAGCTCATTTATTCCTTCTTCACACACATACATACATACAAATTATTTTCTATTTTCATGCTACTTTTACCACACTAGAGAAGCAACAACTTTAATTTCGTTTAAGTTGTTGTAGTCAAACAAACGAAATCACTCGCCATCCATCTCCAACTTCAAAAAAGAAAAAGAAAAAATACTAAATCGACAACAACAAAAAAGGAAAATATTTCCAAACAATGTACACACACATTTTAGAAAAAATATTTAATTGGAACTTGCAGGTAAAACAGAAAGAAATAAGTAAAAAAAAAAAAACTAAAGCAATGGAAAAGGGAATAAAAAAGTACTGGAGGCAGACACCCCAAGTGTGTGGTTGCTTGTTCTTGCTGTAATTATGATTATTATTATAATTTTTTTGTTTTTTTTTTCTTGTAATGCTCTTGGTACGCACGCAGCAGGATCACATAAAAAGAAAGAAACCGAAACAAGTTTTCTTGCTGAAGTAGAGCATTCAATAACAACTGTTTGGTATGAATAAAAAATCACTTTTTTTAATTGCTTTCACAGACACATAACAATATATAAAAAATTATTAATTTCTTATTTACATGTACATATGTATATATGTATGTATATGTACTAGAAACAATTGCAATTTGTTTTGTTTTTTAAATACAATCAATTATTTTAATTACAAATACTATTTTCAAACCGGACTTGATTTGCTCTCGTAACATATTTCTCCATATTACGAGTATTTATGAATTTCATTTAACTTTTATTTTATTTTCCCGAATACGTTCATTTATTTCTTATTTTTACTTTAGTTTCAATTAATTTTCTTCATACCGACGCAATTCCCCGTTGTATACGATTCAAATGCCGCAAAATTACTGAACTTTCAAGTGGCATTTGTAATTATCTCGTTTTATTCTCATGACACAATGTAGTTTCTCTAAATTGCATGTGATTATAACTATTTGACTTTGTTGGTGCATGCGCTTAAGGACAAGTTGGTTTTCTTAACGGCTGTTGCAGGTTGCCAATCTTCCAAAAGTTTGAAACTTTTGTATGAACTTTCAGTATCAGTATATAGACCTTTAATTTCATTCGTAATTTTAGTTTTAAATTACTTTACTTCACAGCCTGAGCGGGCGATTGAAAAATAATTTGACATCTCTGTAGTTTCATTCAGTTGTTGTAGTGCTAACAATTTAACAGACCTGAATATTAAATCGAAAATGGTTTCTGTCTTGGCTAATACAAATTTTTAGTTTATTTCAGTGCTACATAATATGTTCTAAAATTTCCAAATATGATACGCAACTTGGTAGCACTCTTGAGAAATGTTTGGCGAAAGCAAGAACCACTGGGTTAGTGCATAAATCATTCCTAACAGAAATAGAGATGAGAGTTTTTATCGAAGAATTGCCTAATGTTGAAGAGTATATTTCAACGGACTAATTCAGTGTTGTCAGATATGGCGATATCTCGCCAAACGTGCCGACGAAAATTTGTTTTTGGCGATGAAAATTTTGAAATGGCGATTGGCGATTTACTTGGCGATATTTGAACTCCTTGGCGATATTTTTGGCTATATTTTTACGATTTCAATAATATAAATAATGTTAAGAATATGATGTAGAAAAATAAAATGAGTTCACCTGGATATAAATTATTTGCTGGGTTTTGTTTGTATCAGTTTCAAAGCCTACTAAGCTTATTTTTTCTTTTGTGATTTTCAAAAGTATTATTATTTTATGAATTCTCATATAGTTTTTGAAAGTCTATGCATAAAGTAAGAGGTTTGTGACTGTTTAAAATTTGTGGTTAAAGTCTACTGATGATTTGGTTCAAGCGCCAATGAAATACGTATATAGACATGCTAAACTACCAGCAAATAAATTTCAATTATTTTATGTACACTTCTGACAATATGTCGGATAATGGGTTTTCTTTAAATATGAATTATTTTTTAAGGAAATTTTTCTACAACATAAAATATTTCGTGCAAAAAATTCTAAATGTTGTGAATCTCTATATCAAACAAAATTTTCTGAAATTCAAGAAGTTTAAACAAAGAATATGGACCACAAAATCTCATTTGCTATTTATGAAACATAGCCAGGAAAACTTTCTTTTATAAGTTAGAACCAACACTTTGATAATGAAGCACCAAAAATCCTATACGAGTTCTCGCCTAGAGTGTATGAATACGAAGATATTGCTGGTACTTATCATATCAAGGATATGATATGTGTACTTAAATACACATTTAAGTAAATGTTAATTCAGCTGATATCACAAGAATTAAATAATAATTTTTATCTTGGTGCTCAATTTCAATTTATCCTATTTAGATTGATCTTTTGGAATAAGTTATTTTTGAATTTTTCTTAAATACTATCTGCCTTATTAATAAAAAAAAAATATTTCAGGTTTATTAAGCGCTTATTTGAAATATTTTTATGGGACATTTGTCAAATAAACCTGTAAAAAACCTAAAATTTTTTTATGTTTTCCAATAGACGTTACATACTGAATTTAAAATTTAAGAATATTTGTAATGTAATTACAAAATATAAGACCCTTATTCTGAATAACTTTCGATCTTCGACTCTAGTCGAAAGTACTGATCGAACTAATTTTCATTTGGTATTATGACGAACATTCGGAAAAGAATGTGAATATTACTCAAAGTAATTTATAAAATTTGCAACAACTTTACCCAAAAATAAGAAACAATCGTTTGTAATAATTTTTTATACTAAAATATTTCATCGAAAGCTAAATTCTGTTCGATAGAAAATTCGTTGCTCAACGAAATGTTCGATGTTCATAATATAAATTGAACGTTTGATGTTCGATAGCCAGCGAAGATCGAAACGCGAATGTAACTCATAATAAGGGCCTAATATATCTTTGTAGCTATAATTTAATGAAAATAAATCTGACAACACTTGTCTAATTTGTTATTTGTTTAACCAATCAAGGAAGTGTTATGTGACGAACCTAAAATAATTATGCGAAATATTTATTTTTAACTTTGCCTGAAATTTGTTTACAATTTTTTCAGTAGCTGAAGATTTTCATTTCTTCATTAACGCTGCATTTACACATGAAAGTACTTTCTTGAAATTTCTGTATACATATTGTGAATAAAAAATTTAATAAAATAAATCACTTTCATGAAAATTTCTTGTTAATTTTCATAGGAAAGTGAAAGTTCATTTTAAAAATGTCGTCCAAAAGTAAAGTTGAAAATAATGGTTTTGTTCAGTTCTTAATTGGAGTTACCCAGAACATCACCTACACAAATTTATAAGGCAATAAATTGGGAATAAATATTATTGTTGAAGTGTAATGAAATTATTGTTTTCGAAAGGCATGAAAGGTCTTCTTCATGTTTATTTGAACATAAGGGACTATAATTCTTAAAAAATTTACACAAAATAAGTATAATTTATAATAACTATTTACCACAATCCTGTATATTTGTACAAATCTTTAAAGGGGGTAACACTGTTAACCTTTTTTCATTTTACTTTCTGAAAACATCAAAAATTTACTTTCTTGAAAAAATCGTTGAAAGCTGACTGGAAATTAAAAGCAATGTGAGTGTGGTAGTGAAAAAATGTGATTGTATTGCTACTTTCTTGCAATTAGTTTCATGTGTAAATGGTAGGTAATAGACTGAAGAAAATTTTTAAATTTACTGAGCTAAAGATTTTTGTTATATGGGAATGTGTGATTCAATAAAAAAATTTTTGAATTTTCTTTAATTTCTGCGATATTTGTAAAAAACTGTTGAAAATATTTTATTTTTCCCTAATGAATTTCTAAACAATTTTACTTTCAACAAACATAATGGGTATAATTACGAGTGTCATATTTCGACCACGAATAGCTCGACTTTGTAATAGATTAAATAAGAAATTTTGCAATGTTCTCTATTCTAGTACAAAATTGTCAAAATACGATATACATATGTATTTGAATAAAATACAGGTTTTGTTGAATTTCAAACTATTTTCGAAAAAAAAAAGTACAAATGGGTAATTCCAGAAAAAGCTCAACCAAAAACAAATTTATTGCTCAAAAATTTTTGTTTTGTTTTTAATAATAAAGCTGAAAGGTCTATACCAAGGTGTATCTAACTAGGTGGCAGCGCTACTTCAGCTGATAATTTTTTGCTCTATGTGCTTTGTAGCTGAAGAATGTCAAAAACTTCGATTTTGTGTTGCTTTTAGTACAATTATTTTTGTGCCTTTGACATTCTTCGGCTCTTTACACAGCTATGGTTGCCGTATTTTTATATAAAAAATCCTTACGCAGTCACCTGTATAATTACACCATGGTCTATACTTTATAAATGTAAAAGCATTTTTAGTTTTTGAAATTTTTTGACCGAAATATGTGACTGTAACCTATTTGTTCTCACTGAGGTATTATTATTTTTTTGTAAATTACAAATTTTCTACAAACAATAACCTTACGCACTAGCACAAAAGAAGGACAGCGGAATTCTAATAACGTAAGTTTTTGAGTTTGTGTTCACTTATACCTTACTGTCCCATGCATCGCATAAAATCAGTATTTATTAATATTTAATTTCTTTTGAATTAATTGTTGAATTATTTGTACTTTAGCCATTAAAAAAAATTAAAACAAAATTTTCATATATCATAAATCTTCTTTTACCTTCATTTCCACATTCACAAAAAAAAACTTCCTAAAATTTCGCTGAATTATGTATATTTCTATAATTGCACAAAAATAACTTCTATTATGTCGAGTCCATATCTCGCTGGCAGTTGTTTATATTTTTTACTATATCATTGATATCGCCAAAAAAATTTTTCTGAAATTATAACTCCTTCTGTTTTTTGTTCAACTAGATGTATTCGAATGTCGTGTCCGTTGCTTAGGAATTACCAATTTTTTCTGTAGATATGACATTTACATATATGTATATTTGGTAAATATGACCACAAGTCCGATTGTAATAAAATGGATGAATATTTACTACATAGAGTATAAGGATACAAATATCATACTTTATTTGAAGAATATTCATTCATTCATTCTTGCAATTTTATTTAAGAAAAACACTATTCTATTTTATCACAATTCGTTGTAAGCCAAAAGTAAAATAAATAAGTATATACAAACATATCGCAACCTTAATATAGAAAGGATCTAATTCATTTTTTTTTTTTTTTTTTTTTTTTTGAAATCCAGATATAACCATTTTTAAATATATTTTATCTTCTTCTATCGAAATATATGAAAAAAATTAATGAGTTAGGGCCTTTCTATATTAAGATAATGTGATATGTAATTAAATTATAAATCTTAACTTTAAAGAAAATTGAAAAATTTCACAACTAATTTAGTTTCATTCGCCAACTGTCCTTAATCATATCGGCAGCTTTCTCGGCAATCATAATAACAATGGCATTTGTGTGACCAGCTGGTATAGTGGGCATAATAGAAGCATCGACTACACGAAGATTTGCTATGCCGTGTACTCTTAACTGTGGATCTACCACAGCTTCCGCATCCGAGCTGGGACCCATTTTACAAGTGCCCGCTTGATGTTGCAAACTAGCGCCGTACAGTCTTAAACAACACTTCCAATAATTATTTGAAGCAAATTCTAGGTTCTCACAACCCAGAAATGGATTTCGATTGAACTGAGTGCCCATTATACGCATCGCTTCAGTTTCAGCTATTTTTAAAGTCTTTAATGAATTAAAGTTAAATTAACAAAGTTAAGACAGCAATCATTGTATAACTACCAATTTAACACCTTCTATCATGGCTCTTATATCATCGGGATCTTGCATGAAATTTGGTTCCATTTTTGGCCAATGAAAAGGATTATTGCTACGCAAAGAAATGCGCCCTCTACTTCTGGGTCTTAACAGCACCGGCACTAAGCCAAAAGTTTCCTGAAAATTGCATAAAAAAGATTAATTACAAAAGATTTTCTTTAAATTGTGAATCTATGTAAATTACTTTATCGTGTAGTCCCTTGAAAACAGTTTGATAAAATTTATCGGGCATGCCCAACAAATCTCTCATGGAACCCATATGATCACCGCTTAGAGAACCTGCCCCCAACACGATTTCAACATCAGAATAGTCTTTGTCATAGGCAGAGGAAGGTGTCCTAATAAATGCAAATGCCTCAGCTCCCCCCGGTATAGTGTATGGTCCTTTACCTTCCAAAATGTATTGCAAAATATCTGTGGGATTCATAAGTCTGCGATCGTTAATAGTGCTGTAATTTGTGGTAAATACTAGACCATTCAGTGTGACGTGATCTTGAAGATTGTAGCCCACATTGAGTTCCTTCAGTGCAGTTATGTTGTGCTCCCTGAGATTTTCTTTGGGCCCCACGCCTGAAAGCATCAGCAGTTGTGGGGAGGCTATCGAACCAGCCGACAGTATAATTTCCTTTTTGGCACGTATTTGGAAATTGCGATGATATTTTACAAAGTCTACTGCACGAGCTTTAAATTTTTGAGATGGAGCGCAGCAAGGCTCTATTAAGATCTTGGTTACCCATGATTTCATGGAGAGATGCAAATTCGGGCGGTGAGCCACGGGCCGTATGAATGCCTTACTGCTGCTACATCTGCGACCATTTTTCACATTTGCTTGGGAACGACTGAACCCCAACAAATGTTCACCATTAGGATCGGTTATGTTGTAGCCCATCTCCTTGCTAGACTTTAAAAAGGCCTTCAGTATTTTCGATTTGTAGTCGGTGTAACCAACATTCAGAGGTCCTTTGCTGCCATGATATTTGGATTTCCTTAATTCCTCAATATCTATGTGTTCCGATTTCTTAAAATAAGGCAGCACTTCAGCATAACTCCAACCCTTGTTGCCCAGCTGAGACCAATGATCGTAGTCCTTACGATGGCCTCGGGTGTAAAGCATGAAATTTATAAGACTAGTTCCACCCATACCTCTACCCTTGGGCCAATTGCACACACTACCTTTCAAGCCTTGACAAGCGTTCGGCGTTGGATCCGGCTTGTAGCCCCAATTATAACGTGTCATTTGAGTGAGAGCAGCTGTAAGGGGCACATCACTGAGAAAAGTTTCTTGATCGCCAGCCTCCAGAAGCAGAACTGTGGCATTATGAATTTCGCTTAAACGATTTGCCACCACACAGCCACCAGATCCTGCACCAATTACTATGAAATCATATTCCGGCAAAAAATCTTCAGTATCAGGCAATCGTGTATTTAATAAAGTTGTTTCTACATCTCGTGCCAAATCCACAAAATTTTGTCCCCAGCTGATATTTACGATTGACAAAAAATGCACAATTAATACGTTAAGTCTCAAGTGCGACAACATACTGCACACATCTTAAGTTTGAAATGAAGAATCTAAAATTAAATAAGTTTCATAATATTCTTTTTAATTAGCACTAACATGTAAATTTCAAAAACGAAAAAAGTTCTAAGTAATCATTGAATAAAATTAGCATATTCTTCAAAAAAAAACTAAAAGAATAATGAGCTTTTTCAGTGCAAATTGAAATTCACTTTCAATCTTAGCTTGCGAGACAGACAATTCAAATGAGACTACAACGAACGCAAAATGACACAGACGAATATATTGCAATTCTATATTTTATTCTATTTGTACGCGAATAAAACTTTAATATTCTTTTTTGTTACTGTTGCTGTTTTTCTTTTAAAGATGCACAACCTTGAAACTGTGAACAAGTTGCTGCCTTAAAATGTCTTGCCTTGACTTTAAAGAATTTATTAAAATTGCAAGTTCAGTTACTTTTCATGAACCAGTTATTAAACACTCCTCTTTCAAAACTGGATATAAAAGTTGCACTTAAAAAAGTTTTACATCGACTGAATCTAGTTTAGCTTAGAAGTTTTACTTGAAGTAAAAAATTAATGAAAATTTTTTTATTTTGCTAGTATTTTTTAATTTTGTATGTATATATGGATGTATGTAGATATTTATGTTTTAAAAGCCAACAAGCATAATATACTCGTATTAACGATTTCTATGTAGTCAATATATTTAATATTTTCAATCATTTTAAATATGCATACAGTAAAGCTAAAGCACTCTACTGCTTCCGAATTTTTCCTGTTTTGCAAAACAGTCCGGTTTTAATCGAATCCTTTAAAATCTTCTGCAAAGTAATAGTCCAGGCTTTGTAAATTAATCCTGTTGCCCCTGTACTGCCAAAGTGAATTTTTTTAAGCTAGAAAACTTATTCTTTTGGCCTTTAATTCTTTAGTGTTCAGTTCTAATAAACTTTCACTTCATTATGAATATGAAGTTGTTTCCTTGCCCTTGAAAGGGCAAAAGATGTTGCCCTGTTAACAAAAAAAAAAAAAATTAAAGTTAATTAGGGTTCCGTACACCAAAGGTGAAAAGAAACCCTATTGTTTTCGCTACGCTGTCCGTCTGTCCGTTCCGTTACAGGCTATTTACTCCAGAACCGTTAGAGCTAAGGACCTAAAATTTGGACAGAGTATGTAGAACTTTGGCCGCTACATGAGAGTTAAGAATTAAAGGGTGTTCCAAAACAAGCAATGAAAAATGTTAGAATCAAATGTAATATGCATACTACAACAATTAATACTAAAAGTTAAATTAAAGGGTGTTCTATCAGTCAATGTAATTTTGACAACTTGCTGCATCTTGGAAACCGTAAAAGCAAACTCTTGAAATTTTCAAAAACGTGAAAACTAAAAAAATTCCAAAATTATAAAATTGATAAATTGAAAAAAATCGCAAAAACGAAAAAATCGCCATATTAAAAAAAAATTTCTAAAACTTAAATAAATCGTCGAAAACTGAAGAAATCGCCAAAACTAAAAAAAAATCGCAAAATGAAAAAAATTGCAAAAAAATCGCCAAAACTAAAAAAAAAACTCGCCAAATTAAGCAAAATTTCTAAGACTAAAATAAATCGCCGAAAACTGAAGAAATCGCCAAAATTAAAAAAAATCGTAAAAAAAAGCGCCAAAACTAAAAAAAACTCGCCAAATTAAACAAAATTTCTAAGACTAAAATAAATCGCCGAAAACTGAAGAAATCGCCAAAATTAAAAAAAATCGCAAAAATCAAAAAAATCGCAAAAATCACAAAAAAAGCGCCAAAAACTAAAAAAATTCGCCAAATTAAAAAAAAAACCTAAAACTTATATAAATCGCCGAAAATTTAAGAAATCGCCCAAATTAAAAAAAAATCGCATATATGAAAAAAATCGCAAAAAAAAAGCGCCAAAACTAAAAAAACTCGCCAAATTAAACAAAATTTCTAAGACTAAAATAAATCGCCAAGAACTGAAGAAATTGGCAAAATGAGAAAAATCGCCAAAATGAAAAAAGCGTTTAACTTGAAAAAATCGCCTAGACCGAAAAAAGCAAAAAGAACGCCAAAACTAAAAGACGTTCAAAACCGAAAAAGTCTCAAAAACGAAAAAATACCAAAACCATATATCACATAGGGTAAAGTTCATATAGTATTACATATCTAGTGTCTGTGAGGAACCCTTCGCGCACGAGCCAAGGTCGGTCGCACTTTACTGAATTTATTTTCTGTTTGAACGGTTTTTGAATTTTTTAATACTTGCTGTCTCCACCTGACATAAAATGGCTAACTTTAACATAAACTTCAAGTTAATGTTAAGTGTAGACTGCTCAAGATAATGCTTTTTTCAAGTTATGACATTATTGTTAGTGCATTTTTTTTAACAACTCAGTTATAACCTCTAGTTACAAACAATCTCAAGTCAGTTGGAGACTTAAAGTCACATTCATTACATCCATACTATTTAAACCGTATTTACATTGACAGTTTTGCCCCCGCTATAATGTAATGATTCCTCGAGTGCTTCGGAATCACATATTCTATTGTATAATAAACCTAATAAAATGTTAAGCGAAAATTTAAAAGAATGCAAAATAAAAGAAAATGTAACCGATGGAAATGCTAGTTGTAACATCGACTTTGAGTTTGTGCTACTTCATCTACCAGGCAAGTTTATCTGCAAATTTCTTTGCTAGAGCAGCCCCGGTGAAATTATTTTTCCCACTCTCAATTTATATCTGCTTTTTTGTAATTTTAGCACTAAACTTATTTTAAACTCATTTGCAGAGATGAGACATAGTCGGTGCTTTTAATTCGACGGGACACAAAATTAAGTTACAGCAACCCATCTGTACAAAAAAAGCTCCCCATACTAGACTTGGGTTGAAATCATTCAGTCGGTCATTTTTGACACGAGCCAATGATCAAACCCATTTAAATTACAAGCGTTTGATCATTGGTTTGTGTCAAAAACGACCGACTGCATGAGTTCAACCCAAGTCTACCCCATACCATAAGAGAGCCACCAACTAAATTCTTCTATGAAATTGAGAAGTAAATTCAGGCGAAATCAGGCATATTGGAGAGATCTAAGGATGTCACCCCTCAATTTCTCTAGAAGAAATATTGTTGGTGACTCTCTTATAGTATGGGGAGCATTTTGTGAAAATACATCCAACATATTTACGTACTAAACTTCTTATAGTGCATGTCTAAATGATTGACTTATTAATGCTTCATTTAAAAACCAAAATTTATATTCCCAGCTTTATTGGGTGTACAAATCTAACACACGAATATCGTTAGATCGATCGAAAATAATTACATTTTATTTTGCTCAAGTTAATTACAAAAACAAAGATAAACTTATACGATTACACTTTGCAGTGAACGGTAACCAAGGACAAACATTATAAATATATATTTTTTGGAAATCAATCAATACTCACGCTATTTATTAATAATAAAAAATAAATCATAAATAACTTATTTATTTTGGTGAAGGTTCACATCGCCTCTTTAATAAAAAAGCAATAATTGCAACACTGCACAATGGTCCGAATAGCAATTTTCAGGCACAAAATTTATTTGGGCTAAGAAAATTTCTATACGATTATGTTACTCATAAACTAATTTTTCATAGCAATTAATTATTTTGTTAATTTTGTGAAATTTTCGAAATTCAAGTTTTCATCATATTTCAAAATTTTGAAATACTGGGAGTCGATACTGGGGGATCTACTCTGTAATTTGAAACGATTGAAAATTTTTCTGAACTTGTATATTAATAACATGCAATTTCGAAAGCATCTTGTTTCGTTTCGAATTACACAGTAGACCGACCCCTGACTGTTTTCTCAATGATTTTCTTATGTCTATGTATATGTGTGTTTCTCTATATAAGCATTTCACATGTAAAGAGTGATTCAACAGATCGAAAGCAAATTTGCCGCATTCGATAGATATGTACCTCACTTAGATGACGTAAGACAGTGAACCGATGTGGCTTGGTAGATTTAGAAAATGTTTACAAGACTGACTTCTAAGCAATTTTTAAACTACTAAAACGATCAAGTTCAGAATCTATTTATCTCTTAACCTCTAAAAGGCAATTTGATTGCTGCCAATTTAACTAAAATCAGATAAATCGTTCGAGTGATATAGTAAAATTCTTTTTAAAGTATGCAACTTCAAAAGACTTTGTCAAATCGATTTTAGATATTCATTAATTTGTATGGGAATTTCGCAAAATTTTACGAAAATCTATAAAATGGTTCGAAAGATATCGTTGTAGAAAATTTGAGAAAAAGATATTTGTATTTTGTTGCTACATAATTTTTTGTCAAATCGATTTTTGATACACATTATTTTTTTTTAACTTTAAAGCATTAAACACATTCACCACAGCAAGCTAACCGACTACCAAATGTCAAAGATAGAATACACATGTTTATATGAGAATAATTCTTTTGAAGACAGCAAGGCAACATGGCGGCAGGTTATTGTCTATGCTGACTTTGTCGTTGTAGTCCAATTAAAGTAATTTCTATTTTGTTGGCTACAATGAGAAAATTCAGTATTGCCAGTGCAATACAAAATGTTGAATGAATGACTTTGTACAATTATTTCATATTATTTAACAGAAACAATATCCAAAAATTGATGTAAGGAATAAATTGATTAATTTTTGTACTTTTACGTGAAATAAGTATATTTTAAAAGAGTAATTAATTTTTATAAATGCAAAATATATAAAAGTGGCAATACTGAACTATGTATTTGCTTGAATATCAGCTGCATATGGTGCTGCTGCCGTCTCCAAAATAATTAAGTAGCCGGCTACGAAGCGACAAATGCTGCTAGCGGCATTTGAAGTCGTGTGTTCGTGTAGCCTGCTGTGGTGAATGTGTTAAATGCATAAGACTGACGAAAAGTTTTATCTATGACCCACAAGGTCAAAGGATTTCCACATATCAAAAGTTGTACAAAAACTCTGGAAAAAATTACAGCATTACATCATTTAAATGAAAACTCTTTTCATATTTTGTAATTTCGTTCGATATCGAGTGCCGTATACCTAACCTGACTAGACATCCCGCCTCCAATTTCTATCCCGCCTTATCCCGCTTTTGAGAGCTTTGAAACTTGCAATCTCTCATTCGATTTTTATTAAAATGTAACTGATAAAAATTTATTCCAAATATTTTTTAAGTGTAGTTGTTCCTTAACTAGAATAAACCATTTGTGCTTAAATACACCCTATATAATTTTGAGATGAAAACAAAAATATTTTATATTAGAAGCAAGCTTGCTGTTCAACCTTCAATATTTTGTAGAATACAATTCTCATTATTAACAGAAATAGTAATGAAAAGTTTCAAAATTCTCACTGCATTAAAATCCAAGATATTTTCAAACAAACATTTTCTTTCTTTGAGAGGTGCCACGCTACGCGCATTTGTCTAATCCCAATTATTTTTTATCATCGACAGAACCAGGGGAATTTAAAGTTTGTAAGATATTAAAAATTAATATATAATTCACTTTGGAGGTGACAAACTTTTTGCTCCATTATTGACTTCTTTTTATAGTACTATTCTCGTTATTGGCGTTACTGCTTACAAAAAAATTTAAACATTTTGACTTCGGTTTATTTAGAAACTTTTCTTTTAGTTGAAAACTGTGTTTTCTAAGTACATACGAAACTGTGTATGTGCATATTACACATCCCGCTTTCTAAAATACATTTATTTTTAAATCCCGCTTTTTGGCGGTATTTTCTTCAAAATCTCGTTTTTTGATCGACTATGTTCCGCTTTTTGCAAAAACCATCTGGTCACGTTACGTATGCCCCGGAAATTTTTTTCTTTGTCTCTTGCTTACAAAGTGAATTTTAAAAATAAAGCTGCATCAGTACCTGAATTCAGTAACTTTTATTGCGATAATCGTGTCGCTATAATAAATATAACGAAAATCTATCGACTTTGCTATTCAGTAACATATTTCAACGACATTAGCTGTCGGTTGGAAAAAAAAAGTAAAATAAAAAGCTCAAACTCATTTAGATTTTTTTGAATTCTTCTTTGTGCTTTTCGCTTATTTTCACATTTTCTATACACGGATACGACATAATATTGAATTAAATGGTGAATAAGATAAAGCGGGATACTATCGTAAAAAAGAAATTACAGAATAACATTATCGTTATAGCAGGCGAATAAATATGCCAATAAATATTACGGTTTCCGGTTCGCAAAAAGTTACAGAATCCAGGTGCTGGTCTTTTAATTCTAACATTCGTAACATTTTCTTGATGCTTCATTAAACAAATTAAAATAAATGATTATTATTTAATTAGAATATTTCATCGTAATCACTTAAAACTGTTTTTGTACTCTACTTAAGAATACAACAAAATGTGACCTTGTCGATAATGTGTTTCTACAATTTCAGGAAGTTAAAATTAAATTGGCTAACATTTTTGTGTAAATTCTTAATATGTGAATACTTAAGTCAAATATTTTATTTTGATCATGTAACAAGCGATTTTGTTTCTGCTTAACACTAAAAAAACCGGTAAAATAATTTAAAAATTATATAATTTTTTTTTTTAATATAAATATGAAACCCGCTTTTTTTTAAGAACATTCTTATCATAAAATTTAAATGATGACTACTTAAAAAATATAATAATTATTTTGTTTTGTTACAACTTCATTTAACGATCATTTTTAATATAATTTATCAATTGCGTAGATTTCGTTAATTGGTTTTCAGTCATTAAAATTTAGACAATTTGACTTTGCCTTTAATATAATAATATATTTGCCATTCATTTCGCTATACATGTATGTATCTGTTGAATATTTCACACATGAGCTGTTATATTTGAAAAGACATGACTAAATGTAAATTTTCATAAAATATATATCGCACACTAAATCATAAGCAGTCACAATTAAAAAAAATCCTAGATGTTGAGTAGTGGCAAACTCACTGTTGATACTGTACAAATGACGCAAGTATGTAACATAAAAACATTCAGAACGTTATTTTATATTGTTCAGGAAGATTGTGTTGCAAAAGAAATTTTTGAAGAAGATTTTGTTGCAAAAAGAAATTTTTTCATTGGAAATTCGTTCAGTGAACTGCTTTATGAAAAAACAAAACCATTTCGATCATTTTGAGTTGTGACTGTTTATGATTTAGTGTGCGATATGTGCCCTTAATTATGAAACTGGTCTAAGTCATAAATTTCTTTGGTCGAGATATTTATTAAATTACATTTTAACAAATTAAAAAATATTTTTTTTATTATGCAATATTTCAATTTAGAGTTGTACTAGTCTCGATTTATATAAATTTAATTAATATTTGTTAAATATTATTGTAATTTTTTAAATTTTTTTATTTCGTAGCGAACATGCATATGACTTAGGCCACTTTCATAATTAACGGTATATACATATATTTATTTACTTTGGTGCTACTTTAAAACTTTAAAACTTCAACTTCAATAGGAGTACGTTTAAAAAAAAATTAATGCTATTGTTGAGTCTTTTTTTTATAATACATTAAGTAACAGTAGTAAATACCCTGTCGGAGAATGTGTGGTTGACTACAAAAATAGTTAACTTATAGTTAACTTTTCTTAGACTGATTAATAGCTAACCGCAATATGATCCAGAACAAACCCAAAATTAATTTTTAAGTTGAGTACGTAATCGAATTTGATGAGAGCCAACGAATATATTCTTATGCCTTAATTCTGTTCGACGATTGTATCGTCTTGTCAATGGACGAAAAAAGGCCGCAGTTGTGAATGGTTGTGATGGTTCGTGTATTTGCTTTATGATTTTGTTCCAAACATTATATCCAACAAATATTTTTTCATATATTTTTCAAACAATTGTATAATACTTTAATTTAATTTTTATGTTTTAAAAGCATGGCAATAATATTTTTATTTTTCATTATCAGACACAAGAACCATTTTTGAAGAAAATAATTTAGAGAATTCAAACACAAGAACTCAGAAGTATTTTCAAATAAAAACGTCCTAAATCTTCTTACTGAATTAGGGCATTAGCTACTTTGAAACTCATTTCAGTTTTATATTAACATTTTGCTGTTGCTTACCTTAGCTGAGTGGTAGCGCGTTGAGTACACATCGTGTGATGATATATGCGTTCGAACCCCAGAAAATTTTTTTTTAATTTACTGACTACCAGGTGATTTAAAAAAATTAACTTTAAGTTAGCTGAAAGCAATGCATAGTGAGACAATTGACTACTGCCTAGAACATCGCAATATTAAAATAATCAGTTAATTACATTAAAAGTAATCCAAGTGTCAGTCAATACTAGTTGCGAAATAGTTAGCTTAAAGTTGGTTTAAAGTTAATTTAATTTCCGACAGGGTATATATGTGTTTATATACATATGTACGTCTTTAAGTATGTAAGTGTCTTTATTGATATTCACAGCCAAATAATTGATACGACAAGATTAAATAAATCTTAAGAGACCTTCATGGCAAAACAAAAGCAGATTTATTCACAAAAACTGCAAATAATAATAGACCGCAAATCGCACTGTAGTGCGTCAGATCAAGTTTGGGCCTATCTTTTTTTTTTAACACAAATACAACTCGCAAAGCGATTAGCTTGTATGCGAAAAAACAGTCTATCTATGCGTACAGTTCCAAGTGAAGCATTTTAAACAAAATTGATAAAGTGGTTTCCCATATTTCATTGTTTGCAAAAAGATCAGTAATCATTCAATCTGTTGATAATACAAAAAAAAAATTCAGATCCTATTTTTTCTCTTCTACAATTTGAACCCCCTTAATGCATAGAAAAATGTATGTATACATATCGCTCATTTACTTCAATAGTGGCACAACTCAAAAAAACCAGTTTTGCAGGAAACGCACTTTAAGTTTTAAATTTGCATACAACTCAATGGGGAAATGAAAAAATATTCTTCTCTCTGGAGGTGATAGTACAAGCTATTTATATGAAATTTTTACACAAGATAAAATACAAAATGCCGCATCTTTCTGCATTATTAACTCAAAAAACTCAATTTTTGAGTTATGCCACTATTGAAGTAAATGAGCGATATATAAATAAATATATGTCTATATGCACATATGCATGCATTTTTTTACGTAATTACATATTCTAATTAAATACCGCGTTCAAAATTAACGACTTGACTTACATATTTACTTATTGATCAGCATGATGGAAAGGGAGATGTGTTTTTGAGATTTGAAACGTGGTTTGCATATAAATTTAAATATAAGACGTTGATAGAATAAACTTAACAGGTACTTTAAGATTTTACAAAATAGAATTTTTCATTTATCTCCGTTTTTTTTCAGTTTTCTTGGGTTGTATATCGACTCACCCACCATCCACTCACATACGTACGTACATGCATAGGAGTATATCTATCTGTGAACATACCCACCAAATCAAATGCTCCGAACTTGTAAATAATTCGTAACGACTGGTTGAAAAATCTTCCGTTCTCGAAATCGAATTATTATTGATTTTTTACTCGTCTGCGCAACACAAAGGCGCAGTCTATGTATGTATATATGGCCGAGTTTACATCCGGCATTTCTTGTGTGTCATTTGCCCAAAATATTAGTTATGTATGAAACTGTTCAAGTTAATAAATATGTATGTGTCTGAATCAAACAGTTTTTCATTAGTAATTAGTTGGTTACGCTTTTTTTACGCTTGTGTGGCACATGGCACACAGATGGAAACCCGGCCTTAGTGTATTCCTTCGCAGCACTATATAAACCGAAAGCGTGTATATGTCAGTTGTAAAAATTCAATATGGCGGCCAACAGACGACATTTAGTAAATACGAAAAAAAAAATAAAAAAGTTGGCGAACTATATCAAAATGGGTATCATTCGACAGGTATTTTAAAATCATCTTTAGGTTTCTCTTATAATTTTTCATTTCGAATGACCATTTAGGACATTTAATGGTTCAAAGTTGGTCTCGGTCGGGTTTTTTCATTATTTTGTATAAATACTTGTATATGAAATTGTTATTACAACTTTGCAACGATATTTAGTTACGAAATTGTAACGACATATAAAAACATTTTCTGAACCAGTACATATGTAAATATTACTTTTGGGTTGATAGGACATTTATATTGTATCAAGTACTTACGAGGTTTCAAGCAAAATCTTGCTGTTTTTTACTAAATTTCCGGGAAAAAAACAAAAATTTATTTTGTCACCAGATTTGTGGGAAATCTAATCAAAATCTAACAGCCTTATTTATAAAAATTATTAAGGCTTTATAAAGGCTTTTTAAGAAAAATTTTGTACGAAAATTTGTTATACAAAACCTTTATAAAGACTTTTTAAGTTTTATAAATAAAGCTGTAATATTTTTATTTATTTTTTACTACCAGGTACAAGATATTTAAAAAAAAAAGATGATTGAATTAGCTACGGTCTGGTTAAAAAGGTGTGAATTGGCTACATTACAGTTGTTTGATTGTAGTTTTGGGAATTTTTCAGTTAATGAGTTTTATTTCAGATAAAAAATTTTGACAAATGTCAAACAAAGTTGGTATGAGCGGTATAGATTTTCATAAAGATTTTAATTAAATTCTGCTAGATTTTGTGCAAGTGTAAATGCCCTATAACAATTATTTGATTTTCACAGGTTGAAACGAGACAGAACAGAACGTAAATAAGAAAAAAGAGTCAGCCGATTCGTAGCTGAACAGAAAGTAAAAACTAATTCTGCCCTTAAAATTTATTTTTTGTTTATGTTTTGTTTAAAAAATAGCAAAGCGTTAAGGTGAAAATAAGTTGAATTGCTAATTAAATTATTTCATTCGTCATGGTTAGATTCCATACATACCTTAATGCAAAATTAAATTTGTATTATATACAATTCACTGGAAATATTTATTTATTTATTTATAACATATTCTACAAAGTAAATTTAGTAGGATATGGTTGCACAAGTATGGACGGAGTAACTAGACCATATGTCCAAGATGTTATTAACAGAATTTTAAAAAGTTTTTGTGACTGACTATACACGACCTATGCCTTCACATAGGAAAAAACTTTTGACGTCACTGGAAATATATTATTGGATAATTAATTAATTAATCAAGTGTGTGTTTGTTCACTCAAAAAAAAGACATATGCTATTATTAAGCAAAAAAAGTTTCTAAATTTAAGTAAAAAAAATTCTAAGTTTAAGTATTTTTTTCTAAGTTTAAGTAAATTTTTCCAAAAATCTAGTAAAAATTACTTAATATGAGTAAAAAATAAGAAGTTCATATCCTTAAAAATAGTTCATAAAAATACACACAAAAATTCCCACATTCAAGGACACGTTTACTGACTTAAAGGAAATATTTACCAAAAATTTGAAAATGGTTTAAAAAATTAGGGAAAATGTATCCTAAGAACTAATCAATCTCGTTTTAAATCAAAAAATAAATTTTAGGAAATGACTAACTCATAATTAGTTCATCAAATTTGACTTACTTGAAAGATATAAAAAGGTATTCTAAATCTTAGAAAAACATTTACCAGTTTTAAGTATTTTTTGTTTAAATTATAGAATATATATTTTGTTTGTATTAAGCAAAAAATCTAAGTAAGTTTTTCATATTTTCGAAGAATATTTGAACTTGAAATATATTTTTTTGAAAATAAAATTAAATTTTAAAACTCAAAAATTTCAATGCTTATTCAGGCTGCCCTGTTAGGCAATTGGTTATAGTGCTTGCCTATCAGTCAGAATGTTGCTGGTTCAATACTTGCCTCCTCTCAAGAAATTAATATGTATGTATGGTATGGTGAATTAATTCAGAATATAATATGAAGATATAATAAAAAACATGCCATGTGGTAAGAATTTAGTTAAAATTAAAAATAAATACCAGAATTAAGAAAATAAAAAAACTTTGAAAATTTGCTGTATTTGAGATCAAAGATGAAAAACATTTTTTGCAAAGCTCCGAATTTTATGGGAAAATTTTACTTAATTGTACAAAAATTTTACTTAAATATAAAAATATAATTACTATAAACTAGTTCATTAATGGACAGGAAATTTAGTAAATGTTTTACTGGTTTCAAGTAAAAAACAGCTTTGTCGCCATACGACAACTACTTTTTAATCAAATTTAGAAAATTTTCCAAAGTTTTAGTTAGTTTTTTTTTTTGAGTGTTATTACGAGTAGTTTGTTTTTTACAAATAAGACACTACTAGACTTTTCGGAAAATGGCTTTTATTAGAACATTGCTGATATACAACATACATATGTATGTCAAAAGAAAACACACACATGTTAAAAAATATATACAGTAATTTCAGCTTAGTTGATTTTTCAAAATTTCCTACCTTTTTAACTTCACATTAAAATTAATCGAGTAAATAAATCGTTTAAGATATACTTTGTTTATTGATTCACTAAAGTAATTGCCTGGTTTTTGATTTTGAATAAGCGAGTAAATCAATTAAACGGAAACTACTGTACACATAGTACATACAGTACATAGTACAGTAGTTTCCGTTTAATTAAATAAATACTTCTCCATTAAGTATGTGAATATAAATTTAATAGTTGAAATCTTAGTTTTTCCAAATTCGTTAATTATACACATATGCATCGATCTTAATAGAGAAAGGCCCTAATTCATTATTTTGTTCGATATTTCGATAGAAGAACGTCTAATGTATCGAAAAAAGTAAAAATCTCGATATCATAAAAATAATGAGTTGGAACCTTCTACCTTTCTATATTAAGGCAACGACTATCATTTAGGCTGTGTTGAACATATTTTTTAATTTTTTTTATTAAAAATACTCCGTTTCCATACAGTGACAACGAAGCTGACTGACAATTGATTCAAAAATAATTTTTCTAACTCAGAATCTGGAATAATTGAGCTTATAGAAAATCCGAACAAGTAAGCTTTGCATCAAATAGGGCTTACAAAAAATCAAATCAAGCAAACATCATTTCATTACCTTCTCCTTTATAGTTTAGTTTTTGTTGTTTGCAACTTTTTTGCATCAGATTTTTTTAAGTACGCGCGCACTTTTTTTTAAATTTTATTAACACAATTTTTCAAATTTTTTTTATAAAAATTTAAACACTCAAACACATACATTCAGATATCTGTATGTGTGTATGTACATATGTATGTATATATACAAAATCACATTAAGCGCTAAAATCATAAATAATCAAACAATAGTCACAAGTGTTTATTAAGTTGAAAACAGTTAGTATGCAGCTTATTTAGGCAAATCAAATCAACAAGATGATTATTATATTTATGCATTTGAAGCATTTGGCCAATAAATAAATTTACTTAATGCTTCAAAAATACTAAAATAAATATCCTGTTCACAACTACTTATTTTCAATATTAATTTTCGATTTATTGCTTTTCTCACGCTTTTATAGTTTTATTTAACTCTTATTAAAACCGTCGGCCAAATTTTATTAAGTTTAACGTTATTTTAACGACGCATGCGTGTGTTTTCTATGACTGCTCATTGACAATTAAATGAAAATGGTATCAATGATTTAACAGTGTTTGGCGCTTAAAGCTGCCGCCTGCTGTTAATGTGTTAATACGACAAGTCACACTCTGCTGCTACTACACAGCATCTATTAGCTTTACATTAGAGATGAGCAGCCCTCATGCATTTGGCGGGAGTCACGCTATCAATTATCAATTATTATCATCAATTACCATTTCGTTCAGTCAGTAGAGAGCATACATTACTTTATGGATAAATATATTTTAGAAACTTTCATATGCTTGCAAAAATGAAGTATGTATATAAATTCCGCGAAATAATTAAATTTTTCCGAGAAGAAAATCCTCCCACTATAAACAAGAATGTAAAAAGGGGAGAGAATTTCGTATTTCTGAAGCTAAAAACGAGGGCGGATCAATGATCCCATGAATAAAACACACGTTTATTTTTTCTTTGAGCTCTATAAACTTTGTCCAATATTTGGCCAATTTTTTATTCTTTCCAAAAAAATAAAATTTGTCGTGATCATGAAAATATGCATTTGCTTGTGAGAGGATTTCATCATTGGACTCAACTCTCTTTCGCTGAGCCATTTCTTCACGTTTGGGAACAAAAAATAGTCACTCGCGGCCAGCGTTGCCAGTTTTTTTTTGGAAAACTGAAAATTTAGAATAAAAAAACTGATTTTCATGTGAAAAAACTGCTCATAAAAAATTCTTTAGTATTTTGTATATTTTGGGGGGAGGGGGTGTTAACCATACGTATATACCTGCCTCATTTTTATATCATGATTTGATAATGTTTGTCAAGTTGTTACGTTTTACCACCTCGAAAGCCTCATCGGCATCAGTTAAAAAAATATAGCTCTACAAATTTATAAAGTTTTTAATTAATTGAAGTGTTTTAGTTGCAATATCGGATATTTCGCTTTAAATTACACAGGGAAATTCTTTTTTTTCGAATCAACCTAAAGAAGTGAGTGGATCAAAAATTCAATAAATATTCTAACTAAAATGTTTGCTTTTATTTTTTAAGATTTTGTTTTATTTGAAGTGCACAATGATTTATTTATTTGTTTAGACAACATAAAATGTTTTTTCTGTGAATTACTGAAATTTTTCTAAGATAGTTCTGAAAATATCTGTATGGCTTCAAATTCTATAGGGTCTATCCTTTAATTTGGTATATATTTCGTCGTGTTTTATCTCATTCTATAATGGATCGAATTATTTCAATGAATAAACTTGTTTTTCTTTTTCAATAAGGCAGTGTGAATTAATATTAATAAAGGAAGTGTTACGTCCGTATGAACCCAACTTGTCAACAATAAGACCAAATTCCATTAAGAAAAACACAGTTTTCGTGTGAATTCTTTCTAGCTGTTTTAAAAAGTACTAATAAACCTTCACTATTATACTAAGCAAAATAAAAAAATTAAAAGAACTAAAATAACAAACTTGAGATAAAGTAAAAATTAAAAACTGCACAATTTATAGAAAAACTTATTTTTTAAGCAAAAAACTGCAAAACTGCTCTATGCTTAAAAAAACTGCTAAAATCAGCTAAAACTGCACATTTGGCAACGCTGCTCGCGGCTAAAGTCGTAGAATAGGGTTGAAGAGACAGCAGTTTGTAGACTGACTCATGGACTCTCGCCATGGAAACTGCATTGACTCAAAAACCAATCCCCATGAGTTGATTGGCTGACAAACCCTCCTTGGCCTTTTTTGGCGTCGATTCAATCCGATAAAAGCACTATTTTGACAGCTGTTTAGTTTCTGGTGTGTTGTGATGTGATCCACGTAAAAGCTCGTCCATATTGTGGTTGAAAAGCGGCAAACACTCCTGCAAAACTCTCACACGATTGCGGTCGGTGACGAGCATCTTACGAGAAGCTTTCTCATACAAAAATAATCATTCAAAATTTAAACCACTTACTCATGTGAGATGCTTATGGCTCCTCCTCTCTCTCTCTCACTCTTTCATATTCGATCGGCCAACACCATTTCGTGAATATTTTCAACTGTTTCGGATGTACAGATTTTCCGTGCCTTCGGCAACAACGAAGATCTGTAAAATACTTTGCAGCATTAGCTTTAGTTGGAGTGAAGCTTTTTTTCGCTTAAAAAGCAGCCCAGCAAAAATATTTGCTTGCTGGAAGCATTTTTGTAACGGAGACAAACGAAACGGAATCACTTGCACTTAAAAGCAAAAGTAATAAATCCAGGGTGACCGATGACATTTTTCAAAAAGTGGCACCAAATGGGGGATTTATCGAAAAAAAGGGGCAAAATTAAAAAAAAAACAGAAAACTGCACTAAACTTTTTATTCTTATTGTATTTTCATATAACTCACCCTAAATAAAGGGGGTCAAAAAGTGGCAAGCCAGTCAAAAAAGGGGAAACGCAGTCGAAAAAGTGGCAAATTGCCACTTTAGTCGGTCAAACGGTCACGCTGAATAAATCATCCACCAAACGTGTATGTGTATTTTTTTAACAGGGAGTGCGCTAAGAGCACAGGAAGTTAATTGTTTTCTATTTTCTTCTCAACTCATGCGATAGTCTGCTATCAGTGACTATAAAACATGGGTGAACATCATGTAGCAAATTTTTGCAAATCGAATTCACACGTGTTCTTATTCTCTTTCATTTAGTCTTATCTGAGATAAATTTTTGGTTATCTTTTTACTAATTTTTCTCAAACGCACTGCGAGAAATTTACTGTGTATGCTGTTTATGTTAAAAAATACTTTTGCTTGCGTGAAAATTAAAAATTATTTTCTCTTATAAATTGGGTTTTAGTAGTTTTAAACTCAGAATTTAAGTGAATAATAATGTTTATTTATTAATTTTTGTTGAAACGGTTTTCTGGAAAAAAAATTCTTTCATAAAAAAAATCATATAAGAATTACTTTTATTAATTTTTTCTGCCTGTGTGTTTATCTTTTTCACTCACTTACACAGCCTTAAATTTATCTTGGTCACCCATGCTATAAAACACAAACTAAATGACGCAGCTTATTCAACTGACAGTTGGCATTTCAAAAAGTCGTGGACTTATTGTTTCATTTTACCTTAAAAATTCCCAAAACTTTTTTTTTAAATGAGAAGCAAGACATAAGTAAAACAATAAGTGAATGGTAAATTTTAATCCTCACAAAAACATAAATGTGAAAAACGGCCAAGTTCCTATCCAAAATTTCGGCCATTAAAAGTTATGAGATATAAATTTTGACCAAGTTCTTCTTTGCCACAATACCCAACACAGAAATATATTATGTATGATATAAATTTGTAATCGTAAGGGTGTCCTATAATTTCTAGATAGTCTGCTTACTTGACAACATTTTTGTCAATATAAATAAATGAACATTTATACATTATTTTATCCTTTTTTGGAAAGGTAAAAATATTGCCAAGTTATCAGATTATCTAGAAATTATATGACACCCTTACGATTACAAATTTATATAATACATAATATATTTCTGTGTTAGGTATTGTGGCAAAGAAGAACTTGGTCACAACTTTTAATGGCCGAAATTTTGGATAGGAACTTGGCCGTTTTTCACATTTATGTTTTTGTGAGGATCTGATTAGTTTTTGAAAAGATTTCTATAATAACAGTTCTTAAACTTAAATTTTCTAGTGTATTTTATTTCTATTCATGATCACTGTGCCAGTGTTGAATTGTTGACCTTAAAAATGCACCATTGTGTCACTACAACGGGTCGCCAGTGTGTATGCAATTTGGTAAGAGGCGACTGGAAGAAACATGTAAAATGCAGCGTAAATTTTACTGGGCATGACCCCGCCTGTTTTCTCAATATATTTACATGTTAAATAAAGTCTGCTTAGCCGAAGTACATAAATCAAAAGGATATGCCCAATGTGTATGCAAAGTTTCAATAGGGTAGCTGGTGCTTTTAATTTTTGGATTTTCCGATTGAGTAAATCAATTACTATTTGTGTACAAAATGTCAGCTCTCTATAGTATAATATTACGTAAAATTTTCATGAGCCTGACCCCGCTGACTTTTATATCTGCCAGTGCTTATGGTTCATGCAAAGTTTGGTATTAAAAAGTTAATAACAAATACCTGAGTTTTGAATTAAAAACTGCTAAGCCGAAGTACCTGAACGAAAAACCTAAGATTTATGGGTGAAGTCACGGTTATTTTTCAAAATAGGGAATATTTTTTGGATAAGTGCAATGTGTATGAAAAGTTTTAATAAAATGTATGTTAATTTTGAATTTGAAGTGCTTGTTTCCGCCCTCTGATAGCAACTTCTGGGTTTTCAGATTTTTCTTAGTGATCTCTGATCTAGATTTATTTGTGTATCAAATTTAAGCTCGCTAGTGCGAATTGGAGCTTTAACGTCGTGGCCCCACATACCGGGTAAAACTTTTTGGTTTTAAGATTTTCCCATTGGCTTACGCAACTACACTTACTAGTGTATAAAATGTCAGCTCTCTAGCGCGAATTATATCTTTAGATTTTATCAGCATTACCTCTCCTCACTATTCATAACTCAAAATTTTGTTGTGAGCAGCGCTTATGATTCATGCTAATTTTCTTTTAAAATATGCTAGCCCGATGTAGATTAAACACAAGGCTAACATTTTATGGGAGTGATCACGCCAAATTTTTAAGGTGATGCAAGATTTCACTAAATTGGCTTGAATTAAAAGTTGTGTATTAAGTATTTAGTTCAAAACAATATTAGCGTGGCCCCGCCCATTCTGGTAAAATTTTTTGGGTTTTCAAATTTTTCCAGTTTGTTTCTCACTTAGACCTACTTGTATATCAAATTTCAGCTCCTTAGCGAAACTTTTAATTTTTAAGTTTTATGAGCGCAGCCCCGCCCCTCTAACTAAAATTTTCGGGGTTTTAGACTTTTCTAGTTGGTTTCTCACCTAGACCTACTTGTATGTCAAGTTTCAGCTCCTTAGCGCAACTTTTAACTTTTAATGTTTATGGGCGTAACCACACCCACTTTTCAAAAGTCAAAATTTTTTTGGGTCAGTGCTTATTATTTGTGTCTAATTTCGTTACAAACGGATAATAATAGCTAGATAAATAGTATATCTAAACATGCTGAGCCGCAGGGCATTAAAATGAGGTTTAAATTGTATGGGCGTGTCAACGCCCACTTTTTTGATAAAAAAATTTATAGCCTTGCATTACCGCAGTATATATGACGAATTTCAATAAAATAGCTTCGATGAAGCGCCTTAGATTAGCATTTTTAATTCTGACCTTTACGGGCGTAAAATATGCACTTTTTGCACCATTTTTGCTTTCATTGTAAAACTTTTAAACTTCGCATATGAGGTTATATGTATTTATTCTAGTTATGATTTAAATATCATAATTTTACGATTGCGGGGAACAAAGTTATGAGGGGGGTAAAAACAGCTCGAATGGCTTCGTGTAAATATACATACTGCGTGCATTGGCCAGAACTTGGCCTGGCGCACTGCCGTGCGCCTAGATAGGGCTATAGTGCTGCGGATAGAATTGGACATTACTCGGACATGATCACGCTAAACACGTGAGCGGCAACCATCTTCACACATATACATATATCTGTATGTACTTGCATATGTGTATGTTAAACTGTATTTTGCAAATAATTTTTTTTTTTTAATTTTTAATAAAAATATTTTATTAGAACTTCAAACCTAACATAGCGTCTATACCTGATAATATGTATCATAACGACTAACAAAACGTCGGCAGAGCTGTTGTCAAATTTTTGTTAATGCACGCATACATGCGAAGACGTTGTGGTTTTTTTATTATGATAAATCAGAATTTCTTTGTCGTCGTGACGAAAGTTTCTCACAATGCCTGCAATATTTGACTTAATATTTATTAAAAAGATTTAATTTAATAAAAAACATCAATATTTTTCTTTATTTTTATAGATTTTTTCTCAAAAATCACTCAAAAATTGTATTTTCTGCAAATAAATTAAAACGTCAAACAGTTTGTTTACGATTTTTATCAAGACAACTTTGTCTGAGCTTGAGCTTCTGACTCACTGTAATATTGAACTTTAGCCTCAATTTTCGTTTATGTGACAAACAGCATATATGCGCTGAATTCCGCTGGAGTTTTTAAAGTTTACGATTTTCAAGTTCAAGTCAACAACAATATGCAAACATTATAAATATGTACATGCATACATACATACATACATAATATTAGTGCATACTATACACATGCACATACACACACACATACATGCATACATTTATATTCAAATGAATTTTTTATGAATAAATAATTAATAATGAATAGAAAAAATTATTGAAATTATGATGAAATTCGAAATCTTTATGTCTTTAATAGCTTGTTGTGAATTTTTTGCATATCTCTAATATTTGTTATGCTGAACGACTAAATTGTTATATTCGATAAATATTTACCCCCTGTTTGTGTAAGACGTTTGAGTTAGAAATCTAAGCGTTTCTGTAATAGATTAAAGAAAAGTTGTACGAGTTTCCTTTAGTCTATTACAAAAACGCCAAAATTTTTAACTCAAACGTTTTACACAAACAGGGTGTTAGTTTTCATTTAGCAGAAAACGCAAGGAATTCACGAGGTTCATAAGTACCTCTCTACACTACTAGTTGGTGCAGCTGCTGTGTGAATATTCACCGCCTCTCTGAACTGAAGGCTGGATCTCCCCTTGTAACATCCAGTTACCAGTAAGTTTTGTTCAACTGTGCATTCGAAATAAAAAGTGTTTTGCGGAGTGGAGCTTTTGTTATCTGCTTTAAGACTGATCGATAAATAACTTCGACTGTTGCCCTTGATGAATTATTGTGAATTCTCCACAAAACTTACCGGCTAATAATAATTCACAAAAAATAATTCATAAACTACATATGTACCTGTGAATGCACATATCGTTAGTTGAAATGCAAAAAGGCATAACTAACAAAAAATTCAAAATCTCGTTTTTACTAATTATTATGAATGCCATTGACAAAATCAAATATGACGCTTTTTTAAATTAAAAAAAAAAAACAAGGGGACTTAACTACAAGTTTGTTTATTTTTTTAATTTTTTGCTGCTCCAGTAAAACTATATTTTTGTAAGTTACGCCTTTTTGCATTTTAACTAACGATGTATGCTCTTGCTATCATAGTTCTTTTCGTGTTGCAACTTGTTATCTTTGTTGGAAAACTAAATTTGGACTATAGATAATAATAATGATTTTAAAACAAGGCTCTATGCTCCTTGCATGAGTAAAAGAAATAAATATATACTCGCACATATAAAAACAATATGCAATAAATAATTAAATTACAGTAGAATCTCGAATAAGTTAACCAAAATGGCCCAAGGGTAATTAATTAAGTTTTTCGAACTATGTATGTATTAACTTTTCTAAGTGGTTTTCAAAGTTGAAAAAATACAATAATAAGCATAAACTTTTCTTTTCTTTTGCTGTGACAAACGTTTTAACCCATAACATCTGACAAAATAGCCCAGATTCATCTTACTCATATAATTGCGCTTCGGAGATATCTATTTCATATATTTTCGCTCGTAAATTAAAATAATTATTAATGAAAGATGTTACGTTGCACTTTTACTAAAATTTGCCAGACAGTGACATTAAATTATTTTCGAGGGTGCAATATGTCAAATACGTGCTTATTTCTTGATTTTAAACTTGGACCAGTAATTTCACAATTACACGTAATTCACACGTTGATTTTTCAATGATTTTTTGAAACACGATTTTCGGAGTTTGTAGGCGAACGGTATAGAAAAGCAAAAGGGGTAGAAAAAAATCACATTTTCCGTTCTATGAGTTTTTTTTTCAAACTTTCTTTACACATATTTTAATTTTTTTATGAGTATAGGGAATATCGGAAAAATATTTTATTTTGGGTCAAATGTAGGTATTTTTTATTCTCATATTGCAGTTTTGTGCATAAATGTAAAACTAGCTATACTAAAAATATATTTTTGCTCATAAACCGTTTCAAAATTTGTTTTTGCTCGAAAGACTTTTGTCTGATTATATTGGTATCGCAGTGCCTGTCTTTGTCAGATCTTCCCATATTCTTCTAATGGTAAGCACATCAGGAAATAGAAAATGACTGCTTTCTGGTGCTACTTTTTTTGTGTCAATTTGTATGGAAAATGTATTTATGCCGCAATTCTGTTTGATCATTAAGGTCTTAAATGTTCTTAATGTATCTTTCTTTAAATTAAATTACTAAAATTTGGAGATTTTCGTATGAGGGAAATTTGTTAACATGTAGGGAAAGGAAAAAACGTATTTTTTTTAAATCTACTGGCAACACTGATACAATCTTTGAAAAAAAACTAGAAACATTGAAAAAAATCATGGTATGAATGTAAAATGTTTTTGGAAGCAACTTTTAAAGAGAATAAAAAATAAAACAAGATTTTTAAATCATCGTATGAATTGGGCCTTACATTTTCGTTGCTTCAAGAATCATTTATAAAAACTAGATCCTACATTAGCATATTCGGGGGCCTAATTGAATTCGAATAGAAATTCATTTCGATGGCAAGAAATTTTCCGATGATGTCACTCGCTACCAAGCGAATCGAGTTTTTGTTTCAGTGTTGGAAAAAGGAAAATATATTTATATATAAATTTATTTCCCAACACTGAATAAATTGTAAGCAAAAGCATATGTTTGTATATATGTTTGTGTGCAAAAATATATGTATGTACGTACATACACACGTAAGTATATGGAGAAAAAAAGAAACGAATATACATAAATGTTATTTTCATTTTAATTTAATTAATAACTTAATAATAATAAATTTGTGTAAAGTTAGAGAATAGAGCACTAGTCACATTTTCGATTCTTTTATTGGTTGACCAGAAGCAGTTAATTTGTTACTTAGATGCTCCAAGAGTTGGTTGATTTTTTTATTTTCGCCGACAACTCTTAGGCAAAACATTATTTGCAAAGTCAGTGTGTTTTGTTATATTTAAAGTCAACTAGAAATTCTTTAATTTGTATAATTTGTAATTTTTTTTATACGTAAATTTGTGTATTCATTCATTTATAAATAAATAAGTCAAATATTGAACATAGATTTTCTTTTTCTTCGCTTTTTCTATGTTCGACATGATTTCGAATGCCTTTTTGCTTGCGAGTAAAAACACGAACGGTTGCATTCGAATGTATGCACGTTATCGAATGCTGTCATTAGAAATTTCGATATGTGATATTCGAAACCGAATGCGAAAATCCCAAAAGTTAAAAAACTCGCACATTCGAGTAAAACTCGCTCGCAATCGAATGTGGGAATTAGGCCCCGGTTTATGTACTGTTATCCTGTATGATTTTGCATATGGGCGTCGAGGGACGCGGCATTCCTTCACTTTGAGGTGAGCAAAAAATAAGAAAGGAATGGAATGGAAAGATCCAATGAAGGGTAGTATATTTAAGAAACAAATGTTGGGCGATATCAGTAAAATAGAAAAAAGATACATATGTAAAAGCAAATGTCAGCGACAAACGGACGCGACAAAAATAGAAGTTATTTTTGTGAACTTATAGAAATAGACATAATTAAGCGAAATTTTTTTTTTTTTTGAATGTGGAAATGAAGGTGCAAGATGATCGTTTATGTGTAGATTTATGAAATATAAAAATGTTGTTTAATTTTTTTTAAATGGGTAAATACGGACGCGACAAGGCGGACACGAAATATTTTTTTCAAGAGAACTAAACGCTGTAACTTTTCTAATATTGATTGAACTTTAATTTAAGAAATTAAACAATAACAAATGCTTATTTAGTGCTGAAAAAAATTTAATAAATATTGATCTTATGCCACACGTGGGAAAGCAAACTCAAAAAGAGGCTCGGCAAAAAAAAAATGGTTTTTTTCAGTCCCTTATTTCGGTGAAAAATTTCAAAAACTAAAATTACTTTTACATTTATAGAGTATAGACCTATCAGCTTTATTATTAAAAACAAAACAAAAATTTTTGAGCGAAAAAAAATTTTTTTTTGTTGACATTTTTCTGGAATTACCCATATGTATGTGTTCGTCACAGCCTCGAGAATTTCATGACATTTTTTCTTTATTTTTTAAATTATTTTTTTTTCAATGCATGTACAGGGTGGGCCAAAAGAAACCAAGGGGTGTAAAAGTTTAATAACTTTTTTGTTTATTCATTTTTTTTTTATTTTTTCTTTCAGATTATATAGACAACACTTGGAGAATTTATAATGGAGAGGTTCACAACTGAACAGAGAACCAGAACAATAGAATTTTATTATTTAAACCAGAGATCAATTATTTTAACGCAAAGAGCATATCGTCGACATTTTAACGTCAGAATTTCGCCCTCTGAAGCGATGATTCGTTGCTTAGTTAATCGTCATCACCAACATAGCAGCGTAAGAGATTTGCCTCGAACCGGTAGACCACGTTTAAGTCGCACTGCGGAAAATATTGAACGAGTACAGCAAAGTGTTAACGAAGCACCAGAAACATCTGGCAGAAGGCGTTCTGCTCAGCTAGAAATGTCTCGTACGTCACTACGGCGCATTTTAAAAAAAGATTTACAGTTATACCCATATAAGGTGCAATTGGTCCAAGAATTAAAACACGCAGATCATCGGCAACGTCTAAATTTTGCAGTTAAATTTCAAGAGTTGGCCAGAAATGAAATCAACTTTATTGAAAATTTGATTATGAGTGGTGAAGCTCATTTTCAGTTGAATGGCTTTGTTAATAAGCAGAACTGTAGGTTCTGGGGTTCTCAAAATCCAAGAGCCATTCATCAACGCCAATTGCACCCCATCAGGTGTACAGTATGGTGTGGGATCACATCTGAAAATGTCATTGGGCCCTACTTCTTCGAGAATGAAGATGGAAGTGCTGTAACCGTAAATGGAGAGCGGTATCGGTTTATGATAGAAAATTTTTTACGTCCTGCTCTTGAAAACAGACCTGGTATGTGGTTTTAGCAGGACGGAGCCACTGCCCATACTGCCCGAGATACAATGGCACTTTTAAGTCAAATTTTTGGAGAGCGAATAATTTCTCGAAATTCGGAAATTATTTGGCCAGCGCGATCGCCAGATTTGACAGCACCCGACTATTTTCTTTGGGGTTTTTTGAAGGAGCGAGTGTATGTGAACAAGCCAGAGACAATCCTTGAACTCAAGGCAAACATTGTTGCAGAAATTCGAACGCTACAGCCACAAGTTTTGAAAGATGTTATGGAAAATGCTCTAAAAAGAGCCCATCAGTGCGAAGCTGAAAACGGTGGTCATTTAAGAGACATCATTTTTCATACTTAGTGTAAAAAAATTTCCATTTTGTGTATTATATAATCTGAAAGAAAAAATAAAAAAAAGTTAATAAACAAAAAAGTTATTAAACTTTTACGCCCCTTGGTTTTTTTTGGCCCACCCTGTATTTTATTTATTGTATCTTCAAATATGAACTAACAATAAGTATTCAAATCTTAAATCTAAAGTATAATTATTAGGCCCAACGAATGTCGGACATAAGCTTAGTGATAGATATTAATAATACATAAGTAGTGAGTGATAAGCAACAAAAGGAAAAAAAGTGTTTTCAAGCAGCTTCATCATCTAGAGTGTTAAATATTAGAGCCCATGTATCTCTTTTTTTTAAGCGGATGTGTCCAGTAAAGTTCAAAATATTACGAGCAAGCGGATTAGGATGTGACTCGAGTTTTGTTAATTATTTGCCTGCGTATTTTGCAATTTCTTCAGTCACTAGTGGCATATTCAAATCACAATATATATTTGAATTTTTGATGTACCATGGAGCCGATGTTATCATACGTAAAATTTAATTTTGCCTTCGTTGAATTTTCTCTACATTTGAAGCTGAAGCAGTGCCCCATAGTTGAATTCCGTAGCACCATATTGGCTTTGAAAGCGACTTGTGTATTAAAAGTTTACAGTCTAGGCTAAGCGTTGAATTTCTACCAAGCAGCCAATGTACCTGAGTTAATTTAAGTTTCATTTGTGATAGCTTAGAATCAATGTGGTGTTTCCATGTAAGTCGTCGTTCAAGGTGTATACCAAGATATTTCACATGTGAATGTTGAGAAACAACTTAATTGTTAATCCGAATTGGGGAACAAGTATCTCTTCGTAAGGTAAATGTTACTTGAACACACTTTTGTTCATTTACCTTGATTCTCCATAAGTTTAACCAAAGCTCCATCTGGCTAATGTGTTCCTGGAGTTTGCGGGATGCCTCATCAGGGTTTTCGTGCATACTCAGGCAGGCTGTATCGTCGGCAAATGTAGAAGTGTGGATACTACTGCTCACAGGCATATCACAAGTATAAATCAAATATAAAACTGGTCCCAGTATGCTCCCCTGTGGCACACCGGATGAAATAGCTTCAGGCCTACTCGTCAAGTCTCTTTCCACAATAGTGAACTTACGGGAAATAATGTAACTTTCGAAAAGATTTAAAATGTTTATTGGTACGTAAGTCTTCAATTTTAAAATAAGGCCTTCATGCCACACTTTATCAAATGCCTGGGAAATGTCAATAAACAGCGCATAACAATACTTTTTTTCTTCAAAAGTTCTTCTTATAAATTGAACCAATCTGTGAGTTTGTTCAATGGTGCTATGCTGACTTCTAAAACCAAATTGATGGTCTGGTATGCACCCACTACTATTTAGAATTGGGGACAATTTTGTTTTGAGCAGTTTTTCGAAAAGCTTTGACATAGTTGATAGTAGACTTATTGGCCTATATGACTCAGCCTTGGTTAGATCTTTGCCCGGCTTTGGAATCATTTTAACCTTGGCAAGCTTCCAGCTGTGTGGATAAACTCCAGTCGTAAAATGGCATTAAAAATGAATAACAGGATTCTCATTGCAATACGAGGCAAGTTTATCAGCATCTAATACTAATTCCATAAATACCTAGAGCTTTCTTCGGGTTGAGTCCGGCAATTAATTTTTGTAAATCACGCATCTTAAACTTTATGTATTGAGGGGTTAGAGCGACTACACTCGGCAAATCAGCAACACCAGTACATATATTTGGTGTTAAAACGGATTTTAAGTGCTTAGCAAATATTTTACCTTTTTCAGTATCGCTTCTTACCCAACCTCCGGTAGATGTGCGTAGAGGTGGCTTATACTCAACGGGTGTTTTAAGCTTTCTAGCAGCGCGCCACAAGGAGTAATTAGATGCTGGTGTGGCATCAAGACCTTCCACATAATTTTCAAGAGATGCAGTTTTTTTAGATGCAAGCGACTCTTGGAGTCGTTTAGTGCACTCTTTAAATCTGATTTTATTTTGTGGTGCTCTGTGCTGTTGCCATTCCCTTCTAGCTCTTCTTTTTTCACGTACGAGACGTTCAATGTCTGTAGAATAAATTTTATTAAGCCCAGTCTGTGGATAGGAGATAGTGGCATGTTCAGCAGCCTGTTTAATACTCTCGCTGAGATTGGCAATGTTAGATTCAATATCATCGGATGTTCTAAGCGTAATGTTTTCCGTACAATGACTACTGAGATATTTTTTGAACCCCAGCCAATTAACACGATTGATCATCTTCACATATGGGTCAGGTAAGTTACTTCTTAATGGGCTACAAATTGTAATGATCGTTGGAGAGTGATCGGACGAGAGATCAAGAGAAGCTTGAACTTGAAATAAATCCCTAGAGATATTTTTTATGACGCCGAAATCTATAGGCCAATAAGTGGGCTCCCCACTCGAAATGACATCCAAGCCCATTTTTGAAATAGTGTTAAACAATGCTCGACCTCTGGGTGTAATAAGACGCGAACCCCAGAACGTATGTTTTGCATTGTAGTCGCCAGCTGCTACAAAATAAGGTCCAAGAGATTTGTAGAAATCCTCATATTGATTCTCAGTGATTGAAAATCTGGGAGGGGAGTAAATTGATGATATAACAAAATTTGTACAAAAACTTTCAATACAGGTATTTGTTGCTTGTAGGTGTTCTTCACAAATGTTATCAAGAATATAGTGCTTGAGTCTTGACTTTATTAGAATTGCTGATCCACCGCAAGCTCTACCTCTAGGGTCCTTTGTATCATATATAGTGAGGAAGTGCGCAAGTTCATTTTTATGATGGCGAATGCCGTTTGCGTTCCAGAAACATATTGTTAACGTGTTCATGGCTTATTAATTAATGCTTGAATCAGAGTATTCTGCATTCGCAGCATTTCTTGCATCATGCTAGTCATATTTGTTGTAAAATTGTTTATAGTTTGCACCAGATTATCAATAGTAGCTTCAAGGCGATTAAAATTAAAGCTTGCGTCAGTATTTTTTGAATTATTTGGCGGGGAAACATTTTGTGTGGGAATTGAATTTGTCTTAGCAGCATCTACATACGATACACGGGAAGTAACTGGTTGGCTCATTTGCGCAAAAGTGGGAGAGTAAGCGTTTGCTGATTGAGCTGGAGCTAATTTAGGTTTTTGCACCATAGTCTTCTTTACGACGTAGCTAGACATTTTTTCTGGAGGGGGGGGGGGGGGCAAACACAATTTTTTTAATTAGTGTTTTTTATGGGAATTGTTAAAATTTAAGCTTAAAATTTTTTAAACGCACTAATAATCCCAAATTAATATTTTACTTATTAAGTTAAATATATATTTTTTATTAAAAATACATTAAAATTGGAAATTAAAAAAAAATATATTTTACTTAATAAGTAAAATATTAATAAGTAAAATATTGGTTTGGGATTATTAGTGCGTTTAAAAAATTTTATACAGATTTTTCTTATTTAAATTTTTTTTTATTTAAGTTAAAACATAAATTAACAGTCCAGTTTCAATAACAAAAATTAAGTTATAATTAAAACTAAAAAAATAAAACATTCAAAACAAAAACAATATATAGACAAAAAGTAAAATATGTATTAGAAAAAAACTAAATAATAATAATAATAATCTAATAATAATAAACTAAATAATAATAAAATTAATATTCGTTTCCAACAAGTTTATATGCTCATATGGAAAAATTATTTATGTATATACTATATTTGAATACAATATTTTGAAAAGATACAAGCAAGAAATGATTTCATTCATCATTCATGATTTCATTTCTTAATAATTTATTATTTAATTTAAAAAAAATTTATCTGTTGGTGCATAAATAAAAATAGAAAATTGCCATTTATTATTTAGTTACCCTTCCAATATTGAAGTTCTGAATCAATACTATATTGTTGCGATGAATGAACATGCATACATAAATAAGTACAAACATATGTATGCAAGTATGTATGTATACGTGTTCAATTGAAAAAAATTTTATGTGCATATATATACATGCATACATATCTTTAGTTGAGTTTTTCAGTGATTTCAATCAATTTCACACTAATCACATCACACACATCACAAAAATTTATTGCAATAGTGTAAAAAGTAACGCTTTTAGAAGCAGTTATACAAAAAAGTTACATTTTGAAAATTACACTTTCTATTATGTTTTACCTTCTCCTGTAAAGTTAAAATTATTTGCGTTAGGGCCTTTCTATTTGAGACCAACGATATATTGACCTGTGTAAGTTGATATCCTATCAAAAATTTCGGTCATCAAAAGTACTGATACCAAAATTTGGACCTAGGAATATTTTTCACAAGTTTTCCACTAGTCTAACAAAGTTGTATATGAACATGAATTGTTTTCTTTTGTTTTCTAATAAAAATAAAACATATGTAGACATGTTTAAAGAGGAAATTTTGATTTGTTCGATTTTCTGACGATTTTTCGGACATGAAATGACGATTATTTTATATTTTATCGGGATTTCGGCGATTTTTCCATCATTTTATCTGGCAGCCCTGGATTGAACCATAAATATGCATCCATACATACATACATGTGTGTGTACGAGTATATATAGTATATGAATATATACAAGGTATTTGCAGATAATAATTTTTCGCTATTTTTTTAATTTTACTCTAAATAAAAATTGGTGGCTATTGTTACAAACAATTTGACAGTAGAAAATCTTAAGAACACCTTAAAACAACTTGTCTTGCTACTAACTACGTACACTAATACAATTTTATTAAGAATATGTTGAAAGCTACATACACACATACATATCTACACACATGCATTATAAATTCACATGGAGTTTACTATTTGTGATGTTTTGAAGTGCTGTGAACTTATAGTGTTTTGGATATTTGCTATCTAATAAAAGTATGCATATTTAGCGATTATTCGAAAAGTTTGTATAAAAATTACTGGTGATTTTCATGAGTAATTTTAAAATAAATAAAAAATTGAATTTTTTAATATTATAGGCAAAAGAATATGTTTTAAAAAGAATTTGTAATAAATCCTGGGGGAGGGGGCAAAATCAAGTCTGGGGGGCATTGCCCCAACCCAGAAAGGCCTAGCTACGCCTATGAGTACACAGGACAACCTCTGTAGTTAGCGGTGTGATTACCTCCACAATTACTGCATTTTTTATCACTTTGATAATTTTAATTTGTAATTCGCCGCACACGACACAAACAGTAGGTAAATTGCAGTAAGTTTTCGTATGGCCATAGTCTTGACAATTATGGCACTGTACGGGCCCAGAACGCTTGTGTGGTTCTTCAACTGTGATTTTTCGGTATAACAGTATTTTTGAAATGACTACTTTAGATACACCATAACAGTGTTTAAAAAACTTAAGTCGAAGTAACAAAAGTCGTAAAATTTGTGGTTTTCGCTGCTTGGGCTTTTTCCAACTGTTTAAAATGAACCAATGCTTTTGCTTGTGCTTGTGAAAATAATCAACAGTCGCAATCGAAGCAGAAGCAGAAAATGAATTAAGACCAATTGCGCAGTACTTTCAACAGTCGACGATTTTAAAAGTTTTAATTTGATTTGCTGTTGCTTTTGGTTAGATTCGCTAGTAAAACCATAAGCAGTCTGTGTGATTTTTTAAGTACCAAACAGTCACAGTCGAAGAAGTAAAAGCTCTTGCTTTTAAAAGCTTTCTTCAGGTTCAGTCAACTATTTTATGGTGTTTGTCATAATGTTGTTGTTGTTTTTGCACATTAGACAAGAAGCAAGAACAAAAACCACTTTACTGTGATTGCTTAAAACTACTAAAAGCAATAGTTTTAGCTTCTTCGACTGTGACTCTTTGCGACTGTCAAAAGCATATAGACTGCTTCTGCTTTTATTTGCGATATTAACCAAAAGCAAAAGCAAATCAATTTAAAAATTTTAAAGTCGTCGACTGCTGAAAGTACTGCGCCATTGGTCATAAATCGTTTTCTGATTTTGCTTTGACTGAAACTGTTGTATTTTTCAAAAGCGAAAGCAGAAATAAAATGAAATGAAAGTCACTTCAGTTTTTTAAACACTGCACCATAAGCCAATGCCAATTGTTTTCATTGAGTAACTCTATTGACCAATTTGATTTTTAAATGTATACTTTCTGCTATAAATTTAATCAGATTTGTGCCGTTTTTAATTTTGACATTTATAATTATATTGATCTAATTTAATATTCAGGGCAATTATGTCCTATTACTTGCTATTAGTTTGAACTGTTCCCGGGGAAAAACTTCTCGCGGATTTAATTCATAATTTCCCTTATTTACTTAAGTTATTTTTTAACATTAAATAAATTTTTCGAAGTAAATATATACATATACAAATACGACTTAGAACACTTCCATAGTTATGGGCAAATACATAAATACATAATGGTTTGTGAAATATTTATTTATACTACAATATCAGATGCGCAGATTCAGGGCGTTATTGGGTCATGACGCACTTCTCTGAGCTACTCGCGCACTGACATCTATTTATTAAAAACTCGTTTGGGGACTGCCCGCGACTGAATTTCAACTGTGACTCCCACCCACCCCCGTTGAACGTGTAGGTGGTTACGCTCCTGTGCTTATGATGTTTCTGTCCTTGCCAATATATGTGTGTAATTAAGTAGCTGACTGACTACACGACGATAATAGCAGTCAGCAGCATTTGTACTCTTGTTGTTGTGTGGCCTGCTGTGGTCTATGTGTTTAATGCATAGTTTCTTTAATATACTCTCATAATTTATTTATTTTGGAAGAAAAAACTTATATTTAACAATTAAATAAATATTAGTTTTTAGGTCAAAGGCGGACTATTCGCTTATTTTATTTTATGTTTTTTTATATACTTATATAAAACAAAAACAATACAATAGTATTGAAACTCAACTAGACATGATTTGCACTATTTCTTTTACACACATAAATAAATTTTGATTGTTTTGATTAAAATTGTTTATCTTAGAGCGGTGGGTGAAATATATATACTCGTAAAATAAATTTATTTTAATAAATTAAGACTGAAACTGAAAATCAAAATGCACAGGCAATGTAATCGTGTTTGCAATGTTAATAAATTTAATAGATATGCATACATGCGTACATAAGTAATTGTTATTACAAGACTATTCCGAAGCAAAAAGTAGGCCGGTATGTAGTAAATATCTAGTTGTTTTTGTGTGTGCATCTGTTCCTTCACAACTTCTCAATTGAGTAATTATAATAATTTGGGAAATGGCGCAATAATGATGCCGTCCGCGTTCTGCCTGAAATGGACAAATGGCGCTTATCTCGCAAGTACATATGTATTAAATATCTATACAGTATGATACATGCATTAAAATAAATTAGTTATAAGTTGTTGATTTACTCGTAATCGACGAATTAAGCGGAAATTATTTTATGCATTTGCAGTTTCATTAATGGATGCTTCATTTGCCAAATCAATGAACTCTATAAAAAAGCAATTAAGAATGCGATATTCGGCTACACCGAATTTTATATATCCTTCACAACATGTACATATGCATACATATGTACGTACACCAAAAAAAAATTACATATCCATTACGAATTAAATTGCACTGTTGGAAAGACTGAAGACTTATTAAATGAATTTTTGGAATTTTTAAATTATTTGCATTTATCTCGTAAACGCGTGGTCGATTATCACCGCTTGACCCTATGCGTACGAATTTCACCCGCTCAAACCGAAAATCGATTTTTCCTGTTTTTCGAGTTACGGTCCAAAGTCTTTTGTTATTGTTTTCAAAAGACTTAAGACACATACATGAAAATGAGGGAATTTAAAAGAAATCAGCTTTCAAGGGGATTTTTTTAATCTGTTCAGGTAAAACTATCAATAGCGGTATATTTATAATTTTGTATTCACTTAAAGGAGCAAAAAACAGTTATGCTCTTAAGAAATTTTTGAATTAACATTGGAAATACTAGAATTTCAAAATTATTAAAGCATTTAAAAATTGCATGTCAATGCTGGAACGTAAGTGAAAATATCTAAAAAAAAATCAACTTTAGGCTGATTTTCTTTGAATTCTCCCATTTTCATGTATGTGTCTTAAATCTTTTGTGCTCATGCTGTAGTTGTATGCGAAGAAAAGACTTAAGACCGAAACCCTGAAAATATGATAATTCGGTCGAATCAACATATCGAGCCATAACCGCTAAAATAGCTTAAGCGCAGTGTTGCCAGTGAAATTTCGAGAAAGATACATTTTAGTTTCCAGAAAGATAAATTTTTTCTCAAAAAGATACACAGATAAAACAGATTCGTTGTGACAACCGAATTTATTGCCAATTGAATTTTGGCGGTTGCAGCAACTATCATAGAATTCGGCTATAGCAACAGAAAAAATTGGTTGACAGTATGGAATTTGAAATAAATGTTATTCTTGCTACCGAAAATTTGGTTAATATAATTAAAACAATATCATAATTGGTACCTGTAAAAGAAAAATTGGCCTTCCTTGCTGAAATAAAAATAAACAATAAACGCAAATAAAAATACACAATTTAAGAAATTTATTATTTGACATATTGTCATAAGTTTATTTTAATTGAAATTTTGAAAAGCCACAAACCTGTTATCTCATGCACAGACTATCAAAAACCATTTGAAAATTCAAAACTCATAATATTTTTGAAAGTCACAAAAGTTAATTTTTTAATTTGCTGCTATAAACTATGATAGTAAACTCAACCTCTAGTTAGTTGCAGCAACCGATTGAAAGTTTTTATTTTAATTTTAATATAGAACGACAATTTTTTAGTTTCTAATACCAAAAGTTGGTAGTAAAATCCAAATCGGTTGGGTTAACCAATCAGTTAATTAGTCATGACAAAAGCATACGATCGGTTGATGCAATCAATTAAAGTATTGTCACAATCATATCTTTGTTATAATTATGCCCCTATGGCAATGAACATGGATTGTTTTTTGGATTAAAAGAAAATTGATAGCGTGAACTGAAATATAGTTAATGCAAATGATATTTTATTGGACTAACCGTTTTCCAACCAATCTTTTTTCTGGGTGTACATTTTGAAAAAATTTTAAAATCCAATTTTAAAGTGTAACATTTATTTACACTAGCATAGCCCGGTGGACTAAATTAGATCACTGGACATGTACGTATGTATGTATGTATGCATGTATGAATCTAGGGCTCTATTTATTATAAACATGGGTGTACAAAACAAAAACCAAATAGTTATTTTTTTTTAATTTAAATCGCTTTTTATCAATTTTATGCTCAGAATTTTGAACAACATTGATGGAGGATAAAATAATTAAAAGTACAAGAAAAAATTGTGTGCCGTCCCAGGCAGAAAAAGACAATCAGCACGACGTTGCTACGATTGTCTCCGGGTACAACTAACATCAGTACAACATTCGTTTAGCAAGATTTTAATGTACTCATAACATTAAAATGATAACGCCGAATGACCGTCCTCCGACTCTTGTTTTCAATATTGTCACAATACTCTAAATACACATTTATAAGGTCGTCACAATGGAAATTTCCCAACTTAAGTAAATTTTTTGTATTTACGGTGTTGCAGCGGTAAAGAATTATTGTAAACGGGGTATTTGGGGAACTAAAGTCAAATTTTTGTATTTGCGGTGTTGTAGCTTTATAAAATTATTGTAAACGGGGTATTGGGAAATTATCGTCGAATTTTTGTATACACAGTGTTGTTGTGGTATAGCATTACTAAGAACGCGGTATTTGTAAACGTTATGTCATATTTTTGTGTTTAGAGTACTGTGGTGGTACACAAATTTTGGAAGAGTCGTAATTTTGTATTTACAGTGTTGTGGTGGTACATATTTTTTGGGCAAAGTCACAATTTCTGCCTGGGGTATTTATATGTATGAATATTAACATAACATTTTTATTTCATGTGTAATGAATATTTGAAAGAAAATGGTATCTTATAAATTCATTTTTATATTTATTATTCATAAATATTAGCTATGTAATTTTTAAAAATACAGTTAGCAAACTTTAAAATTAATTGTATGTAACTATCTTTGATGTTCTCAAAACAAATTCATTTTTGTAAAAATTAATATACGATCTTTTATACCAAGACGATTATATCAAAAAGTTCGTACAAATTCCCTGAAAATAAAAATGATGTTACTATTTCCTCAGAACAACTTCGCACTGCTAGTAATTATCGATTTAGGTGGATCGTATGTTGAAACATCCTTAATAGTGTTTTCACACTGACCTGGTTTTAATAAAAGTTAATTTTAACGTTAAAACCAACCGTTAAAGCCTGATTTTACCATACAAAATGATTTTGTTTTATTTAGAATAAAGTTATTAGACCGTCTGTGAGTTAAAACTTACAGTGTGAACGCAAAATCAGCTGTCTATGGTTTTAACTTTAGGTGTGAAAACACTATAAAGATCGTTTTTGTTTTCTTCTAAAATTTCATCTTAACATACATACACAAGAACAAGCATACGACAGAAGAACTTAAGCTATGTACAGACGGTTGTCAGATCTTACAATATTGCCAGTAAAATGTGCTAAAAATTTCTTACAACCGTGTGAACTGGCAATTTTTGTCAGACGACGTTGCCAGAAAAAGCATTGTCAGTCCATTGCAAGACTAGCAACTGACAACATATTGTCAGACATCTTACAATCGTGCGAACACATTGTAAGATTATTGCCAGATATTTGTCAGACATTTTAATATTGTCAGATGTGCGAAGTTCATGCATCTGACAATGGCGTCAATGTAAGATAATTCTTTCTATGGGCAACACTGCACACGCTTGATTTTAAAGAAAAAGTTTATAATAAAATATATGCAGACAAAATCATTGGAATTTCTTCTTTATGGTCCATAATAATTTATACTTTCACTTTTTACATTTAACACAAACACAAACGATAAATATTTAACAATGGCCAACAAATGGTTTAAGTCTGGCAACGCATAACAACAGATCGAACAATTTGTGCATATGACAACCGTGTGAACTGACAATTTTTCTACTGACGATTTTGTCAGATGAATTTATTGTCATACAACCGTCCAGCAATAAATTGTACGATTTTCTGACATCCGTGTGAACTGACAAGAAATATTGTTCTGGCAATTTTCGATTGCCAGTACATTGTCAGCATATTGCCAGATCTGACAATATTGTAAGATCTGACAATCGTCTGTACATAGCTTTAGAAAACTTATAAACAAAATATGTACATTTTATATTTGTATTTAGTTGTCACTGTTAACGAGATTGATAAAGGCAGAATTAGTTTGTACGTGCTGTTCTGTTTTGAATCAGCTGTTTTGTTTCTGTTGAGTTGAAAATCTGTATGTGTGGTTAGTTTTTACTTTCGTTCTGTTCTGTTGCGGACAAATCTGTAGAAAATAGAATTCAAAGTTAAGTGACAGCCAAAAGTGTGTATGTATTAGTGTGTTGTGATATTTTGTGTACAAGTGTAATCAATTCTATAGGTTGCCAGCTGATTTTTATCACAGACAAAATAATTGCAAAATATTTTATACAGAAAGGAACGGCACAGAACAGCAACAGTAAGTAAAGACTAATGAAGCCTTAACTTTAACAAACTTTGTCAGAGACGGAAAGTTTAGTATTTTATTTCTGTAAATTTTGCGTACAGATTCAAAAGATACGAAAAATTTCAGGCTTATACATGGTACGTGAAGTCATCAAAAGATACGAAAAATGTATCTTTCGTATCCTAATGGCATCACTGCTTAAGCGAAACATTTTTTGGACTTCGTTTTTTGACGAAAATCGACTATTTACTATCGCAAATAATCAATTTTGGTCAAAAATTAAAGTTCGAAAATTATGTCGCTTAAGCTATTTTGGCGATTATGGCGCGATATGTGACCCGGTCTATGAAAAGGTGGCTTATGATTCAAAAACAAAACTTCGAGAAATTAGCTGTTAAAGATAAACAATGTATTTCGTCAGTTACTCGGTAGTTGTTCTCCTTCGTTCTGTTTCTGTTGGTCTTTTCCGTTATAAACTAGTGAATTAAAATCATTTTTGTAGCGTTCAATCCTTTTTTTCATTTTCAATTCCATGTATTGTCTTCATTCTCAAATTTTAAATAAAACTCTGTTTTCTTTCATTTGTGCTCTTCTTTCTCTACATTTTTAGTACACTTCTAAGCAAATTAGAACTTTCTGCTTTTCACCATGTTAAAGAGCATCTCAAAAACTATCCGAACCAAAAAAAAAAGTGAAAAATAATTTTTTGAGTCATAAGCCACCTTTTCACATATAATGCTGATTTTCGGATTTAGCGGGTGGAATTCGTACGTATAGTGGCGAACAGCCATTTTCGGCTACGCGTTTCCGAGGCAAATGCAAAAATAAAACTAATATATCAAAAAATTCACTGGTTGTGTGTTGCTGTCTTAAGTCTTTCGAATTTCGCTATAAATTTTGTTGGTTAGCTGGTTGCAAGGACTTAAGATACATGCCATGCCGCCAATTGAAGAATCTTAATAAATGTTTGTCCTACTATGGGCCATTATTACAACTTAAAGATAGTTAAAAGTAGGATTTTATCGGACAAATAAAAAGCTTTCCATTATAGGAAATTGGATTTAACTTACCAGGTAGGATAAACTTGCCTGTAATTTATCGCTCACTTTAGGTAATAGTAAAATTTTGCAAATGATAGAGTTTTTATACGTCCAATAAAATCCTACTTTTAACTATCTTTAAGTTGTAATAATGGCCCTATGTCTATGTATTCGATCGAACGAATTCTGGTGACATCGTGGGACAGGCCGTTAATAACTATTTTTGTCAGCTTGAAAATCTGAGAAAGTAAATGCCTTAAAGTATGCACTCATATTTTCTATGGCCCACGATATCGACAAGAAACTTTCTATCGCTTACTTACATTGAAAACAAAAAAAAAAGTTCTTATTATATTGCTGTTTTCAATACAACTTGTCGATCGAAATTTTCTTGTAGACATCGTGACGAAAACATACATATTTATATGGGCTTTAGGCGCCCATTCTCTTCTTAAATAATAATTTAAGAGTTGTCAATTTAGTTAAAAGTGTCTACTACTTTGTTTTCAATCCAGTACTTCGTTTCTGTAACGAATGTGAGAAGTTTTCGAGTCGAAAAATTGTTATCAAAGTGACGTCTTGAGAAGCATACATTTTATTTTTTTTTTTTTTTTACTTTATACATATAATCCCATTTATTTTGAAGGGATATTCAAGAAATAGGATGTTGTACTGGTGTTAGTTATACCCGCAGACCATCGTAGAAACGTCGTGTTGATTGTCTACTTTTGCCTGGGTAGTTTAAATTTTATCACTTCTTTTTTTTTTTTGCTTTTAAAACTATGCAGCAACTAAAAATTTGTGATTGGAAAGGAACAGCTTTTAGTTGCCAGTTGACATCCATAATACCATTTTGGCAATGCAACTGATGTTCGGTTGCTATTAGGGATTGCCGTTTGGTTTTAACCGAAACCAAAACCGAAACCGCGGTTTTTAGCCCATAAAAACCGAAACCGATAAAAAAACCGTCGGTTTTTAAGTTTTACTTTAACATGATTATATTGTTTAAAAATACAGCAAATACTTTACATTGAAGACTTTTATACATTACTAAGCATTCTGTAACAATGAAAGGTAAGAAAATTGTAAAATTTTAAGAAAATTATAACAATTCTTTTCAGGAAGAATTGTAATTTGTTATCAAAAAAGCTCTAGCAGATGTAAAGCAAAAAGAGGATAATTTTAACGTTCTTCGACAAGAATTTGTACTTTATACAAAATTTGTACTTTGTACAAACAATAAAATAACACAATAAACCCCTCTTCAACTGGAATGCGAAATAGTGTTTTCTGGTAACTTCTGCACAAAACTAAGATTTCGTTTAAACGACTCTGCATTGAGCGCTTGAACGTTTCTGAAATTTTATTACTTGAATAATTAAATATAAATTTTTTATTCTTAAGCTTTTTATACACATACTCACTACTAAATGTTCCTTTTCTAATATAAGTACCTGAATTGAATACAAACCAGAGAAACTCTATCACCCCTATAGTAACAATTTTTTCCCTCGAAAATTTTTTCCCAGAAATACTTTCGCTTTTTTTGTTCCTGTTAACATGAATAAGGCAGAATATTTTTCACAAGAATTTTTTCACTTTTCCCTTGGTTTTGTTTACTTTATTTTTGCAGGCCAACTGAATTACTACATCGAATAATTTCGATATTTTTCTTCGAATTATATATTGAATGTTATAATTATTTATTTTTAGGACAATAATTCCCTACAACAAATTTTTTCATGGAGTATGAATCTCTTTGGTTCATAGACAGTAAATTTCATGGTGGTGCACCACGGTGGTATACTTTATGAAAAAATAGCTAAATCAACAGAAGCACCTCCATGAGTACAACTTTAAAGTAAATAAGTTTCGTTTATAACCTAAAATTTGTGTGATTTTTTTATTCAACTTAAATTTATCCGATTTTCAATTAATTTTTAAGCTTTACAAAAATTCTTCCCTTTTTTACATTCACGGGATATTCAAGATAGCATTTTTCTCTTTGAGGGGAATGAAAATTTCACATGAAGAAAAATTCCATTTGTTTTTCACGATAGAGATGATTATTTTTAAATCATCATTTATCTTTCCAGCACACATACCTACTTATGCACATGCATATTTTTAAAACCGAAACCGAACCGAACCGACTGGTTTTAGTAGCTTAGAACCGGAAACCGCGGTTTTCTAATTTTCACGGTTTTTTGGCAAACCCTAGTTGCTATCTATAAATTTTCAGCTCACTTGGGTCGAAATAACAGGTTCGTACCTTTATATTACCTGAGAGTAGAAAAGGCATAGAGCAAGTACAGATGGTGAAGTGACAAATAGATAGAGAGGAGGAGCTTATTAATTCATTTGTTTAATTTTACAACTCTGCTATTATATGTTTTTCATAGCATCTTTGCAGCGCCTCTTGTGCTAACCAGGCGGATTAGTTGCCACAATTATCGATGAAGGTGGACACTAATGTTGATAAGACTGAATCTGCAAAGGCATTGAACTCGGGTTCAAGAATACCGCAATTTAGTTTGTATTCTACGTGCTAACTACTTCAGCCAACAGCACCCTCTAGCGCTTAATTTAGTCCAGTATATTCTGTTTTTTTTTTTAACTCAAGACGGATACTCACACTCTGTCTGTTCGATTTTTTCTACTTCGTAGTAAAAACCACATTTTAAAATTAAAGATCTCCTTCTTGCTTGAATACTTACCACATCAATTGGGATTACATTTTTTATTAACTGAAAAATTATTTAAAAATTAAACTTTTAATTTTAGAAAAACTCAATTTATTTTCAGTTTAATTTTATTAGGAGAATTGTTTTTATTTTTCCTAGCATTAAAGTTTGTATTTTTATATTGAAAATATTTATGTATGTATGTATATGTTAAAATGTAATAGAAGAGTTATTTTTTGAATGCATGTGTACATAATAATTCTTAAATGCATATGTTGTTGTTGTACGTATCGAACCTTAAGGCTCAGTTAGCCGACTGTAATGTAATGCACATTACAGTCGACTAACTGAGCATTTAACCGCTAAAATAAGGAAAAGTATCAAAAAAATTATTTTCAAGAGAATTTTCTTTATTTTTTCTCTAATATCTTCAACTTCTATTGAATGAAAATTTAATTTATCTCGAAAAGACTTTATATATGTAAGTTATAGATAAAGTTCGCGTGGATTATACGTATTAAAAACAGATTTTTAACAATCAAAACTGGTGATTTTCATAAGTAATACTAAAATAGTAAGGAAAACAGTAAGGAAATTGGTCTTATGAAGCACTTATACATCGAAAGTTTTTTTTATGAATTAAACTTCGCATAAAAAAGATAATTCCGAAAAATAGGTCAGTTATGTTATTTTCTCGGTGTGGGCTCGATATGTATGTATATATTATGTATACAAATTTATGGAAACCTTCAAAAGTTATTAAACTTTCCTAAAAACCATATAGCCAATTCACAAAGCGTCATATTTGTTGTATTGCTTAAAATTTTATAACTGTCATAAGTATCTTTGGGCGATCTAAACGATAGTCTTAAGGGCTAGTTTTTTACTAGTCAGTTAAACCTAGTTTAACATACGTTTGAGTTAACCAAGAAACAAAGTTAAACGGGTTTTAACCACCCATGCTGTTTTTCAATGATGGATTAAAGTTGTCAATTAGCTAGAAATGCCATACTTTGCTTTCAATATAGATATGGCATTCTTGAAAATATTTTATATAAATAGGGCAACACTTAAAAAGTGATATGACAATTCTTTAAATTTATATTAAAAAAAACTTCTGTTTTCTGAAATTTTTAAGAATTTAAAAAGAAGTAATATGGACTTAAAAATAATGACGCTCCAAAAATAAACTACAAAAAAACATAAAATTTTAAATCCAAGGAAATATTTGAAAGAATTCCAATTCATTACACACATAAAAATGATTGTGATCTTGTTTTCTTTATATTTCTCGCAATTGTCCTATCCAAATTATTATAGGTTTAATAATCGCTAAAATTTTCGTCGTCATAAGAAGCATCCAATTTATTTATTTATTAAATTTTTCAGTAAAACTGTTTTTTTTCAATTGCGTAGTATTTATTTTATACATGTGTGCATATGTATGTATGTATATTTATCATTTGACAGCTCTAACTTGAGTTTAACTGCGCAATGTTGCTCGGTTAAACCTAGATTTTTAACTAGATAATCTTTATCTGAAAAACAAAGTTTTAAGTTTAAACTACAGTTAACTGACAAGTAGAGTTTATCTTTATGTGAAAAACTAGCTCTAAGTGTCATAGTGTCAAAACCTCTTAAATTATTTTAATATAATTGTTTGAATCTCCCAAATTAAATTACAATATACATATGTAAATTTATTAACCACATGCAATGTTTTTTTCAGTCTGCTATTTCATCAGCTGTTTCTATGTTTAGAAAATCAACGATATATTTTGTTTTGAATATTATTTTATTTTGCTTTCAAGATCATTTAATTTTTTTAATTTTTTTTTTTTTTGTTGTTTAATTATAATTTCTATGATTTTGCTGTCATTTAAATTGAAGCTTTATGACAATAGGGCCTTAAATAGTACTTCATTATATACCTATCACTTTGAATTGGCCAAAAATTCTGTTGGTTTTACCGAAGTCGTCATAACTAATTTAAAATAAGAAAATTAAATGCTCTTAGGCAACCAAAAAAAATTTTACAATTAACTGCGCGGTTATGGGATGGCAACCGAACTTCAGTTGCATTGTCAGTTGGCAAAGCAACTGGAATTATTTATTTATTAATTTTATTTTTTTATTTTAATTTACTATAATTAAAATTATAATCACCCTTATTCTATTTGGCGTCGGCAACATGACACGACGTCGTTTTTAATGTTTTTAGCAAATCGGTATTCCCGTAGATAGTATTGCCATTTATCGATGACTGTCAGCATATGTTATCGATGGTTTATTAACGCAACCTCGTAACTTAAAAACTACTACTTGTCAGGAGAGACAAAAAATGATTTAGAACAAGTATTTAAACATTTTTAATATATGTTTTTTTATAATGATTTTTGTTAAATTTTCAATTAAATACTTGTAAATTTTCATTAAATACTTGTTATAAATCATTTTTTGTCTCTCCTGAAAAGTAGTAGTTTTTAAGTTACGAGGTTGCGTTAGTAAACCATCGTTATGTATTCTGAAAGAAACATTGATGTTGATGTTGCCGTTCATTTTGTCGTCAGTGCTTTTGATGTCGTGTTCTGTTGTGTGCATGCCTCAACGAATTTGAAAAATAATTTAAATGGTAAAAAAGTGAAATATAATTAGATATCAAAATGTACATATTTATTTGAAAAAAGTTCTTAAAAAAAGTGAAAAATATAATCTGCCTTATCGTGGTTGGCGTATTTCAAATACGACTATGACTGTTTGGTAATAGATTAAAGAAGACTTCAACAGTTTTTCTTTAATCTATTACAAAACAGTCGTAGTCTTATTTGAAATACGCCAACCACGATAAGGCAGAATATGGACAAAATTAAAATTACCAACCCCAACCAATTTGAAAAGCTTGTGGAAGAGTTGGAAAAGTCCTTCTTTTGCTAGAGGATTCCGCAGGGGTAGTGTTCCTAATAATTTCAAGGTGCAGTGGGAAAGTGAGACTGCACTAAATTCCCACGGTCCACCAATGGCAAAATGTAAGGTAAATAGTGTGTTGGGAAAGTATACTGTATGATAAAACTTTTTTACAGGTCTGGCTCGAATTGAGGTTTAAATTAAAAAAAGGTTGCAAACAACAACAGCAAAGCAACTGAGTACCTTTGGAGGAAGCTCCAAGCTCCAATAAACGTTGATCTGATCCTTTTTGTTTCAAAAGGTAGGCTCTATTGTATCCAATACATTCCTCAATGATGTTTTGTTCAGCCGAAAATATTTGTAAAATATTAAAAAGATGAACATTACCCATTATTTTCCAAAAACATGAGAGAACTTATCACTTTCTTTTCCTTGGGTAACTGGCAAATGCATGACTTTTGTCTCAGAAATCTTATTTTCACTATTAATTTTTTTTATTTTCATCGTCTCAATAGGAAAGAAAAACATTTTATTTTAATTTATTTACAAAGCTTTTACTTATTAAAAAATACTTTTAGTTTAAAAATAGTGAACAAAATGAACCAGCTGACTCAAATATTGGATATGTGTATCGTATTTATCGATAAATAGGCAACGTCGTCATAACACTGTTAGGGAATACAAAGTTAGCATTGATGTTGTGTTATATTGATGTTGTTTCAAAATTGACGGCGATGTTGCCGATGCCAAATAGAATAAGGGTGAATAAATCTTAAGGGCTAAAGCACTAGCAACTAAAGCTTTCGGCTAAACTGGAATTAAAATTAGTATTATGTACGGCAATTTTTTCGAATTCCCAAAAAAAAAACATCGAAAATAGATCGGCAAATGAAAATAATGTAAGCAAACCTTCAAAATATAAGTGTTAAGAAAATTTCAATAAAAGCGCTTACAAAGGTACTTATCATAGAGATTAATATTTCAGCGGAAAATAATTTTTTGATAAAACAATCAATTACAAAATGTATCATATATTAAGTGGCCCTTAAGGTACAATTCAAATCCTTTAGCATTACCGCATCTGCTTTGAGTTCATGTTATTGCTCAAAATAGTTTTTAGCTAAATATTTATTTTTTAGCTTTAAAGCATATTTTCGCCATCCTGAATAAGGAGTTTGTTTTACTTTTGCCAGTTGCCAGTTGCCATCCGTAATACAATTTTGGCAACGCAACTTAAGTTCGTTTGCCATCCATAACAGAGTCATAAATCATGTAAATATAAGTAATAATTTTTTCTTAATTTTTTTATTTGCGTTTTAAATTAAAAATGATTATCATGATTAAGAGATGACCATTATTATGTATGTATGTATACACATTTATATATGTATGTATGTATGTATATGTATTGCATATATGTATTTAATATCTTTATTATTAATACTAAAGTAATAAAATAATTATATATATATTATTATTATTATTATTATTTCTTTATATGTTTGCAAATAAGGTTTGTAAATTTAATAGGACAATGTTTATCATCATTTGTAACTACATATTTTAAATATTTTCTTAACATCCGCTACAAAAAGCCAGTACATATTTATTTTTTTTAAATTTTAAAACTGTTTTGTTAATAGAGTATGTTTTTTTTTCTAAAAAGTATCAGACATATTTTTTCAAGTATCAGGGTTCCTACACACAAATTTATATAATATAATTAAAAAGAAATTATTTAAGGGAACTAAGTAATAGCATGAATATGTGTATAAATTGCTTTTAAGTTTTTGTTTCATCTATAAATATCAAAAAGGCAATAAAAAGTTTTATGTTTTAGTTTTTTTTTTTCTCATATTATGTACACTAGGCATGTAGGCAAATTTTGAACCCCGCAATACGCGGTAGTCAATGTCAAGCGAAAACATTTCGACAAAAAAATACGAAATGTTTTTGAAGAAGAAAACCTTATAAACAACCGAATTTTTAATTTTAAATCTTTGAAAGTATATTAATAAACTGAAATTTATTTTCACAATCAAGTTGAAGTGCAAAATAAACAAAAAATATTAATTCCGGACTTCACAGCATTTTCTTTGTGAACTTTTTTTGGCGAGAGCGAAAAAAATATAATTTTAATTTAATCAGCCTTTTCGTTTTGTTTTTCATTTTTGATATCTGCAAAAGAGTTATATGCCTAATGTACACAAATATGTTCATATGTGCATTCAACGTGTGTATGCAACGATTCTAGTATTTAATTCAACTCGTTTTATGTTTCTAATTATATATGTACATATGTATATTAAATTAAGAACTTACTATATATAAATATAAATAATCAATATGCATCTAATAAGTTTAAAATGTATACGATATCAGTTCATTTGTGTTATATCATTCAATCATTTCGTATTGGGAGGATATTAGAGCCATAAACATACATTTTTTATTATGCAAGTATGTGCGTACTCCATGAATCAATCATATTGAGTGTGTTAATGCCAAGCAACAGAAAAAGATTTAAATGAAAATGTTTTTTTTTACATTTATTTCACATGTAACAACTTAAAATCTGCAATCAAATCTCCTTCACATACGCGTGTAAAAAGGACATATTGTCGGTGGCGTTTCAAACTCTGCATTGTCATTTGCCACAGCTAATTATTTTTTTCTCAATTTCAGTGTATTTGTATTACTTTTAAATTCAATAACGGACATTAAGTGCGTATGTGACAATCATCATTTATAAAAATTTTAATGTATTCAAGCTGAATACTGAACTGAGAAATTTAAACCGATTTTCAACTTGAGAATTAACATTTTCATTTTACTACATGCAACTGGGAATGAAACATATGAGTATATATGTATGTATGTAGCGATAATTTTCTTCTTATTAGAAATTTTTCCTAATTCATTTTGTAAAAAAAAACTCGAATGGTTGAATAGGAAACAGAAATATGTACATAACTCAGCAAAAACTTAGAATGCAATCTCAATTTCAATAACTTGCTACACTCATTATATGATGATAGCTTTATAAAAAAAATACTAATAAAAAAAGAAGTAAACATTTTCATATTTAAAAAAAATCGGATTCCTTTTGTGACATCACGAACAAAATTTACTACTTTTTCTAGTAGAATTTTAAGTAGTGTATTAACTTTTTTTGTGATTTAATAAGAGAACTTTTGCTGGGTACATGCGAATATGTACATGCATCCACCCCCATCAATATATTTAAACAATTGCTCTTTTTAATTATTTAATTGCTTTATTACTTTGCAATATTATGATCTGTACAAAAAACTATTTTTCAGCTCCGTTTTCTTTAGAATACCAAAAAATGGTTTACTTTACTTTTTTTGAGAGTTGGTAAAGTAAATAATGTATTTATCACCACAAACGTAAGTAAAAAAATAATGTGGTTTACACCACTTCTGCGCTGATAGCCTCATTTGTTTTATAAAATCTTTTCTTGAGAAATTTTGATGTTTTTCTATACGGCTGAAATAGATATGTATTTACATATGTGTGCACTACGTCGTTAGCTTAAGTGTTGAAACCATGGTAACTGCGAATAAGACTCATGAATAAAGATCAAGTGTTTTTTTAGAATAAATTGTTTACAATTTGTTAATTATCAATTAATTAATTTATTATTATCAGGCTTATCATATATAAAATTTCACATGGAAATTTCCGAACGTTTGAACAATTGGTATCAAAAAACTTCCTTCAATCGATTGCGAAATATTTTGAAAATTTATGAAGAAAACTATTCACAAAGATTTGTCTATTGGAAAAATGGAAATAATGTAAGTTTTTATTGGAATTGATGACTCGAAGTTAAAATCCATGTGAACGAAAAATTTCATTCAGAAATTGTCACATGTGGAATTCATGATAAGGCTGAATATGTATTTGAATAAATTTTAGTTGCTACTTTTTAGTTTCAATTATAAGAACATTTTCAATTTTAATTAAAATCATCGCACACGTACATATAATATTATCCTGAATAAACACTCAGGTATGTGATGGAAATCGAATGATTTCGATGATGATGAATTTTGGACCAGTCGCACTTTATTGACTTTCATAAAGTAGACCAGAAAATAAATTATCAAAAATATATTTAAATTGGAAACAAATACAAAAAAAAATTATTTAAAAAAATGTGTTAAAATGCATTTATAAAAAATAAGATATCCAAAACGGTAACAACTCTTTTATTTGAAATCAATTTCTTTTCAAAGTTTATTTCCATCACATTTGTACCAGCTTCTTCTTCGATTGAATTTATTAGATTCAAAATTATTGCAAGTGATATTATTCGAATAATGTAAGTACGCATGTACATATCGCTCATTTACTCAAACAACGTTCTAACTCAAAAAAACCAGTTTGCAAGAAAATGAGTTTGATGTTTTCAATTTACATACAACTCAAACTTCATTTTTCTCTCAAGAATTTTGAGTAAACAAGATATTTGTATAAAATTTTTACACAATGTGAAGAATGATATAAGGATTAATTCTGCATCACTAACCCAAAACTTCGATTGAGATTGAGTTATGACGTTCTTTCAGTACTTGTATTCGTGTAAAAACATATGTAAGAACAGAATTCAACTAGATATATCTTCTAGAATTTCCTGTTCTGCTATATTGCAGTCATTTTCTTAACCGCGACTAGTAAACATTCACTTGCACTCAATTCACATTCAGGGTTGTCAATTAAAACAAAAGCCTTTTGTCGGATTTACAGACCAATACTGGTACTTGGTAGCATGAAAACATCTTGATTTGGGTATTTTCGAATGTAAATAGAAGCGATGTTCGAATCAGGAAGCGAATTGCCACATTTGATATCGAACGAAATTTCAAAATATATATTTCTATAGTTTAAATGAAAAAATATTGAAGTTTCGTTCGATTTCGAATGCCCGTAATTTGGCCGAAGCTGTTATTCTCAAAGAATTTAATTCTGAATTAATGATGTAGAATTAACTGCCTGTCCCAATTATGTCACCAGCAAACGTTCGATCGACAACTTATTGAAAACAACAACAAATTTGCTATTGTTATTGTTGTTTGCAATACAAGTTGTCGATCGAACGTTTGCTGGTGACATAATTGGGACAGGCAGTAATTCTCATATCGTTATGATATTGTGTAAAAATTTCACATAAATATATTCTTAACTCAGCTCTTGAGAGCAAAATGAAATTATATTTTTCCTTTAAATTGTGTGTAAATTGTAAACTCGTTTTCTGCTTGTGTATCTCAAAACTTTGTTCAAGTAATTATTAGCCCAATTCACAATCTTGTGCAAATGGTCTTGCATCGTTGCATGTGCAAAGTGGCATAGTATATTGATACTCACCACTAAGAATTGTTAAGTGGTGAATATCAATATGCTATACTATTTTGCACATGCAACGATGCAAGACCATTTGCACAAGATTGTGAATTGGGCTATTTTAAATCATATTAAATCCAATGTTCTAATGTATTTTTTAGAATTTTGTTATAAATCGAACAGCTGCATTGCAAAAAATTTGAACATCCTAGAAGTATGCTTTAAAAATGGTGTTAAATGGGTTGACTTGTTTAACTGCACTCTTCGCGCAACTTTATGAAAATTGTATATTTGTTATTTAAATACTTTGAAGCGTTTTCAATGTTTCTTAAAGAAAGCTTTCGTATATGTATATTAAGTTTAATTATATGTATGAAACTTGTCCCGCCACAATGTTTAGCTTCTTTCCTTAGATTCTTTTTGCAGTGTTGCTGTTTAAAAAAATAGTTTGTACATGCGTACATTTTTCAATATAATAAATTTTCTAAACCTTTTGCTTGGTATTTTCGCGGAAATGTTTGTTTTCCGGATTGGCTAAAACAGACTGTATGAATTCTGAAGTTTCCTGCTGCAATTGCATAAGTCTTTGCTGCAGCAACTGATTACGTTTAACCAATTTTATAGTTTTAATAGCTATAGATAGTAAACCGTCTGTGTGGGGTGTATTGGTAGAAGATTTTTTATTGCTGCTACTGTTATATAGATGCTCAGCGGCTATAAGTCCGTCTCTCAATAGGGGATGATTGCCTTTTTTAAGTTCTGCACTTTTCTCCGTATCAAAACTGGTCATGGAATCCGATTCATCTGTTTCCATGTCACTATCACTGCCAACAGCGCTCATGTCATCACTATCAAACTCTCCTGTGTACTCTAACTCATCTTCGTCGGAATCGAAATCATTGCAAGAAAAGTAATATTTTTTCCCATTATTGGGATGCATTTCACTTGTTTTTATTTTTATATTTGAATTCAACTCATTTCTGTTGCCATTTTCGTGTGAATGTGTTGCTTCATTCTCACTTTCTCCATGCTCATTTCTTACTGCTGAGAATCGTTGAAATAAATTTTCTTGGCATTCTGAAGTTAGCGATGACTTTTTAACTTTCATTGATGATAAGGAGATTGCTTCTGATAATGATGACGATGTTGATATATTTGTGGTATTGCTGTCATATGTTGCTATTGAGTCATTACTTGAAATTTCATTGGCCAATCTTAAGTTTTCTGTATCTGAATGTGTCGTATTGTCTGACAGAGAAGAATTCTTTTGACGATGATTATTCGATGCTGATGTATCGTTTGTATGTTGTTGTAAATGATTGTAGTTTAAACTAGCTTCTGTGTTTGAGTTGCGATAGTTACCGGTGGTCCTGGAGTTCCTTTCTGTTTGATTGTGGGAGGTTTGTATTCTTAAGGCAGGGGTAACTTTAGTATTCAGAGAACTTTTACCAACTGGAATGAGTAAGAAAATAATAAACAAAAATTAGGGCATTGGCAAAAAAGTTTCAAGAGTAGATGAATATGTAATTGAATATTTTTCAAAAGCTAAAGAAAAACTAATTTCGTAATACATTCATTCATTAATTTAAGAAATATGTATCACTGTGTCTGATAAAAATATTAACAGCTAAATGCCAGTAGACATTAATTAATTGAAAAATGCAACAAATGTGATCTCCTGCACATGTCGCTCGCAAATTACTGTTGAGGTTGGCGACAGTTGTATGCAACGAAACATAAACAAATAATCAAGGGGAACGCAAGTCATGCATGAGTGAAAACGTGACCCAAAACAAGAGTGTTGAGTAATCAAAACAACTCGTCGTTTCATTCTTTCATTTTGTAGAACAAAAATAAAAAATAAAAATAAAATAAACAATTAAGAACGCTATATTCGTCTGCACCGATTTAATATAATTTATGATTAAAAAAATGAATAAAAGAAAAACTAATTATGACTCAGACTATTTAATACAAACTATTATTATTATTAATTTTACTTGAAATTTTAAAAGGTTATTATGTAACAGCATTCGTGATAACAAATTATTTACAGACTTTGTCCTTCATAACGCCGTTTCATATAAGCACTGTGTAAAAATGGCACATGTCCAAGAATAAGATTTATTTTAAATTAAAATGTATTTTTACATGCGACTATTTAATTGTGCATACAAGTGTATTCTTAATTTTGTGTTTTCTTTATTTTGTACTTTTAAGGCGGATTTGCATAAGGAACAAGCTCATTTTTTCTTTTCTTTTTTTGCAAATGCTCAAACACATGCCGCAAAAACTGAAACGAGTAAGTAATTAAAATTAATGGAATTCTTGCTCTTGTCAATAAATCGTTCAATGTGAAATAATGTGATTTTAAGCTCGCAGCCCCGACGACAAGTGACATCAATAACGCGATTTAACGATATAAAATTCTACTTCAATTCGGCAATAAAAATGAAAGAAACAATATGTACATACATATGTTTACATATACTTATGTACATATACATATGTATATCGTTAGCTGGAATGCAAAATGGCGTAACTAACGAAAAATTCAAAATTGTATTTTTGATTGATTATTATGAATGCCATTAAACTACATGTATGCCTTGACCAAATTTTACAGTTCTGCGATCCAAAATCTCTCTGTTATTAACAAAAAGCAAGCGGACTTAATTATAAGTTTCTTTAGTTTTTTGAATCTCCTGTAAAATTATATTTTTGTTAGTAGCGCCTTTTTGTATTTTAGCTAACGATACATAGAATTTTAATAACCCAGTTATTAAAAAGCTTGTAAATATAAAAAATAATTGCCTTCAAATACATATCGTTCATTTACTCAAAGAACGTCATAACTCGAAAAAATCCATTTTTTGAGTTAGTGGTGCAGAATTAATCCTCATTTCGTTCTTCATAGTGTGTAAAAATTTCATACCAATATCTTGTTTATTTAACTCTTGGGAGAAAAATACCATTAAGTTGTGTGTAAATTTAAAACTTAAAACGCGTTTTCTAAAAAACTGATTTTTTTTAGTTATGACGTTCGTTGAGTAAATGAGTGATATGTACTCATTATTTTTATAAAACGAAACAGAATTTTCGTAGAAAAATTTATATCCATTGTAAGGAAAAATTTTTCTTTATCGCTATATAAAAACTAACATTACAAATCTCTTACTCTTGAGCCGGTTTGATTTTTTTTATTTTCTACTACCTCAATCGTCAATCGATTTCAAAAATGTATTTTCTTCTGTATGAAAACGCAGAGCTGCAGTGTGGTCCAAGTGGGCTGCGCCACGCCTATTTGAACTTAAATTATATAATCGAGCACAACCGATTCCTATGAAAACTTGCAAACAGCAAGAAAAGTGGTGAATTTATATATGTACATACATACATATATGTATATGTATATGTATATGTATATGTATATGTATATGTATATGTATATGTATATGTATATGTATATGTATATGTATATGTATATGTATATGTATATGTATATGTATATGTATATGTATATGTATATGTATATGTATATGTATATGTATATGTATATGTATATGTATATGTATATGTATATGTATATGTATATGTATATGTATATGTATATGTATATGTATATGTATATGTATATGTATATGTATATGTATATGTATATGTATATGTATATGTATATGTATATGTATATGTATATGTATATGTATATGTATATGTATATGTATATGTATATGTATATGTATATGTATATGTATATGTATATGTATATGTATATGTATATGTATATGTATATGTATATGTATATGTATATGTATATGTATATGTATATGTATATGTATATGTATATGTATATGTATATGTATATGTATATGTATATGTATATGTATATGTATATGTATATGTATATGTATATGTATATGTATATGTATATGTATATGTATATGTATATGTATATGTATATGTATATGTATATGTATATGTATATGTATATGTATATGTATATGTATATGTATATGTATATGTATATGTATATGTATATGTATATGTATATGTATATGTATATGTATATGTATATGTATATGTATATGTATATGTATATGTATATGTATATGTATATGTATATGTATATGTATATGTATATGTATATGTATATGTATATGTATATGTATATGTATATGTATATGTATATGTATATGTATATGTATATGTATATGTATATGTATATGTATATGTATATGTATATGTATATGTATATGTATATGTATATGTATATGTATATGTATATGTATATGTATATGTATATGTATATGTATATGTATATGTATATGTATATGTATATGTATATGTATATGTATATGTATATGTATATGTATATGTATATGTATATGTATATGTATATGTATATGTATATGTATATGTATATGTATATGTATATGTATATGTATATGTATATGTATATGTATATGTATATGTATATGTATATGTATATGTATATGTATATGTATATGTATATGTATATGTATATGTATATGTATATGTATATGTATATGTATATGTATATGTATATGTATATGTATATGTATATGTATATGTATATGTATATGTATATGTATATGTATATGTATATGTATATGTATATGTATATGTATATGTATATGTATATGTATATGTATATGTATATGTATATGTATATGTATATGTATATGTATATGTATATGTATATGTATATGTATATGTATATGTATATGTATATGTATATGTATATGTATATGTATATGTATATGTATATGTATATGTATATGTATATGTATATGTATATGTATATGTATATGTATATGTATATGTATATGTATATGTATATGTATATGTATATGTATATGTATATGTATATGTATATGTATATGTATATGTATATGTATATGTATATGTATATGTATATGTATATGTATATGTATATGTATATGTATATGTATATGTATATGTATATGTATATGTATATGTATATGTATATGTATATGTATATGTATATGTATATGTATATGTATATGTATATGTATATGTATATGTATATGTATATGTATATGTATATGTATATGTATATGTATATGTATATGTATATGTATATGTATATGTATATGTATATGTATATGTATATGTATATGTATATGTATATGTATATGTATATGTATATGTATATGTATATGTATATGTATATGTATATGTATATGTATATGTATATGTATATGTATATGTATATGTATATGTATATGTATATGTATATGTATATGTATATGTATATGTATATGTATATGTATATGTATATGTATATGTATATGTATATGTATATGTATATGTATATGTATATGTATATGTATATGTATATGTATATGTATATGTATATGTATATGTATATGTATATGTATATGTATATGTATATGTATATGTATATGTATATGTATATGTATATGTATATGTATATGTATATGTATATGTATATGTATATGTATATGTATATGTATATGTATATGTATATGTATATGTATATGTATATGTATATGTATATGTATATGTATATGTATATGTATATGTATATGTATATGTATATGTATATGTATATGTATATGTATATGTATATGTATATGTATATGTATATGTATATGTATATGTATATGTATATGTATATGTATATGTATATGTATATGTATATGTATATGTATATGTATATGTATATGTATATGTATATGTATATGTATATGTATATGTATATGTATATGTATATGTATATGTATATGTATATGTATATGTATATGTATATGTATATGTATATGTATATGTATATGTATATGTATATGTATATGTATATGTATATGTATATGTATATGTATATGTATATGTATATGTATATGTATATGTATATGTATATGTATATGTATATGTATATGTATATGTATATGTATATGTATATGTATATGTATATGTATATGTATATGTATATGTATATGTATATGTATATGTATATGTATATGTATATGTATATGTATATGTATATGTATATGTATATGTATATGTATATGTATATGTATATGTATATGTATATGTATATGTATATGTATATGTATATGTATATGTATATGTATATGTATATGTATATGTATATGTATATGTATATGTATATGTATATGTATATGTATATGTATATGTATATGTATATGTATATGTATATGTATATGTATATGTATATGTATATGTATATGTATATGTATATGTATATGTATATGTATATGTATATGTATATGTATATGTATATGTATATGTATATGTATATGTATATGTATATGTATATGTATATGTATATGTATATGTATATGTATATGTATATGTATATGTATATGTATATGTATATGTATATGTATATGTATATGTATATGTATATGTATATGTATATGTATATGTATATGTATATGTATATGTATATGTATATGTATATGTATATGTATATGTATATGTATATGTATATGTATATGTATATGTATATGTATATGTATATGTATATGTATATGTATATGTATATGTATATGTATATGTATATGTATATGTATATGTATATGTATATGTATATGTATATGTATATGTATATGTATATGTATATGTATATGTATATGTATATGTATATGTATATGTATATGTATATGTATATGTATATGTATATGTATATGTATATGTATATGTATATGTATATGTATATGTATATGTATATGTATATGTATATGTATATGTATATGTATATGTATATGTATATGTATATGTATATGTATATGTATATGTATATGTATATGTATATGTATATGTATATGTATATGTATATGTATATGTATATGTATATGTATATGTATATGTATATGTATATGTATATGTATATGTATATGTATATGTATATGTATATGTATATGTATATGTATATGTATATGTATATGTATATGTATATGTATATGTATATGTATATGTATATGTATATGTATATGTATATGTATATGTATATGTATATGTATATGTATATGTATATGTATATGTATATGTATATGTATATGTATATGTATATGTATATGTATATGTATATGTATATGTATATGTATATGTATATGTATATGTATATGTATATGTATATGTATATGTATATGTATATGTATATGTATATGTATATGTATATGTATATGTATATGTATATGTATATGTATATGTATATGTATATGTATATGTATATGTATATGTATATGTATATGTATATGTATATGTATATGTATATGTATATGTATATGTATATGTATATGTATATGTATATGTATATGTATATGTATATGTATATGTATATGTATATGTATATGTATATGTATATGTATATGTATATGTATATGTATATGTATATGTATATGTATATGTATATGTATATGTATATGTATATGTATATGTATATGTATATGTATATGTATATGTATATGTATATGTATATGTATATGTATATGTATATGTATATGTATATGTATATGTATATGTATATGTATATGTATATGTATATGTATATGTATATGTATATGTATATGTATATGTATATGTATATGTATATGTATATGTATATGTATATGTATATGTATATGTATATGTATATGTATATGTATATGTATATGTATATGTATATGTATATGTATATGTATATGTATATGTATATGTATATGTATATGTATATGTATATGTATATGTATATGTATATGTATATGTATATGTATATGTATATGTATATGTATATGTATATGTATATGTATATGTATATGTATATGTATATGTATATGTATATGTATATGTATATGTATATGTATATGTATATGTATATGTATATGTATATGTATATGTATATGTATATGTATATGTATATGTATATGTATATGTATATGTATATGTATATGTATATGTATATGTATATGTATATGTATATGTATATGTATATGTATATGTATATGTATATGTATATGTATATGTATATGTATATGTATATGTATATGTATATGTATATGTATATGTATATGTATATGTATATGTATATGTATATGTATATGTATATGTATATGTATATGTATATGTATATGTATATGTATATGTATATGTATATGTATATGTATATGTATATGTATATGTATATGTATATGTATATGTATATGTATATGTATATGTATATGTATATGTATATGTATATGTATATGTATATGTATATGTATATGTATATGTATATGTATATGTATATGTATATGTATATGTATATGTATATGTATATGTATATGTATATGTATATGTATATGTATATGTATATGTATATGTATATGTATATGTATATGTATATGTATATGTATATGTATATGTATATGTATATGTATATGTATATGTATATGTATATGTATATGTATATGTATATGTATATGTATATGTATATGTATATGTATATGTATATGTATATGTATATGTATATGTATATGTATATGTATATGTATATGTATATGTATATGTATATGTATATGTATATGTATATGTATATGTATATGTATATGTATATGTATATGTATATGTATATGTATATGTATATGTATATGTATATGTATATGTATATGTATATGTATATGTATATGTATATGTATATGTATATGTATATGTATATGTATATGTATATGTATATGTATATGTATATGTATATGTATATGTATATGTATATGTATATGTATATGTATATGTATATGTATATGTATATGTATATGTATATGTATATGTATATGTATATGTATATGTATATGTATATGTATATGTATATGTATATGTATATGTATATGTATATGTATATGTATATGTATATGTATATGTATATGTATATGTATATGTATATGTATATGTATATGTATATGTATATGTATATGTATATGTATATGTATATGTATATGTATATGTATATGTATATGTATATGTATATGTATATGTATATGTATATGTATATGTATATGTATATGTATATGTACACACTTAATTTTTTTTTTTAATTCGATAGAATCGACAAAAAAATCGGTAGATTTTAATGAAATTCGGTAGAATTTTTTTTATTCAGAGAAACACAAAAAATAACAATTCAAAGAAACATAAAAAAATAACAAAATATATGTATGTACTTATATCTAAAGGGTACGTGCAAGGAGTATCAAACTAAACAGGTTCCAAAAGCGCATTTAAAACTTCAGATGTGTTTGGAAATTAAACTGCCATAAACAATGAAGCATTTCCAATAAAAAAAAGTGTCATCCCCAGTTATTTGCCCTTGCCCTTTATATAGATATGCTATGCATATATAAAATAATATACACAAATAACAGGAATTCAGTTTTTGTACATAGGTTTTATAAAGCTAGTAAAATAACTTTTATTTGACAAACATTTGTAACTACAAATATTATATGTAAGATCCATTTATGAATTTAAACTTTGGTGCAAAAATTATTAAATCATTGGTATTAATAAATATGTATTTTTCATCCCCAATTCACAATTCTTTGGCAAATATTAGGTTACTTATAGTTTCAGTTTTTAACCGAATTCTTTGTTCTGTTTTAATGATTTCAAGACAGAAAATGACCGCTCTGCGGCCGCACTGCTATGTGGCAAAATAGGCAATTTACACATACATATATCGACTTAAATTACTAAATAACGTTATTCGGTAGATTTCAGGTTGGAAAGCAATTTTATTTATTCATTCATTTAAAAAACTAAATACACATTGATACAGATTTTCGGTCACATTAAATATTTTTCGATGTTTATACATAGAAACTAATTTTTTTTCTTATAACCTTCACCTTATTTTGACTCAATGACAAACATTTTTGTGATTTGTTTTACAGTTAAATTATGATATATAAAGCAAAAATTATTTGTTTATACGGAATTTGTTGTTAAACATATGTACATACATATATCTGTCTTTTTTATATATCGAACTATCGATTTTAATATTAGGTTATAGCACCTCAACTAGTTCATTTGTATGTAGTTTTAATTCAAAATTTTTTCTTAGTTTTATCCATTTTTGAGTAGAACGCATCTATCTCATCACTTTGTGCTACAGTCTCGTTATAGCTAGTAATAAGACTTTCTCCAAACGTAACTACGCAGTTATAAATATAGCTGCAGGCTACTTACGTACATATCGTTGATCACAAGTAGAAAGGCTCTAACTGAAATAACTGCAACTTTACAGGAGAAGGTAAAAACATAATGATAAACAGTACAACTGCTTGTACAAACTGTTTTGTACAAGTGTTTGTAAAAGCGTTATTTTTTACACTATTGCAATAAATTTTTGTGACGAGGTGTATTTGTGTGAAATGTATTGGAATCACTGAAAAAAGTCAATTTCGTGAAAATGCGAGTTAGGGCCTTTCTATTTGTGACCATCGATATATACCTAGTCCTTGGTATATACTACTTGGTATACACAGAGAAAAAATATCATCGAAATGTAACCAACAAAATAAATTGTTAATATTTAATTTAAAAATTCACAATCATAATTGCTGGTATAACAAATTTTAATATTTGTAGTCAATTAAATTACTTAACAAAATTATTTGTTAAATTGTATAACGTAATGCGCACATGTAGAAGAAACAAGAAATCATATTTTGTGTGTATTCATTATTTGCGTATCTAATAATGTGTTGCTCTTTAGCTGTGAGGTAGGTAATTTGGTTTATTAGTTTTCCGGTTCAACTCCGCCCAAAGACATTTAGTGTTTTTCGCAGACAAGCAAAAAATCGTTTCGAGGATTGTAATTGTGTATAAGAAACATTATTAATATAATAATTATGATAATCAAAATTTGTACAGAAACTCAACAATTCGCATTGTTAATATAACAATAACTTTAATTGAAATAGCCTTGAAATCTAACAAAAATTAATGTTGAAAAAAATAAATCAATTTCAACAAACTATTTGTTGATATATTTAATTGAAAATATTTTTCAGATTTTCCTTAACTTACAATTTCGTTAATCGTATTTACAAAAATCGTTATAGGTTCAAAATCAATTAATTATTTAATTGATATAACAAAAAAATTAATTGTATTTACAATTCATTTTATCCTACAAAAGACCACTTACAAGAATAGATTACCATCTACATCTTACACACACATTCAAACGTGCAACATGCAAAATAACCAGCGTGCGTGTATGCACCAACACTACTTCTTTTGATTTCTTGCTACGAACAAGAAGTCTTCGCGACATCGCTTGTAAACAATCATATACACGAACATCAATACAGCCATTGTGCTTCACTTATTAAACGACAGCATTTATTATAATACATGCCACGAGAATACACATAAAAACCAAGACGTATTTACATTTCAAGAATATTTACGCAGGCCTCTAGTACGTACACATACATTAATAATTGATATTCATCAGAGGCGTTTGTTTTGTAATATACAATTCCGCCCAATAAGGTTTTTTTGTTTAGTTAAAAATCTAGGAAAAATTTTTACACGTTTTTTAAAGCACATGCGTGAGGGGTATCAAGAATTAGTAGAGCCTACAACCGTTATTTTCTCTTGGCTTTAATTTGTAGATAAAAATTTGTTTTCCGTCATACTAATTTAATGTTTTTGTTTTTGCTATTCTTGTAAGCGGCATCTATTAACAAACACATTTACGAGACTTAATCGAACACTATAGTTTTGCATATATGATCTTAATAGGTTAAGGGATTCGAGTAATCCCTGAAATGTTTGATATTCATACTCGTACATTGAGTATTATTGTTTAGAATAAAAAAAAACAAGTTACCAAAAAGAGTATTTAGTTCATTACAAAGTAATTGATCGTGTTCACGTTTTTACTACCGTTTTAAAACGACACATAAAAACGACAATTTTACATGGTAATGATAATGCGGCACTAGGATAATGCGGTACATTGTCATTGGGCGCATTCATAAGAAGACGTAGTTGTTGAGCTCAACAGTTTTGAAACTGTTGGCCCCAACAATTACATCCTAGAAACAGCTTGATGGATATAAATTTAATTGTATATTTTTATTTCGTTGCTTTATCGCATTTGTAATGTAAAATTTAACAAATATTTTCTCCTGCCACCTAACAAAGCAGATAAAAAGCATAGCACAACATGTTGACTATAGATAGTGAAAAAATTTTATGATGGAAAACTACTCAACTGTTGAGTGGAGCGGAAGTACTCAAGTATGCGTTTCTAAGACAAACACTCAACGGTTGCGCAACCGCTATGTCTTATGAATGTACCCAATGTAAAATTGTCGTTTTTATGTTTAGAATAAAAATGGCTGGACCGATTTAGTTTTGGGGGTCTACTCTGTAAGTCGAAACGAAAGAAAATGCTTTCGACTTTGTATCGAATTAAAGAGTAGACCCCTTGATTTAGTTTTTTCTGTTTGAAAGGTGATTTGATCGAGAATGTTCTTAACTATGTTTGAAGAAAAGTGGTCTAACAATTTAGAAGATATTACATATTTTCTAGATATATTGGGTTTTTTAAAATTTTGATTTTTTTTTTTTTTGATTGAATGAAGTCTACTGATGAGTTCCATAAGCGGGAACGAAATGCATATATGTAGATAATGCTTAACCATAAAAACAAGCAAAATTTTCATATTACATATATGTATGTCAAATAAATATGTATATTTCGGTAATTCATGTACTTTATTTTTAATTTTAGTTATTACAAAAATTTAACAAAATTTGTTAAAGAAGGTACTCACCAAAATTCACAAAAGTCGAAAGTGCCTGATTCAATTGATGGGAGCCTTGACCATGCCGTCCAATATTGCTGGTCGTCGCAATAGTACGCGTTTGATGTTTTTTGCCTGAACATATAGTTGGTGCCATAGCGTGAAATAATTTTGGGGTCGTCTACTTTTATTTTGTTTCAGTCAAGTTTAAATTGGAATTTCGTAAGGAATCTATAAATAAAAAAGGAAGAAATTAGTTAAATTTCTAAAAGATGTAATTTTTGTACGGACAAAAACTTGTTCGGAATCAATGGATGAATCCAGTTTAAAGCACACTTGATTATAAAAAAATAAACTGTTAATAATAATTTAAAGTTACTTAGACACTTAGAGAATTTGATGCAAGAGGAAAAGTTATATGTATAACTGTTTAAGTGGTCCAACAGGCCAACATTGACACTTAGGGGTTAAGTTTGCAAATAAATACATATGTACATATTTTCAGCGCGCATTTTTGGTTTGCGCGTGCAGTCTGTAGACATTTAGTCTTCTTTCTTTCATTTCCCCCAAAGTTTTAAAAGTTAGAAAGACACGCAAGGGCACCATACATACTCGTACATATGTATGTAGATATGTTTTATTCATTCGTTTAATTGTTAACGAGTTTTGATTGTAGACACAATTTATATACATACATACATATATGTTTACATACTTATATGTACATTCTTGTGTATATATTTACTTACTTATGTACATACTTAATGAACATTTATACAAACATATGCGTCTGCATATTTACCTCAGACTAGTGTTGGCAAAATTGATACAATTTGTAATTTTTTGGTACAATTCAAACTCAAAAAGTACAATACAACAAACATTGCTAATTAAGTACATTTAATGAATCTGTACACTTTTAGTAATTTCCCCCCGCATTTATTTTCAAATGGTTGCACCTATGTATATACCACATTTAACATTTAGAAATACCTACACGATTTCACTTAAAATTTATAAATTCATAAGAAAAATAAAATAAGCCAACAACATTCTTATAACAGCTGCAGTCGACGTGCAGACTTCATTCAGTAAGTTCTAACAATATTGTTCCAATAATATACTTAAGTACCTATGTAATCCATATCATTTTTAAATATTCACCCCTATCGGGAATAAAAGTTCACGTGAAATGTGTTTCCTTTTTCCATACAATTTTTCCGTTTTTGTTGTGCCGGTATACTATTTTCTAATTTTGTTCATTAGTTCATGGGAAATATTTCACGTGAAAAAAAATGTTCGGCTCTTATTCACGATCAGGGTGATTGAAGTACAAGATGGTTCTCTCGCAAAGAACGTACATATGTTTGTATATTGGAACAGTGGGAACCATTACGATATTATTTTACTTCAAATGATTTTGATAAGTATTTTAAACATTCTTAATTAAGGTTATAGCCCGATCAGCATACCACAAAATGAAATTACCAACGCAATCAAAAGTGTTCATACTGTTACTAAATGACATTTGAGTTACAGCATGTTTGTGTAAGTCGTTAACGATGAAAATCTTAACGTTTCTGTAATAGACGCCAATATTTCTGGCGTCAACGTCTTACACAAAACAGAGGGTTCATTTCGCAAGCATGTGATTCGTTGCGGCATTCATTGGAACATTATTTTCAGTTGAATATAATGCTTTAGATATTTTATAAAAATCTATTTTCAAAAGCTAGTTTTTGTAAACGAAACATACGTGCGTACGGCTTGTGTTTCGAAAAATCAGCTGTTAGTCCCAATTTACACTATGCAAGTCTTATTGCTATGCTGATTAGTTTGTTAGGAGAGAGAGAGAGAGGGGGGGGGGGGAAAGAAACGTTTCTGTTCCCCTCGTCTCTCTCTCCCTAAAACTAATCAGCTTAGCAATAAGACTTGCATAGTGTGATTTGGGACTTATTAAACTCCCCAAATTTAAATTGTTATAATGCAAATATACTAAATTGTAATTTATTATCAAATTTGTAATTCTGATCTCGAAATCAAATTGATATTTTGTAAATTTTTAAACACCAAAGTGACTTGTTTTTGCTATATTATAGTATATATGTGCATACATATTAGAGACCTGCGTAAACAGTCTTGAAATATAAATACGTCATGTTTTTTAAATGTATTCACGTTGCATGTATTATACTAAACCAATAATAAATGCTGTCGTACTATAACCCAGCGCTATAAGGGTCTAGCTCCGTACGTGTACATTCGCTAGCTACTTTTGCACCACCTCTAGCCCCGCTACAATCTACCTCCCATGCATTTGAGTGGCGAATTTAACACGGACTTGTCATTGGAGGTGACGATTGACCCCTTTCTGCATTACCATTACCTACATACGGCGTTAACGCCATAGTACTTAGTACAGCGTAGTACTTACAAAGTGCTGTAGCGAGCGCTTGCACCAGAACTGAACCAAAAGCGCTAACAAAGTCACCACAAGATTAATACTTTCCTCTTTTGTGCAAGTATTGAACATATTTATTTATTTCAAAATGTCATCTTCAATTGCATTATCCTCCTCTTGAATTTCCTGAATTTTTTTAAAAACTTTCAAAAAATCTTTTTCTTCACTGTTTTCCAATTCAACTACTTCTTACACTCCTGGTTTTTTCCTTGTGAAATTTTATTTAATTCCGCTAAAAACTTTTCGGTTTCTAATTTTTCCAATCTTTTAAAATTTCTTTTGCTCATTTTAATTACCTTTCACTTTTTTAAACTTTACACTTCCTAATCTAAAATAAGACTGAAGTTTTGTGTTAACATTCTTATGTATGTATGTTTGTATTAAAAAAAATTAAAGAGGAACCAAACTGTGATCATTTAGTTTGTGTAGTTTTATAACGGGATCTGCATTTAGCTATGTACATAATTGATGTCCTTAGTGACGAATAAAGAATTTTTAGGAGAAAAAAACAAGCATCCTGCACTACTAAGGGTTAGAGAATTCGGCTTCGATTAGCCGATAGTATTTGTTTTAGCTACAGGTGTCTGGAGAAAGATGTAGATACAGTTAGGTGTACATATCGCTAGCGCCTTTAGTTCATAGAGTGAAAATACTAACCACATCGTGTGATCGTATGTGGTTAACTGCATACAACTAATGTTAATGCATATGTATGTGTGCGTTTGCATGTGCGCAGAAAAATAAAATATCATACACACATACATGCATTACGTTTGTACACGCGCTCACGCGTAGAAATAAGCAAGTATCACAATTTCTTCCGTCACGAAGTAATTATTTTCTTCTTTACTCCTATACCTATAATACTGAAACAAATTTCTTGCAAACAATGTTGTTAACGTTTGTTTTAGAAGATTTCGCTGTAGTTAAACATTTGAAAAATCCCTCATGTCTTAAAAGTTCTTATCAGATATCTTGTGCAGGACACTAATACATATATGCCCTTCGTTATGAAAGTGGTCTAAGTCATATGCACTTTTGCTTCGAAATATCAAACAAATTTTTGAAAAAATTTCAATAAAATTTGCTTATTAAGGCTTTATAAAGGGTTTTTAAAACATGTTTTCATACAACATTTTTCTTAAAAAGCCTTTATAAAGCCTTAACATTTTTTATAAATAAGGCTGTTAATAAGTATTAAATATATTATATAAAACGAAAGCAGTACAATTATAAATTAAAATGTTTCCTAATATAAAAGTATTTTTTAATCGACTGAATATCTCGACAAAAGGAATCCATGACTTAGACCACTTTCATAATTAAGTGCACATGTATGTATATGTGCCTATCGCTCATTTAATCAAACAACATCCTAACTGAAAAAAAACAAGTTTGCCAGAAAATGAATTTGAAGTTTTCAATTTACAGACAACTTAATGGAAAAAGAAAACTTAATTTTTCTCTCAGAAGTTTACATTTTTTTTTAAATTTTTACACACTACGAAGAAGGAAATGAGGATCACTAACTAAAAAAATTTAATTTTTGAGTTAGTCCCTATTTACACTATGCAAGTCTTATTGCTAAGCTGATTAGTTTATTAGGAGAGGGAGACGGGGGGAAAAGAAACGTTGCTGTTCCCCTCGTCTCTCTCTCCATGAAACTAATCAGCTTAGCAATAAGACTTGCACAGTGTGATTTAGGACTTATGATGTTCTTTGAATAAATGAGCTACATATCGCTCATTTACTCAAATAAAATTTAAGTAAAATTAAGGTAAAAAATGTGTACAATTTGTTTAAAATTGTTGGTACACTTTTAAAATTCTCAATGTCGTCCCTGAGTCAGACAACGTGAAATATAAAAAAATTAAAAAAAAGATAGAGAACTGTTCGGCACGTGTGGATTTTTGTTTTTTTTTTTTTTTTGTTTTGTTATCGCCATAAGAGTATTAACACTTGCTGGTGTACATTTGTGTGTACATATATATATGTATATGTATATATGTACATACATACATACATATCCATATATGTATCTGCTCATGTACATTTAATTACTCACTGTCAATGTGACCATTGTTCAAATTAACAGCATTGTATGCGAGGGCAGAAAATCCGTTACAAAGATTCGAAAGGTAAACGATGATTTTCGTGAAATACATAAACAAATATATATATATATATATATATGTATGTACATATGTATGTAAGAAAAATTAAGAAAATTCTGGACTTCCTTGAATTATATTGCTAAGACTGTTTCGAGCCGAAATCACTGGCAAACCTAAAATTTTCCGTCCGTTCAAAATTATTCCCTTACTTGAACGATATACAGGATTGTTGAACAAATTTTTCGAAAAAATCGTAAAATTTTAATAAAAAATTGTCACAATTTTAAAAACTAATCGTCAAAAAATCCGTTTTATTAAATAACTAATACCTACATTATATCATAGCGTCGCGTTTCTAAACCACGTAAGCGCGATATTTTCAAAATTGCATTGTCATCTTGACGACAACTTTGTATGAAAAACTAAAAATTTAAGCAATTTCCAAAACCTCGTAAGCGCCATACAAAATGACATTTGCATGCAAAATATATGTACATAATGACTCTAATAGGTATTTAAAGTTGAAAATATTAAAGTCTTACCCACCAATTTCTTATTTTTGAGAAAAAGAAAAAATCTGGAAAGTTTCAGGCCAATCGGAGTTCGACAGTTTTCGTCGAGTAACTCAAAAAAATTTATATTCTATGTAGCGCAGGCGGCTTTTTTCCTGTATGCCAAAGCTTTATCTCGATATATAAACATGGCTTCTGTACAAAAATCCGTCTGAGCCGAAATTCGTTAATAGAATGTTAATTTCTGAGACCGATCCCAATTATTTATACATAACCAATATTTCTTTTACAGAACTCAAGGCTCTATCTCTGCTCTTTATAGTAGCTCCCATACAAACCGTCATATGTACGGAAAAAAACATGAAATTTGTCGAATTTGAGTTGATACATTTTTGAAGCCAGGGAAATTGGAATACCTCATAGCGTATTATGTATTTCGATTCGAAAGATAACATTTTAGAAATATGTACAATGTATAAGTATAAAAGAACGAATGAGTACACTCCGATTTAAATTTTTAGCAAATATAATAAAATTAAAAATTACTTAAAAATTTAGTTATATAAATATAACGTATACGTATACGTATAGGAAATGTATTTATGGAGAGAAATTAAATTACAAAATAATTGACGTTGTACTTTTAGCTGCAGTTTACATTATGCAAGCTTTTTTCATGTACTTTTTTATTTACCTATATACTTTTTTGTATTATCTTCGGTTTATTTGTTATATTTTTTCTGCGTCACAATGGACCTTATTACAGTTATAGAATCGACTCGAGAGTTTGTGGTAAAAAATTATTTTTCTTCAAACTCTCGAGTCGATTCGATAACCGTCAGTCATACTCGTAAGGCAAAAAAAATTGAACTTTTGAAGTGAGCTCAAGAGTGAAATAAATAGTAATAAGTTTATTTGAATATATTTTATATTGTATGTATGTTAATATAATATTTGATACATAATTTTCAAATTGCTGCTTGTACCAAAAACACGTAAGCGACACGACACGTTGGCTACAGTTACTTGTAAGTAAAATTTTTTTTTAACACCCTTCACAGAGTCGCAAATCCATGCTTTGTAAAACAAAAATCGTTTTTAAACCCATATTTAAAGTTATTAAGTTTTTTTCGTTTTCTGAAAAATTAGTTGTTGGCGCTTACGTGGTTTAAGAAGAAACGCGACGATATCAGAAATTAGAAATAAAAGAATATAGTGTCGTAACCGCCAAAAAAAAGTTTAAGCCTTTTATGTCAATATTATAACATTCCTAATCATGCGTATCACATATGAAACACGAAATTCAAATAATAATAATAATAATAATAATAAAAAAAACAATAACAGAAATGTTAGTAAGAATTAAGAGGGGAAAAAATTCCAAACTAGTACATAGTTTCATTATGGGTCCAAAATGCATTGTCTCACAGCCGTGTTCACAGTCAAGCGTGTCGTTTTACATTTAATTTCACGGATTTGATGATCTTTAATTGATTGAATACGGATGACAAATGTTTTCACATACGAAAATTATATTATCAAGCAAATAAATTTGTACTCTGTATACCTCTGTATATATCGTCACCTAAAATCCAAAAGGCCGTAGGTACACTTTTTAATTTTTACAGGAGAAGCAAAAAACCTTATAAAATTGAGACTACCCAGCAAAAAATTTCAAAAAAAGTAACCGAGTTTGGAATTAAGCATTTTTGGTTTTTTGGTGGAAGCTATTCCTTACTGGATTACTAACTTAATGATTTTAACAAGGCGTGAGACTAAAATAATCGATTCTTGAGAAGTACTTACTTTTTTTATTTGGAAACTTATTCACGTAATCGATTTAATCTAAAAGAATCATTTTCCTCATTTAGCAACTTATACATAATTTTTTTAAATTTTAGGTAATGTGATTTGTAAGCGAGTAACGAAATTTGGTAATCAGAAAAGTAAGTCATTATATGGCAAGTAGTCATATGCAAAAAATTACATTGAAAAATGGGCTTGAAGGCCAAGTTTGAGGGCCGGACGCACCCCCTAAAACGCAACTTATCGGTATGAAATTTTTTGTATTTTTTTTACATAAAACTGAACCGATTTTGGGGGGGTGAGAGTAGAAGAAATCAAGAAAAAAATAGTCTACAATTAACGGCCACTCTAATGTACATTCGTAAACTCAATGACTGTTTTTTTAATTGCGAACGATACCTTGGGGGGGGGGGCCTACTCTGTAATTGGAAAGGAAAGAAAATACTTTCGGATTTGTATGTGAGTAACATGTACTGAATTCGAAAGCATTTTCTTTTGCTTCGAATTACAGAATGGACTCCCTGTGTGAGGTGTTTAAATACTGCATACTAAAACTTCTCTTTGTGTATCAGCAAATACATTTTTTCACTTCATTTTATGTGACATAATAATAAATTTTAGACCTTTGCTTACAAGTGCTAATTTATTATTCAAGTTCGTGTGCGGTGAAGTGAACACAAACTTTTTATAGCCATTCAAGGCAAAGTAATAAATAAACAATCGTCTACACGTGGAGGAAATGGCCTAAATGTTGATGGAGTGATTCAATAACACAATTATACACACACACACACACACCCATTCATGTAATGAATGAGCATCAACGTTGCCATATATTATTTTAAGCAAATTTATAAAAAAAAACTAGTTTGCTAGAAAACGAGTTTAAGGTTTTCAATTTACACACAACTTAATGGGAAAAGAAAATTTAACTTTTCTCTCAAGAGTTGAGTAAACAAGATATTTTTACATAATATTTACAATATTACCTCAAAAAAAATTCATTGCTTGATTTATGACGTTCTTTGAGTAAATGAGCAATATGTATGTGTGTAAAATGCTGTCCGCAAACAAGATATTTTTATGGAATTTTAACACAATCAGCCTTATTTTTATTATGGCATGCAAATGATATGCTATTCATTTGCAAGCTTTCAGTTATAATAAAACAACTGGAAACAAAATAGCTGACATCGAAAATATCAGTTCTGCCTCAAATTAGAAATTTCTAGCTCAATATTTAGAACTGGGCTGAATCTGCATCACTAACTAAAAATTAATTTTTTCTAGTTTTGGCGTTGTTTGAGTATATGAGCGATATGTAGATTTTAAAATAAATTAAAAATACTAAATCACGCAAAAACTGGGAAAGTATTAAATTCCTCGAAAAACTCAAAAAATCGAATAAATATTCACATCTGACAGCTCTGGTAAGTAAATACATACATACATATGAACATGTGTGTACTCGTATGGACATGAATGTGTTTATTTGTTTGAAAGCACAAAGCGTTTTGTGATTATTTTTTTTTTTATAACAGTGATTTTCAACTTCACTCCACAGCTCCACTCTCTACAGTTAACCACTTGAGAATTTGTTGTGAAACAAACGCAAACTAAAAAATTTAAAATTATCCAAGTGTAAATAAATAATGGCAACATGAGCCCACAAAATTTAATGTTCTTCTGTTTCTGTCTTTCTAGGTATTAAAAAGCAGTTCAGGCAAAATTCTTATTAATCTGTCTCCGAATTGTAGAACAATATATGGGTAATTCCAGATAAAGGTCAACCAAACATTTTTTTTCCAAAAATTTTTATTTTTTTTTAATAATAAAGCTGAAAGGTCTATACGTTATAAATGTAAACACATTTTTTATTTTTGAAATTTTTTCACCGAAATACACATGCGACTGTAAAAACTATTTTTTTTTTTGCTGGGCCTTTTTTAGCAATTATTTAAAGTACAATAGGTATTTTTCTTGTAACTTACAAAATTTTTTACTAACAATAACCTTACGCATTAGCACAAAAGAAGAAGAACGGAGTTCTAATAACGTAAGTAGTCTATGTTTGCTTTCACTTATACCTTAAGGTGCAATCAGACGTGACATAACCATAACCGTAGAAAACAGCCGTTCGAAACAAACTAATGGGCAACACTGTATTCGATTAAAGGTGACTCGCCATAACGCTTATGGTTTGATTATGGCTATGGCATTATGGCCATGTCACGTCTAATTGCACCTTTAATTTCGTATCCGTCGCATAAAATCAATGGCGCATACCCTTAGTCAAAACAAAGTATACTTTAAGCATTTAAAACCAGTATTTCGTATGGTAATACTGGTTTTAAATACTTAAAAGTATACTTTGTTTTGACTATCAGTATAAGCCAATATTAATTTTCTTTTTTCAGCAGTAAATAAGCATTTTTTCTTGTTTAAATTTTTTGCGTTAAGGTTCAATCAATACTAGCAAAGTTACTGCGCTTAGGCTCTTGGAAAGAAATGTGTCGGGTCCGACTGGTCGCGTCGGTATTTGTTCTTTACAAACAAAATTTTCATAAACTATGTTATTTCACCTTCATTTACACATTCACAAAAAAAAATTTATTCAAAAAATTTCGCTGAAATTTATATATTTCTATAAGTGCACAAAAATAACTTGTATTTTTGAAGCGTCCGTTTCTCGTTGACATTTGCTTACATCTTTTTAGTATATTCTTGATTTTTTTTTTAAATATACATACTACTCCTTCATTACTTTAAAACACTTAGGATATATATTGGATTTTTCCATTCCTTGCTGGTTTTTTGCTCAACTAAAAGTGTACGAGTGTCGCGTTCGTCACCTGGCAATCTTCCATATTAAATTTACTGATAAGTACATAATAAAAATGATTTTCTAATATTCAATACATATGTATTTGTGTATTACTATGTAGAGTTTTTTTATTCATATTTTTTGACACTAATAGGGTCGGAAACATTTCCACACATAAGTATGGTTGTTATACATCCCCTTTTTCCCGTACACTGTCCTCGTTTTTTGTTATTGTCCTCGAAAAAATTGGCTTCCGGAAAAGTACTACTTTATTAATAAAAAAAAAGAGTCAAAGTCACAAAACTTCTACTTCCATATTCTTACAGACTTATGCACAACGAAAAACTGGCATGAAGTTAACATAAGTACATAAGTGGCAAAATTTAACACAATCTTAACGAGTTTTGCCATGCAATTTTATCGTCGCCGCTATGCCAGAAGGTGCTATATCCACTTTTGCTCATTTTCAGAAAATTGGAAAATACTATTGAAACGGCTAGCTAAAATTCATATTATTTTGAAATGCAGTGATACTTTCAAATTATATGTAGTTAATACTTGCCTAAAATTATACATACTTTGTCAGATGAAAACTTTACACCATCATTGGATTACTGTAAAAATTGGATATAGCACTTTTTGGCATATTATTGGTTTATTAATGTTACACAAAAGAATGGATATGGAAACCTGGTAATTCTCTAAAAACACACTTTTCCAATAACATTTATTTCAAAACAAGGAATGTTAACGAAAACCAAATCTAGTAATATACTAATGAACAAAAGGTTGAAAAATTAATTATCCTCTGATTCGGAATTCGATTCAACGGTTTCATTTCCAATTGGAAATTTTTTAACTTTGGTTTTTGCACTAAATACTAAAAGCAGCGTGACCGTTTGACCGACTAAAGTGGCAAATTGCCACTTTTTCGACCGCCTTTCCACTTTTTCGACTGCCTTGCCACTTTTTGTCCCACTTTTTTTTAGGGTGATTATGGTAGTTTTCTCGATTTTTGATAAATCTCCTATTTGTTGCCACTTTTTAAAAAATTTCATCGGTCACCCTGACTAAAAGACATGTTTCTCACTCAATCCAAGCATGGAATTCCTGTGGAATAAGCTTTTGAGCACATAAGCTTTGCAAGTCCCGTTTTTTGGCTTCTGTTATAGGCAGGAAATGTTCGTAAAGTAATGGCCAACTAATAGCTGGCCTTCCTCTGACTTTACGCACTTCAACATTAACAAACTAAAAATAAAAACTATACTTGTAAATAAACTCACTGGTTTATAAGCAAATGAATTGTTTTCGTACTTTATATTCTTGTTCATCATGGTTGTATTTAACACCAATTTGCCCAGGCATCGATTTGCAAAACATCAATGATTTTACATTCAACCAATTCAATAATTCTCCGTCATTGAACACAATAACTTTTTTCATTGATCTGGCACTGACCAATTTTAAATCAATGAAATCACTATGTGACATTCAAGGAAAATAGAGAACAGTTTTTGGCCGAATGTTCAATAGCAGAATGCATACTGTCGACGTCCATTTGAGTGTGGCCCACTTCTAGAAAATTTTGTTTGATGATTTCAATGGGAGATTCTTGTACTAACTGAAGCAACATTGCAGCAACATAACGATTGCGGTTCTGCCCACTACAATTATCAGACCACAAAACAGTTTTTCGGTACCCTTTTTGCATTTCCCCTTCAATGAATGTTTTCACATAAGATCCGATTTCACTACTTCCTCTTTTGCCATCAACTTCAGGCCAAATGTAGCAAGTTCCATCACGAGTTGCTTCATTATAAACAGTGAAGTTGTATACATATAGTTTTCTTTTGTAATAGAATGGGCTTGCTTCAGCCTGTGGTATCTGCAAAACTGATTGCAAATCCATGGTAGCAACTATCAACTCTTTATCCATTGCACAACTTTCGATGTCTGATCTCATTGCAGCACGGCTTAATTCTTTTCGTTTAATGTGTGCTTCGAAATTAGATTTTTGTTCTTCTGATGGTTCAATGGCTGATTGGGCAAGGGTACACGTAGCACATAAATCTTTTTTGGGCTTGTGAAATGACATGTTGTAATCCTCACCGAAAACTTGTTTGTACTTTTCATAACGGACTTTAAAAGAATCTGTTCCTGCTGCTTTTTCTTTGAAAAGATCAAACATTTTCGAAATACTTAAACCACTGCTTAAATACAATATTTTTGATGATTTTCGGCAATAGTGTAACTCTATTGGTGGGAAAGATTCAATATGATTCTTGATGGCAGCAATTACCTCTGGCTCCAAATTGTTGTGAGGTTCATGTTTTCCTCTTTGATCTTCGCCCAAAAATTCACCAGTGTTTGATCGATCTTTGTTTGCCAAAGCAATAGGCTTGTACGAAATTGCAAGGGTCGCACAGAAGAATTCACGGCACACTTTTAAATTTTCATTGTTTTTTGGTAAAACGTATTCATAAGCCAAATTCTTTCGGAAATTTACTTCTTTTTCTGATCTTCTTTTCACTAGAATGGCTTTGATAAATTTCAGGAGGAAGTTGCGTTTAGCTTTAAAGGTATCTATTTTTTTCCAATAATCATTGAATATTTCCAGACGATCTTCCTCTGTAAATAAACTGCACTTGTAATTCGTTGGTTCTTTGTGAGAGTGATTTATCAAAGGATTCATCAACTTCGCCATTTTCATCTTTCCTTTTTCATCCAAATGCTTTTCACCCCGAGAACACGCCTTTTTTCTTAGATTCTTCTTCCATTTTTCAGGCTTCCGCTGCTTCCATCTTGAACGTTTTTTACTTGGACCGGGAACATCTACAAGGACAAGGACAGTTTAATTGACATAAACTACTGTTAATTTCAGAAAAGGTATACCTACCCTGATCATTTTCATTTAGCTGTCCTATGGCAGCTTCTCCTAACTCCATTTCTATTGATTCGTCACCTGTCAGATACAGAACAGAGATGTAAGCCGTCCATAATTATGGGCGGCGGCGGCTCGACCTAAAAATTAGTCGGCGGCGGCTTAAAACCGGCGTGCGCCGATTTAATTTTGTTTTTTAATTTTTCCATATGAATTGTTATTACGAAACCAACAACCAAAAAAAATAATTAATTTTGAGGAAAAACTTAAAACTATAAATTCTTAAAACAAAGAATTTTGAATAAAAATTGTTAAATAAACTAAATAAAAAAAGTTTAGTGCTTTTTTACCCACTTTTATAGCCAGATTTTGCCCGTTTTACCCGGTTTTACAATGCTTATGGCGCTTTTCTTCTTCCAAAATTGGTATGGCAAAAAATTCTACATCCACATAGCACCTTTTGGCATACCAAGGAAGACAAAATGGATATAGAACTTTGCTTGTTATGCAACCAAAAATTAAAACAAGGATGTAGGACTTTTTGGCAAAATACAGAATGGTTTGTGAAACATTAATATACTAATAACTCTAATATTGTGAATTTTAGATGTAGCATCTTTTGGTATAGCGGCGACGTTATATTCACGGTAGGATTCAATAGGGGTTTATGCGCCGATTTTTAATGTCAAATTGTATGAACTTTGAAAACAATTGTGTAATGATATATGTACATATTACCAATATAAAACCTTTCAATATGCATAAATAAAATAAAAACTTGTTATTCAAGTACTATTTATTAAAAAAGTAATTTATTTTACCAAAAAAAAAATTAGATCAAAAACCCCGAAATCTCGCAAGATCCCGGGATTTCCAAGAATCATTCCCCATTGGCATCCCTAGTAGGTACGTACAGACATCTGTACATTTTTACACACAAACTATAAATTTCCGAAGAAATATTAATGTTTTGCATTCAACACATCTTGTAACAACTTCCAGCAGCAGAAATAGTTTGCAAATTAAAAATAAATTCAGTGAAGTGCGACTTTGACCCGCGCACTAAGGGTTCCGTACGGACACTAGATATGTAATTCAATACGAAATTTAGCCTATATAAAATATAGTTTTAGCATTTTTTTCGTTTTTGGGTTTTTCGGATTTGAGCGTTTTTTAGTTACGGTGTTTTTTCGGTTTTGGCGATTTTTTTAAGTTTTGGCGTTTTTTTTTGGGTTTGACACTTTTTTTTCGTTTTGGCGATTTTTTTTAATTTTGGTGATTTTTTCAGTTTTTGGCGTTTTTTTTCATTTTGGCGATTTTTTTCATTTGGGGATTTTTTCGAATTTCGCGATTTATTTTAGTGTTAGATTTTTTTTTAAGTTTGGCAATTTTTTCGTTTTGGCGATTTTATAATTTTGGGATTTTTTAGTTTTACCGTTTTTGAAAATTTCAAGAGTTTGCCTCTTACGGTTTCCAAGATGCAGCAAGTTGTCAAAATTACATAGTCAAAATTGCATTAACTGATAGAACACCCTTTAATTAAAATTTTTTTAAATTTTAGTGTTAATTGTTATAGTCTGTATAAAAATTCACTAATTTTACAAATTCCAAGTGTCAATATACATATGTGCATACAATTGTATGTATATTACCAAAGAATATAAATTGTATAGAATGCGCATCTGAGCTAAATAATTAAAAATTTTTTGCTTACGCTTTAGATGCGGGGGGAAAGTATAAAGCGCAAGCAAACACACACTGAGAGCATTATATTCTTTGCTCTTATCACCAGCGTTGCCGTTGTGCGAATTAATTCGCATTTTGCTACTTTTTCAACAGCAAAACATGCGGCCAATTGCAAAAAAAAAATATGTAAAAATATCCGAGTTTTACCACAAAAAATATCGCCAGGCCAAGTTCCGGCCAATGCACGCAATGTGTATATTTACAGGAAGCCATTCGAGCTGTTTTTACCCCCCTCATAACTTTGTTCCTCGCGACCGTAAAATTATGAAATTTAAATCATAATTAGAATAAATTCATGTTACCTCATAAAATTATAATAATAACAAAAATTTAAAATTTTAAAAACCCCAGAATATTTCTAGAAAAGACGTGATATCTTCTAAGCGGCAGGACTGATTTTATTAAAGCATAGCTAAGAACCTTCTCGATCAAGTCACCTTTCAAACAGAAAAAACTAAATCAAAATCTGTCCAGCCGTTTGGCCTGTACGAGTACTTGTACAGATACACGCACACACAGATACACGCTGATCATTTATATACATACATGTATACTTTAAGGCCCCAATTTTGGCTTCCAAATTTACTTCATTTGAACCTATTTTAACTTATAAACATTTTATAAAAACTTACTTAGTAACTTATAAAAAGTTTTATTAAGATTAATGATGAAAGTAAGTTAAAATACATATTTTTTTAATTGTGATACTCCGAGAAATAATTTGCGTTTGGAATCAAGGATTTGGGTGTCAGATTTTTTGCAATATTTTCACCATTTATTGGCTTTTCTATCGACCAAAACAATAAAATGATCGACATCACCGAGCCGAATATTGCCAACTGGAGGAACAGCTCTTTTTCTAATAGTGTTTTCACACTGACATGGTTTTAATAAAAGTTTATTTTAACGTTAAAACCAACTGTTAAAACCTGGTTTTAACATACAAATTGTTTTTGTTAAAACCAAATTAAAACCATTTTTGAATTGGTTTTAAGTTTGTTTTATGAAATGCAACCTTGTTTTCGCTGTGATAAATTCAGTGCTGCTAAGTTGAAATGACCGACAGCAGCTGGTAATGGTATGCCAGTGAATAACAATAGATGGCGCCTGAAAAATTTTCAACTTAAAAATTAATGCAGCAGCAACAATAATCAAAAACTTATGGAAAAAAAGAGTTTTTTGGAAGGAACACAACGAAAATATTTTAAATTAAACTGTGGAAAGTGAAAATAGACAATATGACTGACATTCATCTGCCTATAAAAAAGGTTTATCTTATAATGTATTTGTGCATTTTTATATTATTAACAATATTTCCAAGCACTTCTTCATTCTGTATAAGGAGTTCCATAATTTAAAAAAAAATTTATTTACAAAATATAAAATAATTTCCATTTTAGAGCGCATTGTGAAATATCTCAGTTTTTCATACAAACAAAAACAGTTGAACAGTATGTCCAACAAGTGTTATTAAAAAGCAAAAAAAAATGCAACAACAAATACACGCATTTCGGCAGGAGATTTATTTTATTTTGAGCAAAGTTATTAGACAGCCTGTAAGTTAAAAACTGAATTTAACAAACTTGCAGTGTGAAAGCAAAATCCGCTGTTTATGGTTTTAACGTTGAAACCAGGTTTTAACTTTCAGTGTGAAAACACTATAATACCTGATATGCTAAACTGTGTATATGATTGCCCTATGGCATACATTCTGTTAAAATGATACAAAGGGATAAATTGAAAAAAGGGTCATAAAAAGTTTCATTGGTACGAAAAGGGGCCAAAAGTGATACTTTAATACCACAACGGCAACGCTGCTCTCAGCAATGCTAGCGTAACATACAGGGATACCGTTGATCCGACTAAAGTCGCAATTTGACCCTTTTTTAGAGGTGTGCGACTTTTGTGAGACTTTTTATCACCGACTTTTGCAACTTTTTTAATTTTGTTGGAACTTTTTACCCTTTTTTATAAAGATTCTCACAGAAAACATTTAAATTGCAGTAAATTAAAAATAGTCATTGGCTTGTGGCAAAAATTAAATAAAAATATATTTAATAGTAACAAACCAAAAAAGTTTGTCTTAAGTAGAACAAAAATAAGCAAATTAACTAACATGTGTATAATTAGTAAAAGAACAAACGACAATGGTAAGACTGTTGTAAATATAGAGATGGTAAAATTGAGCTTTCATTACAAAAACGCTTTCAGCAAATTGAAATACGATGAATCAAAACAATTCACATATTCCATTTGCAATAATGCTAAGTATATAAAGCAGAAATCTACATCTGACACCACACACAGTAGACCAAACACAAAAGAACGCTGATGATGTAGGTTTAGTGGCCTTCGAAAACGGCTGGCTGTTCCGTTCAACTATGTGTTGTCAGAATATTTACAACTAACTTTGGTGTTATTTGTTCATTAATAATTATCACATGTAATTTGGCTTAAAAAGCGATACGAACTTTAGTCTGTTCAAATTATAAATATAAAAATTTCCTTATTATTTTTATCAAAAAAAAAAAAATCTTCAAAATTTAAAATCAATTCACAGATTATTGTTATTTATGGCAACTTTTTCACGTGTACAATGTATTTAAGAAATTTTTCGCAAATTTTCAGTAGAAGTTTCAAAGAATAGTTTTAGGGAAAAAAATTTTAAATAAATGAAAATTGTGGGTTTGGAAGTGCTGTGTTATGAAATATGCATTGTTTCAACTTACTTTTTTGTTATGTTATGCTTTTTATTAATAAAAAGACGGTAAAAAAGATGTGCAACTTTTATTTTCTCAAACGACTTTTTTGTGCGACTTTATTTTTATAAAACGACCTTTTGTGCGACTTTTCAAAAATTCCTAACGGTAACCCTGGTAACATTAACTGCAGAAAGAAATGAGAGTGTGTACGCTGGACGGGTAGTACTGGAAATCAGCGATGCCAATTTAGCGCGTTTCGCGATAGATTTAGCGCGTTTTAACTATGCGCGTTTAATAAAAAAAGCGCTAAATTAGCGCGTTTTGAATAAAGTCAATAATACCATTTCAGTTCCATATTTTTTAACTTTTTTTGTATAAATTTAACAATTTTCTAATATCAAAAACTCTGATAAAATTTTTTAAATTAGTTAATGATTCAGCTGTCGCAAACAAAATTCGCTTGACCTTGGTTGGAATTAAAAACGCATTTTAATACTGTAATGGCAAATATTTTGAAATTTTACAACTAAAAATATGTACTACATACAATGACACAAGAAATAAACATAAATTACAAAGCATCTACTATAGCTGAAGTACAAAAAGCATTTGAATCGCAAAACTATTCCACAATTTATATGTTGTTACAAAGTTTTAAAAATAAATTAAAAGTAAAAACGAAGAATTTCGATTATTTCAAGAATTTTGATTCTGTATTAAATGATTTTAGTTTATTAAAACATAATGTCGAGGAAGCAATATTGCAAAATCTGAAAAATTAATTGTGATACGAGTACTAATACATACATCGACTTTTATTGAAATTTAATTTAGCGCGTAGAAAATAGCGCGTTTTTGCTATAAATATTTGACAATGCTGTAACTTAGCGCGTTTTAAGAAGGGTAGTAGCGCGTTTGGATTATAAATAGTTGGCATCGCTGCTGGAAATACCCGTCATAGAAAATTTTAGCTTGTATGAGATGCGCATTCTATATGATTTATATTCTTTGATATTACATGGAGTTTTCACATTTTTCGTTGCTCGTTTTGGAACACCCTTTAATTGTTAACTCTCATGTATTTGGTTCTACATACTCTGTCCAAATTTAAGGTCCGTAGCTCCTACGGTTCCTGAGAAAATATCCTGTGACTGACAGACGGACAGCGTAGCGAAAACAATAGGGTTCCTTTTCACCTTTGGTGTACGGAACCCTAAAAATAAAACAGCTATATTTTAGGTTTATAAAGGCACGACTTTCACTCTGCAGACATGCTTACATTGACCTTTTATTACTAGCACTTTTCAGCCTTGTTATTTTTAAAGGACTATTTATTTTCTTTTTTTCAGGCCGTTGCTTTACTCAACTCAGTGAGAATGCAGCTGCATTACTTCTACAATTTATTATTTTAGTTTTTTGTGTATACTCAAGTACAAATAAATATATCTATGTACATGTGTATGTACATACTTGCACTCTTTGTATTGTATATGAGCATTCACTTAGTATATTTAACTGTGCACGTGTGTACATGACGTCACTAAGAGCATGCAAGTATGTAGTAACAAAATTTCGCAATCAAACCTTCAATTGCGAAATACATGCATATACATTAGGGGATTCAATCGGTTAACCGTTAATCGTTTAACCGGTTAATTACTACCCGATTAACTGATCGGTTAATTATAAATTGCCTTTTTTCGATTAACGGTTAAACCGGTTAATTTCAGCCGATTAACCGAAGTAAATTTTTTTTTAATATTTTAGTGTGTTTCGAAATTATTTTTCATACAAACAAAGAAGTATGTTCAGTGATTCTAAGTTAAGTAAAAATTCAAAAGCTTTCGACGTGGCTATAAAAGGGTTTAGTAAAAACTCTGCTACTCTAATTGAACTTTGTTTTAATAATTAAAAAAAATTCATAGCTTATAGTTCTGTTGCCAACGATTTAATTAAGGATTAGATTTAATAAGATACGAATTATTAATTAATTATTTTATACCTAATCTATGAAATATTTTCATCTAGCAACAGTGTTTTAAAGTACAAAAACGAAAACAAAGAAATTCAGAAATGAGCTTTTCTGCAGAATGTTCATCGCTGAGTTAGATGACGACAGGCCAACAGAAAAAATATTGATAGTTGTAGTATAAGAAATGTTCTAACAAAATTAACCGAAACAACTAGAATTCTTAAGTGTTAAGAATTTGAAAAAATATATATATAAAACAGGACTCTATTGGCATAATGAAGAATTTTATATGTTTAGAGAAATCCAGGAAAAGGACTGAGTAACTAGATATTCTGTATTATGGATTGCTTTCAATTTCCTCAACGTCCACGATAAGTGAAAGAATTTTTCCAAGTCAAGTTTTATCAAACATAATTCGCTTAAACCCTTAACACTTAACCCAAATTATTTTTCTGAAATATTGTGTTAGATTTCTTTAAACTATTGAAGTATATTAACATACATAAATAATTTATGTACTTTTACTTGTTCAAATTACTTGATTTATGAATAAACTTTATTAATCGGTTAACCGGTTAATACCGAAATTAACCGATTAAGCCAAAACCTCGATTAATTAATCGAGCGATTAACCGATTAAAGCAAAACCCCGATTAAATGAATACCCTAATATACATACATACATACCTATTTTGAGCTGCAAAATTTATACACAAAGTCATACACATAGTTACACATTTACACAAAGTCATACACATCTGTACATATGTACATACATACATACATACATACATACATATGAAATACATATCCAATTGCAAAACAGAATAACAAAAGTATCATTTTAAGTATTGGTCGTCACACAGCTAAAAATAAAAAATAGCTCGCTCATATGCAAAACACGCATTAACTTTAAACCGAATACGTATAACTATAAACTTCCAATAAATATTTTTATACACATTTTTTAAATTACGCAGCGCAAACCACTACAACTAAAATTTATAGACTGTATGAGCTGCAATCATATGAATGGGTATAAAAATACTCTGACTATTAATAGGCTACACATGCGTAAATACATGGGTATTTTATTTACACACACACATAAAGCATGTTTCCCACCAGCCATAAACACACACCACATATTTTCCATTCCATTTTATATACACAAATGTATGAATGGAGTTTCACTAAAAGAATTTATGTCTTTTTTAACATTTTATAAAATTTAATAGTTGAGAAATCTATTTGGATTTCATGCCTCCAAAAATTTTCAAGTCTAACATAACTATGTTATCAGGTTAACATATCGCTCATTTACTTCAATAGCGGCATAACTCAAAAAACGAGTTTTTTTAGTTAATAATGCAGAAAGATGCAGCATTTTATATTTTATCTTGAGTAAAAATTTCATATAAATAGCTTGTACCATCACCTGCTGAGAGAAGAATTTTTTTTCATTTCTCCATTGAGTTGTATGCAAATTGAAAACTTAAAACGCGTTTTCTGCAAAACTGTTTTTTTTTTTGAGTTGTGCCACTATTGAAGTAAATGAGCGATATGTACATACTAGTCTCCTGCACAAGACATCTTATAAAAACTTTCAAGACATGAGGGATTTTTCAAATGCTTTACTACAGCGAAATCTTATAAAACAAACGTTAACAACATTGTTTGCAAGAAATTTGTTTGAGTATTGTAGGTATAAGAGTAAAGAAGGAAACACTTCGTGACGGAAGAATTTGTGATACTTGCTTCCTTCTACGCATGAGCACATGTACAAACGTCATGCATGTATGTGTGTATGATTTTTTATTTTTCTGCGCACATGCAAGGCACACACATGCATTAACATTACTTGTATGCAGTTAACCACATAATAGCTTACCTTCTACATATTACACACACACTGAAACGTACAATATGAAAAATAACAAACATGCACTAATCAACAGTACTTCTTTTGAGTGTTTGTTACAGACAAGCTGTCTTGACGTCATCGCTTGTTAACACTTGTATACACATACACCAATACATCCATCGTGCTTCGCTTATAGTACGACAGCATTTATTATTGGTTTAGTATAATACATGCGACGTGAATACATTTAAAAATCATGACGTTTTTACATTTCAAGACTGTTTACGCAGGCCTCTAGTCGGAACGTACCCTCAAACGATCTTCTCTATAACAACATTTCATTACTAAAATTGTAAAATCACTAAAAGTATTATACATACATATGTACATACATTTGTTTGCATGTACATATGTATTTATACAGAAATGAAAAATATTTTGCATTTATTTATTACTGGAAATTCAATGACTCAATGCCAGTGCCAACTTTGTGAACACACCTTGGGAACGAAAACGAACGAAGGCATTCATTCAAGTCCACATGTCGCTCGTTTATTGCACAATAGTCATATTTCAAAAGATACGTTCTAGGAATTAATAATCATATCGTGTTTTATAATGTTTAAAAATTTCATATAAAAAAATTGTATACTCACTGCGCTGGTTTACACGGGCATAATTGTGCTGGCATAACATGCCAGTTTGTAGGTGAGAGAGGCAAAGAGAGTGGTTTTGCGGTTGGCATAACTTTTCAACCAGCTACAACCCCGCATTAGCAGCATGAAACCAATACACACACAAATTAAAAAACAGCAAGTGTTAAATGATTACGAAAAACACTAACACACACAAAGCTGTTTATACGTACACATTTTGTGCCAGATGAATTAGTCTCGTGTAATTTGAAAAAGAACAAAAATTGTGCGGCTTAAAAATTGTTCTCGTCTAAACTACCTCACTCACAATCTGAAAGAAGAAGATTTTTGTATACTCGTACATTAATGGAGTTATATGTAAGTGAATGCAAAACATTGCCGTTTTTCTATAACATGAAAATTTTGGAGTTATGACTATATTGCAATAAAGCAACGATGTGTTGTGTAAGTGGATAGATGCTCGTGTGTCTATGAGCAATAAAAAAAATTGTAAGTTGGCACATTAACTGACACGTGTTGGAATATAAAAATGGAAAAACAAACAAACAAACAAAAAAACTCAGTCATTGGCCAGCAATAATAAATGGTTTTATTTGTTGTATCTAATCTGGCATATGCTCGCTTTATTTTTTTAAGACAAGAAAAATAAAGTATAAAATAAAAATAAAAACGAATGGGTACAAATGGTAGGAAATTTAATAGCGGAAGTAAAAACAAAATTGTATTTAAAAAAAAATGAAAACTTGTGTTAGCAATTAATTGTAAGACGATAATTACTTTTAGCATGCATCTGTATTTCGTTAGTCTTTTCGCTTATTTTAGTTTTATGTGGCATTATTTTAATGTTAATCATTCACAAAAAAATAAAAAAAAAACACGCAGATAAGAACTATTTTATTAGATAATTATCTTCCCCCCCCCCCCCCCCCCCCCCAGAAAGCAATATGAACGATTATTTATTTATTAATTTAATGATTAATGAAATGTAAGTTTTAGATATTCGCGAATACGAATATTTTTATTATAATATAGATGAATTTTTCTATTACCTTGCGTCAATGCATTTATTCGCACTGATTGGAATTTAAAAAAAAATGTCACAAAATTTAATGGATGGATGCCCGATATAAAATACAAATTTTTATAACTTCACAGATATTCAGAATGAAATTTTATTGTACATCACAAATTTTTTCGCTCTGATGTTTTATTTATTTTTTGTCGCAAAAAAATAATCAAAGTTTCGTGTCAAATCTAAATAAAATAAGGCTGAAATCTTTTTAGGCAAACTGTTATATCCCTGCAAAAAGAAAGTATCCGAGATTTTTAAAGCAATAGTTAATGTTCCTGGGGGAAAATTTCGACATTCTATACAAACTCGATTAAAACTGTATGAAAATTTGTTTAATATCGAATGACTTAATATACCCCCTGGTGTACAAATGCTCTTGATGCAATGATGTATGTAAAACATTATTTATTATTATTTCATTTAAATTAATGTACAAAGCTACTGAAACTTTTTCTATGTATTATGAAGTATTTAGACAAATTCGAAGTTCAAATCTGAGGGATATTCAAATTACAAGCGTCGCAAATAGTCAGCTGAGCAGTTTATTTATTTATTTTGATTAGTTTGTGAGGAAAGAGAGACGTGGGGAAAAGAAATTTTTCTGTCAGCTTAGCAATAAGACTTGCATAGTGTTAATTAGGACTAGGGATGTAACGAATACCAGTTTAGCGAATGCGAATGCGAAAGCGAATAATACATTTTAATTTCTGCGAAAGCGAATGCGAATGCGAATGCAAAAATTGCAATACTTTAAAAAATCATATGAAAATAAATTTATATAAGAACATAAAGTTGTATTATGTGCATAGATGTACTACATATAACATTTTATTTAAATTTAGTCTTTAACTGAGCAAATATTTAATTATTTATTAAAAATACAAATTCTTGAAACAGAAAGATATATGAAATTATATTAAAATAACAAAAATTAAATATTTAAAAACCCGCGAATATATATATATAGAAAATATGTGATATCTTCTAAACGGCTAGACTTCTTTTTTTTAACATAGCTAAGAAAACTATCGACTAAGTCATCTTCCAAACAGAAAAAACTAAATCAAAATCGGTCCAGCCGTTTGGTCTGTAAGTGGACTTGTGCAGACACACACTACAAACTTATAGCACCACTTTTTTTGGTCGGTTGTTAATAAGTATAAAAAATAATTAAAAATGTCAGGCAATCAACCCATTTGTACTTTCCTAAAGCGTAATACTCTGTTCAACATTTCATGTGAAATGCTGTCATATTAAGAAGAATTGTTCATGCAAAAATGTTGCAAAAGTAGTACTCTGTTCATCTTGGGAAAAACATATAAAATATATGTATGTATCTTCAACATTTTAAGTTTCATGCGAAATAATGAGAGTGGCACTTGTTTCGCGTGGAATTTACAACAAACAATGACTAGTTAATATTGTTTGCATTTCGAGTTTTTTTTACGAAGAAATTAATGGTGTTCAACATTTTTCAAAAGTTTGAACATACTAGTCTTAAGTAGAAAATAATTTCGCGCAAATCAAACACTGCCTTTTCTTTTTTAAAAACTGAAAAATATTTCCAAACATCGTTGGATTTTGGTTTCAATTTGATACTTATGAGAGCTTATTGATAGATCAGTTTTCCGCTAAAATTTTAAAGCTTTGACTAGAATGCTTTACTTGTAAGTTCATGTATCTTTTTCATGCTGGCTTAAAATATTTTTCTTGTTTTTGACGTTTGTTAATCGCAAACTATTTTCATAAAAGTACAAAATTTGTTTTTCTTTAGTATTCGCTTGAAATATTCGCATATGTTAGCCAATGTAAAAGCGAATGCAAATAGCAAAAGTAAGCGAATAATTTGCGAATGCGAACATTCGTTACATCCCTAATTAGGACTAACATAGATTCTACTTGATACATGCATATGTATGCATATTTTTCCTGTTTTGTTTTCCTTTGTTTACAAAGCAGCTGTTCAATAGAGAGATACCATATTTAATAAAAAAATATATAAGAAGAGAGTGTCTTAGGACACCCGCAGCTATGCTGCGTAGCTATATAAAACAAAATTCATGTGTTAAATAACAATGCAATAAAGTTATATTGTGTGATGATGTCAAATTCGCCGCAAATATTTCAAAACGTTTCTATTTATTTTGATATCTTTGTACTTAAAGCAGAGTACGAAAATAAACTGAACAAATTGCTTGATTTTGCTTTGTTTCGTTCTTTGAAGTGAGTGAAACAAAAACAAACAAAAAAAAACAATGAGAAAGATTGCTCAATTTGTTTTGTTTTTGCACATGAGCACAATCAATAGAACACGCCGTTCGGCTGCAAGCCGGCTAACAGCCGCCACAAACAATACATTAATTTAATCGAACTCCGCTAGAAAAGAAAATAATGGGAAATAAACAAAAACGTTTTGAAATATTTGCAGAGAATTTGACATTATCATATAATATAATTTTATTTCATTTATATAAAACATTTTTATTTTTTTATATAACTAAGTAGTAGAGCTATAACTGGGTGTCCTCTGGGTAACTTCTCTTCTTTTATTTACTACATATCGCTTACGATTAAATCGAAAATAGGGCCCGATACTTTACACCTAAAATCCTTCCGAGTTTATCGTGTTTTTGTGACAATTTTGCTCAAGACGAAACGACCCGACCAAGCACGAGGTCAGATTTTTTCTCACGAATACTTTGTGTTGAATCGTGTCACGAAAAAAAACTCGGCATGCACACATCTCTACTCTGAACTGAACGCGCTCATTTTTATCTAATACATATGTATGTATCTTTGTTATAAATTTATTTATTACACAAGCTCCTAAGATTCTAGCCGCGCTAATTCTTTTATAAACAATGATAATAATTATGGTGTTATCATATAAATTTAAAGTAATTTTCTAAAATTGTGTACAAATGTACATACGAGATGTACATACATACATATGTATATATCGGCATAATCAAACATAAAAAGACTCTTCTATTTACCGAAGTTCTACCAAAGCGAAGAATTTTCGAAACGAACACTTTAACTAGCAGTCTTATGTATGAGCAGCATGAATCAAAAAATACAAGATTACGCATTGCGCATGTTTGTTAAATTGAGTGTGCTAGTGTGACGTCAAAATGACGTAGAAATCGTAATGTAAACAAAATTTACCTATAACAAATATATGTACGTGTTTGTGTGATTCTGTTTATGTTTATCGGCTGATGTGACGTAGATGTGTAGAAATAGAATATTTTCAAAAGGTGTTTGCGTAATTTTGTATTCTTTGATTTAACCCCTTTTTGACACGGAAAGTTTACTTTGCAAAGTCTTAATTCAGCTGGGAGAGAGACAGAAAGAGATAGTATTCCTCCCTCTGTCTTTCACGCAGCTGAATTAAGACTTTCCAAAGTAAACTTTGCGTGTCTAAAAGGGGGTAATTCATGTATATACATATAAGAAAGAACCTCATGATAGACACGAACACGGACGACTCAGCACGGAATGTATGTGACAGAAAAACGGATCGTATCGTGTTAAGCAAAATTGACACTATAAATCACGGTGTAAAATATGTATGCATGATTTTCCACTAAAGAAAAAAAATTATATTTTGCATCGTCGAACACGCAAAACCAGCAAATTTTTGTATAGTATAGAGGTCTCTTAAGATTAAAGTTCCAAAATTAAACAAAAATGTTTATCTATTTGAATATAAAAATGCGTTTTTGCTATTCAATTTGTGCTAGACTGTTAGAATGGAGGTACCATGTTCAAATCCTGCAGCGTTAGGTTAAGGTATTAAAAAAGAAATAATTTTTAGTCAGGCTCAAGTTCAGTACTTTCAATTCTTTATTGAATTAAATATTTTTATTAATTAATGTGAGTTTCTAAAGAAGAGAATTAAAATTTAACTTAGACTTTATAGCTGGGGGAAATACCGATATTTTTCTGTGCAGCCACGCACTTCATCAGCACCCACGTCTATCTACTGGGGTAGAGTTTTGTTATTAACATCAGCTATTTAACGCAAATTTAGTATGAAATGGAATATGAGAAATGATTATTGTGTATACAATTATTGATTTACCATTGGTAAATACATTTATAAGTATCACTATTCATTTTCTGTTTTTCCATTTTTTTTACTTTCTATTTGGTTAGCACGAAGTTATATCACTCTACCTAAGTATGTTGAACTATTCTTGCTTATCTTTTACGATCATCACATTAATTACTATTACTTATTCGATGTACCGTCGGTACATATATGTAAGTATTATTGTAGTGGCCTTATTTACTTTGTTTTTGCTTGCTACAGTTGATTTGGCTTGAAACTGGGATTGCCAAGTGAACATATAAGAGAAGAAAAATTTAACTTAGACTTTCTTCTTTAGAAACTCACATTAATTAATAAAAATATTTCATTCAATAAAGAATTGAAAGTACTGAGCTTGAGCCTGACTAAAAATTATTTCTGATTAAAAAATCACTATAGTTCAATTAAAATCTAAAAATGTCTCACGGTATTAAAAAAAATAAATAGAATAAAGCAAGTATTTTAAATAAATTAAAAAATAAAAAATTACTTTATTACTTTTTCTGCTGCCTTTTTGCGATATCGAAATTGGTTCGATATTCTCTCACTTTTGATATTGCTAGCGAAACTTCGATATAAAATGTTTTTTGGGACAAAATTGAGCGACAAGTGAACTTTTTTCGATTAATTTTTGATAGTTTTACACGATAAATGCTCGAGATATATTCGAAATCGATATCAATAACGAAAGTATTGGTCAACTTGGAACGTGTGAAAATGAAGATAAACTATATATGTATGTATAACCTTTGATAGTCCCACCCAAATATTTCAAAAGAATACTGTTAAACCATTTTAATTTATGAAAGTAAACAGCAACTTTCCCAGCTTTCCGACAAAGCAGTCATACATTTCCGAACATTCAATCAAATTACGATGCTTTCAATCATTTATCGCTCACTACTATATACTTTTTAGTTTACTGCATCATTTTTCCATTATAATTTTATAAGGCGTAATGTTCGATCAAGATTTGTTCGAACACCGAACTAAAGCTTTTATCATCATATGTGACGCGCAAAATAGAAAGGGACCTAAGGGTAAAAACCGGTTTTGTTCAGGAGGGCCATTTTAAAGATTTAAATACGTTTAACTTTGGTGTACTTCAATTTCATAAAACGCGTATATCTCTGGGAGGGAACACTTTTGGGGCATGGGATCGGTGTCATTCGATGCTCAAATGTTGTCCACATCAAAAAAAAAAAAGTGAAAATTAATTTTTTTTACCCTTAGGTCCCTTTCTCTATGCGCTGTCACATATTACAATATTTTTATGAAAAAATGTGCTTCAGTTGTGCAATTTGTAAACAAGTTATCTATTATTTGTTTTATTTTTTGCAATTGTTAGATATTTCTTCTTAACATGAAATAGAAACACTCAATCAAACAAACAAAAGCAATAATACAAAGTATACGTATGAATAGGTACATAAGTACATACATACATATAATGATATGCCGAGTTTACATTGGGCATTTCTTGTGTGTCATTTGCCCAAAAAAGCGTAACCAACTAATTACTAATGAAAAACTGTTTGAGCCAGAGATGTATTTATTGATTTAAACAGTTTGCAATCATGCTGGATTCTATAAAATTGTCTATTAGCTATGTATGAATCTGTTTAAGTTAATAAAAACGCGTCTTAATCTAAAAGTTTTTCATTAGTAATTAGTGGTTACGCTTTTTATACGCTTGTTATAGGTAGGTACTCGTAACTACTTTTGCTTGCACGTATGTATGTATTTCTCTTCGAATTTCGTGCTGATAAACGAAACCAAATGCCTCAAGTTGTTATTACTTTTTTGTAATTTCGCTTTTGCTGTCGTTATTTTTATAGCTTTTCATTGAACACATGCTAACACAACAACCACATCGCCCCAAAGCTGACGTTTGCTATCTTCAAGATATTTTAGCGGCCCCCAAACACGAGCAGCAGCAACAGCAAAAAAATATTAAAATACGTCGAATTTCAATTTAATTAATTGCAAAAATATAAACAAATAAAATGAGCGCACACGTGCATATAAATGTATTTGTGCAAAATAATTTCATACATATGAACGTATGTATGTATGACATACATATGGACTCGTACATTGTATGTATGTACATTAATAGTACGAGGGCTGCTCTTTGTGTTTTTAACGCTAGTTGTTAACATGCACATTTTCGAACACTACGACAATATGAATAAGTAGGTGTAGGGATTAACATTCTTGGTAAAAGCTATTGTTCTATATTGCACAAGAATTAGTTTCCAAAAGGTTTGGTGAGAACGTTTTCAACCTTTTGCTTGCAAAAACAAATTTATTAAAAGAAACGGAAATTTTACGTATAGGAAATGCACATTGGCCAATTAAGTTATATGCCATTACATTTTTTAACGTTATTTTTATTTTCATATATAATATGTATTCGTCATATAATATGTAGACCATGTTAGACTCGCTTGATTGTGCTTAAGATTTGCGGGCAATAAATTAAAAAATAAATGTCAAGAATGGTTTATTCGTATGATAATAAATTAATACATTTTAAGTTCGACTGCTTCAATTTTTTATTCAAACTTCAATTTGGCACCAACTCCAAAACGGCAATTGAGAAAAATAATATAAAATTTACAAAATAAAATTGCTACTGGTAATTTTCATGAGTAATATGTCTACTTCAGATGTAGTTTTTTTAATAATCAATACACACATACATATGTAAGTACAATTCTGGACTGCTTAGCCAAATAATTGGGCCTCAAGCTCCTTTTACTGCACAAAACTTATCGTTACCTTAATATAGAAAATCCCTAACTCATTTTTTAAATCGAGATTTCTACATTTTTCGATACATTAAAAAACTTGATTTCAAAAAAATAATGAGTTAGGGCCTTTCTATAATAACGTAACGATATTTTCACATGTACATATGTATGTGCCCATAATTATGCACGTGTAACACATGATTCACACGGTGACTTGTATGAAGTCTATTTTTCGACGTAATTTTTGGTTTGTGAGCGAACGGTGTAGAGAAGAAAGAGGAGTAAAAAATGACTCGATATCTGTTTTGCATGTGAGACATTTCTTTTCTGTCAAATAGACTTGGGTCGAACTCGTTCACTAGTTCATTTTTGCCACAAACCAATGATCAAACCCATTTAAATTACATGGGTTTGATCATTGGTTTGTGGCAAAAATGAACTAGTGAACGAGTTCGACCCAAGTCTACTGTCAAAGAATATAAACCATATAGAATGCGCATCTCATACAAGCTAAAATTTTCTATGACGGGTATTTCCAGTACTACCCGTCCAGCGTACACACTCTCATATCTTTCTGCAGTGTATGCTATGCTCGCATTGCTGAGAGCAGCGTTGCCGTTGTGACACTAAAATATCACTTTTGACCCCTTTTCGTGCCAATGAAACTTTTTATGGCCCTTTTTTCATTTTATCACTTTGTATCATTTTAACAGAATGTATGCCGTAGGGCAATCATATACACAGTTTAGCATATCAGGTATTATAAAAAGAGCTGTTCGTCCAGTTGGCGACATTCGGCCCGATCATGTCGATCATTTTATTGTTTTGGTCGATAGAAAACCCAATAAATGGAGAAAATATTGCAAAAAAACCTGACACCCTAATCCTTGATTCCAAATGCAAATTATTTCTCGGAGTATCACAATTAAAAAAATAGGTATTTTAACTTAATTTCATCTTTAATCTTAATAAAACTTTTTATAAGTTACTAAGTAAGTTTTTATAAAATGTTTATAAGTTAAAATAGGCTCAAATGAAGTAAATTTGGAAGCCAAAATTGGGTCCTTAAAGTATACATGTATGTATATAAATGATCAGCATCAAGAAAAGTAAAGTAAAATATAGATGGAAAAACTGAAGTTAATTCATCAAATTGAATGAAATTCCAATCGAAATTAAATGCATATTTCGTTCGATATCGAGTGCCGTAATGTACCCAGTTACTTAAGATTTATAAAAAAAAATTAAGAGACTGTACAAACATAAATACATATATTGGACATGGTTCATCTCACTTATTTACTTAAAACCAGCATAACTCAAAAAATTTACTTTGAGGAAAAACCATTTAAAGTTTTGTAGAAAATTTTAAAATTCGTTTCTGAAGAGGATAATATAGTTATACTATTCTTTCAAGGCATTATGCAGAGTTCTTAAATACATATTTTTTTTAACTGATCATCCTGTATTTCTTAATAAGTTCTTCACTTGGAATCTAATCTTTGACAAGTGTCTACTTTAAGTCTATTTAATAATTGATTAAAAACGCTAATTTATGTTTATACTTTATGTTTTTTGTAAATTATATTTTATAAAGATGAAGAAATAAGGTGTAATTCACTGACTTTACAACTGCAGAATTTGGAAACTTATCATCCTTAAAACAAGCTTTATTTCAGCAACAGCAACGTTCCTCCGAAAATCGGAATTTTTGTGGTAAAACTCGGATATTTTTACATAGTTTTTTTTGCAATTGGCCACATGTTTTGCTGTTGAAAAAGTGGCAAAATGCGACTTAAGTCGCACAACGGCAACGCTGGTGATAAGAGCAAGGAATATAATGCTCTCAGTGTGTGTTTGTTTGCGCTTTATACTTCCCCCCGCACAGTGTTGCCATATTTTATTTTCAAAAATCTTCAAGTCGACAAAAATAAATCTTTTTTTGCCATTAAAAATCTTTTTTTTAAATAATTTTGGACTTATTGTATTGAAATTCAGTTAAAATTAATTTTGTTTCAAGTGAACTAGCCTAACAGCTATAAACCTAAATATGTAACACAAAATGTTTACTAGATGTACATATGTATGTACATACATATTACTGGACTTGCTCAAGCTTTCACAAAAAGAGGAGACAAATGATGGCTTTCGATATTGAACCAATTTTCATAAAATTGTGTTTGTGTTTTACTTGGGTCGAACTCATTCAGTCGGTCGTTTTTGACACAAACCTATGATCAAGACTTTCGTTAAAAGCAACCGACTGAATGAGTTTGTCCCTAGTCTAGTTTGTATTAAAATTTCCATCGATATCGAATGCCTTAATTTACTCCCAGATTTGAGCGCATTATTTCTTTTAACGCAAGCGTGGTTTAGCAGAATGTGTGTTTGTACACTGAGGAAACCATTGTTGAAATTAAATCAAATACTTACTTCTTTTCATACTTTTTATGAAACAGAGAAGAAAATATGAAATAATATGCTAAGAGTACCATTTTTCATGTTTTCAAAAATTTTATTTTTAGTTAAGAAATCTTTTAGTCTTTTTAACATCTCGAAAAACTTCAAAAATAAGATAAATCTTCACATATGGTAACGCTGATCCCGCATCTAAAGCGTAAGCAAAAAATGTTTAATTTTTTAGCTCAGATGCACACAGCGCTGCCAGAAAAATTTTGACGCTTGTCCCCAATTTAAAACGTCATGTCCCCAAAAATCCCCATTTCAACAGAAAAATCCTAACTTTTGTCCCCAAAAATATATCATTCATAAAAAACGATTATTAAGCCCTATGCGCAGGGATGCGAAATAAGATTTTCACAAAGTTACAAGAAAAATTTTACTTTTTTCAGAACGATTGACCAAATTGACTTAAAACGTACATAAAATTACATATGTATGTGTATAAAAACTTAACAAAGAGGCACTTTCAAGTTTATTTATTACAATATTATTAATTAATACTATCAATTAATATTAATGTTTAATTTTAGAAGGTACATAAAAGAGTATTAGTTTTTGAGATCAGAATATAAAACTAAAATTTAGGATTTACTTTTCCATCCATGGTTTTGATTCGATTGGAGTCAGTCGAAGTAAACAATCTGAAGAAGATGATAGCAAAAAAATAATCACCCCTATCGTGAACAGTTTTTCTCTCGAAATAGTTTCCCTGTTCCCCAAATTGCAATCGTGAATAATATTTCCCCTGAAATGTGTTCCCTTTCTTGATTCCCCTTATCGTGAATAATATTTTTCACATGGATTTTTTCACTTTTCCCTTCGTTTTGTTCACTTTATTTTTGCAGGCGATCTGAATTAATACACTGCGTTATTTCAATACTATACTTGCGATTATATATTAAAACTTATAAATTATTATTTTTAGGGCAAGATCAATAAATAATGCCCACAATTAATATCAATAATAGCTTTGAACACCTTTTTTCATTGAACATGAATCTCTTTGGTTTGCATGCCGTAAATTTTATGGCTGTGGTATACTAAAAAAATTTTGCACGGCCCCTAAAACAATTAAAAACACAACTTTACACTATATAACATTTCATTTGAAACCCAAAATATGTGTATCTCTTATTATTAAACTTAATTTGTTTGATTTTCAATTAATTTTGAAGCCTTACAAGTCTTCTTCCCGTTTTATTACGTGAATGTACGCATTGGTAGCGGAAACAAACGTTCCCATGAAATTGAAGATTGCAAATTTCCCTTTATGGGGAATGAAAATTTCATGGGAACCAAAATTTCACAGTTTATTCACGATAGGGGTGAATACGAATTTATGAAGATATAACATACATACATACATTCTAAATAATTTCCCAATCCGAAACTTCATAGACATCAAGTTCGTCTCCATCCTCTACAACCCGCTTGTACATATTTTCCGATTTGAAATTTTTTATCATTTCTTCAGGAAGGAAGCTCAAATTTATGGCACCAGATCTTATAAATATTTAAATGTGATTTTATTCTTATTAAAGATTCTAACATTTCATATTGTAGATTATTCCTTAATTTGGATGTGGTCTTCATGCATGAAAATATTCTCTCCACAAACGCATTACCCCTTTCGTAGACACCCCTTTTGACGAAGGGTTTCCCGTGGGCATTTTCTAAATAGCGACATTCCGACAACACCAAACTGCCTAAATTAAAAATATAATCTATCTAAAGTATAAAAAGGACATAAGATTTTTGACTTTTATTTCCGTCATGAGGAAGCAATGTATCAAACGCTGTTGCTGATTCATTGTTGAAAAGCTTCAATGTTAAAAGACTTAGCAGCAAATATCTTTATGACGTGTATAAACGTCATGTCCCACCAGAAACCTTTGTTATGACGGCTATACACGTCACTGTCTGCGAAAGGGTTAATTATTGGCACTATCAACAGGTTGAACACAGCAGCTGCAATCTCACGAAAGAAGTAATTTCCGGCATTATCTTCGTACTGATATACTATTGCCCAAAAGCCAAATATGTCTTTAGGAAAACTTTGTTTTGTTTGTTTCCGCCAGTCGATATAAGCAATTTTATTCCATTGGTTTACATATACGCTCAATGCCACTTTTGGATCTGTAACATTTTCAAAAATTCCATACACCGAATCAAATCTATGTTTTGTAATGTGCTTAAATTGCAAATTTTTAAAAAGTTCAAAGTTTTTCATATTTTCTGGGAATCACACACACATAGTTTTTTATGCGTGACACAATAACTAAGAAAGAACCGTGCCTAGAAAAATAGCACAATCAAAACTTTCAACAGTTATTTTTCTTTTTCAAAAGAAAAAAAAATGTTAATTGACAAAGAGCTAGTTCTGTAGCTGCGAGCACGGTTTTGCCTATGTACATATAGTTTTTTGTTCGCGGTATTACCATGATGGTAATATCATCTTCATTATAAAGTATGATTGCCACACTACTCTAAGAGATTTTTAAAAACTGAAATGTTACCAGTACTAAAATATTAATTGCGTTTGCGTAGTCAAAAATTTTTACAAATTTTTACTGAACTTTACTGCATTTTACTAAATTGCGTTCGTTTACCCAAAATACAGTAAATGAGAACACAAATTGAGAGAGTAAAGTGACAGTTCTTGACTGAGTGTTTTGCAAATTTTTACTGCAGAAATTTGTCGTAGTAAAGTTTAGTCAGACAAAAACATATGATTCAAAATGTAAACAAATGGAAAGTAAGCAAATGAAAAGTGTAAAAATTTGAAAAAATGTTAAATGAAAATCGTGAAAGTCATTAAAAAAATAATTAATTTATAAATCATAATAATAATAGCTGTTAATATACATATTTTGTAACATATTTTATTAAACCTTTTGTTTTGCAATTTATTTTAATTACTCAGAGTTGTAAAACTGTAAAGTATCTCGGTACTTAGTATAGCACTTGATTTTAAGGTAATCAGTAACATTAACAAATAGTCATGTAATTTTTAGTACTTCAGCCAACAACAAAACAAGGAAACCAAAAAGAAATTAATTACAAATATTACATGAAATAAATTACAGAATCTATTCTTAAATTGTCCGTGTTATAAAAATATTGTATCAAGTACCAATAATTAAAAGAGTTGCATAGTCAAAAGGTTATATATTTTTCAACACTATGTGGAGTTAGAGTCAGCTGTTTCTTTAATCTTACTAATTTTTACTATTTTCCGTTCGCGTACTTTTTTCGGGTACCGCTCTTTTTGAGAGTAAATTTTAATATTTTCGCAGTAACTACTCATTTACTGCATTTTACTGCAAAAGTAAACGAACACACTTATTATGTCAGCATCCACGATTATTTTCCTGACACATGCAAATTGTTAGAGCTCAAAATGAAAAGTCCCCAAATCCCTCCCCACAAAATTCTGTCCCCAAATTAGAGGCGAAATCCCCATTTTGGGGACAAATCCCCTAATCTGGTGGCACTGGATGCACATTCTATACAATTTATATTCTTTGTTTCTGTTTAACATTTCAATAAAATTTTAAGTGGTTTTTTATTGTGAAAAATTTTAGTTTAGAAACGGTATGTCTCGATTAATTAATTTATAACTAGTTATTATAACTTAAATCTTAAATGTTTTTTATTTCATATACATAAGTACATATGTACATATATGACCAAATAACTTAGTACGTTCCTAGTTATTAACGGTATAATTTGAGGCTTAAGAACCTAAAACAGACATGTAAAACAAATATGAAGTTAATTTGAATATATATAACAAAAATTAAAAATTTTAAAAACCCCCGACTTTTTTCAGAAAAGATGTTATATCTTCTAAACGGCTGGACCGATTTTCTTCAAACATAGCTAAGAACCCTCTCGATCAAGTCATCTTTCAAACAGAAAAAACTAAATGAAAATCGGTCCAGCCGTTTGGCCTGTACGTGGACACGGACAGACACACAGATGCACAGACACACAGACACACACTACAAACTTATAACACCCCTTTTTTTAGTCGGGGGTTAAAAATGAAAATAAATAAATAAAAGTTACAGAGCAAAATAAGTAATACCTATTTGCTTTCCCCCTTTTTAATTGTAACACTTATATATTAAGCATTCTTTTCTATCTATCACATCCTACAATCATTACAAGTACATACATGTTTATCCTTTCTTGACCACCAAATAAAACTGATGCATAAATGCAAATATACATAAAGTATGGATATACATATGTATATCCATATGTAAATATGTATGTACTCATGAATGTACTTGAATATCGCACAATGACAACATCATTGTTTATTTTAAGATTCGCTACGGGATGGTACGACACGTTAGTACGTGCATGTATTCGACCTTAAGCGTCCTTGAGGAATGGAATAAAAAAATCATGTTGCTTTTGTATATTTACGCTAAACAAGGCTAAAATCAAACACATACAACACATACATAATATGTATGTATATCCATATGCACATACATATACATATATTGTCGATTTGGAGTGTCCACGTGCTAACCCTCTGGAAAGTAATATTTTTGTTTTAAGTAATGCCCGTTTTAGACACGCAAAGTTTACTTTGCGAAGTTTTAATTCAGCTGTGTGCATGACAGAAGAGGAAATACTTTCTCTTTCTGTCTGTCACCCAGCTGAATTAAGACTTTGCAATGTAAACCTTGCGTGTCTAAAAGGGGTATAACATTCAGGAAATGATTTCCTACAGATGGAGGAATAATATCTCGTTCTGTCTTTCTCCCAGCTGAATGAAGACTTTGCAAAGTAAACTTTCCTTGTCTGAAAGGGGTATTACTAGCTGTTAGCTTCTTTAGGTTATATATAGGCACTTGTAGTCTGCAAATTAATGCAGACTACACACTAAAATTTAAAAAAATCAAAATTAAAGGGTATTCTATCAGCTAATGTAATTTTGACAGCTTGCTGTATCTTGGAAAGAGGCAAACTCTTGAAATTTTAGTGAAAAAAAACGCTGAAACGAAAAAAGCTCCAAACTAAAAAAAATCTCTAAAATTAAAACAAACCGCCGAAAACCGAAAAAATTGCCAAAATTAAAAAAAACGCTTAAATTAAAAAAACGCTAAAAACCGAAAAAAAATCCCAAAGGCGAAAAGAAGCGCCAAAAATGAAAAAGCCAAAACTAGAAAAATTGCCAAAACCGGAAAAAAAGTTTACTTACTTATTTTTTTAAATGTCTAAATGAGTACCTGGGGGCAAATTACGGCACTCGTTATCGAACGAAATTACGAAACATTTCCATATAAACTCTATTGAAATATTTCGCAATTTCGTTCGATAACGAGTGCCGTAATTTGCCCCCTGGATTCAGTAACTTTTATTACGATAATCGTATCGCTATAATAAATATAACGAAAATTTATCGACTTTGCTATTCAGTAATATATTTTAACGCTGTCGGTTGGAGAAAAATATGAAGTCACAAGATCAAATTCATCGAGTTTTTATTCATTATTCTTTGTGCTTTTCGCTTCATTTTACATTTTCTATATAAGATAAAGTTAGAGACTGCCGTAAAAAATAAATTACAGAATCACATTATCGTTACCACAAACGAATAAATATATCGATAAATATTACGATTTTGATTTGCACAAAGTTGTTGAATCCAGTACCTGATAAGACCCAGCAAAAAGAAAGCAATGTGAGTCCGATCACGGGAGATGTCTAAAGATCTAGTAATGAAAAATTTTTTTTAAGTTGGAAGAACTTATGCTTTTAGTATTTTTTTTATTAATTAATCAATTAAAAGTATCAAAACTTTCAATATTGTAAATTCATAGGAAATTGCTGGTTTTTGTTTGTTTTATTTAACTTATTTAGTTAGTAAATGGACACACTGCAGTATATGTATGTATATGTACTGCATTAAAAATTGCAGTAAGCAGTAAATTTACTTACTGATTACTGAAAAAATTTAGTAAATTTTTACTGATAATGAAATTTAATTTGCATTTCCATTAAAATCGTAGGGCCGTATTCATAATAAAATTGTAGCCAGTGGCAAAGTTTTTTTCATTCAAATTTTGAAATTTTTGTATGAAAAAAATTTAGCCACTTGGTAGAATTTCATGATGAATACAAGGATTACTGAAAATTTAATGCACCTCATCATATAATAAATCATTTAGACACTTTATAAAAATTGCAAAAAAAAATTTTAGTAATCAGTAAAAATTTACTGGTTAAAAAGTTATTTTTTCCGAAATTTTAGTAGTACTGCAAAGTGCCCATCTATGGTAAATGCCTTAAGTACAAATAATTAATATTGGCTTATGGTAACTAAAATAAGATATATAAATTTTTGACTCTACTCTATTTAAAAATCTAGTGGAATTATTAGTTATGGGGGTTTGTGGAGAATTGCTCATATGCAAGTGGAAAACGTCAAATAAAAATTTTGATAAAGCTTGCGCCTGTAGGTTTGCAAAATTTGTATTAAAATCTCCACCCATAATAATTGGCATGAGATGGAGATTGATACCCAATTGTCGTGCACCAGCTTCAAGGCAGAATTACCCGACTGTAAATGTAGAACTGTAAATGTAAATGTGTCAGCTGTTCGAATCTGTTGCAAGAAAAGCTATGCAAACGCTTAAGGCTCAGTTAGCCGACTGTAATGTAATGTAACTGCAACAGTAAAAAACAGCTGATCGATTTTGTTATGTGAAAAGTAATGAAAATGGTTATAGAGATGTAATGTAACGTAACCTACTTTTCATATAAAAATATCGATCAGATGTTTTCTACATTACATTTACTTTACATTACAGTCGGCTAACTGAGCCTTTACCTGACTGAAATGGCACGTAAATGTAACGTCTGAATCTGCAGAAAATAGAATTTCATGACGACGTTACGTGACATTTGTAGACAGTGATGGCATGTATGTATATTGAATGAGAGTGTGGCACAATAGCCCTGATTTGGTACTTTTGTTTCTTTTAATAGTTTAAGCTTTTGAGTGGTTAATTTGTATACATACATGGCATATAAATAAATTTAGTAAATTTCTAGCAAAGTTTTTTTTATAAAATCTAACCAGAGACTACCAATCGTATGTGTTTATTTTTTTTATTATGTACATATGTATGTATGAATATGTAAAATATACATACATATGTGCGTACAAACATTCAAGCGTACAAAAATCTATTTTTATTTAAAAATAATTCCAATAAAAATAAAAATAGGTACGTATGTATAATCATAATAATTATAATGATAATAAAAATATAAATATTTTTTATAATTATAATACGTTGTAATGTAAGTATGTATGTATATACGGGTATGAAGCTGAAATTGCAATTTCACTTAATGTCGAAGTCATTAAAATGTTTGTAAGTATAAAATAACGATTTGATACAATTTAAATAATTTTGGTACTTTTTCCACACAATCAATAATAATGTGAAGATGTGGAACTCTCATCAATGTTTCGAACAGCTGTTTTCCATTTTATTTGATTTTTTTATACTGATAAACACCCAGCAAACAAATACATATGTATGTATTTTTGTTAAAATATATACATATGTATTAGAGGCATGCGTAAACAGTCTTGAAATGTAAAAACGTCATGATTTTTAAATGTATTCACGTCGCATGTATTATACTAAACCAATAATAAATGCTGTCGTACTATAAGCGAAGCACGATGGATGTATTGGTGTATGTGTATACCAGTGTTAACAAGCGATGACGTCAAGACAGCTTGTCTGTAACAAACACTCAAAAGAAGTACTGTTGATTAGTGTATGCTTGTTATTTTTCATATTGTACGTTTGAGTGTGTGTGTAAAATGTAGATGGTAAGCTATTATGTGATTAACCGCATACAACTAATGTTAATGCATGTGTGTGCCTTTGCATGTGCGCAGAAAAATAAAAAATCATGCACACATACATGCATGACGTTTGTACACGCGCTCATGCGTAGAAAGAAGCAAGTATTACAAATTCTTTCGTCACGAAGTGTTTTCTTCTTTACTCTTATACCTACAATACTCAAATAAATTTCTTGCAAACAGTGTTGTTAACGTTTGTTTTATAAGATTTCGCTGTAGCAAAGCATTTGAAAAATCCCTCATGTCTTAAAAGTTCTTATAAGATATCTTGTGCAGGAGACTAATATGTATATTGTTTGTGAATAAAACTAAATTAATATGAGTAGGTACGAACATTAATAAGAAAAGGATAAAACGCGAAAGTGAGGATTTGATTGAGGTGCTACTGCAAGAATACACATTCCTGGAAATTAAATAGCTAAATACTTCGTCTTTCCGATGAAGTTGCTCAAAATCTGCTTTGGTAATGTACAATGACAAATATTACTGTTGAGCGTTACAGCTGATATTAAAATTATTATAATTGAGTTCATTTAAATAAAATAATAATAATTTTCAAAACCTCTAGTCGAATTTTAGTTCTAAAAGGTGTGTTATTTCAAAAACTCAATTAGTTTTTTCTAACAGGCTAAATCTTGCCATCAAAAGAAAGTAAATTAAAATAGTTTCAGCGAAATTATTAAAAATTCTTGGATTAATTAAAACATTACTATTTTATATATTATTTGCTTATAAGTTCTAATACATACATACATACTCGTGTGTATGTCCGTATACATATGTATGTAAATTTGAATCAAAATGAATTTCATGAATTTAAATATTATACATAATTATATGAATTTTTCGTGGCTATATGGGGTTGTTTTCTTTTTAAATCCTCATTAAATCGGTCCAATAAGTTGGCATAATATTCGCTTATTTATTTTACAACTCTGCTTTTTTAAACGTTTTTTATAATGCAGTATTGCAGCGCCTCCGGTGTCATCGAGGCGTATTAAATTTTGAAGCTGAGTTTAGTAGCCATTTTATTGGTTATTTTACTTCGCCCATGATTCTGCTACTCAACCACCATAGTCGTTGTAGATCGAAAGGTGCTCGCAATAAGCAACAATGTCATCAAATGAATTTGCTTGAACTGAAATTCTTCGTATACTTGCTCTAGTTTTTATCATAGATATCTTTTGAGAATGGAACAGAAATTTCTGAGAAAATTAAAAATTAATTAATTAAAATACATACATACAATTTCAAAATAATTAAACCTTCTAGGAATGTATTGAGATTAGGTCTTTAAAAATCTCATGGGAATTGTATAAGACATTTTTCTTTCGAAAATTAAATGTTTTATTGCGCTAACACAGTTATCAGACGAATATTGCGCTAGTCTTTTTAGGATTTAGTTTTTCATGTGCCAGCTACAATTTGTGGCCAAGAATTATGGCCTCACACAAAGCGCGTTCAAAACTAGTAGCCGGTCTTGACGTTATCGTTTAAGAAAAATTAGTTCTTCAACGATGACAAATTAGATGTTATTAAGTAGACAGTCGTCGGCATCGCTAACCATCTCCTACAGTACAGACGAATGAAGAATGATTGTATGTATGCTTGTACATTTCCAGTGAAATGTCTTGCACAAGAGCTAAATAGGAATATCATGTAAATGTACAAACACTCCCTGAAGGAAATGTCGATGGTGAAAATGTACTGAGTCGCTTTTGACTTTGTCACCAGTACTACTCTACAATTATTCCCCATACAATCCTTTGTGCTATAGACATTTAGCATGTGCTTGTCATTGAAAATCTACTAGTAACACTAAAACAATTGACTATGTAGTGAATTTATATTTCTTATGGGAACATGGAGACATACCAACCAGTCATTTACTGGTACATTTCTATACCTTACGTATATACAAATTTATGTATATTGACAAGTTGTTGCAAAATCCACCAGAAATACACCACCATTTGTTTTCTCTCTTTCTTTTATACTGACGAATAGAAGAGAAATTGTAGACAATGTCACTACTACTAGAATTTTAGTGTTGACATAGAGACACTTGGCCCCAGTCTGACTGCAGGGCTTATACACACGTTTGACTTCAATTAACTCGCAATTTAAAATCAAAAATGCGTGTTTGCTGGGCACAAAGCAATTAGCGTGTATGAATGTGTGCACAAAGAAGTTTTTTGTTTGTGTCGAAAACACATGACACGTTTTTAAGCATTCTATAAGCGTTCAAACGTTTACATTTACATTTACCTTACATCTGCGATTTCTACAGTCGGGTAATGGAGCCTTCAGTGTAAGGCAACAGCACGTAATGACGATATGTTATAATCAGCGATGCCAACTATTTATAACCCAAACGCGCTACTACCCTTCTCAAAACGCGCTAGGTTACAGCATGGTCAAATATTTATAACAAAAACGCGCTATTTTCTAAGCGCTAAATTAAATTTCAATAAAAGTCGATGTATGTATTAGTACTTGTATCACAATTAATTTTTCAGATTTTGCAATATTGCTTCCTCGACATTATGTTTCAATAAACTAAAATCATTTAATTCAGAATCAGAATCGCCTTCCAAATAATCGAAATCCTTAGTTTTTACTTTTAATATATTTGTAAAACTTTGTAACTACATATAAATTGCCGAATAGTTTTGCGATTCAAATGCTTTTTGTAATTCAGCTATAATAGATGCTTAATAAGTTATGTATATATTTTGGGTCATCTAGTACATAATTTTAGTTGTGAAATTTAAAAATATTTGCCATTAAGTATTAAAATGCGTTTTTAATTCTAACCACAGTCAAGCTAATTTTGTTTGCGACAGCTAAATCATTAACTAATTTAAAAAAAATTTTCAGAGTTTTGGATATTAGAAAATTTTTAAATTTATACAAAAAAAGTTAAAAAGATATTGAACTGAAATGATATTATTGACTTTATTCAAAACGCGCTAATTTAGCGCTTTTTTATTAAACGCGCTAAGACGTAAAAAAGCGCGTTTGGCATAGTTGAAACGTTCTAAATCTGGCGCGAAACGCGCTAAATTGGCATCACTGGTTATAATATAATATTATAAATTCTTTATAAAGACTGCTATATATATTTTCAATATTTGACATTTAAAACGCTCTTTTATTTAAAAGTTTATATGTATATATTTTATTTATTTCATATTTTTCAACTTTTTAACAAAATTATCCCCACTGGCAACACTATTACACTTCACAAGCAATTTCTATTAAAATTAACTCCTGAAGGTATGCTTTAAAATTCGGATGACTGTATTTCTATGCAGCTGTTAAGTTTCTCTGTACTTCTTGTTCGTATGATTACACTAATGCAATCATACATAGCTCACACCGATGTGATCTTACTCAAAATTTGTGATTGTATTGTGAAAAAGATTTTTACCCCCTAGCGCATAGATGTTTACACATCAAAAACTCTGATTTGGAAGCACTAACAACTGAGAAGAGCAATGTACTGCTTACCTGATAACATACTCGTTAGCAACTGATTCTGTAACATTGTCTCCCTTACAAAAACGTTTCTTGGAAGTACTAATTTTTGCTGGGGATTATATAAGCTAAAGTTCGTATAGTGTTACATACATACCAGCGTTGTCAACTTCGTGCGTTTCGCACCATTTTGGGTGCTTTTTGAAATTTTTTGTGCGAAAAATTCCTTAGTTGGTGCGTGGTGCGCTTTTTTTAAATTTCGGTGCTTTTTTTAATTTTTGGTGGCACCAACGCAAATGTGAAACTTACCAACTTCCTGATAGTGTTAATTACCATATTAATACTAATGATGTTTACAAAATATCACAATTTGAAATGAAATCTGTTTTATGGCCCAATGATAACAATAATGATGAAAATATTAGCTTTATTTATTTGGAATAATTAATTTTTGGTCTCTTTTTAAGAAGTTTTAAGCCGAATTTATAAAATTAATATACAAAAATGTATCATCTTGTAAATACAAATGAATTCAAAGATATGTATGTATATGCCCTTAATTATGAAAGTTGTATAAGTCTAATATTTCTTTGGTCGAGATATTTAGTAGATTACATTGGAAACAATCCAATATGTTAAGCCATTTATAGATAATAATTATTTCTATATTTAATATTTGTAAACATTTTTAATATCTATTAAATAAAAAATTGGAAACAATCCAAAAATAACTGTTTTGTTATGCAACAGTTTAATTTAGAGTTGTACTAGTCTGATCAAAATGTACTATATCGAATTAAAAATGGTATGACCTAGACCACTTTCATATCGAGCTGTAACCGCACAAAAAGCTTAAGTAACAAAAACAAAATTTTACAGGAGAAGGTTTTTTTTTAATTATCTTCGATCTTATTTAAGTTAATTCATTGAATTTTAGTATTTAGGTGTTATTGTGCTAATTATAAGTAACGCATCGAATTTTAACGAAATATTACCATAATAACTGTATTTTTTGTCCCTTAAGCTTTTTTTGCTGTCTCCCTAATAACCTCCTTTGTATATTTTTGTGTTGGTTAAGCTAAAAAAAATTTTTAAGAAAAATTAAATATCAGTTTTTTTACCTAAACTTGTCTCCAAATTGCTAAATTATTGTCTTCTTGATCGGCGCCATGTAGTGAATCTTCTACAGACTTATTACTTTTCGAATTAAAAAGTTCGCTATTAAATTTGTTGTATATAGTTTTACCGACGGAAAGTATTTCCAAGTCCGTATACTTTTGTGAAGAAATTTTTAATAAATTGGTACGTACCGGAACTGAACTGGTGACTATCTCAGTTTTTCGCCAGGACTGCGTAATCAAATTCAAATCATAGTAAATTGTTGCAGAGTTATCCAAATAACCATATTTAAGACTTATAGGTGATTTTTTTCAAGTTGGAGAACATAGCCTTTAAAACAATGGTAACTCACTTCAATACAATCATATTTTTTTGATTAGGCGTGTAATTGAATTGACTGGGCCTTATCGTGATTCGCGTATTTTGACTTCGACTACAAAAAGTTGGTTCTAGATTAAAAATACTGTATTTATTTATTTTTTTTTTTGTTGTTTTAAGAATTCTAATGATTTGTTCGTGAAGTTACATAATATATACAAGTATGTATGTATGTACGCAGATTTTTTATGCGAAAATATGTTTTCCTCTATCGTCTAAATTTGTGTGCAGTTTTGTTGAGATATACTCAATGGGTCACTAGCTGTAGGATAACTTCCAAATACATAACAAAGCTTATAATAAACTGGTATGTGATGTTTCATTTTTATATTATTATGATACATATTTGGTCCAAATGTAATGAGGCTATATAGTATACGGATCTTACCTCATAAAATTATAAAAGCGAATTATAATTATCACTACCCATTTTTCAGCGCAAGCCGTTGAAAAAAGTATTTCCAAAAAAAAAATTAGTGTCATAACATAGTTTCATCCCATTAAAGGGCCATGATAGGCCATTTGGCTTAAATGCAGTTTAGCGAAGCAGCTCCAAACAAAATAAAAAGTAGCCTATGTGATAAAAAAATTGAAAAATAAGAAGAAAATATTAAATAAAAAAGTTGGCGGCGACGCCTATTTTCCGAGTTATGGGGCTCTGAACTTTGTATAGAAAACTTCCAAAAATCTCAATAAAAAAAAAATTGTTTAACTTATCGCATAGGAAATTAAAAATATAAGAAAAAAAATTAAGAAAAAAATTATCTACGACCCTTATTTCTTGAGTTATTGTCCTTTAAAGTTTTTATAGACGATTGCGATTTCTCTTTGCATTTCTGAATGCCGTGTCGGGAAACACCATGGTGGAGAAAATCCTTAAGCCCGGCCGATGGCCGGCAGTGCAGGAAAACGTTGTTAGACAAGAAAACTTTGCAACACAGAAAATCTTTATTAAGCTGCGCCGTGTCGGGAAACACTATGGTGCAGAAAATCATTAAGCCCGGCCGAAAGCCGGCCGTTTAGGCAAACGTTGTTAGACAAGAAAACTTTGCAACACAGAAAATCTTTATTAAGCTGCGCCATGTCGTGAAACACCATGATGGAGAAAATCCTTAAGCCCGGCCAAAGGCCGGCAGTGCAGGAATACTTTATTAGACAAGAAAACTTTGCAACGCAGAAAATCTTTATTAAGGTGCGCCGTGTCGGGAAACACCATGGTGGAGAAAATCCTTAAGCCCGGCCGATGGCCGGCAGTGCAGGAAAACATTTTTAGACAGGAAAACTTTGCAACGCAGGAAATCTTTATTAGGTGCTTTTAAATCATACCTGTTATATTAGGAAATGTAAGCCAGAACAACAGTTTTATATGAAAACTTCTTATTTTACAATTATCTACCACATATCAGAATTTTCTATGAATACGTCAGAGGTGCTATAACTCGGGAAAATTGGGTCGAATGAATTTTTTTTACTTAATTTTTTTTCTTATTTTTTTAATTTCCTATCAGATAAGCTATTTAATTTTCTTTTTTTTTGGATTTTTTGTAGTTTCCGAAAAGAATTTCAGAGCCCCATAACTCGGAAAATAGGCGTCGCCGCCAACTTTTTTATTTAATATTTTCTTCTTATTGTTCAATTTTCTATCACGTATGCGACTTTTTATTTTGTTTGGAGCTGCTTCGCTAAACTGCATTTGTTCCGGCCATTTTTGTGGGAAAATTATGTTGAGGAAAGATGTTGTGGTATTTATTCTAAAAAATTGGATACAAAAGTTTTTCGAAAAAACGCCGCATTTAAAAGTTATGATGCCAAAATTGTTTATATCCAAGATAGGTTATTTTTTAGGTGAAAAATGCAATGCTCATGATCAGTATGCAGGCTATTAGTAATTGCGTTCGCGTACTCAAAAGTTTTTAAAATTTTTTACTGAACTTTACTGCATTTTACTAAATTGCGTTCGTTTACCCAAAATACAGTAAATGAGAACACAAATTGAGAGAGTAAAGTGACAATTCTTGACTGAATGTTTTGCAAATTTTTACGGCAGAAATTTGTCGCAGTAAAGTTTAGTAAGACAAAAACATATGATTCAAAAAGTAAACAAACAAAAATAAGCTAAAGAAAAGTGTGAAAATTTGTGGGAAATTGTGAAATTTATTAAAAACAAAATAATTTATAAAGAATGGTAATAATGTTAATATGCATAATTATTAATATCTGCTATTAATTTATTGTTAATTATGTTGTAATAAGTTGTCTGGTGATATTGTAAGTTGTTGTGATGGAGATGCCCCGCTCGAGTCTGATGTTGGTACGTATGGACAAACATAGACTAAAAATATTAATTAATATTAATATTCTGTGTGGACAAAATTTTATTTATATTTTGTTAAGTGTATGGATGTATGTATGTATATGAGTACACACTTAACATGTATATTAATTTTTAGGTGGAGCAAGTGTTCAAAATAGTGTTGGCAGAAATAATGGTGTTATTTTAAATACTATAATGTTATTAATGGAGTCATCATCCGAGAGCGAGGATGAAGATGAAATTTTGATTAGAATGTGGACAAACAACGAAGACTTTTATTCAATAGCGTGCTTTTTAAGCCAAAAAGAATACCCCGAAATTCCATAAAGAACTACTTTGAAGAAATAGTGCCATCATATACCAATGAGGAATTTAGAAAGCATTTTAGAATATGCAGGGCTTTATATGAAAATTTAAGCAAACGATTTCGCCTATCGGATATATATTTAAATCTTCGTCCTGATAAAAGACTATCGGAAAATTTACACATTCTTGTGTTTTTGTGGTTCGCTGGCCATGAAGCCTGTAGTTTTAGGGATTTGTCAGATCGTTTCAATTTATCTCGATCGACGATATCTGTTATCATAAACAGGGTGACATTTTTCATTAGTTCTTTGAGCAAGGAAACGATAAAGTGGCCTATTGAAGCAGAAAAAAAAAGAGTCTAGCAAATACTTCGAAAAAAAAGTTCATTTACGAAAGCTTTTGGTATGTACTTTATGTGCTTTATTATGAATAAGTAAAATAATAAGACTATGTGATCTATTGGTTTAGGTTGCATTGATGGAACGCATATAGTCATTGATCCACCAGCTAAATCAAAAGATGAATATATGTATAGATAGGAAAGGGAACGTTTCAATTTGTCTGCAGGGCATCTGCAACGAAAAAAAAAGAAATTTTTAAACATATTTGTAGGATATCCTGGTTCTTCCCACGATAGCTGGGTTCTAAAAAACTCACCTATAAATGAAAATTTACCATCACAATATGGGGGTAACAAATCTTATCGCGAAAAAACCAAACAGTTTTTTCACGGGAAACCTTGATTTTTGGTATTAAGTTTCATGTGCAACAACTGTTCGAATTTTTTACACATAAATTTGAATAATTAAATTTTTTAATAATATGAATGTTTCTTTTTCTATTTACTAATTTTATCTTTAGATTACTATTTACTAGGAGATTCGGCTTACCCATGCAACAAATATTTAATTACTCCCTACAGAGGCAACGGTCATCTCACGAATCCTCAAAAACTGTTTAATATTAAATTGAGCTCTAGTCGTGTCGTAATTGAACACACCTTTGGTATCTTAAAGCAAAGATTTCGGCAGTTATATTACTGCAAACTTAAAGGAATTAAAAAAATTTGTCATTTCGTGAGAGCATGTTGTGTATTACACAATATTGCTAACGATGATGACATAGATAGAGTTTGTTGAAGAAACAGTGAGGGAAGAAATTGAAGAAATACAATTAAATGAAGTTGCGAGGGGAAATTCAGTAAGGGATCCGATATGTCAACATATCCAAATGCTGTGCTCCGAAAGGCATCATTAGTTAGTTAAACAACTTATTTTATTTAATTTTTATTTATTCATTATAATATACACTACTCAAGATTTATTGTACATCCAATTTAAATATAATAAATAATTATGCATTTTTTATATAAAAACAAAATAGAATTATTATACAAATTAAAATAAATATTGCAAAAAGGAAAAAATATTTGTATTTTATTGAAATCTATTTTTCTAAATTATTCACAAGTCTTTCTAATAAATCTACTTTTTTCTTTTCTAATTCCTCCTTTCTCTGAGCTCTTTCCTCTTTCCTTTTAAAGTTTTCTTGCAGCATTGTTAGAATTTGTCCATCATTTTGCTCTCTTTTTTCGATTGCATTACAAAAAAGTTGTTCAAAAGACGACTTCCTTTTTTTGGAGGTGGATGGTTCCAGACCTTTAATTAAAACAAAATATTTTAATTCAATACAATTTCTTATTCGAATTATAGTTAATTTAAAGAGGTAGTTCTTCAGAAATTCATTTTTTAACTTTATCAACTTAATTAAAGTTACAGAATGGTATTATTTTCAGAGGTGAGTATAAAAATTTTTACATTATTAATTCAGAAAATACATTTTTAAGAAGCGAACATATACATATGTACATACATCCGTACCTTTTACTGCAATTTGTTTACTTCTTAAATATGTATTTTCTGAATTAATAATGTAAAAATTTATATTATATTACATATATGTATATATAAATATATACATATGTGTGCCCTTAATTGTGAAAGTGGTTTAAGTCATATGTTAATTTAGTTGAAATATTTAGGGTATTTCATTTAAACAAATCAAAACAATTTTTATATTATGCAACATTTGCAAGTAAAAGTTTTAGTATTATGTATTAGTATAAATTTATTTAATATTTAATGAAGTTTTTTTACGATTTATTTAATATTTCAAAGCAAAAATGTACATAACTTAAACCACTTTCATAATTAGGGGCAGCTATGTATGATTACTTGATTTTGATTGACTCAGTTCTTCAGATGATTCTTCGGCTGTTGTTTCATCCAGAGTTACATCAGCTTCACTGTCCAAAACGTATTCAGGGTTCACTGACACCTTTTCCTTTAAAATTTCATCTAGTTCGCTAATTAAAGGGAAAAATGTTAGTATGTAACTGCATGCAAATATTTATGGTTGCATGGAGTAAGGTAGTAACAATCAAATAATACTTACCTTTGATAAGGGCAGGTTAGTCTGTTACGTCCAGTCTTTTTGTTGTTGAGAGCTACTCTTTTATATTGCCGCTCTAGGGCAAAATATTTTGCCGCAACCTGGGTTGCACTAAACATATAACCCATCGTACAAAGGTTTTCGCTTATTTCTACCCACATCTGCCTTTTGTTTTTCAAGTTTATGGACTTGCCAACCTTTGGACGCAACTCTTTAATACGGGTTATTAGAAGCTTTACAGCTGAATCAACCCACACGTTTATTTTTTCTTCTGTGCCACTTATAGAAGCGCTCGTGCTAGGCTGATCGTTTGGGGTGAATATCACTTCGTCGTAATCCTCGTCCCCTATTAGCTGCTAGGCTACAGTTTCCCTATATGCTACATCTGCAAAATTTGTATAAATATGTAAATATTTTGATGGAAGACTTTGTAAGTATTTTATAAGTATTTATGTACATACTACGTATATAAAAACATACACATGTACATATGTAATTATTTATGGGATGTTGAGCTGTGCTCCAAAGAGTTTCGCCTAACAAACATCATATGTAAGCTTACTGCACTAAGCCGTTCTACTTACCTGCTTCTATGGTCTGAAAAGTTCCTGGGGAACATTTTACATCTAGTTTTCTTTTCTTGGACATCTCCATAGCACCTTATTTAATCACGGAGTTAACAAACTGTTAACGGAATATCAAAATGAATTTTATAAAAACTACGTAGAGCTTAACAAGCAAATATACTAAAAAGGTCAATTAAATGCAGTTAACAAAAAAATAAACACTTTGTTTTCACTTTTATATCAATTTATTTACAGTTGTAAAACTGCAAATTATCTGGTTACTTTTTACTGCACTTGTTTTGAAGGTAACCGATAACTTTAATAAGTAATCATGTAATTTTTAATTAATTAATCAGCAACAAATTAAGGTGATCAAATTAAATTTAAAAAGAAATAAATTGCAAATATAACATAACATAAATTATAAATTTATTATTAAAATATTCGTGTTATGAAAAATATTGTATTGAATACTCATATCAAATAGAGTTGAATAGTCAATAGTGTATATACTTTTCAACACTATGTATATTTCAGTCAGCTGTTTCCTAAATCTTACTAATTTTTACTATTTTTCCGTTCGCGTACTTTTTTGGCTACCGCTCTTTTTGAGAGTAAATTCTAAAATTTTTGCAGTAAATACTCATTTACTGCATTTTACTGCAAAAGTAAACGAACACACTTAGTGTAATTTTTACACATATGTTATTTTTATGGCCAGTCTATCAGAAACTTCCGGTGGAGCGAATAAAATAAATACTTTCCGCAATTTGTATGGTCTAATAATATGCATTCAAGTTTTTTATATGTGAGTGAATAAATTGCTATCAGAAAAGGCTGATCTAGTTAATTATTTTAAAAATAGATCATGTATGTAATATTGTATGTATGCATATACTTCATACGAAGTCGATGGAGGGTATATTATATACGGCTAATCCGAATATTATATCATACTTGCTTTATTTTCAAAAGGAAATTTTAGCTTAAGTAACATGTTGCTGTTACAAAAACTGTAAACAAAAAATAGTTTGTACTTAAGCTTAAATTGTTTTTGCTATAAAATTTAAACGGTATATCCTATGGTTATAAAATTTTGACAGATAATGCCAATGATAATAAGTTAATGACTTTTATAAAAAAAACGCATTTCGAAAATCATGTTGGTTAAGCTTCTTTGGCGGTAATGGCTCGATATGTACACTATGTATGTACGAATTTACTTTTTTTTTGTTTTTTTGTTTTTTAATTATGTACATAAAAAAGCTGTTTATGGTGCGTTTTGAAATTTCAAAGTTGACAACGCTGATACATACATATCGAGCCTTTTTTCGATTTTATCATAAGCGACAATTATCTAGGAGCTAGATCGTGTACCCCTTCAATATATTTAAAGAATAGGTACTTTATTATATTTTAATATGGAGAAATAATTTTCGGAAAAATATTATCAAAAAAAGTACAAGAAGCTTGTTTTATTTGTTTTTAAGTTGGGTACAAGAATTGAATTGAAATAATTTTATTTAATTAAACAAACAAAAACTAATATTTTTAGGGCCATTATTACAACTTAAAAATAGTTAAAAGTAGGATTTTATCGGACGTATAAAAACTTTATCGTTTGCAAAATTTTACTTTAACCTAAAGTGAGCAGGCAAGTTTATCCTACCTGGTAAGTCCCGGTCCAGACTTGCAATTTTTGTCGCAGCAATTCTACAATATGTGGGAGAGTGTTGAAATAGAAATGTATACATTTTGTATTCCACTCTCGCTCTTTCTCACTAAAAAATAAAAAGTTGCTGCAACAAAAATTGCAAGTCTGGACCGGCTCTAAGTTAAATCCAATTTACAATAATGGAAAGCCTTTTATACGTCCGATAAAATCCTCCTTTTAACTATTTTTAAGTTGTAATAATGGCCCTTAGTCATTTATTTTAATTTCGTTTAGGATTTATGCATTTATTTATTTAACTTTTTTGGAAAAACATTCGTGTTCGAATATGTATCTAAAAATGACCTAATATTCGGCAATTCGAATACGAATACGTGTATTCCTGCTTCACTAATATGTATGTACATATGAATGTTGCTGTTTACTACGGAAGTAACGAATGTTCGCAAATGCAGGATCTAGGTTGACTAGAGGGTATTAAAAAAGCTGTTGAAAATTGTGGTTTAACTCGTCCTCAAACACATTTGATAATTTACATTAATATGTATGTAAAATGTACATTGAACATGCATATGTACAAAATCGAAGAGCATCTCAATTCGAATCTTTGCCATAAAAACTTTAGAAAGAAAAACTGTTCCTTTCCTTTGTTCATTTATTATTAGTTTTTTCCATTTTAAGGTTATGCGGAGGTTAAAAGTAACTTTACTTACTTTGATAATCAATGAATAACAATGAAAAAGGGGTTGGTGCTGGTTTCTCACAGGAATAATATCACAAGCTGTTATTAATAACTTTTATTAAGCACTAATATTTCATTTTCTTATTAACAATAATTTCTATTTTCATTAATTCTTATTTTTTATTTGGCACTTGTTTTATTTTAATGTGTGTATAATTTTCATTCATGTGTTTTAATTAATAATTTCTTTTAAATACTTATGTAGGTATTTTTTTACAAATTTATGTTTTTTTAGTTTCTTTTATTTTGCCACACATACTTTCGATTAACCGCCCGCGACCAACGAGTTCGAAAGTGTTAAACATAGTGATTCTCTAAAGAGATTGCTGTTTAAATTTAATAAACCTTACAAATCTATACAAACAAAATACAGGGTTTCCAGACTATTTCGAGTCACATTCCCAAACTTAAGATATTCATCGCCGAAATTTCTAAAAAAAACTATTAATCAATTGTAATATAGTGTCAACTTTATATTGCAATGAATTTAAAATTCAATATGAAAATACAAATACATATCGTCGGGTGGTTACTGGTTTGTCGCATGGAGCAGATATATATATATATATATATATATATATATATATATATATATATTTCGAAAAATCTATGAAGAATGTCTTGTTCAATTGTTTTGTAAACATACACGATAGATTTTTTTATAACAGCAGGTAGTAAATATAAAGGGATAAAAAAATTTAAGTCTCTTTATATATTGACGATATCGAAAAACTGAGCATGAGATTCAAAAAGGACACATTAACCATATACATATAATCAGTGATGCCAACTTTTTTGGCTCCAGAAGCACATCAAAACTTAAAAAAAAAAACAATAAAAAGCGTAATTTTGATATCTAGAAAGATCCAAACTAGTGAAAACTAGTTTAATAAAGCTTAATATTTTCTGAGCTATTCTCTATTTAATGAAATGAAGAAATGAAAAAAGAATGATTTACACTGATGAATATATACAACAAGTTTTTATTAAAGTAATTTTAAGAAATAAAAAAATTTCTTAAAAACACTGCTTAGTGTTTTTTTAGAATGGCACTAACGCTCAAAATTCGGCGTTTTGTGCCCTCAAAAAGCAAGTTGGTATCGCTGAATATAATTAGTAATCCCCCCACGAAATGAAACCTACACTGAAGCGCTTGCGTTTAGTATTTACTCAATACTGCCTATTTTAGATTTATCATATTCTTCAATACATTTCTTAGATTTTTTGTATACTGTTTGGACTTATGTTCTTTTGAGTAGAATATGTGGTATAACAATTGTGAATAATAATTAATTAATAATTTTATGTTAGCAATTTGCCCCATTACTCAAAAAGTAACGAATGCAGCAAAAATATTTTAAATTTGTAACAATTGTGGATGAAAAAAAATATTAGACTATTCACAAAAGCAAATAAGAACAGGGCTCAAATCGTCACATCCGTGATCGTAACAAATTAATTGATACGTCAATCGTATAAGCTGAATGGAATTTCAGTACGTTCACGTATGTCACAATCCGATAATTGTGCTTTTACGTGACGAGTTGTACGTTCACGGATGTGACGATTTGATTCTAGGACTCGGGGTTCTAATCGTCGCTTTCGATAATGATCTGATTCGATACCGTTTTTTCACTTTAAGATTATGGTATTCGATATCGTACTATTTTATTATATTGTTCGTTAGCGAATGACATAAGCTCAAACTGAAAAACGTTATGGAATCATCCCGTTATCAAAGCAGACGATTAGACCCCAGAATAATGAAAGGCTCTAACTCAAATAATTGTAACTTTACAGGAGAAGTTGAACACATAATAGAAACTGTTATATTCAATATGTAAATTTTTTGTAAAACTGCTTGTAAAATAGTTATTTTTTACACTATTGTAATCAATTTTTGTGACGATGGGTATTTGTGTGAAATGTATTGGAATTACTGAAAAACTTAATTTCGAAAAAAATACGAGTTAGGACATAAAAGTTTCCCCAAATTCGGTTTGTGGATTAAAACCCTAATGGAGCAGTTCTCACAGCGCATAATCAATAAATGAGTATGACCATTGCCCAGTTCAAAAATATAGCACATAGAAGGGAAGTACGTATGTATGTGTCTAGCAAATTGGAGATTTGAAAAAGAAAATGGGAATCACTTAAGACAAATAACTTGAAAAAATTTATGATATTCAATTAATAGCATTTGATCCATTACTTATATTGGAAAGAAAAACAAATTTTAGTTTATTTTATTATTGCTGTTCGAACTTAATTTGATTAGGTTAAAGTTCTTATCGCTTTGTGAGCCAAGTTACATGTGGTAATTAAATATTCTGACAACACATAGTAGAACGGAACAACTAGCTGTTTTCGAAGGCCAATACACCTAAATCAGTAGTGTCAGTTGATGTAGATTTCTGCTTTATATACTCAGCCGTTCTTGCAAAAGATATATATGAATTGTTTTGATTCATCGTATTACAATCTGTAATGAAAGCTCAATTTTACCATCTCTAAATTTACAACAGTCAAGGCCAATAGAACCACTACTTTATAGAAAAGATCATACATATGTATGTACATGTTGAAACACAAAAGTTAGTTAGAAAATAAAAAGAGACCATAATAATTTTAACCAAGTTCAAAGGAGTCCATTTTGAATACATTGCAAAATGAACAAGTATAATAAGTATAAATAACTAATCTTTTATGTAGAAAAAAAATAAGATTGCATAATACTACTCGTATGTAATACGAATTGTTACATAGATATTATAAAGAAATTTAATACTAAAACTGTTATGCAAGTAATAATGTTAATGAACATTGTTACTTTTAAAATATTTTATTTAAAAACTTAGTTTAAGAAAGATATCTGTTTAAAATATATTTATATGTACATATTTACACAATTTAGCAAATAAGGAATTTTTTTTAGAAAACGTAAACTTCCTTATTATGTAAGTCGTGCCGGATTGTGGTAAGAGAAAATTGCGCAATATTAGTGATATTTGGGAGTATTTTTTCTTTCTTCTGGCAGCCCTGACAAAAGTTCATATGAAAGATATACATCTCTCTGAGCAGGGTTGAGAGACAGAGTTCCCAGTTTTATTTTATACCTTATCCCCAATTTTCATTTTAAATTATATATTATCCCCAAAAATACATAGCGAAAAATGTGCCTTTTCCCCAAAAAATCCCCAAGAAATTTTCACGCAAGTTTTATCCCAAATCAACATTGCCGTTGTAATACTAAAGTATCACTTTTGACCCTTTTGCGTGCTATGACTCTTCTTTTTAATTTATCCCTTAGTATCAGTTTAACTAAATGTATGCATATGCTCAAAAATTGGACGAAGCACTGTCTAGCAAATCAGGTATTGGAAAAAGGTGCTATTCGCCCAGCTGGCGATATTCGGTTCGATTGTGTCGATCATTTTACTGTTTTCGTCGATACAAAAGCCAATAAATGATGAAAATATTGCAAAAAGTATGACACCCAAATCCCTGATTCCAAATGCAAATTATTTCTGGGAGTATCACAATTAAAAAATATGTATTTTAACTTACTTTCATCTTCAACCTTAATAAAACTTTTTATAAATAAAATTTAAAGGTGATTATCCATTACTTGGAAACCAGCAAGACCGTCTACAGACGGACTTCAATAGTAAAGTCCGCCTGTAGACGGTCTTGCCTGGCGTGCCTTCCTAATGGTTTTCTCATCTATACATTAAAACTTACGATCCTTTTGACTATATCCACTTTAAAAAAATTATTAGCTTTATCCGATCATATTTACGATCTGGCCAGCTGGAGGGTTAACATTGATTAATAATTAAAGCATGTATGTTAGTTAAATTTATTTTCGTCTAATGTATTTAATTAATTGTTAAAAATCTTGTTTCCTTTTTTTAATTAAAATATTTTTCCCATTTTTTTCTTAAATACCCTTTTTATGATACTTTTTCGAAATATTTAACGGCAGCCCTGTCCGCAATCACAAAAACAACTCTCAAAAACTGGCAAGCAGTGATGCCAACTTAGCCCTTTTAGGGCGAGATTTAGCCCGTTTTCAGTCAGTCAAAACGCGAAAAAAATTTTTAGCCCCAAACTAAAAAACGCGCAAACCTCGCACTTTTTACAATAATCTTTAAGCCCTTTTAGCCCCTTTTTAGTTTTTGCTCGATATGGCTACATTTAAACTTTTGCGAACTTTTTCTAAAATGAGTATAAAGTCGATATTTATTTATTTACCAATTTAAAAAAGAAGAATAACATAGAGTAATCTTTTATTTCTTCCAAATTTGTTATGCCTTGAAAGTTATTCAGTACAGCCTAAAACAGATAATGTATGTTTTTGGAAGAGCGAGAAATCGAAATTTTATTTAATAATGGCCAATTTTAAATTTATCTACTTACATATTTAAACATACATATGTATATATATTTATATATTATATATATATATATTATATTTATATATTATATATATTATTATATATTATTGAAATGTAATATGAAATGTAAACGAAATATGTACAAATTTGAAGCTCTAAAGCTATGTATGTGTTGATCTCATGATAGTTATTTATATTGTAATAAATTACTTTACAAAAATTGATTTGCTTTTCGCGCTTTTTCGAAAAATATTATTTTTTTTATTTTTGAATATTTTTTCAATTTAGCCCTTTCTAGCCCTTTTTTCAAAAATTTTTACGCGTTTTGATTTTCAAAATTTGGCATCACTGCTGGCAAGGCTGCTGAGCAGTGTTGCCAGAAAATGATGATGAGAGAATTCTAAATCTCTAAAAAAACTTCTGTTAAAATGTTCTATAGAAGAAAAGTATAATGCCAGATTTAAATTAAAAAAAAATATTGAAATTGCTTTGAATTTCATGTTAGTACAAACTTATTAGTATTTACATGTATTTTTATAAAATAGTTAATAATTGTTTTTTTTTTTTTGGAATTGTTACAATTAAGTTTAAAATTTTTTAATGCAGTAATAATCCCAAATTATTATTTTACTTAAGGCCATGATACACTATCATACAAAGAAGCGCGATCTACGAAAAAGTACAACGCTGGTATGATGGAGTTTATGAAAATTTTCAAAAGACAATAACAATTCATCACACCAGGGTTATATATTTTCGTAGATCGCACGACTTTGTATGATAGTGTATCAAGGCCTTTATTCAGTAATATACTTCTTTATTAAAAATACACTAAAATTGATTATAGAACAGTTAGCTGCTAGTGCAGATCAACAGGGAACCTTTATCCTGCAATACATGTACATTTATAAGGACAGTCTATACAGAAAACATTTTTTTTTTCAAATTAAAATTTCTTATTTTCAATAAATTCTGCCAGAAAGCATTTAGCAGAATTTTTTAAAAGTTTAATACTTTTTAATTAATGAAAATACCAGATCTAGCAGTGAAAATGCTAAAATGGCAACAATGCTGCTGAGAGAGATGATTAACCAATTTGCTTTTTTCCCGTACCCTGCAGGAAATGCAACAAAGTTAGAGAAAAACAGCAGCAACATTAGCCAATGTTGTCGTAAAGGCCGGTACACAATGAATCCGTCATACGCTAAACTTCGCCTTTTTCAACTGACAGCTAAGTTGAAATACATGATTTCTTATGAAGTCTGTTACATTCAGTACGTGTCCGTCAACGCAATGTACAAAATTTGGTCAACTTTTAACTTTTTGCGTACGTTGAGTAGTTTGACAGATATTGGTTGGTTTTTTGGTATGTTTTTGGTATCTGTTTGTGTTTTGTGGCAGCAAAAGTAAAATTAAACTAAAGAAATAAACGAAATAAATACAAAAAGTTGAATTTAATAAATAAAATGGAGAATCGACCTATTGAAGCTGTTCAAATACTTCCGTCCATAAAGTACTAATTTTTCAACTGACATTGTTAATGTCAGTTGAAAAAGGCGAAGTTTAACGTATGATGGATTCATTGTGCCCCGGCCTTAACAGTTTAATGTCCGCTGATTGATGCACATGTGTGCGCATGATACAATAATACTATATATGTATATAATTGTATCATGTGTGTGCAATTTAAAGTTTAAGCGTGTGTTTAAATTTTAAACACGCTCTTACTCGTCTCCTGTTCTCTTGTCTATTGGTCGACTATAGTCATTCAAATATGGATGTTTTTATGAATGTTCGTATGTTTGCTTCTACCTGTATGTATATGAATGTTTGTTATGCCGAGTACACACTATGGCTTTTTGTGACATCACTATAGTGTGTACTAGTGGCGACGTTTGTTATTTCCGATATTTTTCACTGTGTGGCATTGCTCTCGACATTAAAAAACATAATGTGAACGACGTTGCACACATTTGGAAAATGACAATACAAAATGACAACACAAGAAATGCCAGATGTGTACTCAGCACTATACACATTCAAACTTGCACAGTTTAATTTTGTATGTGCGTAGAAGTGTGCATGAGTAAATATATACTCGTATGTACATACATATGTACTAGTGATGCACGAATATTCGTATTCGAGTTGTTGAATATTCGGCTATTTTTAAATATTCGTATTCGCATTCGTATTCGTCAAATTCAGGCGAATACGAATACGAATATTTTTCGAAAAAAATTAAATAAATAAATGCATAAATAATAAACGAAATTTAAGTAAATGGATGAAAATATTAGTTTGTACGAATCCATTAAATTTTGTATAGAAATTTTGTGCTTTGTATCATTCTCAAATATTATTTACTGACGATCATTTTGGGTAGTTTTTATTAACTTTAAAGTACGCCAACAGGAGTATGAAGTTCTTTTCATAATAATTTTTTAATATTTCATATTGCAGGCGTAAATAGAACCCTAATTTAATGTGTATAAATTTCACATTAAATATTCCTATTCATATTCGCTAATACCGTTTCAAATATTCGTATTCGCGAATATCAAAAATTGACATTCGTTGCATCACTAGTATGTACATATTTAATTCAAAATATTCATGTTCAAACAGATAAGTATGAGAGTCTAGTAATACCAAGTGGTCTTATCATTACAAAAACAAACATTTAAAATATTATAGAATTATTTTTATTTGATTTTATGCTAATTTATATGGAGTTTGGCGGATGGGGTAACGTCAGCTGTGCTGATGAGGCTACCTGTTACTGAATGTGCCTTGATAAGCATGAACATATGTATCTGCATATTGAGACCATATATTCAAAATTCGTCAACTCCAAAAATGTAACATTTCATTTATTTTTTAATCAGTTTATGCAATCTTTTAAGTGGGGTACACACTATCGAACATGACTGACAGTTTTGCTCAAATTTTACATTGATCGATAGTGTGAAAACGAATATCGTCAGTCAACAGTCAACCACAGAATTTTTTGCGGTTGAGTGATGACAACAAAAGATGAACGCGGAAAATAATTTTTTTATGAAATTTACATATTATTGTGAAATGCAAGGCTCTGTATATTGTTAAAGACAAAACGTTAACACAAAATCGCGCGAGGAGTTTTTAGAGATAAGAAAACATTAAAAAAATTCATTATAAAAAAATTTAGTTTGCAATAATGCGCATTCAGCTGTATTTTTTTGTGTTTGTGTGTCCAATTTTTTTCTTGAATGAAGATTTAAGTGTCGAACATTATCGATAGTCTGGACAACCAACACTATCATACAAAACTGATGAATTTTTGGCTGTCACTCAAGTTCGATTAATGTGTACCCCACTTTACTCAATACTAGATGTAAGAATTGATAAGCTACAAGAAAAAACTTAAAATACCATAAAAAGCTTAAGCCTGACTGAAAGCCTCTTCCACCTCGAGGTGGTCAGCTTTAGCACTCGCTAAGTCACTCTCTAGTGCAACAGGGTCACTCCAAATTATCAATTTCGAAAGCTTCTGTCATTGACTATAATCGGTCCATACATAATGTTTCTATTCGATTAACAGTTTAAAAGTTATACATATATTACCAATTTTTTTTATCGGAACCCCTATGTACTAATATGTGAAAAGTGACCATATCTCAAAAACTAGCCATAAGATATCAAAATCCTTAACATATTAGTGGGAATCGAACCCACGACCTCTGGACTGAGCGGCTAGCAACGCTACCACTCAGCCACAGGGGCACCCATTCGTGTCTATATTTGTTTATTTGTCGCTTTTCAGAGAAATATTGTTTCTATAAAATAAAAGATGTGTTCCAACTTGTATTTAATAAAAAAAATAGAAAAAAGTTCACAACAAATCTTTGTTAAAAGTGCTTTTTATATGATTTATTTTATTGCAGATAAAGAAGCACTAGAATTACGAGCTTTATTTTGTTTGTTTTGAGTGTTTATACATCACTAGTTAATTTCCTATAATTATACTATTTTTGTTAACACATAAAATGAGAAAACAATGACTGGAAATGGAAACTTTTGAAGTACATATATTTGATATTTCGGCAATAGTTTCTACAAAAAAAAATTACATTGTTTCCTTCTAAATAACACTGGGATATGCAAACATACATACATAAGTACATACATACATATAAGCATATGTACATCAATGCTGCCCACAGAGAGAAAACCGAGAAAATTTATAAGCGCATGTGCATTCATTTGTACAAAAAGCCAATTGATGTTCGGCACTCTAGCGCTTCTCTGGCCAGCAGTGACATACAGGTAAAGTTCAAAACAAGGCACATCAATCAGCTACCCGCGATTCTACAATAAATATTACAACAGCAACAACCACATGTACTTTGTTGGTATAAATTACCTTCTTACTTTTCAAAACAGGGTAGCATCGTCAGATTGCATGTTTCTTATAAGAAATATCAAACACCATACAAAACTGAATATTCGAAAGGTGTTTATGGATACCCAAACAAAAGCATGCTTTTAGGCTTTTGCCTACACAATCCAAATTTGACATTTAGATTGGTATAATAGGTGCGTTTGAGTACTTTTCCAGTAAAATCCAGTAACTGAGTAAATACTGAGTAATTTAAAGAAATTACTCTCAATAAAAAAGTTTGCAGCTAAAAGTACGCGAACGGAAAAATTGTAAAATCCAGTAAAATATACACAACAGCTGATAGACAATTTGGCGCTAAAAAAAATTATACATAAGTATGTACATATGTATATGCAAAAAAAACCTGAATATAATATTGTACTACGTGGTCCAATCCAGATGAAACAGACTAGTTACATTATGGTCCATGTAATGCAGTCATGGATCATGTCGTTTTCACACAAGCATTCAATGCAATATGGAGTAGTTTTGGGGTTAGGCCGATGTAATGCAAATTTTGACCATTTAGTCCAACCCTAGGACATAAACCTCCTTTTTTCACATATTTGGAGTTTTGGCGCATTCCTACTCCTCTTTGGAGTATTTACATACATGTATGGAATAGTCGCATTATCTGCAAACAATATACAAAACTATACATACATAAATATATATTATTGCTTCTGTGAAGCACTTTGGTAAGGCAAAAAATTATGGCTTTTTGGAAGCTGAATAAATTGCTTCTAGCTGGCTCATCTCGCACAAAAAAATCTCCTTATTCATGCGCAACACCAAGTGATTCTCTAACATTATCTCCCTTACTCGCGGTTTCCACCTGACATAAAATAGCTAACTTTAACATTAACTTCTAAGAATTGTTAAGTGGTGAGTATCAATATACCATACAATCTTGTGCAAGACCATTTGCACAAGATTGTGAATTGGGCTATAGTTTTTATGTACTCAGATGCATAAGTAACTAGCTTGCAAATTTTTTTTTTACTTTTTCCTCTATTTTGTTAGAGAGCCTGCCTTATGTTAGTGCTTTTCAGAAGCAGTTTTCGAAGCTTTTGTGATCAAGTAAACAGTACATTGCTTCCCTCAGTTGTTAGTGCTTCCAAATCAGATTTTTTTGCTGGGTATTTACTGGCTAGCCGCATGGAAAAATTATATGGTTTTGAGAAAATCGATGAAGAATGTTTTTTGCATTTGTTTTATACAAATACACCATAGTATATTTTCTTTAATAATAAAAGTAATAGATACATATATTTTTATTTGAACTTACGGGCCTGGCCCACGATGTCGACAAGAAACTTTCTATAGCTTACTTGCCGACATCGCGCGTCAGGCCGTTAAAGTTTCTAAACTTTTTACCCTCGACGTGAATAATTAGGATGTACAGAAAAAGACAAAAATGTTTGTTGCCGCTTATACCAATCATGACAACAATATTGTTCACTTCCTTTCAAGTAGTTCCAATGAGTGCATTTATTAAGAGAAATATACAATGGGAAAAGAACTTTATATATCCTAATATATTCAAGATATCGAAAAACTGAAAACAAATTTAAGAAATGTACACATTAATCATATTTAATCCATCAATAACTAAATTTTTTGAATGTTCCATGCGGGGAACCTGGAACCGTCCGACTATATGTATAAACAAAAATTTAACTATACAAATCTATCTATCTATCTAACTTTATTCACGTTTAAAAACAATCGGTTATGTTCTGCATTTCACGTGAAATTACATCGTTGGGAAATTGTTGTTATAAATAGATATTTCCAACAATTCTTGAAAATTCCACACGTTTTAATTTCCCGTGGAATACATAAAACATACCCTTATATTTTTCTGGCATCAAACTTAAATAAATGCAATATTGTTCATAGCTTAATACATTTGTTTTTTGTTATTTTTAAAATTTCATCAAAAACCAAAAACTTTTGTTTCCATTTGCTATTGTTTGTTTATATTTAAAAACATATGGTTTCATTTTACTGGATTTTACTGGCAAAAATTTGTCCAGTAAAAACTTGCATTTACTCAGTAAAAGAACTGTCATTTTTCTCTCTCAATTCGCCCTCTCATTTACTGGATTTTGTGTACTCGAACGCAATCCAGTAAAAAATAGTAAAAATTTGTACAAATTTTTGAGTTCTCGAACGCACTTAATGACATTAGTCACCTGGTGTAGTGCTGCCACCTAATATATGCGCCTTGGTTCAAAATGTAAACAAAAACGAAGTAAAATTACAACAACGTCATCTTAAAATTGGTTTAAACATTGGGGCAGTCAATTTTAAAATTTTCTGATTTACGCAAGGTTTAAAAACCATTTTTTAAGCTAAAATTCTATTATGAATATAATTTTAGCGAATTTTGCTTAAACATCATTTGAAACGCTGTTTAAAATTTTTATAAATACGGCTGTAAATATGTATAAGAATTGTATGCCCAATATCTGATATATGTATACATGTATGTACTAGTGTTGTTAATTATTCGTCTTTTATATTTCTTCGAATGAAATTTCATGGTTTTTTTCTTGTTCGAACAGACGAATAATTTTGTACTTTTGTTCGAATATTCGAACGAACAAAGAATAAAAAAATATATTCGAATAATCTTTAAAAAGTTTGCAAAAAACGACACGTATGTGTATTAGTTTAATTTTTTTTATTAACAAACGAAAAATTATTCATTACACACGAAAAACATATGATTTCAATAACAGATTTAGAAAAATTAATAAGAAAACTTGAAAATTTTAAGAACTAATGCCGCAGTTAAGTTAAGAACTCGTATGTTCCACTAATACTATTGAACTATCAGAATCGCAAAAAAGAGAGTAAATTAATATATAGAAAATTTAAGATAACTTCCAATCGACTAGACCGATTTTCAAGTATAAATTAGAAGATATACGATCATGTCACCTTTCAAACGAAAACAAAGCAAATTAAAATCGGTCAAGCCGTTCGGGAGCTACGGCGTCAAAGACACACAAATCTAACAGTATATATATCTAACAACGATGTGATACCTTCTAAGCGGCTGGGCCGATTTTCTTTAAACATAGCTAAGAAAACTTTCGATCAAGTCACCTTTCAAACAGAAAAAACTAAATCAAAATCGGTCCAGCCGTTTGGTCTGTACGTGGTCTCATAAAAACAAACAGATACACAGACACACACTACAAACTTATAAAATTTTTTCTCCTTTTGTGACGTATTTTGAAAAGTTGGTATTTAATACTTTTTTTACGTCGTTCAATAATTCGATTTTTAACGCTTTTGATTAGAGAAAATCAGTTTTTTTTTCTAATCTCTTTATCAGAAATTGTAAGACACCTGCTAATTCCATGAAAGAAGCATTACCTTTTCCCAAAAAGAAAAAAGATGAGTTTAGCGAACATACTTATGTATGTATACATACATATGTACATACAAACAAAGCTTACACAAGTAATTATAATTTGGAGTAATTTGATTACTTAATATCATATTGTTAACAAATTAAAAAGTAATGAAATGTAAAATACTTTTTATATAAAGTAATTAAGGAAATTTTTCGAATATTCGACAAAAATGATTCGAATAATTTTTTATTCTAAATTGAATATTTTTGTTCGTTCTATAAGAGATTTATTTAAATCAACTTGCATAAACGTGTTCTTTCTTATAAAGATATTTTTATAATGTCATTTACCGGAAGTGTGTAGGCAAGGTTGCACTCGCTTAAAATGTCAAAAACAAGACAGGAGTGCATTACCGGAGTTGCCGTATGTCAGACCACTACAATCTCGGCCGACCTGACTAAGCAATCGACCTCGATTGCAGGGTGTCTTGCACGCATTCATCCTCTAAAAATTCATAGTCTTCGTATTCGCTTGTGTTACCTTCAGTATCATCTGTGTCCTTTATTTCTAACCATTTCTTCAGCCGACTTGAATCTACTACACCTTTAGTAGTTATTGCTGCAACCGTGCCTACTGACTTCTTTTTAGGACAATTTTGGTGGAAATGTCCCACCTCTGCACAGATAAAACAAGAATTTGGTGGGCTTCTGGCACTGGCTCTGATAATGCTCATATTGTAAGCAGTTATAACAGCGGACATCGGCATCAGGCATCGGTAACGTCGGTTTTTTGTTCACAGTCTTTGCTGTGTTACTACGCATCTGTTGACGGCGGTGTTCATACTTATCTAGGCGGCGAACTAGTTCATCGATGGTGGCGGCGCCGTAAAGTAAATGAACGGCACTGTTGTTTTCAGGTACGCCCTCAATAATGAAACCGACCAGCTCCTATTCGCTTATGTCAGATTTAGCTGCGATGGATTGCATGGCCACCACATAGCTAAGGCATGTCTCACCAGGAATCAACTTTCTGGACTGCAGTTGGCGGTACACCTCCTGCCGCGAGATCACACCCCCAGGGGAGTGTATGGATTAATTCTGTAGACTACGAGTGTGGAAATCCCGGGGCCCCAGCTAGGGTAATGTAGCTTTTTCCGCTGACGGACCTTTGGCTCATTACCCGTAAAACTTATGTGTTACTACCCAATCTCTGAATATAAACAGAGTAACGGATGTGCACATATTTATAAAAGGAAAACAAATATTGTACGCCCGTTGTTGTCAGCTAGGTGCAGCGTCACCTAGAACTGCCCCTGAGTTCAAAAGACGATAGAGGTGAAGCCCTTGTGGTGGAACTTCGAGGTCTAACCAGAGGCTACTTCTGGTACCACGGGTGCCGGTTGCCCGACAGCTGGGCTGCTTAGAGATAAATGCATTGCGGTTGTCAAAAATTCTGTGCTAAAATGGCTTTTCGTCCTGGATATGACCCCAGGACACTCTCACTTTTTAGTGTCGGGTCTTAGTAGGCGCAGAAGTTTTGGTGGCGAGCTTGCGTTCTTCTCGCGTGAGTGGTCCTCGCTGCTCTGAAGTTTTGAGTGCATGTAGCGGTCGTCAGTTTCCTTTGCTAAAATGCCGAGTTCGTCCTACCCCAAAGGGGTAGACCCCTAAGGGGTTAAAGGGATGATTTTGGTAAGTGTGGAGTAGGCACTGGTTATTTGGCGACACAGGCATGCGTTCTTTATGGATGAGTGGTTAGCTGTGCCGGCAATGGTTGAGGAATTTTCTTGGGGACCTCGCTTAGGTGTATACACAACACCTAAGCGTGGAAGCCGGAGAATTATCGTGGTGGCTGTGGTTTGCTACCAAACATCGCTGGGAGAATAGTCTTGGCTTCCCAGTGTTAAATCAATGCTAGTGGTTGGTGTGACGCGGTCAGCCAGACACTGTTCTAGGTGCTGTTGCCATTCAACAGAAGCTGCTATGGGCACGGACATAGCAGCAGAGTTTAGATAGCTCAAATTACCTCAGCAAGGTAATTGAATATAATACAGGGATAACTATATTCAAAGATTGCAACCTATGTGCCTTATGGAATGGGCCATAGGTTCATTCTAAAAGGGTGCATGGGGGCGTTGGTCTGGCGTCTAACCCACACCCGGTGCTTTGGCACACGTGAGATTAGGCCGTAATGGCAGGTACTCACGTAAAGCGATTGCACATCTGCCGCGAGATCACACGTTTAAACATTTTCAACATGTTTATTTTCAGGTCTTCGTACCTAATCAGTCCCAGATTCGTGACATATTGTTTTGCCGTCCCCTCCAGGCGCCGACGGATCGCCACGCATTTCTCTTTGTCCAAGAACCTACCTGCATAGTCCTCGAACTGCAAGACCCATCGACAAACGTCTTGGTTGTCATCCCCATTAAAGAGGGGAACAGCTGCGTCTAGCTTCATAAAGTCAATGCGTCGCCCAAGAGGTTGGGAAGCAAAAACTTCTTCCAGAGCACGAATCTGTTCTTTTAACTGCAGTACCTGCAACCGCATCTGAAATTTTTTTATTTCGTCTGTTGCCGCATCGGCAGCAGTAGTGCCAGGGCGAATCGTGGCATATTGTTCCGTCATCATTTGTACAGCAGGAGCGGTAGCATCAGTGTTAGTGGCAACAAGTTGCTCTGCGAGTGTTTTCTCAGCACCGCTATTTACGGCAGGCATCGGTACAGCAGGTACGTCAGGCATCGGTACAGCAGGTACGTCAGGCTTAAGGGCATCGGATGTATTGAGTTCTTCTGTAGGCTCTATTGCGGACGACAATAGATTTTGAGCTCCACCAGTTGGCATTGTAGCAACTTTGGTGTCTATTTCCTCGGCATCTTTACCATGGTCATTCTGCTGCACCTGGTCATTCGCATCCTTGGGAATTGTTTCCCATAATGTGCGCAATTGGCTTAATGTAGCCGTGGGTGGATACTCCAACCCGGCTGCATCCAAGACACCCAAAAGATTTTGGCGATTCGGCCTTAATTCCATTGCGTAGTTTTTATTTATTTTTAATTTAATTTTAAATTGAACCCCACACCTGATTATTATAAGGGCTTTATTTATATCAACTTGCATAAACGTGTTCTTTCTTACAAAGATATTTTTATAATGTCATTTACCGGAAGTGTGTAGGCAAGGTTGCACTCGCTTAAAATGTCAAAAACAAGACAGGAGTGCATTACCGGAGTTGCCGTATGTCAGACCACTACAGTTCGAACAGAAATGATAAAAAGTTGTTCGAATATTCGAAAATTTTTGTTCGAATGACAGCACTAGTATGTACATACACTCATAGAGAAAAAAAATTTTAATCCAGCCAAAGGCAAAAAATATTTATTCAGTGAATATTGAGCGCATTCGATGGAAAATATACGTACCATATAATCAAAGCCTTCCTCCATATTCAAAAATTTGAAATGGATTTGATATGTATTTTACTTCAAATAAAATGGATTTCAAATTCATTTTATTTTTTATAAATATGGGGGTTCTATTTTAACTTTAGAGGTCTATGAATTAAGGTTCGCTGCCAAATTTTTTTAGTTTTTTCTTTTTATTTCTTATTTTTCTATTGGATGGGACAATTCATTTTTATTATTAAGGGTGTGAAATAAAATTGACTTAATTCTTCTTTTTCATTTAATTCCTTTAAGTTCCATGTTTTTATTACATTATAAATGAGATGCCAGTGTAATTAGTGCATACCATTTTGTAAATGAGGCACATTTTTTTAAGTTGGCAGCACACACAAACGCAAGGAATACTGCCAGTTCGATATTTCTAAAAGTTGTTGCCACATCAAAACTTTTCTTGTTTGTATTATTATCGTACTATTACGTCACGTATGTTATGGATCGATTTTTCATAAATGTCTTGAAGACTGATATTCCATTCAACAATGCACGTGAAATGCTGTCAAAATACATATAAAAAAATTGGAATGAATTGCACTAGGCCTAGTACTCTGTTCAAATTTGTGAAAATTGTTAATAATATTAAGTAGACCTTGAAACTATGCTACATACCCTTACAGGAACTAAAGCTGGAAGTACGTAACAAGCGTTCAACGCGCTAATGCGACCACGCAAAAAAAAAAGTTGAAATAGTGTGTTTTCATAAGGCAAGTTACATATAGAAGTTCGCTACGCGCGTACCTCGCAAAAAGTTGAACATTCTTCAACTTTCACGCGTTGTATACAAAGTGACAGCTAGTTTTCCCAGATTCATAAGCTAACACACACAAAAATTAGTAGAAATTTATTTTCCTGTTTCAGACAAAAAAAAGCACGCAAACGCTTTAAATTTTACACTTAAAAGCGTGGTGTGTAACTTTCCATTTGTATAGCGTTAAACGTTTGAACGTATTTATTGTCTTGTTTAGTCTTGATGTTGCTAACACACAAAATTACTACGTAAACTGTAAATGTTAGTGTTCGAACACATGTTTGGAAATAATTGCTCAAACACAAGTCCGAGCAATTTTGCTAGGACACAAGCTGTAAAATTTACGTTTTTCGTAGAAAATAATGGCGGGAAACTAGAAATAATAAGTTTATTAAAAAAAAATCAAGCAGAAGCACAAAATATGTATATGCTCTGTGGAAAAAGTATTAAAAAATCAAAACTTAAAACGCAACAACTTAAATTTTGAGTTTTAACATTATACGTCTAGCCACCCCTGAAAATAAGTTTGAACACAAGCTTTTTTGTGACGTCATTCTGCCGACGTTATTGCTTATGCTCAGAGATAAAAATTGCTCGTCTATTCGCACTGATACACATGTTGGCGTACTTTAAAGTTAACAAAAAACTACTCAAAATCTCAATGATCGTCATTAAATAATATTTGAAAATGATACAAAGCACAAATTTCTTTAAAAAATTTTATGAAAATTTATTTTTAGCCATTTATTTAAATATCGTTTAGGATTTATGCATTTATTTGATTTTTTGGAAAAATATTCGTCTTCGTATTCGCCTGAATTCTGCAAATCGAATACAAACACGAATATTCGTGCATCACTAGTCTTGTTTAAAATTCAAACTTAACAGCTAAAACGGCAGCACTGTTTTGCATTCTGTATACGGCATTGCCATAAGCAACCCTCAATTCCCATTCAATATTCCCTTACACAACGTCCGTAAAAATATGTTACAAATGGTCTGGCACACTAATCAAATACGTAATAACAAATTCGCCTCGCCGTGGTTGCAATCAAGGCAAATTCAAATATGTAAATTAGAGCTGGCAAACTATCGATAGTCACGCCATTCAATATTTTCGATAGTTTGTTGAAAAACTATCGATACTATCGATAGTATCGAATTATTTTACACTATGTTCACACGCCAACACGAACAGTCGTTTTGACTGTTGATATATGGATATAGTTAAAAATTATAACTGCCTTATTCAGAAAAAATAATTTTGGTTTACAAATGGTTTACACAACAAATTTTGTATGAAAATTTATTTGTAAACGTTTTTTAAACTTAAATTATTTCTTTCTGAATAAGGCCTTAAATAATTAATTTTATGCTTAATTTCATTCTAATTTTTCAATTTTAAACACATATCTTTTTTTTTGTCTACAAAAACATACCTACATATCGTCACCTTAAATGCAAACACACGTAACTACACAAAATTTCGATATCGAGTTTGTGATTTATTATATTTCATTTTATCAAACTACATGTTCACTCAAATATTTAGATCTCTGCGATGAAACAGACGTAATTATTTTTTATTGCAAGGAACGTAACTAACAATAAAGCTTAAAGATACATAAAAAGGAAATAAATGTTTAAGAAGATATAAGAATCCATACTACAAGTAAATCTCGAAGAAAATTTTCAAGAATACTTTATTATTATTGATTTTGTAACGTTTTTTTTTTTTTCTCCTGTAAAAAATATAAAAGTGTAGTTACATACGTTTGCATTTAAGGTGACGATACGTACATACTCGTTTGTATGTAATAATTTTGTTTTAATAGCCAATTCAGATAAACTAGCGATAATTTGTTATCAAAAAATTCAGTAAGATTCAGAATGGTATAAAATGGTTCGCTCACAAAATTTTGTATATTTCAATCAATATTCGAGCGCGAATCGTGAATGTGAATGAGAGTGAACATCGATATTTGTTGTCCGTGTGATCATGCTATTAGGAATGCTGAATTTCAATTTTCAATACATATCGCTCATTTATTCATTATTATAACTCAAATAAAAATAGTTTTGAAAAAAATGTGTTAAGTTCTCAATTTATATACAACTCAGTGGATATATTAATAAAGCTTTCTTCTATCAAGAAGGCATTCTGTATTCTGGCCGAGGCATTCTGTATTATTAACTGAATAGATTAATTTTTTGAGTTATGACGTTATTATATTAATAGAGCGATATGTACTTATGTATTTTCAATAAAAGACAGCTAATATATAATATATAATAATATATAATATCATTGGTGTCTAATTTATTATATTGTATTGAGGTATACTCTGTCTGTAGCGCTAAAAATTTAAATAGGTGTGCCTTACTCTTTAATAGAATAATACGATTTATATGCCAACTACGAATTAACGATCATGTTTCTATGCATGTTAATGATTTTTTGGGCTGTAGTTTTAAAAACTTTATACATATTAGATCACTACTTTTCTTTTATAATGTCATGCTCACAGACTGTCCAGAATATCTCCGTAGACATTTTACGTTTTTGCAAAGTGATAGAAACCCACAGCTTCTATTCCCCATTCGAAATCGTCTTATTTTTGAAAGATCATTTACTGTACGAGTCGCCAAATGTTGGAATTCACTGCCACGATCCTTAAGAGCATTCCATCTTACTCGTAATTCATTCAAAGGTAAGCTTGTTGAACATTTCTCACAATTGAACTGATCTAGATTCTGAATACATATAGTTAACTTCATGCGCAATATATCTTCCAATTTATAAGTAATATTCTCATCTAATAATTTTATAACTACATATTATTTTTTTTTTCATGAATTTATTTGTTGCCTACATGTTTAATTATTATGCTATGCTTGTAGTCCACCAACTATATGTATATGGCCCTATGGGCTCGGTTGGTTATTGTTATAAAAAAATAAATAAATATAATATGTTAAATTTGATCTAGTGTGTTGACAATTTGGTAATAAATTTTTTCAACGATAGTATCGCTATCGAGAAAAAACTATCGATAGTCTAATAAAAACAAAACCATCGATACTATCGATAGTACTATCGATAGTTTGCCAGCTCTAATGTAAATACATATGCACACAAATTAGAAATTTACTGAGTTTTCATTAAAAAGAAGGGAATGTTTATGAAATAAATATAAAAATGTTTTATTAAAACAATATCACCATGTTCCTCCAAGGATTGTCCAAACCATGAACTTCAAATTGACTTGGAAAAGGCAATGCAATGAGTATGTATGCATTTCAAAAGACGAAGTATGTTGCTGGTTCAGGAAAGTGCAATGTGTATTAAAAATTTTAATTGAACTCGTACATAATTTTATTTTTTCAGGAAGTGTAATATTTTTATTGTGCATCCCAATGTTATTGCAAAGGCATTAATGTGCCTGCCCCAATATGGAAATAGTGCTTACATATGAGTGGTTTTCTTCTTTTTCCGGAGCGCACTATATTACACTTGTTTTTTCGTTCCTATTCTGTTGCTCCCGCTAATGCTAAGGAGAATTATTTGGCCAGTTCGTAGAACTATTACGCCACCACCAATTCACACGATTTGTCGTGCTACAATTTAGGAGCCTCCTCCAAGAATAACACGTCGATCTGCACCGTTGTGCAGAAAGCCGGAATCCTCAAAATCCTCTCCTGTTTCAATGAGTTTTATTTGGTACTCCACCACGATTTCAAAGTACGCTTTCTTAGAAAGCTAGGTAAATAAATAACTTTTTGCATGCGGCTAGCAACCGACGCCACGAAACAGTAACTCGTTACCGTTAACTGACACCAAGTACTAATCACATGCGGGGGGTGAGACGCAAAACCCTCGAAGACCAGTAAACGAACAGTGGCTTGGTTGCATTTACGAAGTAATTGCCAACGACGCGTGATGTTAACTCGCCCAGAGCTGCTTTACGAATGTACACTTGTTTTTATTTTTACAAACTTATTGCATTATACCAAATCTAATGATCAGCAGGTATACTTTTCAAATGGCAAATCATAATACAACGTAATTTATTAATTTAGCTGAAGCCGACTTGAGCAGTTGCATTTTACAACTATGTACTTTTACCTAACTTACTATTTTTGTATTGAAAAACATCCAAACACTGCAAATTAAAAAAAAAATATTTTTAAATATTTTTAAATGTTTAAAAATTTTAAATTATTTCAAATTTAAATTATTGGGCATAATTTAGAGTGTCGTATTTCGATTTACACTACGACAATTTTGTACTAGACTAAATAACATTGGAATATTTTTCGTAATCAGGCCCATTATTTTTTTTATTGCAAATTCATGTGCAAATTGAATTATTTAATACCAACAATTAAATTTAATTTTAAAGAAAATTATGTTATATGATGCTTATTAAGTATTTCAAACTAAATTATGAAATTTATTTTAACATATGTATTATTATTAACACTTCTTTTCCCCCCGTCTCTCTCTCCTAATAAACTAATCAGCTTAGCAATAAGACCTGCATAGTGTAAATAGGGACTTAAGAAGACAAACTATTTGAGAAGGTTTTTGTGTGTTGTAAGTTTTTATCTGAGAGGTTACTCTGTATTTCGAAACGAAAGAAAATGTTTTCGACTTTGAACATTATTTATATTACAATTCGAAAGTATTCGCTTTCGTTTCGAATTACAGAGACAGAGTAGACCCCGAACAATATGGTCTCATTTATATTACTTTTTTCTTTGTGTATTACTTTATAAAGAAACTAAGCTAACCCGGAAGACTTCGTTCTGTCAAGAAATGATGGATCAAAAGCTTCTGCATATCAACTGAAGGTTGCATCTTTAAATTAAGCGAATAGATTAATTACTTTTTTAGATAATAACGAAATAAAGTTGTTATAAGTTTGTTTCAGAGATGCATTAGTTGCTTCGCAATGCCCCCCCCCCCCTACTTTTTTACGGATTCCTACTTCTATTTTTACATGTACATAATATGTTAAAAACTTCATTGTAATTGGCTAGCTAGTTTAGTAGAATCCCAAATTTCCTTGCTCTGCATATTTTATGTATATAGGTCTGCACAGACCTAGAGTTTTTTATGGTCTCCACCAGTTAATCCTATTAAAAACGTTTGCACTTGATAATGGAAAATTCCACAAAAAACTAACTGTAAGCGATACAGTTAGTTGCGGTAACCATTAACAAGTGCGAGTGAGACGCAAAACTCTCGAAGGCCAATAAACAACAGTGGCCTGGTTGCATTTAAGAAATAATTGCCAACGACGCGTGATGTTGACTCGCCCAGAGCTGCTATAAGCACCCCATACACGTTTCAATTCAATTGTGAATTGAGTCTTTCAATTGAATTGGTTCTTGGCCACACACTTCATAAACTGAATTGAAAGATTTTCATTCAACTGCCAAATTTATATTTTTTTCACAATTACAAATTTAAAACTTCTATTGCATTCATTCATCACTTTCTAAATTTTTTATCTAAATTTCAATGAAATAAAATACAATTTTAATGGCCTATTATTTCCCACCTGCGAAAGAAAACGTTCGACTTACAATTCATATTGAAAACAAAAACAAATTTTCGTATTTTATTGTTGTTTTCAATATAAATTGTAAGTCGAACGTTTTCAAAAATAAAGTTACAAAATAAAGCTAAAAACATAAATTTTGACACCTAATCACGAAACTCGAGCACACACAGCACAATCGAATTGAACGATTTACTAGTCAACATGAAAAATCAAAATCTTTTGATTTTTCTACAACCAACTCGACAACTGCCGAACTAATCAATTGAAAGCCATACACGCTTTGATTTGAACAACAACCGACTCAATTGAAAATTGAATTGAATAGTGTATGGGGTGCTTTATTACGACTGCGGCACAGACCTATCTGGTATGTACAGATTAGGGATGCCAGTAGGGATCGATTTTTGGAAATCCCGGGATTCAGGATTTTGTAATCCCGATTCCGAAAATTTTTAGATTCACTTTCATAAGTTGCAAAAACAATATTGTTTTGTTAAAAATGTATCTACTAACGTTTTTTTAATTGCGATTGATCAACAACAAGTATAACGGTTGTTACATATGTATATTTACATATATATATATATACATATATATATATATATATATATATATATATATATATATATATATATATATATATATATATATATACATATATACCAAGCATTATCTAATTTTTTATCGATTTCGTTACGACTATGACAACGATAATAAGGCTGAACATGCCGAAAAATTAAAAGAAGTGTATACACTCAGCCATGTCAAAGAGCTCAATTCCATTCGGAAACGGAATTCAATCCGTATTTTGGTGCTTTAGAAAACGAAAAAAAATTTCGGAATGAAATCACTTTTAATTTCATGGACGGAATTAACATTTTCTGCATGTTAAAGTAAAAAAAAAAACATTTAAAAAAATTTTTTTTCAATTAAGAATACTATTTTTCATTTATTTATTCAAAGCTGGATTACAATTATTTAGTTTATATTTATTTATTATGCAAATTTCTCAAGTCATTACAAAAATAAAATCAACAGAACAAAATGTACGGAATTGGTTTCTTTGGTATTGCCATACCATTTTTGTATGTACTTTATCAAAATCTTCATATTGGCAGCACACAAAACAAAAATACACAAGGCAGAATTAAAATATGGGTACAAAAAAATTTAAAACGCCTAAACGTATGCCAAATTATCAATTACTACAAAATTATGTTGCCACACTTCTAAGATTAAGCATTTTTTTCGGATTGATGAAAACGATGGGAATCTGAAGCACCAAAATGAAATTTGAACGTAATGGTTAATACGGAATCAAAACCATTCCGAACGGAATCTGTGACAGGGCTGACTATTCTAATCAAATTAGATTAACTACGTCTAAAGATCACATTTTTATAGGCACATACATTTTTGCTCTATTGAAATATTTTAAATTCATACATAAGTTTTTTTCTACAAATTCAACAGATACATATGTATGTATTCATACGTTCGCTAAGAGGAGTATGGTTTATTAGTTTCCTGGCCTTCTACTCTGCAACTCGAATACAACTATAATTGAGTAAAACTCATTTAGTCCGTCGTTTTTGACTAAAACTATTTATCAAATCTATATAATTTAAATGGGTTTGATCTTAGGTTTGTATCAAAAACGACCTAAACGGTCTAAATAAAAAACAAAATAATTTTGAACTGCAATATAAAAAACATACATACACACTCGAGCAGTTTTTTAGACAAAATACTCCGCATTATTCTGTAAATATTTCTCGCTTTTAAGTCAACCCGACAACAAAAAGTTTTCACTTGCCTTGTATTGTATTCTACTCCAATTGTAAGGAGGTGTCAATAGTACTCAATTGTTACCGACAAGTAGATAATTTTTTTAGCGTTGAGGTGTCGACATACAGATAGTTATATACTGCAATTATGAATAAATTTCCGCAAGAAATGTCTCCCTTTTCCAATTAGATTTTTTTCCTATTATTTGCTACTGTTTGAAATTATTCCCCGGGAAAAATTTCTCGTGGAATTTGAATTATAATTGCCCTCATAACATAGAATAAGACAGAATAAATTTGTTAAACTTATGAATTTTTCAAATGTTGTTTTTCTTCCAAAGGTAATATGTTTCTTTTGTTTTCAAAATAATTCTAAAATGTACATATATTGTAGCACCTTTGATGAAAATAACCGTAAGAAAGTAGTTTATTTATTTTGCTCTTGTTGTTAATTTATAAGAAATATGTCACGAATAGTCATTAAATTGTTAAAACTGTACGTATAAAATTGTATGGGACTTTTAAATATTATAATAAATACCTTAAAACCAACGAAAATTTGAATTTATAAAATTTTTATATAAAAATTGCTAAGAAATCCCGAAAATGAAATCCCGGGATTGAATTTTACAAATCCCGAAAATCCCGGGATTTCCGGGTTCGGGATTTCCCGTGTGGCATCCCTAGTACAGATACATATGTTATTCAGCGTTTCTGTTACTATTTTCCCATTTTTCCATGCGAAATTTTTTGTATAAACCATTTGTGAAACAAAATAATGTTTGATGAATAAGCCAATAGGAATTTAATAGGATAACAGTCCACGGGAGATCCATATGTAGTCTGTTGATCAGTAAAATTTTGAGGAGCTCTTGAGCTTTGCAATTTGATTAAACCTAAGAAAGCCTGTTGTATTTGACATCGAGTTCACATTTTATCCATAGCCATCACAAAATATTTTAAATATTTCTAATTTTGGCCTTACTATTTTTAAGATATTGCATAGCTTTTATCGCAGGCTTTGAGGGTTTCGACTAGAGATGGGCGCGTGTCGAATTTTTCCAACACGACACTCACGAATATGAATACCATGATATTAAACACGTACGAAACAAGCACGCCAACACGAAACTGCACAACACGCGCGAAATCAAATACAATAACAAAAAATCGTTTTTAATTAGTGTTTTTTATGGGAATTGTTACAATTTAAGTTTAAAATTAATATTTTACTTATTAAGTAAAATATTTTTTTATTAAAAATACATTTAGCTGGGTCCTACACGAAACTTTAACCTTAAAAGTGCCATACCATGGCTGGTGCTTGCGTGGTTGACGATACCAAATAGGCATTAAATTTTTTCCTGGAAATTCATGCATACATATTTTGCACGTAAAACCGTTTCGTTTTTTTCGTGCCAGTGTTGGTGAACACGATACGAAACGAACACGCACGAAATCAGATTTTCTGTCACGAACACTGCGTGTTGAATAGTGCGTGTTTGAGTCACGGAAAATAACACAACACGCACCCATCTCTAGTGTCGACCGAATCAAGAAATACCGTAACGAAAAAAAACCCAAGACTATTTTTATTTGAATCGCCCAGTGTATGTTAACCCCTAAAGCATGCTATGGATTTCACTAACATACAGTATTGTTAGAACAGATTTTTACATGTAGGAAAGCACAATGTGGCGTACGTAAGAGCAATCAGGTTGACAAAAAATGATAAACATAAGCAAACAGACAATTCGTAGGTTTTTTTTATTTTAAAAAATAAATTTTGCATAAGTTGATAAAAAAAAATGCTAAGCAGAAGCTTTACCGCGGCAGTCCCGGAGAGCCACACGTATTTTTTCTTGAGATTCTATAATAGTCAAAATAAAGACCAAAATACAACTGATAAAAAAGCAGTTGTATCATGGTGAAAGAAAGTTGTAATACATTATAATACATACATACATTATATATTTTTCGACATTCGTGAATCTGTTACAGGAACACCGTAATCCAAGTCGAAAAACACCAACAGCATTAAGGGGGCTTAATTGTTTCTTAAAAATGCTACATAGTAGTTCCTATGCGCATTTCACTGTTGCTAATGCAGATTATCAGGGAAGCTGTACCAACGCAAATTCTATTAGTTGATCCTCTCATTTGTTTGAGTGAAAGTTTAACATAATATTTATAGTTGTACTAAGAAATTTTTGGTAAATGGTTCGCTGATGATCTTCATTAGCATTTTTTTTAAGTTTTCAAAAAAGGGGAGAATATAAATAGAGCCATCAGCGCAAAAATGGTGCAACCCACATCTTTTATTAGTTGCTGTTCTGGTGTTACTATCAATACAAAAGTAGAATAAGCCTCCTTTCGGTATTCAAAAGCAGATTAATGTGAAAAAGCGTTTTTGCACAGAACATAATATAGCAACTTAATAGAGCAATCGAATAACTAAATGGAGCAATTACAAAATTAAGTAGGGTGTGTTCGTAAATGCATCAGTGCTCTGCATCATACGAGCAAAATTTAATTTAAAATGCGATACAATTTTGCTGATAATCTTTTTTAGTAGTAACCATGTTAGAAGTCCATATTTGACATTTATTTGTGCGTTATTTACTTCAGTGAAGCAGTTTAAGGGTCATTATTACAACTTAAAGATAGTTAAAAGTAGGATTTTGTCGGACCTATAAAAACTTTATCATTTGCTAAATTTTACTTTAACCTAAAGTGAGCGATAAATTATAGGCAAATTTATCCTACCTGGTAAGTTAAATCCAATTTGCAATACGTCCGATAAAATCCTACTTTTAACTATTTTTGAGTTGTAATAATGGCAGTGATGCCAACTTTTTTGGCTCTAAAAGCACATTGAAATTTTAAACAAGCACTAAAAAGCGTAATTTTGAAATCGAAAAAGCGTAAAAAGCACTAACGTGAAAAACGAGTGAAGTTTAATAATGTTGTCTAAGCTATTCTCTATTTCAGCAATATTATCAACATTTTTAATGAAATATATCAGACGAAAAAGGTATGCTTTACACTAAACAAATAAATACACCAAGTTTTTATTAAAGTAATTTTAAGAAATACGCAAATTTCTTAAAAGCACTACTTAGTGTTTTTTATTAGTTTGGCACTAAATCTAAAAATTTGGCGTTTTGAGTCTTCAAAAAGCACTAAAAATAGTGCCAAAAGCACCAAGTTGGCATCGCTGGCCCTAAGATATTTAAACTTCCACCTGCAGCGCAGTAATGCATTAACACATAGTCTGGGTTTACACCACTTTGCGCTGACGGCCCCAAATTTTGTCTTACTTAAATTTATTCAGTTTTTGTTGTCGATCTCACAAGTAGGCAACTAAAGTTCGATGATTGAAATTTTGTACGTACATATGTATGTATGTACATAATAGTGTCCTGCACAAGAGTATTTATAAAACTTTTCAAGACATGAGAGATTTTTTCCAATGCTTTACTTACTACAGCGAAATATTCTAAAATAATCGCTAAACAACACTGTTGGCAAGACAAACCACCGAAAAAAATTACTTGCCAACAGTGTTGCTTAGCGATTCTTTTAGAATATTTCGCTGTAGTAAAGCATTTGAAAAAATCTCTCATGTCTTGAAAGGTCTTATAAATAGTCTTGTGCAGGACACTAGTACGTAATCATGTATGTATGTACCTACATATCGTCGGTTTGGAGCTAAAACCACTTTTTATAACATAACATTTTAATGCTGTCCGAAAGAGCAAAAGACGCGGCATCACAAAACATACAGAAGTGTCACGAGACGGAAGATACGGGTATTTTTCTGTTTGTCTCGTTTTCCCTCAAATTTTGTCGTCGTTTTTGTTTTGCTACGTCTTTCTAGTGCAATAAATTTTTATTAGCTGTGTTAATTGGTAAGTAGTAATACACTACAGTATCAAATACACTATGCTTTTCTCTTTTTTCCACGAATTTTAACAAAAACCTGATTGGAGCTTTTTTACCTGTCACTTCCTTCACTTCTGTACTTCTGTGTATTCTGTGGCCGCATCGACTGGCTAAAATATTTATTTTAATTTAAAACTCCAAATGACGAAAAAAAACTTAATTTAGGTAGGTATTAGGCTAATTTCTTAAGCGCTGTTGGATAGGAAATGTTAACAGTATTTTGTCGCTCCTGTAAAATTTGGTTAAAGTGAATTGGCAGCTTTACACTGTAAGCAGACGATATATCGTGCCATAACCGCAAAAATAGCTTAAGCGAAATAATTTTCAAACTTAAATTTTTGACCAAATTTTCGATTTTGTCGATTTTCGTCAAAAAAACGAAGTCCAAAAAATGTGTCGCTGAAGCTATTTTAGCGGTTATGGCTCGATATACCGACGTGCGCTATGATAGGTACATACATATGTACATATGTATGTAAAAAAAAAACATTTTACAAAAATATTATGGGCATGTGCCAAACGGTAGCAAAGTACTAGTGTAAGTAAATTTTTGACACTTCTGAGGTGAATAGAATTTCACTAGCCCTGGGGGCTAGTAGAATTTTTGACACAACAGATAAATTTTTGACAAGCAGCAAATAAGAAGCATGGTATCATAAAAGGCAAAACCACCACCGTCACTTCGAGCCGTCGCCTTTTACATACATTCTTACGTCTCTTAAATTTAGTTAGACTGTGAAAAATGCATTGTTTATTTTAATTTGTGAAAAATTTTGCATCATTTATATAATATTATGTAATTTTTTGCTACGAGAATATTGTTTATAAAAAAATTTTCTTTTAAAAAAATTGATGGTAGTCGGCGGCTTGTAGTCAAATTTGTTGATTCGCCGCCGCAGCAATTTTTTCATCAGCTTCTTTCTATGCTAAAGCGAATTTGCCAAAATTTTACATTGTCAAAAAAGATATCATTTGGCACAGCACAAGGCGCATTTATTAGATGGCAGCACTGCACCAGGTGACTAATGTCATTATACCAATCTAAATGTCAAATTTGGATTGTGTAGGTGTAAGCCTAAAAGCATGTTTTTATTTGGGTATCCATAAACATCTTTCGAATATTCAGCTTTGTATGGTGTTTGACATTTCCAATAAGAAACATGTAGTCTGACGATGCTACCCTGTTTTGAAAATTAAGAAGGTAATTTATACCAACAAAGTACATGTGGTTGTTGCTGTTGTAATATTTGTTGTAGAATCGCGGGTACCTGATTGATGTGCCTTGGCACAGCAGAAAAATGAAATTTTTTTTACCATAGTACTTTTCTACCATTTGGCACACGCCCTACATATTTGAGGTCTTCTAGTCTACAACATTAGTGTCAAAGGATGTTTTTGCTAAAATTAATATTTTAGTATATAACATGATACATATTATTGTATCATGGTATATAATGAAGAAAATAACCAAAAAAATATTAAAAGTTACATTTAACAAAATTATATTTATCAGGTCAATGCAATCGTCCTGATGATATTCTGTCTTTTCGTGTTTTAACTGTCAAAATCTGTTTTCACCATACACTTTAGTTCATGTTTGTGTGTGTTTGTGACAACTGAAACACAAAGTTGTTTTTTGTATTGCTGTGTTTTTGTAGAGTTGCATAGACGTAATAAATAGGCCTTGCATGGGTACATATGTACATATGTACAGTACTGTGCAAAACAAAAGCAACAAATTCTGCAAAAATAAATGCAGACGATTATTTCCGAATATACATCATATGTGACAAAAACTGTGACCATAATTTATTTGTATTTATGTGGCCTATGTAGCGCATTAAATAAAATCTTGGTTAAAAATACTGGGTTTTCAAAAGTTATATAAAATAGTCCAGGCTTTGATATGGAGCTGTGCATAGCAAAAGCAACAAATGAATACTTTTCGTGTAATCTTTAGTTTTTTCATAACACGTGTATTTTAACGCTGAATTAATTCAAAAATATTAATTATTATGCACTATGGCATAAGTTAATGGAATTTCGAGGTGTTTGTTGCAATTTTGGAACCATTTTCCGAAAACACTCCTGCTTCATCTTGCAAAGAGGTTTTCAATGGCGTTGAAGAAAACTGCGTGTCGGTCAAGCAAGGATTGAAGTTAAATTCATGTTCTTGCTATTTTTTGCCCAACCTCCAAGTATGTTATGGACTACTACCGGATTGAAACATCCGTAGAAGTGTCATATTCCACTAAAAATGCCTAATGAACTTTACTTCAAGTATTATTTTTTTTTTTACAAAATTTGTGGAATGGTCTAACTTTATACATACGTCGGAAAACAAAACATCACCATCACCTAACCGCTGTTATGCTTAAAACCCATTTTGATATTTCGTAGCGAAAACTGTTTGCTAGGCAAGAGCCGAACTTAACCCTGCACACGTAACCTTCGAACGTATCCCTCTAAACCTAACCATTCGTCGTTTCGACGAGCACTTTTTGGGGCGTATAATATCGGTTCTAAACATATATATTTTTGTACTTGCAACACATACATACCTTTAGCAAGTACTTTTTTAGTAAATACAACTATATATTTCTATTCTGTTACAAGGATATTTATTATAATCCATTTTTCCAAAAAGCATTTTTTTTTTGAGATCACATTGTTATAAAATTTATATAAACGAACAAAACAAAAAAGCCTTTTTCTCTTTGGCAAAACTTAACTATAACACTATTGTCATTTAAAAAAATATATAAAATTAATTTTTTGAAGCGCATTGTGTGCAGAAATCAACTTTATGCTCGCCAACACTCGTGAAAGCGACGAACAAGTTTATCATATCTCAATAATTACGTGCTCACGCGCCGAATTTGGTTGTCTCCTGCAAAAGCTCAGCGAAAACTAAGTTGGCAAGAAATTTAGCGGCGATCGGTGCACGTGTTAAAAAGAAATAGCTAATTTTTCGTCCGGTGTTCGTCGTTTCGACGAAGGTTATGTGTCTAGGGTTAAGATATGATATACCAATTTGTTACATAGAATTTGAATTCTTCAATAAATAAATCGGTTTCCCACTTTATTATGATCCAACTAGGATGTGTTCTACTGAACTCTATTTTAAGCATATAAAAGCAATAAAATTGTATGAAGTACAAATAAGATTTACTTGTCTTTCTTTTGGAAGTATCTCTTGGTCAACTATGGTATTTTCTTAGTCGGCAACTTTTTCAATTGCTTTCTCTGACACGGTTTCGAGTTGTACCATAATGCTCACTTAAATTTGCAGATATTATAACCTCATTAGAAACAGTAATCGAGCTTTTTGGATTATGTGAAATACAATTTTCTATCATAAGCTGCGGAAGTTTTTCGCGGTCGTACACAAAACTGCTTAATACGTAATTATCCTGCCGACCTACACATCGGAAAACTAGGGATATATTTTTATTACACTTTTAAGTGAATAACGGCCAATTTCTATGTTATTAGACCCTTAACTTTTTAAAGATTCGGATTTACAGCAATATCTACTCTTTCCCACTCTTGCTAGCAACAACATTTAGAAAGGAATTTTAAAATCTAATATAAGGAATAATAAGTACTATAAAGCCTGTTGGACTTCGGAATTATAGCGCTGTATCAGAGAGTTTATTGATAATTGTGACATTCTCTATTTTGTTGCTATTGTTCTGCACAGTCACGATACACGGGTTTGAGAATATAAGTTATTTGATTTTTCAGGAAATATCAATATTGAAAAACTTAAATGCGAATTCGTTTTCTAGTATGATTGCTTACAAAAGTATGTAAAAATGGCTGCTTGAAATAATCAAATATCCAAAATATTACAAATATAAGTCATATAGGCATTTTGTTGCTTTTGTTCTGCACAATACTGTATATGGAATTCATTAATAAATATTAACAATGTACAATAGGAGCTTATATCTATTAAATTATATTATACATATAGGTAAGCACATATAGTCAAAAGAAAACTAAACAAAAAAATATTACACTGAATAAACTTTGAGGGTCGGACGCACCCCCTAAAACACAAATTATCCCTATGATTTTTTTTTGTATTTTTTTACATAAAACTGAACCGATTTGGGGGGGAGAATACAACAAATCAAAAAAAAAATTCTCCCTACAACTAACGGCCACTCTAATGTACATACATACATATGTATGTATGTAAGTACATACATATGTACATACTCGTATTTTGATTTGTATTGGATAGATTTAATAACGTTTTAAATAATTTGAAATTTATAACGGTTTTCAGCTTTAGATAAGCAAATATTTTGTCTGTATCGTTTCGTTTAGTCTGTCAACCCTTTTTACATAATTATAAACTTGCGCTTTTATTTACAAATGTACATTCATATGTGTACACATATACATAGATACATATATGTATGTATGGTCAATGATCGCTAAATAAATTCTTTACCTTTATTTTCTCCTACTATATTTTTCTCATAACATAAAGTTAGTGTATTCCCCTAAACTTTCACAAATATTCATTTTCAATATTAAAGACTTGGAAAAACTACAAAACTCAACTGAGTATTAATATTAAAGTGAATTTATATTTCGAAACCTTACCTCGAACAGAAAACAAAAAATAAATAAAAGCACCAAAAACAACAGCAGAGCAGCTGAACGAGCACAAAATTATACAAAAGAAAAAAAAAAGTAGCATATGTATATATGTATGTATGTACATACACACATATATACATACATAAATGTGTATCTATGTACATATGAATATATATATATATATATATACATACTTATAGTCAGTGCACTTTCAGATATACACATTCAGATACTACATACATATATCCATGCAAACATACATACATAGATACGTAAATCCATATGTACATACATACATATGTATGTATGTACATATGTATGTACATATATTCATGGTTATACACATTCAAACATAATGGAAAAAAATAAAATAATGAAATAAACACAAAATTACTACCAGTCAACAACGTCGTCGAAAGAAACTACGAAATACAAACAAGCCCAGCACAGCACAGCACAGCAGAGCACTCAACTAACCATGGATAAGGGAGGGCAATGGTATGATACGAGCACACTAGTTATAGCAAGCACATTACAAACAAAAAAACACCTCCCAACAAACAAAATTCCATACTAACGAATTTGTAAAAAAAGCATACCTGCAGATAAAATTGGACTATATGGTCCTTCAGAAAGGCCTTGCGTAAAAATGCTTTTCGGGTGCCTTCATTGAAAGACCTTCTAACAACCCTTCGAAGGCGAATTGATACAAGCTGGTCTTGATTTGCAACTCTGCGTATTCGCCCTGTATATTTGTTAGTGTAAAATTTCCTGCTGTCAGAATATTTCTGGATTGGTTTTTGGTTCATTTGACAGCAGGGAAGTTATGTCAGCTGGCGAATTAAGATCACCTTATGTGAATTCGCCTTGAACCCTTCGTTAGAATGATTTTTAAAATGTCTTTATTAAAATACCCGCATTAGAATGCCTCTCAAGAGACCTGTAGTAGTAGGTTTCTAACCACTCGTGCATAAAATGGCATTCAATACGCCTTCCGTAGCATACTTTTTATCAGCACTTTTAGATGAAGCGAGTGTACAGGCCTGCTCCGCAATGACATCGCGTGTAAAAAGTCTTCTAGAAGGCATTTTTACACCTCTTTTTTTTACCGTTGGTTACGTACGTATGTATATGTATTTCTGTGTGTTTGTGTGCGTCAACGCATCGCGTGTGGCGTTGGCTGAAATAGTTAGCACGTTTACTACAAAGCCGAAGGTACTGGGTTCAATCCCTGTATCCACGCATTTTTCTGACGTGCATTAGTGGCCCTTTGTGTCAGTTGTTGTAGGAAAGTTCTAGTGATGGTGAAGGCATAGTCACTGGTCATTGAACTATATCGACTTCAGCAGATACTAATCCTAATGTAACATCAGAGCATCCTCCTTCGTTGTGTAGCAGAATCATCGGCGAAGTAAAACAACCGATAAAATGGCTACTAACCACAGCTTCAAACAAAAAAAATTAAAACGACTCCTTTAAAACCACAGTCGCTGCAACACTGCATTATTAAAAACAGAGTTGTAAAAGAATGAAGCTTTTTACTATTCCTTCCCCAAAGCAGGTAACACCTACTAATAGTAGTAGACAATCATTGCCTTGAGTGTTACTTCTCTGGATGTCGTGAAAATAAAATTAAGTTCAAAATCTAAACACCTCTTAACCTAAAAAATCTAGCCTGCTGCCAATTTGACTGAAATCGGCCGATTGGTTCTAAGATAAGTTGACGGAAAATTTTCAAAAAAAAAAAATTGTTTTCTTTTCTTTTTACAAATTTAAAGGTTTTTTTTTTGTCAAATTAATTTTAGATATTCAGTAAAGGCCCAACTATAATATGAATAAGCTGGCTTAAGCTAATGTCAGAATTGAACGATAAGTCTGTCAAATGCTTAAACAAGTCAGATGTGACTTTTAGCTGGCCACAATGTACTTACATGCACTTAAGTATTCTTTAGCCACAGCTGCACATCTATGTATTGTCAATAATTTTGTATTAATTTTGTTTCTTCTCATAACTCATAAATGAATGCAATTCAATCAAACTAACTTGAAAGAATGTCCTAATATATTAAAAATTCACATATAAATATATCCGTCACCTTATTACTTGTTTTATTTGTTTTGCCTACTAAAAAGTATAACAGTGAATATAGATAAGTAAATACATGTGTATGTGTGTATATGTGTATTGTAAAACAAACAATGAAAATAAAAGTTTTGCTTTATTTTCGGAGTTTAAAATAAGAAACAATAAAAAAAATATTTAAAATGAATGTATATTTTATGCTGCTGCTTGTTTGTTTTTAAAAAATACACAAACAGTTGTTTCCTTACGGAATGTGCGTTCAGTTTGGCACTTTACTTAAGCAAATGACATTTAACGAAACTTGACGAAAAGTTTGTTAAGTACATTATAGTTTGCCACATACGTTTTATATGTAACCGCACAGTTGCTTAAGCTAGCTTATTCATATTATAGTTGGGCCTTAATTTGTATAGACTTAAAAAATTGTCAAAATCTGGCAAATTTGTTGTTTTATTACTCCGTAATTTCTTGTTAAATCAATTTTCGATCGACATTAACTTTTTTTTAAAACTGGCGGGAAGTTTCGGGCATGGCCTGCTAGGTCAACCGATTCCCACATTTTTTTTACAAAAACCTACATTACCCCTGCTGTATGTTGGCTGGGTATCTAAGAGCGAATTCGTATAAAAATGTACATTTATAAATTCAGATATATCGTATATGTGTGTATTTATGTATATACAGGCAGCCATTCATACATACAAACATTCATAAACGCATCCATACATATGCATACATACATTTATACAAATATTTACGTATAGTATCTGTGAACGTTCAAATACGAAATGGAAATGTACGAACTGAACTAAACTGAATGAATATAACAGAGAATGTACGACAACCAGAATATAAAAAAAGGTCGACCAACACCGTAATAACAACTTCTCTACACATTCCCACTTTTTATATGTGGGTATGCGCGCGGTTGAAAAAAGGTTTCAAGGCCTTATCTCTGGAAAAAATACAATTTTGTCAATCTCTATGACTTTTTATTGGAAAATATGATCGAAATCCCCACCAAAAATACCAATGTGTAAATAGGATCAATTTCCCATATAAAAATGTCAGTCTCTAAAAGCTTTAAGGTCTAGGTCGGACCAAATTCTTACCCATTTTTGGCGCAGTTCAAAATTTATTCGGCAACAAGAAATCTACTTTCATATGGAAAAATAATTCTTTCTGCCAAAAAAAAACAGACTTCAATGCAAAGATTTGATAGAAGAAGATAAGAAGAAGTACGTGAAATATAATAAATTTTAATTTTTCAACTTTCAAATTGTGTAATTATAAGAACCAAAGGTGTCTTATAGGTTTCGCAGCAATCAAATAAGTAGAATATCATAAAATTAAATAAAACAAGAGTGCTATATTCGCATGTGCCGAATCTTAGTAGTATAGAGATACATACATAAGCACATAGTTACTTTTATGTACAAAGAAAAAAATAATAATTTTCAAACCATAGAATCATAATTTTAGATTTTTCTGATTACTTTTACCAATCTAGTAGTTCTTAAAAAAATATAGAAAGTGTGTTAAGTGAAAAAAAGGAAATTAAAAAAAATATTTTATTTAGTTACTTTAATGCCCAGAAAAAAAATCATAGTTTCCAGCTCTGGAGCTGTAGTTTTTATTTTTATAATTTTCTATACCAAACTTTTCTTTCCAAAACGTAAAATTTATATAATTTATAAAGGAAAAGATAAAAATTAATTAGACTTAGTTACTTTTATATATAAAAAAAGTGTAAGTGTTCCAACCGTGAACTCATTCTTTTTGATTTTCTGATTTCTTACACCGATTTATTTCTTTTAAGAATTTAGAAATGTTTAATTTATAAAAAAAAGGAAAAATTTGTTTTAGCAACTTTTGTACAAAAAAGTTAAAGTTTTCCAACCCTGGAATCGTCTTTTTAATTTTTTTAATTGTTTTTTTTTTATTTAAAATACCAATTTTATTCGTTATCAAGCATAAAATAAGATTATTTAATAAAAATAGATAACAACTAGTTTTCGGTAGTTAATTTTTTATATCACAAAAAGTGTAAGTTTCCCAACCCTGGAATCCTCATTTTTATTTATTTTTTATTTCTTACACCATCTTTTTTTTAAGAATATAAGATATGTTTAATTTATAGTAAAAAAGAAAAAATTTGTTTTTGTAAGTTACTTTTGTATAAAAAATAAGGTTTTCCAACCCTGGAAACGTCGTTTTAATTTTTTTATTTTGAAATACCAAATTCATTCGTACTGAAGTATAAAATAAGTTTATTTTATAAAAAAAAAATAAAAATTAGTTTTCGGTAGCTAATTTTGTGGGTTTTACAACCCTGAAATCAAACTTTTTGATTTTTCTGATTTCTTATACTAATCTCTTTCTTTTAATAATATAAGATATCTTTAATTTATAGAGAAAAAGGAATTTGCTTTAGTAAGTTACTTTTCTATAAAAAAGTAAGGTTTTCCAACCCTGGAAACGTGTTTTAAAGTTTTTTAAATTGAAATACCAATTTTATTCGTACTGAAGTATAAAATAATTTTATTTATTTACAAAAAAATTAAAATTAGTTTTCGGTAGTTAATTTTTTATATCACAAAAAGAGTAAGTTTCCCAACCCTGGAATCATCCATTTTAATTTTCCTGATTTCTTACACCAATCTATATCTTTTAAGAATATAAGATAACATTAATTTATAGAGAAAAAGGAAAAATTTGCTTTAGTATAAAAAAAGTTAAAGTTTTCCAACCCTGGAAACATCTTTTTAATTTTAGAAGGTTAATTTTTAATTTGAAATACCAATTTTATTCGTACTAAAGTATTAAATAAGTTCATTTAATAAAAAAATAAAAGTTAATTTTCGGTAGTTAATTTTTTATAGCGCAAAAAGTTTCAGTTTCCCAACCCTGGAATCATCCTATTTGATTTTTCTGATTTCTTACACCAATCTTTTTCTTTTAAGAATATAAGATATGTTTAATTTATAAAGAAAAGCAAAAATTTGTTTTAGTAAGTTACTTTTGTAAGGTAAAAAAAGTTAAAGTTTTCCAACCCTGGAAATGTCTTTTTAAATTTTTTAATTTTTTTTATTTGAAATACAAATTTTAGTCGTGGTGCAGTATAAAATAAGTTTATTTAATAAAAATAAATAAAAAATTAGTTTACGGTAGTTAATTTTACATATCACAAAAATCGTAGGTTTTCCAACCCTGGAATCATCCTTTTTGTTTTTCTGATTTCTAACATCAATTTCTTTCTTTTAATAACATTAGATATGTTTAGTTAAAAAAAAGTTAGTTAGAAAAAAAGGAAAAATTTGTTTTAGTAAGTTACTTTTTCATAACAAAAAAAGTTAAGGTTTTCCAACCCTGGAAACGGCTTTTTAATTTTTTTAATTTTTTTTATATTTTTTTAAATTAGAAATACCAATTTTATTCATACTGAAGTATAAAATAAGTTTATTTAATAAAAAATTATTAAAAACTAGTTTTCGGTAGTTATTTTGTATGGCAAAATGAAGTTTAAGTCTCCCAGCTCTGAAACCGTATGCTCGATTTTGCTTATTTTTCAATACCAATCTTATTTCGACCATTTCTGATCCACCAGTCCAAGAACGAAGTCTCTAGCTCTTCTGGGAGCTTCGGAAAACCGATTTCACGTACAGACAGACGGACAGACGGACATCGCTTATTCGTCTTCCCTATGCATAACGATCCAGAATATATGTATATACTCTATGGCTCGCTTATTCTGGAAATTCCAAACGGAATGACAAACCTATATATACCCTTTTACCATTTTTTGGTAAAGTTATAAAAATGTGTGGGAGTGTGTTTCCGTCCACTTTTTTACAATGGGACTAATGGGAAGCTATAATACCCTCTCAGACAAAAAAAAATGTATGGAGTTATGAGACGAATTGTTAAACTCCTCCTTTTTTTGAAGTTGGTTAAAAATACGACAACCCTAGACCACTGCTATACCCGTATAGCGCGTCACCTTTAAGGAGGAACTAATTTTTATTCCAGTTTGTTTTACTATTTTATTTACTATTATTTTTTATTGTCTACGAAACCTAAATAAAAGTTTATATTATTTTTGATTTTTCATAAATTTCGAATCTTTGGTAAAAGATTTAATGCTGTCGTACTACAGCGTAATGTAGGGTATAAAAAACTCATCAAAAAAAGATATAAAAACTCTGAAAATAACATAAGCCAGCAAAAAAAAAGGTATGTAATAAAAGCATTGAGCTAACGAAAAATGTAAGGTAGCACTAAGTAGTGTAACATGGTTGCCATTTTTCGCAATAGCAAATTATTCAGCGTAGAAGTCTCGACACTCATTTTGGATGGGTCAATAAAAATAACGTCTTCGTTAGCTTACCGCCAGTTCTTCATAAATGATGGAGCCTGTTCCACGATGTCGACAACGTTCGACTTTTCGCACAAGTTTTAAAATTTTTTTTCAAAATCATTACATACTTTCATTAAAATTTTTTTTTATTTTCCAAACTTTTCCTGATTTGCAAATGGATTAATGGCCATTATTACAACTTAAAGATAGTTAAAAGTAGGATTTTATTGGACGTATAAAAAGCTTTCCATTATTGCAAATTGGATTTAAATTACCATGTAGGATAAACTTGCCTATAATTTATCGCTCACTTTAGGTTAAAGTAAAATTTTGCAAATGATAAAGTTTTTATACGTCCGATAAAACCCTACTTTTAACTTTAAGTTGTAATAATGGCCCTAAATATTTTATGATATAAGAAAAATTAAAGTGGATTGGCTTGAAACTCCAGAAATAAAATCGTGAGCCGTAAAAATATATATAAATATAATGTAATGTTTGCAATGTGGACCTTAAACTGTCATGTAAAAAATCTAATTTAATGGCTCATTTAAAAGAAAAGATGATGCTGCTAAAGCGATTCATAAAACTAAAATTGTTGATGAACATTATACATCAAAATAATGAAAATTTTTACTTATTTAATAAAAAAAATGTTATATAAGGTTGACAGACGTATCTTGTTCGAATGAATATATTTAAAATGAAAAATACTGACATTAAATTTTAAAAATTAAAAGCAATCTAGATTATATGAATTTGGCAAAAACTAAGTTGACGACAAGTAATATCCTTACAACTCGGCCAACCTGACTTTTTGATCGACCGGATCAAATATATAATGCATTTATAATGTAGTGTCGCTTTAGCTATAAAAAAAATCCATAAACGTAAATGCCTTGAGTCAACCACTCCATTATATGGCTTTTGAGTAATTTGGTGAGGTTCAATATCTGTTATAACATATCGATCATGTGGTAACCTTTTCTTAACAATATAAGGACCCTTAAATTTTTCTCATAATTTTTTGTTTTGACCTACATGTGAATTAAAGTCTGCCATAACAACAAACTCTCCTTCCTTAAATTCCTTTGCAGGGACACTATGTTTCAAAAAGTAGTTCTGACTGTATTGCTGTGATTTTTCTATGTTCTGCAATGCTTCTTGTCGAGTTTTCTCTAAAGCAATGACATCAGGGGTAAGCTTTTCTTCTAAAAATTCGGTTAATTCATCTATGATCCTACCTCTTTGTTCGACTCCAAATAATAATACAGAGGGAGATTTACGGGTCGTCGAATGAACTGTGTTATTAAGAGCATATTCAACATGAACTAATTTTGATACCCAATCAGAATGAGTGACAGGCTCAGTCAGTTTAGCTAACATTGACCTTATAACTCTATTAACCCTTTCCACCTGTCCATTAGCTTGGGGAGAAGCCACATATATTTTGATGTGTTTTATGTTATTTTGTATTTATAATAAATTCCGAAAATTCTCTAGATGTAAAACAAATACCTCTATCTGTTATTATACGTACTGGTCGGCTATAGTTATCAAAGTATTTTTGTAGGGACATACACACTTCCTTCGAGCTTAGTGATTTAACGGGATATAATTTAACATGTTTAGTAAAACCATCCACAACAACTAAAACATGCTTACGAACAGATCTTATAGATGGTAATGGGCCAAAGTGATCAATATGAATTGTATGAAACGGAATAGGTTATTTTGGAATGCAAAACAAGTTGTGATCATTAGATCGACAATTTGGTGAATAAATTATGCATTTCACACAGTTAATATAGTTAACTACTTTTTTCCTCAATTTTGGAAACCAATAATTTTGTCTAAGTCTTATTTACCCCTAAATGACCTATTTTGTCATGTATAATTCGAATAATATTACTTTCCATCTCGGTTGGAACGTACAATTGTTTCCTACCGCTCCCATCGTCTTTTCTAAAAATAATCCCGTCTATCAAGTCAAAATTATTATTATTCCCATTTTCTAATTCAATTCTAAGTTTCTTAATATTATCATCCCTGTTCTGCGTAATTTGAATGTTCACATCAGCTCCATAAATTTCGTCAGAATTGATTACACAACAACGACTTAATGCATCTACATGTGTCATGGAAATTCCACTACGATGTCTAATATCATAATTGTAGTTTTCAAATGTAAATACCCATTTAGCTATTCTTAAATTCATTTGCTTTTTTTTTTTTTGTATTGCTTGTGTTAAAGCATTACAGTCAGTAACAATAAGAAATTTAATACCACCAAGATGAGTTCTAAATCTCTCTAAGGCGTATACAATCGCCAATGTTTCTAATTCAAAACTATGCAGTTGAGATTCACACTTCGATTCTGTTTTCGATAAATATGCAATTGGATGAACTTTTCATCATCCTGTTTTTGCAAAAGAACAGCACCAAATCCCAATTTGCTGGCATCTGTATGTAACTCTGTTTCCCTCTTAGGATTATATATTGATAGTATTGGAGGAGAAATTAATAAGGTTTTTAATTTTTTAAAAGCACTAACACAATCGTTATTAAAATTCTACGAAATATCTTTCTTTAATAAAGATGTCAAATGTTTTGCTATTGTCGAAAAATTCGGAACAAACTTTCTGAAATAAGAAAATAAGCCGATACATTGTTGTAATTGCTTGATATTCTGAGGCTGTGAAAATTTTTTTATTGCCTCGATATGGTCAATACTCGGACGTATTCCTGTGGAATTTACAACATATCCCAAAAACTGTATAGGTAGAATTAGTAAAATCGTATCGTGATGTTGCGTGTCAGCTGACAAAAACCGTACGATATACAATGCATGTTACTAGTTATAAAATATGTGGTGGTAGCACTGCTGACGTAGGAATCTGCAGAAAACAGATTTTTCTTTAGCGAATGTCAAAAACGCCGTATTTAATGCCAGACAAAAAAAAAATGTGCTATGCAAACTGTTACATTTTCTATAACTTGTGCACAAAGTTGAACGATACGGCAAGCTGTAAAGTAGAATGATACGATTTTACTAATTCTACCTTATCTCAGTATAGCCAAACTTACATTTACTCAACTTTAACTCAAGTCCCTTTGAATACAATCTTAATAGAACTTTCTCAACGATTTTTAAATGAGATTTAAAATCTGAAGTCGCTATTGTAATGTCATCCATGTACACTACTATTTTACCGGATAAAATGAAATCTTTCAAAATATCATACAGAAAACGCTGAAAAAATGACGGTGCATTTTTTAAACCAAATGGCATTCTCCTGTATTCATACTGTCCCCTCGGTGTTACAAATGCAGTGTATTTTACAGAATCTTCATGCATTGCTACCTGATGGAACCCATTTTTTAAGTCTAAAGCAGTAAAATATTTTTCCCTTCAAGTTGTTCGAAACAGTCTTCTATAAGAGGCATTGGAAAATTGTCTCTAACTGTTTTCTTATTTAAAAATCTGTAGTCAACACATAATCTTCCTTCGCCATTCTTTTTCCTAACTAGGACTGTCGCAGAAGCATATGGAGAATTACTATGCCTAATTACATATATATTTTTCTAATAGATCACTAATTATAGCATCTATTTAATTTTTTTCCATAAAAGATAGTCTGCGGGGAGGAAAATCAAAGGGTGTCTCATCCGTCAAATTTATTTTCATCCTACTATCACAAAGTTCTTTCTGAACTCCTGCAGGGGGATCACAATACGAGTTTTTTATAATGCTCATTAGCTCCTCTTTATTCTCTTCGTTCAATTGTGGATCTACATCTATTTCGTCCTGTGGCCCGTCTTGTAATTTAGAAAACGCTATTTCGTTATTTTGGTATTCCATCACAGTTTTGTCTACTAACTCAATAGAGTTTATCTCAATTAAGTAACTACTAAAAGTTACCACAGGATTCGATAAACTCAATTCATTATTTGTCCTAAGAAAACTTTTGTTAGACGTAAATGTGCTTATTTTATCTCCCATAGTTCTGTTCTTCCAAATATCAAGTGAAACAATCGCACTGCTTGTAATGTACTTCAGATCATTATTTAAGTTAAGTTTATTTATTTCAAGAAGCTCAGATTTAGAATAAATTCGTTTAAGTTTACATAAGAATATATTAAATCGACATAAAATATTTCTTCCAATCAACATTGGCACACATAAGTCAGTATCAGGAAGTACATAAAAACTATGAGAAACTACTTCATTATTAATATTTATTTCACAAACTATTTCATCTAAAATTTTAAGATGACAATTACCTATACTCCGATACTTTGAAGACTTTGGTATCATTTAATAAAACTCCTCGGCCTACCAGAATCAAGGAGAGCAAAAAACTTAGAATTAACAGCAGTGCGATTGCCTAAATTATTTATAAAAACGGCACTTACCATCTGCAAAGCATTTAATGCCATCAAATTAGTTTTTCCCATATTTTGGCTATCTTCTACAGTTTCAGCTACCACTGCAACCATGGAATTCTTCTTAGGGCAGTTATTATGCAAGTGACCTAGTTCACAATATTTAAAACATGAACCTTTAAGACGTATTGGTTTTGTAGATTGGCCTTTAAAGTGACCTAGTTGAGAGCAGTTAAAACAACGGACTTCCGCTCGAGACTCGTGGTATTTACTTGAAGAACTATTAGTTGGTTGTTCAGATGCCAATCTACATTTAATCTGTTAATCACGTAATTTTTTATAACGATCAAGTTGTATTTTCAGTTGGCGCATTGTTGTAGCTTGGTATAAAATATTTACAATAGGACTTTTATCATCGATGTCAGCAATGATGGCATCAATTAAATCCGTCTCAGGAATATCTGCTTCTTCTGCTATCATTTTCATTTCTATAACATAATGCTGAATGCTTTCGTTTGATCTTAGCTTTCGTTTCTTCAGTTGTTCATATATTTCAAGCATTGACCTTGGCTTATGAAACTCCTCAAAAATAGCTTTTTTAAAAAATGAATAATTTGATGAAGATATAGTTCTTGCAAATAACGCTGCAGCTCCACTTAACAATCTTCGGGCGCATATTAATTTCATGCGTTCTCCGCAATTCAGTAAAATAAAAGCGTCTTCAAGATCATTTACCCATTGTCGTATACCGTATGAATCATCACCACTAAATTTCATGACAATGGAATCAATGCTCGCAAAACCGGACGAAGAAAATTTAGTTTCATTATGAAGCATTTCTACCTCACGCTGAAGTAACATCAACTCACGTTGTTTTCTCAGCTGTTTAATAGCGCTGTCAATTGAATCATCACTATTGTTAATGGTATTACATGGATTAACGGATGCGGAATGCTGTCCGGAAGTAGCACCTTCACCAGAACTGGAAGCAATTTGTACTGAAGCAGTTGTTTGAGCTGAGTCCACGTATTTCATATTAGTCCTAGGTTGAACGGAAGCAGTTGCTTGGACTGAAGGCATATCATCGGAAGTTACTGAGTGAACAGAAAATGGAATGGTTTCGGAAGGTTGGTAAATAATCACGGACTCTACAGCAGGAGTAGCTGCAACGTCAACAAAAGCTGGCTGAGCAGAAACTTGCACATTACTTGAAGCATTGATATCCACTATTGTTGACTTGCTTGTCCCAGCGGTGTCCTCAAATGTATTGCTATCTATAATACAATCCACATCATAATTAGTTTTCTGGAACAATGTACGAAGTTGGGCTATAGTTGCACTCTCTGGAAACTCAATTCCACCTTGGTTTAATACAGTTATTAGTTCTTGGCGTGTTAAGTTTCTCCTTTGCATTTTATTTTATAATTTTCTAAAATGTTTATCCCACTTCTGAAAAACTATAAGGTCGACAAACGTATCTTGCTCGAATGAATATATTTAAAATGAAAAATACTGACATTAAATTTTAAAAATGAAAAGCAATCTAGATTATATGAATTTGGCAAAAACTAAGTTGACGACAAGTAATATCCTTACAGTTACAAATACAATTACAAATTATAACTTACTTTGACGAGGATAGCAACAAACACCTTACTTACCCGTTGTAGTAAAAGTGACCGGAGTCTTTGGTGGGAATCGGATCCATGACCCCCGCACTAATAACTTAGCACACCACTCAGTAGGCTACCGGGCCATCCTACTGCTTGTTTATATACACACATATCGAACCATATTGTCGATTTTATCGTAAGCGAGATGGCAGTTATGGCTAAACTAAATATTAGGAACGAATGTTTAGCGATATCAGTAGTGCGATTTACTAACTTTTTTTTAACGATAATCGCATCGTTAAAATAATTATAATAAATATTTATCGAATTTGCTATTCAGTAACATTTTTAACGATATTCGCTGTAGGTTAATGTCAGCTATGTCGTTATTTAAGCGACAATAATTTATGTGCCGTAAATTTTATCGATAAAAATCAAAAAAAAGTATCAGCTGCGTACTATCACAGAATCACACAATCGTTATGGCAAGCAAAAAAATATATAGACAAAAATAACGATTGTCGGATCGTTAAAAGTTACTGAATCGCACTACAGAATGAAATAACTATTCCCATAACCTATTCAGTGATGTCGTTAAAGTTATTCGTTTTAGATATTGTTGTTGTTCATTGTTTATATCACAGGCGAACCTTCAAGATCGAAGGGATTTGCTGCCACAAATTGAATGACGAGCGAGCTCTAGGAGCTCTTGATAGCCGTTTTCGAATGTTTTATCCGAGAAATGTTTGCCAAAAGTTTGAAGGCGATATTATCGAATGTTATTATGGGGTTTATGCAGTTACATATATATATATACATACTTACATACATTTATGTGTATTTACATATACATAAGTACCATTTTACAAAACTTAAAAATAATTACAGAAAAATATTTGGGGCAACCATATTACCAACAACGTTGCCGATATGAACAAATAAACGATAGAACTTACACACAGATGAAAACATTCATATATATACATATATACATATACATATATATGTGTATGTATGTACATATATACTTACATAGATACGTTTGTATGTACATACGTACGTAAGCATGTACGACTGCCGAGCAGTTTCACAAACATAACGTCGGTCTCATCAACCAACCAAACCAAATAGGCAGCCATGCCAGCCATGGAAGCAATTTACAGAGTAAAGTCGTGCACAGGTCCACTTGATTGCAAAAGCTTAGTATTTTTAATCGACTTCAAAAAACGGAGGAGGTTAACTATTCGTCTCTATTTTTTTGGGTGTTACTTCATAAATCGGTACATTTTACTTGGAGGCTACACGTTCAATGTTTGCTTCAATTTTTGTTTCAAAGTTCAATACATTCACACTTTTTTACTACCACACTCATACATTTGGGAATTGAATACCAGGTGGCCTTCAATTTTTCTTTCAACGCTTCATTCAATTTGTCTTTCAATTTAACAGCTGTTTTAAAATAATTTTTGTGTTTGTAAAAAATTTAAAACAGAAGTAATTTCGCTTGCTGAAATAAAATATGTAAGCGAAAATTTTTAATTGTTTGCTCGACGACGGCACTTTGAACATAAAATTGGTAATTAAATTGCTTGCAGCCTACGTCACAACTTCAATTTTAGCAAATTTTGACTAACCATACGTGTGAATAAATTGAAAGCAATTTATTGAACGTGTAGCCTCAAGGTTAGACCGATAGTAAAAATTCTTTGTTTTTGTCTGAGACCGTATAGCTTCCCATTGGTCCCATTGTATATATATATATGAATATGTATATATATATATATATTATTTATTATATATATTATATATATATATTATATATATTATATATTATTATATATTTATATATTTATATTTAATTTTATGATATTCTACTAATTTGATTGCTTCGAAAACTATAAAAAACCTTTGGTTCTTGTAATTACACAATTTGAAAGTTAAAAAATTTATTATAATATTTCACGCGGTTCCACTTTACCGATTTTTACAAGACTTAACACGCACCCTGAGCTCTGAAAAAGACACAATCTTGCATTTAAAAAATGGGCGGAGGTACGTCCATTAAAATTTAATTTTATATTTCACGTACTTTTTCTTATCTTCTTCTATCAGATCTTTGCATTGAAGTCAGTTTTTTTTTGGCAGAAAGAATTATTTGTTGTATGTTAGAAGTGAATATTAGTGAGTAGCTCAGTTACAATTTGGTTTCTGTAGTAAATTAGAATAGGTATAAAGTTTAGATATAAACAGATAAAATGAGAAAAATCCGCACACAATGGGTGCATTCATAAGACGTAGCTGTTGCGCAACCGTTGAGTGTTTGTCTTAGGGCGTGTGCCAAACGGTAGAAAAGTACTATGGTAAAAAAATATTTTCCTGTGGGGAAAAATTTTCAATTTTCTGCTGTGCCAAATGATATCTTTTTTGACAATGTTAAATTTTGACAAATTCGTTTTAGCATAGAAAGAAGCTGATGAAACATTTGCTGCGGCGGCGGTTTTGCTTCGCCTGCCTACAACCCGCCGGCTACCAACAAATTTTTAAAAGGACATTTTTATATAAGACAATATTCTTGTAGCAAAAAATTATATAATATTATATATATGTATAATTCAACATTTTTCGAAAACTAAAATAAACAATGATTTTTTCACAGTCTAATTAAACTTAAAAGACGTAAAAATATTTGTATTGGGCGACGGCTCGAAGCGACGGCGGTGGATTTAAATTTTATGATACCATGCTTTTTATTGCAGCTTGTCAAAAATTTATCTGTTGTGTCAAAATTTCTACTAGCCCCCAGGGCTAGTGAAATTTTATTCACCTCAGAAGTGTCAAAAATTTACTTACACTAGTACTTTGCTACCGTTTGGCACAGGCCCTTAGAAACGCATAGTTGAGTAGTTCCACTCCACTCAACAGTGAGTAATTTGCCATCATACATTTTTTTCGCTACCTATAGTCGACATGTTGTGCTCAGCCTGAACAACTTATCGAATAGAGTTATAATGTTTATATGCTTTGTTAGGTGGCAGGAGCAAATATTTGGTAAATTTTATATTACAAATGCGATAAAGTAACGAAATGAAGATATAAAATTAAATTATATCCATCAAGCCGTTTCTAAAGCCTACAGTACACGGCATTTAAAAAGCCACATGCGTATATAGCGATGACGTCATGAGAATTTTCAGCATGTTAGTTGCATTTTCTAAAATTACTAGTAGTGTCTAGATGCCATAAAATTTTTATAGTATTTTTGTTCCAAAATACAGATGTGGCACATGAAGCCGAATCGAAGACATTTTCTGGGGCAGCTCGCCTGTAAACATGTTAATACATATATATATGTAGTTACATATGTTGCTAGTACACGGTATGTAGCAAATGTAACATCGTGATGACGTCAAAATTACGTCAGAACCACATGCGCATGTGGTTTTTTACATGCCGTGTACTGTAGGCTTAAGACGTGAGTATGCCAACAGTTTCACAACTGTTGAGCTCAACAGCTACGTCTTATGAATGCGCCCAATATTTTTCTCATTTTGTGCCATGAGCAATTAATTATGTCGTTTAAAAAAAATTAAAGAAAAACACTTCTTTGGTAACTGTTTGTACCATAAATACTTTTTACTGTTACAACAGAGATTTAAAAGCAGGAAACTGGTAACTTTGCGACTTCAATGGAATCAAACATGTACTATCTTCCCTTTTGTTATTTCTCCGTTACATTATGTACCTTTTTTTGGCAATACTTTATTGTCTACTCTTGCAAATGTTTATTACAGTGTAATGATTTTTTCCCTCTTTTGTTGTTCTCATTTTTGTAATCAGAATAAAATGCAAACTGATTTAAGTAAGCACAGTGGATGGAAAAACTGCCCGTTTTTGTTTAAATAATAATTTTTGCAATACATAATATGTATTTATTTGCAGGTCAGTACCTCGTTTCTGTAACTTGTGAAAATTTAAGAAAGATATCAATAATTATGTATAAATGATTGTCCTATTTTACACAGGGTTTTTGAAATGAAAACCTAAGTAAACTTATACAAATACATATGTATCAATAAACATAGATTTTTTTTCTCAATCATCTTGTGTTTCACAAATTGATAACAATTTTTTCGGCTCGAAAAGTTCTCACATGTTCGTGAATTTACATAATATGTACATATATGCAAGTAAGTACTCAGATTTTTTATCCAAAAATATATTTTCCTCTATCTATATTTGTGTCTAGTTTTTTGAAATACAATCAATGGATAACGAGCTGTAGTATAATTTCCAAGTACATAAAAAAAACTTATTAAATGATATGTACATATCTGGTCCAAATGTAATGGAGTTATATAATCTGCAGATTAGAGCTGCAAAACTATCGATAGTCGCTCCACTCGATAGTTTCGATAGTTTTATGTAAAACTATCGATACTATCGATAGTATCGATTAGTTTTATAAAAGTTGCCACATAAACTACATTTGAGTCGAAAAAAAATCCAGAGTCCTCAACATTTTCATTAGTATATAAAAATATATCAAGCCTTTTTTTCGATTTTATCGTAAGCGGTATATTATCGAAAATATACTTTTTTATTGAACTTATAATTTTATGGGCCTACCCATGGTTTAGAATTATCAAAATGCGAAAATTGTTGATAACTTTTAAGACGCTAACTGTAAAGTTTTATCGTAAGCGACAATTTTAACCTTCTTCTAAAAATTTAATTTTTATCGCATACGATTACATCGAAGATTAGGCTGTATATGTAGGTATGTAGGTACAATTAAAAAAAAATTTTGTAGGGAAATACGCTAGGGTATGTCAAAATAAATCCGAGATGATTGGCGGCCGTCGCGATATCAGTAACACCAAAATTTATCTTTGTGTCGTCGATGTTGAATTTATTAAGATACTTGTGACTACTATTTGTCGAATAACACTTGGATTTATAAATAAATTCATATACATACATATATATTTAAGTATTTACTTATGTATACAGAAGCAGGGATGCGATGTCATATTTACAAATTGTACTAACTTTAAAAAAAAAATTTAATTTTTTCAGTACGATTGTACCTAATTCTTTATTTATATTTTTTTAATACTTGTACTTTTTAATTAACTAAAAATCAATTAAAAAAACGCCAGAAGGTGCACAAAGAATATTAGTTGCTGGGATCTGAATATAAAAGTAACATTCACGATATACTACGTTTATAACCTTTTTTTTTTATTCGATTGTTCACAGTCGATGCAAATAGTCGGCTTCTCCCTTTGGTACGAAAATAAAATTTCCACATTTGCAGATGAATTTGGAATAAATAACATTCCTCCAGCAATTCTTTAAGTACCGGAAAACATCGTTTGATTTACATAATTTTCTAATACCTTCGAGCTAAAGATTAACCCCCTTGTGCAAAAAAATAAGTGAACGTTAAAATCGGGTTTTCTATGGAAATTTGTTTTAATGTACACTTCAAGCACGCATTATTTTTTGCATAAGGGGCTTAATATATTTTAATGCTATTTTTGGCATGTATAAATATAAGTAGTGCTAAATGGGTCATTGCGGTGCTACAGTACTTTTGGCATTCAAATAGCGCCAAAATTATACAATTGTACCAACTTTTTCATCGCTGTACAAAAGCGACGGACAATTTGCTTCAAAGCTGCCAACTACTGTTTACTGACTTCGATTATTTTTACTCTTTTAATTACTTGTTTTTTTTACCGATAGTATCGATAGTGGAAAAAACTATCGATATTTCATTTACAACAAAACTATCGATACTATCGATAGTATATACTATCGATAGTTTTGCAGCTCTACTACAGATCTTACCTTATAAAATAATGAAAACTAAAACTATCTAACTGTATAACTATCGCTATACAATTTTTAGCGATCGCCGTTGAAAAAGTTTTTCCAAAAAAGTTATACCGAGTACACATCTAGCATTTCTTGTGTATTCATTTTGTGGTGTCATTTTCAAAATGTGTGCAACGCCGTTTCCATTATGGAAAGCAATGCTACACACCGAAAAATATCGCAAATGACAAACATTACCACCCGTATACACTATTGCGATGTCGCAAAAGGTCACTCGGCACTTGTTTAAACCTATTAAAGGATCAAGGTAGACCATAGTTAGGACAAAATTATGTGCAGGAAAGATGTTGTGCTATTTCTTCTAAACAAAAATGGTTATACATATGTAGGTATAAAACTTTTCTGAAAAAAAACGACACATTTGAAAGTTATGCAGCCAAAAGTGTTTAAAGTGAAGATAGGTTATTTTTTGGGTGAAAAGTGCAATGCGCTTGGCCGGTTTGCACGCTACTAGTGCAATTTTTACACACATGTGATTTTTTATGGCCAGTCTATCAGAAACTGCCGGTGGAGCGAATAATATAAATACTTTCGGCAATGTACATACATACATATGTATGTATATATGTATGTATGTATATTCAGTCTTCGATCAGTCTTACGAAACACTGTGCAGTAAAATAAAATATCCCAATTTAACTGAACTTAAATGTCAAGAAAGACCAGAGCATAAAGACGCATAAAAAATAATAGTAAGAACAATAAATAAGAGTATGCGAATGAGTACAACACTGTAACATTCGCCCCCTCCCTCTATATTTTTGTACTTGAATGTTTCAAGAAGGAAATATGTACGTATGTAAGTATGTTTGTAGCATCCCACTTGACCTGAGATTTGATACAGGGTGGGCCAAAAGAAACCAAGGGGTGTAAAAGTTTAATAACTTTTTTGTTTATTAACTTTTTTTTATTTTTTCTTTCAGATTATATAATATACAAAATGGAAATTTTTTTACACTAAGTATGAAAAATGATGTCTCTTAAATGACCACCGTTTTCAGCTTCGCACTGATGGGCTCTTTTTAGAGCATTTTCCATAACATCTTTCAAAACTTGTGGCTGTAGCGTTCGAATTTCTGCAACAATGTTTGCCTTGAGTTCAAGGATTGTCTCTGGCTTGTTCACATACACTCGCTCCTTCAAAAAACCCCAAAGAAAATAGTCGGGTGCTGTCAAATCTGGCGATCGCGCTGGCCAAATAATTTTCGAATTTCGAGAAATTATTTGCTCTCCAAAAATTTGACTTAAAAGTGCCATTGTGTCTCGAGCAGTATGGGCAGTGGCTCCGTCCTGCTGAAACCACATACCAGGTCTGTTTTCAAGAGCAGGACGTAAAAAATTTTCTATCATAAACCGATACCGCTCTCCATTTACGGTTACAGCACTTCCATCTTCATTCTCGAAGAAGTAGGGCCCAATGAAATTTTCAGATGTGATCCCACACCATACTGTACACCTGATGGGGCGCAATTGGCGTTGATGAATGGCTCTTGGATTTTGAGAACCCCAGAACCTACAGTTCTGCTTATTAACAAAGCCATTCAAATGAAAATGAGCTTCATCACTCATAATCAAATTTTCAATAAAGTTGATTTCATTTATTCATTTCTTATTTTCTGATTTTCATTTATTATTTTCATTCATTATAAATTCTCCAAGTGTTGTCTATATAATCTGAAAGAAAAAATAAAAAAAAAATTAATAAACAAAAAAGTTATTAAACTTTTACACCCCTTGGTTTCTTTTGGCCCACCCTGTACAAACGAGTGCTCACTAAAGCGAAGAAGTTTCGAAACAAAATTGTTCGATAAATCTCAAAAATTGTTCGCGAATCTAAAAAAATCTAATGTTCACAAAGCGAACTTCTCTCGATAGTTTATCGAAAGCCTAGTGGATGTCTGTTAGTATAGAGGTACCGAGTTGGAGCCATGACTGCACCGTAAGTTAAAAAATAAAAAAACACATCCTTAGATATTATGTGCAATAATTGAACAGAAAAAAATTTGCCTAGGCGAATTCAATATCAGGTGATCTTCTCACTACAACAATACAACTACACAAAATTTCTAACAAATTGTCACATTTCGGTTCAAATTGCTCAACTTGGCATCAACATCTGATAATCAGCCGGGCGGAAAAGGTCACTTGATACTGAATTCGCCTTGGTGGATGTGTGCTAGTCTGTTCAAATAGAGGTACCGTGTTCAAATCCTACAGCGTAAGTTGAAGAATAAAAAAAAAATAATGTAAATAAAATATATATAATATATATATAAAATGTATATAACTAAATTATAAAACAAAATTACCTTATTATTATGTAAATAATAAATAAATAAATTATGTAGTTTGATATTGCCTCACTTTTGATATTGCTAGCCAACCTTCGAAATCGAATGTTTTTTGCAACAAAACTGAGCGATAGGTAAACTTTTTTCGATTCAGTTTTGAGTGTCATGGTCGATAAATGTTCGAGACTTATTCGAAATCGATAAAATTAACGAAAGTCTTGGTCAAGTGGGATTCTATACAGAACACATTTGTATGCATGTATGTATGTAAATATTTTATGGAGCCCACCGAACAACCAACCAGTCTAAGCGCAAGCAAACGGCAACATGCCCGAAGTGGAGAAGGGAAAGTTCATACATTCATTATTTTTCCATACTAAAATTTTATTTTAAGAACCAGCAGTATTCAGCAGAACAACGACGACGGCAACGATGATGGCTGACGGGTAGAAATCGAGAAAACAACACCACATATTGTGGCATTAGCAAAACAATTCTCCAATACAAACAGCAGCTACGAACGTACGAGTAGTAAATTCATACTGAGATACACTTACACACGCACTAGTGTCGTAACGAATATCATCATTTAGATTTTCGAGAATACGAATATCTGAAATTATGTATATTCTCGAGTACGAATTTTAAATTTCGAGACATAGCTGATATATGTACGATCTTTTACTTTCATTGTAGGACTTAATGCAAAGCAAGGGAAAATCTCTGCATCTCCGAAACTTTCCAACTGAGGGGCGTGGCAAGTTTCCCCTTTCCGAAACTATGTATACGACTTTAATGAAATTAAAAACATGATACATCTGCTTCCAGAATTATTTTATGTGTAGCATTGTGGTTATAATAATTCGGTATCCTTATGATATAAATTCATTTTATGTACATATACAATTATTATATACGTGACGTATCGTTTTATGTACTCTTTCAGTATTGGCCGTCAAACAACTATGAATGCGTTCAGCTAAAAATGCTGAATAAATATCAAGAGTATCATGGGTAGAAACATAGTCAGACTATAAGTATGAGAGAGAATCAATGCGCTTGATACGCATGGGCCTTTTTATTTTTAGTTGTAGCGTATTTTAGCTTTTCGCATAAGATAGCCGATGGGATCGGCTATAGTCATATTTGCTGAGAGAAATTTTTTGAGGACTCATTATTATTCTCTGGTATGTATGTATGTCTCTAACATATAAATTTAATATTCGAGTTACTTCCTCATAAATTCGTATTCGTAATCGAGAGTATCTAAAAATTGGCCTTTGTTCGTTACATCACTAATACGTGTGTATGTAGCTGTCGTAGAGTTTGACTGGTTGGTTGACTGGTTGGCGGTCTGTTGTTTTGTTTGCGCTTCCACAGTATACTCACACTACATGGCATTTTAATAAAATTATTATTTTTCCTTCTTTTGCTTGTGTACATATGTATGTATGTATGAATGTAAATATGTAAGTATGTATGTATAAACATACACTGAATTTTATATTGATGCGCAGTTTACTTCGTCCCCATTTTAGTTTGTTGTTTTTATTTTTTTTGTGTTTTTGTTTATTGAGCGACGACGACGATGTTTCATGGCTTTTTCATAGAAAACTGACAATAAATTTTTACTATTTGTTCGTAAGCTTTTCGCTACAAAAGCGTACTAAAAGCATGCGGCAGAAAAGGAACTTTTGCGATCGATAGGTATGAAAAAGGTCGACTTGCAACATGGATGACAGGTTGGTCGAATGATTGTATGTACTGTTAGTCAAACAGCCACATACTACACATACATATTTACATATGTATTTATGTATCTACCCTGCAGAAAGTGCGAATAGTGAAATTGTGGTGATTTACTAGTGACGTTGTCAGTAGTACTACTGACCAGGTGTACCCCAGTCAATGGTAAATCCACCACTAGACTGTAGCACTACTGACTAAGTAGTTCTTTTGGGACAACATGGAGACATTGGCACCAAAGATTCACTAGTAAATTTTAGGATCTCTAGTCTACAATATCGATATTTCCTCGCTCGTTGTCAATATTAAAATTATAGTGATTTTCTAGTGACATTGTCAATAGTGCTACTGACTAGGTGTACCCCAGCCAATGTAATCGCCTATTGACATATAACATATGGTTGTCATTGAAAATCTACCAGCAGACTTTAGCACTATTGAGAAGGTAGTTCTTTTACAACCATATGGAGATATTTGAACCAAAGATTCACTAGTAGATTTTAGTAACCCTCGTCTACATATATTTTTTTAATATTATTGCCCAGCATAATAAAAAAAAGAAAAACAATCTATTGACGCGTTCATTGACAATATCACCAGAAATACACTAGAACTGTTGTCTCTAAAGTATCTTTACTCTCACATAAAAGGAAAGTTGTCAACATTTTAACCAGTGCAATTGTCGCTGGAGAAAAAGTATTGACATAGAGACATATGGTCCTAGGCTGACTAGAGGGTATGGATGGATGCAACACATACAATGTACATATGCATATGTATGCATACATACGTACATACATATGTATGTATCTTTGTAATGTAAAATTGCATTATGCACATAGTACATACATACATATTTACATATGCACTGTACGTTTGTTTAACATTCATCTATAATAGCGTTTAACATCACTAAATATACTTTTAATGTTTATTTATGTCCGTCAAATTTGGCTTTCTTAACGATACATATGTATCTCAGCGAGCGAAAAGACGACTTCCAAGTTCGGAGAGGTGGGAAAAAATGCCTATGACACTACCTCTTGGCGTTGCCATTTCTATCGTATACGGCAGTCCGAAAGAATTATTGTACTACTTTTAATGACAGTTTTTAGATCTTTCTTCTTTGATGTAGAACTCTTGTGAAGCTTGATTCCCTATGAGCCCATATGCACTCTCTTCTGAGTAGAGCTTTATTATCATTCCATCAGAATATGGGATTTCCCTTGCACCCTAACCTTGTCTTCCTCATCGACATGTCACGTGCATAGGTCACCTTGCTAATGAAACTTCTTGCCGCTCACTCTGTTGGCCGTGCCATTACGTTATTGCTCTAAACGTTTTGCAGGAAACTATGTTACACTTCTGACCCTGAACCTGATTATTAACCAGATCTTTGGCTCTAGGTTGTTCGTCTTCAAAATATATTATAAGTACATTATGGTTAGGTTAGCAGGTTGCTGGTGAAAAATTAAAGTTAAGGGCCCAGCTCATTTGGATCCAATACCATGATGCCTTTGAGCTACATGTAAGTTGGAAGTAGTAGAGAAAAGGAATATAAAGAAGAAAGGTGAATAGTTACTAGAGAAAAAAAGGGAGAGGGTCGGGAAAGGGCCGTGTGTGTATACACGCTATAGAAGAAGGTTAACGGATATACCAGCCACTGCTCAGATATTTAGTCCTATTTCCGCTAACTCGGATAGGCTACTGAAGTATAATCTGGCAAAGAAACGCAGACGGAGATCCTCCAGAGGGGGGCAGAAGCAGAGGAGGTGCGAAATGCTTTCCTCCTCTTCTTTGTCATTACAACTGGAGCAGAGTATTCATTTTACGGGAGACCCATACGTTTAACATAAGTTCCGAAAGTGAAGTGGCCGGTCAGTTCGGCCAAAATATTCCTCAAGTGCTTCCAAGTGAAGTTCATGAGGTTTTGAGTTTGATTGATTGACCAAACCTGCCCTGCTCTACTCCACGAACGTTTTTAATTATTACAACCACAAAATAGCGGACAAATGGTACTCCAAAACACAAGAAGTGATGGGCTATGGAGTTTCTTTAGGGACATTAGGTCTTCGTATTGCAAAGCGACTTCCAAATCCTTGCTATAAACGAAGTTACGGATTGGTTGAAAGTGAATGTCACTTCAGCGACTTTAATTAACATATATACGAATAGTCGTGCAACTATTATTGCTCTTGAATCACCGCTTCTAAGATCAACAACAGCCCTGTACCGCCGATCATCTCTAAGCGAGATGGCAGAGCAGTTAATATTAGGATTTTCTTGATCCCGGGCTATAGAGATTTCAGGAGAATTCCAGGGCTGATGAGCTTGCTAGAACTGGGACAACATTACATGTTCCACCATAGTTGAAATGTATGGGTTTACCCGTACTCTCTTGCAAACTCAGACTAAGGAGCAAGACAGAAGATGAAACAAATAGAAGGTGGGCCACAAGATATGATTGCGTGATCACCAGGCAGTTATGGACTCATCTAAATAAGAAAAAAAGCTTCTTTGATTTTAAGAAATAGGAAACAAATCTCAGTTCTAGTGTCTCAAAGGTAGGCATGCACAAAAGATGAAGGTCGAATACAATGAATTTTGCCGCAGTTTCTAAGCTATCTACGAAGAGTAAAGTGTAGAACATTTTCTTTGATACTGTCCTAGACTAACAAGGAAGAGGTGGCCATGGGCGCTTTTGAGTTCCGGGAACTTTCTGACTTTGACAGTGTCGAACAGAGATGTCAATTTAGCGCGTTTCGCGCTAGATTTAGCGCGTTTTAACTATGCCAAACACGCTTTTTTCCGTCTTAGCGCGTTTAATAAAAAAGCGCTAAATTAGCGCGTTTTGAATTCAATAATATCATTTCAGTTCAATATTTTTTTAACTTTTTTTGTATAAATTTCACAATTTTCTAATATCCGAAACTGCGATAAAATTTTTTAAATTAGTTAATGATTTAGCTGTCGCAAACAAAATTCGCTTGGCTGTGGTTAAAATAAAAAATGCATTTTAATACTGTAATGACAAATATTTTGAAATTTCACAAATAAAAATATGTACTACATACAATGACCCAAAAAATGTACATAACGTACAAAGCATCTATTATAGCTGAACTACAAAAAGGATTTGAATCGTAAAATTATTCCACAATTTATATGTTGTTACAAAGTTTTAGAAATAAATTAAAAGAAAAAACTAAGCATTTCGATTATTTGGAAGGCGATTCTGATTCTGTATTAAATGATTTTAGTTAATTAAAACATAATGTCAAGGAAGCAATATTGCAAAATCTGAAAAATTAATTGTATAAAGTACTTGTAACAGTTGTAAGTATTGCAATAATAAAAGAGGATGTATGAGAATCATAAACAAGTTTTAAAGCATTTAAACGGACCCTCGCAACAAGACTAATAATTACGTATTGCACTCATCTATCCAAGCATATGAAATATTGTACATACATACATAAACAAATACGTATGTATGTATGTACGTAGGACATTAATGCAAAACAGTGGGAGTATTGTTTGCGTTTAGTGCAATAATAGACCAGTATTTTTCGGCGTTAGTGTTGCCAAAGCGCCTCTACAACAAAGCAAAATATCGTATGTATGTAGCTACATATGTACATATAAATATATGTTTGTAATTATATGCATATTTGCACACAATTGTACGTACCATAAAAACAAACATACACCAACAATATTGCGTTTACCGAACAGAAATTTTATAAAACACCAGTCAGTCAGTCAGAGGAGCTAAAGTATAAACAATATAAAAAGTAGAAAAAAGCACCACAAACGGGTAAAATATTCGTAAAAAAACAACAACACCAACAACGAAAGCAACGATAATAATTGTATGCGTCATGCGATGAAACATATTCAATATTTATTTGCCATGAACGTATTCGTCAGACTGATATTTTAGTTGTTCGAATAAAAAAATAAACACACACACGCATGCACTTTTACACACGAGCACACACAGATACACACTCACACACGTTTACAGTTTTAAGAATAAGAACAACAGCAACAAAATTATTCTGCAATGGATGAACAAACACATCTGTTCGAAATCACATATACTCGTAGAGGAGTGAAATGTTCTAAAAATGTGTATAAATCAACCGCCGTTCACATCACAACAACAAAAATAAATCAAAAGAATTTTAACGGTGAAGGGCATGGCAATTGGCTATTAAGTTAACAAAAATGTCGCCTTGAGAGTTGTTTTGTTTTTAGAACTGCAATAAAAGTAAGTGAATGAGAAGTTTTTCAACGATCATTCCAGTATTCAGTAATAATTCAAGATATATTTCTTATTTGTTGTAACTACATATATACATAAATAGGGCGACAATTTCAATGCAAATGCATATTTATTGTCGACACCTTAAAAGCTATTCTGAACAATTTTCTTTGCGTTTCATAAGATTTCCTGTAAAATGGCATGAATTTGTTTTTGCATATTTTGCATATTTTAACAAAAATCTAAGTTCTGTGCATATTTTTGTAATAAGTGCATATTTATTTGCATATGTTCCAAGTTTTTCACAGCTTTAACAATATCAAAAAAAATCCTCCATTTTCTCAAACTTGCACTGAATACTTTAATATCATTTCTGAAATAACCGCCATTTAATACAAGATACAACGTCCATACTATGTACATACATACATACATATTTAAATGTTATTCATTATACCAGCTGATGCGGCAATGCCGGTGAAAATTTATGTAGCCCCCTTTTTAAACACAAGAAAACGCATTTAAAAAAAACGAACGATCGAACATTTTCGATGTACAAAAAATTTCTGCGCCCCAACAGGCACTTTACATATGAAAATTTAAAAAACTGTATTTATTTATACAAAAAAAAAATTATGTTAATACTACTCGTTTAAATGTAAAGATTCTATGAACTGATTTTATTTTTATATTTTAATTTTTTATTTGATTGTGTAGACTGGATTTTATTTTTTGTATGTTATGTTATTTTGTTATGTTTTAATAAATCTAGTAAAAAATTAATTGTTTTTTGTTGCATATTTTTATTTGCGCATATTTTCATTATTTTGGTGCATATTTTGACTTCTATGGTGCATATTATATGCGCATATTTTTAATTTTATAGTGCATGAAATTTGTCGCCCTATACATAAATATGCTGAGTACACATCTAGCATTAATTGTGTTGTCATTTTTTATATGTGAAAAGCAATGCCACACAACGAAAAATATTAGAAATTACAAATGTTGCCACTAGTACACACTAGTGATGTAACGAATGCCAATTTTTTATATTCGCGAATACGAATGCGAATACGAATATTTGAAACGATATTCGCGAATACGAATACGAATATTTCATTTGAAATTTATAGACATTAAATTAGCGCTCTATTTATTACGCCAGCAATATGAAATATTAAAAAATTGTTATGAAAAAGAACTTCATAAACCTGCTGGCGTACTTTAAAGCTAATAAAAACTACCCAAAGTTTTAATGATCTTCAGTAAATAATAATTGAAAATGATACATAGCACAAATTTCTATAAAAAATTCAATGGATTCGTACAAACTAATATTTTTATCCATTTATTTAAATTATTATTTATTATAATACATATGTATATATATAATTATTATTTAGGATTTATGCATTTATTTAGTTAATTTTTTTGAAAAATATTTGTATTCGTATTCGCATTAAAAATGGCCGAATATTCGGCAATTCGAATACGAATATTCGTGCATCACTAGTACACACTATTGAGATGTCACAAAAGTCTGTACTCGGTAATACTTATAGCATACAAAGATCGAAAATATTTGATTATTATTTCATGAAAATAATTTTTGGTTTATCAAATTTAGCATGGAAGTTCGTTTCGTAAACGTCTACTAGACCAGAAATATTTTTATGAATAAGCCATTTAGATTTTTTTTGATAGATAAGATCACAAATAGCGACCACTCTGAAGTAACTTGGTTCTTTGCAGTTAAGGCTCTGAAAAGCTGCACAATTTAGAACTGGTAACTCCCAGAGCAGATACAACAGTGCTCCTCGTCTTCGTTGAAGTAGCTCTAGAATTGCCCGTTCCTATTCGCAACTTAAAATTATATTTATTAGTCCTCGTCCAGACTTGCAATTTTTGTTGCTGCAATTTCTTAAAATTCTGCTCTCAAATTGCATAAGTGTTCACATTACGAAATTATAATATTGCAATTATGCATTAAAAAAAATTAAAACACCACAAATTTCCTTGAAAAATTAACAATTATATTTACTTTTTGTTATATTTTTTTGTTTTTCATACAACTGAAGAAATAAAATTATAAAAAACGTCAAATACAACCAACAACTTGAAATTAATAATTACGAATTTCAATTCAAAAGGGAATTGCCGAGCACATGAAACTGTGTACCCCTCCCCAATCTTCTCACCTCTCTCACCAATAAACTCAAGAATTGCTGCAACAAAAATTGCAAGTATGGACAGGGACTTAATATTATATTTAGTGATATCGGAGTTCAGGCAGCAGCGAACTAGTGATGGCCACTACAAGTACAACCAGCTAACCCATTTATTTTTTACTACATGTATATATGTACATATGTATCTACTGTATAATTTCTTCTAGACTTGATTAAAAATAATAACAACATTTTTCAATATATGTAAGTAAACGATCTAACGTTTTTTGTCGACATCTTGGGCCTTCTTTCAAATATTTAAAAATCCTCTTTTAATAGGAGTAAACATATACAACACCCTAACAATTACAAAAATTAATTATTTGCACTGTTTATTTAAAATGCGTAATATTTCTCGATATTCTCGAACAAAATTATATTTTAAATTGACAGAAATTTTGATAATTTATTAGATAGCACTTATTGTAAATAAATATTGTCAATTTTACAAAAAATATTTATGAAAAAATATTAAATAAAATACTTTTAAAAAAATCAATCATATTTAAATTAGGAAATAGAATAATTTCACTTAATCAACAATATTTTATGTCTTTACTTCTCATGTAGTATTTTTGCATTTGTGTTAAAGAACCATAACTTAGCTGCTCTCGGTTATTAATTACACCATAATATTTTTTTTTTCAATATTTTACTTAAATACAGCCATAAGTACTTGCAGAATTTACTGGATTTTATTTTCATAGAATTTAAATTATATTTTCCCTTTTCAGCAGAAATTTTCATAATTAAAATTGCAACTCTGGTCTTCAAGTACATCCTTGGATTTGTGCAGCTAGTGTTGCCATTCTTTTAGCTTTAAACAATAATTTAATTTTTTGTTGAATTTCATTTTTTTCACCACTCTCTTATATTGGGTTAACAATTTCATCATTTATAAAAGCAGCACAGAAAAAAAAGAAAATAAAAAAATGGGGAATACAAAAAATAACCAACTACTATAAAAACGTAAAATACTGTAAGTGCTATAATCAACCAACAACGTTGGTTCGTTATAAAGTTGATTAATACAGGGTGCTTAGGCAAATGTTAAATGTCATGCTTTCTAAAATAGTTACACTCAATTTATTACTGTTATATACATACATAAAACATTTTCTGTACATTTCTGTGGGCTAGGTTTCATTATGTTACAAAATCGTACGATTTTTGAGAAAATTCATCCCTGGTATCATGGAGTTTAAGAATATTTTCAAAAGACAACAAGAGTTCGTTAGATAAAGGTTGTATTTTTTCAAAAGTCGTGCGATTGTGTAGGAGAGTGAATCCTAGCCTTAATAATAACATTGAGGTACATAATGGTAGGTACAGACTTTGCGGCATGTTTGTTTATGCATCTAGGTTTATTGCATCGTCGGCCAGTGTTCTATTTAAGAATTTAGGACGACAAAAATCATAAATTTTTAAATAATTAACATTCGAGTCCTAACTTTTTGTATTTTCATACTTAATTTGTTCTTATTAAATTTATTTATATATTTGGAATATTCACAAAATATGTACTTTTCACTTATTTTCACACAGGTTTTACATATATAGAAGTAAATGAACTTTCATAAATTAACAATAATATAACAAAATTATTTATATATTTGTGATATTCACAAAGTATGTACTCTAAATTTATGTTGACACATATTTTACAATAAAAAAATTAAAAGAAATTTTATAAATTAACAATAATAAATAATTTTTAGTCAGGCTTAACAGCCTGTTTTTAGAAAACATAAGCCCTTTTGTTTTTATGTTTCATTTATAAACGATAACGTTTAAAATTTGATTTTTATAAAACATATTCTAAAGCTTTCATTTTGAAATAAAAAGAGCTTTTTAGGTATAACCAAAAATTCACACTCACAAAATTATTACAGTGAAGGAATACAGAAAATAATATCTATTAAAAAAAATTTTTCTATGAAAAATTTTAAATAAAATTCATTTTAAATTAATTTCAAATTTTATGAATAATGGGGTAAGCAATTTAATTTTTAACTGATTTTTGCATTCAATTGGAAATCTATTTACCCATTAAAACAGATTTTCATTGCATTTCGTATTTTCCGTTGTTTATGTTTTCCTATAACCTTTACTTTATTTTGACTCAATACTTAAATTTTTTGTGATTTTTTTGACAGTTAAATTGTGGAAAATAAAGCAAAAATTATTTGTTTATACTGAATTTGGTGTTGATTCTTTCACAGAAAAATTAAAGAAGCAAGGGAAACATCTTTGCTTTGTACGGAAGTCGAGATTCGTTCTTGTGAAAGTTACAACAATCCGCTTATAGAAAAAACCATTTTGATTTTTTCGTTTAATTAATTTTTTGTTTGTAATTTATGGTAAAAAAATAAAAGGAAAATATAGTTTTCCACTGTTTTAAATCAGTTCACATTCTAACATTAAAAATTAAATAACATTTTCGTTAAAGTCAAATGAAAAATATGTAGATTGATTTTTAATTAATTTTACATAAAAAATTTTATGAGTGTGAAAAACTGAAAGCTCTTTTGTTGTCACACACATGAAAATAAATAAATGTTTTAAAATCGAAAACATGGTTTCATGCGTTATTTTTAAGAACGTATAAATTAACTTTTCCGTTGGTTCTATGAACCGTCGTTTAAAAACAAAACGTGTTTTAACTTCTGTGATCCTACATAGAATGATTTTCTTTATTATTTCTTCAGCTTTCATTACAATATTGAATTTTGTTTATTAATAGTAATTTCTTAACTTAGGTTTCATGTTACAATCACCTTATTCTACCTTAAATTCCATTGGCTACAATGCAATAAATTTTAGTTAGCAAAAATTAATTACCAAGCGTTTTTAGAACAAAAAAATAATAATAATTTGCTTAAACATAATTGTCACCTCATTTTACTTTAATTCTATTGGTTAAAATGCAATAAATTTTGATTTAACGAAATATTGATTACAAGGCATATTTTACAACTAATAGGGATATTCACTATTATTGCTTACAAATATAATTAATAATGGTATTCACATCTGTTGCTAACTCCTCCCTCTGTTAAATGTCGGAACGGTCCTGTTTCGACGCAATCTCTTTTACAATTTTGTCAATATCCAGTGTTGCATTTCGTTTACATCTGTGCTGCAAATGATACCCCAGCCATACTACCAAGGGTACTAAAACGGCCAGCAGTGCCAAAGCGATTTTCTGCACGGAATTAGCCCTTTTAAGCTTCTCGATGTGATTTATATTTTCTAGGTTCATCTTGTGAATGTATGGGAGGGTTATTAAGTCTTCGTGTCCAATATTTCTTACATTTAAAGTCTTTGGGGGATGTGGGATGGTCTTTGTTTTAAGAGCAGTTGATTTTCATAGCGTGTACCATTTATTATTACATTAGTTGTAAAAGTGACCAAAAGGGTTCTCCGCGCTTTTATTGTTTCTCCCTCGGATATGCTAGTTTCTTGAACGTTATTTAAAATTATAACTCCGTCACTCGCACGTACTAAATTAGGGACGTTATCCGCCGATTGGGTAGAACACGATGCTGAATTGCTGTTTAAGACTTCAGATAAACAAGTATTTATAGTTTCACGACAAATTTTTAACGTTTTCATGTCGATACATTGTGACACCGGTAGAATGGAATCAAGACACTCTGCCACTTGATCTACCACCAACTTAATAATAGTATTATTATGAACTACAGGAAATACTTTTATAAACTCACAAAAATTTTCAAGGACAGGAAATTTGATTATATAGAAAATTATAGAATTATTTTGGAGTACAGTTACGTTGCTTACACTTAGTATATCATTAACGCTAACTGGTGCCGTTTCTGATTCGAACTTTGTTTCAAAATTGATATTGTCTAGAATGGCGGGATGAACTATACTCTCCCTCGCCAATACTATAGCTAATGCAAGGTTATTTAAGAAGGATATTATCTCACCATTTCTCATCACAATAGTCTCAAAAAGTATCAAATCGTCCTGTTTTATTGTATTGTACGTATGCTCGTAATTCTGAATGGTATTAATTTTCTCAGTTAACTCGTTTATTCTGTCCTGTATTGCCGAATTTATTATAAACTGCTTGTCGTTGTTTTGCGCAAGCAAATCAATGCGAGTTTCCAGTGAATTCAAGTCGTTATGGTCTGGTGATCCAGCGACAAATTTGAAGGCGGATCCTAAGATGTCAATTGACCTCGCGGATCGTCTGTGTCTGCGTAATGTTTCTAACACCCTTTCAATTTCTCTTGTTTGTTCTCGGACCATGCTAACTTCTCTTGGATCAGAAAGGTTTTTAATAAGATTTTCATTCTCCGTGATGACGTCTTCATATTCCGTCAAATTTGTCCGGTGTATAACGTAACTGTAATTCCTGTATGTTGCTACTTTAGCATCCGTTATGGCTATGAAATGTGAGTTCGTATAGTCGACGGTTTTTGGTGATGCCCAAGGTGCCAGAGTTATCAGTACTATATAGTACCGTAGCAGCTTCCATTTTTTCTTGGTAAGGCCGATACGATGGTTCACAATTTAATAGATTAGTTATAGTATCTTCTTGTTTTGGCAATTAGATGGAACGGTTATGCTATCTTTTTTTTATACGGCAATTTGATGAAGATGGTTATGTTATTTTCCTTGGTTTAGCTATTCGATAGGAGGTTATGTTGTCTTCTTTATGCGGCGATCTAATTTAAGTTCATTTGTAGTGTCACAAAACAGTAGCCTTTTTCTATTTAGTTTATTTAATTATCCTTTTTTTACGGATTTTTTTTACGAACTTCAGCTTGATTATTTTCCTTTAATTTAGTTCTCAATTTATTAGCTTATTCTTTTTTAGAAGGATTTTCTTTTATGTCGCGACACGATTTTTAATAGTTTTAAATTTATTAGTTTATCCTTTTTTAAGGATTTTGTATCACAACACAGTGCTCTTTTTTTAGTTTTAAATTTATTAGTTTATCCTTTATAAGGATTTTTTTATGTCTCTGGATTCTAAACTCGTTGGGCACCAATTAACTTTTCCGTTGGTTCTATGAACCGTCGTTTAAAAACAAAACGTGTTTTAACTTCTGTGATTCTACATAGAATGATTTTCTTTATTATTTCCTCAGCTTTCATTACAATATTGAATTTTGTTTATTAATAGTAATTTCTTAACTTAGGTTTCATGTTACAATCACCTTATTCTACCTTAAATTCCATTGGCTAAAATGCAATAAATTTTGATTTAACGAAATATTGATTACAAGGCATATTTTACAACTAATAGGGATATTCACTATTATTGCTTACAAATATAATTAATAATGGTATTCACATCTGTTGCTAACTTATACACTTATTCATTTTCGAAAAACAGGCTGTAAGTTCAGTAATTTCAATTCTTTTTATTGAATGAAATATTTTATTAATTAATGTGAGTTTCTAAAGAAGAGAAGAAAAATTAAATTAGACTTTTTAAGCTGGGGGAAATACCGATATTTTTCTGTGCAGCCACGCACTACATCAGCACCCTAGTCTATCTACTTGGGTAGAGATTGTTATTAACATCAGCTATTTAACGTAAATTCTAATGAAACGGAATGTGAGAAATGATTGTTGTGTACAATTATTGATTTACCTTTGGTAAATACATATGTAAGTATCACTATTTATTTCCCCTGTTTTTCCATTTTTTCATTTTTCTATTTAGGTTAGCACGAAGTTATATTACTCTACCTACGTATGTTTAACTATTCTTGTTTATCTTTTACGATCATCACATTAATTATTTTTACTTATTCGATGTACCGTCGGTACATAATTACATGTAAGTATTATAGTAGTAGATATTATGTTACTTTTGTTGTTGCATTATCCCGTTTATTTGGTTTTCGAACATTAGTGATTGCCAAGTTTAATTTAATTTTTCTTCTCTTCTTTAGAAACTCACATTAATTAATAAAATATTTCATTCAATAAAAAGAATTGAAATTACTGAACTTAAGCCTGACTAAAAATTATTTCTGATTAAAAATTCACTATAGTTCAATTAAAAATCTAAAAATGTCTCATTAACAATAATATAAAAAAATAACAATAACTTATTCTGAGTTGCTGCTCATATTGTATATACTTTCGAAAAAAATTTAATGGGACAGCTTGGAGCAGGAATTTTATGTAAAGTTTATGACAGTAAGGTTGAAAAATTAAAGAAACGTTTATGGGTGTGGTGAAATGGATGGATATCAAAAAATTTCGTCTGACAAAGTTAGTTTATTTGGTAATAATTGTAAAAAAACTAACTTTGGTTAACACTTAATAAAAAACTTGCAATTTATTAGAAAATAATGTGTTTTTGTGTATTAGTTAAAAAGAAGTCAAAAGTTGCAACTGAATTTAAAAAAAAATTAATATCGCATCTACAACGCCTTCTATTTACTTTTGAAATTGCACAAAATACCGATAGTATTTTTTTGTTTTTCTTTTTTTTACATGTCATTTAGAGTATTGTTACAAGCATACAAACTGAAAGATATACAAGAATCATATAGTTTTAAGCTAGTCTGGGTAATCGCTTGCAAATAGTGTCGTCAATTTAAACTTATAATTAACTTTATTTTTGTCGTCCTATTGTCTGAAATCGAACACATAGTGTGTAGTCTGGTTTATGGTTGCGTTTATATGTTTTCTGCGTCAAAATATGTATCACGTAATACAAACGTGTTGCGCAAACACGTAGCAAGGTGTGTACCTACCATAATAAAAATGTTCAAAATCAAGCAACAGTTCCGTTATTCAACCGTTAAAACTTAACTACTTAGTTTAACTCAAATAAATGAAAATATTGTTGGGTACGAACTAGGGATGCCAAACGGGAAATCCCGAACGCAGAAATCCCGGGATTTTCGGGATTTGGCAAATCCCTAGAAGTTCTGTTGAACTTATTATTATTACGTATGAATTTAAAAATTTTCAGTAGAGCAAAAATACTGTTCAAGTGCTCAGGCAAACTTTTAATGTATGTGCCTATAAAAAAAATGTGATCTTTAGACGTTATTAATCGGATTTGATTAGAATAGTGTATACATTTCTTTTAATTTTCAGTCTTATTACCGTTGCCATAGTCGTAACGAAATCGATAAAAAATTAGATAATGCTTGGTATACATACATGCATATATGGCAACCGTTATACTTGTTGTTGATCAATCGCAATTAAAAAAACGTTAGTAGATATATTTTTAATAAAACAATATTGTTTTTGCAACTTATTTGTATGAAAGTGAATCTAAATATTTTCGTAAGTCAACTTAAGCGGTAGTGCTAAAAGTCCACCCAAATGTATATTCGTTTTGGTTTAGATAATAGAAAAACATTTATGTTGAAAACAAAAACAATTTTTCATATTTAGTTATTGTTTTCACTATAAATTCTCTAACATCAAATGTGATTAATTAACTTAAAAATAGATGAGAAAAATTCTTTTGATTTTTATTTCATACTCGTATTAGAAAATTGTTTACTTTAAAGACAATTGTGCAATAATAAATTATGAACATTACAAAATCCCGAAGCCCGGGATTTCCAAAAATCGATCCCGATTGCCATCCCTAGTACGAACCAAAGCTGTACAAAAGACGAGCAACAGTTCATAGTTTCCTATAGTAATGTTTTTCAATTTTATATTTGCACTGTTCTTTTTCTACGAAAAGATATTTTTTGTGCGACACTTACTTCTTATCATATTGATATTTTAAGAAATAAATACACCAATAAATAATTTTTCCGATAAATACTAGCAAGACGGAACATTATTCTGTTTACGAAGGCCGTTTTCATTTTGATTATCTGCTTTTAGTAGAAGTAAACAATTTTACACTTTACAAAATTTTCAATGGAAATAAAATATGTACGATCCAGATTGTATTGATCCAGATTTTTTCAAACAAATATTAAATTTATATGTTTCCTTAATTAGTTTTATTAAAGTAATACTTTTTTCATTAATTATCTTTTTCATTATTTATACTGAAGTTACAGAGAATATTTCGTATGAACGTGCAGTTAATGTCCTGCGACGCATCCAGGTTTTTACAGACGGTTTTTGGTTTGCTATCTCTTCGAAAATATTTTTTTTAAATTTACTCTATCAATGTTTTCTAGCGAACCCTTTTTGATGTTTAATTGAATATGTACTACTACTTACTCACTAATTCCGTGCCATCAATGTAAAATTCTGTATTTCGCCAAACCTAATGAAAAAATTAGACAAATGTTCAACATTAGAGAGAAAACGCAAGAGAGGAAAATGGGGAAATTCATTTTAAATTCCTGCTTCCAAGTCAGCCCTACAAGCTGACTCACGTAGCAGGGTTGTGCCCCTCAATGTAAATACCATAATAGAAACTATTAGTTAAATTATGCCTCAATATCTGCATTCAGATTTGTTGATCAACATCAAACATCATCTTAAAACTAAAGCCAAGAACATTTTCAATACTAAATAATAAATTTATAAGCTAACCACAGACGTATTTTTCTTTCATCGAAGTCACAATTTTTGATATACACATAGTAGAAAGCCCTTAAGCCAGAGGCCGAGTCAGCAAGGAATGGTCCTGAAGACGTTTTTGAAATCATCAAATATCAGAAATTATACAATAGAAAAAATTTAAAAAGAGAGGAAAAATATGTATGTATATGCATGACCATTATTACTTTTAAAAGCACATGTGATTTGAAAAATGTGATTTTCAGAACATGCCTGATAGTACTTATTTGTTTCCCATTTTTTATTTAAATACATTGAAACCTTTTTCAATCGTCACACCCGGTATTTTCTTATTAAAAACTCATACTCGTACAACATTAAATACGTACAAACACATTTTGTACAATTTAAAAAGCACAAGACATGGAACATAAACTCAAGTGACTGTTTGCATGCCAGTCTGACTGACTACGAACCACCATAAACGCCACTACCAATGCAAACTTTCATCCAAATGAAATACACATTTAACAAACCAACCAACCAACCAACCCACCCACCAATCCACAAGCCATGAGCTCACAGCATAAGCAACTACCACATGACTAAACAAACACACGTACACACGCTATACATACACATGAATTGGTACAAAATAATGATAACAGCTATGAGTCGAGTCGAGTTGGCGAGTTAACCTATTCACCATCGGAAGGTAAATAAAATGAACACACACACACACACACACACACACACACACTCACTCACTTACAATGGGATATAGAACAAAAGCAACATTTACGGGCAAAATCATCGAACCGACAATCCACCCACCAACAACATCCTTCCACCCACCTAACTACTAACAGACAGACAGACTATAACGTCAAACCATTATACTAAATACAGACGTTCGGTTGGAGGACTATTGGGCTGAGATGACGAAGCAATGGTGTAACCGACGAACTGACTAACCGAAACCAAAACCCATACAATACTGAATATAGGAGATACGAGTATGAATGTGTGTATGTATTCGTTTTGTTCTGTTTGTATGTATGTATGTATGTATGTGAAAGTTATGTATGTGCTTTATGAGAGGAGGTCGCAAATGGCTGTGACTCACTCACTGAAGGATACAGATGCGACTGCAGATACATACATACATACATACGGCAAGGGCAACAACAGCAACTTCAACATCAACATCACATAATATTTAAAACAATATCAGCCTTACACACTAATACATATGTATACAACTGCTATGTACAAATAGATACACATACAGTCACACATACAAATGTAGATACGAATACAAAGATTTGTTTCTATGCATGTGTGTATTTGCAGCATCAGTAGCAAGGACTCGTTAAATGAAAATTACAAAAACTGAAGATATTTATTCATCAGTAAAATACAAATTCTACACTGTAGACTAATACCTCTCTACTTCTGCGTTGTATGACGACGTTGTGTGTTATTCTACTCGAAAAATCTCAATCTTCTTTTGCTGCAGCTTCTTCTCATATTTTTCCATTTAAAGACTTTGTACAAACAAAAAAAATCTAACGATGACAATATAAATAGGATAAAAGGCGCCCAAAAATTTCAGCCCACTCCATTCACTTATACACAACTAAACAACACATTGGAACTCAAACAGCCAAACAAACTTTCTAGTTATCATTGATATCGCCTACAACCCTCCCAAGTATTTCTTAGAATGAAAATTCGATATCTTTTCGTTGTAAGACACATAAAATACTAACATATACATTTGTATGCAAGCACACATACACACACACCCACATATACACATACATGCAAACATAGATGCTAGTCTCCTGCACAAGACATCTTATAAGAACTTTCAAGACATGAGGGATTTTTCAAATGCTTTACTACAGCGAAATCTTATAAAACAAACGTTAACAACATTGTTTGCAAGAAATTTGTTTGAGTATTGTAGGTATAAGAGTAAAGAAGGAAACACTTCGTGACGGAAGAATTTGTGATAATTGCTTTTTTCTACGCATGAGCGCGTGTACAAACGTCATGCATGTATGTGTGTATGATTTTTTATTTTTCTGCGCACATGCAAGGGCACACACATGCATTAACATTAGTTGTATGCAGTTAACCACATAATAGCTTACCATCTACATATTACACACACACTCAAACGTACAATATGAAAAATAACAAACATACACTAATCAACAGTACTTCTTTTGAGTGTTTGTTACAGACAAGCTGTCTTGACGTCATCGTTTGTTAACACTTGTATACACATACACCAATACATCCATCGTGCTTCGCTTATAGTACGACAGCATTTATTATTGGTTTAGTATGATACATGCGACGTGAACACATTTAAAAATCATGACGTTTTTACATTTCAAGACTGTTTACGCAGTTCTCTAATAGATACTCACTTTTATTCACTTAGAAGCAGACCTTACAAAGTATGAGTTTTATTTGTTAAATGCTGGGCTGTATGTCACGAATGACACGAACAATGTTGCTGGTTTATCAGGTGACAAATCCGACCACCTTGAGGGCAGGGTTGTCAGATTTTTTCCGACGTATTTCGCCAAATTGATGTTTGAAATCGCCAAAATCAATTTTATGTAGTTTTTCATAATATACACTGGATAATAAATTTATTTTATACAATACTTTTTAATATATATTTTTATAAAATAATAGTGTAAAAATTTAGCAGAAAATCGCCAAAAATTATCATCCAAATTCAAAACGCAATAATTACTATAATTAATATTAGAAAAATATGAAAATCAAATTGTTTTAATTTCTTGCAGACGAGTTTAGGTAAGATTTATTTTTAAGATTACTCCTTCGATAAACTAATTTTTTGAATTAAAAAAAAGTTTTAAACTCAATTTTGTTAAAAATTAGCCGTAAAAATCGCCAATAAATTAAGTTATCAGCAGCCATGTCGCCAAATCAAAACTTTAGATGCCACATAAATTGAAAAATCGCCACGTTTAGTGAGAAATCTTCATATTTGACAAACCTGCTTGAGATTCCAATTGGCAGGTAAATTTTTTCCTTTCTATAAGTTAATGGTTACGGTCAACGCATGGCTCGTATTGCCATCCTGTTGAAACAACTTCTTGCCCGGATCAATGTCATCCATATTTTCAAATAAAAAATCATTGATCATGCTCCGGCATAATTTCATAATTCACCCCATATTCCGCAATTTTGTTTATTAACAAATCCGTTCAGCCAAAAAATAAGTATTATCGCTGAACACAGAGTAAATCTGGATAAATTGGTAGCGTTGTTGAAACTAAAATATATTTATGATGATTTGCTACAGTATACTAATCATAAATGTGGAAAAGTGTTGAGCAGTAAGGCAGTTCGTTGGACAGCTAACAAGCTTATTGAATTATTACTGCGTGAGCAGTACCATTTCGTAGCACTAATAAAAATTGTTACTTTCAGCATATTTATGACAATGACCAATGATTCCATCAATATTTCATAAACACCTTCCACACAGAAAAAAAATATTCATGCAATAAACAATTTTAATTGAAAATAAAACTAAAAACCAGTTAAAAATTTATTTAAGCCAATTATAAAAATTTAGTTAAGTGCATTTTGAATTGAGTTTTTGGTTTTATTTTCAGTTGAAGTTGTTTATTGCATGAATATTTTTTTTTTTTGTGTAGACAGCAGTCGCCTTAAATGGGACAATTCTTCTCCTTAATATTAAATGATTTAAGTAATAATTTAAATAAATAAATAATTTGTAAACTCGACTTACTTGGACATTTATTTATGTGCTCAGATTTAAAAAGAACCAGCTACAACTATTTTTAGATAAGTGGACAAAGCATGTATTAAGCTTTTAAGAATTCAGTCTTTTATAGACTGTTATCAAAAGGTCCGTTCGACTTCTCTCAACATACAATTAAAGTTAAAACCGAATAGAAATTATTGAACATAAATATTAGTGGAATTTGCAAACACCTTACGCAGAGCTGTTTCTTTAAATCTAAATTAACTATTTCTGGATAAGGGATTTTAAGAATAAAATTAGGTACACAATTTTTTTTTAGTTCTACGAGTATACATTTTATTAAAACCAGCCATGAATATGAATGTACGTGGGATCTAGAGGAATTGTAATATATTGATTATTTGGTATTAAAATTATACGACTTCGTTTAAATTTTCTTACCGTAGGGATTGATAAAATCATTAAGAGACTGATAAATGATATCGCATACCTGCCATACCAAACTCGAAAGACCCATTTATGAACCGCATCAGTTAAGGGCTGCTTTCTATCGCATGAATTATATGTGTAAATTTAAAGATGACTTTAATGCATGTACTAGGGTATGTGTGCATGTATGCATGTATTTGTGAGGAGAGAATGGATGAATGGTGTTTGGGTTGAAGGCAGGCGTTCGTTGTTGATTAAATTTCTTGTAGTTACATGTGCTTTACAAAAATTGATGAAAATGGAAGAATATCTTTTCTACTCTTTGCAATACAGACAGATACACTGTCCTCTTATCCTTATCTGTGTGCTCCGTTGCTCGCTCGTCTACACAAGACTTTTGGACAAATGTAAACATCGTTAAGGAAAGTATAAAAAGTGCGATGAAGGAATTACACACAAACGCACATACGAGTAGAAAACACCACATTCAATAACAAAAAGATACCAGAATGAACAAGAAGTTCTGTTGGATACGAGAAACATGAAAAAAATCCAAACTACAAGATTCTATACTGATTCTGAGTACCAAGTTCTGTTTATGTGTGTTTGTATGTATTTGTATGTGTGTGTGTGTGCGTGTGTTTCTGTGTGATTACAGCTAAGGATGTTCGTCAGAGATGTTTTATTATTTTGCTGTATTTTTTTTTTGGTGCTTCTTTTCCTCGTTTGTTCATACTTTCTGCTTGTTTTTATTTGTTTCTGAACTCAGTATTAGAAATGAAAAATAACTGAGAAGACAAAAGATCTTTAAAAATGTACGTTAGAAACTTAACAATTTAAATGAATTTATGTAACGCTTATTTTCACTGAATGCGAAGAAAACAACTTTTTTTTTTCAATGTATTGCTATTGGAAAATGTATTAGAGAGTTAAATATTTCTTTACGCATAAAGATTATGCAAACCCTGTAAGCAGTAATTTCAAATTCATGGAGCATTAATTTTATTTGCTCTCTTATAAAACAATTGAGGACTGAACTGCTAGTTGAGAAAATTTAATAAGCTTTGTTTTCTATTGCCGGATGCTTTTATAGCTTTTCGTTTCTAAAGAAAAAAATAAAATGATTTCTATTTACCGCTAATAAACACACATATAAAGTTTAATACTGAGAAAGAAAAACAAAGGTGCATACATAAACGATGTATGTGTCTTCAACATTTAAAAGTTGCATGTTACTCGTAAGTAATATGTGTGGCATTTGTTTTGCATGGAATTTACAACAAACACATGGCGTGTTTTCACAAGCGTAAGATATTGTTGCATAGTTTCAAGGGCTGGTTAACATTGTTTACATGTCAAATTTTTCGTGCGGAATGTTGCTTAACATATTTCACAAATTTTAACAGAGTGCATACTGGAGGTCTAATGTGTAATTCGACACGAAAGAAATTGTTTCGAATTTGTATGCATATAACATGTAAATTCGAAAGAATTTTCTTTCGTTTCGAATTACAGAGTAGATCCCCTGGGCTTAAGATTACTCAAACTACTTGCTAAGATTTTTGCGAGCTCATTTCATTTAAAATTTTCTTGCAAAATTTTATCGTTTATTTAACTCGGCATTAGTGTGCTAGAACCACATTTTTAATTAAATTTTCTGGTACTTAAAATAACGAGTAATATATTATAAACTACATCTTCTTAAGTACTTAAGGAAATAAAAGGAAAAATAAATAAAATAAAATTATTATTATATACATATTTGATGGCAATTCGAAGCTAGTTAAAGAAAAGTCAACCAAAGCTAAATCCTCTGCTGAACTTTAAATTTATGAATGAATATGAATATCTAAGCATTGTCACACTCCTAGTAACCAAATTTTAAGCAAAACAAAACATCCCAAGTTAAAATAAGGTTTCTTGAGTTACCATTATAACAAAGCTTTGCAGCAAGTCGCTAGAAAACATTTCTAATAAAAAGAAATATGCATTTCGTTTATGTCTAGGCCAATCAATCTATCAGTAAAATTTCTACTACACCCGAAAGAAAAGACTTAAAAACTTACAGCCTTGTGTATAAAACTTAAAAAGTCTTTATAAAGATTTTTTAAAACAAATTTTCATACAAAGTTTTTCTTAAAAAGTCTTTATGAAGCCTTTTTATGTTTATAACTTATAAAATGGTTACATAGATTGAAATTAATGCGCCTACTTAGCCGAAGAGGCGCTGCATAGCACATTTGGCAAAACGAATTACTTGCCACTAGTGCTGGGATACTATCGATATTATTTACTATCGATATTTATCGATAGTTCATTTTTCACTATCGATATTCCTATCGACGGAACGTTTGTACCTGAGAAAGAAAAATATAACTAATTTTTTATTAGGTTACAGTTAGTTTTTTATCCCTTTATTGAAAGTATGTATATAGTCTTATATTTATTTATATATGTACTTACATATGTGTGCATGTATCTACGAATGTCACAGTTTTTGAAAAATTTTGCCGTCAGTTAAAAAAATTTTATAACACCTCAGGTTTTCAAAACTGCATAATATCGACAGCGACATTTTTTCCTATCGATATTTTCAAACTATCGATAGTATTGATATTACTATCGATAGTATCCCAGCACTACTACATGCACTATCTTCACTATTGTTTGCAAAATGAAGTAAAGAGGGACGTACCAAAATTAGCCGACAACAAAGAAGTCACAACAAATTTTGGGAAAAAATTTCTTTATCTCCTTTTAGATCGATACACTTTTTTTCCCAGCGCTTTTCAATAGTTTCGATACTTTGTTCATAGTAAGAACTGTGTAGCTCAACTGCAGACTTCAACCCTTCATTGTTGGCAAATCTTTTATCACCGAGCCATTTTAGTTTCCGAAACAGAAAATAATGATAACAGGATAAATATGATGAATAAGGTACTTGATGAAGCAATTCGAACATTAATTCACTGATTTGGGGCATCGCAATAGTGGATGTGTGAAACAACACCTTCTTTTTTTGTCAAATGTGGCCGCTTTTCTTAATTGCATCACTTAAAAAATGCTGCAATAAGTTTTCCTTTTCAAAGATAATCAAAAAAAAAATTATCCCACGCCCATCCTAAAAAACAGACCCGTTGACTTTGCTTGCAGATGGAACTGTATTCGTTCGCCTTCTTTGAACACGATTCTCCCATTTCAGTCCACTTCCTTTTCCCAGGTGTGAAGTGATGCACTCATGCCTCATCTATGGTTACGAATTGACAGAAAAACTCAGCTTTTTGTAGTGATAAATTGCCAAATACTCTATTGAAATATCCTCACGATACTGTTGAATGTTGCTGCATTGTGAACAAACGCAGCACCCATCTGGCGCACAGCTTCCTTATATTCAAATTTTAGGTCTTCTAAAAATCACTTTAATTTCACCTTGCTTACGACACTTCGGCAGACGGAAATCCAATTCCATTTTGTGAATTTTATTAACAGTTTTTTTCGTGGAAACCTCACTTGGTCGATCACTATGGTACTTGTCTTAGCAGCTCGCACGGCTTCATTTAAATTATGTATCCTAATTTTTTATAGTCGTAAAGGAAGGAGCAAACTACTCGCCTTTAATATTGATTGGACTGAGACTAATTTTTCCATGTTTACAAATTTACTGAGATCGTTTATATTTGATGCTTGCTAATTTTTTTCAAACTACTTCCGACATTAACGGGCGGACGAACTGGCTAGAGCTGACTCTGTCATAAATGCCTCTAACGCCGAATCGGTAGCCATGCCGTTTCACACTATTAGAAACTGCATCTTCAAGCATTATTTCTATAAGGCTCCTTTAGATTACATTTTTTATTTTATTTATTCTTCGTTTAATCTTGTCTAATTTTTATTTTTTTAATGGTTGTACAATGTTGTATGCAGTATAGGATTTTTGAATTATTTTTAATACATCTACTTTCACTTTTCTTATCTTTTTATTCTACGAGCACATCTAATTTCACTTTCGAAAATGGCTGTGGAAATTCTAATTTGAAAACAAACGTACTTAACTCTAATACTAAAACAGCACAAAAAACCACTCAAAGTGGCAGTGAAAATCATTCATCAAGTACTTAAATTATTCAACATCTAAACACATACATACATGCATGCATTCACCCACAGTAAATATATTGAATATGCATACCTCTACACGGACATTTAAACTTTAAATATTGTTAATGCATATCGTAAAAGGATTTTCTTTCAGAAATAATCTAGAAAGCGATAAAATGCAACAGCTCGTTTTGAATAATTTTCCTCTTTTTTTAATGTTTGAAGATTTTTGTACATACATACATACATACATACATACATACATACATACATACGTATATGTATATGTAAATGTATGCATGTACAATGATGACATCTTCCAGCATTTAAGAGCAGCATGGTTTATTTAGCAAAACATTCAGCATGTGTGATTTCATGGATGCATTTAATATATCCATACATAACTACATACGTACATATGTCTGTGCGACTAAAGATAAACATTGTAGAAATGCGAATACATATACATTAATACATAAACATACTTGGTTGGTTTGTTGGAGGATTTGTTTGTTGATTGTATTACTCGTATTTGTATTGAAAGTTTTTAGCTCAGTGACCTATTTAAGTTCAAACTCAAGGATTTGCAATATCCTTCAAATAAGCGTAAAAACAACACTAGTAAACGACAGAAACAACAGCAACAAAGAAAGCCACTATCATCATCAGTCAAATATGAATGAAGTACGCAGAAAACTCTTTTAAACATGTTAACATTGCAGCACACACATTCTTAAATTTACTTGCACTAAACATGGTTGATAGCACAGGCTTCAAAGAAAGCCACTATCATCATCAGTCAAATATGAATGAAGTACGCAGAAAACTCTTTTAAACATGTTAACATTGCAGCACACACATTCTTAAATTTACTTGCACTAAACATGGTTGATAGCACAGGCTTTCTTACCCAGACAAACATACATACATACATACATACATACATATGTACAAATATTAACCAACAGCCAGACACTGAATATCATGCACACTTACATACTTACATGTGCATAAACATGCATACATACATACATACATACATACATACATACGTACAATATAGATAAATATGCATGCAATATTACTCATACTAATGCAACTACATACATATGTACTTACATACAAAACCACGAGTACACGTCTTGATATTTTTTTTTTTGTTCGCATCCGTGTATGTCAGTGCTTCAAGTCTGAGAATATTTTAGTGCTCCTACTACAATCCTTTATGTTAATAATAATCATGATGATGCTGATGCTGATGCTGATGATGATTAGGATGATTGTTGGCTGACGTACGAATATGCGAACAGCAGCAACAACGACTTTACAATAACTTTTAGCCTGTCGAACGTAGCATGTTAAACAAATATAGACAGCAGTCAGCCAGCCATTTAATGAACCAGCCATTCAGCAGACATGCATCCATACACACATATGTACATACATACATATATACAAACATCCATATGAATATACCTATACATATGAATATACATACATATGTATTTAAATTACTACGTGCTGTTGTTATAGATTGCCAACTTTAATGCTGCATCCTGTATCATGTATTTGGGCAAAAAAAAAAAAAACATCGAAAACAACATCCTTTATAATGCTTAACAACAGTCAGTCGGTCGTCTTTGGTTATGCCCACCGCAGAATATTTGCATCGTCTACGCACCTTAAACGATTTTAATAGTGAAAGTGTTTTCTTGAGCCAAAATATTTTCGGGAGAAAAGTGTAAAAAAAACAACGTTAAGGTAATGAATGAAATTAAGGGATTCCCTTTAAAAATTATGCATGCACATACATCCGTAAATACATACATATCTAAATTTTGTTATAAAGCTATTGCAGACAAAATGTATGCAGGTTTATAATTAGCAACAGCATTACAAAAATACAAATCGCTCAATTTACCAAACAAAATATACATGTATGTACAGGGTGGGCCAAAAGAAACCAAGGGGTGTAAAAGCTTAATAACTTTTTTGTTTATTAATTTTTTTTTATTTTTTCTTTGAGATTATATAGACAACACTTGGAGAATTTATAATGGAGAGGTTCACAACTGAACAGAGAACCAGAACAATAGAATTTTATTATTTAAACCAGAATTCAATTATTTTAACGCAAAGAGCATATCGTCGACATTTTAACGTCAGAATTTCGCCCTCTGAAGCGATGGTTCTGGGGTTCTCAAAATCCAAGAGCCATTCATCAACGTCAATTGCTCCCCATCAGGTGTACAGTATGGTGTGGGATCACATCTGAAAATGTCATTGGGCCCTACTTCTTCGAGAATGAAGGTGGAATTGCTGTAACCGTAAATGGAGAGCGGTATCGGTTTATGATAGAAAATTTTTTACGTCCTGCTCTTGAAAACAGACCTGGTATGTGATTTCAGCAGGACGGAGCCACTGCCCATACTGCCCGAGACACAATGGCACTTTTAAGTCAAATTTTTGGAGAGCGAATAATTTCTCGAAATTCGGAAATTATTTGGCCGGCGCGATCGCCAGATTTGACAGCACCCGACTATTTTCTTTTGGGTTTTTTGAAGGAGCGAGTGTATGTGAACAAGCCAGAGACAATCCTTGAACTCAAGGCAAACATTGTTGCAGAAATTCGAACGCTACAGCCACAAGTTTTGAAAGATGTTATGGAAAATGCTCTAAAAAGAGCCCATCAGTGCGAAGCTGAAAACGGTGGTCATTTAAGAGACATCATTTTTCATGCTTAGTGTAAAAAAATTTCCATTTTGTATATTATATAATCTGAAAGAAAAAATAAAAAAAGTTAATAAACAAAAAAGTTATTAAACTTTTACACCCCTTGGTTTCTTTTGGCCCACCCTGTATCTTTGTTTGTTTATTACGCTTTCACTCCCAAGCCGTTAAACCGATTTTGAAAATTATTTCACCAGCATCAAGTATAGGATATTTTTTAAACGTTTCGGAGCCGCTTTTTTATATTTGGTACTGATTTTTTCGACAAACACATTTTTGGTCTGGTTAGGGTAATTTTCATTTCGGGATTGATTGTTTAAGCAGTTTTAAAACCGATTTTTATGCATTTTTTTAAACAGATCAACGCGAGTGGATGCGCGGGTAAAAGCTACTAATCAAATAAAATAAACTGCCTGTCCCACGATGTCACTCGCAAACGTTCGAATGACAACTTATATTGAAAACAACAACAAATTTTCTAATGTTATTGTTGTTTGCAGTACAAGTTGTCGATCGAACGTTTGCGAGTGACATCGTGGGACAGGCAGAAAATAAAAATGTTTTGATAGATGTTCGGCATTGGAGAAATCCCCATATATAAAATGTTGGATCAGGAAAAATTCAAAAAACATTTATTTAAAAAAAAAAATACAATGTACAATGTGTATGTAGGTACATATCGCGCTAGTTCCTTTAAAGAGCGTCAACTCAAAATCGTTCAATTTTCACTTTTTGCAAGAAAACGATATACAGTGAGAATATCTACGCACTGTAAAAATATTACATAATTTTTAATATTCTCGCCAAAAAACTATCTTATTTATCCCTTTTTTATATGATATTAGAAAAAGGGGTCTAATCGTCGCTTTCGATAACGAGCTGATTCGATCACCTTTTTTCAGTTTGAAACTATGGCATTCGAAATCGAACCATATTATTACATTGTTCGATAGCGAATGCAATAATCTCAAACTGAAGCAACTTGATCGAATCAGCTGGTTATCGAAAGCGAAGATTAGGTCCCAGTTCTTTTCTTCTACTGAACATTTTTAAAATTCGAGTTTATGCTCTTTAGGGGAACTATTGCGATATATTAAAATATACATATGTTCAATTTTAAATTTGCCGTTTCCCTGGAACATAGAAACAAATCTGGGAACATTTAGTATTTTTCCAAGAAAGTTCCCTAAATAAAAGTACGTACATGTACATAGTATGTGTATCTACATACATATGTATGTATGTACATAACTACGTGCATGTATTAAAGATTTTGTAAAAACCGCCACCAATTCAATTATCTATGTATAAGCATCTTTATATATTTTAGGGATTGCCCTTATCTACTCCGTCAAAGTCAATAAATTGTCTACGAACTCGCAGACATGTGGACAGCAATACGTATACGTGTTTAATTTGTTTGAACGCAAACAAGACTGGGAAATAAAATTCATACATATGTAAAATTTTAAAAGAATTCTAAGCTCCTCTAAGTTATGACATCATCATAGAGCACCCAATCCATTATGTATTATGTATGTATGTATGTATGTATGTATGCACGTGTGTATGCAGACATAATACATATGTTGGTAACTGTTTTGTTGTCACAAAATTTTGCATGATTTTCATTTTTGTTTACATTTAGCAGACTCCCAATAACAACACCAACAAAAAAATTAAAAAGATAAACTTTTCTACTCGTAGATACGTACATACACATACATACGTACATACATATTTTTAAACATAACTGCGAGGAGTGCGAGTGTACGTATGTACAATGTATGTACATGTCTCACTTTACTTTCTTCGCCAACAACTTTTGAATAAATCCTTTCTTGCCATTTATAATACATGTATCAATGTAAGTACATATTGACAGAAAGGCGGACAGACGAATGGCTCCGATTAAGGTATGTATGATTGTAAATATGTGTCAGGAAACAAACAAACATATCCATTCATACACACAACTTAAGAACGAAATGTTTGTTACTGCTGCTGCTACTTCTTAATGTTGTTGTTGCTGTTATTGTTTTTGTTACTGTTGTCGTAGTTTGTTCATTCATTTATTTTGCATTTTTTTCATTTTTTTTTCTTCCATATTTAAGCATTGACGGTTATAGCCCCCATTAAGCTGCCGTAGGTATCAGCAGCAGACAGACAATTGACGACCTTGACTTTTTATATTTATTTTTTTTATTTTGTTTTGTTTAATATGATGATTTTTACGTTTCGTTTATTTTAATTTTTTTTGTTTCATTCGGTTTGTTTTGTATTTGAAAGTATGCCACCATTTAGCCAGAAAAAACGAGCATTCGTCATTAGTCGATGAGTTGCGTTTGAGCCGCATTAAGTAAATTTATGGTAAGTGTACAAATTGTGTACGTACATACATAAGTATCTAGTCGTACACTAGCATAAGTACAATATTTATCTGAAACTTCACGCTCGTATATCTAGCAACCAGTTCAAATTTTTTATCGCTTTACATCTAAATATTTTACATCTGCGTTTGTTTAATTTTTTGAGAAAATAAATAAAATAAATAAATAGCTTTTTCATTGGGGTCGCTCTTGCTGCATACATACATACATATGTACATATGCACATATGTATGTACATATGTATGTATGTACATACGTATATTAGTCTCAAAGAAGAGCATATAAACAATCATTTAGTGCTTGCAACGATTTTGACTTTTTATTCGCATATTTTATTGTTTTGCGCGAAATCAGTTAAAAATCTCTTGGGAAACACAAGAGTTTTAAAGGCCGATATTAAGCATTACCCGATTGGTTGCTTTGGCATTTACCCAAAGAGCACAAAATATTGCTGGTATGTTATTAAGTTGCAGGTAATCGGTAATATTGCAGGATTATTGTCGAAATAGTTTTTGGTAATATTACATTTGCAATGCAATGTAGTATTATTATAATATTACAAAAAATTATTAGATGATATTATACCTATCTAGCAAAATTGTTTTAGTTAAATTACAGATGCCATGAGGGCATATACCGCCAAAAGTACCGATGAAAAGGTATAAGGTCCAAAAAAATTTTAACTTGGGGAATTATTTTAGGTATCAGATAAAAATACGTCGATTTCCAAAAAAAAAATCTCCTTCAATAATTCAATCATTTCTCTAAGTCAAAAAAAAATTTAATTTTTGATAATTTTTTTTTTGCAATTCTGGACGTTTCAGATGAAAGTATGTTAATTCCAAAAAACCGATTTTTATACGCCCTTATGATTCCCGGGTGACATAATAGAAGTTTTTGCAATATTTTTGCAACGTTGTGGTGCAATATTTCCTCAATCTTGCTGGCAAGACAAAAAAGAGAACATAGGAACATTGCAGGAATACTGCAGGAGTATTGCCTGTGACATTACAACGTTACAAAAAATATTCCTGTGAAATTCCAGCAATATTTTGTGCTCTATGAGTACATACCTCTTTTTATGTTACTTCTGCGACTTCAACACTTTCTATCAATGTTCTAAACTGAAAATTTTTTTAACAAAATGAAGTTCAAAGACTTAATGAGAATAAAGATGATCTCTTAGCAAAGGATATGTGTCATGTTATATTACAAAAACTCTCAAGGAAATGATACATAACAACATTTATGCCACCAAACTTCAGTTGCGTTGTGAACTGGCAACAAACTAATTAATATTATGGCAACTTTCCTAAAAGGTATTAAAAATTCGATTATGAATTATTGGCAATTGAAAATAATGTAAACAAAGCTTCAAAATATAAGAAATATAAGTGCTATAACAGTCATGAAGCAGCTCTGGGAAGAAGAACAGCTCTCGCGTCATCGTAATTATTTCTTAAGTGCAGTAAGGCTTGTATGAGTTGTTTCGCCTTCGAGAGTTTTTTGTCTCGATCGCTCTTCTTGACTGATTTGCCACGAATAAAACCGTATAGTCTTGCGGTTCTCTTGTGGAATTTCGTTGACAACTACGTTGAAACTTCCTATGCGAAGGCATAGGTCGCTTATAGTTAGACACAAAAACAGTTTTTAAAATACTGCCCACTATTTGTGCAACCATATTCTGCAAATAGATAAATAAGTGCTACAAAAATTGCTAATTAAAAGTGCTTATTGAATTACTTATAATAAAGAAGATTTTTTCAGTGGAACTATTTTGCGTTGAAGAGAAGGAAGTACCAAATCTGGCATCTATTAGACTGAGTGCCGTCTAACAGAAATCATTCAAATCCTTTGCAATTATCGCCTTTACTGTAGGTAAATATTAACGCTTAAGATAATTTTTAGCTAAAAATATTTTTTTAGCTTTAAAAAATAAATAGTTTATTTAATTTAATTTTAATTTTATAATTTTTAATTTCAGCATATTTTTGCCTTGAAAAACTTGAAGCAACTAAAATTTTGTGCCACTTGAAATTAGCAGCTGTTAGTTGGTTGGCAAGTGGCAACACAACTAAAGTTCGGTTGCAATCCATAATCGAGCCATTAAAGAAATCAAGAAAGATAAATAAGTAGTATATTGTTTGGAATACTGAAAATTAAATAAAACTTAACTTTACTAACTTTTTCTCAATAAATTATAACTCCCATGCAAAAATAAATCAAATAAATCTCAATGAAATAAAACCGAAAAGGTATAAAACAAGTCCAAAATGCCGGAATGCTTTAGAAATCGAAATTATGTAGTTCCGGATTTATTTTATAATTAACATGTACATATCTATAAAAAGAAAACAAACCAAAAACTCCAGAAGCGAATGCAGTTTTGGACATACAAAACTTCTTTATTGCCACAGATGCATAACTCAAAAAAGCTATTTTTAAATTTTCAATTTGCATACAACCAAAGAATATATAAAAATATTTTATTTTCTTTTATATGAAATTTTTATATGTACAAGACAACGATTTTTGCTGCATTATTAACACAAAAAATGCATTTTTTGAGATGTGTCTATGTTGCAATAAAGAAGCGACATGTATTCCTTTACGCTTATTTTCAAATTAAAATAACATTTCTATCTTTTGAACCAAAAGCCATCAAAATCTTACTGCGTTCAAATTTCCAGCGAACAGTACGAGTAATTTTTAAATTGTTCTTATTTTTTTCTCTCTTATTAAATCTTTGAATTCGTTAGTAAGTTAACATGGTACCTAAACCGGAGGATAGGTACGTAGAAATTAAAACAAATTAAAGAAAACAAGAAATTAAATCATCAGCATCAACGCCAGCCACGTACAACTGCAACTTAGTAAGCAAAACGCCTGCGTCAAAATTAACCTGATATAAATATGCATATATGTATGTATGTATGTATGTACATATGTGTGTGTGTATGTATGTACAACAAACCCACCACCAAACATACTTTGCTTAGGAAAACTATACGAGAATAGAATTCAGCAAACGTTTAAACAGGTTTAATTTCGCCTCATCATTCGAACCAGTGACGGCGAACTTTTAAAAAATCAACAATGAAATAGTCCGTTAAGTTTTCCATAAAGTTGGGAATAAGAAAACATGGCTTATTGTGCAGCTCTTTTATGTTAGACAACTCTGAATAAATTTTATCTTTTTATGCTTTTATTATTATTTTTATACACTTGACTTTTCAAACTTCTTCTTGGGCAAAATCTTCTTCTAGAGACACATAAGTATATTAAAACATACAAGCGTTCATTTATACATATATTTTTCCTTGTATACAGTTCGACATCTAATTGAGCAACTTAAAAAGTTCATGAATGTCATAATAAAATTAAATCAAAGCTTTTTAAAAAGGATTTAATAAATATTATACTTTTCAAATATTAGCTCAGCCATAATTTGGAAACTTTGGTTAGTTAATATATCGAGGACTAACTGTTTGTATGCAAGTGCCAGGACGGCATTGAGACTTTTAAAATTGTACCAACAACTTTCAAAAATTGTACTTTTTTACCTTAATTGTACTAAAATATTTTTTTTAGTTCAAATTACATATTTTTATTTGACTTTATTAAAATTATCGACTTTGTTCTGGCTACCGAATCGTTTCACAAATTCGCTTGTAAGTTTTAATGTTAAAGAATATGGTTATACCTGTTTAAGTTGAAATTTAAAATACAAATTAAAACCAAGCCAGTTCACTTTTGAAAGAATGTTCATATTTGCGAATGGCATTTAAAAAAATAGTTTCTTAACTGGGCTTAAGTACAGTTCAATAAAAATTGAAAATACTGAATTTAAAATGTTACAAAATTCCTGATTTTTCTTTTAAAGTTAAAAAATTATGCTTTTAGGTATGCATATTTAAATTTATATGGAATAAATGAATACGGAATTTTAGATGAATTTGAGCGCAAACTAAAACGTTTATGTAAGAAATTTTTGTTGGCAGCTGAAGAAAATTTAAAATCAAACAGCAAACAGTTGAATCAGAATTTAGATTTCAAAACGGTATAGGTACATAAGCTGCATTAATAATAACAAAAATATGTTGTTCATATTTTAGAGCTTTTCCACTATTCATATTCTAAAATATGAGCAGTCAATGAAAAAAAAGTTGTTAATATTTTGGGTCGTTCATATATTAGGGTGTTCATATTATCGCGACTTCACTGTAAAAGCATGTGCCCCAGCATCCGCATTTAGAAGAAAAATGATTTGGTTTTCACAAGACTGTTTTCAACTGAGAAGAATATGAGTTTCATTGTTCAAAGTGAAAAATGACATATGTATGCAATCGTTTGAAAAGAAATGCGGAGTGAAACTAGCGAGATTCCTTAAATATACTAAATTAGCCATTGGCGTACTATTGTACTTTCCGAGTTTGAATAGTACCAAAAAAAGTACAATTGTATCAATTTTGCCATCCCTGATAAGTGCCCAGTAAGCATGCGCATTTGATCTCAAATGTGGAATGATGTACAATAAGTCTTTCTGAACGATATTAAATTAGTAAGGCACAAATATTCTCAAATGCAGAAATGTCTTTATTTCAACTCAAATGTTTAAATTAAATTTTAAATTAATTTTAAAATGATTCTTATAACTAGGGTTTGGAAAACGGAAGAGACGAGAAGTTTTCGCTAAATACTCCGAGAAACGGGAAATTATAAATTAAGCAGCCTATTTCTTTCATTTTATATTATAGTGTATCCTTTTCTATTTAATCAAAGATATCTCTTTATTTAATTAATTTTTGTATTTTTTTCCAAATCGGTTGAATAGTTTTGCAGTGCAGATATTTCCCCTGCCTTGCCTAGGTTATACTTAAAAAAAATATAAGGACTACATACATATATGTATTTCAAACAGATGACAGAATAAAATAAAGCATCGCTAAGACACTCCCGTGACAATAGCGAAATATACCGTCAATTTCGGTACAAAATTACTGGTGAAGGAAGAGGTAGAGGAAAGCTTCAGGCTTTTACAACTCTGCTTTTTTGCACGGTTTTTATTTATTTTTAAGGCAGTGTTGCAGCGCCTCTGGTTTCAATGAGGCGTATTAAATTTTCGAAGCTGTGTAGCCGTTTTATTGGTTATTTCACTTCGCCGATGATTCTGCTACACAATATCGACGAAGTATTGCGCTCTGATATTGCATTAGGATTATTATAGGCTGAAGTCTGTGTAGTTCAGTGCCTTCATCACTTGAACTTTCTAACAACAACTGACACAAAGCGACACTAACGCTCATGAGGTAAGTGCTTGGTTTTATTACTCGCATTTAATGAACTTGTCTGTGACCGGGTTCGAACTCAGGACTTTCGCTTTTGTAGTCAACGTGCTGACTACTTCATTCAACGCCATATTTAGTTCCTTGAACGAACTTCTATTTTGAGGCCTTGACAAATCTTATTATGGAAAGGGAATCAAAAACTTTTGGCAGAAAAAAATTCATTTTATGCAGAAAGTAACAGATTTATCAAACCGCCCTTTCGGTGCAAAGGTACAAAGTACCTTTCATTGTAGCTTAAATGGGCTACTTAAAAGATGGTTTTATATAACGAATTCATAGAATATGTCATTCATTGATGCAAATGGTTGTATTTTATTGATTATAATTGTTATTCTAAAACACTTGTCTAGTAAAGGGTGGGCAAATTTAAGTTTAGCAAGTAAATTGGCTTAAAAACAGACTTTTTTGACAAATTCAGTAATAAAAGCGGAACGGCATATGCTTCAAAAGCTCACTGAAATGTTTAAAATAAAAATTTAGCGATCACAGTTCGCAAAACTTAAGCTTTTCTTGATCGTGTTGAAGCACCTTCTCGATCCTGCAAGCGTAGCCGTGGCAACCATTAGGCTGATATTGCTTCCCAATATTAATGGCATACACTCCTCTTTACTATTAAATAAACATCCGATGATTTCTGTATATTAGGGACCCAAAACTCGATCATATGGAGTAGTTTTGGGGTTAGTGTTATCTAATGCAAAATTAGATCTTATGGTTCAACCCTGGTACATCGTATTATTAATTGGAACATTTTTTTCTCCAATTTTTTCTTCTTCTAAATTAAAAATGTTTACGATCTTAAGAGTGTGTTTCTCTCGAAATGTTTCCAAAATTTATCCAGATCATTATAGAATAAGAGCTTAAAGTTTGCCTCCTCAGCAAAGTATTTTAATTTGCCATTTTAAAGTGTTTAATTTTTTTCGCAATTTGTGAACGTCAGAGCAAAATCCGATCACTACCAGCGGGCATGGTGTGTTTCCATTTTTGTTAATACTTTGCAGAATGGCCAACAATACAGGTTGCCATGGCACAACTTGCAACGATTCATTCATTCTAACGGGCAACGAGAGAGTGGAATTTGTGGTTTATGACGAAGTTTTTCGTCTATTTGGCAAAAAAAAAGGATATTTGTATGTATAAATGCATAAGTTCAAACATGTGTAAGTGTGTGTGTGTGTGTGTGTGTGTGTGTGTGTGTGTGTGACAGAGGAAAAACTCGCCCAAAAACTAACTGCAATAATAAAACAAAACAGGAATTAAAGAGTCAAAAGTGCGCGCTACAATACGCATAAAAGGTTTTAAATTTTTAGCATTAGAACTGCGGTAAAATTTTATGAAAATAATTTTATAAAAATTTAATGAATTTTCAAGTCGAAAGAATGCGAAACGTATTATTTTGTATATAAAAAAGTTTTAATTTCGTTGCACACATTGCCTTCTTTCTACAAATAAACCGATTTCGAAATTTAAACAAATTAGTAAGGCCCCTTTCAGATTAGGCAACTTTACTTGCGCAAGTCTTGTGTTTGTGGGTGTGAGAGGAAAGGTCGGTTTGAAGGGGAAAGAATTGCCTAGATTTGAGTACAGACTTGCTTGTACTTGGCAATTCTGTTTCTGTTGGCAATTCTGTTTCTGTTGTAACCGCTTCTCCTATGCATTCAAGTACATACATATATGTTTAACTAAATTATTTTTTTCTTCAACTTCCATTGTATATATCAAATTTCAAGTCACTTTCACAATTACAATGAATACAGAAATGAAACAAAACGTCAACAAATTAAGAAAATTCGAGCATAAGAAAATTAAACTTGCTCAACAAAGTTGCTGAATGTGAACATAAAAAAAGTTCAAGAGAAAATAAATAAAAATGAAAATTATACCTGCGCAATTAAAGTTGCCTAATCTGAAAGGGGCCTTAGTGTTCAACAGCAAGTGTAATATGTACTGCCATTAACTTTTCTGAAATTATTTGATAATTCATTCCAATGTACTGTTAAACTCAAACAAATACAGATAGAAAACATAATATGTATGTATGCATGTACACACATACCCTGTAGGAAGATTGGGATTAAATGTCTCCAAGTCATCGCTTTTGTCGAATTATTTTTTGTCAGATACACAAAATCATGTTTCTTTATGTTTTATTGGTTTGTTGAAAACAGAAACAGAAAACAAAGTTAAACATTTCAAAACCCCCGAATAGACAATTTATGAACGAGCGCCTGGAACGATTTTCTTCAATTATAGACTAGAAGATATAAGATCCAGTCACCTTTCAAACGAAAAAAGCCAAAATAAAATCAGTCCAGGTGTTTGGGAGCTACGGCGTCAAGGACACACAAGTTCAACGGAGTATATTTAGAAAAGATGAGATGTCTTCTAAACGCCAATTTTCTTCCAACTCTCGATCAAGTCTCCTTGCAAACAGGAAAAACTAAATCAAAATCGGTCCAGCCGTTTGGTCTGTACGTGGATTCGTACAAAAAAGTACCAAAATTGTAGACTTGAATTGTTAAAATGTACTAGTGAGTCTATGCTTCGAATGTCTACATATGGTTCCAAAATAACTACCTCGTCAGTAGTAAATTTTCAATGACACGCACATGTTAAATCTCTATAGCACAAAGCATTGTCTTCCTACAGGGTATCACATCAATACATATAAACTAAGACACCAATACAAATAAATGCTCCTTTGTATACACGTATGTACATAATATATGTATGTATGTATGTTTGTATCTATGTATTCAGTGCACATTTATACCACGTACAAAAATCCATATTAAAGCAATATTCGTAGGCAGCAACCACGCGAGCTGTAGTGCAGGTAGGCAACAAGATGTGGCTGTGGTACGAGTACGAAGATTTCAATGTGGAATGAAGCAAATACTAAATACGAGTAATATTAGGTGCATAACTTTTAAACATTTTTGAAATTGCGAAGTAGACTTGGGTCGAACTCGTTCACTAGTTCATTTTTGCCACAAACCACTGATCAAACCCATTTAAATTACATGGGTTTGATCATACTTAAAGCTGGCAACATAGGCCCATTCATAGCGTAATTATGCGTAGTTAAACAGAAGAAATCATTGGACCTAAAGGTAGAATTAGTAAAATCATATCGTGATGTTGCGTGTCAGCTGACAAAAACCGTACCATATACAATGCATGTTACTAGTTATAAAATATGTGGTGGTAGCACTGCTGACGTAGGAATCTACAGAAAACAGATTTTTCTGTAGCGAATGTCAAAAACGCCGCATTTAATGCCAGACAAAAAAAAAGTGCTGTGCAAACTGTTAAATTTTCTATAACTTGTGCACAAAGTTGAACGATACGGCAAGCTGTAAAGTAGAATGATACGATTTTACTAATTCTACCTTAAAGGTGTACAAACATAAGCCAGATTAAATAAATATTCACAATCAGTGTTACCATTAATTAAATTGAAAAAAAAATAAGCAAGTAAAGTGGGGTTAAGCCCTCAAGTAGGCAATGATAATAAGAAATGTAATGAAAACTCGATTTTCGAAAATAAGGGTGAAATCAGTAACTTCCTATGGCGGAAAGTTAAGAAACAATTAAAACCTGAAAACTTAATTTCGTATGTAGGTTAGATTACATTAGGAAGGGTGGTATTGCAACACACCTCTGCTCGGAGACCATTGTGATTCCCTTAATAAAAATTTAGCCCCAATTGTACCCAGAAACCCCTCTATTATCTGTCATTAAGCCACTGGATTCCCGTAATGAAGCCTCTTATATCACTAATGCTCTCATGGAAGCGTCTGCTCAGCCATCTAAGCCTATGGCGTTGTAGCTTCGTGCAAAGGCAGATAACATGTTCAAAGGTTTCCACAGAAATCTGGAGAGCCAGTTTCTCAAATGATGGTCGTGGCTCTGACCGAACAGTGACCAGTCAACACGCCTATCAAGCCTCGCTTCACCTTTCTATTCATATACAGTAGCACGAGACTCTACAATCTTCCCTATTTTCTCATGAACGGTTGGTGAATTTCGTAAACTAGTGCATAATTAAATATATGTATGTGAGAGAAACATCATACATATTTTCGAAAAGTAAAAAAACTGGTTGCGTTCCAAATGTTCCATCTAATATTTTTGTTAATTTTTAGTTTTTCTTTTCTGACCTCTAATGCCCTTACATGTTCCTATCAGAGAAGCGCAATGAGTAGTGAAAAAGTAAGTACAGTTGAATCATGATTTATAATTTCTTGTACTTATGCGCACTCATACTTATTGCAATGTTGTCTATGAATCATATTCACTCGAAAGTTTGAAGTTCTCATCGCACTCATACTTAGCAAGATTTATGACGTTGTTGATTTCGACTCTCTTAAACTCAATGTTTATAGATGATGCAAAATAAGTATTGTATGGCAAAGCCAACGTCGTATAAGAACATTAAAATAGTCATTTAAAGATTATCAGCCTTATTCAAAAAAATATTTTACTTGAGCTTTAAAGTTCATAGTAGCTACCAAGCAATTTAAGGCTAACATTGCTTTATTAAGAAATTGTATTCAAAACACAACTTTAATTATTTTGTGATTTAATAATAAATTCTGGTAACACCACCATGTTCAACAACCATTTCACAGCTTATGATGTACAACATCGAATACAATTTCATTCGAGTATTCAACTAATTTTTTATTTTATTAAATACATTTTTATTATCTTGAAGTTTAGCAACCTAATTTATAAAATATAAACTTCTGACATTGAAGCAAAACAGATACACATTTTTATGAAGTAAAAGTAAAAAAAATATGATGAACATAGAAAAATTATCTCAATTTATTTTATTCGAACGAAATGAGTATTTGAATATCCAGCATTTTTCGATTCGTTTTGTTTGAATGTACATCACTAAAACATTTTTGTATAATTGTATTTATTTTAATATTTTTTTATGGATTTTGCTATGTATTTCGAATCAGTTGGATAATTTTGTGATATTTTCCATCACATGACAGAAATAATAAATTTAAGATAAGAGCTAGCACTTCTAGCTTCATTTTCATATCTAACATAAATCAATATGTGCTATATTAACAGAAGTATTTGAGGTACAAAACACACATTTTGGAAATATCAACTTAAAGTAGCTTTAACAAACGTATGTAGGTGCCTACTTTAGAATTTTTATATAATAATTTTTTTTGAATACAAATTTACTTAACATTGCTTTTCAAAGCGTTGTTAAGTTTTTTTGAATACGACCCTATGTGTTTATTTATTATGATTTTCCAAATGTGTTTTTTATACACTTTCTACTGTTGTAGTTGTAGTTGTACTCTATGGATGAGTTGAATGAGCTGATTCAATATAAGTAGTATAAGTATTTTTTTGCAATTATAAATCAAACTGAGGTAATTTATGAGTGTGAGTGTGGTACGACGTCGCACTCATATTAATTGCAACCTATACTTATAAATCAATATTATTGTGAGTGTGCGTAACTCAGAGTAGTTGATTTTAAATGATGTCTACTCACTTATATTTGAAATTTTATGAGTCAGTATGAATAGCGAAAACATGATTCATTGCCAATCACTGGTTCCTATGTATACATATTTTTTTCTTAACCGACATTTCTTGACTTGATGACTTAAAAAAAAAGAATTATTATTATCAGGGTGAAGTAGCCTACAAAAAGTTATACCTCTATTGTACATGCATACAAAGAAGTAAGTTTGCTGGTGGGTCGATTAGACGTTTCCACCGTCATGTAGTCGTTCAAAAAGTTTTTCTGTCGTTGAGGATGTTTGCCAGTTTTTTACTGCCATGTCGTTCTACTGTTTGTTTATTGTAATATCAGACAGAGTATGCTCAGAATTTTGTGCAGTAGTCAGGCTGAGGACATCGAAGGCAAAATGTGTATGGAGTTGTAGTTCGGTTCGGTTGCCTGTTTACTCCACTCGCACGCTCTCTAAAGCACTCATCCAAATTCATGCTCATACAACATACCTATACCTATGTACATACATATGTATCTATGTATGTTTGTAAACGCATATGCACTGCATATACATACTAACATACATATATATGTACGTTTGTAATTTGTCCATACATCTGCATAAAAACAAAAAAAGCTTTGGCTTTGCCATACGATGGTATGACACAACACTCCAAGTCGCTCCATTGTCTCTAACCTAACTTAGTATCATACTTTAAGTTATTGCTATTGCTGTCGTCGTCGCCATTGCATGCTGCCATTGTTTATATGTAAGTAAATACTTGCATATACATATTTATGTGGATATGCATGTATGTAAGTATATGTGCATAAATACTTTGAAGGAGACTTTGGGCTTAGGGGGAAGCGAAATAAAATGTATTTTTCGAAATGAGCGCATGCACAAAATAAAACGAGCTCAAAATGGAGATGTGACATTTCGGCGTTTGATTGTTCGAAAAGTCGGTCGGTAAGTCGTTGATGCTTGACAGTTGGGTTTGACAATAACTACGAAGAGGAGGATTAAGCAAATAAACTTGCGTATTTATATACATAGGTATTTATATACGCATGGATGTACATATATACATACATATGTATACATTCATAATTATGTACGATGTGTGCATGCATTTGCAAATTTGTGTGCGATTGTGTAGATTTATTCAAACAAAGTTGCATACACTTCCACACAAACGCATAGGCATCTATCTACAAGAGCAACAACAAAAGGCTTGTACAGACATACATAAATACCTACTTAGATAGATAATATAAATCTACATTTATATCAATTATGTTTGGCAATGTTGCTTCAGTGTGCCCTCAATATTCATCTGGATTGCACTATTACAGTGAATCCTTGAAGTCAGCAACGTCGTGTTTAACATAGAAATATACAATTTTCAACTGAATGATATGACATGTCCGATTTCGAGAATCAGTTTTAGATAGCAAACTAAATTAATTCTGAAATGGATGGAGGTGCTTGGAGTCCACTGCGAGGAGCACAAAGTCTGACGACTCGAGCTCACAAATTGCTATAAAAAGACAAATAAACATCTAATTAATAATTTAGCACGACTATTTGAATTCATTATAATTCTAATAACTACATAGTAATTTAAGGGCATGGCTGATTTCCCACTCTCCGTCTTTCTGCTGAGCATTTTAAACGTATATGACATATGTCATATACGTTTAAAAATATGTCATATATATATATATATATATATATATATATATATATATATAATATAACAATAAATGTCTTTGAAATCTAACAAAAATAAATGTTGAAAAACTAAATCAATCTCAACAAACTATTTGTTGATATATCTAATTGAAAATATTTTTCAGATTTTCCTTTAAATTACAATTTTATTAATTGAATTTTTACAAAAATCGTTGTAGGTTCAAAATCTGATACTGAAACTGATATAACAAATAAATTAATTGTATTTACAAATCATTTTTTCTGTGTAAGCAAAATGGTGCAAATACTCAATCAGTAAAGGCCATGACTCACTCATGACTCCTGTAACTTTTGAGAAAATACAACTCTAGTATTATGGAGTTTATGAAAATTTTCAAAAGACAATAACAATTCATCAGATCAGGGTTGTATTTTTTTGCAAGTCGTACGAATGTGTAGGATAGTGAGTCATGGCATTAAACAGATACAAAAAATTATCATGAAACATTTAAAATCGTTATTTTTTACAATATTGGAATAAATTTTTGTGAGGAGGTGTGTATTTTTGTGAAATGTATTGGAATCACTAAAACAACTCAATTTCGTGAAAATACGAATTAGGGCCTTTCTGCTTGTGACTATCGATATCTACATGGATATCGTTATGGTAATATAGAAAGGCCCTAACTCGTTATTTTTTTAAACCGAGATTTTATATAAGTATTTCGATAGAAGAACATCTAATGTATCGAAAACTGCAAAAATATCCATTTCAAAAATATGCGTTTAGGGCCTTTCTATATTAAGGTATCGATATGCACCTATGTATGTATGATACCTATATGTTTTCCTTATTACAATTTATTTTATCGAGATTCACCTATTGGGGCTCTTAAATCCACATACTTACATACAAACATATGTATGTTCGTGTATACAACAAGTAAATTCTTTATCGTACGGTACGCTATAAACGAAAAGCGTCCAAACAACTCTAGCACTCCAACTAGAAGGCGACTAAGGCAGAGATATATACATACATATATAAGTATGCATTAGAGATGGGCGCGTGTAGAATTTTTCCAACGCGACACGACACGAACAGGAACACCAAGACGCTCAACACATACGAAATACACACGCAAAAAATATTATTGGTATGGTATTGAAGATCAGAAAATTTAATTAATTTTTTCAGGAGTCGCTTTTCAAAATATGGCACTGAGTTGGCACTGCCAGCTGATACTATCTGCCACCACAGCTGATACTATCGATTTACGTACAGAACTTTAAGCTTCAGAGGCCCATACAATATCAACAAATATGCTGGTGTTGTGTGTTTGATGATACAAAATATTAAATTTGTTCTCTACTGGAAATTCATTCGTTAGACTTGTGCCATTTAGTTCATTTCAGTGAAAGGTTTTATAAATGAACTAGTTCGTTCATTTAGTTCAATCGCTCGTTTTAGTTCAATGAACTAAAGGGTGTTTTTTATTGGGGTATAGAACTTTAAGTTGGCATCACTTTTTTAACTGGCGGCCATTTTGTCAGCTGTCAAGTGATTAATATTTAGTTTGGTTTGCCATTTCATCATGAACAGATTGACAAAAGAACAACGCTTGCAAATCGTGCAAATTTATTTCGAAAATAATGGTTCAGTTCGCGAAGTTTACCGCAAGCTCCGTCCATTTTATGGTCGACATAATCGTCCATCAGAGCAATTAATTCGGTTAACCATGGATCGTTTTCGCACTACGTTTACTCTATGTGATAATACGCATCCGCAGAGACGTCGAACAGTGCGCACCGAAGAAACAATTGCCGCTGTAGAGCAAACTGTTGAAGAGGACCCGAATGAATCGATTCGCCACCGTGCACAGCAATTGGAGCCGACTAACCGACTATTTTGTTCCCGAATTGGATGGCATGAATGTGGATGAGTTGTGGTTCCAACAAGACGGCGCTACATGCCACACAGCGCACGTCACAATCGATTTATTAAAGGAAACATTCGATGAGCGCATAATTTCGCGGAATGGACCTGTCAATTGGCCACCAAGATCGTGTGATTTGACACCATTGGATTATTTTCTTTGGGGATATGTGAAGTCGCTCGTCTACGCCAACAAACCAGAAACGTTAGGGGACTTGGAAGCCAACATTCGTGGCGTTATTGCCAACATACGGCCCCATATGCTCGAAAAAGTGGTTGAAAATTGGACCTGTAGAATTGGCTTTATTCGAGCCAGCCGCGGCAGCCACATGCCCGAAATCATAATTAAACATTAATGGCATAAAATTATCCTTCCAATAAAGCCAAAATTGATGGACATTAAAACGAGTTTCTTGTGTTTTATTTCAATTCAAAGTTCTATACCTCTGAAAAAAACACCCTATAGTTAGGTCTTTTTAGTTCAATGATATTACCAGCGTTGCCACGACCAAAAAAAATTTGTAACCAAAATACAAAAAAAAGTAACCAAATGCATAAAAAAGTAACCAAAATTTTTATATATTTAAAATATTGTTTTATTTGTACTTCAGTTGAAAAATATACATACATATATTAATATGTATTATTACAAAATCATATATAGGTAATATAAATGGACCATTACATTTAAATTTGTACTTCAGTTTTATAAGTATATCTTATTATAATTAATAACAAAAATTAAAAATTTTAAAAACCCCCGACTTTTTTCAGAAAAGATGTTATATCTTCTAAACGGCTGGACCGATTTTCTTCAAACATAGCTAAGAACCCTCTCGATCAAGTCATCTTTCAAACAGAAAAAAAAATAAATGAAAATCGGTCCAGCCGTTTGGCCTGTGCGTGGACACGGACAGACACACAGATACACACTACAAACTTATAACACCCCTTTTTTTATTCGGGGGTTAAAAATCAATAAAATCAATTTTGTAACGAAAATACTTCAGGTAATACAGGGTGCGCCAAAAGAAACCAAGGGGTGTAAAAGTTTAATAACTTTTTTGTTTATTAACTTTTTTATTTTTTCTTTCAGATTATATAATATACAAAATGGAAATTTTTTTACACTAAGTACGAAAAATGATGTCTCTTAAATGACCACCGTTTTCAGCTTCGCACTGATGGGCTCTTTTTAGAGCATTTTTCAAAACTTGTGGCTGTAGCGTTCGAATTTCTGCAACAATGTTTGCCTTGAGTTCAAGGATTGTCTCTGGCTTGTTCACATACACTCGCTCCTTCAAAAAACCCCAAAGAAAATAGTCGGGTGCTGTCAAATCTGGCGATCGCGCTGGCCAAATAATTTCCGAATTTCGAGAAATTATTCGCTCTCCAAAAATTTGACTTAAAAGTGCCATTGTGTCTCGGGCAGTATGGGCAGTGGCTCCGTCCTGCTGAAACCACATACCAGGTCTGTTTTCAAGAGCAGGACGTAAAAATTTTTTTATCATAAACCGATACCGCTCTCCATTTACGGTTACAGCACTTCCATCTTCATTCTCGAAGAAGTAGGGCCCAATGACATTTTCAGATGTGATCCCACACCATACTGTACACCTGATGGGGTGCAATTGGCGTTGATGAATGGCTCTTGGATTTTGAGAACCCCAGAACCTACAGTTCTGCTTATTAACAAAGCCATTCAAATGAAAATGAGCTTAAAATAATTGATCTCTGGTTTAAATAATAAAATTCTATTGTTCTGGTTCTCTGTTCAGTTGTGAACCTCTCCATTATAAATTCTCCAAGTGTTGTCTATATAATCTGAAAGAAAAAATAAAAAAAATTAATAAACAAAAAAGTTATTAAACTTTTACACCCCTTGGTTTCTTTTGGCCCACCCTGTATTATTAGAAATTCCAAAACAAAAATATTTTTAGTAACAAAAAACTAATATGTAATTTAATTACATACATTCGTTATCAAAACTCAAGACTGTATAGACAAAGTATTAAATTTGTTAATATTAAAATAAATCTTTGGCAGACGAAACATAATAGGAATTATTTCGAATGATGTACAATTCTTTAGATTGCATTATTGAGTTTACAGCCTTAAAATGAGCTTATTCCTATATTTATTTTTGACTAGACTTAGCTGCGAAAATATCCTTTCAGCAGCAGCCGGACTGTGTGGCAGTGACATTAAATTATATACAAAATTATTCAAATCATAAAAACATTTTTCGTTCAATCCATTTGTATGTTTTGAAACTGCGTCCCAAAAATCAACTATGTCCATATCAGCACTTACTTAAATTTAGAAAATCTGCTATAGAGATGAAAATTGTTATAGAGATGTAATGGAAGGTAAACTACTTTTCATATAAAAATATCAATCAGCTGTTTTCTACGTTACAGTTACATTACATTACAGTCGGCTAACTGAGACTTTAAATATAAAAAAATTTTTCTTTTAACTTTTTACATACAGCCCAATTATGAATAGGATAAGAAAAACTTTATAAAATTTACAATTTCCTTTGTACACACAGTCCTTCGGAATTTAATCAATTTGCATCTGCACCTTGCTCAGTTTTCACTCTACTTTCTCAGCACAATGTTATTACGCATGCCTGTGAATGGTTAGTGTTAGTGGTTTATATAATTTTAATTTAAGCATAAACAAATATTTATATTAACACACAATTTTATTGGCAATGAAAACATAAAATTTTTATTAAACTTCTATTGTTGAACTCTTGCGTTAGTGCAAAAAAATATGCAAACATTAAACAGCTGATGAACATTTTACTCTCTCCCGTATTTTCTTATTCCCCGGCTGTTTTGAATAGGAGGATTATTCCCCGGGAACAAATGGTAAGGAAGGGAGAAAACTCTCCGGGAATATTCATCATTGCGCTGATAGTGTTTGACGTTTAAAGATTTTGCAACCATGGATGCATCTGATTTTTGAAACCAGGCTTGTTATGTTCAGAGACAGACATGTATTTGTTTTAAACGCTATGTTGATTAACCAGTGTTGTATTTACAACGCATTAAAAACGCTTAAATTGTGATCTTTTATCAAGATAATTAGTTATGTGCAAATTTAACATACCACATATGTACATATGTATATGTATAAAAAATGGTTATTTTTGTGTTGAAAAAAAGTAACCAAAATGGAAAAAAAGTACACAAGTACACATTGGAAAAAAAGTAACCAATTTTGGTTACAAGTAACCAAAACGGCAACGCTGGATATTACAGCTGCATGCATATATATGTATGTATGTAGATATGTTGTGTTTTTTGACAGTATTAAAATGCTAAAATTAATTTATAATTAATAAATAAATTTGCTTTATAAAGGGTTTATAAAACAAATTTAGTGTGAAAATCATTTTTAAAAATCTCATAAATCCAAAATATTTTTTTGAATAGGTTAGTATAAGTGTTTGCTTGTTTATTGTATTTGTGGTAGTAGCCATCGATGAACAAGAACTAAATATACATACATACATGCATAAATATGGATGAGTATAGAAGCAAAGCACACAAACCGAAAGAAGTAAAGCAAAACGTTGAAAACATTTAGTTCATTTTGTGTCTTAGTTCTTAGTTCAAAAAATTAACTAGTTCAAAAATTGAACTAGTGAGCGTAAAACAATTGAACTAGTTCACTTAGTTCAAAGTACTGAATCGTTCATTTGAACTAGTTCGTTCATGAACTACACAAGACTATCATTCATACATATTTTACATCTAGAATCGTTTCGTGTTTTTCGTGTCAATTTTTTATCAACAGGAAACGACCCGAAGGCGAACGATATCATATTTTTTGTCACGAACACTTCTTATTGAGTCATACGTATTCGTGTCACGAAAAAAACACCACGCGCGCCCATCTCTAGTATGCATGTACATATGCAGATATGTACTGTAAATGTACAATATATATTCATATACATACATACATATTTACATCTACCCATATGTATTTATGTATTTTTTTTCTTGTTTCAATTTTTAGTTTAAAAAACCCAGTGTAAACTTTGCACTTCAAGATACAACACGAAATGTATCGCTTTAGCGCAAATTCATAATACTAATGAAACAGGAAAATACGTAAAAAGCGTCAATTTTCAAACACTACCTGGGTAGGTATGTATATCCGTTGTTGAAAGTTTTGTCAGACTTAATAAATATATACATATTTATGTAAGAATGTACTTTAAACGAAGCAAAGCACAAATAGGCAAGTATAGAAAATTGTTTACTTAAGAATGTTTAGTGAATTTTAGATTTCATTAAAATTTAACGTAAAATACCTAGAAAAAAATATTTATTAGAATTTATGAGTATTGACGGTACTAGTTCAAAATAACAATTGAAACCGATTTCCTAAATCAGAGATAGGTGTGTATGTAAGATGTTCACTGAGCTAAATATACATGTTAGTGTCCTGCACAAGACTATTTATAAGACCTTTCAAGACATGGGAGATTTTTTCAAATGCTTTACTACAGCGAAATATTCTAAAAGAATCGCTAAGCAACACTGTTGGCAAGACATTTTTTTCGGTTGTTTGTCTTGCCAACAGTGTTGTTTAGCGATTCTTTTAGAATATTTCGCTGTAGTATTTGTAGCATTTGAAAAAATCTCTCATGTCTTGAAAGGTCTTATAAATAGTCTTGTGCAGGACACTAATACATATGTACATAACTATCAAGGGAACGTCAAAGAAGTAGATATGAATTTACAGTCAGTCGTAAGGCAGCTCTGGGTTGAGGAACATCTCATCGTAATTATTTCTTAAGTGCGGTCAGGCTTGTGTATGTTGTTTAGCCCTCGAGAGTTTTTCGTCTCGCTCGCACTTTTTGACTGATCTGCCACGGATAACCGTATAATCTTGCGGTTTTTTGTGGAATTTCTTTAACAACCACGTTGCTACTTCCTATGTGAAGGCATAGGTCGTGTACAGTCAGTCACAAAAACTTTTAAAAAACTGTTAATACCATCTTGGGCATATGGTCTAGTTACCCCGCCCATATTTGTGCAATACCATATTATGCAAATTTACCTATGTATGATAAATAAATAAATGAATTTACAGTGTGCAAAGTTAAATTAAATATTCATACATCCTGAATTAAAAAAGCGCACTTCCTTTTAGTAAATTAAATTGCCAAAAGGACTGTTTTCTTGTACGATTTTGCTTTTATTTAATAAAACTTTTAAATAACAAGAAATTTCATTTATAATTTTTAAAAGAAGTGAATAACTGTTAAAAAAAATCAGATTCGTACACAACTCAGATTAGGAACTAATGCAATTATGAAAAATAACCCGTAACTAACGATTGTTTTCAATACAATTTTTTGAGAATATTTTTTTTGCATTAGTATAAGTTTTTTTTCTTAAAAAATATCTACACTGAGAGAGAAGCCTTCATCGTATCAATGAATTTTGTCATTAATAACGAGCTAATGTAAGAATTCATTATATTTATGAAGAATCCTTTGCTGAGTTTCATGTATGTAGGTATTATAAATTTCCATGCAGATAATGAAAACTTTGAATAATCATATCAAAAATTTCATTCATACAATGAAGTATTATTAATGCTGCTGCTTCATTAGCTGAATTAATGTTTTTCTGTTAATGTAGAGAACTCCACAATTTTCTATAAAATTATAAAATGAAATGTCCATTAGATTATTAAATAGAGCCTCTATGTATGTAGGTATGATATCATAAAAAGAAAATACATATTTTAGTTATTTATTGTACCTATTACAAAAGTTTTTTCTTTTACAAACGTTGAAGTTGTACGAATATGAACTTTGCATATTGTGCTTTAATATTAAGACTTTAGAAAATTAGAGAAACAATACAGAGTTATAAACATGCTAATAACACTCAAACCTGATGTTTGGGAAATAAATGAAAAACATAATGCATATGTAGATATGTACTCGCAAATATATGTAGGAACATACATATGTGTGTATGTATGAAAATGTGTTTTCCAAATAGCGGCACATTTTTGCTATAGTTTGTTTTGATTCTCGCTATTTTGCACCGCTTTCCTTTTGGCCACACACACACACTTTTAAATTGAGAGGCTAGAAATGCCTGCATGCATATGTTACGTTCAACATTAATATTTAGAAAAGCTTACACATGAAGGAATTAACAATTTAAAATAAAAGTCCAAAATTCAACATAATAAACGTCACTTCGTGCTACGAGTATTAAATGGCTGCAATGTTTGACAGTTTTTGTTGCATCTGGTTTTTAGTTGGTTGCTGCCCCCATAAATTTAAACATACCGGCAAACAAGAAACCAACAAACAATAAAGCAACGTCCATTCATTGATTCATACAAGTCCGTCATATTCAGACAATTGTCTTCTGAAGTACATACATACACATGTATGTATGTATGTATGTATGCACATAAATTATAAAATACAATTTTTATACATAGATACAATTTGGTAAACAATTAAAAAACAATAACAACATTTAAAGCAATAAACAGACACACACACACACACAAACTCACTATCCAAAACTCCTAAGAAACCAACAGAAATCAGCGATCAAAACAAAACGCGCAAAAATAGCACTACCATTATGCTACTAAAAAATCCAATAGGCAGATAGACAGAGACACAGACAGACATCTAGCAAAAAACGACTAGGAAAATTATAACCAAACTGAGAGAAAAATTATTATTTTATGTACACATTCCAATTCCCACACACACACACACACACACACACACCCATCCAGAAAATATTAAAAAGATACGCATACCCCTCTCCATGTTCACTCAATTGTATTCAATAAAACTAAATTATGTCAAATGTTTGCAAAATATTGGCGCTAGCGCTGCATATTCCTTTTTTATATCCGTGGTGAGTTACGTGATGTTATTGTTGCCTTTGTTGCTCTTCGCTTCGTGGTGCTTGCCTTCTTCCAACGAACCTAAAATAAGGCAACAAAAGAAAAATCAAATGTGTCGGTTACAAAATTATTTATTTAGTTATTTTTTTCATTTTAAGCTTCAATAAGAAGGCGGAAACGATACTCATCGCACTCGTATTGACGCGCATCAAGTTTTTATTTTCGTATAAAATTATAATTTCTTTTTGCTTTTTATTTAGCAAAATTTTTTTAACAAGCTTTTTACAACCTATTTGCTCATGAATTTTGCAAGAAGAAAAAATCAACATTTGCCGACGGAAAATTGTTCAATGTGTGTTTTTTCACATGCATTGAAACAACGCTTCTTGCTTAATTTTAAACATACATCCACACATATGTAAGTATGTATTTATATATGTATTTATATATGTACGTATATCGAGCCTTATTTTCGATTTTATCGTAAGCGACAAAAATTTTTCCGAAGTTATTTTTAAATATTCAAATTTGATAATTCTAAACCATGTGTAGGCCCATAAAATTTTAATAAGTTCAATAAAAAAGTACATTTTCGATAATATGTTACGATAAAATCGAAAAAAGGCTCATACATACATACTAGTAATGTAACGAATGTCAATTTTTGATATTCGCGAATACGAATGTGAATATACGAATATTTGAAACGATATTCGCGAATACGAATGCGAATATATCATGTGAAATTTATAGACATTAAATTAGGGCTCTATTTACGCCTGCAATATGAAATATTAAAAGATTGTTAGGAAATAGAACTTCATACTCCTGTTGGCTTACTTTAAAGTTAATAAAAACTACCCAAAATTTTAATGATCATCCGTAAATAATATTTGAAAATGACACAAAGCTCAAATTTCTATAAAAAATTTAATGGATTCGTACAAACTAATATTTTTATCCATTTATTTAAATTTAGTTTAGGATTTATGCATTTATTTAATTAATTTTTTTGGAAAAATATTCGTATTCGTATTCGCCTGAATTTGTCGAATACGATTTTTATCGTATTATTTTCGATTTTATCGTAAGCGACAAAAATTTTTCGGAAGTTATTTTTAAATATTCAAATTTGTTTTTGTACGTAAATTTTCGCTTACGATAAAATTGTACAGCCTGTATCTTAAAAGTTATCAACAATTTTGCCATTTTGATAATTCTGAACCATTGTAGGCCCATAAAATTTTAAAAACGAGTGTAAAGTTTTAAATTTAAAATTCCGATTTTTGACGTATGACTTTTTAGCTGTTTGATGTGAATCACGAGCGATCGTGAATGTTGTGCGCAATTCATAACTCCCCTTATTCTGTAACTGTTTGGCGATATCACGTCAATAGGAGTACAATGCCAAAAAATTGGTGCTGCTGTAGTTTGTAGGTAAAAATAGAAAAATTGGCGAGCACACACTTTTCGGGTATAGGCTTAAAACTTGAATTAGATGTGCCATAGCCATAATGCCATAGCCATAACCAAACCAAAATTCAATTGGCTTCTATGGTGAGAGTTATGACGTTATGGCGAGTCACCTATAATCAAATACAGTGTTGCCCATTAGTTTGGTTCGAACGGCTGATTTCTATGGCTATGGTTATGTCACGTCTGATTGAGCCTTAACGTACTCGCATCTTTTTGATTTACATGCATGAAAACAACAACAACCCAACAACAAAAATACCGCTGGAGAAGAAAAGACGCTTTAAAAAAAAATTCGCAAAGTAAGCTTTGTCAACGCAAAAGCAGTTACTAGTGGTCCAGCCAGACCATGAGGTGCACTTAGCGAAAAAAAATGTTTGCGGGTTATTCGTCCCCTTAGTAGGACCCAATTGATCCTAAACTTGTTTGGCTCGATTCAGAACAGTTTACTTATAGAATTTACATTTTTAAAAAGTTTTTCTACGTAACCTAGTCATCGAATTGGACATGACGCCGGCAGAGTAACTGTGAAAATTCATCAACTTCTTTGTTGTGGTGGATACGTGCGATGTCCATGTTCAGGCATATCAAAGTATTTTGAGTTAGCGCAATAGAGATGGAATATTTACCAATTTTGTTCTGTGTCTTTTCTTTCTATTAAAAATGGTTGCGGATGGCGAATTTCATGGCGAACATTGTTGCTCAGACATATGTTCGGGCATCAATGTCAGAGCATGGACGAAACATGGACAAGAGCGGTCTCCATTAGCCATTTTTTGCGATGTCCGACATGATGCCCATCTAAGTTCATGGCTAGTGGATACCGCTTGTAAAAAGATATTGCATATGAAAGTCAATGATGGTCTGACCACACAAAATTTAGTCACTATCATGCGTTATCAGGTATGACTTATACTCGCACGAATTGCGTGAGCAGTGCCCAACTCTTTTCTTATACATAAATATAAGGATTATATATTAATTAATAAACGCCAGGCAGCATGACAGTGTTCGAGAGCTAAACCCAGTTATATCTACATCGTAGATTTTTCTGATATGCGTTAGAGTCTATGCTAATCGCAGCTATCTCCTTCGTATTCGTAGATGTATGTAGCAATTAAGCGTCGTTAAAGTGATACACATTTTTAACACTAGAGGCGTTGCAAAGATGCCATAAAAAGTAACAAAAGGCACATTAGCAGAGTAGTAAAAGCGGGAACAATTAATTGTGCCTCTCTTTTCTCTATCTACATATGAATATGTCGCTTCACGATCTGTACTGGCACTATTCCTTTCCCACTCCCAGGTAGCATAAAGATACCTGCTATTTCGATCCACGTGAGCTGATACGAGTAAATTACTTTACGAGTATCTTCTCAGCAACCTGTTTGACCTAACCTAAACTCCGGACAATTTCCATGGATGCTTTATAAGGTCCAATCTCAGGAAAGAGTTTCTATTTCAATTCAATGAAATATACAATGAAAATCTAAAAATTTCTAAGGGATTATTGTTATAAATTTAAGTTTGGAGTTTGTAAATACAAAACGCGAAAAGCGTTTTGAAATTTTCAGGGAATAAATAATTTTTGAAACGAATTTTCGCTATTTTTCATACAAATTTGAAACGTTTAGAAATGAAATTTATTACAAAATATGCCTATTGAACTTTATTTAAGCTTTATGGTTTTTATTAGGGTTGTGCTTATCAGCTCTTTTGAGTGACCGCTCTTTTAAGCTCAGCTCACTTTACTGAAGTATTTCATTTAGATAGCTCAGTAGCTCAGTTCATTTGTAGTGAAACATTTTTATCAAGCATAAAGAAAGAAAGAAAACAGAAGCATAAAAAGTGACAGATTCATGCAGTGAGTGAATGCGTGTGGTCATGCATACATTACAAAACAAGGCAGATGAAGTATAAAAAATAAATGAAACTAAAATAGGAGTAGTTTAATGAGTGGGATTTGTTAATAAATATATCTACATACATATACATACATATGTATGTATGCTATGTATGTACAATAAAAATTAAAATTATTTAATGTTTCAGATATTTTAATATTATCACAATACATATATAAAACTTTTTTATGTATTTGTGGGACGCAAAAAATTTGCTAAAGCCATAATACTTGTATCGAACTCTTTCATTAGGTTGTTTTAGACACAAAACTATTATCAAACTCACTTAAAATACATAGGTTTGTGTCTAAAACGAGCTACTGAAAGAGTTCGATACAAACCACTCAGTACTGAGCTGAAAGCGCTCAGTGGATTGACCGGCTCATAGCGCTCAGTGAGGTGAATCGTTCAATTGAACTAGTTCATTCATGAGCTGCACAACTCTAGTTTTTATAATATCTTAACAGTCACGCTGGAATCGGAATTTCTGATAAATAACTTGCCATGCATCATTTACCTTCCTCAACAGCATTCAGCCACAAGCTCATTCATAAATAAAGTTCAGTTCGACTTAAGTCATTCCTTTTACTCTTGTATACTATCAAGCATCTTTCTCATCAACAAACAAAAAAAGAAAGAAAGCACGTGCTGGCTGAACTACACAATTGGTTGCACGAATTAACATGCACATGCACATTTACTCGTATAATGTATGTATGTATGTGCATTCGTATCTAAAGATGTACATGTGTACATATTTTGTTGCACCTTCTTAGCGGTTACTAATTAAATCATTATTGAATGCTCATCTATAATAACACAGCTACATATACTCAAACATACATATATAGTTGTTGTAAATGCACGCACGTCATAAGAATGCAGTATACTTTTTACTCACACACACACATACATACATATATACATCTATAATTGCACTAGAAGTCAGATTATGATGTCATAAACTAACGAATGAGTAATCAATACATAATACGGATTGTGCACTTTTCCACACACGGAAATACTCGTACGTAAGCAGAAAGAATGAAATTTGCATTTTACAGGTACATATGAATATGGTGTCCACACACCACACAGAATGCCTACTTCTGCTATTCCGTATGAGTGAAGTATACTTCTTCTATTCATTCAGATTAGAATTTTGGTGGAACTCAGGTCACAAAATCTGAGAAATTTCTCTTCCCATTAAATTCGTGCATTTATTTTCTATTCTAATGGACTCTGTACCAAAAGTTTGGCTAATTAGAGCTATGCTTTATACATATTTTTGTTGGGAAAGATGGAAGGGTGATCCTTGAAATATGTTGAGACATTAAATTTAATTCTAAATCATACTTTTTATTAATGCATCTCATACATACGCTCATAATACATACACTGTTCCACAAAAGAACATTTTGATAGGACGGACAATCTACTGCTTAACTTGCAATCGGGCATCAAGAAACAACAGCACATCAACCCACAATCATACCAAATGAACTACTAAATGAATCACTGAATGACTGACTACTTTGGAGTGAATAATAATAGGTGATGAAAAAGTTGTCACACACGAAACAAAACACAGCAAGAAATACATACATATTTATTTGTGCTTAAATTTGTGCATGTGCATACTATCCGTGTGTATATGTACATAGTCGGACAAAAATATTCACACAGCACCCATCTTTAATTTCGATAGTTTATATGTAGGTATACATATTTTGAATAAAAAAATATATGTGGCTCGATAAGTTTTTATTCCAGTTACATATTTATTTATTATGACCTTAAAAAGTTTAAAAAGTTTTTGTGAGTGACTATACACGACCCATGCCTTCACATAGGAAGAAACTTTTTATAAAAAAAAAAACGAAGTTACATATTTATTTACATGTTGCTTATAAAAGGTGATTTTTAAGAGCTTTCCGATTTAATGTAAAAAAAAACACATAAAATTTAGAGAAATGTAAGAAACCTTTATTTGAGTCGGTAGAGCGATATATATAATTCAATGTTTAAAGATGATTTCATGTAAATGTTGACCCCGCGGTCTCAAATGGTTTATACGCTGGGTCCAATGTTGGCCTACTCCTTCCAACATATCGCCCGGTATCCCTATAGGCATGAGCCTTAACATATCTCCACCGAAAAATATTCTAAGGGCGTTAAATCACATGTTCTAGCCCCAAACGTTCTGTGTGGCATCGTCTTGCAGAAATCATATTCATGTCACATCTGTCACTGTGTTTGAGGGTACTTCACTTAAAATGGCTAAATGCAGGCAAAAAAAATGGGTAAAAACTATTCAGTCTTTAAGTTTTTGGGTTCCTAATCCATTTCTTGCGAAATTTTTGTTTATATTTTTTATTTATTTTCCATTTTTTAAACTTTCATTTAAACTTTAATTAATTTTTATATTTTCACTCATTTAAAACAAAAATGACCCTTAGTTAATTTGATTATTATTTTTCGAACTTCATTTGTTTCTATATTTATGATTTGAACAGGCTAAAGTTCGTAAATTAAATAAAATATACTTAATAGTAACAAACCAAAAAAAGTTTGTCTTAAGTAGTAGTGTCCTGCACAAGACTATTTATAAGACCTTTCAAGACATGAGAGATTTTTTCCAATGCTTTACTACAGCGAAATACTCTAAAAGAATCGCTAAACAACACTGTTGGCAAGATAAACCACCGAAAAAAAATTACTTGCCAACAGTGTTGCTTAGCGATTCTTTTAGAATATTTCGCTGTAGTAAAGCATTGGAAAAAATCTCTCATGTCTTGAAAGGTCTTATAAATAGTCTTGTGCAGGATACTATTAAGTAGAACAAAAATAAGCAAATTAACTAACATGTGTATAATTAGTAAAGAACAAACGACAATGGTAAGACTGTTGTAAATTTAAAGATGGTAAGGTGAGCTTTCATTACAAAACATCTTTCACCAAATTGAAATACGATGAATCAAAACAATTCACATATTCCATTTGCAAAAAAGTTTCGTATATAAAGCAGAAATCTACATCAACTGTCACCACACACAGTGGACCAAACACAGAATTACGCTGATGATGAAGGTTTAGTGGCCTTCGAAAACGGCTATCTGTTCCGTTCAACTATGTGTTGTCAGAATATTTACAACTAACTTTGGTGTTATTTGTTCATTAATAATTATCACATGTAATTTGGCTTAAAAAGCGATACGAACTGTAGCCTGTTCAAATCATAAATATAAAAATTACCCTTGTTTGATTGATATCATAAACTATAAATTAGACCCGACAACCTATAACAACATTGCAACGATTATAAGAATGCAGTAGCAAATCTTATTGTTATCTTTCATATAAGCGCTTTTAGACTGCTGCAACAAAAATGGGAAGTTTGAACCGAGATTTATTGATATTAATGCGAAAACAATAACATATTACTCTGTCGTGTTTTTTTTTTGGTAGTTAATTAATGTTCCTTTGTTGCGAGTTTAAATTTTTTATGAAAAATCACAAACAAATTTCATGTTTGGAAAAATTAAATTAAAAATTAATTAAATTAATTAAAATAAAAATGGCTACAAAAATAGCGAATAGCTAAACTCACTTTTCTTCCGGCTAAATGGGATAAAAAATGGCTAAATTTAGCCAGAAAATGGCTAAATTGGCATCACTTCTGATATTATTGTTCTTCTTCAATTCGTTAATTGGCTCCAAAATTATATTTTTCCATCCAGTTGAACATTTGCTTTCAACGGGAAACTGAACGCTATCTTAATAGTCTTCACATACAATTTGAATCATTTTGCAAAAATTTTTTCTATGCTATTACTAAAAGCTAAATTTTTTATTGTAACTCGAGAGCTGTGCTAGATTTTTCTCTCTTTTTCATCTACTCTGCTGCCACTTTCATACACTTAATTTTGGAATAGTTTTTTTTTTTTTACTATTCTTAAAATCAGCTGTTCTTCTTCTAGAGGAAGCTTTCGTGCTCGGCTAGTACGATGGGAAGTTGAGAAGCTTGAAAAGTCCTTATATGGTTTTATAATTCTGCCAAAGTACATACAACAGCTTCTTTTTAATATTTTTCTAATTTCTTCATATAATCTTTTTTGTTCATGTAGGTCTGAAAAAATTTTTCTCTCAGCGTCTATTGTTTTCTTGTGTTTTTGGGGCCTTTTTTTAAATGAGGTGTTCAACAACATCTTAAAATCAATTTGGCATCGATTGTTTTACAACGAAATTTTTCCATATTACACGATAAGAAAGAAAAATTTAATTTTTGTGTATTTAGCACTAATATGTGTATACTTTTGTCCACTTAAAATAGTGCTTTAATGCAACATACGACTGTCTAGTTTTAATCATTTTGTTTTGGTTCTATTCGTCTGAAAAATATTGAAGTTCCAAGTTAAAAGGCGGTACTGTGTGTGAATATTTTTGTCCACCTGTGTACATACAAATGTATGTATGTAAGCGTTGATGATGTCTGAACATTCTACCAATAAAATATGTGCATTCATTCGGTTATATCAGTGCATGGTTTTATATTCTGGCCTACAAGTGTATGTGGCAAGACTGTGTGCGGTTGGTCCGTATCTTTCGTTGATGTGGAAGTTTCCTTTTTAATGCACCGACTGACGCCGAGTAATTAAGACATTTTAAATTTACGCATCAGACAGACACTTGGTAGACAAAAGGTAGACAGGCACAGTCAAGCTAAGTGAGTTCGCTGGCAGGCTGAGTACGTTAAGTACGAAATGAATAAATGTGAATGAAAAGCATTGAAAGGAATAAATGAATGTGAGGAGCATGTATTATTAGCCTTGTTTTTATGTTTCGTTTTTTTTTTGTTTTTTTTTTTTTTTTTTTTTGTTTTTTACAAAGTCTCAGTAGGTCACAACAATCAGCATACCACGACATATTAATCACGGCAACAGCGCGCTGTGGCGTCACAAATTAATTCCTTTAGTCATTAACTGCAATAATTGCGGGTATCTTTGTTTTTGTTCCTAATCGTAAGCAATTGCATTTGTTTCAACTAGTTTAGTTTATCTTTTAAATTGTAACAAAAAATTGTTTTATCAGATTTTTATCAGTTGTGTATGTATGAATGAATGAATTTAGAAATTTAGAAGATACGAGTATTAATTGAGTTCGGGTACTCTAAAAGTTTTTACAAATTTTTACTGAACTTTGCTGTATTTTACTAAATTGCGTTCGTTTACACAAAATACAGTAATACCCGTTTTAGACACGGAAAGTTTACTTTGCAAAGTCTTAATTCAGCTGGGAGAAAGACAGAAAGAGATAGTATTCCTACCCCTGTCTTTCACCCAGCTGAAGTAAACTTTCCGTGTGTAAAAGGGGTGTAAATGAGATCACAAATTGAGAGAGTAAAGTGACACTTCTTGACTCAGTGTTTTGCAAATTTTTACTGCAGAAATTTGTCGTAGTAAGGTTTAGTAAGATAAAAACATATGATTCAATATGTAAACAAATGAAAAGTAAGCAATTGAAAAGTGTAAAAATTTGAGAAAAGGTTAAATAAAAATTGTGAAAGTCATTAAAAAATAATTAATTTATAAAGCATAATAATAACAGCTGTTAATATACATATTTTGTAATTTATTTTATTAATCCTGTTGTTTTGCAAATTATTCTAATTACTCACAGGGCTGTCAGATGTGGCGATTTCTCGCCAAACTTGGCGACTTTAAAGCTAGTTTGGAGTCCTAATTTTCGATTTGGATACATGGCGATATTTTGGCGTTTTATAAAAAAGTTGGCGATTTTTTTTGGCTATTTTTGATGAGCCATGAATAGGATTGAAAATCGTTAAATATTATTTTTATTATGGTATTTGTCTCGTGTAGATGGTGTGCTAATAACATTTAATACTGGTATTGACAGCAACCGTTTTAGAAAACTTGTGCAAATTTCTGCAACTCGTTGGTTATCTTATGGAGCGGCTATAAGACGAATTTTGGAGCAATGGGTGGAGCTTAAACATCATTTTTCACTTATTTCAACAGCCGAATTATGTGATGAAAAGACAAAGATTTTTACATATGTATTTATAAATCCAATAGTAAATGAAATGAACCATTTAAATCTTGAAATTCAGTTAGATAACATGCACGCAGGCAGTATGTATCGGAGGCTATATTCTACTCTTTTTTCATTTTCCTCAAAAATGTTCAAGCCAACAATTTTTAATGAAACTCATAATAGCGAAAAATTGATATACCAAACACTTTTCTCCCACTAAATGCAATCGATTTTCGGTCAGCATTTGAAACTGAATGAAGCCATGTTGAAATGGCTGATGAAGATATTGAAATACGTCGAGAAAATTGTTTTTCATATTTAAAGATGTTCGTGAAAGAATTAATAAATAGAATTCCTCAAAACATGAATATATTTAAAGTTTACGAACATTTTTCCATTATAAAATGTTGCAATCTATTATCACAAACAAAATTTGTTGTTGTTAAAGATATTTTAAAGATTTTTATGAATCCTAACATACCGCTAGATGTTTATGAAACACAATGGACAAAATTACCGTTTGTGGATTGGAAAGATTTTTTTAGTGGTGATATTCCATCTAACTTAAAACAGTTTTTGGCCAAAATTGTATGATTATAAGGATACGGCAGGTATATACTATACTTTACACGCTGGTTATTCCAACTAGTAATGCCTGCGTTGAAAGGGTATTTTCAATAATGAACTCAACTAAGACGCGCTTCCGAAATAGCATGCAATATGACGCGTTATTACGAGTTATAAGTTATGTATATGAATGTAAATAGTAGAGGTGTGCACGTGAGCGTTTTTTGACTCACGACACGCACGCTCACGCAGAAAAATATTTTACTCACGAACTTTCACGCACGAATGATATTGAAAATTTTCACGATCACGCACGCTCACGAACAAAATATACTTAATCACGCACGAGTGGTTTACAACTTATCACGATCACGCACTGTCACAAAAAAGTATGTAATCCAATTTGTATTTTTTTTTGGGTTGAAAAATTGGTTTTTATGTATATGTATGTATTAGTGATGCACGAATATTCGTATTCGCATTCAAATTGCAGAACATTCGGCCATTTTTAATGCGAATACGATTCATTCGTACTCGTCAAATTCAGGTGAATACGAATACGAATATTTTGCCAAAAAAAATAAATGCATAAATCCTAAACTAAATTTAAATAAATAGATAAAATATTAGTTTGTACTAATCCATTAAATTTTTTATAGAAATTTGTGCTTTGTATGTATCATTTTAAAATATTATTTATTAACGATCATTAAAGTTTTGGGTAGTTTTTATTAACTTTAAAGTACGCCAACAGGAGTATGAAGTTCTTTTTCATAACAATCTTTTAATGTTTCATATTGCAGGCGTAAATAGAATCCCAAGTTAATGTCTATAAATTGCACATGAAATATTCGTATTCGTATTCGGGAATATCGTTTCAAATATTCGTATTCGCATTCGTATTCGCGAATATAAAAAATTTACATTCGTTACATCACTAGTATGTATGTATGTACATATGTATGCACGTGCTTATGTAAAATTTACATTGCACAGTGGGGACTTTTACAAAGTAAATGGCAATAAATCTGGAACTTCTAAACTACTGATTGTATTTATATGAACCTCCTAACATCCGTAGAGGAGGACTTATTCTTTACAACACATGTCATGGCAGCCTTCTGGCTTGAGCTGGACACAGTGGGCCAAAGTTGATTACCTGGTACTCAAAACTTCTGAAGCTTGTAACTTTTTTAAAAAGTATACGATTCTTACCGGATAAAGCATTTTGACATAAACTTGAAATTCTTAATTTCCCAAGATGTGTTTCCGTATCTGTCATAAGATATTTTACTTCACCTTTTTTAGTATTTCGCCTATTACTTTTTAGTTCATTGTTGGATTTTAAGTTAAAAAACAGCATCAAATTTTTGACAAAATTTTAAATAAAAATAGGAAAAAAATTTATTAACACATCCATTCGTGAAATCAGGAAAAGGCTAAAAAAAATCCAAATTTTAAAATTTCCCTGAAAAAGGCATGTGTTTTTTTAAGTATCTTCATTATTTTCATTTCGGAAAAAACTTTTTTTAATATATTTTTAATTTTTTAATTACATAACGCTAAAGACAATGCATTAAGAATGTGCTTAGAGCCAATTATTATGTATTTCGGACATATACCCTACAATCAACAATATCCTAAAATAGTAAATTTTAAAAATATTTTGTGTTTAAGCGGTTATAAAAAACTGTGACGGTAGATTTTGAAAGTTTCAACTATAAGATTTTATTATGTAGATAGTTTTATACATTTTTAACTAAAATTTAAGAGTGCCTTTTCATAAATGCGGATATATGCGCAGGTTTTCTAATAAAAAGTCAAAATTTAGGGCAAATACAGTTGTGTACCATAAAGAAATATATTAAAATAATTTTCTTTTTCTATATTGTTAATTTTTGAATTTCATATGAGCCAGTTTACTACGCCTGAAACAATTATAACAATAGCCCAATTCACAATCTTGTGCAAATAGTCTTGCATCGTAGCATGTGCAAAATGGTATATTATATTGATACTCACCTATGGAGGAATGATATCTCGTGAGAGCGTGAGAATTCGTGCGTGATTATTAAAAATAGCTCACGCACGATCACGCACGAGTAATTTATTTTTAAGCCACGCTCACGCACTCACGCGTGATGAATTATAAATTTGATCACGATTATGCGTGAGTCACGCGTGATTCACGCGTGACACGATAAGATCACGACATTTGCACATCTCTAGTAAATAGCACATGTTGCACTTCTTCAATTTCCATACGATGTATATAAAAAAAGAAGAGAATGTGGAATGTCTTGACGATGAAGTATATATCGTTTTACATGTGTAATAGAACTGCGACTACATACAAATGTACATACATATATCCAATATTTATTTAATACTAACCGCAGAATTTTCTTTATATCAAACATTGTACATTTTTATGTTCATAATCATTTTTACATCGTTCTAAATAAAAATATACAATATATATATATATATATATATATATATATATATATATATATATATATATATATATATATATATATATATATATATAATGGCGACTTTTTTCCTATTTTTGACGAATTTTAGCGATTCGGAACAAACTAATTTTTTATAATTTATAAAATATGTATATATTTTATTGTCAAAAACTAAAAAAGAGAAAAAGGTGAAAATAGATCTGACAGCACTGATTACTCAGATTTGTAAAACTGTAAAGTATCTGGTTACCTAGTATTGCATTTGCTGTTAAGGTAATCAGCAGGGAAACCAGAAATATGCTCTAAAAAAGTGTTTTATGCTCATTCAATATGCACTAAAAACTTAAAAATATGCGCTAAAAAGTCAACAAATATGCTCTTAAAAATAAAATAAGTTGGTTTATTTGTAATTGAAAATATGTATGTATATTTTTAGTTCAAAACTTCAACAACATTTGCATATAAAATAAGACAAAAAAAAAAAAATAAACATAAAAAGGAAACAAAATTAACAAAGAATAACTGTGTTTGAAATGCAGGTTAAAACAAAATTACCATGAAAATTTTGACTAAAACAAAATAATACAAATTAATTTTTATTGGATGCTCTCGTAACAATTTAACTTCAATTTCAAAAGATCACGGTATCAGAATTCAGGCTTTTGAACTGCATTTTGGATAAATAAGATAAGATTTTTATTTATATTTTTTAATGCAATAAATAACTAAATATTGATCAAGAATTTCAAATAAAAAGCGTTTCTAAGTTCCTGTCAATGTTCTTTAAACGTTTACTCGGGACAGAGTCCGTCACAAATAGCAAAACTTAATTTGTTTTGAAACTAACGTCCGTAAAGCTGCGTGTATAAGAAATATATATATATTACATGTAAAATTGAAACAGAGATTTAGATGGCGAAAAAAAATTTGACCAATACCTTAACTTCTAAGCATATTAACCGCGATAGCACCTTAAATTTTTTTTTTTAAAGTGTCAAAAAAAATTTTATAATTTTTTTTTGGAATGGGGTGTAAAATAAAAAAATTCTATAGTGTCAAAATATGCTCGAAAGACGTAAATTATGCTCTAGAAATTAGAAAATATGCTAAAAATATGCGTGTAAGACTGATATATGCAAAAACATGCCTTAAAGGGTAAAATATGCAAAAATATGCAGTAACAAATCAATGCCAAAATTCATAAAAAGTTCTGAAACGGATAAGTATCTTGTCCCCGCATTAATACGTCACACAAGAAAAAACATGCAATTGCATATTTGCGGTTTCCCTGGTAATCAGTAACATTAACAAATAGTCATATAATTTTTATTAGTTTACCCAACAACAACACAAGGAAATCAAAAAGAAATTAATTACATGAAACAAATTACAAAATTTATTCTAAGATTGTTCGTTTTGTATCGAGTACTAATAATTAAAAGAGTTGAATAGTCAAAAGTTTTTATATTTTTCAATACTATGTGGAGTTGGAGTCAGCTGTTTCTTTAATATTATGTAATAATTTTTACTATTTTTGCGTTCGTGTACTTTTTTCGGCTACCACTCCTTTTGAGAGTAAATTTTAAAATTATCGCAGTAACTACTCATTTACTGCATTTTACTGCAAAAGTAAACAAACACACCTATTGATAAATCAACTTTCTTATTTCTGTTGAACAGCTGTTTTTTTGGAAAGCTTTCCATAACAATTCGAAATCTTGTAGTGCTACCGTAATTTCAACGTACGAGTAATTTGATAATAACTTTAATTAAGCACTAAAAAAAATTAAAGTTTATTTAAATTACATTATTACAATTTAAATTTTTATGAAAATAAACTTAAACTATATATCAACAGCATTATTTATAAAAATTATTAAGGCTTATAAAAGTTTTTTAAAACTAATGTTCATACAATATTTTTCTTATTAAGCCTTTATAAAGCCTTAATAATTTTTATAAATAAGGCTATAAATATTCACTGATTTATTAGCCATTCTATAGGTACAATTTAATGTAAGCATATGGATGATGTTGATCCAATATTCTATGTTATATAGTACGAGATTGACCTTTTTTATATAAAGAGAAGTTACACTCAGATAATGAACGCCTACTACTAATTATTACTAGGTGTTACCTTCTTTAGGAAAGGAAGGGATAGTGATAGAGTAAACAGATGGTAAAGGAAAATATAGAGGAAGCTTCATTCTTTTTTTAATAATGCAGTAGTGCAGCTGTGTTTTAGTAGCTTTTGGTTATTATTTTACTTCGCCGATGATTCTCCTACACAGCGAAGGAGGGCGCTCTGATGTTACATTAGGATTAAAGCCCATGTCAGATAAAACTTTTGCTTCGCGTTGCGTTGAAGATTCGCTTTGACATCTAAGATTAAATGTATGTGCTTATATGAAACATGTCACATAAAGAACTTTTAGTGCAAAGCGAAGCGAAAAGTTAGGCAACTCTCAACTTTTTGCGTGATTTGACAACCAGTTGGTATACTTTATTTAATTTGTTTGGCCAAACTCGCATGTAAATATGAAATTTTTATTAAAAATGTCGGTAAATTTACATAAAAAACAAGTTCGTGGCATCAGAGTAATCGAATTGTGCTGTGTTTTATCCATAAAACAGAATAGTGAAACAAACAGTGAGTGTTGCCAAAGTTTTTATTGTGTCATGCACACTTTGCTTCACGTTTTTTTCCGCAAAGTTAGAAACGTCACGCAAAGCGTTGAAGTTGTATCTGAAACCGCCTTAAGCTTAAATTAGACGTGACATAGCCATAACGCCATAACCATATCCAAACCAAAATTCAATTGGTTTCTATGGTGAGAGTTATGGCGTTATGGCGAGTCACGTATAATCGAATACAGTGTTGCCCATTAGTTTGGTTCGAACGGCTGTTCTCTATGGCTATGGTTATGTCACGTCTGATTGAGCCTTTAATATCTGCTGAAGTCGGAATAGTTCAGTGACCATCATCACTTCAACTTTCCCACAACTGATACAAAGGGACACTAATGCACATCAGAAAAATGCGTGGTGTTGTTATTTAATGACTTGTTGGATACCGGGCTCGAAACCAGAACCTTTCGGTTTACACGCCTATTCTGACACAATAATAATAGTCGCCTTGGTTATGATTTGTAACCAAAGTTATCAAAATAGAAAATTGGTTTTCTGATAAATTTTTATTGTAACAGAAAACAATAAAACTATTCAGGGTTATCATGAATAAAATTCCGGGTGAAATTTTTCCCGGGGAACAATTCCAATTAATAGCAAGTAATAGGGAAAACAAAAATTCTAATTGGAAAAGGGAGAAATTTCACGCGGAATTTTATTCATGATAGCCCTGATTATCTACAAAAAAGTAGGTAGCAAAAATTTATTTTAAAAATTTGTATTTCAATTTGATATTAAAGTTCGCGAAAAATTGGAAAATGTTCCTTAAGATTGCTCAAATCAATTTTATTGCAAAAATAGCGAAAATTCGCGAACAATTACACAATTGCAAACAAGCTCTACATTGCACGGAATTGAAAAAATTCGGAAAAAACGCCACTGAAAGGCGGTCGGTCGAACTGTAAAAAACCAAAAACGGTCAAAAAATCACTTATCATGAAAAATGCGAATTCGCGTGAAGTTTTTAAGGTTTTTTTACTATCCTTATAATATTTGCTATTATGTCCATCTTTTTAATGTTTACAAGTTTTTGCGATTTTTTGTAGTTTTCGCGATTTTTTCCGACCTTTTTGCATTTCTAACAATTTAAGTTTTCTTAAAACAATTTTAGTGTTTGTTCTCACTTTTGCAATTTTAGCAAATTTTCGAAAGTTTTAATGTAAAAGTGATCTTGGATTTTATAATTTTGCATTAATAAATAAATTTAATACCTAGTTTGCATTCAGCAATCTATTTTTATAATAAATTTTATTATAAAATATATGAAAATTTTTTCACCACATTTTTTTAATTATTTTTTTATTACCTTTTAGCCGGAATACCGGAAAAAATAAAATTTACAATAAGGTAACAACGAATTTTATGAAATTCGGTTAGAAATTTATTATTACACAGAAAAAAGTATTCACCAATTAATTTTTTTCAATTAAGAAATAATTGATATAATTAAATTTTTAATTGTATTAATTAATTTGAATTTCCATTTAAACTTAATTAATATTATAAAATTGTTCATTTAATTAATTTTTTTATTGATATTGCAAATATTTTTCATTTTCATATTTTTCATATTACTTTTATGTGTGTACCAAATTACCAGAATAAGGCTGTTAGTAGTCAACATGCTACATACTTAACTTCTTCAGCCAACTCCACCATCCAATATCTAAGATTTTATTGGTAGTAATATTATTGGAAAAAATCAATTTCGTCCTATTTTTAAGTGCTACTTTTTAAGAAAATGTTATAATTTTTTCCCTCTACTGTTCTATTTACATAAACTACGCTGTAACGACCCTAATTAAAGCAAACTTTTCTCTAAATTATAAACAACACAAGTACATATAATAAAACCTTCGTTACTACGGCTGTAAAAAAGGGCACTATGTACACATAAAACATATGTACATACATACATAGAGCTGGCAAACTATCGATAGTATCGATAGTTTTGTTTTTATTACACTATCGATAGTTTTTTCTCGATAGCGATACTATCGTTGAAAAAATTTATTACCAAATTGACAATAAACTCGATAAAATTTAACATATTAGTTGTCTTCTATTGAAAATACGTAAGTACAAATCGCTCACTTACTAAAATAACGTCATAACTCAAAAAATAAATTAATGTCATATTTCATCTTGTCTAAAAAATTCAGGCTTAAATTAAGTTTAGGGGCACCTCTCCAATCCTATAGAAAATTGAAAATATGAAAATAAATTAAACAAAAAAATTGGCGGCGAGGCCCAGTTTCCAAGTTGTTGGCCTCTGAAATTCTAGTACAATAGTGTGATTATACGGTGTTTTCCAACGAATACGGCCAATATTGGTATCATTTTAAAGCTTTTGACAATATCTTTCATGAAATGGTAAATGCAAAAAAATTTTTTGAAGCATAAACACCCTGGTGTAAAAGGTCACCAGAAATATGTTATTAGGCAAGACAACTTTGCAAGACAGAAAATGTTTATTAGGCTGTGCCGTGTCGGAAAACACTATGGTGTAGAAAATCCTTACGCCCCGCCGAAGCCCGGCAATGCAGTAAAACGTTATTAGGCAAGAAGACTTTGCAAGGCAGAAAATCTTGCGCCGTGTAGAGAAATACCATGGTAGAGAAAATTCTTATGGCATAATTCTGTTAGACAATTGTGTTGTCTTGTCATTAGAGTTGTATGTTAATTGAAAACTTATTTAAATTGTTTCAAAACTAGTTTTTTATTTGTGACGTTGTTTGAATAAATGAGCGATATGTATTGAAAAATGAAATTCAACATTCCTAACACAATGATCACACGGACAACAAATATCGGGATTCGCACTCACATTCCCGATCCGCGCTCGAATACTGATTGAAATATAAAAAAAATTTGTGAGCGAACCATTTTGTTTCATTCTGAATTTTACTGAATTTTTTTTAAAACAAATTATTGCTAATTTATCTGAACTAACATGTGTTTTTAATATTGAAAAATTAGAACAAAATCAAACATAAAATTAATTATTTATAATTTTTACCTAATTGTTTTTATCCATATACATACAACATGAACCACTTGGTTCGCTCTCTGAACCACGATTGCGAACCATGCCGTTCAAACGACACATTCGTGGTTCGTTTTGACAAATCTTTTTGATGCAGTGATGCTAACCTACCCATAGTTTCTAACTTAATATTTAAGTACATAATTAGCTAATTTTTACTTAAAATTAAATTTTTTTAGATACGATTTCATTTTTTCAATGGTTAATTAAAGTTCCTATTAAATTACGTTGAAAGTACGACAGCACTAGAAAATTTCTAAATATTATTGAACGATTTTTCGCTGTCCAGACTTGCAATTTTTGTTGCAGCAATTCTTGAGTTTATTGTTGAGAGGGGTGAAAAGATTAGGGAGGGGTACACAGTTTCATGTGCTCGTAATTGTTAATTTCAAGTTGCTAGTTGCTATGTCTTCAGTTGTATGAAAACCAAATATATTAGAAAAAGTAAATATAAGTGCTAATTTTTCAGGGAAATTTGTGATGAAATAGAATTTTTTAATGCATAATTGCAAAAAATTTTAATTTCATAATGTGGACACTTATGCAATTTCAAAGCAAAATTTTAAGAAATTTTAGCAACAAAAATTGCATGTCTGGACGAGGACTTTCCAAAGAACATAAACAAAACATGAAGAAAATTATAATTGCATAAAATAAATTTTATAAAACCAAACGAACGTCATAATGCATTTTTCTATTTATTTATTCCATGATATGAAACTATGTATTGTCCTATATATTTATGAAATTAGAACGAAATTTTCTTTAAATCTAGCACATGCTGTTTTCAACACGACCACATGATCTTATGTTTATGTGTATGTTTTCAATAAACACACACACGCATAAAAACAAATGGCACGCTCATAAAACCTAAGTATTACACAAGGTTGGGAATTTAATTATTATTTAAATATGCACTCAAAAACACAATTTCGTATTTAAATATAACTTAAAAGTAATTACAATTTGGTTACCAACTCAAAATATGGGCATTAGCACTTTTCAGGCTAGATTTAACCCGATTTCAGACACTCAAAACGCGAAAAAAAATGTTTGGTCCCAAAAAACGCGCATATTACCACTTTTTAATATTATCTTTCAGAACTTTTTTTAATTTTTGTCCAATATGTATATAAAAACAAGAAGTCTATAGAATAATCTTTTATTTCTTCCAAATTTTTTGTGCTTTGATAAAAACAGATAATGTATGTTTTAGGAAGAGCGAGAAATCGAAATTTTATTTTAAAACTACCAAATTTATATGTATGTAGTTATGTAAACGTAGATACATACATATGTATGTATATATACTTCTCTTATGTATGTATGTACACTGTTTGTAGGTGCGTTATTGAAATGTAATATGATATGTAATATCTCAAGCTATCTATGTGTTGATCTCATGATTTTCTAATAAATTACTGTACAAAAATGTTTTCGATGTTTTGATTTACAACAGAAACATTTTAATGCTAGCCCCTTTTAGCGATTATTCGAAAAATGTTACTTTATTTAGCGCTAAACGTATATTTTTCAATTTAGCCCTTTTTCAAAAAATGTCTACGCATTTTGAGTATCTAAAGTTGGCATCACTGTTTTTATTTAAATATACATACATGCACACATACATACATACGTTCATACACGCATCCATTTTTTGGTTTCTCATGTTTTAGACTCGGCAGTTTTTCTTGAAGCAAGTCTGAGTTTATGGGAGAGTGAGGAAAGAAGAAAGAAGAGAGGTACTGACTTGCTTGTACAGAAAAGTTACTTCAATTCTCTTTTGTTATTTCATTCGCAGCATTAAAATAATAGGAAAATTGAACAAGAAACTGTCTGAGTGTAAACAAGCGAGCATTTTTAAAAGAGAATTGAAGATAACTGCTTCAAGAAAAATTGCCAAGTCTAAAACATGACTTTGTTTTTTGTTTACTCATGTGTATGTGTGTGTGTACACTCATTTTGTTTTGATAGCTAGTTCAGATATATTAGCGATAATTTGTTATCAAAACTAGCGATGATAGAAATTTCTTCGTGGTTCGCAGCATGGTTCAAAATGAACCAAGATGGTTCGCTCTCAAAAATTTGTATGGCGAACCATGTTGATTCAATCAAGATTCGACCGCGAACCGTGAATGAGAGAACGAACCTCGATAATTGCTGTCCGTGTGAACATGGTATTATCCAAAATTTTACATTTTTCTGTTTTGTTAACATTAGCCAGCTGGGCTTGAGGTGGTACCTGATTGAGTTGCCTTGAACTAGCTCTTCCACACAGGTAAAATATGTATATCAACATTAGATACATTTAAATACCCAGTGGTAAAAATATACCTTACGTAATCGATGATATCAGTAATACTTAAGGCGGATTCAGACTATAATACAAGTATTAATACTTTTGTGAAAAATGCAAATTTTTTGAACAGATATTAGATCAGGGAAGCATTTTCGTCAAAAGTATTAATACTTGTATTATAGTCTGAAACCGCCTTTAGTAGCAGCCAGTGGTGATTCGTTCGCTTATTTTTCTATTTAGATTTAACATAAAAGTCTCATAGGACGCGTAAGTGTTGCGCACTCGCTTATAAAGTAAGCCACGATGTCAGTACGTGTCACTAGCATTGCACTTTCATCGACAGCGGAGTTGTTGATAATAAATTTAGCCTAAAAGTAGACCAGTATTTTAATTTTGTTTTATAACAAACTGTTTTACTGCCTGTCCCACGATGTCACTCGGAAACGTTCGATCGACAACTTGTATTGCAAACAACAATAACATTAGAAAATTTGTTGTTGTTTTCAATATAAGTTGTCATTCGAACGTTTGCGAGTGACATCGTGGGACAGGCAGTTAATCAATAATCCCTGCTTTCGTAACACATGATATATCAGATTACACGTACATTACAATCCAAGTACTTAGATTGCTGGCTAACGATGTCATACTGACGTCAGTGATTAAATTCGAAGTACATACTTCCCTTAATTTCCCGCTGGGTAGTTATTCAGTCATTAAATAAGCATAACAGCAAAAGGAAAAAATACCAAGAAACTGTTTATTGAAGCAACAGCGAATTCTTTGAAATTGTTTGTGCGTTTTGCAAGCGCACACACACACATACACAGAAGTATACTAAAGACTTTATTGAGAAGAGTGCATTGTGTATGCATGGATGCCAGATTTTTATTTTAATGCTCACATTTGGACAAAATAAACAAATCTTGTTTCTATGTACATATCGCACATTTACTTCAATAGTAGCATAAGACAAAAAAACCAGTTTTGCAGAAAACGCGTTTTAAGTTTTCAATTTGCATACAACTCAATGGAGAAATTAAAAAAAATCTTCTCTCAGGAGGTGATGAAATATGAAATTTTTACACAAGATAAGATACGAAATGCTGCATCTTTCTGCATTATTAACTCAAAAAACTAATTTTTTGAGTAATGCCACTATTGAAGTAAATGTGCGATATGTAAACCACGAAAAGGTATTATTAAATAAAAATTAGTAAAAATTAAGATACTTTAAACATGAATTAACGGAAATATTTTACTATTTCCCATTTTAATCATTTTATAAATTATATTTAAAAATTTGTAATATTCCAAAGGATAGATTTGAAAACAAATCTTTTCAGGCCAGTTTGATAAAGTCATTACGTTACGATATTTACAATTTGGAAACATAGGTTAATTTAAAAAAAAAAACTTGCATCATTTTTTTTTTTTAGTTTGAGAGTTTTTTAAACAGCTTTTCAAAATCTGTGGCATAAATTTACTCCGGCTAAAAAATAATCCGGTGGCTTCTGTTGCCATCTTCATAAATATACCTTGTTTTTCGACGAAAAATCGAAATTCTTACGTTGACGTTTGATTTTATTTTATTTGTTCAGCTGTTGGAAAAACACAAAACATAGCAAAAAATAAATAGAGTTGTTAATTTTTCAATGAAATTTGTGGTGTAGTAGAAGTTTATAAATGCATAATTGAAAAACTAAAATTTCATAATGTGGACACTAATTAAATTTCCAAACAGAATTTACAAATATTGCAGTAACAAAAATTTCAAGTTTGGACGGAGACATATAAATAAGTATGTACGCAAATTCAGACGTTGCTTTGCATTTCATATTTTTGAGACTTAAGCTTTTTAAGGCCTTCTGCATAAAGAATATTTTTGATTAATAAAAATTTTATAAAGCAGATTTTCATTCAAAATTATAAAAACAGAAATATTTCTTATGAATAAGGCATTTAGTATTTTAGGCCTTTTTGGTTATCCATACAAGACTAGGATTAGGCTTGTCACTTGAATGTATCAGCATGGAAAAATTAATTAATAAGGACTGGAAACACGTTTAAATGCACACCAGTTATAAACAGTTAACGATTTTATGCACTTCAGCGTGGGCGATTTCAGCTTGCTATTTTAAACACACACAATTGTTTTGTGTATACAGTAGTTTTGATTTAGCTGCCTTTTGTTTAAGTGCACTTTGGACTTAACTGCCTAAACTGATAAATTTCTGTCACTTTTCTTTAAAATCCCATACAAATTCGTTTTTTAAGTGCACTTGCTATACCTGCACATTTAAGATAAGTGCCCTAAAATTTTGGTAATTTTAAAAGATTTTCATACAAAAAATTAACGTTAGCTGCACATTGACTTAACTGCACAAAATATATTTTTCTGTAATTATTGTTCAAATTCCTTTTTTAAGTGCACTTTGTATACCTGCGCATTTAACATATTTTTTGGCAGTTTTAAATTATTCTCATATAAAAATTTCAAGTTAGCTGCACACATTAAATAAATATTGCTACATAAGTATGCAACCATGTATGTGTATAAAACTGAAGTCAAAAATGTTATACCTGCACATTTAAGTAGGTAAGTGCATTTAACATTACAGCATTTTTGACTTATCTGCACAAAAAGTCGTGCAAAGTTGATTGTGCAGCTAAGTCAAAATTACTGTAATCATTTTCTTTATATACCGACATTTATTATAATTTAAATAAATTACATATAAATAACAAAAATTTTAAAAACCCCCACTTTTTTCAGAAAAGATGTTATATCTTCTAAACGGCTGGACCGATTTTTTTCAAACATAGCTAAGAACCCTCTCGATCAAGTCATCTTTCCAACAGAAAAAACTAAATGAAAATCGGTCCAGCCGTTTGGCCTGTACGTGGACACAGACAGACACACAGATACACAGACACACACTACAAACTTATAACACCCCTTTTTTTAGTCGGGGGTTAAAAATTATGTATATGTATGCACCGTTTCAATATTTTCAACTACAAAAAAGTGTAAAACATTTTTTTCGTCACTACATCAACAATGTAAGCTTTTCTTTCTATCTTTGTTATAAGTTAGCTGTTCTATCAAAAATAATACAAGTACATATGTATGTACTCTTTCTTATATACGTACATGCATACATTGAAAGCCTATATTCAAAATACGTCAACTCAAAAAAGCTAACTTTTCAGTAGATCGAAAAAACTAATTAATTCGCTTATTATTGTAAAAATAAATGAGTTGCGTTTCATAATATGATTTAAATATGCTTACTAATTGAAATGTCTGCAAAAAATATTTCATTTCATATTTGTGGTTTGCGTATTTTTATGAGATAGCATATTTTAGTCGATCAAAAAACAAATATTTTTTATAGTTGGCTTATTTTGCTGGAAAAAATATGAATTTTAATAAATTTGTGAAATCTTTTACTCAATACTAGATGAAAGAGTAGAAAAGCTACAAGGAAAAGCTTAAAATACCATAGAAAATAACTTAAGCCTGACTAAAAGCCTCTTCCATCTTGAGGTGTTCAGCCCTAGCACTCTCTAACTTAATCTCTATTATCAATTTCGAAAGCTTATATCATTGACTATAATCGGTCCATACATAATGTTTCTATTCGATTAACAGTTTAAAAGATATACATATATCACCAATTTTTTTTATCGGAATTTCAAAAACTAGCCATAGAATATAAAAATCCTTACCTGATTCGTGTTCAGCATACCAAATGCAATAAGATATGATAATAATAAATTACAAGTTTTAAAAAATATTGGAAATTAGCATGGGAGTTAGCAAAAAATTATACTTTGAGATAGCAGAATAAAAAAATTTATTTAAAACGAGAAAATAATCATTCTTTTGATTCGAAATTTATATAACAGAAGATGAATATTGCATAAGGGAATAATATATGCCTCAGGAACTCATTTTGACCAAATTTGCGTTGACATATTTTGAATATAGGCACTCGGCATACTGGTTTCAGATTTAAGTTTTGTCCATTAACTACTCACAACAGTCTTGCAAATTAAGAAATGCATATAAGCGATAAGTTTTGTATGGGAAATGAAAAATTTACTAACTTGCGAAAGCAAAAATACTTCAAAACTGATTTTTCCAGTGACCGCATATAGCGATTATTTTCCAAACTTAAGCTAAAAAATCACAATGAATACACCAAGATATCTCTTGTTACATGGTCTAACTTGAGATGCATTAGTTTGTATTTACTTAATTTTTATTTAAAAACTCAACTTTACCAATTAGTTATTTTATTTTTATTTATTCCGCAAAAATGGCAATTATTTCTTGATTGTTATTTATACCTCAGAAAATAAAAGTTATTTTTTGAGTTTTATTTTTTGCAGTCGCTTTTTCATTCTGATTTTTTTGTTTTAAAAATTTAATTTTTAAACTGTAGAAAACATATTTTCTGCGCTAAAATTAATATTAACTGATTCAAAACTGAATTTATCGCCAAAGTCTGTAAAAAAAACTCTTATATATTAAATTAAATTTACTTTTTAACCCCCGACTAAAAAAGGGGTTTTATAAGTTTGTAGTGTGTGTCTGTGTGTCTGTCTGTGTCCACGTACAGGCCAAACGGCTGGACCGATTTTCATTTAGTTTTTTCTGTTTGAAAGACAACTTGATCGACAAGGTTCTTAGCTATGTTTGAAGAAGATCGGTCCAGCCGTTTAGAAGATATAACATCTTTTTTGAAAAAAGTCGGGGGTTTTTTAAAATTTTTAATTTTTGTTATATATATTTTTTATATTTTATTCAGTTTAAAAACTGAAAATGTTTAAAAAACAAATAAAAATCAGAAAGTAACTGTTATTTTCTAGGTTAAAAATCAAGAAATAACTTTTATTTTGTGAGGAATAAATAAAACTCAAGAAATAATGATTAAAAAGTAATTTTTAAAATAAAACTTATAACCGTTTCGGTACCTGGATTATTTTAAAGAAACCCCGATTTTTTAAACAAAAAACTGCACGAACAGAAAAATCTGCACATTTGGCAACACTGGTTTTGCACGAAAACAAAACACACACAAACTAATTTTTTTAACATTCACCATCTACACTCGTATGCAGCGTGACCATTTTAGTATTTTTGCAGCTAAATTTATCTTTTTTGTTGATTTAGCTGCCAAATTTTCGATTTAGCAGTTATCATTTTGCTTTAGCATTTTTAAATTATTATTTATTTAGCATTTTTTTATTTTAATTTACAAAATTTTTAACAATATAGTTTATGCAATTTTCGGAATATTAGTAATTTTCACTTTTAAACAAAGTACACAATTTTAATTAAATATGTGTGTAGAAATATAACAACCACATTAGCTTCAAAGCGTTTGATACACGAGATGTTTGTGAGCACTTTAAAATAGCTTGTGTTTCGAAATGAATAAGTATATACGTTCTGAAAAATAGCAAATGAAAACAATTGAACGTTTTTGTAACATTGAATCATTTTCATGTGTGAAAAAAATTTCTTTTAAAAAATTTTCTACGTGTTTTCGGTTATACGAAAATATGGCTAGCTTCCAAAGCATCAGTTTATTTGTCTTTGAGCAAAGTGTATTGTTTCATAGCGCCGCTGTACAAAATATTGACAATGCACACCCTTTCAAAACGTTGTCGACAAGTATTAACAACGCCGCAAACAATCAATCTGCGCATCAGTTTCAAAGTTGATGTTCATGGTTACAATGTTTTGCAACTTTGTATGTGTACACAATATAAATACTGCATCCGAAAAGTATACATAAAAATGGAATAGACGAAAGCTTTTGATTATTTTATAAAAACTAGTTTTTGAATGTTGCTTATCAACGAAATACAAGTTACAAAAATGCTTGTTTTCGAAAAACCAACGGTGAATTAATATTTTTGCTTCGCTTTTAATAATTTTTCCAATTTTTCATTATACATAAATAAGTGACGAAATTTAATAGGGTTTTAACGATTTCCTTCATACAATTTGACATAAAAAATTTGCGCATAATGCAGTTATAACTAACAATTACATCTTAGCATGATTTTTAATATAAAATTGAATGACAAGACTCGTTTAGACCTTTTCCAATTTTAACACTTATGCTAGGGTTGCCAGTTTTGAAATCGTAGAAATCAGTACATGAGAGAAAAAAAAATCAGTACAATTGAAAAAAAATCAGTACATTAATTTTTTCAATATAAAAGCCTTTAACTAACTAAACTAATACCAGTTTAGCGTATGCGTGTGCGAATACTACATTTTAATTTTTGCGAAAGCGAATGCAAATATTGCAATACGTTAAAAATCACATGAAAATAAATTTATATAAGAACATGAAGTTGTATTACATACATGTATGTACTACATATAACATTTTATTTAAACTGAGTCTTGCATTAAGCAAATATGTATTAATTTATTAAAAACATGAATTCATAAAACAGAAAGATACATACATATGTTTGTATATGAAATTAATGAGTGACACTTGTTTCGCGTGGAATTTACTACAACAATCACTAGTTAATATTGTTAGCGATTCAAATTTGTTTGTACGAAGTAATGAATGGTGCTCAAAACATTTTTTTAAAATTTTAACAGACTAGTCTTAAGTAGAAAATACTGCTGACGAAAATACAATGCATTTTCTTTTTCAAAAAATGAAATAGGTATATTTCCAAACACTTGATGCTTATGAGATCTTTTTTTAATAAGTCAGCTACGTCCAAGCCATGTGCACAATGTGCAAACTTTTATAAAGAGTTTTTTGTGCTTTCACATCGTCGAGATGACAACTTTCTTAAATAAAATTACTTGCCGGCTTAAAAATTATTTGCAGTTCGTTCAAAAATGCCAACTATGCACAGATATTGAGCAGTTGCAAAGAATGTCCAACAGTTGATCACGCATACGCAGAAAAAATTCGCATAAATTTGCTGAATCTACGAACGTACCCTATATTTATCTTTTTCATGCTGGCTTAAAATAATTTTCGTGTTTTTGACGTTTGTTAATGGCAAACTTTTTTCGTAAAAGTACAAAACTTGTTTGTCTTAAATATTCGCATACATTTTAGCAAATGCAAATAGCAAAAAAAAAATTTGCGAAAAATTTGCAAATGCGAACATTCGTTACATTCCTAGCTTTAACCATTCTTAAAACAAAACATGAATTCAATGTATACTTTGTACCAAGGCATATCTAATTAATAAAAATAATATTATCAAAAAAATTTTCGAAAAAGAATCTTTAAATTCATTATTTGCAAATACATGCATGCATGTATCAGAAATTACTTATAGCAAATCTTTCTTGCAAATTTAAATAAAAAAAATCTCAATAAAATTAACATTAACATTAACTTAAACTAAAATTTATATGATCTCTGACAGTTTTGGCAGAATTTGCTTAAGCATTACATGGATACCACTTTGAAAATAAATTCGCCTTAAAGGGAACGTAAAGTAAAGATCACTGGTGATTCAAAGAAAATAAATAAACACTATGATAGGCTTTCTTATACATTGATCATAATTAATATATAAAAACAGTACAAAAACAGTACATACATGAAAAAATCAGTACATTTGCGTACTGATTTGCTAGTTATGCATAAATCAGTACTTTAAACAAAAATCAGTACATGTACTGGCAAAATCAGTACGACTGGCAACCCTAACTTATGCTAACCTCGTGGCAAGTTTCCGTTCTACATAATGCCGTTTATGTTCAAGAAATAATTTGTAATTTTTAAAAAACTTTAGTTCATTCAAAGAAAATACAAATTTGTAAGGCTATATAAGAAGAAATAGCAGCACTTTAAAAGACATCATCATGTGATTGAAAAGAAGTATGTATTAAATTTGAGCATTATGTTTCAGCACTTTAATTATTTTTTAGCTTTTTTTTAAGTCAATTTAACTGCAAAAAATTTTAGAATCTGGTCACACTGCTCTTATGTTTTAATGTGTGCTGCTTTATGCTCTTTATAATTCTCTCAGTAGTGACTCACTACTAGTACATATATGTTTGCTTTCCCTCTTACTATGCCCTTCAATGTGACCAGATACTAAATATTTTTGCAGCTAAATTGACTTCAAAATAAAGCTAAAATATGCTAAAAAATTATTAAAGTGCTAAAACATGCTGCTAAAACTTAATATTTACCTTTTTTAATCCAATTGTTTCTTTTAAAGTTGTTATTTTTGTAATTTCTGCTTACATCGCCTTACTAATATTAAATAAAAAGTATTTCCTTTGAATGAAACAGATTTTGTTTTAATTACAAATTATTTCTTGAACCTAAACTGCATTATTTATAATGAAAAAATGGCATGAAGTTAGCATAAGTGGCAAAATGAAACATACGCTTAACGATTTTTGGCCCATAATATTATTACATTAAAAATCACGCTAGGATTTAATAGTGGGTAAAAAGTACATCATGCGCCGACTTTTAATGACAAGTTTTAAGGAGGAACTCGTGTATAATAATAATGTTTTTTAGACTGCCGGCCTTTGGCCGGAGTTAAGGACTTTCTCCACCAAGGTATTTCCTGAAACTGCGGAGCATAATAAAGATTTCTGTCTTTGCAAAGTTTACCTGCTTAAAAACGTTTTCTAGACTGCTAGAAAATTTAACTTATTTAAATTTCGTCACTTCCCAGAAAAAATAGTGATTTGGAAGCAATAACAACAACAAGCACTAACGTAAGGCGGACTCTCTAGCAAAATAGAAAGTTACCACAAAAACTTTTGCAAGCCAGTAACTTTTGCATCTGAGTATTACTTCTTTGAAGCACTTTAGTAAGCTAAATGTGTTGATTCTAGCTGGCTCATCTCGAACAAAAAAATTCCTTATTCATGCGCAACATCAAGTGATTCTGTAACATTGTATCCCTCACAAATATGCTTCGGGAAAGAAATACTTTTTGCTGGGTTAGGCTAAGTAAATACTAGTTTGTCACTATACATAAAGGATTTAAAGCAAACCAAAAATATTAATTCACGGACGGTTCTTCGAGAAGAATTCGTTTCTCACTTACGTTTCGTTTATAAATAACGTTTAAAAATTGGTTTTTGTAAAATATTCTAAAGCTTTCGCCTATTCAATTTTTACGTAAAAAGTAAAAAGTTTGTACAGTCTTAGGATACGGTATTTATAACGTGCATAGATCCAAAGTTGCGAAACATTGTAACCATGAGCACCAACTTTGCAACCGATGCGCTGATTGATTGTTTGCGGTGTTCTAAATACTTGTCAACGACGTTTTGAAAGGGTATGCATTGTCAATGTTTTGTTCTGCAGTGTTATGAAACACTACACTTTGTTGGAAGGCAGTTGACGTTTTGGAAGTCAGCCTCTTTTACGTATAGAGATATTGTTAAAAGTTATGTAGATTAATATGAAAAAATGCTAGAAAATGCTAAATAAAAAATTTAAAAATGCTAACGAAAATGCTAACTGCTAAATCGAAAATTTTGAAGCTAAATCAACAACAAAAATGCTAAATTTAGCTGCAAAAATGCTAAAATGGTCACGCTGATGCCCTTCGTCAAAAAGACGCACACAATTTTTGTAAATTTCATATGTATGTATGGATGTAAGTACATATTTATACACTGAGTAAAACATGTACGTACATATGTATACATATTTATAGTTTTTGATTAAACTGTAGCAAAAGATATTTGTATGTAATAGTTGTTGACTACCTGCGCAGCAATAATTCTAATAAAACGAAAACGAAATCTTTTGTATGTGTAAATGTATGTATGGACTCGTACTTCGTACTCGTGCTTTTTAAAATATAAACAGTTGTACTCAAAGCAGAAGCAAAAATATAAAACAGTTTGACAGCGAAGCGCTTCCACAGTTTTTTGTTTGAGCGAAATGTTCAGTCAACTTCGAAGTGGAAGCAGCAGATGTTGTTTGTGTGGATTTTCTTTTGATTTTGCTTTTTTAATTGCTTTATGTTTATAAATCTTACTATCGCTGGTTTTCTTCAGTCATATATATGTACATACATATAATAGTACATACCTACTTGCAAACGTAAAATAAACATGAAAACTAGGGACAAGCGAATTTGGAATTTCTTTGATAACATCGAGGAAGAGGGTATAGCTGTATGTACAACGTGCCATAGGAAGCTTCAGAACAACAGAGTTTCAAACTTAAAATCCCATTTGTTGAAACTGCATAACATGGTCATAGACACTGTGCGAGAGGATACGCCCGAAATTCCTACAGTAAGTTCATCAAAAGTTGTGAGAAAAAGTAACATAAAAATTGAAAATAATAAGAAGCAGTTACTAAGGTCATATCTTGGTTTGATCACCGACGATTCAATTCCTTTTAAAATATTAAATTCACCAAATATGAAAAACATTTTGAATCCCATTTGTGAAAGTCTTAGAGCTACCGATGGAAGAAAAATATATCTAAACGCGTCAAACTGCAAAAAGTCTCTGAAACTAGTTGCAAACAATATAAAAAGCGATATAGCTACAGAGTTAAAAAATAGATTGCTATCAATAAAAATCGACAGCGTTACGCAACTACATCGAAATATACTTTGCATCAGCGCTCAATTTATAAGTAATAGCCAAATAGAATCACGTATCCTGGGGCTGGTGGAATTGAAGGATATTGGACCGAGTGCAAGCAAAACCCTAAAAGCCGAAATTACAAAAAAATTGTTGGAAAAGTATCACATTACTGTAAACCAAATTGTGTCAGTTACTTCAGATGACGGCGCAAATATGTTTAGAGCAACCAAAATGCCATCCTTCTTATCCGAAGAAGAAATTGAAGAAAATGAAGCAGAATGTACAAACGATGAATACCTGAAAAAAATAGAGCTTGAAGAGGAAATGCCACACATGTTATTGGGCACCATTCAAGTTTGTCGCAGCTCTGCTCATATTGCTCAACTTTGTGCTCTCGACGCGACAAAATCTTCTTGTATAACAAAATATATATTAACCTGTCGTAACTTGACGAAATATGTAAGAAACATATCAAATGGATATCGAGATATTTTCGAGTCGAAACAGTGGACAATGCCCCAATTAGACTGCCCAACAAGATGGGGATCGACCTATTCAATGGTAGAAAACTTGAAAGCAGCAAAAGACGCACTTTCCAAAATTGTATCTATTAAACAAGCAAGCCAAGACGAAAATTTCGTGATTAATGACTCGTTTTGGGAATTCATTGATATCTATTGCTTTGTCTTCAATCCCTTGCAGAAAACCATAAATATATTTCAAACGGAGCAGTTGCACTATGGGAACTTCTACGCACAATGGCTGAAATGCAAAATATGTACAGAAACAATCATTAAAGCATCAAATCAGCCATTAGTTCAAACACTTGGCGATAGAATATTGCAGTCGCTCGAAAAAAGAACAGCCACGTTAATGCGCAATAACAGTTTGGTAGCATGTTTGTATTTAGACCCTCGGTTCCATCACACCTTAACAACAAAGCAAAAAACGGAAGCAATAAAGTATTTAAAAACAATATGGGACAAAATCAGTTATTTCAACCCCGAAGAATTTATGGATTCAACGCCCAGTACAAGTACACATCAATCAGCTAATCAATTTGCCGACCTTGAAGATGCATTATTAAATGAGTATTTATCGCGTGGAATTCAAGAGAAAGTAGCTACTGGAGGCGATGCGTATACTAAAATTAAAAGTTTGAACCTTCCATTTTTGAGAAGTGATAAAAATGTTCTTACATTTTGGAAGGAGAAGGAATTTACTGACCCAGAGCTGTATAGATTAAGCAATGTGTGCTTTGCAATACCAGCGACTCAGGTATGTTATAATTTTTGTTTTACTCACTACAATCGGCCGTAACGGGCATAACTTCATGTAATTTATTTAAAAATTACTATAATCAAATTTTTAAAGTTTTTATTCTGTTTTTCTTTTTACTAAATTGACACATTTAATTACCAACAGGTGGTCGATGAAGGAACGTTTTCTGCACTAACAGCGTATCATGATTTGAGTGAGGAAGAACTGGAAAATATATTGCTAGTAAAGCTGAATCCAAGTTCCCTCGATACTGCTATAGAAAATTTCTTGATCTTCGAAGATCAAGATGATGACAAAACAGGGATGCTATCTCCTAATTTAAAAGAAGAGGACAGCGACTGATAAAAACTTTAAATTTTTCCATTAAAACGTAAAATTAATTTTTAAAATTTTTTGTTTTTCTTATAAAATTAAAAGGAAATAATTTAAATAATAAAAATAAAGCCACGACGAAATAAAATTAAGATTTTTAATTTTATTTTAAAAAAAATGTGATTCCCTGTGTACTTATTTATTATCAAAATGTGTGAAATTAAGGAAAACATATTGATGATGAAAAACACGGAATTTCAAAAATAGTATAAGCATTTGTTTAATTCAGCTGTTGTAGAATAAGAGCTTAAAATTTTTCTCAGAATTTCCCATTCATTTCATTTTTGCACACCCATATCCTATATTTTTTACTAGTTTAGTAGAACACTTTCCTCTTTTTTTTTTGTTATGTGTACTCGAAAAAAATTGGCGGTCGGAAAAGTCCTACTTTTTTGACCAGCCTTTAGATTTAGTGTTTTGTTAATAAAAAAAGAGTCAAAGACGCAAAAACTATGCTTTTATATTTTTAGGCCGGGTTTACATCGTGTCCCATATACGATGTGCCACACATGCGTAAAAAAGGCGTAACCACTAATTACTAACGAAAAACTGTATCATTCAGACACGTATTTATTAAGTTAAACAGTTGCATACATAACTAATAGAAAATTTTATAGAATCCAACATGATTGGAAACAGATTAAATCAATAAATACATATCTGAATCAAAAAGTTTATTATTGGTAATTAATAGATTTGTGCACGTGAGCGTTTTTTGACTCAAGATACGCACGCTTACGCAGAAAAATCTTTTACTCCCGCACTTTCACGCACGAATGATATTGAAAAGTTTCACGGTCACGCACGCTCACGAACAAAATATTCTTATTCACGCACGAGTGGTTTACAATTTATCACGATCACGCTCGCTCAAGAAAAAGTATGTAGTCCGATTTGTATTTTTTTTTTGGGTTGAAATATAGGTTTTTACACACACATACATATGTATATGTATATGTAAAATTTACATTGCACAGTGGGGACAATGATAATCACCCTTATTCTATTTGGCGTCGGCAACATAACACGACGTCGTTTTTAATGTTGTTTAGCAAATCGGTATTCCCGTAGATAGTATTGCCATTTATCGATGACTGTCAGCATATGTTTGGTATTCTGAAAGAAATATTGATGTTGATGTTGCCGTTCATTTTGTCGTCAGTGTTTTTGATGTCGTGTTCTGTTGTGTGCATGCCTCAACGAATTTGAAAAATAATTTAAATGGTAAAAAAGTGAAATATAAACATATAAAAATGTACATATTTATTTGAAAAAAGTTCTTAAAAAAAGTGAAAAATATAATATGGACAAAATTAAAATTACCAAACCCAACCAATTTGAAAAGCTTGTGGAAGAGTTGGAAAAGTCCTTCTTTTGCTAGAGGATTCCGGAGGGGCAGTATTCCGAATAATTTCAAGGTGCAGTGGGAAAGTGAGACTGCACTAAATTCCCTCGGTCCACCAATTAGAACTAGTGGTGGATGGCAAAATGTAAGGTAAATAGTGTGTTCTGAAAGTATACTGAGGTTTAAATTAAAAAAAAGGTTGCAAACAACAACAGCAAAGCAACTGAAGGCGGGGTATATAAACAATTAGCACTGAGTACCTTTGGAGGAAGCTCCAAGCTCCAATAAACGTTGATCTGATCCCTTTTGTTTCAAAAGTTAGGCTCTATTGTATCCAATACATTCCTAAATGATGTTATGTTCATCCTAAAATATTTGTAAAATATTAAAAGGATGAACATTACCCATTATTTTCCAAAAACATGAGAGAACTTATCACTTACTTTTCTCCGTGGGTAACTGGCAAATGCATGACTTTTGTCTGAGAAATCTTATTTTCACTATTATTTTTTTTTTTTATTTCCATCGTCTCAATAGGAAAGAAAAACATTTATTTTAATTTATTTACAAAGCTTTTACTTATACAAAAATACTTTTACCAAAAATAGTAAACAAAATGAACCAGCTGACTCAAATATTAGATACGTGTATTGTATTTATCGATAAATAGGCAACGTCGTCATAACACTGTTAGGGAATACAAAGTTAGCATTGATGTTGTGTTATATTGATGTTGTTTTAAAATTGATGACGATGTTACCGACGCCAAATAGAATAAGGGTGAATAAATCTGGAACTTCTAAACTACTGATTGGATTTATATGAAACTCCTCACATCCTTAGGGGACGACTTAAGTTTTATATCACATGTCATGACAGCCTCCTGGACAGGAGTTACAGTGGGATTGTAACTTTTTTTAAAAATTATCCGATTTTTACCGGATAAAGCATTTTGAGATAAACTTGAAATTCTTAAGAAATAATTTCCGAAGATGAGTTTCCTTCCGTATCTCTCATAAGATATTAAGACAAAAAAAAATTTTCGCCTTGACTTTTTTTTAGTATTTCGGCAAAACAAAATTTTAAATAAAAGTAGGAAAAAATTTATTAATACATCATTCGTGAAATCGGGAAAATGCTAAAAAATCAAAATTTCAAAATTGTGTTTTTTTTCTTCATTATTTTCAGTTTTGTAAAAAACTTTGTTTAATACATTCACTTTTTAATTCACTTTATAATTACATAGCACTAATGGCAATGCATTTATAATGTGCTTAGAGCCAATTATTTTGTATTTTGGATATGTACACTACATTCAGCAATGTCCTAAAATAGTAAAATTTAAAAATATTTTTTGTGTTTAACCGCTTATAAAAAGTTGTAACGGTGGATTTTGAAAGTTTCAAATATTATTTATTTATTTATTAAATTTATTATGTAGATAGTTTTATACATTTTTAACTAAAATTTAAGAGTGCCTTTTCATAAATGCGAAATACGCGCAGGTTTTCTAATAAAAAGTCAAAATTTAGGGAAAATACAGTTGTGTACCATAAAGAAATATATTAAAATAATTTTCTTTTTCTATATTGTTAATTTTTGAATTTCATATGAGCCAGTTTACTACGCCTGAAACAATTATAACAATAGTCCAATTCACAAACTTGTGCAAATAGTCTTGCATCGTAGCATGTGCAAAATGGTATAGTATATTGATACTCACCTATGCGGGAATGATATCTCGTGAGAGCGTGAGAATTTGTGTGTGATTATTAAAAATAGCGCACGCACGATCACGCACGATTAATTTTTTTCAAGTCATGCTCACGCTCACGTGATTCAAGCGTGACACGATAAAATTACAACATTTGCACATCTCTAGTAATTAGTGGTTACGCTTTTTTGAGCACATAGCACACAAGAAATGCCAGATGTATCTAAAAAGCGTAAAAGCACTAACGTGAAGATTGAGGATTCAAACGAGCGAAGTTTAATAATGTTTAATATTTTCTAAGCAATTCTCTATTTCTGCAATAGTATCATCTGTAATGAAATATATCATTCGAAAAAGGTATGCTTTACACTGAAAAAATAAATACACCAATTTATGATTTGAACAGACTAAAGTTCGTATCGCTTTTTAAGCCAAATTACATGTGATAACTATTAATGAACACATAACATTAAAGTTAGTTGTAAATATTCTGACAACACATAGTTGAACGGAACAGCTAGCCGTTTTCGAAGGCCACTAAACCTTCATCATCAGCGTTCTTCTGTGTTTGGTCCACTGTGTGTGGTGTCAGTTGATGTAGATTTCTGCTTTATGTACGAAACTTTTTTGCAAATGGAATATGTGAATTGTTTTGATTCATCGTATTTCAATTTGGTGAAAGATGTTTTGTAATGAAAGCTCACCTTACAACCTCTAAATTTACAACAGCCTGTTTAACCTGTTCAAATCATAAATATATAAACAAATGAAGTTCGAAAAATAATAATTAAATTAAATAAATACACCAAGTTTTTATTAAAGTAATTTTAAGAAATACACAAATTTCTTAAAACCACTACTTAGTGCTTTTATCTTGTTTGGCACTAACACTCAAAACTTGGCGTTTTGAGTCTTCAAAAAACACTAAAAATACTGCCACAAATTGACATGAAGTTAACATGCATACATACACATCGCTTTTAACAAGTAGAAAGGCCCTAACTAGTATTTTCACGATATTGAGTTTTTCAGTGATTCCAATACATTTTACACAAATACACCTCGTCACAAAAATTTATTGCAATAGTATATAAAATAACGCTTTTACAAGCAGTTTTACAAAGCAGTTGTACAAGCAATTGTACTGTTTATTATTATGTTTTTACCTTCTCCTGTAAAGTTACAGTTATTTGAGTTGGGGCCTTTCTACTTGTTAACAGCGATATGTACATGCATATGTACATAAGTGACGAAATTGAATATGATCTTAACGAGTTTTGCCATACAATTGTACATTAATCACGCTAGGATTTGATAGTGGGTTACATTATGCGCCGATTTTTAATGTCAAATTATATGGAGGAACTCGTTAGCATCTAGTTCAATGTCGTCACTTATGCTAACTTCATGACATTTTTTGTGTATCTAAAAAATATTTAAGGTTATTGTACCTACAGCGGTAAGCGCTCCTAGTACTACCTCACGATGAGTTCCAAGTTCAAATCTTGGCCGGGGAAGCCAATTAAATACATACAAACATTTTTTTGATGCCTGTGCTACATTAAATTAATTAATAAAAGTCATTACAACAACGAATTATGCTTTTAACACAATGATACGATATCATCAAAAAATTATATGTCACGTCTCAGTAATGAAATACTGTGATGATATACATGAAAAACGTCGTTAATACAATAAAATAATTGTTTACAAAAATGTAAAACTAACATCAACTCATTGTATCAAGTAAAAAGTTTCATTTCAATAATTACCTTTTTCATTTAAAATATGAAAATGTACGTTGCTTAGAAAAAAAACATGTCGTCGCATGAATGAAAATATTTCGTTGTATATATGGAATTCTTTCAGCTAATGAAACAATTTTAGTAATACGAATGAAGCGTTGCATTGGTTGAAAAATAATGACAAAATCATAAATATAATGTAGAAAATCATTGAATTTACGAAGGTTTTTTTCTTAGTGTATTTGATGCCACCGCTTAAAAAAGAGGAGGAACACTAGGGCTCTAATACATTACAGTCCAGATGAAATTTTTTGAAAATTAATCAGAACTAATTTCTTATTAGGGCTTATGTTCAGTAATTTCAATTTTTATTGAATGAAATATTAATTAATTTGAGTTCCTAAAGATGAAAAAATGGAAAAACAGAAAATGAATAGTGATACTTACAAACAAATGTATTTACCAAAGGTAAATCAATAATTGTATACACAACAATCATTTCTCATATTCCGTTTCATTAAAATTTACGTTAAATAGCTGATGTTAGTAACAATCTCTACCCAAGTAAATAGACTAGGGTGCTGATGAAGCGCGTGGCTGCACAGAAAAATATCGGCATTTCTCCCAGCTAATAGAAGTCTAGTTTAATTTTTCTTCTTTTCTTTAGAAACTCATATTAATTAATAAAAATATTTCATTCAATAAGAATTGAAATTGCTGAACTCAAGCCAAAATAGGTAAGAAATTATTTCTGATTAAAATTCACTACAGTTCAATTAAATCTAAAAATGTCTAATTTTTTTAAAATATTTTGTGCTTAGTACATATCATTAATTACTATGTCTATTATGTCAGATACTGGTCGGGCCTAATAATTATATCTAGACTTAACATTTGAATACTTATTGTTATGGTACACGATGTCGACGATGTCGCACACTTACATTCAAAACAAAAACTTAATATTTTGTTGTTGTTTCAAATGTAAGTGTGCACAAGTCGAACGTTGTCGATATTGTGGGTCAGGCTTTTAGTTCGTTTTTGAAGATACAATAACTAGCTATATACTTATGTATGTATGTATATATACATAAGTATGTTTGTATATTAAAAAATTATGTTGAAGTAAACTGGCGATAATTATGCGCGTTTGTATGTTTAATAATTATATTACATACACATGTATGTATGTAATATATTTATGTTTGGATGTGAATATGTACATATGTTTATCGTAATGTTGCCTACAATAACCTTAACTCAAGTTATGTTTGATTTTTCAAGTTAATTCTACAACGAGCAATCATTTGTACTTTTTGTAAGTGGGTCACGAATATTAAGTCCCAACACACACACATACATAATTGTGTTGCAACAACAGCAATCAATATGTGTATGTAATTTCATTAAATTTTTATAGACGCGACAAGTTAGAAGACTCCTTCCATTATTTGCTTCCTGCACTCTTTATTATTTACTTAAAACTGCCACTCGTCGTTGCTGGTGGTATCGACTAGTGTATCGAACTTAAATACTATTTATTCCTAGTTTGTCGTGCGATTTTGTGCTAAAGCAGTGTGAGCAGCGAGTATTGGATACGGTTAAAATGCAATTCTATTTCACTTAAGATTTCATTTTCTCCAAAGAAGTGTCCACGAGTTAAGTTTTGGCAAAGTATTGGTAATGCTTTTTTTATACATACATATGAATGTATTATCACTAAGTTGTATTTGATTATTGTAATACGTACATATGTATACATATATACTATATATTTGCAAATTTAAAACAAAATAAATAAACACAAACATACATATGTACCTATGTATGTACATAAATAATAAAGAAAACTTGCATTTTATGGGTACTCTCAATAACAGCAGCAACAAGAACAACAACAACAACAGTAATAATAGTTACATACATACATACGTATGCATATGTATATGTATGTTTCGACTTGTTCTCTTGTTTACATTTTTTTTATAAATTTTCTTTTATTTTTTTTGGGTTTTCATTCTCAATTTTACTATAAAATGCGATGATTTGGATTGTGTCGAAAATTTTTGAAAAGGGGGTTAAGTGAGGTCGTGCTGTTTTTGTGTTTATTTTATTTTTCGTTTATTACGTTTGTAGCTGCTTGCTGCTTTTGTTGTTGTTATTGTTGCTTTTGCAGCTAAGCACATGTTTTATTCTCCGATGCTGTTATATATAATTTTATTACCGGTGACACAAGTGGTTTCTTATATTCATTCATGTAAAACACACACACACACACACAGAGCTACATACAGTCTTATTATTAATACTACTTTTACTCCTTAGCATTTTATTGTTTTTGCTTATTAAAACTTTTATATTTTTATCCATCCATACACATCCATAACTCTGAATATTAAATATTATGGTTGGTTTTTACTCAATTTATGTTAGCCGGATGTCTTGTATGTGTGTATGTTTCCTGTCATAATATGTACATACATACTTACATCATACATACATACATATGTATGTATATCAGAGCTGTCCACAGAGAAAAAACCGATAAAAATGAATAAGCGTATGTGTATTCATTTGTATAAAAAGCCGATTGATGTTCGGCACTCTGGCGCTTCTCTGGGCAGCGTGGATGTATATTCATACTTGTGAACATACGCACATGCACATGGGTTTGCTTTTCCCTTAGAAAAGCCTAACAAAATGGATGTTGTTGTAGTTGTTTCACGTTGGGAAAATTAAAAACCAAAACAAAATAGGAAAAGGGTTTGTTTTCTTTAAATTTATGGGAATGGAGTGGAGTGTATGAATGAATGTGTGTGGTGGAGAATGCTTTTTGTAGGTATATCGAGTTTTTTCTTTTTTACTCTTTTTTTTTTTGCCTTTCCCACCGAAGAGGCACAGCACAATAACAATTTTCTAATTTGGTTTACTTTTCTTAGCTTCTTTTTGAGTTTTGATAATGCGTTCCAATTTGAATGCGTTCTCTTATCTACGGCGCGAATTCTTGGCAGCTGTAGTAGTGAAATGAAATTATTGGTGGTGGCAGTGTGAATCTGTATGTATGTATGTATGTGTATCGGAGGCAATAGCAGTACCAACATGTCATAAAATGTTGTATTATACTTGTTGTTGGCTGATGTTTGATGGGGGTATATGTTTGTATTTCAGTTTAATCTTTTTATTTGTCGTTTAATTTTATTTAAAACATTTTATTATGCAGACATACAAACACCCATACATACGAACACGATTTAATATAAATTTTTATTGTTTCTACTTTTTTGCCTTTTTTTATTAGTTTGGCACGCGCCATCACATGTAGTCGTAGGTCGGGATCTGTTGATTTCATCTGCTTGGTTTTTTTATCAGCTGTTGTCGGCAAGTAGTTTTGGTAGTAGTGATGGAGGGGCTTGGCGCTGCGGCATTTGTGTTATTTTATAATTCCTCATTTTTGTCGTTTTTCATTTTTCACATTATGTATTTATTAATGATTGCCAGTCAAGTGTTTAATTATGTGTGTAGAAAAAATGTCTCGCAAGTTAACAAAAAAAAAATGATTTACGATTTGTTTACAAATAATATAATGACATGCATGCCATAGGCACATATACAAACATACATATATGTGTATGTACAACCTACATATGTATGCACTTCTACTAATTACAAAAAATACTCTGACGTTTAATTTTTAACGGCACATAGTAGTGATTAAGACAAAAATAATGGTAATAAATCTGTATCTTCTGAACAGCTGATCCTACACAAAATAATTTATGCAAAAAAATGGAATACGATCTAACTTTTAAGAAGTGGCGTGAAAAATGTGCTGGCAAATGAACGAATCTCTGCAGACTGAGTTTTCACTCGAAATGTATAAAAACTTGGTTAAATCGAAGCCAAGATATTTGAATGATGCGCTAGAGGACAAAGGATTGTCAGCTAACTACCAACCAAAAAGATTTGTAGTTTATTTTAAGATGATTTAGTATTGATACGAAATCTTTGCTTTTGTATCTTTTCATATTTGTAATTATGAAAGTGGTCCAAGTCATATATTTCTTTCGTCAAAATATTTAGCAGATTGCATTTGAACAAATTAAAAAGTATTTTTTTAGTATATTTTTTTTTTTTTGTATATTATACAACATTTTAATTTAGAGTTGCACTAGTCTCGATTTATATAAATTTATTTAATATTTCTTAAATATTTATTAAAGTTTTTCAAAGATTCATTTGATATTTCGAAGCAAAAATGTTCATTATTCATTTCATTATTAAGGGCACATTTGTTAATGAAATTTGTTGAATATACATATGTGACAGCGCATAGAGAAAGGGACCTAGGGAAAAAAATCAATTTTCACTTTTTTTTTTTTTTTTTGATGTGGACAACATCTGAGCATCGAATGAGACCGATCCCATGCCCCAAAAGTGTTCCCTCCCAGAGATATGCGCGTTTTATGATGTGATGGTACACCAAAGATACACGTATTTAAATCTTTAAAATGGCTCTCCTGAACAAAACCTGTTTTTACCCTTAGGTCCCTTTCTATTTTGCGCGTCATATATGTAGATAATATTTTAGTACATCAAAAAATAAATGATACTACGTTGAAGAAATTAAAACGAGTTTTTTTTATTTCAAGTGAATTTATGTTTTGAAAATGTATACTTAAGTCTAATGTTGTATAAGTACGATTATGCTTTTGAGCCAATGTACATATGTATTTAAATTTATTTATAAATTGTTTCATACATCTATTTTGCTTTTACTAGCGGTCTCCACTGGCCATGAACTTGGTATGGGCATCATGTCGGACATCGCAAATGGCTAATGGAGACCGCTCATGTCCAACTTTCGTCCATGCTCTGACATCAATGCCCGAGTATATGTTTGAGCAAAAATGTTCGCCATGAGATTTGACGTCCGCAACCATTTGCAATAGAAAGAAAAGAGACAGAACAAAATTGGTAAATATTCCATCTCTATTGCACTACCGCAAAATACTTTGATATGCCTGAACATGGACATCGCACGTGTTCACCACAACAAGGAAGTTGATGAATTTTTCACAGTTGCTCTGCCGGCGTCATGTCCATGCATGTCTAAGTCGATGGCTAGTGGAGATGTAGGGTTAAGAAAATAAAAATTATGTATGTATGAATATGTTTCCATTTTTGGAAAATTATTTTTTATACATTTGTACTAATTTGACGAGTTTCAACTTATGTGCAAGCCAATGAAGACATAAAATAATATTTTTCTCACAAAAGACGATCGTACAAGCCATTTGTATACATTTTTATGCATTTCTAGAACAGAGAAAGACAACATATGGCAGTTTAGAGGAACACATTGCATTGAACTGTCTCGGAGAAAATATTTTTTTATGTTTATTACTTCATAACTCCGTCATATGTATATATATTGATTTCAGAATTAATTTTTTTGTGCGAACGAAAAGTTGCATGGACCTTATGTATGTTATTGTAATTACACAATCTAGCGTTTGAAAATTGGGTGGAGTCACACCCATTACGATTCAATACTCAACCGATTCTTACGAAACGATGCACATGTCAGACAGCCATACCTAAACAAAAGCGACAAGCGTTGTGTTTTACTCGTATGGCAATTAACGTTAACGCCCAACTTTGTGTAATGTACTATAATGTTAAATAAAAAACACAAAATAGAAATAATAAATAGAGATAAAACCATTAGATTGACCTACAAATAGCTAAAATACCTTCACCTTTTAAAAATAACAAAAATAAAAGAAAATCGTTTTTCAGCAACCAACTTCACTCCCTAACGTCCTGTCAAAATCGGATTTTCCAATTTCAAAGCGTTGCCACCGCGTTTTAGCGGTGTGCTTCATACAAACTGTATGAACATGATAATTTTCGACAGTTAAAAACTCTTGCCACTTTTGTTTAGTTATGGCAGGCTTTTGCAATGATACAAGTTTGAAATAAGAATATATTAACAAACATTAACAAGTTCAGCTGTTTTAAAACAAAATACTCATAGATATTTCCAGACAAAAAAAAAATCCTTTTATATCATGTATCTTGAATTTTGATGGTAGTGCTTAGTGTGGTTTAATGCATTTCAGGACAAGCAAAAACCTTCCAGTTACTCGTATTTTCAGGTGAATGTTATTTTATTATGCGAGTTTACAAAACTATTTTGTGACAATAATTATATACAATTGTTTATATTGGTGAATTGACCAGCCAAATATTGAGAAGCAAATATATATTTAAAAGGAAATTTTGTTTTGTGCGGAATTTCATGCACTTCACAACACTCCTGTCTATCTCCATATGTCTGTGTATCTGCATACGCCGGAGATTAACTATGAACATCAGCTACTAAGCACAAAATTTTAATAGAATAGAATACAAGGGAAGTTACTTTTTATTGTATAGGCAACAGTTGATTTGCCGTCGGTAAGTATAACTTCATACGTATACATTTCTGCTTGCCTTCTTTATTTATTTTCAGGTTAGCACGAATTTATATGTTCAACTTCACATTTTGATCATCACATTATTTTTTATTTATACTTATTAGATTATACCGCCGGCGCATACATGTGAGTACACACATAAGTATTTATGTTATTATTATTAGATAGATATTAAATAAAGTAAGGTAATATATATTTATTAAATTGGGACTAGACTAGAGCTGTTGAAAGGAACTGAATAACGTTCCAAAATAGTTAGAGGCCACACGAAGTTTTTTGAACTACTTTTGAATTTGTAGTAAAACTTCTGGGTATTTTTTAAAATAAAATTTTTTTTATTTATTTTGTTGCTTTTGCGATTTGTAATTGATACTATTTTTTCTTCCCATAATTTTAAATTTTTCGTTTCGTTTAACGTTCTGCCATACAGTTTTTCTTAACATATTAACAAACAAAATGCTAAGAAGGGCACAAAAGGTGACCTAAAGTACCAGAACAACTGGCGAGGAATAAGTTTGGTTAGCATGATAAACAAAATAATAGCAAATATTATAACCAAAAAAATTGCAGAAGTGGTAACACCAGTATTGAGGTAAGAACAAGTGGGCTTTAGACCCCAAAAATCCTGTTTTGACCATGCCTCAGGATTATAACAGAACATTTGGTTGAATGACGCTCCTCACTATTGTATCTTATCGCCACTTCTCTTCAATATTCTACTCGATAGTAGGTAGTATGGCCAAGGCGATGCATGGAGTTGGAGTTATCAGATGGGGCCTGAATGGAAATTTTGAGCGGTTTATATTACATAAATACACACACCAATCACTCGTTTTACACTGTAGATAGATTCCTAAAGAAACTCGTGGCAAGTGAATATTTAACCATTTTGCTATGAGGACAAAATAAAAAATAATTAATTTCAATTATAACTTTAAGCACACATTTACACATATCTCTATGTACTTACTAACTTTTTAACTTGTTTTTTCATGTTTTTTTTTTGTAATTACACTAATATATATGTATGTATGTACCAGTATGTACATATATTATATTTGGTAACAAATAAAAAATTTAATAATTAGTGTGATTTGTACGGTAGCCATAAAGGTCGTAGTCTCATAATGTTCTAAATTTTTGATTGAAAGCAAAACCAATTATTTTTAAATAATTTAAAACATTATGAATATGTATGACCTTTATCACTACCGTTTGAATCCCACAAATTTATTTATATATTTCTACTTAGGCTAAAATGAGAATTGTTCATTACTTGTTATATTTAATTATAATGGGAGCGATCCGAATGCAAATTTTGGGAAGGTTGAAATCATTACTCCGCATAAATTATTAATCAATTATCGCCGACGGGAGTGTGTATGTATGTAGTACATGTATACATACATGCACGTTGTTCATTCTTCTGTTTTGTAAATTTGACAAATTGGCCGCAAGTGCAATAAGAAGAACCACAACAAAAATCCACGACCTTTTTAAATACAAATTTATTTACATATTCTGCAATAAGCACCGGTCATACCCAACAATTTCTAAGAGATACTAACATACTTATACATTCATATATTTATACAGGAGTAAGCGTAACGAAATCCTTAAAAACTTAACTTGAATGCAAAATAACAGAGAGTATTTAAATAATAATAGTAATAGAAAATAAATAAAAGCTGTCAGCAACAATATGGTTATTCAGTTTCGATTGAGCGACGAAATAAATCCACAAATTGTATAAAAGAGTTGTGACTCTGATTTTAGATTCTAAAATTTAGAACTAGAGATGTAACCTCAAAAAAAAACAATTAAAAATTTATCGAGCGAACAACAGCGTCAGAGAAATGCTGCACAACTGACTCACACAACATTTCAGTGGAAGCCAACAACAATAAAATAAAGAATTCGACGATCATAATTTAGATAAATTTTAAAAAATGTGTCGATTTATACGTAAAAGTGTCCTGCACAAGACTATTTATAAGACCTTTCAAGACATGAGAGATTTTTTCAAATGCTTTACTACAGCGAAATATTCGAATAACCGAAAAAAATTACTTGCCAACAGTGTTGCTTAGCGATTCTTTTAGAATATTTCGCTGTAGTAAAGCATTTGAAAAAATCTCTCGTCTTGAAAGGTCTTATAAATAGTCTTGTGCAGGACACTAATACGTAAATACATACATACATACATATGGAAAGCCAACAATAAATATAAGTTGAAATGCAACCAACAACAAGAATAATAATAGCAAAAAGACGAGAGTATATCCAGCTAATTACATCGAACAACACAACTTGGACAAACGAGCAATTTGGAAAACAGGAATCAACAACAAATTACTAAAGAAATATTCAAAACAAAATAATAGTGATAAGTACATACAAACAAACAATAATAATATGCACACGGATATGAATGTTTGTATGGATGTAAGTTACGAGTATGTATGCATACTCCAATTTATGTACCCTGCAGTCAGACTGGAGCCAAGTGTCTCTATGTCAACACTAAAATTCTAGTAGTAGTTACATTGTCTACAATTTCTCTTCTATTCGTCAGTATAAAAGAAATAGAGAAAACAGATGTGGTGTATTTCTGGTGGATTTTGCAACAACTTGTTAATATACATAAATTTGTATGTACGTAAGTATAGAAATGTACTAGTAAATTTCTGGTTGGTATGTCTCCATGTTCCCGTAAGAACTATGAATGCACTACCTAGTCAATTGTTTCAGTGTTACTAGTAGATTTTCAATGACAAGCACATACTAAATGTCTATAGCATAAAGTATTGTATGGGGAATAATTGTAGAGTAGTACTGGTGACAAAGTCAAAAGCGACTAAGTACATTTTCACTATTCGCACTTTCGGCAGGGTATGTACATACATACATATGTATGTATGTATGTGTGTGTATAATACAAATTACAGCTAAAAAATAATAATAATACAAGCGAGGCACGAAAAGCAGGACTGTCAGAGTCGACTGCTTGCCTCAATTGAATTTCATCTTTCGAGTTGTGCACACATGAATTTAGTTTAAACATTTTACCATTCTAACTACGACGAATAATTCTCAAACTTTATTTTACTTCCATCAGAAGGGGAAAACAACTAAAAAGTTAAAAGTTATTTAAAACAGGGACGTATGCTGAATTTCCAGAAACAAAAGCGCACTAATTACCTATCCCAAATTATTATTTTATTTATTCAGTAATATTAATTGCTCAATTCACAAGCCTTGTTGTATTGCTTAAAGTTGTATATGAAAAGAAAATTTTAATCAAAAAGTCTGTAAGCAAAATCAAATATAGCCAATTCACAAAGTATTGTATAATGTCATATTGTCATAATGTTTTAAATTATTTAAATATAAGTAATTACTTTTGCTCTAAAGTATTTTTTTTAGTACATATGACTTAATAGAACACCTTGTGAATTGGCCAATAATTTATAAATTTTTTTTGTTTTGAGAGATTTCGTTTGAAATTGTCTTGATTGCTTTTTAAACATGCGCATTGAAATTGATTATTGAGCGATGAGCTATTTCCTATGATTGATTATCAGGAAAGCTTTATAAAAAAAATTCTTGAAACATCTAGAAATATTATGTTAAGCTTTCGTTTAAACAAATGAGAAGCGCAACTAATATCATAGTTGAAACAAGAACTCAACAATAAACATGTTTTTTTTTACTTTTTCCTTTCTTTCATATCGTTAGGTACATACATATCGCACACTAAATCATAAAAAGTCACAACTCAAAATGATTGAAGTGGTTTTGTTTTTTTTATAATCCAGTTAACCACAACAATTTCTTTTGCAATACAGTCTTCTTGAAGAATATAAAATACCGTTATGCTTGTAACTATTTATGTTACATACTTGTGTCATTTGTATAGTATCAACAGTTGTTTGCCAATACTCAGCATCTGAAATTGTTTGAGTTGTGACGGTTTATGATTTGGTGTGCGATATGTACGATATTCTTAGTACATTTTTTTCTCCTAAGTAATTTTGTGTTCTGAAATCAAATCTGCACTCATGGTTTCAATTTGGTGTACATGTTTTTGTTTTCACTGCTGTATTCTCTCTTCAGTGTACACTTACCCTCATACCTAAATAAGAGCGGCAAGCGTTGCGTTAGCAGCAGGGTACGCATTTTCAGTACATTTAAATGTAAAAATATTATTTGATTGTACTGAAAATACGTACCCTGCTGCTAACGCAACGCTTTCCGCTCTTATTTAAGCTGTCTTTACATGGTAATACAAAGTATTACGACATGTCAAAAAATGCTGTAGGTTATACAAAATCTTATCATGTAAAAGCAAAATGTATCGAGTTGGAGAGAATACGGATAGAAAATCTGACAAGCGGTCGGTAAATGTTCATTTTCTAAACCATTTTAGAAACTTATGTATTCTCATCACACCATCTCATCACACATCATACCATCGTTGCCAGCACTGATGGTATTTATTGAAGGGTTTAACACTTTTACAAAAACAACCAAAATCAACTCAGGAAATTTTCATGTTGTTTTTGTAATCATTGTACAACTTCTACCATCAGCTACTTAACCCGTACCACAAAACCAAACAAACAATAAACAAACCTATAAAAAAATTATATTTTGTAGTAAAATTACATTGCAGTAATAAAATGTTTTCTCCAAGATTTAGTTATTTTAGTACACATTTTTTTGCAATTATCCAATTTTTATTTTTGGCTCAAAAGTTTAGTGTCTTTGCTTGCATTTTACTTATAGTATCAGTGTAAACATGAAAAATACCTAAAACAGGCTCTGGTTCTCTTTTTTTGAACACGGAGAGAATTTCATAATATTTTGAATTTTGTATTACCATGTAAAGACACCTTTAGGTATGAGGGTTAGGTGTCGTTTCCATATAATAAACAGTCTGCTTTTCTAGAAAATTTATTTGAAAAGCTCACATTAAGGTATGTGATGGAAAACGATAATTTTCAAAACAATTTCAAATCGGTCGTTTTGAAAAGGTATCATGAATTCTGATCGATTTAATGTATAATTTTTAAGCCAATCTTAATTTACTGACTTTTAAAAAACATACTAGAGTCTAAAATATAAACAATCGCCCTTGTCAGGAATAAAAGTTCACGTGAAAAGTGTTGCCTTTACCTAAAATCGTGATCGCTAATTTTTGCGGTAAGTTGCGTTTTTGTTCACGGGAAACATTTCACGTGAACAAAATGTTAACTGTTTTTAATGTGGAAACTAATTGCACCTTAAAAACATTAATTTTTAGATAAATTATTGCACAGACATGTATGAGTATTTTTTAGTGATTTTGTCGAATGTAATTAAAGTTGGACCATACAATCCAGGCCTAGGACAGCGCAAGGTTAAATCGACCATATTTTATGCATACATTTCGGTTTTATTTGGACTAATTTAAGTCCTTTGTGAAGTACATTTCACATACGTGTATGTACTGACAGAGTTATCACAATATGTATGCATTTACATATCGACGGTCCCATTTCAAAACATGGTAAGTCGACATAACGTTATGCTGGGAGTAGCATTTCGGAATTCATCGTTTATTAACTGTAAAATTTGGTAGTAATCGGACTATTCTACCAAAAGTTATGAGCAAAAATGTACTTAGCATAATTTGTCCTTTTTAAATCTTTTAAGTACACTTCGCATGATTTAATTTGAAATTAAGTAGTTAAAAAAATTAATTAAAATTTTTCTCCAAACTAAAACATGCTATATGTACTTAGATGACCATTGTAGGTGAGAAAGAACCTTACTATTATATAGATTTGTGATTCTAAGTCACTTTTAATTATGATCTAAGACAAATTTATAAAGTTCAAATAAATTAAAAAAATTTCTATTGCAATAATTATATGATTACAAAAAGTCTCAAGTTTCTATCTCATAATATTCCCGAGATATCATCAATAAACTTTGAAAGCGTCTATCTCAAAACTAGCTTTTTTGACTTATCATGTTTTAGAATGGGGCCGTCGATATGTACTTTGTTCTTGACCTAAAATTCGATAAAAACGAATGCTCACTAAAGCGAAGAAATTTCGAAACAAAATTGTTCGATATTTGTTCGCAAATCTAAAAAAGTCGAATGTTGGCTAAAGCATCGAACTTCGAACTTTTCTTGATAGTTTTTCTAATGTGTGACGGTAGCCGAGTGGATGTGTGCTAGTAACCCCCCGTTGTCACATGCCAGTAGTTACTTGCAAGTAGTGTATATGTACTACTAACGAAAATCAGGAGAAATGTAAAAAACACAACAATATTTTGAGTGGCTACACAGCACAGTGCAAGTTAAAATGTCGTCAACAAGTAAAGTTCTAGCGTTGCTTCAACTTTTAGTGCAGTGTTGCCAAGAAGTCAATATTGAACTTTAATTGCATTGTTAATATATTTCTTTTATGAAAACATGAAATTTATGTTCAAACTTAGCTCTAAAATTAGTCTATGCCATTTCTTAATATCCTTTTTATATATACAAAAAATCAGCTATAATACTAACCAAATTAATGAAATAACTCTCTACTCGGCAACACTGTTTTTCGTTTTGTCAGTTTACTTGCGACAAGTGTGAAAATTTACTTGCTTCAAAATTTCATTGCAAGCTGACTCGCAAGTGGCAAAAGTGTGACTGTGTTAGCAAAAAAATGTGAGTGTATTGAGTTTTTTTCACTTGCACTTGCATGTGGCAACGGGGGGTAAGTAAGTAAATTAAAATAAAATTACTTTTAAAGAAAAACTGCCTTTTTATGATATCGAAATTAGTTCGACATTCTCTCACTTTTGATATTGCTAGTAAATCCTCAAAATCTAATATTTTTTTGCGACAAAACTGAGTGACAAGTGAACTTTTTTCGATAGTTTTACACGATAAATGTTCGAGATATATTCGAAATCGATATCAATAACGAAAGTTTTGGTCAACTGGGTTGTTGTAATATCATCAAAGAATTAAGCTGAAGACAGTGTGGTCAGATAAGTGAATGTATTCATTTTCTCTAATATCTACGTATGTATGTATAACTCAAGGTTAATAAAAAATAAATAAACTCCACCTAAAAGCTGCGCTCATGGAATTTTTCGTTCGAATGTTATTCGGTACGACGAAATCTTTGGCTTTGGTTGCTTTACACATTTATTTATTTTTTTACATTAGCCCATCAAACATCAGAGTTTAATTTCATATTACTACTCGTATAATGTTAAACTGTTATGATATCAAGCCTATTCTCGAGTAATAAGGTGTTGGCGATAAAAATTTTTGCATAAATAAATAGTATTTTTATATGATCACATCCTTGAGTTGGCCAACAGTGTTTATCAAGGCACATTTACTACAGGTACATGCATTAGGAAAAACTCTGTGGCAACTCTGTGCTTCTCACATAGCTTTACAAAGTAATTGTCAAAAAATTGTATGCATAAAACAAGGCACAAAAGTAATTGTCAAACGAATTCTTCGTTATAAACTTGTAAACAAACAATCAGCGGATGAGCAATATGCCTGATACGAGTACCTGTTTGATATGCCTTGGTTTAGATCAGCTACGTCCAAGCCATATGCACAATGTGCAAACTTTTATAAAGAGCTTTTTGTGCTTTCACACCGACGAGAGTACAACTTACCCAACAACAACACAACAGACAGCAATGCTTTGCAAAGAAACAAGAACAAATTCAAGAGCTTTCAAAGCTGTTTACCTCAAATGCAAATATCAGTGTATGTGTGCTTGGACGTAGCTGGTTTAGATAGTAGTTGACCAAAGTGGCACCAGAGTGCCAAACATCAATAGGCTTCTTATACAAATGAATACACACACGCAAATACATTTCTCTCTACTTTTTTCAATTTAATTTATTCATATTAAACATATTTAAAGGTTTTTTTCAGTAAAGAAGCAACATTTTTGCTTTCGAATTTGGAACCATCATAAAATAAGCTTTCAGACATATTCTGGAAATCAAATGGCTGTAAATCACAAGTGATTTTAAAATCAACAATGGTGCTGCAGTTATTTTTAAAATCATAGGTATACGATAACTTTCTTTCAAAAATGATATTTGATACTCTATAAAATAGAAAAATTTATTTTAAAAAGTATTTGAAATATATCGGCATGATCATTATTGATTTTGAAATCATATGTGACTTAGAGCCACGTGATCTTCAGAACATTCCTGGTATTATCAAATTATAAAATATTCACAAATTATGCTACTACATAATTTCAACTTTATTCTTCTTTGGAATGATTTGAGTGAAACTAACATTTAAAAAAAATGTGCAAAACCTCAATTTGTTAAATGTTTATTCAGAAATTATCTTAGAGTTTTATTAAGAATGATTTAAGAATTACATACATATGTATGTATCATATCCAATAATTCAAACGTTTGATTTCGTGTTTGCTGGGAACGTTGTATAACGCAAAATAAACAGCAAACTCATACATTAAAATGCACACATAGATACTTATTTATGTATGTATGGATTTATGTACAAACATACCCACTTGACCTGAGATTTTTTCGCAAATCTGAAAATATTTGAATGTTCGCTAATGCTTCTAATTTCGAACTTCTCTCTATAGTTTTTCGAATGTGTGGCGGTAGCCGAATAGATGAATGCTAGCCTGTTAGCAAAGAGGTACCAACTTCAAACCATGTAAGTAAAAAAATAATATAAGAACACATACATATACACACACACACATATATATATATATATATATATATATATATATATATATATATATATATATATATATATATATATATATATATGCAATAATTGAACAGAAAAAAGTTTCCACGATAGCCTAGTGGATGTATGCTAGTTAAGGCATTAAAAAAATAAATAAAATGAAGTTAGAGTAACTAAATAAAAAAAATGAAATTACTCTTTTTACTTTTCCTGCTGCCTTTTTACGATATCGAAACTAGTTTGATATTATCTCGCTTTTGATATTGCTAGCGAAACTTCGAAATCGAATGTTTTTGGAACAAAACTAAGCGACAGGTGAATTTTTTTCTATTAATTTTTGAGTCACTTTCAATAGTTCTACACGATATATGTTCGAGATAACGAAAGTCTTGGTCAACTGGGCATACATACATATTCATACGCGCATGCATATCATTTTATGTTTGTATGTATATTTCAAATATCAGTATCTGTGTCAGTTTGTGTGGTGTTTCTATGTACATACAACCACACACACTCTCACACATGTGCACTAATGCCTTTGTGTGCTGTAATTTTATTTTATATTTTTTTCCATTATCCGATTTCTTTACTAAAGACGGAATATGTCAGTGATAGAGAGTTGCGATAATGCTGGCACGGCATGTTGGTTTTCATAAAAAAATGTTTTTTGAACATTTGCTTCTATACTGGTGGCTGGTTGGCTTCGCATTCTTTTGTTTCATACTCGAGAAATACGAAACAGACAGAGTTTTATAGAATAAATTCATTTCTAGTTGTTGATACATACATACACATATATGTGTGCATGCATATGTGCATATATATGTATATATGTTCACATATAAATAAATATATACATATATGTATGTAGGTATGTACACATACAACATACATATGCATGTATGCGTTTAGCATTGTAGTTTGACAAGACAAGTCAGTCAAGTATTCATATTTGATAAAGTTCTCATTTGGTTCGTATTAAAATTGATTTAAATACTTTCAGCCGTATTCATAAAAAAGAAAGAAAAGTTGATTGAGGTTTAAAATTCATATTAGTTAAAAAACGTTTTAAGGCTAAATAGCGTTTTTTAAATATTGGCATTCATAATCAGTTTTTTAACTAAAAATCAATTAACTAGATTTTTTTAAAATATCGTGGCAACACTGTTTTGTTTGTTTTGAGTATTTATACATCACTAGTTAATTTTCTACAATTATATTATTCTTGTTAACACATAAAATGAGAAAAAAATTACTGGGAGTGGAAACTGGATCGCTCCTTTTCTTTTAAATATTCTTTTGGAGTATATTTGATATTTCGGCAATAGTTTCTATAAAAAAAAATACATTGTTTTCTTCTAAATAACACTGGCATATTAGAGACCTGCGTAAAAAGTATTTAAATGTAAATACGTCACGATTTTTAATTAAATGTATTCACGTCGCATGTATTATACTAAACCAATAATAAATGCTGTCGTACTATAAGCGAAGCACGATGGATGTATTGATGCACGTGTATATCAGTGTTAACAAGCGATGTCGCAAGACAGCTTGTTTGTAACACTCAAAAGAAGTACTGTTAATTAGTGTATGCTTGTTATTTTTCATATTGTACGTTTGAGTGTGTGTGTGTAATATGTAGATGGTAAGCTATTATGTGACTAACCGCATACAACTAATGTTTTATAAGATTTCGCTGTAGTAAACCATTTGAAAAATCCTTCATGTCTTAAAAGTGCTTATAAGATATCTTGTTCAGGACACTATTACATACATACATACACACATATGTATGTAAATACAGCTAAAGTTCAAAATGTAAACAAAAACAAAGAAAAATTACAACAACGTCATCTTAAAATTGGTTTAAACATGGGGGTAGTCAATTTTAAAATTTGCTGATTTACTCAAGGTTTAAAAACCGTTTTTAAGCTAAAATTCTATTATGAATACAATTTTAGCGAATTTTGCTTAAACAACATTTCAAAAGCTGCTTAAAATTTTTATGAATACGGCTGTTTATGTTTATTGACAGTCAGTTAACGATTCCGGTTAGATTAAAAGTTGATGCACAAAAAGTCATTAATATTTGAAATTGGCATAGGTAAGGCTGAGTTTAATTAAAAAATAGAAATATTGATTTTTTTGCAAAAGACATTTGATTATATCCAATATATCGTGCCAGCTGCTAACATAATATATGTACATAAAAAATAAGTACACAGAAAAAATTATTCCCAAAAAACATTTCAAACACACGTATTTAAACTATTGCATAGCTTTTATCGCAGGCTTTGAGGGTGTCGACCGAATCAAGAAATTCCGTAATAGGGCATTTACACCTGCACAAAATCTACTATATTTTAATTAAAATCTTTACGAAAATCTGTACCGTTTACACCATGTTTCTTTTGACATTTATCAAGATTTTTTTATCCAAAATAAAAGCCATTAACCGAAATTTTTCCAAAACTACAACCAAACAACTGCCATGTAGCCAATTCACACAACTTTTTAAGCAGACCGTAGCTAAGTCAATAATCTTTTATATAAATATTTTGTACAGGGTAGTAAAAAATAATATAAAAATTATAGATTTTGAGTAGATTGCCTACAAATTTACTCACCAACTAGATATTGTTTTGTATGGGAAATCAAGTAAAAAGCAGTTATATGGCATTTACATTGCCTCGCAATCTAGTACTTCTGAGATTTCGAGCTCAATCGAGTTGCTTTTTGCTAGATTCCCCATACAAAACGAAATATTATTTGTCAGCACATTTGTAGGAAATCTATTTAAAGTTTAATATTTTTATTTGTTTGTTACTACCCTGTACATCATATTTATATAAAAGATGAGTGAATTAGCTACGCTGCACAAAATTTTCTATTGGCGGTGTGTGAATTAGCTAAGTAGGCACTTTTTGGGCTACAAATTTTAGACAAAGGATGAAATCTAGAAAAATGTCAAAAAACGATACAGATTTCGATAAAAATTTCAAATCAAATTTACTAGATTTCGGGATAATGTAAATGCATTATAACGAAAAAAACCTAAGACTATTTTTATTTGAATCGCCCAGTGTATGTTAACCCCTAAAGTATGCTATTGATTGCATTAACATACAGTATTGCTAGAACAGATTTTTACATGTAGGAAAACACAATGTGGCGTACTTAAGAGCAATCGTGGTTGACAAAAAATGATAAACACAAACAAAAAGACAATTCGTAGGTTTTTTATTTTAAAAAATTAATTTGCATAAGTTGATAAAAAAAAAATGCTAAGCAATAGCTTTACCGCGGCAGTCCGCGGCGTATTTTTTTTTTTTTTTTTTTTTTAATGAATTAAATTTTCAGTAAATATTTTTTACTGTTCCAGTAAATAGATAGTTTCAATTTTATTTTAAGCAAAAAAAACCGTATAGAGTGAAAAATTCTAGTTCATACAATTAATATAAAGTAATATTTCTTACAAAATTGTTTAGAAAATATTTCTGTTTCAATATAGAAATTGCATGCTGTATAGAACAGTGATTTGTTTTTTGATCTAATTAAAAAATTTGATGAAAACAAGTAGTAATTAAAAATAAATAAAAAATTCCGACTGCGACCAACTTTGAACCGTTAAATATCCTAAATGGTCATTCGAAGTAAAACATCACAAGAGCAACCTAAAGATGATTTTAAAATACCTATCGAATGATACCCATTTTGATATAGTTCGCCGACTTTTTATTTATTTTTTCGTATTTACAAAATGGCGTCTGTTGGCCGCCATATTAAATTTTTACTACTGTCATATATTTAGTGACACAAAGGAACCCACATACATTACCCTTCTTCTTCTCGCGCAGTCGGGTAAAAATCGGTTTTTTTTAACATATTAATATTTTTTTTTGCATTTGAATTTACAAATTTCTTTGTAGGACTTGAATTGAATAAAATAATATTTGATGCAGATAATTTTGTGTTTGAATTAAAAAATTCGTTTTTTTTTCTGTGTATTGACAATGTATGGGTATTCCAAAACTAATAATTATTTAATTGCAATCACGTTGTACCTCATTGCTTTTCTACAACTAATGCACTCTTTTCATTTCATGTGAATATTTTTGTTCTTGTGCAGAAGAGAAACGAACTAACTAACCACCCCTCCCCACCCCACTCACTCGGCTTGTTGAAGCATTTTATTATTCAGGGTATTCAAACAAATTAGTTTTTATTTTCTGTAGCGAGAAGAATTAAATGTAATATTTTACTGCACACTGCGAAATATAGAAACCATTTACCAAAAAAGTGCTGAAGTAAGTGAAGTAAAATTTCTATAATTGGTCTTTTTTTTGGAAATTGTTACAATTAAGTTCAACATTTGTGAACGCACTAGTAATCCCAAATTATTAATGTACTTATTATTTAGTAAAGTACTTTTTATTAAAGATGCATTGAAATATGTTGATTACTGAGTTCTTGCTTCAACTTTGATATTAGTTGAACTTCTCATTTGTTTAAATGAAAGTTTAAAAAAATATCTCTAGTTGTTCTAAGAAATTTTTGGGTAAAGGTTCCCTGATAATTTGCATTAGCAAGAATGAAATGTGCATAGGATCCAGCTAACCCCTCCATAATTAATCAAAAAAATATTTTACTGAATAAGTTAAATAATAATTTGTGTTAACAGATGTTGAACAAAATTTGTGTAATTTTATGCATAATTCAGCATAAAATAAATAAAATTTATAAAAAAAATAAACCACGTACTTCCGTAAAAATTCTTGGAATTCCCGAAAGTCATACTGTTCTTGAAAATATCTGCGTCAATCTAGCCAATTCTTTGCATATCACTTACAACTGACAATGCATTCAAGCCAATAGAGAATATGTGCTAGTTATCAAAAACGCAGATAATTTTCTGGTGTGACGTAGTCTTACGCTCACTAGAGCACATACATAAGTCTAGGAACTCTCTCATTTGAAATGTATTATATATTTGCTAATCGCTACTTCAGTCAGGTTTTAATTTCTTAGATTGCGTTTTTCAAATTTAATGGATCTAATTTTAAAGAAAAGGTTTTTTTTCTATAAATTTTTAAACATTCTAAAACCTGAATTACACTTTCGACACAGTGTACTAATTTTCGTCGGCTCACTGCAAAAGTGCTCCGATTGGCTGGAAACTTTCCAGATTTTCTCTTTAACTCAAAAATAATAAATTGTTGGGTAAGGCTTCAATATGTATATTATAGGGCATTTACATTACCTCGAAATCTAGTACTTACGAGATTTTGAGCTAAATCTTGCTGCTTTTTACTTGATTTCCCATATAAAACAAAATCTATTTTGTCAGTTGATTTCTAGGAAATCTAATAAAAATCTAATATTATTATTTATTTTGTACTATCCTGTATAATATATTTATAAAAAAAGATAAGTGAATTAGCTACGTTCTGCTTAAAAAGGTGTGTGACTTAGCTACATTGCAGTTATTTGGTTGTAGTTTTGGAAATTTTTTAGTTAATGGGTTTTGTTTTGGATAAAAAATCTTAATAATTGTCAAAAAAAGTTGGTCTAAACGGTATAGATTTTCATAAAGATTTTAATTCAAATTTGCTAGATTTTGTGCTGGTGTAAATGACCTATTATATAAAAGCCATTCTATTTTGCATGAATATGTCATTTTGTATGTCGCTTACGAGGCTTTGGAAATGGCTTTAATTTTTTTTCATACAAAATTACCAATGAGACTGCAATCGGATGGCAAATGTTATTTTCTACTGTAAGAGCCAAAAACGGAAATTTTGGAAAAATGGCGCGGGCGTGGTTTGATAAGAAAGGCGACGATATGTATTATTCAGGACCGATATCCATAAAAGTGTGCCTTGCTCCAATCAGATGAAAATAAGGTGCATAAATCGGCAAATTTGAATTCGAAGCATTATTCATCACTGTCATCAAAATCACAGATTAGTATATTTATAAACGCAATCGAAATTTTATATTTTTTTATATTCAGGCGCTTATTGTAAATTTTGTAGGACCTTTTATTTGCAGCCATTTTTAGAGAAATATGTATGTAGTTATTTCACGTACAAGACTTTGTTACTTTACATTTCATTACGAATACACTGACGATTATGGCTTCAGTAATAAAATCGTATCGTCTTACTTTTGAAGTTGTCATTTAGTTTAAGTTATCACTTACTCTTTTATATCAAAGCTGAATGAATGCCCTTAATATGGAGGAGCTGTGATTTAAACAAAACGGTGCGACATGTTACAATTTATTTAATGAAAGAGACGTTCAGAGAACGAATAATTTCGCTTGATATAATCGGTTAAGTGGCCTCCAAGATCATGAGAATAAACGCCGCTGAACTATTTTTGGTGGGGCTATATGAAGTCTGCCCAACGCCGAGACTGAAACGTTGATTGATGGTTTAAGAGACAAAGGGATCGATAAATAAACTTCTCGATTGGACTTTCTCCGAGCCAGATGGAAATTATCAATCTATACATGTATATAAAATTAAATCGTCGGCCGTTAGTCTCGCTAGTCTCGATCTCAACACTTATTTTTTATTTTTTTTGTTTAGTTCCCTTAAATTAGAGATCATATTTTTTACACGTACATTCGTACAATAATGCATTTTGCTTACCATTGCCTTAAATGCAGGTTTGGTTAAAAAAATAATAGAGAAAATCCTAAAGCAGTTCTAACAAACAATCCCCTTTATTGTGAATGGCAAAGACAAGTTACAATTTTTACTGTCGTCTTGATGTGACGTCGACGACACCATTCGCAATAAAGGGGAATATATATTGAGCCATAACCGTCAAAAAATCTTAACCGACACATTTTTTTTTTATTTACAATCGCAAATAATCGATTTGGGTCAAAAGCGTAAGTTCGAAAATTATGTCACTTAAGCTTTTTTGATAGTTATGGCACGATGTAATTACATTAATTTTGTATCGAAAATAGTTTACATTTCGCGACTGTCACGGGATGGTTATATACTGCTTGGCAATTGTTTATTTTATTCTGTCATCTGTCTGAAGAACATATGGGCTATACATTTTTGTAAAAGTTGGACGTAGGGGTCAAGTGGTAAAATCAACCCTCAGAAACTATACAACCGATTTTTATTGAATTCAAAACATAGATGCATCTGCATCTAAAAGGATACACAGGTGTCATATTTTTTAAGAACTGTAGCCATTGATCATCCAACCGATTTTTGTGACATTTAAAACGTATGCGTCTTAAAAATTAAAGCTAGTACCAAGAGGGGGCAGGGGGAATTTCTTTTTGTCCGAAACTATCCTTTATAAAATTCATAACATAGATAGGTCTGCTTCAAAAATTAATTAAGAGCGGGCAACGCCGCGGGCATTCAAATAAAAATAGCGAGCGATTATCTTTGGAATAATGCAAAATTAGTGACAATTAGCACAAGTTTTATGTATTTTATACTAATTTAAAGTTCTACTCGATTGACAGTTGCAAACTATTCGTAATAATTGAGACGATACCTACGCTGCGCTCTGAAAAATTGCTTTTAGCTGTCAAATGTATCTGTAATAAAAAAATAGTGTTTAAAATTCAAAGATGTGAGCGTCAATGAAAAATCGCTTTACAAACTAAATAAAAAATTTAGGTTTAAATACCAGCAATTTATTTCAGAAGCAATTCATGTATGTACATAGACACCTTTTAGACACCCAAATTTTACTTTGCAAACTCTTAATTCAGCTGGAAGAAAGACAGAAAGAGAAAGTATTTCCCGCTCATCAATTTGCCTAATTATCAATCGAGACTCGTGGATAACTTCCGATTTAAACAAAGAGAACATCGTAAAAAATTAAACAGTCATACCTACATACATATGTGCATAGTCTTTCACGGCGACTCGCTCGTCTCTAAATTTCAAGCTTCAATGCCACTAAATGACTGGCACGTTAATGCGTTCGCATTTAACTACATGAGCTTCAGTCACAACTCACGTTAATTTCGCATTGGCAATAGGTACCAAACCGAAAAGATTTTCGTTTTTCAATTTTACAGCATGTCTGTATGTCTTCTTTTCATAATAAACCGAACGCAACAAAAATTTACTGGCTGAAATTTATAGAATTTAATTTCCTCCAAACTCAAAGGAAAATATGTATGTACAGTGCACTCGGGAAAACGTCAACACTAGTTTACGTCAACATCCCAAAACGTCAACCCTTAATTTTTTTACATTGTCTACTCTAAAACGTCAACCAAACAACCAAACCACAAAGCTCTAAAACGTAAACTTTAAATAAATCAAAATTTTGAATTAAGCAACAGTTAAAATACACAGTTTTGATCACACACAGACATTTATTTTATGAAATTAGTTCAGAATTTGGGTATTCCCCTTATAAGTATGTAGAATAGAAAAGAAATTGCATCTCTATGTGATGTCTTTTTTATGTTGAGTTGCTTTTTAACCCCCAACTAAAAAAAGGGGTGTTATAAGTTTGTTGTGTGTGTGTGTGTCTGTGTATCTGTGTGTCTGTCCGTGTCCACGTACAGACTAAACGGCTGAACCGATTTTGATTTAGTTTTTTCTGTTTGAAAGGTGACTTGATCGGGAGCTATGTTTGATGAAAATCGGTCCAGCCGCTTAGAAGATATAACATCTTTTCTGAAAAAAGTCAGGGGTTTTAAAAATTTTTAATTTTTGTTATTTTGTATTTGTTTATGTTTCGTTTTATTTATGGTCAATAAAAACGTTTTAAAGCACACTATCAATATGTTTTTTATTAAAAGTTTCTACATTCATAAACGTCAACAATTTGTTAAACGTCAACACTCGCGGTTTTAATTAGTTGACGTTTTCCCGAGCGCACTGTATGTGCATGTGTATACCTCGTGCATATATACATATGTACATACATACATTTTATGTACATAGGTACTAAAAACGACAAAATTTGTATTTGAAGAATTTCACTGATTCGTATTCGCACTGAAAAATCGTTCAATTCCGTTGTTGTCTGTTGAGTATACATTCAGACAGAAAGACAGACGGACGGACGGAACAGACAATGTAAAGATTATGCTACCTCGAAATGTTAAAGTCTTAAATATTTTAAACTACAAAGAAAAGTACTTTTTCTTGAATTTTTATTTTTATTATTATTTTTGTTGTTGAATATTCCTGTGACGGTGTGTGTGTGTGTGTGTGTGTGTATTTTAATCTTTTTTTTTGTACTTATTTCAACCCACAAGTCTTTCTCTTTTTCGAAATTCAACACAAAGCAACAACAACAACAAAAACAGCAATGAACTCATACATCCTTCTATGTAGTCGTAATACCAGCGATACGAACGAACTACAACAGTATACCCTGACTTAGTATAAAGTATAAAGAAAAAAAAACCCAAGCCATTTAAACGAGCGACAGCAGCAGCAACAAAAAGTATCTACCCATGGTTTCAGTACAACAGAAATCTGTATTTTTTCCATTTTATTTCTGAACATTCATTAGTTTGGGTTTTTTTTCTTTTTTGTTTTGTTGAGTTGGTATTTTTTTGCTGCCGTTGAATTTCATTCCCACATTTCGTAGCATTTACACAATTTATACTCAGAGCCAGAACCAACTAGCCAGGCAAGGCAGGCCATCCGTCAGAACTGTTGTACGACGAAAATACGAATATGTATGTGTATATGTATGCACAAATACGAATAAACATACACTCATGCATACATAGGAAACAAAACGTCAGACTGACGTTGTACGTTGTTGTTTGCTGTTTTTTTTTTTTTTTTTTTTTTTGTTCAGTCCACCAGCGTTAAGTTGGGAGGTATATTGATTTTGTCATTCCGTTTGTAACACGATTAAATATTGGTCACAGGCCCCATACTTTTCTATCAATATGTCTGCATATTAAAATGTATGCATACATGCACACATCCATATGTATACATTGTTATGCATGTGTGTAGTATGGACAATACACACTACTATCCATGTATGCACACTTGCACATACATACATACATATGTACACACATATATGTATATCTATGGATACGTATACTTGCAATATGAACATATCAAGCAACATATGAAGGCACAGTGAAGATTTTTGATGCTTTAAGTTAAAAAATTCAAGCATTCGCAAGGTCCCATATCTGAACAAAATGGATAAAAATTGTTCATGTTCATACATCTATATTTATATAATAATGCTGTACTTAAGTATGTCTATATAAACATATTATGTATTAAGCTTGATAGGACCACATAGATCAAAACTTTTACATAACTTAGTCCAGGTAACTCACAAAATTGCCCAAATGGACAAATTTAAATATTTTCATGAAAGAGGCAATTTTTGAACTGTATAACAAAAATATTGCAACTCGAAAATCAGGCAGAATTGCTTGTATTTCGTTGGCACCGTTCATCTGTTTTCTTTATCAGCTATTGCCGCAGTAGCTTTCACAACCTCAGCAACAATAAAAACATTCATGCCAACAAAAACACGTTTATACTTTACTTCAGCGTAGCACAGTGGTACATTTAACACGAAACACTTTTCAAAAATTTTTTGTTTACGGCATTGGAATATAGAAAAAAAAAATCACAAAATCTTATTTGCGAAGCATACAAACAGTTTGTAGAAGACGACAAAACTGAAACTCCACCACTTATATAGATATGTATATAGACTAGAGTTGGGCATAGTTGTTCCTTTTGCGGATTGTTCCTTTTTGTTCCCAGCAACAAAAAGAACTAGTTCGTTCTTTTCGTTCAGTTGTTCTTTTCGGTCAGTTGTTCAGTGAACAACAGAACAGAGATTGCACAGTCATTGAATCCTCTTCAATGTTTTCTCTGTGTGTTGTTATTCTAAACTAATTTTATTTCTTGCTTATTGACCTTATTCGTTGCATAGTTTTTGTAAGTAAATGGGTACAATTATAATTTTTGGTTGAAAATGCTTAAAATGAAGTCAGTGATCATTTGAAAACAAGTTTTAATCACTTTTTTTTAATACTGATTCATATTCAACACAACAAATTCTTTCTTTTAATTAAGTACAAATGTTCCTTGTTCATAAGTATTTCCATTTGCACTTTGTGTTCTCATTCGCTGTATGCTTTTAGGAAGTAAAAGGTAAAAATTAATATTTTTGAACGAAAATTTTTTAAATAAAATCCGTAATCAGTTTAAAACAAATTTTAATCACTTTTTTAATTTCACAATCTGTTTTTTAATTCAATACTACAAATTATTTCTTTTAATTTTGTATAACTCACTTGTATATTTTACTAAGCATATATTTTCTGTTGTTTGTTTTGATTATTGTGCTAAAAATTTAATAAGCACACTACATTTGTCTCTTTTTAACAGTATGCAAATCAGAAACTTTAATCTTGTAATTGAAATGTTTTGCATGTGTATTGGTCAAGAACAGAGAACAAGATAAACAAAACGAAATAAAGACCAAAAACGAACAAAGAAACAAAAACGACCGAAAGAACATGAAAGACCAAAATAGCAAGAAAGACTAAAAGAACAAGAAAGAAAAACTAGACTGAACTAGTTCACATCGTTCGATTATGGGAATAGTTCAATTGAACTAGTTCGTTCTTTTAATCGATCAAATAAACTCACCAATCACACACATAATTGTGTGCGTGCAGTCGTGTTTTGTCGGATACAAGTACGCATTGTCGGCAACAATTGATGAAAATCAAAAGTTGTGATTTTTTATTTGACGACTGATTATTTGAGAGTCTACAATGCTGATTGGCAAAATAAAAACATCTGTTTCTTTGCGATTCTTGTTAATTATAGAAAAGTGTGCATGCGAACAAGATTGAAGATTGTGAAAACATAAATGGTGACTGACGTGTTTATATGAAAGTGTCTGCGCAATTGACACATATATGTACACTGATTGACAGGTTTATTTGATCATCTCCAGGGCACTTAAGATATATTTTTCATAGAAAACGGCCCGATTTTGTCGTGGGACTTATGTTACTTCGCATCTATGTAAATCAAATTTGTGGCTATCGTGTTAAAAAAAAAAAAAAAAAATACATTAGATTCGGCATAAAAAATGCAATTGCTTAAAAAATTTAATTATGTTTTAAAAATTGTATTTGTTATTTGAAGAACAAAAAGTGTGATTTTTCTGTGATGTTTATGGTATGGATGAAAATTTGTTCGTATGTGGCACACCAAAAATTTTATATAAAATTTAGATTAGATCACATGTTAATGTTTGTATACTGTTAACCATCCATCAGGATCGAACAAATTCTTATTATAATTATGTCATTGTGAACATTAATACCAACAGCACAATATCAAACTAAAAATTAATGAAGGCAAGCATGAAAAGTTCAAGGCACGTGCTTGCGTTGGCTGAAGTAGTTAGCACGTTGAATACAAAACGGAAGATTCTGGGTTCAATCCTTGGCTTCAATCCAACAGTCATTAAATAACAACATCACGCATTTTTCTTATGTGCGTTAGTGTCCCTTTGTGTCAATTGTTGTAGGAAAGTTCAAGTGATGAGGCATAGTCACTGAACTATACCGACTACAGCAGATACTAATCCTAATTTAACGTCAGAGCGTTGTGTAGCAGAATAATCGGCGAAGTTAAATAACCGATAAAATGGCTACTAAACACAGCTTCAAAAATGAATATGCCTCATTTAAGACCAGAGGCGCTGCAACACTGCATTATTAAAAGCGTGCAAACAAGCAGAGTTATAAAAAATAATGTCACCGCCTGTCTTCTCTATCACTATTTCTTTTCTAAAGAAGGTAACACCTAGTAATAGTACTAGGCATTCATTGCCTGAGTGTTAGTTCTCTTTATTAAAAAAAAAGGACACTTACACGAACAACAAGCAATTTGATCGTGTTGAAAGACTATTGAATAGAATGTCTCTGAATACATTTCTACAAGTGCACAAAAACCACTTCTATTTTCGTCCCGTCTATTTCTGACTAATATTTTTATTACATAAATAATTCCGCACAAAATTTTTTCTTTTATTATAGTACTCTCCCTTGCTTCAAAACATAGTCGATGTATGTATGTATGTAAGTATGTACGAGTATGTATGTATGTATATTGGATCTTTCCATTCCTTTTTTGTTTTTGGATCAACTAAAAATCTACGAATGTCGCGTCCGTCGACCAGGAAATGTATGTCTGTCCATTAGAGCGGGTCGGTTTTTGTGGCCAAAAACTAATCGTTATTGTGCCCTCGATTTTTCGATAGCTTTTGGCATGAGAAAAAAAGTTCGACTACGACATATCAAAAAAAAAAAAAAAACATTTTTAGTTTTTTGAGGGTTTTAGTAGGTAATAAAAAAAGTCGGCTGATTAAATTTTTTTAAATAATCATATAAATAAATTTTTTTAATGGTGGTGGAGTTAAATATTCAAACGCAATAAATTAATGTCATGCAAAATAACTAATTTATATAACTATTTTATATTATTTGAGAGACCGACAAAACTTCTACCGAGAACGTTCGCATCTTAAGTCTTTTGTTTTACACTGTTAAAAAGCAAAAATTCGAGTATTGTTCTTAAAAGAAATTTAAATTCTGGCGCCTCGGAAATGATTTTTTTAAAAGTTCTAATGGAACTTTTTTACCTCGTGCCAAAAGCTATCGAAAAATCGATGGCACAATATCGATTGTAAAATCGACCCACCCTAATGTACATACATATGTACATATATGAATTTAAAAATTGCATAAATTTTTTTTTGTTGTAGTTTTAAAATTGTTTTTATGACGTTTCTTTCAAATTAACATTAACTGTTTGCTTTATGAAACAAGTGTCAAAAATTTTCCTATGTGCATAAATATAAAAAATAATGAAGCTTTTGCTTTTAAAAAAGTTAAGTTACGTGATTTTGCATTACAGCTAACGATATGTAAAGACCACTCTAACGTATCTAAGTATTCGGATACGGTGATAGGAACTACATCCAACACGACGCATTAAGATACATACCTGATATCGCTCATTTACTTCAATAGTGTGTCACAGCTCAAAAAAATTAGTTTTGCAGAAAACGCGTTTAAAGTTTTCAGTTTATATACAACGCAATGAAAACATGAATAAATATTCTTCTCTCACGAGGTGGTAGTACAGGGTGGGCCAAAAGAAACCAAGGGGTGCAAAAGTTTAATAACTTTTTTGTTTATTAATTTTTTTTTATTTTTTCTTTCAGATTATATAGACAACACTTGGAGAATTTATAATGCAGAGGTTCACAACTGAACAGAGAACCAGAACAATAGAATTTTATTATTTAAACCAGAGATCAATTATTTTAAGCTCATTTTCATTTGAATGGCTTTGTTAATAAGCAGAACTGTAGGTTCTGGGGTTCTCAAAATCCAAGAGCCATTCATCAACGCCAATTGCACCCCATCAGGTGTACAGTATGGTGTGGGATCACATCTGAAAATGTCATTGGGCCCTACTTCTTCGAGAATGAAGATGGAAGTGCTGTAACCGCAAATGGAGAGCGGTATCGGTTTATGATAGAAAATTTTTTACGTCCTGCTCTTGAAAACAGACCTGGTATGTGGTTTCAGCAGGACGGAGCCACTGCCCATACTGCCCGAGACACAATGGCACTTTTAAGTCAAATTTTTGGAGAGCGAATAATTTCTCGAAATTCGGAAATTATTTGGCCAGCGCGATCGCCAGATTTGACAGCACCCGACTATTTGCTTTGGGGTTTTTTGAAGGAGCGAGTGTATGTGAACAAGCCAGAGACAATCCTTGAACTCAAGGCAAACATTGTTGCAGAAATTCGAACGCTACAGCCACAAGTTTTGAAAAATGCTCTAAAAAGAGCCCATCAGTGCGAAGCTGAAAACGGTGGTCATTTAAGAGACATTATTTTTCATACTTAGTGTAAAAAAATTTCCATTTTGTATATTATATAATCTGAAAGAAAAAATAAAAAAAGTTAATAAACAAAAAAGTTATTAAACTTTTACACCCCTTGGTTTCTTTTGGCCTACCCTGTACAAACTATTTGTATGAAATTTTTACACAAGTTAAAATACGAAATGCTGAATTATTTTGCATCATTGGCTCAAAAAGCGCATTTTTTGAGTTATGACACTATTGAAGTAAATGAGCGATATGGTCACTCAACCCAATCTCTTATGAATCTGAAAGGTCGTCTAATATATGACTGGCTAAAAACTTGTGTCTCGAGAGATCTAAAGCTGGACAATCGCAAGGAAAGTGGAAGATCGTCTCTTATTTGCTTCTTTTCGCCAACTTCGGTAGAACTCTTTATAGGAAAGGCCTATCCTCCTACCATATCTGCCCACCCACCCATCACGAATGCGACGAGCCTCGAGGTGTTCCTACCGTTTCTACTTGTTAATTGTATTGAGCGCCTGTAATTGTAGGAAGGTCACATTTTCTTAGCAACCTTGCGCGTATCTATGTTCAGCCTTATAGAGATAATGCTTGAAGATGTAATTTCTAATAGTAGCAATTCGGTATTGAAGGCAATCATAGCAGAGCCAACTCTAGCCAGCTCGCCCGCCCGTTCGTTATCTGAAAAGTTGCTATGTGCTGGAACCCAGGTGAGGGGAGGTCAGCCTTACCACCCAGTCTAGATAGCACACTCTTACACTGCCCAACTAGAATAGAAGAAGTGGGATAGAAGCACTTATTGGCTGACAACAAAGATACCGAATTGGCCCTGTGCCTTCCTATCAATCAGAACTCTAACCGCTACCCTTACAGTCAAAATTTCGGCCTGAAATGCAGTGCCTTCGTTAGGGAGACGGAAGGAGTATTCTATACCAAGATCGTCTGAGAAGAAGCCAGAGACGACACCATAGACAATTCTTGTTTTATCACTGTATACTCTGACATAGTATTCTCTTACTATTTAGCGTCCCTTCCACTCCCGCCTGGATGGATTTAGAACTTCAAACACTTTATACAAGTTAAGATGGATCACCATGTGATCAGTAGATTTCCTCCGCGTAGAGGATAATTCATCCAGCATGCTGGCATGACAATAAGACCTCGATCTCTAATACATGAAAATCGTTCGCAATAAAGGTCTACTATAGCGTATAGAGCCCGTAAAGGACTAGTACTTACACTTCATATTAATCCGGCCCAAGTGGATCTCTGTATTCTGTAAAGTTAATCTGCCACATAGGTATTTCTTACTTGTGGCAGGCCACTATACATACATTGTACTACAGAAGCTTAAGTCAGTATTGCAATAATATGTAACTGCACTTTTTTTAAGCAAAATTTTTGCTAGGGACGTCCACACATGGAACTATATACATATGTATGTATGTAGAAGTGAATTGGGAATTTTTTGCAACTAAAGCCACCGATTCTGTTTAAAAAAATAAAATTAGGCTTGCTCCACTGTGCAGCGTTGATGATTCTTCCTTGCAAACAGTTTTTTTGTATATTTTGTGCCGTGTTGTTGTATATTCAATGGAATCGAGCTGAAACACCATATACGTACATACAAAAACAACAACGACAATATACCTAATGTATAATACAAAAACAAAAAACGACTTATACTCATGCAGATACACAATAACACACAGATACGCAAACATATTAACAATTTTGTAGGTTATGTGTATATTTATACATACATACATACATACAGTATATATGTGTGTGTGTGTGTGTGTGTGTGTGTATGTAGCTGAGTTTCAAAATGAGGCGTACATACTCTTTTCATTTCATAAGACTTATTCGCCGCTCGCTCGTCATATCAGGGTTGAATGGAAAATGTTTTTGTATCCAAAGAGTAGAAAAATTAAAACCGAACAGAGCTTCTACAAAATAAATAATGATTAAATGACTGTTGTTCGGTAAAACTGTTTGAATTTTTGCTGTCGAGACGAACTGGATGTCGTTTGTATGCCGGTTGGACAGTCGACGTGACAGACAAAGCAGAGAACTCTTAAAGTTTGGGATGTAACAATAATAAAAGTTGCAAACGAGCAAGAAAAACAGCTTGCTTATACATATTTTACAGTGTACGGCAATAATTGGAAGACACTAACGGTCTAATTCATAAATGATTATTAACAGTTCAATAACGCATTAATAGTCAAAAATCGCTAAATGTGTATTCATAAATGATTAATAGCCTATTAGACATTTAATAAACGTTTCATAACTCAGAGATTTTTAATGTAGCCTCCATGCTACTTTAAGCGTTTGATAAACAATTATAAATAATATTTTCTTGATTTTTACCCCTTATGTGAGATTTTCTGTGGTTTCTCACTTTTATGTTTCTTGTTTATTCTTATGCATGTCTCCTGAATAATGTTCTTGGGCAAATGTATTAATTTATGTAAGTTGGTACATGTAAGTATGTATTTATGCAAAATTTTACAAAAAGAAAAATACATACATATAAACATCGTTGAAAATTAAAGAAATCCCATTCATTGGCAAAAAGAAAAATAGAATTAATTATAAACATAAGGGCATATGTAATAACAAGCATACGTATGTTTGTATGGTACTGCATGCTTACATATGTATTTATGTATGTACAATAACATTTTAAAATTAAAACAAAATAGTGATGCATAATCGACCGCTGTACTCAGCCGAATATAAATGTGTTTAAATACAATTTTTTGTAACATATAATTTTTTTTTGGTTTATTTATTAATAAAAAGTGAAACGCCTACTTTTTAAGTTATTTTTTAATAACATTGTGCGTAATGATTTACTTTTTTTTCGACTCAAACAGACTACCTAGATAATCGATTCTTCGTTGTATGCATCACTAAACATAAAATGAGAGCGAAAGTAGCATGATGTTGCCAACATAAAATTACAAAAGAAGCAAAATCGTTTAATAGTTAATTCACTGATATTAATCAGTTATGAATACAAATTTTTATTACAGCTTAATAAAGCAAAATCTGTTTCATAATTAATGTACAGATTAAAGCTGAAATAAGGAATTTTTATGAATTAGACCGTAATAATTTAGTGAAATCATAATTTAACGACTTTGCACATATGTATACATAAATGGCTTCTTACATACTTACATATGTACATACATACGAGTAGATAATAAGGCACGTCAAATCACATCTGTGAAGACGGAACGACCTGGTACAGCGACCTCAACACATATAAGCTGAAGCATTAAACACCACAGAAAGCTACCGGCCACAATCTGTCAAAAATAGGAAACATATGATTACACGAAAAATTTTGTCGCTGTCGCCAACTTTGGCGATTTTTGGACGTTATCTGTGACGGTTGTTCACAATATGAAATTTTTATGCTTGAGGTTGAGAGGGGAGAGAAAAATGGAATGTGGTAGACGTATCAATTTATACAAATGTATGTATGAATATATTTTCATAGATACAAAAAAAAGGTTGGAAGAAAAATTTTGTACCGTACTGTATGTGTAAATTTGACTCACATCTATGTATACTGTATTTGATTGTATTTTCGTATCTACAGATAGCAAAAACTGAATCGTACGAGCTAAGTAAGTATGTCCATATATTCATGTGCACATACGTGTGCACATACATATTACAACATTCGAACATAATTATTACGAATTCTAGAGAACAATAATCAAATTCCCGGGAGTAATTTTTATTAAAAATCATTCAAATGGGTTTTGAAAGTCTGTGCATAAGATAAGGGGCCTAGTTCCCGCATTCGATTGCGAACGAGTTATTACTCGAACGTGCGAGTTTTTTTAACTTTTGGGGTTTTATCATTAGATATCGAATAAAACATATCGAAATTTCTAATGAAAGCATTCGATAACGCGCAGTCATTCTTACTCGCAAGCAAACACGCATTCGAAATAACGTTAAACATAGAAAAACCGAAGGAAAACAAAATGTATGTATGTCCAATATTTTATTTATTTATTTATGTATATAAGAATGTATGCACAAATGTAATTATGTATAAAAACTATACAAAAATAAAGAATTTTTAGTTGACTTTAAATACATATAACAAAACACGCTGATTTGGCAAATAATGTTTTGCCCAATTGTTTTCAGGGAAAATAAAAAATCAAATAACAAATTAAGTGTTTCTGGTCAAACAACAAAAGAATCTAAAATGATCAATTGTTATATTCTCGAACTTTACACTAATTAATTATTATTAAGTTATCAATTAAATAAAAATTAAAATAAAAAAAAAAAAATTTAAATTTATATTCGTTTCTTTTTGCTTTGCATTTACATACGTGTGTATGTACATACATATACACATAAAAAAATCATAGGTTATATTTCCTAAAATAATGGTATAATTTTAACTAATTGAAAGGGTAGAATGGCATTTGAGAAGTTTTTTAGGTAATTTGAGAAAAAATTTGATTTGATTTCTATGTTCGAAAAATCAACTAAAATTTTAGTTGAAACTCCTTACTTTTGTTTTCTGTGAATTATCTAAATAGCAAAGTAAATTTATACATATATAACGCGGCAAATTATCATGGATTTAGTTAAAACAACTATTTATAATTCGATAATTGTCATGGATTTAAAGAATTTTTCAATTTTAAAAAAAATTATTATTTACTTATTAATTAATCTATCTACATACATATATATAAAATCGAAAAAAACACCACGAAAATAAAACATCTGAAGGTAATGCTAGGAACACAACTGGGACGAACGACGAATCGTTTCGAGGATTGTGATTGTGTATAAAAAAGCATTGTTAATATAACAACTATGATACGGAAATTCAACAATTACCATTGTTAATATAACAATAACTGTAATTGAAATAACTTGGAAATCTAACAATAGTGAATAATCGATATTTACAAAGTTTAATTTAATATATGTATGTATGTATGTATATTTCTTTTAAAAATTTTAGAGATTGGTAAAAAGCAAATTGCGTTGGATGTGAAAAGGTGTGAAGAGAGCTAGATACCGCCTAGGTTATTCTGTGTTTTTACTAATTTATATCTTTCGTTTTAAATTTATTTAGTTGTATATTTTTAAGTCACTTAAGTCGATTAATAATACACTATTCAAATTATATTTATTATCAGTATATCAATCATGTATGATAACTTAACTGTGGGGAATATATTAGTCAATTATGATCAGTCAACCTAGACTAATGCTTATGCCATCGTTGATTTGTAAAAAAAAGCAGTAGAGTGAGCAGTTCGAATATATGTTATATAGTCGACGAAATTCATTAGTTAGAGAGTGAGAGTGAGAGAGAGATGCAACATCACACGTACACAAAATTTTCCTTCTGATTTTTCATTTTGCCCTTAATAATGTGATAGAAACTTTTTTCTACGCAAAAATGAACATATCCTGCATGACTACCGATAAAATGACCAGTCAATTGAATGATAATATTCTTGTAGGGTCATTATTCATTTAAAATCAATCGATTACTAAATCAATTCGTTGGAACTTTGTTCTACTGTATATAATGTCTGAAAGTATGTTTCATACTATACGAGTAGTATGCATGTTGCTGTATACTTTTACAAATATACATACATATATATCGTTAGCTAAAATGCAAAAAGACGTAACTAACAAAAATTTCAAAATCGAGTTTTTGATTGATTATTATGAATGCCATTAAGCTAAATGCGTTGGCAAAATTTTACACTTCCGCGAACAAAATTGACGCCTTTATTAACAAAAAAAATAAGGAGACTTAACTATAAGTTTGCTTAGTTTTTTTTTTAGTTTTTTGCTTCTCTTGTAAAATTATATTTTTGTTAATTAGTGTTTTTTAACCCCCGACTAAAAATAGGGGTGTTATAAGTTTGTAGTGAGTGTCTGTGTATCTGTGTGTCTGTGTCTGTCCGTGTGCACGTACAGGCCAAACGGCTAGACCGATTTTCATGTAGTTTTTTCTGTTTGAAAGATGACTTGATCGAGAGGGTTCTTAGCTACATATGTTTGAAGAAAATCGGTCCAGCCGTTTAGAAGATATAACATCTTTTTTGAAAAAAGTCGGGGGTTTTTAAAATTTTTAATTTTTGTTATTTATGGGAATTGTTACATTTTAAGTTTAAAATTTTTAAACGCACTAATAATCCCAAATTAATATTTTACTTATTAAGTAAAATATTTTTTTTTTTAAATACATTGAAATTGATTATTGAGGGGTTTAGCTGGATCCTATGCGCATTTCACTGTTGCTAATGCAGATCATCAGGGAACCTTTACCTAGAGATGTGCACGTGAGTGTTTTCTGACTCACGACACGCACGCTCACACAGAAAAATATTTTACTCACGTACTTTCACGCACGAATGATTTTGAACATTTTCACGATCACGCACGCTCACGAATAAAATATTTTTAATCACGCACGAGTGGTTTACAACTTAACACGATCACGCACGCTCACGAAAAAGTATATTTATAATATAATTTGCATGTTTTTTGGGTTGAAAAATAGGTTCTTACATATACATATGTACATATCTATGTATATAGGTATGCTCGTGTTTTTGTAAAATTTACAATGTAAATTAAAATAAAGCAAAGTTAATTTAATATCGTTTTAAATATTCGTATTCGCGGATACCATTTTAAATATTCGAATTCGAATTCTCGTATATCAAAAATTGACATTCCGCACATATATGTATGTATACATACTAGGGTGATCGACTCGGTTTTTCAACCGGTTTTAAAGCCCGGTTTTTTACAATACGGTGGTCGGTTTTTTCAAAATGTTGATTTTTCGAATGTCGAATAGTCCGGTTTTTTTACAATTTAAAAACCGGCTGAGTCGAATACCTTTCGATTTGTATATTTTTTAATATTAGTTTTTACTATATTAAAACTTAGACCAACGTGTTCGATTGATTTTCAAGTGTAAAAGGTCTAGTTGTTTTTTGAGCATGGCAACACTTACTGAAACATAAAATTGAAGCGAAATTATTTTATGAGGTGGTAGCAGAGGATGTGTTCAATGGATGTCAAAATCCATTTGTAAAAATGTTTTTTTAGTTTTGTTTCCTTTATATTTTATATAGAGGTAGATTTCCACTTTGTCCATACAATCATATGTATATAAGTATATTATATACATATAGGATTATTGTTCATTTACTAAAAATTGGTACGAATTTGTAACAATTGTTACTGGAAAGTGTTCATTAATTCAAAAAGTTTGCAAGGAGAGAGCGTCAAAAAAATTATTAAAAATTATTACTAGTAGAATTTTTATTTGCAAGAATTATACAACCACCTGTTGTATGTTTTGTTGTCAAATTAATTATTTCAAAAATATCTGAAAAAGGAAAACTGAAAAATGTGCATTTCTTTGTTAAAAAAAATCATGTATACGTATGAAAAAAAGAAAGCATGTTTTCTTAATTTATTGTTTTTCTTTCATTAAGCCACATAAATTCAATTTTATTGTAAAGAATTTGGATTTTTTCTTATATCTAATCAGAGATGGAAAGTGGCATTTTTGTATTTGTTAATGAATAAAATTAAAAAATTATGAAAAATTCATAAAAATAGTAAAAAGACATGAAACTGTGTAAAGAATTTCATATTAAACGTCAATTTCTAAAGAAAAATTGAATTTAAAATTTTATCAAACAAAATACATCAGAAAAAGTACAATTTTATCATGATTTCCATCCATGGTTCTGATATGAATAAAATTTTCTTGCGAGTTTTTACAAGTAAATCGTTCATTTACTCTTTCATATTTAGGAGAGTAATTTTGTAAATTTCTGCCTTACTCTCTAGTTGCTAGTTTCTGCTGGCAAAGTAAATGAACAGACCTTATGTATGTATATGTACTACACATATGTAGGTAGATGAAGTTAATTTTTATGTTTTTCTTCAATTTTTTTATTGTTTTATAGTATTTACTCATGAACTGTTAAGTCGCTATTCACACTATGCCTTTTCAGCCTGCCTTGTATTGACAATTTTCTTTTGAACCCCCTACGAAAAGTCACACACATTTACATTAAGCCTTTTTTATTCATGCCTTTTTGGCATTTATATACACTTTTAATGCTGAGAATACGAAAAAGGCAGAGAAACGTCATAAATCCCCTCGAATTTTCATTTTGTGCCTTTTGTTCTACACCGCAAGCTTCTCAACCCCTCTCACCAATAAACTAAAAAAGCCTGCCTGCACAGGCAAGCAGAAAAGGCACAGTGTAAATTGCGTCTAACTCTTTCTTTTTATTAAAGCAATTTAAAATCGAAACTTTTGTATAATAATTGCCTTACTTAAAAAACCGGTTGACCGGTTTTTCCTGAATTGTAAAAACCGAAACCGGGTTTTTCATTATATCAAATATTCGAACTATTCGAAAACCGGTTTCTGGAAAAGTCGAATAATCGATCACCCTAATACATACATAATGATATAAATGCGAAGGTAAGACGTATGATCAATTAAATAAATGATAATCAAATACATAAATGAGAAAAGCTGTATGTACTAGAGAGCTGCGTAAACAGTCTTGAAATGTAAAAACGTCATGATTTTTAAATGTATTCACGTCACATGTATTATACTAAACCAATAATACATAAATGCTGTCGTACTATAAGCGAAGCACGATGGGTGTATTGGTGTATGTGTATATCAGTTGTAACAAGTGATGTCGCAAGACAGCTTGTTTGTAACAAACACTAAAAAGAAGCACTGTTGATTAGTGTATGCTTGTTATTTTTCACATTGTACGTTTGAGTGTGTGTGTAATATGTAGATGGTAAGCTATTATGTGGTTAACTGCATACAACTAATGTTAATATATATGTGTGCCTTTTCATGTGCGCAGGAAAATAAAAAATCATACACACATACATGCATGACGTTTGTACACACGCTCATGCGTAGAAAGAAGCAAGTATCACAAATTCTTCCGTCACGAAGTGTTTTCTTCTTTACTCTCATACCTACAATACTCAAACAAATTTCTTGCAAACAATGTTGTTAACGTTTGTTTTATAAGATTTCGCTGTAGTAAAGCATTTGAAAAATCCCTCATGTCTTGAAAGTTCTTATAAAATGTCTTGTGCAGGAGACTAGTATGTACCCATCAAACAAAATGCTCCGAATTCGTAAAGAATTCGTAACGATTGGTCGACAAAATCTTCCGATTTCGGCACCGAAATATTACCGAAATCGTAACAATTTTTGTATGAAATGGTTGACACGACTTCGTAACGATATGACGGTACGAATTCGATACGATAAGTCGGTACAAATTTATAGCAGAGTACCGCTTCACCGTTATGTTGCTGCTATTGTCGAAATAATTTGCACATACTCAAGTTTTTTAATATTTATTACAATCCTTTTTTTATCAACATATACATATTTATTTAAAAACAATGTTTACAGACTTTTACTTATGTACTCAAAAATCAAAGTTTTAATGTTTAAAACAAATTGTTCAGAGAAACTACCGAAATGTCTTAACGAATTCGGTACGACAAGTCTGACTTCAGAAAAAGTCGAAACATTTTGTTTGGGGGTATTCATTATGTTTGTAAGCTCATACTACCATACATATTACTATACATATATGCATTTATTATTATAAAACACTAATAAATGAAGGAATGTTATCTCGTGAGAGCGTGAGAATTCGTGCGTGATTATTAAAAAAAGCTCACGCACGAGTAAATTTTTTCAGTCACGCTCACGCACTCACGCGTGATTAGTTATAATATTTGCTCACGAATCACGTGAATCACGCGTGACTCACGCGTGACACGATAAAATCATGACATTTGTACATCTCTACCTTTACCCAAAGCTTCTTAGATAGAGCTGTGTCGTTCAGGAACGAACGAGTACAATTGAACGAATCAGTAAAATGAACGAAGTGAGCCGGTCACTTTACTGAGCTGTTTTGGCTCAGCAGTACTGATAAAAAGTACAATTGAACGAAATGAACGAACGAACGCACTTGTGTGTTTTTGTGTTGTTTTGTTTACTTTTTCTTTATTCATGAGAGATTTTTTGTCACATTCTGGTTTTCATTTGCATTTTTGTTTGCTTTTAGTAATATTATGATCATTATGAAATTAATAAAATTGTCATTAATATTGGTCAAGGTTTTAGAACATATTAAGATTTTTTTAAACAAATTTGATACGTAGATAATTAATTAATTAATTTTTATTAATTAATTTTTATTCAATATGAATCTTTTGATTTCTTATTCCTAAGAATATAAAATACTTTAATATTTTAAAAGTGTTTACTTCCTGAGTTATTTGATGCTTATATTTATATTGTTTGTTTTGCTTATTTTGTTAACAATTCATAAGAAACTCACTGCATTTGTCCCTTTTTATTCAAATCAACTGTTTGTTTGCTTTTATTTCGTTCCATCCGTTCTTGAAAAGAGCGGATGAACGAAATGAACGAACTCGTTCTTTTTTAGAAAATGAACGAAAATGACCGGTGACCGGTCACTTAAATGCACGATTTATCACAGCTCTATTCTTAGAACAACTAGAGTTATTATATTATAAACTTTCATTTAAACAAATGAGAAGCTCAATAACAAATAACAAAGTTGAAACAAGAACTCAATAATCAACATGTTTTTTAATTTCTTACTTTACCATTGCTACATTGGCTGACTTTTTTTCAGCTTCAAATTGTAGTCGTAAAGGTAGAATTAGTAAAATCGTATCGTGATGTTGCGTGTCAGCTGACAAAAACCGTACAATATACAACGCATGTTACTAGTTATAAAATATGTGGTGGTTGCAAGCTGTAAAGTAGAATGATATGATTTTACTACTTCTACCTTAAGAGTATGTAAAAGAAAATAAATGTAAATAACAACAACAGCTATTTAAGAATAGAGTGTTGCCACAGCTACAGGATCCAGCTAAACCATTCAATAATCAATTTCAATGTATTTAAAAAAAAATATTTTTTTCATAATAATAAAATATTAATTTCGGATTATTAGTGCGTTTAAAAATTTTAAACTTATATTTTTGTTAGTTACGCCTTTTTGCATTTTAGCTAACGATATATATGTATGTATGAAAACAATTTAACATTTATGAACATTTACATTAGGGTGGGCCGATTTGTATGGATGGAAAATATTATTAAAAATCGTACATAAAGAAATAAATAAATATATTGTTAGTAAATATAGTAAATGTCTTGTATGAAAATAGTTCTTCATGCGATTGAAGCACTATATACAACATATTTTGATATATCTGGAAGCTTAAAATCCGCTTTGGACCCATAATTTCTAACTAAAAGTTCCTTGGTGTTTTCCCACTGCGATTTTTGTCAAAAAAAAAAAAAACTCGACGGGTCTTAACTTAAATGGATTTGCATCAATACTGGCCAACGAGAGAAATGTATTCGTGTATATGTATTCATTTGTATGTATAAGAACCCGATTGAAGTTCGGCACTCTGGTGTCAATTTTGACGGCTATGATGTGTGTACATGTATTAATATTAGAGTTGCATTAGAATGTATGAAAAATATATAAGCTCTGAGTTTCTGTAAAATTATTTTAATACTTAAGCCTGGTACTCTGTTCGAAGTTGTGAAAAATTTTCCGTAACGTTGATTATTTCGCGTGAAAAAGGGGAAAGGGTACAAAAACTGCGAAAATAGCATTACGTATCATATGAATGGCACATAATGTCCTTTATTTATACCCATAGATATCTATTAGTGTACAGATATACATATGTACATATGTATATCGTATAAAATAAATTTTATAAGTCGAACTCGTCGGTAAAAACCTGCCACAGTATTACGCCTGGGTTTTTATGAAAACCAAAAGTTGAATTTTCGGTGCCACTCTAATATACATACATTTGTACATACTATATAAACACATACATATGTATGTACATGTGTGCATATGTATATATATACATCTATATATATGTATACATATATGTACATATACATACATACATATATATATATGTATATCCATATATATATATATATATATATATATATATATATATATATATAAGTATATACATACATATCTACATATATATACAAATGCATGTATATTTACATAAGAAATACACACACACATATGTATGTACATATGTTTGTGTATTCACACATCACTTTTGTGTTTGTGTGTGTGTGTGTGTGTGTGTGTGTGTGTGTGTGTGTGTGTGTGTGTGTGTGTGTAGACTGGTAAATTGTGATATTTTCACTTCTGCAGCACAGCACAAAATAGTACATCATACTGAAACTACAACAAAAATAGCATAAGCAAATTGAAAAAATATAAATTTTTTTACAGACTGTAATGAGAACGAAAAAATAAAAAATATAAAGAAAACTACAAACAAATAAAAAAATAAGTTTTAAATGAAAATTTCGAATTAATGAACGAACGAAACGAACTGGATGGATGGTTGGTTGGCAAGCAGGCTGGCTGGCTTGGCTGGCTCATCTGGCTGGCGATTGTACGAAATGCATGAAACGAATGAATAGTGAACTGAACTTAAATTCAGCTCAACTGGTTTAATATACTTTTCATTATTATTTGTGATGTTGTAGTTGCTAAAGTTGTTGTTCAAACCGCTGCTGATATTACTGATGATGTTTTGTTATGACTTTTTGTGCTGCCTGTTTGTTTCTCTTTTTTCTTTCAGTTTTGTGGTACTGTGTATGCTTTTTATTTATTTTTTAATTTCATTTGCAACTCCCATCGTATTATGAACAGATTTCAACAATTTGAATGAAAATTATTGTTTGGTTTTATATTATTGTTTTTCTTTCTTCCTTCTTTATCTGGTTTTATTTCTCTTTTGGTTGCAAGTTGCAACTCAACTCAACTAGGCTAATTAAGCAAAAGCATAATTTTCATGTTATGTAGGTATTTCTATAGAAAACTATTTAACATTTAAGCCGTATGCGAAATAAATACATCGTAACGACGACAATAAGTAATGGCATTGGCAAGATATGTACATGATTATACGAGTAGTAAGCACTCTGCTCAAACAACAAGATATTATTGAAAGCTATTTTGTTGTGCCTGTTCCTTGAGTCTGTTTTTGTTATTGAAATTTTATTTATAGTAACTACTACCTATTGGATTTAGAGAACATTTTATCGCAATAAATACCAAGAAATTTATTAAACACATACAATATAGCGCGCGCGTGTGTGTATGTGTGTGTTGGAAATTGCACATTCAAGGTGATCGATTTTAATGTAAAATTTAAGAGAGGAAGAGCAATTATTGTAATAAAAGAATGTATTTAACAAGAGACAAGAGACATCAAGAAAGTAGCACTACTGTCTTTTAGTATTTTAACAATCGGCAAAAACAATCGCCCTTACTACATACACAGCTGCACACATACACACTCGCATATTTAGAATAAAATATTTAAGTGTGCATGCATGCATAATAATAAAATTTCTGCTTCCTCTTAGTTTTACTGTTGCTTCTGCTGTCATCTAAAAATTTACGGGAGCAGGAACCTTAAAATTCATACACTCATACACAGATCCCTACATACATACATGTATGAACATTATTTCTTACCTTTTATTGTGGTTTTATTTTAAAAGCGGAAATGATAACATTAACATTGAGAAGAGACACATGCAAATGTATGTAAGTATGTACTCGTATGTACATATGTAGTAGATCCTAGTCGAATCATGTGAAAATTCCCAACATTCATGCTGTTAGACTATGAAACAGAGATGTGCAAATGTCATGATTTTTTTATACTCATTAGATAAATAATAAGTGCTTGATCATGGTTTGAAATAAAGTTCATGAAAAAATTATTAAGATTCTTTTTCCAAAAAAATTAAACAAAAATAAATAAATACAGTGGAGAGAAATACATATATATACCAATCAATGTTTTTTAAATAATAAATATTAGTTTTTTTTTTATTAATTTTTTCGTGCATTCACATAATATTTTCAAGTGTGTACGTAGAATTTTTTATACAAAAATATATTTTTCTTTATCTTCTACATTAGTGTCAATTTTGTTGAGATATATTCAATTAACCACGAGCTTTAGGATAATACATAAGATAAGCTTATAATTATGGTATGTGATGTTTTGATCCTTATATTATTAAATGAGACATATTTGGTCCAAATGTAATGTGGCTATATAATCTATATAAAATAATGAAAACGCATTATAATTATCGCTATCCAATTTTTAGCAATAGCCGTTGAAAAAAGCCTTCCCAAAAACTTAGTTTCATCTCATTAAAAGATCGTGATAGGATAGATAGTTAGGGCAAAATTATGTACAGTTAAGATGTTGTGCTATTTACTCTAAACAAAAATGGTTATATAAAATTTTTCCAAAAAACACCGCATTTAAAAGTTATAGAGTGCCAAAAGTGTTTAAAGTGAAGATAGGTTATGTTTTGGGTGAAAAGTGCAATGCGCATGGGCGGTTTGCACGCTATCAGTGCTGTTTTTACATACATGTGAATTTTTTATAGTCAGTCTATCAGAAACTGCCGATGAAGCGAATAAAATAAATACTTTCGCCATTCCATATATTTTTTGGGTGGTCTAATGTAAATTTATACACACACGAGTATGCAACGACGTGAGCCAAAATAACTCACGTGCATATCTCTGCCTGAAACATAATCGACCTGTTAGTAATGCTGCTTTTATTTTGACTTTATCTTAAAACATTTGATTGTGCTCTTTAGCTGTGTAGTCGTAGTGATCTTTCCGTTTTAGCTTTCTATTAAGTACGAGTGTGGAACATATATGTATGTATGTATGTATGTATGTATGTATGTATCAGGGAAAGCAACATACCAATCTTCTTCATCACTCTCATTTAATGGAGTACGTACATATTTTATGATAGTCGCGTATTGTGTTTTCTTGTGTGTTCTTGTTATTACGGGCATTAAACATTATGCGGTGTATTCTGCAGAATTCAATTACACAGGTGTATTGCAAAAAAGAAACATAATCAAAACAAATAAAACAAATAACGCATTTTTGGATCTTACATAACTAGAAAAACTACTGAAGAAGTTAACAAGTAAAAAATTTTGCGATGCATGTTGTTTCTGCTGATAACGATTGTATTTCTTCTCAATTATAGTGAGAACAATCTATCTGTTCACTGGTAATTTGTCTTCGTAGGTAGCACTTTTATGGCGGTTTTTGTCAATTCAATTAGATTCAATGAGTCATATTGAACACCAACAAAAATATTTTTCTTCTAGTTGTTCAATAAGAGTCTATTGTTATTTAAGCAGCTACAAAATGTTATTATTACCGGGTAATTGTTTATGTGTTAATAAACTTAATTGGCAACATTGTTTCTTGTAAGAACCGAGTTTTTAGTTCCCAATTTATTATTGGCGCTTTACTAAATTCTTGCTAGAGTAGAATGATAACTTTTATCAAATTGTTTAAATTTATTTGGAAACGAAATTAATTCGCGAAAATTTATGACACCTTTGACTAAATGTTAATGTTATTTAACGGAATTGACAAATTTGGTTTGGTGGTGACGACAAAAGAAAAATAACTCAATGTTAGAGAAATTTAACATTATTAATGGAGGAGCACGATGGCACCTCCATACGGCGAGGATATCTTGCGAAGCTGCTGTAGCTATCCAAACTTAAATTCACCTTCAAATCAAATCTTAAGTAATTATATTAATACTTACTGTTATTAGTTAATTGTTGAACATACAATAAATAAATATCAAAAACAAACAAAAAATTTAAGCTACAAAATTCTTGAATTTAGATTGCAGAAATCTTAAGATTTCAATCTTGAAATTTGGTCAGTTTGATTGACATTTTCATATTTAAGCATAAATTCTTAATTTTTAGAATGAATTCTAAAAATCAAGAACGTAATCTTAATTTTAAGATCGCATTCTTGAGTTTTTAAGAATGTGATATTAGTTTAAGATTTTTATTAAGAACAAAATCTTGAATCTGATCTTAAAATTAGATGCTAACTTAAAAAAGTTAAGATTTTATTATTGAATCAAGAATTTTCGCATTTAACAGGCTATTAAGATTGAAATGATTTGATTTCGAGCGTAAAATCTAGACTTTAGCACGTTTTTCCTTTAGTGTAGAACTCTGCTAAATATTGTTAGCAAAAACTCAGAAGTCTCTAGAAGTTATTCTGAAAAAAGTGAAAAAAAAATTTTTTTCTGCTTTTCTTTTGCAATAAAAGTGTACGAAGAAATTATTTTTTTGGCATAAAATGTTGATAGAATTTATTTAGTGAACTCTTAGCGACATTATTGTTAATCGCTATCACCAAGTCTGATTTTCGAAAACTTTGGAAGTCCATAAAAAATATTTGGTCACCAAAATCGCTAAGCTGAGTAAAGGGTTTTACTACCGTTTGGTGGTACTATCGAACCTATGGTGTCAAGACCGTGTGGATTTTTCACACGCGCGAAAGGAGTGGAGCTTTTCTGTGTGTATGCCCATATGAAAACTTCCAAACAAAGTAGGACTAGGGAAACACTCATAAATAAAAATAGAAAAACAATGAAAACATTGGTATTGAAAATTGCACTTGATTGCAGTTTCTTTACGCAAATACGATCAAGGAAATTGATGTTTGATGTTATCAAAAACAACTTTACAAGTGGCAAGTGAAGCATTATAACAACAGGCATTAAAGGCACTTTTGGATTTTAAAATGATTGTGATGCAAAATAAGCATTTGGTGAATGAAAAAGAAAAGGATTTTATCAATGTTTAATTTTGTGGTCGATTTTGATTTAGGATGCGATATGTACTTATATTGTACGATGTTGGTTATACAGATTTATACACATATTGGTAAATCCTGTGTTGCGGACATTACAGTTGGGTGTGCTTAAAAATTATGTTTAATTAATTACTTAAGGATTTTTAAGTAAAACAAATCGTAACGTTGCGGACGTTCCAAAAGTTGAAGTAAATTGAAGTCAGTTTGGAAAGCCAACGTGTATGTGCATAATTTTTAGCAAATTTTGCATAGTAAGCCATACAGCTCATATATGAACATCAAAGAAAGAGGAGTGAGTATTCGAGGATATTAAAACAGTTTTAATGAGGATAATACATTTCTAGGTTTATCCAAAAATTTTAATTTAAAAAACTTTGCTTTTCGTTAAGGACATTACAAACCGTATGCCCAACACTATTTAGCATTATTTATATCTTTTGAACGTTGAGTACATTTTACCGGCCGTATGTGCAAAGAAAAGTTGGCATGAAGTTAGCATAAGTGACGAAATTGAACTGGATGTTAACGAGTTCCTCCATAAAATTTGATATTAAAAATCGGAGCATAATGTAGTTTTAACTAGGGATGTAACCGATAACGATACCGATATATCGGCGATACTTCTGATTTGCCGATATATCGATATCGGCGATATTTTAAATTTTTTTAAAGCTGTTTTCAACAAACAATTCAATTTTCAATTTTACATCCCTAGTTTTAACCCGCTATTAAATCTTTGCCTGATTTTAAATGCAAAATTTTATGGCGAAACTTGTTAAATTGAACATAAATTTTTCCACTTATGCTAACTTCATGCCAGGTTTTCATTATGCATACGACCGTAAGTTTCTAGTATGACAGAACACACACATATGTATATGCTTGTTTATGTCATTTATTTCACTATTTGCATTAACTTTAATAACCTTTAGAGTGCTGAGGGTCTAATCTGTATTTCGAAACGAAAGAATATGCGTTCGATTCCGAGTGTTATTATTAACATACAAATTAAAAAACATATCTCTCGCTTCGCATTAAAGAGTAGATAGCACCAGCTGTAAAACTATAATATTTCAACATTTCAAATGCAGCAATATGTACAACTTAACAATTAAAATGAAAACAACATTATAAAACTTTGTTCTGAATTAAAAAAATTGCGCTAAGAAGCATATTTGTATTACTTTTACTTCAGATTTTCAAAGTTTTATTGATCATCGCATGATAGCACATTTTTATAAAATAATGAAATATGATAAACACTTTACATATATTCTTTGTAGACGAATGTATTGACAATTCGTATATACTTCACTACATTGTCTTTTTATGATTAGTTGAATTGTAAAAACGAAAAATAATACTGATAAAATTAAGACAGTTTTTTTTAACATCCGATAAAATCCAAGAAGAAGAAATTAACGCCTAATTTAAACACTTTACAATCCAACAAGTGAAGATTTAAATACAATTTTAAAACAAACAAACGATGAAAGGTCTTTTCACCAGACATTCGCACTTAACAATTGACGAACCATTAGTATGTAAATATGTATGTACAACTAGAAAGACGACACAAATACACCAAAGTAAAGTTGAAGAACAGATGTTTAGCTCACCAAAACAAACCCAAAGTTATTCATCGCCGAAAAGCAACAGTTTATTCCATAATCATGAAGTATGTACCATTTGCTAAAAACAAAAAATTGTTTACAAAAGTGCATTCTTAAATTACGTACACATGCACATTTTCATGTGCATATATGTGTGTATGTACGTGCACAACATCGCGCCAGCCAGTACTAAAGCACTTTGCAGCGATATCAGAATTGGGTGGTTAAGGTTAACGATTTAATTAGAGAATAAAATATTCAAGAAACGATTCACTCTTTTATATGCATTTATTAAGAGGTGATTGTTCACACATGTTGTTGAATTTCAACAAATTTATTCACTGCTCATCTGCCTACATATGTACATACATATGTATATATGTATGTAATTCCATACGAACTCATTAATATATATCAGCATCACCTGAAAATGTCCTGCCAGTTTTTTATTGTTCTGGGTTTGAGTAACAGTTAGCTCGTTGTTTTGCAAACACAAACATAACTATTCTCAATTTCAAATATTTTACAACTTAACGCGCTTTCCATTGAATATGCTCAGTTAAGACGCACTCACTAATATGTAGTGTAAAAAAAGCCAAAAGAAACAAGGAAGAATGAAAGGATGAAAATACAACACAGCACAACCTCTTTCTCGTACTGCACTAAAACACTAACACACACACATACGCATAAGCACCAACGCCAACTTTTAAACAGTTAAATAAATACATATCATTGATAAGTCTCCAACACACTAACAACATCATTAGTAACGACGGTGTAAAATGGACTTTTGGCTAAGTGGCAGGCAAGCAAGGCTGCCAGTTGTGTTTGCAAAAGCATTAAATAAAATAAACATTAAACGACAGACTACCCTCAATCCTCAATCGATGCGGATGAGAAACAGAAATAATCTCAAGTTTAGTTGTTATCAAAAAGCCGTTGCCGCAACAACACTATCAGTGCCGTCCTCGTCATAGCTTGTACGTATAAAACTGCTGGAAGCTGCACCAACAATTTATACAAAATTTCTCGATCTTTTAAAAGAAAGAAAGAAAACAAAAATCAGCAAAAAAAAAAAACATTACATACTTAAATATTTTGATATTCAATCACAGGCACATGGGAACTAACTTCACGTCTCCAACCAACCAGTTCAATTGACAATGTTATGATTTGTATGCTTTTATTCTTTTAATATTCATCTACATACAAACATACATACTTATTATCTATTAAAAGTATTTTTAGCCATTCAAAATAAGTTAAAAATATACATAAATAGCTACATATGTACAGACAAATATACATACATACATGCAGATGTATATGTACATACATACTTAAATGTATGAACTTATGTACATAAGTATGTATGTAATTTGAAAAATGTTTCAAGGCAAAATAAAGTTAAGACTGCGTCATACTACGTAGACCAACAAGATAATCAAACAAGCAAGCAAGCAACCAGCTACCCGACATTAGCTGGTTATTCTTTTGGTCGCTGCTCGGCCCAGCAAAGCACATCATACAACAATCGGCATTGCCTTCAACCAATATTACCTACCAACAAACCCAATATCCAACAACTCAACTTCCATCGATTATTGTTGGTGCTGATTTTTAGCCAAATACTTTTTACTTTAAGTTGTTGCTTGATGGCTGACTGACTCTTTTTCGACTTGTCTTCGCTTCAGATATATTTTTCAAACATTTTCATATGTACATACATATATACATACACATGTATATACATACATACATATGTACACATATGTATGTATATATTATCGGTCTTTGAATGCGAGCGAGTATCATGTCTTTATACCTACAAGTTACTTCATCATAAGACTTTTAAAGAAATAAAAAAAATCGAATTTGTTGCCTTTATTTTTTTATATTTTATATCTAAAAGCACATAAAAGCACAGTAACTTATACGATCCACACAACCAACCAACCAACCAACCAACCATCCATACCCAGCCATCCCACCGTATATCAACGTTAAAGTACAAGTAAAGTCGCCTTATAGTCGTATGGCTAAAAACTCACATCATTTATGTACATACAATGTATGTATGTATGTATGTATGACTTGTGTATGAATTTATGCATACATATGTACATATGTATGTATGTATGTATGAACATATATGTATGTATGTGGATATACACATGAATATATTTTAGTTTGCACGAATATACGATACTTACTGACATCAGCACACAGAAAATATAAAATACAAGAAAAAATCCCAACTGACAACATTCCACACATGCATGCAAGTGTATGAGTACGTGCATGTGTATGAAATATAAAAACCCCACTGTGTGGAAACAGGCACATACATACATAAATGAATCCAAATAATAAAACTAACAACACTACAGCACAAAAACACACTTACACGCATACACAAAACCCCAAACAGTTCCCCCGACTTCCAACAAATTGTTTCTGTATAATACTGTACGATAAAGGAGTTGGGTTGCCACATTAATAAAAAAATAAATAAAATTTCTATCACAAATAGTGGAGAAAACTATTCCAATTCCTCAATATTATTTCCAACAACAGTTTCGTAGTGAAAATTTTGTTTCTAGTTTTCATTAAGAATTTATGAGGGAATAATCACTTGTACATATTTATAAGACATAGGCTTATGAAAAACTTTTCGTTTTTGTACTAGATCATAGGAAACGTATTCAAGTTTCCTTTAATCTAAGACGGAAACCTCCGAAGATAATTTTACCGTTCTAAATATACAATACTAGCTGAGCCGCGCGCCAAACGTTGGCTTGCCCTCAATTATTTTATTTACACCATGTGTTTCTATTATACATACATAAAAAGCCTATATTTCCAATTTCACCAAAATCGGTTCAGTTATTTAGCCCAGGCGGAATGGAGGGAAAACAGCGGACTTGCGTTAAAATGGCTTGGTTTTTCTTTTGAGTACGGAAACTATCGCTTTAATAGATCTCTTCTAAATTGATAATTAATATTTTCTGAGTACAGGAGGCTTAGCGCACCTGGACCCTATCCTAAACACTATGTCCATTTGGAGGTTCCATTCTTCATTTTGTTAAAAAAAAAATTTAAATCGCGCCTGAACCATTTCTTACACTGTTCACATGTATGTAACATGCACAATGTACTAGTGATGTGCGATTATTCGTAGTCGTATTTGAATTCACGTATATTCGACCGTTTTTAGATATTCGTATTCGTCAAATTCAGACGAATACGAATACTAATATTTTTATTTTTTAAATAAGTGGCATAAAAATATTATATATTTAAAAGATATTTAAAAGATATACTTATATCAATTCAAGGACTAAACTATATTCTTGTAGCCAACAAACAAAACATACAAAAAAAAAATTAAATTAAAAAGTTAAAGTAAAGAGAGAAATGTTTACATTCAAAAAAGTTTAGAAGCATTTCCTCTATCAAGCCTATAACGATGAATTGAACAACACCACTGATCATTTATACGCTCGGACCACTTCTATTTATACATATGTATATGTAGCTTAGCTACTTGCATATTTATTTTGAAACATGTTAATTGATCGACGTCATTTGCTATCCTTTTTTCCGTCAAATAGTCTGTTATAGTTTTCCGTATTGATGACTGAGCAGCATTTTGAAAACTAATATGAGAATTGGCATTAGCTTCACTGTTACCTTCACTAGATGACAGTGGCCATCTTCAAGTAAATCCAAAACATGCAGTAAAATTGTTTAAGAAAATTAATTTTCTATGTTGGAACATGAAGGTTACTACCATGGTAAAGAATATGCTAAAAGTGAAAATTTTTTAACAAGTGCACTCAGCAGGAGGGGTTCAAACAAACACATTGGAGGGGTTTTGGGAGATCAAATGACTCAAAATGATGTCCATTACGAAAGATTTGTTGTATTAAGGTCTGCTTGACCACTTCTTCAACCATGCGACAACTTTACCCTCTAAAGCTATACAGGCCCATTAATCTAGAACAAAAAGTATATAGTTAAACTACGTATCTGATTTTCATTTTCTTAATTTTTTTACCTTTTTTAAAAGAATACATTTTAGTATTTGTTCTAAAATTATTTTTCCATTTTAATTTGAAATTTATTTGCTGGTGGTTCAGAGCTGCCTACATGCACTCCGTTGTCGCCGTAACAAATCACCAGTAGACTTCAACCACACATTTTAAATAGTCACAAACATGGGGCTTTGCTACGGCGACAATGGAGTGCATGTAGGCAGCGCTGAACCACCAGCAAATAAATTTAAAATTAAAATAAACTTCTGACAATATGTCGAATAATAAATTTCTTAAATTATTTTTCCATATTAGAATATAATAAAATATTCCTTAAAAATACATTAAAATTTGGAGAAGCACACGAAATATGAAAATTGAAATTCTTTTTCATACAAAATTTTTCACATTTCATTTTGCAAACATAAATGGCACCCCAGTTAAATGTCTATTAATTTCCCATAAAATATTCGTATTCGCTTCGGCACATCACTAGTATGTATGTACATATGTATGTACATAAGTACGTTGTCGTAAAGGCTGGCGCTTTCATAATCGTGCGAATTTTTCATAAGTTTCATTGGACCAGAGTTGCATTTCCCTAAAAGTCGTTTGTTTGAATACTGAAATATTTAATACTTTTTTCATTTGAAATGTATTTCACTAAAATTATATTGTATGTAATCTGGCAGCTATGCAGTAGATTACCCGTACTCTGATAAACCAGCAGTTTTATGTGGAATCTCTCATTTTTATTATTTTGTAGCTCAACTCTGTGAATTTGCTTTATGTAAGTTTTTGTCGAAACACATTTTTTACTGTGCTCATGTATTATGTAGAAAGAAAACGAAAAAAAATATATATAAAATAAAACATTTACTGAGCGTATGACATCATGCTCTCTCCTTCACACGCCATACTGCCATTGCGTTCTAACACCTTGTATTGCTTTTATTTCCTTTGTGTTTCTCGTCACTACATAGCGAAACCATCATCGTGCGCACACAGATACACACAAACACACTCAAACACATTGTATTATTCACGAGCTATTGGAAAAGAAGGGAAGCAGAAAGAAGGGAAAAATACAACAACTAGAGGTCTGTGTGCCGCTTCAAGACTCTGGTGCACATATCTTTCACAACGGTTGGTTATTTCTGATTTTACTATGGTAGACTAAGTACACGTTCGTTCGCTCGCTGGTCGCACATAAGCTTTTTGTCGTAGTCGTATATTTCAAGAGCGCGTAATTTTGTGTGAAAATTTTTTAAAAATAAATAAGTTCCTAGATAATATAGCTGGGATAAATAAAATATATTGTAAATCGACTACCAAGACAGAAAAACTGAATTTTAATAAAAATTAAATTTAATTAAAAATTTTTGTGAACATATGTATGTGATTTCTATTAATATTAAAAAAAACTTTCGCAGGAAACAGGAAAAAGTCATATTAATCTACTTCTAAACATATACGATTATAATCGTATGTATGTGTATGGACATACATATGTATGTATGTAGCATATGTTTAAAAGAAAAAATTTGTTTACATTAAACAGTTTAATTACCCATAAAGTATGTATTTTATTTGTTGACATTTACTGAAAAATAAATCTAATCATTTGTGCAAAAAGAAAAACACAAAGGAAAACAATACAAAAAAATTCGCGCATAAGAAAGACATAATCAAAACAAACCATAACCAACTATTCAATCAAATAACAACAGCAAAACAAATTCATATAAGATTCATTGATCAACAGTAACAACAACTAATTTTGTGAATGCACTACTCGTTCATACACTCACTAATCTTCTAATGACTGTGATCAAGAAAAAGAAGAAGAAGAAGGTAAACTAAATTCAACACACAAAAATTGATAAAAGTAAGTGCAAAGACAAGAAAGATATAAATAAAATAAAGTCAAGACATTAAAGTGAAAACTTAAGAGGAGTTACCCAACAAGAAAGAAACATGTCAAAAATTTACTCTCAAAGACAGTGCTGTCGTTGTTTTTGTTGTTGTTGTTGTTGTTGTTGTTTATGCCTGCATACAACATCTTTCTTATTGTAATAGTACAGCAAAAAAAAAACACTCTCCCGAAACAACAATAGAACACAATCAAAAACCAAAACTCTGCAATCAAAGTTTGACATTAATAGAAAAAAAAAAGAAATCAATAACAAAAGTGGACAATCTAACAACATTGGAGGGATCTTTCCACTTTCTGACACCACAAAGCCTACAAGACAGTATTGTGGATTTATTCATTAGGTTTAACAAAACAATGTGTACAGAGGTAAGTGTAAACGTTGAATGCAAAATGTTCACATTTCTTCTGCAATAAGCCACAAACAATCTAAAATCTAAATGCTAAACACACATATGTATGTCACATGCACTTGTGCATACAAATACTCGTACAATACATGCTTACATATCCTTGCAATCTTGTAAGTGTTTTATATTTTATCGATTTAAGCCAAACTTTGCTACTATAGCTCAAAGATAAAAAGCATCAGAATAGTTAGAATGTGCAGGTTTAATTTCAAACTGAGTTTGATTTCATATCAAATTTTTCCCCAAAAATCATAATACGAAAAATAATTTGAAATGTTTGTTCGTTTATTTTCAACCGAATAGACAGATTTTGTAAAAAAAAAATCATTGCTCAAAGCTTCAAATTTTTTTTGTATGAAATATGACAAAAATTCAAAACGATAAAATCGTTTGTATTTACAAAATCTACCTTTAAATATTTTCAAATGCGCAATTCGTTTTTGAGAAGAAATCTAAATATATAAAACTTATACATACATAAATATTCCTTTGGCAAAAAGAAAAAAGTGCTTAAGTCGAGATAAGCAAATTTTGATTTAATGGCACGCCTGTAATCTGCATACTCGAAAGAATCCCTGAGCAAAAGCTTACTTATTTTTTACAACTTTTCGAGATGTTATAGGGCACTTGCTTATCTTTTTTCGACCCACAATCTCATATGTGAAATAATAATAGCTTAATCATACTTTGGTACATACCTATATTTCAAGTTGAATACATACATACATATGTATATTACGATTAGTTACAGTGTGTTCTCCTAAATAAAATAGAAGCGAACACCGAATTTTCCAATTTAGTAGTAAAAGAAATAAATCGACTTGAAAGTTTAAAAGGGCTCGGCTGCAAAACAGTTAAGTATGACTTAAAACACTTTTTCCTTATTGCCATAAATATTTGTACATACATACATATGTACATACACATGTACTTTGCTTTCTACTTTTTATTGGCCAACAACTACATGGAAATAAACTTTAAGCAAGCTTTAAAATAACTAATCACTCTGTGGTCGAGTCGAACATACCAATTTTATTCACTTTTATATCCTTTAAATGATTACATTTAAAGAAATATAATGTAGTGTGTTTAAAACGCACACATATGTGCGTAAAATATATATGTATTTATAATATACCCTGCAGTAAGATTGGGACCAAGTGTCTCTATGTTAACACTAAAATTCTAGTAGTAGTTACATTGTCTACAATTTCTCTTCTATTCGTCAATATAAAAGAAAGAGAGATAACAGACCACTCGCTAAAGCTAAATTTGATCGCTAAAAGGCTGAACAAATAAAAAATTAAACATTTTTGGTGATGACATAAAATTGTAAAATTTCGGCCCGATTACATTTCTAAACCATTGTCTGATTTATAAATACACGTTTTAAGATTGCATTCGAAGCCGAAAACCGATAAATTGACTTTTTAGATAATTAGAGATAGAGGTTTAGCTTTAGCGAGTTACAGAATACGGGGGCAGATGTGGTGCATTTCTGGTGGATTTTGCAACAACTTGTCAATATAAATAAATTTGACTGTACGTAAGATAAAGAAATGTACCAGCAAATGTCTGGTTGGTAGTCTCCATGTTCCTATAAGATCTATGAATTCACTACCTACTAAATTGTTTTAGTGTTACTAGTAAATTTTCAATGACAAGTACATGCTAAATGTCTATAGCACACAGTATTGTATGGGGAATAATTGTAGAGTAGTACTAGTGACAAAGTCAAAAGCGACTCAGTACATTTTCTCCACCGACATTTCCTTCAATATAAATATTCGATCGAACGTATATGTATAGATATGTGTATGTAGGGCCTAGTATTGCCCGGGATCACCAGCCAACAGTAATTCTTAAGCAACACAAACATATCGACTGAAATGCATAGTTTTATTAGCATTTAAACAAAATAAATTATTTAAAGCAACAACAAAAATAGTAATTTATGGTTTCAAATGAGATTTTGGAACCGCTAATGCATTTAGAAAAACATTACAGAAACTTTTAGACATCAGCTCTTTGGGATGTACATACATACATAATTTGCATTCAGCTTCTTTTTACAAAATACACCTAAATTTCTATGGCCTTATGTAAAAAAATTATTAAAGCTTTATAATGGCTCAGGCAGGCAGGTGACTCGTCTAGAAAATTTTTGTGAAAATCATTTAAAAAAGATAAAATGGTTTTCATAAAAATTTTCTACTCAAGTCGTCCGTCCATATTGTGGCAACTGAGGGTTAATAAGAAAAATTTTGTATAAAAATCTGTTTAAAAAAAACCAAAACTTTATAATATTCAACAATAAATTATTTGTATTTACGTACGAGCGCCCACCCACATTACTTATTCAGGGCTATCATGAATAAAATTCCGCGTGAAATTTCTCCCTTTTCCAATTAGAATTTTTTGTTTTCCCTATTACTTGCTATAAGTTGGAATTGTTCCCGTGGAAAAATTTCACGCATTCGATTGCGAGCGAGTTATTACTCGAATGTTCGAGTTTTTCAATATAACACATATCGAAATTTCTAATGACAGCATTCGATAACGTGCATAGATGCGGAGAAAAGGAAAATGTATGTTCAATATTTGACTTATTTATTTATAAATGAATGAATGCACAAATGTACGTATAATAAAAATATTTACAAATTAAAAAATTTCTAGTTGACTTCAAATATAACAAAACACACTGACTTGGCAAATAATAAAATAAAATATAATAAAAATCAACCAAATCTGGGAGCATCTAAATAACAAATTAACTGCTTCTGGTCAACCAATAAAAGAATCGAAAATGTAGCTAGTGCTCTATTCTCTAACTTTACACTAATTTATTATTATTAAGTTATTAATTAAATCAAAATGAAAATAACACTTATGTATATTCGTTTCTTTTTTCTGCATATACGTGTATATGTACGTACATACATATGTTTTTGCACACATACATATATACAAACATTTGCTTTTGCTTACAATTTAGTGTTGTGAAATGAATTTATATATAAATATATTTGCCTTTTTCCAACACTGAAACAAAAACTCGATTCGCTTGGTAACGAGTTACATCATCCGAAAATTTCTAGCCTTCGAAATTAATTTCTATTCGAATGCAATTACGATCACGAGTGCAGGAATCAGGCCCCTGATTGTTTGTCACTTTGTTAAACACTTTACAGTGCGCGCTTTACAGTGCGCGGCAATAGTACTGCGCTTTCTATGAAGTTTTATAATTTCATTTTGTTTCTATACCTTTCCAAATTGTACGAAAAATTCAAATTATGTACATATGTATGTACATATATGTATGTACATATATTCATTCAAATTATATATGTACATACATATAGTTACCTTAATATAGAAAGTCCCTAATTCATTGTTTTTTTTTTTAATCGAGTTTTTTGTATATGCAAAAATCTCGATTTCAAAGAAATAATGAGTTAGCGCTTTTCTATATTTAGGTAACGATATGTATATGAAAAATTAATTAATTTTGCAGCTAGAAATTGTTCCCAACAAAGCTTTTCCTTTGATGCTATTATCATGGTGTTGCAATTGCCAAGCACCTCGGGGCATCCGCCATATTGGATTTTGAAAGAATTTAAATTGTTTTTCTATTTTAATAATTTCTCATTCGCCATATTGCACTTAGAACGATGTTAGTTAATTTTTTTAAGTCTTTCCAAAAAAAAAACATTTTATTTGATATCCATGTCATGAAGTCGCACTAGAAATTAATTGATTCAACATCTTCGAGCGTGATTTTAGCCTCACCTAAATCTAAATTATTCACCCACAAAATTTCATTAAAATATGTCCAGTAGCTTAGAAGCAGCCCAATTTCATTCACATATGACGAAGAATTTTACATACATACATATGTACATATTGCTCATTTACTGCAACATAAATATATCTCATGATCTCAGATCTCAAGGGCCTTAAAAGCGAAGAGGTATTATACAAGTGCAAAAAAGAAAATTCTAAGTAATTAAACTTCAAACTTTTTTTGCTTTGTTATGTTGTTTTCGATCAATAGAGTTCAGTCTGAGTTTTTACAGAGTGATAGATATTAGTATTAAAAGTTTATTACTGCATCTCATTAAATTTTTTAGTTTTTGCACTTGTACCGATTTGCTTTTAAGCCACTCATTTAATTTTGTGCAAAAATTTCATATAAAAGGCTGGTACAGCCACCTCTTGAAAAATAAGTTATTTTATATCGTTTAGTTGAATGTAAATTGAAAACTTTAAACCTATTTTCTGTAAAATTACCTTTTTTGAGTTACTCCTCACTTGCAATACGGGAGCGATATGTGTGTAAAATTCAATACAAGTGATATTGCAATCAAAATAAGATTTTTTACATTCGATATTTTTAAGCGAAAATCTTCCCATTAACATTGCTGTGTTGTGTGACAAACGACTTTACAATTCTCGATTAGTTTCCATTGGCTATTCATCATAAATATTCATAAACTCGCACTTTGGATGGTTCAGTTCGAGCTACTACACATTTCAGAAATTATTTATTCCTTCAGCAAGACTAGCATGAAAATTTAACTTTGACAAGTCTAAACGCTGCTCTGATGTGAGTTTAATCATGGATGAATTAATAAATTCCAAGACAACCTAGAATTGATAAAGCGGCTGTAGTAGTAATTTATATTTGCCTTAGCTTAAATATTCAGCCTATTTGTCTAAGGCCTTGGCAGTGGAAATTTTTGCGTTTTTGTAATAGATTAAGGGAAGCTAGTACAATCTTCTTTTAATCTATTACAAAAACGCGAAGATTTCCATCGTCAATGCTTTACACAATCAGGCAGATTATTATAAAATTTTTAAATAATGCCTCAAAAAGAGAATGAGAACGAACATCCTCCACAAGGATGGTCCTGTTCCAATCCTTAAAAATGTGCGTATTGAAAAAATTAGCTATCTCTAAGGTCACCTTTGGTGTACGGAACCCTAAAAAAGTAAGTACTTCTCCAGAATCGATTATTTTAGTCTCACACCTTGTTGAAATCATTAAGTTGGTAATCCAGTAAGGAATAGCTTCCACCAAAAATGCTTAATTCCAAACTCGATTACCTTTTTTGACATTTTTTGCTGGGAATAATGTTAAAAAAATTCACTTGAAATTTTACCTCCACAATGTATTTCATGAAGTATAGCACCCGAGGACAACACATCACACCTTTTACATGTTATATTTGTTTGCCTTTATATTTTATTATATTTATTGATTTTATATTAGAAAAAGCTCGCTATTTGTTAGAAGGACTATTTTAGCCGTCTTGTATTCATTTAAATTTGTAAATAATCTTCCCTTTTGGAAATTAGATGCACAAAACCTTAATCTTATTCAATGCATCTTGTTGCATGAGCAGCAAATAATGCTTAATTATACGTCGATATTGTCCTCGCGTTCGGACTGCCGTATTGAAAGGTTTATCCTGAAAGTTTTATGAAAAAAATTCCTTTCTTTTAAATAATTTTCTAACCTAGTCAAGATCTTGCTAAGCAGAACCTGCATAGAAATAAGGAAATTGCAGGATATTCAAAACCAAAGTTTAACATAACCAGGCAGCACTATATGCTATATAGACTTTGCAATCAGACCGTCACCACTCTTTTTTGAGTTACTGCGCATAGTAACTTCATCGGCAATGACCAAGGATTATTAGAATTATTATTACTATTGCTTCCCTATATTTTCATGTGTCCAAATTCTATTTGTTGAATATTCGCTAGTTTTAAGGTTCCAGAATGTCTGCTTAAATGTTAATCAAGTAAACTGTTTTTTCATTAAAGTTGTTAACCAGTGCAATTATTTGCTTGACGGAACCATCATTCATTCTATCAAAGACGCCATTCATACACGCTAAATGTACTTTGAAAAGTCTTGAGATTGTATGCAAAATAAATTTTGCGTGTGTGTGTGTGTGCGTGTGGTGTTACAGTTCGTTCACTCAGAATGTTTTTTTTTTTTTTTGTTGTGAGGAATGAAGAAATAGTATTCCCATGTCCACCATCAATCAATAAATCAAATAAAATATTGTTGCGATTAAGAACAAAATATATCAATGATTTTTATTGGTGAAACGCCTTAATGTTAACACTCTTTAAGGTCAAATTGAAAAAAAAATGCAACAACTTATTTATTTGTGTATATTTACAACTGCTTTAGTGTGTCTGGCACCATTAAGTGGAACTTTTGTGGCTAGTGGCGCTTGATGCCATTAGTGACCATTTCTACAAGACTCTCATTATAATTAAGAGAAAGAGGATATTCGTAGGCACGGTTTTAAAAAACTACATTCACATTTTTAGGAATTATTGTTAACATAAACAATGAAATAATTTGCCAGCCTACTACGGTTTATTGTAAAGAAAAACATAATGGAAGTTGCAAATTATAGAACTTTTAGATACAATCGGTTGAATCAACTTCCTGCGATGCATGAATTCAAATTGTATATACTTTGAACTATATATGTATGTATTTGATAAATATAAAGACAAAGTTTCCAGTACATGTATGTATGCAATTATTACAAAACCAGCAAGAAAATATCGCTCCTTTGTTGCAATATAGTTAGACGGCTTTTCCATACGCCAAAGTTCAATTTGAAAAGCCTCAAGTTTATAGGAGAGAAGGGAAAAGAGCTGACATTCTCCTCGGCCCCCACCCCCTATAAACTAAAGACTTTGCAAAGTAAACTTTTCGTGTGGAAAAGCCGTTTCACTTTTAAAAAATGCGCTTTTCGATTTAATAATTCAGCGAATTGGTAATATTGTATTTTATCATTTTTTAAATTTTATACAATTCACAGTCACCTCTTGATAGAAATAAAAAATTTTATAACATATTTTTTTTGTAAGACTGGATTTTTTTGAGTAATGCGGAAGGAAACTTAAAATACTTCTTTTGCAAAATGTAAAATAAGTTAATAAATAACAATTGTCATCCAGTGATCAATTCGATAATAAAATCTTTGACTATTACGAGCCAGAGAGCCTTGTTTACGCGTTCGTAGTATTTTATAGTATTTGTCGTCAGTTAGTGGCCATAATATGCAAATTCTTAACAGCACGTGGTTATTGAAAGCGGCTATACAAATCATTGTGTGCTTAAAGTTCGTTCTTTTGTTTTCATTATTTGCACGTTGCATATACATACATACATACACACATACATACATATATATATATATATATATATATATATATATATATATATATATATATAGTAGAAGTATAAATGTATGTACATTTGTAAAACTTGAAATATGCATGCATGTACACGACGTACATAAATATTTTTGCGCCTTGTACTTTGTTTTGTTCTCCTCACAGTTGAGAAAGTAAGAATTAAGAAGGAACAAACAATAAAACAATAAATTGCACTGCTTGGAAAAGCACATCTTAACTTCCTACAAACATACACACATACATACATACATACACATAGTGATGATAATAATGATGATGATGCTGATGGTTGTGTTAAGAGCAGCGGTGGTGCTTGCTGGTTACTTACGTGTTTATTGAATACAAAACTTGTCATGCTTAAGGTAGAATTAGTAAAATCGTATCGTGATGTTGCGTGTCAGCTGACAAAAACCGTACCATATACAATGCATGTTACAAGTTATAAAATATGTGGTGGTAGCACTGCTAACGTAGGAATCTGCAGAAAACAGATTTTTCTGTAGCGAATGTCAAAAACGCCGCATTTAATGCCAGACAAAAAAAATGTGCTATGCAAACTGTTATATTTTCTATAACTTGTGCACAAATTTGAACGATACGGCAAGCTGTAAAGTAGAATGATACGATTTTACTAATTCTACCTTTACTCTATTTTCTCTTCTTCTTGAAGGCAATAATAATACATAATAAGCAATAAATAAAAAAATAAAGACAAAAAGAGAAAAAAAAAACAAAAATTCAATCAGCCATTCAAATTAAGCCACCAGCAAGCAAGCACCCTTAAGGGTTGTCGTCAAAAAAAATCAAGCCACCATGCATGCAGCAAACAACAGTCAAACCAACAACTCTTTCATTTACTATCTATCATATTTTCACACAAAGACATCTCGATTGCATTTGGTGCAACAGTTCGTTTTTCCTTTTTTTTTGTGACGTGTGTGTGTGTGTGTGTCTAACAAACATTTAAAAACAAACTCTCCTACTGGTGTGTTTAAAGCGGTTACTTCTTTTCTATTTTTGGTGAATTTGTTTTCCTGCGCTATAACTGTAATTAAATTTAGTTTAGTTTCTATTTGACTTTCTTACAAAGAACATTTGCGGAAGTAGTTTGAGTAGTGAATTCTGCCAGTAATGGGAAGAAATAGCGTTTATGTTTCATGGGGTTGAATAATAGAATTACTAAATGATTGCTAATACACATACATATGCATGTACGTATTTACTTACATATGTATGTACACGTGTATGTGTTCGTCCCCATAATAAAAAAATATGCAAATTCATAGGCACAGTGCAAACGTATGAGCACAAAACAATTAGAAGAGCACTATTCATCATACGCACCGAATCACGGATGATACGACTATCACCGCCAAAATCTTTAACAGCAGATGGAATGAGTATTTGAATTTTTCAAGAGAAGTCTACAGAAGATGCAAATATTTGCAGGTGGCTGCTAGCTACTGCGTCATCTGATGATGCTTGTTGCAATTGTTATTATTATTACTCGTATTTGTTTGTTTAATTGAATGTGTAGGGCGGAATATAAGCATGTATGTATGTATGTATGTATGTATGTGCAAGTCAGAGTAGCGTGCGGCAACGACTAACTGCAGAAACATACAGTTCATTTCTAACCACGGAGACAGACAGTTCAAGTTGCCTCTAAAGCACAATGAGCTTTTTACAAGACTACAATGAAGCATAATATATTCGTGCGTGGCTATAAAATATACGACTTTCCCACACACATACATAAAAAATGTTTGTGTAAAAGTTTGAATCTTTATGTATTTATGTAAATGTAATTTTTTTTTTTTAAATCATAAAAATTCAAAGTCGTGTAATACCTTCTAAACATTGTTAAAAGGAATGAAAAAGAGCTTTTTTTATTCTGCTCTGCTGCTTTAAACGCCACCACGAGAATTTAGCAGAAATGATGGTTATTGTGGATTTCTTACATTTGTATTAATTGCTAATAAAATTTTTTTGGCTTTGTAATTCCCTGAAATGCAAATACAAGATGTGGCAATCAATTCTATATGTAACTAAACAGCCCAGAGCAAAGAAAAAGAAAACCTGTTGATTTTGTGTACAATATTACTGTTATTTATTGTTTGATTGGCTAGAAAGCTTTATGTTCGCTATAAACTTGCTTAAGTGAAGATCTAGTAGAATCTTTTACTCTTCCAGTTAAGCACGAATGTAAATATAAATTTATGAACATACATACATGAGTAGATGCCCATTTGTTTTCTAGTTTAGATTAAAAAAAATACTTATATAAGTATATATAAATTTAATATTATGTTAAATATTAGTAGTATGTGGTAAATTTATTTTATTTTACTTTAATGCCTTTTGTAAAGAATTTTATTCATGGAATACTGTTGGTAAATTTCATTATACATTTTCACAAAATTTTATTGTCAAGTTTGTCCACTAATTCTGACTAGAGCCTACTGACGGACAAAATGTGGGAGAGCAATAAAAAAAAAACTTTGCAAAAATTTTGCCAAAATATACATACTAGTATTTTAGTAATTGTTTGCACCTCATATTGTACGTTGTACGAGAATTAGTCAATTTAAAAAAATAGACTTTTGTTTGTATATTTAACATATGCGCACAGCATACTTTCCATTTTTATGTTAGTATGATATGCGATTTTACGGTTTCTCGAATCGTTCCCTTGCCATATTAGCCGCATCATCATCGTCAGCTTAACGGAAATTACACCCAACATTCAACCACTATCAGGACAAACGAACATCTCCCACTCAACATCATACGAATACTTGTTCATGCAACTCGAAACAGCTGAAAGTACATAAGAAATATAATTTGCCCAAAAATCCCCCTTTTCTATACATATTGTTTTGTGTATGTATGTATATGGATGTATGCATAATATGTATGTATGTGTAACCCCAATATTACAACGAAATGAATAAGGTGGCATAAAAAAATCCCAAACCAAACTCCTGTAAGGACAACAATATGAAGCTGTATACGAGAGTATTTACCACTAAGAGAAAATAAAAGCTACGCAGTGAAAAAGGATCTGTAGATACTTGTGTATGTATTCCATACTTATTCATATGAGTCTGTGCTTTAAAGCGAATGTATACAAGCGTAAACGCAAATATTTTGTTCATACATACACATGTACATACATATACATACACATGCATATGTATATGTATATTAATGTAAGTATGTGTGTCTATGAATATTGCAGATAGTAGCAGACACCAGGGATGCCAAAAGATAAATCCTACAACTACGTGTTTAAGGATTTAACAATCAAGAATCACGGGAGATTTAGGGATTTCATGATCTTTCGTGAGCACCAAGAAAATGTGGTATCATTACACGTAGGGACGTAGGGACGGACGTCTTGTAGAAAATAAACGTAGCTTACACCAATATCTTCCGATTCCAGCCATGAAAAATCGTTTGAGGAATGCCAAATTCCAAAGATAGGCGAGAAATGGACAAACTTTGGGTTCCATCAAGCCAAAAATGACAAGCCAAATATGCTTTAATTTTGCGAACTAAGAATGCGAAATTTTAACAATTTTTGTAGTCAATTTTAATAATTACAATGCGTTGTTGAATCGTGTACAGGCCGTACAAATTTTATTAATTTCGTAGTTTTTGTTTGTCAGCTATCAAGTAGTTACAGCCTGAGACATTACAACTGTTAAAATGGCGGGTTATTCAAAATGAAATGCCTTATTGAACACCCTGTATAATTGAAATAGAAACTGTTTTAAGTATGTCATTTTTTCGATCAATTTTCTTCTGGTTAGTCTTAGTTCTTACGTAAAAGTATCATCTTTACGTACATGAACAAAAATCAGACGTTTTTTTTTAACGATTTGTACTTTTCTATTTTACAGAAAAGTACAAATGATGTTTTTGAAAATGTACCCTATTTTCATCGATATACATATTTTGAACCGCTTTACCAATCAAAGATCCGATTACACATATTTATTCGTCATCTCAATACCTTGTATTGAATACCAAGAACGACCCAATCGAACATTCTAGCTCGAGATATGATCTGTCAAGTGAAAAAAGGTCGAAAAAAAGAAAAATATACAATATCTCGAAAACTGTTCCATAAAAAAAATTAACCTTGATTTTCGAATTCAGCGGAAGAAAATACATAAGGAAAAATCACCTCTCATCTAATGTACATTTTCGGTGTGAACTAGTGTAATTCCCATATATGAAATTTAGAAAGTTTTCCATTTTGGCATTTCATGATTAAATAATTCCCCAAAATTCTGGAATTTTTAGGATCACGATTGGCAACTCTAGTACACATAGAGCTTATTATGAAATTATAATAGAAAATAATATTATAATAAGACCTTTACTCAATTCACACACATACACAAACACAAAAATACACATACATAAATAGTGTGGCAGGAATGGAAAATTTAATAGGACTTATAAATTCTTCTTTGGGTAATTTCTTGATGAGAAATAACTAGGAAATAATCAGTTCTTAAGATTCTATTTTAATTTGTTGAATTTGAAGGTCTTCAAGTTGCTAGTCAACTTCACATACATATTTATATTGACATCGTCATTAAGTCAGAAGTATGCAAGCTGACATTGGTATTGCAGATATATTTCGCTTAATATGAGTGCATACTTTTCTGCCCATCGTTCATTATTTTAACCGTGGCTACATTAAATCCGTTATCAAATAACTCCTTTGTTACACTGGAATAAATAAGCCTTGAACAGCACGGTTAACAAACTTGAACGACTGATTTGACAACTACTCGTATTTGCTAAGCTTGAAAGTAAAAAAATAGCAATAAGCATAACATTTTCGAACTAAAAACGGTAAATATTTGCATATATATACCCGCTTTTACACACGCAAATTCTTAAATCAGCTGTGTGAAAGACAGAGGGAGAAATACTACACATATATTTCTGTCTTTCCCCCTGAAAGAATTAAGACTTTGCAAAGTAAACTTTCTCTGTGTAAAAAGGGTATAAGTAATAAGGAGTTGATCTCAACTCATGTACGACTATTTTTGATTACAATTTATAGATCAGACGCATAAATGTAAGGACATATGTATTTCGAAAGAAGTCTATTTCATAAAATTTTTAATAGTAGTATTTGTGTTCAAGTTTTAAATTTAAAAAAATACATACATATGTACCTGCAGTATGTCACAAGCCAGAAGGTTAAAATTATTGAATTCCCCAACTCTGTTAAGACAATTCTTGTCATGTATACAGCATTAAAAGTATTAAAAGGGAGAAAGCTGTTTCAGATTTTGTAGACTTTCTGCTGTACATGCAGCATTGAAACTATTAACAGAGAAGAAGGCCGCTTCACGCCTTCTCCTATGCGTACATACATACATATGTAAATTAAAGGGTTGCATTTGTATACTCGTTTGTATAGCCAAAACAAATATACCATGGTATGTACCATATAATTGTAGTGTGAGCGACAGAACTAGTATAAGAGTTATTGTGTGTGCGTGCTTTTCCAAATTAAAATACAATTGAAAACAAATAACAATTGCTTATTGTATTGCTGCTGAGCAACTGTTTGATCTGATTTTGCTCAAAAAATACATATTGTAATACAAATATATGAAAAAACCACTATTGAAACAAATACATGATGTGCAGATGTATGTGCGGACGTTCGTTATGTTATTTTGTGGCGCATCCAAAGTATAGAGAGAGAAAGAGACAATTTTGCTCTGAGAGTAATTACAAATGCATGTGTTTCATGTACATGTATCATTTACTTACATATGTATGTGCAATTTTGCTTCCATTCATTCATTCATCAGCCAATTACATTTTTTCTCAACACATCATAAGGCACTTATGGTAAAAGCAGTTTTATGTATCTTATTTGCCTTAGAAAAACAAAAAAAAATGTGTTGTTTTCATTTGCTCATTGCCCAACCATACAATAATTTTTTAAAAAATCAACATTTATAACTAGTAACAGAAAACGATAAATAACATATTTGTTCATACCAGAACCAAAAACACCAAAAACTAGTGCAAACAGATGTATCTGTGCAATGCTATAATGTACATACACATGTGCATGTCTATCTATCCATGTAGTAGATAAATACAGTAGAGTGTAGTTCTGATGAAAACTTTAATCAGACTTTGAGGATTTCAATTAAAATTACAATTAAAGTAAAGTGGAATTAATATTTTCTCAATTACAACTACATTTACATACATACAGTATAAAAAGTATAAAAAAGGTTTTCCACATTAAACCTGTAACATAGAAAAATGCGAATAAATCACACACTTCTTTACTAACTCAATCACATTTTTCGAACTTGCAGCCAACTTGCGGTTCAACTTACAAAAGATTTTTGATTTTTCCTCAAAGTGAAAATGTCCATCCCTTACAGCTTTCTGTGCAATACATTTTAACTACAGTAAATAAAAAAATCAATTAATTCTTGGCAAGAAAAACATTTGAAATGATAATGTTGCAGCAATTTCAAACGTATAATCAAAATCCCCAAAGTATGTAAAAAGTCCTCAGCATATTCTCTAAATCCCCAAAATATTTTTAGTTCCCATTTTCGGACGAAAATTTCCAATTAGGATAAATCACTTAATCCGGCAACACTGGCCGGATTAAGAGTTAACGTGAACTTTAACTGACAGTTAAGAGCCGTTATTGTGTTTAAATATACTTTTTTAAATGCATATTACATATATTTACATACATATCTTAAGATAATTGAAGTTTTTCCCCAAATAAAAAAATAAGCTAGATTTAAAAAAATTGCCATGCTTATTGTCAATTTTTGCACTGCAAATGTCGCCAAGTGAAATTGCTATTTACTACTTAGTACCACCAAATGCACACATTGTACATTATACAATGTCGTATAAAAGAAAATATTGAAAATTTTTCGTTTGCAACACATGATCTGGCATCCCTGAATATGAAATGTTTTCCAACTTTTTGAAATCAACTCTTCATAATCTTTTTTAGTTGCTTGCTTGTTTTAATATTAAAATCCCCTTTTGCTTTGCCACTTTGCATACATCCATGTTTTATTTTTAACATTGAGACTGTACTTCGTGTATTCACACGAAGATACATTTTTTTTTCAAACGGATGGCATCTTACTTGTTTTTCAGTTTCCATATGCCTTGTTTGAATGTTCGTTCATTCGTACATTCAGTTTCACGTCTGTGTGAATATGCACACAGTACGTTCGTTCATTGTGCTCGTTATATGAGTTCAGAGCTATGTATGTTTTTTTATAACCAACATTCCGAACTGGTGCTTGCTTGTTGGCTGACTGGCTGGTTCGTTGGCTGTCAGTACTGCCTGGCTATTGTACGTTAGTTCAGTTTTTAATAACAGTCAGCAATATTGGATGTGGAAATACTTACATACATACATACGTTGTGTATATTCAAGTTTTATTTTATTTTATTATTTTTTTTTTCATTTTCTTCATTTGGTAAATTTTTTCAAGTAGATTTTTTGTTTGCCATACAATCGTTTGGACGGTCGATCGAATAAACAACGCAGCCAACAACAAAAATAACGACAACGAATGAATGTACTGAAATAATTGTGTGGCTGTGTGAGACTTTATTTTTGTTTTGTTGAGGGTTACGGAAACAACGGAGGAGGTATACAGAAATAATTGTGTAGAGCCAAGTGAATGCCATGATAGCTGACATGGCGGCAGCAATGGCGACGAACGACGTCGTTTTGTCGACAACGGACTTGCACACTCACATTTCGTTTTATGTACAATTTTATTGTTTAGAGAATTGCGTTTTTTTTTAAGTTTGTTGGGTTGCTTTTTTAAACATGTAGATACATGTTAAAAATTTTTAACAAACGGGCAGCAATCGTTTGCAATTAGTCGAAGTGAAAATATTTGCTCAGTGTATATTTGCATATGTGTATGTATGTATGTGTGTATGTAAAGATGTAAATATGTAGTTTACAACTTCAAGCTGTTTCCTCGCTCGGTCGGAGTATTTATGCTTAGTGGGTTTGCAAGTTTCCAAAGTATCTCGTAAAGTAATAATGCACGTATATTAGGTACATATACACATATGTAGTACATATATAGTCTACAGTGAATCCCAAAAGTCTTGGTACCCAAAAATATTAAGAAATCTATTGCTTGAGTTTGTTCATATCGAGCTTCATTTTCGATTGAATTGTAAGCAACAAAAATTGAAATTTTCAAGAAAAGGGTTTTTACAGACGTGAGTTCTCGCTTACGATAAAATTTTACAGCCTATAGCTTAAAAGTTAGGCCCCTAAGTTTAATTTTAATAAAAAAGTTAAATTTTTTGCTACATGTTGCTTACGATTAAATCGAATATATTAGATACCTTTTACTGACTAAGGGCATGTCCCACGACGTCGACAACGTTCAACTTCCAACAAAAACAAAATTTTATAATTTAAGTCTGCGACAAGTCGAACGTTGTCGAGATCGTGGGACAGACCCTAAATATAAGCGTAGCTGAGTTAAAATTGATAAAATAAAAACATTCGACTATGTGTATGCTTTTGGGAACAGATGCAGATACTGTAAAAGTATTGAGTTTCTTTTTGTTATAACAGCTCCGCTGTATCCGAATGTCCTATCCTGTGGGAAAAACTTCTGATTAATAGTTGACAATCTTTGATCGAATTGAGGGTACAGCCGATTTCTGTTTTGTGTGTGCTGCTGTTGCAAATGAATTTAATTTTTTACCAATTCATTTGTCCTACTAAATTGTGAATAAACTCATTTTTTTTTGGAATATATTTGGCCATATGCTGCTGTACAAAAATGAGCTCGCTGTTGTACATATTTTCATTTCTTGTGAATTTGTTTAAACCAAAAATTTTTAAATTTAAATTTTTAAACTACAGGGTATATATATTTTTTAGCTAATTAAAAAAATTGCTTGAAGTCTACTGATGAGTTCCATATAGACATTCTTAACAAAAAAATCGAAAGATCACTAAAAACATTAAACATATCGCTCATTTACTCAAGCAAAGTCATAACTCATAAAAAAAATTTCCAGAAAAAGAGTTTGAAATTTTCAAGTTATCAACTAATTTTTCTCTCAAGAGTCTAGTAAAAAAGATCATCTGGAATATTGGTCCCACTGTGGGTTATATGTAAAGTAACTTTGGATTTTTTTTTCAAAAATGAGAATGGGAGAATAACAAAATATAGAAGCACATATTCAAAGTTACCATAATGTATATTTTAAGAGTTTAAACCAGTATTTTGTATGGAAATACTGGATGTACATTTTTAAGGCATAAATACTTTGTTTTACAACTATGAATATACGCCAGGGTTTTTCCAATTCTGTAATTCATACGATTTCTGTTCGTAGCATAATTTCATTCGAAAACTTACAAGAGATACTGTAGATGTATGGTGATATTCTTCTTATTGATACTTTAGGGAAAACACAAAATACGCATACATACATGCCCACACACAAAATATTCATATACATACATACATATATATGTAAGTACAGACATATACAAACATACTTACATATGTATATCTTTAAGATTCAGTGTTACCATATGTGAAGATTTATCATTTTTGAAGTTTTTAGGCATGTGAAAACGACAAAAAAAGATTTCTTATCTTAAAATAAGATTTTTAAAAATTTTACTTTTGGTACTTTTAATATATTATTGGGGGATTTTTTGACTAAACTACCTACAAATTTTCTGATTTGCTTCATAATGATCTTACACATATTCGACACAGTAAATATTTTGTGTTATTTGGCTTTACTTTTAATATTTCAAAAGAAACAAGATAAATTTTTACTCATTTTTATTCAATCAAATAACAAAAAAGATTTTTGGTTACAAAAAAAGATTTTTTTTTTGCTCGACTTGAAGATTTTTGAAAAATAAATATGGCAACACTGTTAAGATTACGCATACACTTTAAGTGTGCATGTGAAAATATTTTTATATTCAATTCTGAATTCCCCATAAATTCACTATAAGTTGAGAGTTGCCTTGTTTTGTTTAAAGCTGAAATAAACTCAGTGAGTAAAGCGCATTATTCACTAATAATATTAGTGAAATTTTGTTTGTATGTGTCACACCGACGATTCTTGAAGCAAAATCTAAATTTTTTGATTTTTGTACATGCATGTATGCAACACAAACATAAGAAAATAAACTACTCAAAGCATTGGGCTATACAAAGAACTGTCAAATTCTATATGTAAAAAGTTTTTGTATGTAGTTTTACAATTGCCTTACAATTAGCTTGTAGCAAGATGCTATTAATTTATCGTGCAATGCATGCACGTGTATGCTGAGTTCTTCATGCACACGTATACGATGCTTGTGTCATGCATTTTGACCGTGAATACTGCGCTTAAGTAATTTATTTGTTATTATAACATGTCTGACGTTCAATGTTTTGATGGACCGACGTCGCCAATTATGTATGCACATTTCTTTATGAATTTAAGACTGTTGTTGGAGGAGTTATCTATCGATTAACAAATATCATATTGGCATGGGCATCTACAAATCACTCATTTACTTCAACAACGTTATAACTAAAAAAAAACTACATAATTTTACCGAAAATAATTTTAACACGCGCGTTAATGGAGTTAAGCGTTAATTAAGTATACAAGATATTTATATGAAATTTGTGCACAATGTGAATAACAATATTACCATTTGTTTGAGTTATAACGTTTTTTTTTTTGCGATATGCAAATCCATACATATTTACACACATGAAATTAGGTCAATGATTTCCTCGAAAATAGTATAAAGAGGATTAATTCTATAAATTTGTCTGAGTTTCTTTTGAAATCCTTGGTCTAAAATTTCCTACCCGCATTCTTCTTGATGTTAATAAAGCAAGTATACGGCGTTTTGGACTGGAGAAAATGAAAGTTGTTATCTTAAACAATTTTGTGTGTATATTTATTCAAATATCCATACTTATTTATATACATACATGCATATATATATATATATATATATATATATATATATATATATATATATATATATATAGTTATGTATATATATATATGTGTGTGTGTGTGTGTGTGTGTATATGTACACATCGGTTCTTTCTTAAAACATAGTCATATCTTGAAAAATGCTCTTTTGGAGTTAATAATGCAGAAAAATTCGTTACATCATGTTTCATATTGAGCTGTATGTAAATTGAAAACTTTAAACTTTTATTCTGCAAAACTAGCTTTATCGAGTTATGGCTATGTTGCAGTAAAGGAACACACTTTTTTTGACAAATTCAGTTTTATTGATGCCAATGAAAAGTAGAAATATGGGAATTAATAATGGAATATAATGTAGAGATTTGTCCACCTCTAGCACGTCGGCAGAAGTCCGCTTTTTTCACAACATTTTTAAGCACTTTTTGCAACAAAGCTTCGCTTATCTCATCAGTGAGTCAGATATTTGTGGTTTACTCAAGTAAATCCGATCTTTCAAATGGCCCCAGGGAAAATAATACAGCGGCATTAAATCACAAGAACGAAGCGGCCAATTGACATTGCCAAATCAAGTAATTGCGCGAACGGAAATTACTCATGCAATAACTGAATTTTTTGGCCGTGTGTGGCTTGTGGTACCGTCTTGCTGAAACCAAAAAAGTCACTGATATCAACATTAGCCAATTGTGGCCACAAAAAATTGGTTATCATGGTTTGGTAGCACAGACGGTGACGGCGTTTCTTTACTTATTTTTGAAAACAAAATACGGGCCGATGATGCCGCCTGACCACAAACCGCACCATACGGTCACATTCTTTGGAAGTAATGATTTTTCGAGGACTGTTTGTGGATTTTATGAGCCCCATATGCGAAAATTTTGTTTGTTTACATAACCGCCTAATTGAAAATGGGCCTCATCACTTAAGATGATTTTGTTCAAAAATGCGTTGTTTTCGTTCAGTTTATTTAATAGTAAATTTTCACAATTAAAATTTTTTGTTCGAAATGTTGAAATTTCCCAACTTTTTACCAAATAAATTTCAAAGGATGACAGCTCAATTCTTGACATTTCATCATTTGGCAGCCAATTTATTTCCTAACCTCAAATTTGCTCACCCTTTATGTAACATCATGTCAATTTTAATTCTCTCATCTCCAATCTTATGAAAACTTGTAGGTTTTAAAACGTAACTTCATAATAGTGCCTTCAGTTCTCACGAAGTTTTCGGAATCAATGAAATTCAACCAAAAATTATTTTATTCAAAAGCTCATATGCTTAACGACTAGAGTATCTTCAAAAGTTATAAAAAAAAACCTCTGAACTTCTTTTAATAGGTTCGTTCTCTAGAGTTGTAATTCGACCTATTTTATTCAAAATTGTCTATTTAGTTCATGAAGACATTTTTTATATAAGAGATAGTCGTAGAATGAAGAATATAAGAAGATGCAAATCGAATCCTAAATCAGTTTATATTCTAAATCTTACGTATCTAATTACATGCATAGATAATCATGCATGTGTGTACGTTTGTATGTACATATGTAAATTACCGATTAATATTACGAATTATGGAAATATTGTATCTCACTAACTACAGACAATATCATCATAGATCTATAGTCTGAAAATCATTCAAGTTTATTCGGAATTCTGTGATTAAAACATAAGTATGTACATACATACATATGTACATATGTACGACATATTTGCATACATACATACACACATAGATACTTAGTATAAGCTTTACATTCAGCTTGTGAATGTTTATATTTCACAAAATATAGTCGTCACCAAAAATCGTCGTTATAGCATGAACTTATGTATACATAAGTATGTACATATTTTGATGTACCGACTGATGCTGGCTGGTGCTTTAGAAATCAGGTTTGTCATGTGGTATGCGTGCATGTACTAAATACGTGTACGTTCACACATGCGTGTGTGTGCGAAACTTGAAAACCAGTCACCACTCACTCACTTATACTACATACATTTTTAACAGTGTACTATCAACAATCCGAAAAAGCTTTTTGTTGTAAACTTTAATAGTGTAACGTTGGCCAACGTCGCGACGTCCACAGTCTTCAAAGGCTTGCTTGTTTGTTAAGTTCAGTCGCAACTAACAGGCTTGGTTAGCGAAACAGCAACATTTTTCATTAGATATTGTTTTACTTCGAAAGCTGGTTTCAACACCACAACGCGATGGTTTATGTTATTTAAGCTTTAGATTTTTCATTGGCTTATAATAGTGGTTATGATGATGGCAATCGATGTTGTTGACTATGTGGATGATAATAATGATTTCTAGCTTAGTTGCTATTTTTAAATTACATACATATATATGTATGAGTGTATGTGCGTATGTGTGTGTGCATGCAAGTACATTTGTTGTTTTCAATATCTGGTAATTTTCTTGCTTCGTTAGCAAACCACTTGCATACATAAAGTAATCTCAAACAATATACCGTCCACAAAGCGCAGTTTTAAAATTTCAGTTGCATATTTTTTGGAATATTCATGCTTTGGAACGGATGTTTACATATTGCTTATTATTATACATATTTATGTACATACATATGTATGTACCTAAATGCCAAGGTATGCACGCAGAAAATCTTGTAAGAGCCAATTATGATCATTACATTTGCTACATTAAATTAGTGCTTCGATACTCGCAGCATTTGTACTGGGATAATACAAAGACCAATGACAAAATTTTTCACCCAACCCTATTCTATTTCGCTCATTCTAGGATTTGTATTGTTTGCTATGCATTAAAACCAACGTCTATACCAAATTTTACCTTTTTAGTTCAAACAGGTATTGCGTGATGGATGTTCTCATTTTGCAAATATGTAAGTTTTCAAATAATTTTAGACCAGAGATAAATAAACATATGCATTGGAAATTTAAGAAATTAAATTTTTTCAATTTTTTTTTTAATCCAGCATATTTTCTTTTTTCAATAAGATAAAAAATATGCAAACATTTTCTTTTCTTTTCATATTATTATATGAGAAAGATATCGCTCATTTATTTACTTGATTCGAAAAAATCGAGTGTAAAAATTGTGTGTAAAAATTTCATTCAAATATCGTGCCACAACCGCCAAAAAAAAAAGCTTAACCGACATAATTTTCGAACTTCATTTTTTGACAAAAAACACTTGTTTAAGATCTTAAATAATGTATTTCCATCAAAAAACGAAGTTCAAAAATATGTGCTTAAGCTTTTTTTTGGCGGTTATGGCTCGATATGTTGTACACTCAACTCTTGAGAGAAAAATTTATTTTTCTTTTGCATTAAGTTGTGTCTAAGTTGAAAACTTTAAATGGAGGCCAATCTAACACTTTTCAGTAGTTTCAGTTTCACTGCTCTAGAGCCATGTTAAGTTTTATAAAAATAGGCCGTCTGATTTTAAAATACACTTGTACATTTCTAACACTTCCTATGCCTATATTTTTTTTTTTTTTTTTGCTCTTCGTGTAGGCACACAGCAGAGAAACAAGTCGAGGCAAAATTATCGGCGGCGGCGGTGCACCGTTCTCAAATAAGCATATGAAAATTTAAAGAGAAAATTAAAAATTGAAAATCAATTTTCATAATTTTTTCTCCGAAATTTGTCTTTTTAAGCAGATAAAATTTTGGGCGGTTTTGAGCCGGGATATACAGCAAAATAACCAGCGGCGATGCGCCGTCGACTTCGAGCCGATCGACTTGTTTCTCTGGCACACAGTGCAATGCAAAAGGTTGAGTGTGCGCAACTGGTTAATCATTAACATTTTCAAAAATAACTAACCATAAAAAGCTTTACGCACTCGAAAAAATCAACTTTAAGTTAGGTGAAAGTAATGCAGAGTGAGACAATTGACTACCGCCTAGGACATCGCAATGTTAAAATGCATTAAAAGTAATCCAAGTGCCAGTCAGTACTAGTTGCGAAATAGCTTAAAGTTAGTTTAAAGTTAACGTTATTTCCGACAGGGTACATACTACATACATAAGTGTGTGTGCTTATTCAAAGATTTTCGTAAAAAAAATTTATAATTTTGTTAAAACCCCGCGCTCACTTGCAGAGATAGGAAACTTACAGAAAGAAATATGTACATGTGGATGTACATATGTATGTATGTATGTAGTGTTATTTTTATACCCTTTACCAAAAAATGGTAAAAGGGTATACATAGATTTGTCATTCCGTTTGTAATTTCCAGAATATTAATAAGCGAGTCATAAAGTATATATATTCTGGATCCTTATGCATAGGGAAGACGAATAAGCGATGTCCGTCTGTCCGTCTGTCTGTACGTGAAATCGGTTTTCCGAAGCTCCCAGAAAAGCTAGAGACTTCGTTCTTGGTGGGTCAGAAATGGTCGAAATAAGATTGGTATTGAAAATCAGCAAAATCGAGCACACGGTTTCAGAGCTGCGAAACTTAAACTTCATTTTGCCATACAAAATAACTACTGAAAAGTAGTTTTTATTATTTTTTTATTAAATAAACTTATTTTATACTTCAAAATGAATAAAATTGGTATTTCACTTAAAAAAAAATTAAAAAAAAAAATCAAAAAAATTAAAAGGACGTTTCCAGGGTTGGAAAATTTTTTTTTTTTTTTCTTATACAAAAGTAACCTACTAAAACAAATTTTTCCTTTTTTCTACAAGTTATACATATATTATGTTCTTAAAGTGCAGAGATTGATGTAAGAAATCAGAAAATCAAAAAAGATGATTCCAGGGTTGGAAAACCTACAATTTTTGTAATATATAAAATTAACTACCGTAAACTAATTTTTTATTTATTTTTATTAAATAAACTTATTTTATACTTCACCACGAATAAAATTTGTATTTCAAATAAAAAAAAAAATTAAAAATTTAAAAAGACGTTTCCAGGGCTGGAAAACTTTATTTTTTTTCTTATATAAAAGTAACTTATTAAAACAAATTTTTCCTTTTCTTTATAAATTAAACATATCTTACATTCTTGAAAGAAAAAGATTGGCGTAAGAAATCAGAAAAATCAAAAAGGATGATTCCAGGGTTGGGAAACTGGAACTTTTTGTGATATAAAAAATTAACTACCGAAAACTAATTTTTATTTATTTTTATTAAACAAGATTATTTTATACTTCAGTATGAATAAACTTGGTATTTAAAATTAAAAATTAAACTTCAAAAAATTAAAAAGATGTTTCCAGGGTTGGAAAACTTTAACTTTTTTTATACAAAAGTAAATTATTAAATAAGATTATTTTATACTTCAGTATGAATAAAATTGGTATTTCAAATTAAAAATTAAACTTCAAAAAATTAAAAAGATGTTTCCAGGGTTGGAAAACTTTAACTTTTTTTATACAAAAGTAACTTAATAAAGCAAATTTTTCCTTTTACCCTATAAATTAGAGATATCTTATATACTTAAAAGAAAGAGATTGGTGTAAGAAATCAAAAAAATTAAAAAGGATAATTCCAGGGTTGGGTAACTTACTCTTTTTGTGATATAAAATATTAACTACCGAAAAGTAATTTTAATTTTTTTTAAATAAATAAACTTATTTTATACTATAGTACGAATAAATATGGTATTTCAATTTAAAAAAGTTTAAAACACGATTCCAGGGTTGGAAACATTTACCTTTTTTTATACAAAAGTAAGTTACTAAAGCAAATTTTTCGTTTTCTCTATAAATTAAAGATATCTTATATTCTTAAAAGAAAGAGATTGGTATAAGAAATCAGAAAAATCAAAAACCATGATTTCAGGGTTGGTAAACCCACAGTTTTAGTGATATAAAAAATTAGCTACCGAAAACTAATATTTATTTTTTTTATAAAATAAATTTATTTTACACTTCAGTACGAATGAATTTGGTATTTCAAAATAAAAAAAGTTGAAAAAATTAAAACGACGTTTCCAAGGTTGGAAAACCTTATTTTTTATACAAAAGTACCATACTTAAACAAATTTTTCCTTTTTTACTATAAATTAACATATATTATATTCTTAAAAAAAAAGATTGGTATTAGAAATCAAAAAAATCAAAAAGGAGGATTCCAAAGTTGGGAAACTTACACTCTTTGTGATATAAAAAATTAACTACCGAAAATTAATTTTTGTTTATTTTTATTAAATAAACTTATTTTTTGCTTGAGTACGAATAAAATTAATATTTCAAATAAAAAAAAAGTTTAAAAAAATTAAAAAGACGTTTCCAGGGTTGGAAAACCTTAACTTTTTTTCTTATACAAAAGTAACTTACTAGAACAAATTTTTCCTTTTATTTACAAATTAAACATATCTTATGTTCTTAAAAAAAAGGGATTGGTGTAAGAAATCAGAAAAATCAAAAAGGATGCTTTCAGGGTTGGGAAACTTACACTTTTTGTGATATATTAAGTCTAATTAATTTTTATCTTTTCCTTTATAAATTATACATATTTTACGTTTTGGAATAAAAAGTTTGGTTTGAAAAATTATAAAAATAAAAATCACATCTCCAGAGTTGGAAACTTTGAACGTTTTTTCTAGATATTAAAGTAACTAAATAAAACATTTTTTTTAATTCCCTTTTTTTATCACTTAACACAAAAGGAATGAGAAAAATCTAATTTGATGATTCTAGGGTTTGAAAATTAATTTTTTTTGCACATAAAAGTAACTAGGTCAAATTACTTTATGTATGTGCTTATGTATGTATCTCTATACTACATAAACGCACTTTGGTAAAGGGTATATAAGATTCGGCACAGGCGTATATAGCACTCTCACTTGCTTAAGTAAAAAAATAGTAATAAACAAACAGGAACAAGATACAGTGAACTCGCAGAAACGTGAACTAATTTTTACCGATTTTTTTATTTAATTTAAAAAAATAAAAGTTAAGTGAATTTAAACTACGATAATTATAAATTTGTTTGATTAGTTTTTATTGAAAAGGGGCAACAACAAAAAACATTCTTTGATACATAATTTTTTAAGACAAATGTGTTAACCGGTAGGTTTTTATTTCGAAGTTGGGTAAACCATTTATACAGAGATTTTTCTACTTTTGCGAAGTATGCAGCGTTTTCCGTTTTCCAGGACCCGAAAATGTATTATTAACACATTTCGTAATTGCATTTTTTTTTTGGTTCTTATTGAACAAATCGTCGATTTGGCGACATTATCTTTTTTCGACAAACCAGTTATACTTGAACCTTTCCGTAAAAGCTCTAAAATATTTGAATTTTCTTGAAGATTTAACATTTTGTTTTTTTTTTATTAGACATATTTATAATAAAAATATTTTTAGAGATCACTTGTTTAATTATTAATATAACTACATATATGTACAGTCAGCGCAGAGAGATGCTTTCAGTAGAACTGCCGCATTAATACTAAAGCTAATTATCATGCAACAAAAGTTGTTTACAACAAACAAACTACGAAATTCTTCTGCGGGGAATCCCAACATTTTTAAATAAGCTTACAAATTTGAATTTTAACGTTTGATAAAAAGTTCACGTTTTAGAGCCTTCAGTCTTTGCTCACGTTTTAGAGTAGTCAATGTAAAAAAAATAATGTTCATGTTTTTCATGTTACTGTATATGCATATGTTTACAAATGTATGTATACATATTACATATGTATGTGTGTATGTGAGTATGTATGGACCTCCCCATCAAACACTGACTCGAACGTTAGATTTAAAAGTTTTATAATTTGGCATTGAATACAATTCTCAAACGTTGATAAAGATTTTAACCTATTACTTACTTTAAAATCGAACATGAGTGGAAAATAAGGGTGTGATAATTACGCTTCATAAGAGCTTCTATGTAGAGATGTGCAAATATCGTGATTTTATCGTGTCGTGCGTGATTCACGTGATTCGTGATCAAATATTATAAATAATCACGCGTGAGTGCGTGAGCGTAACTGAAAATAATTTACTCGTGCGTGATCGTGCGTGAGCTTTTTTTAATAATCACGCACGAATTCTCACGCTCTCACGAGATAACATTCCTGCATTTATTATTATTTTATAATAATAAATGCATATACGTATAATAATACATATGTATGGTAGTACGAGCTTACAAACATAATGAATACCCCCCAAACAAAATGTTTCGAATTTTTCTGAAGTCAGACTTGTCGTACCGAATTCGTTAAGACATTTCGGTAGTTTCTCTGGACAATTTGTTTTAAACATTAAAACTTTGATTTTTGAGTACATAAGTAAAAGTCTGTGAACATTTTTTTAACCCCCGACTAAAAAAAGGGGTGTTATAAGTTTGTATTGTGTGTGTGTGTATCTGTGTGTCTGTCCGTGTCCACTTACAGGCCAAACGGCTGGACTGATTTTCATTTAGTTTTTTCTGTTTGAAAGATGACTTGATCGAGAGGGTTCTTAGCAATGTCTGAAGAAAATCGGTCCAGCCGTTTAGAAGATATAACATCTTTTCTGAAAAAAGTCGGGGGTTTGTAAAATTTTTAATTTTGTTATTATTAAATAAATATGTATCTATGTATATATATATGTATGTATGTAACGTATGGACTCCAAAACGGCTGGCCCGATTTTGATGAAATTTTCAGGAAATCTTCAGAATATTCAGGCGGGTGACACTGTGAAGTCTGATTTTTGATTTCGGTTTGCGGGCGGAGGGGCGTGGCAAAATCCATTTTTCATATTGCACAACCAATGCCAATATATTTATTTTTGTTTTGCTTTTTTTAATTTTTGTTATATTTTTTTGAAAGCTGTTGACATGTTTTTCAAAACGAGATATCAAACTCTTAATTCGGTTACATATGTAGTTCCGAAAATATTTACAAAAAACCTTTGTTAATAATGATCCAATATCAAAATTTTAAAACTTTCGAAATGTTGCATTAAAAAATCCGAGTTTTCGGTTTATTTACAAAATATTTACATCATTCGATAACACGATGGGGGTAGCGAAGCACACCGGGTGTAGCTAGTATGTTGATAAAAAAAAAGGATTGTAACAAATATTAAAAAACGTGAGTATGTGCAAATTATTTCGACAATAGCAGCAACATAACGGTGAAGCGGTACTCTGCTATAAAAGCAAAAAAATCGTACCTACATGTCGTTACGAATTCGTACCGACTTATCGTAATGAATTCATACCAATATATCGTTACGAAGTCGTGTCAACCATTTCATACAAAAATTCTTACGATTTCGGTAATATTTCGGTGCCGAAATCGGAAGATTTTGTCGACCAATCGTTACGAATTCTTTACGAATTCGGAGCATTTTGTTTGATGGGTACATACAGCTTTGTGAGTATGTATGTATGTTTCTTAGATACCCTGTAGGAAGTATCAATTGAGAAACACTACTGATTCAACAGTGCCTTTGTCAACAACACTACTGACGAGTTGTACCGCAGAAAATGGTTTTTGCTTTAGGGGCCGTCCATATATTACGTAACGCTGTAGGGGGGAGGGGTGGGGTTCGAGTTTTGTTATGATTTGTTATGGTGATGGTGGGGGGAGTCTTGTATGTTTTCTCATAAATATAATATCATTTTCTCATTTATTTGATTATCATTTATTTAATTCATCATACGTCTTACCTTCACATTTATATTATGTATGTATACATACATACATGTGCGGAATGTCAATTTTTGATATACGAGAATTCGAGTTCGAATATTTAAAATGATATCCGCGAATACGAATATTTAAAACGATATTAAATTAACTTTGCTTTATTTTAATTTACACTGTAAATTTTACAAAAACACGAGCATACCTATATACATAGATATGTACATATGTATATGTAAGAACCTATTTTTCAACCCAAAAAACATGCAAATTATATTATAAACATACTTTTTCGTGAGCGTGCATGATCGTGATAAGTTGTAAAACACTCGTGCGTGATTAAAAATATTTTATTCATGAGCCTGCGTGATCGTGAAAATGTTCAAAATCATTCGTGCGTGAAAGTGCGTAAGTAAAATATTTTTCTGCGTGAGCGTGCGTGTCATGAGTCAGAAAACACTCACGTGCACATCTCTACTTCTATGAAAAAAAAACTGAAATACATAGGTACATATATTATGCATAAGGATTTTATTTCATTCACATTATTTAGGTTTAAGAACAATAAATAGTCTGTGAGTAGTGCGGATGAGAAGGCAGTTTGTTGTCCAGTTCATGGGTTTTTTTTTACAATGCGAGCCACCCTAATCTATGTACATATGTATGTGCATACAATAAGGCCCAATAATTGACTTCTCAATTAAATATCATTTAGCTACTTGCCACTTAAATTTAAGTTGCACTTAAATGCAGTTTAATTTTTTTCTGTGGTTATTCGAAGTTCTTATTAAATTACGAGTATATTCGTTTAGAGTACGGCACCTAAAATATTTCCAAATATTATGGAAAGCTTTCCAAACAACAGCTGTTTAACATGAATAAAAAAGTTAAGTTATCAACGTGTACAAAATCAAGTTCAAGTTGCCTTGCCACTGAAATTAAATTAGTATTATGTATGGCAACAGTCTGCGGTTGCCCAAAAGTTATCGAAAATACAATAACGATAGATTGACAACTGAAAATATTGATGATTAGTTCAGTGCAATTATTTTTCGATTAAGAGAAGGAAGTACAAACTGTGGCATCTATTTATTAAGAGACGACTCAAAACCTTTAGAATTATCGCTACTGTAAGTACATGCATATGTTATTGCTTAAATAAATTTTAACTGTCAATTTTTTAACTTTAAAGCATATTTTCACCTCCCCCAAAAAAGGGAGCAGTAGTTTATTTTGAATAATTTTAATTTTACCATTTTATGAAACTAAAAATTTGGGCTTGCAATATTATTGCAATTTTTGCAACTGAAACTAACAGCTGCTAGTTGTCAGTTGCCATACGTAAAATACATTTTGGCAACTGGCAACGCAACTAAAGTTCGGTTGACATCCACAATCGACCCATTAAACTAAACTACCGTACTACACATTGTTATTAAAAATAAAAGCTTTTGTTCTCAATTATTTCAAATCGCCCTCAGTTTAGAATCAAACAATCATTTTTGTTAGGTAGATATGAATACACACACATCCATACATTCACATGTATGAGTAAATTTGTATCTGCAGTTTTCTTTTTTTAAATTTAATTCTTTCATGAGCGGAATTACCAACTTTAACATAAAATAATAAAAATTCTGTTTTTTTTTCGTTGAAAAAATAAGGGATGAAGTGAGTAAAATTCTATTTTATCATCATCGTAACTTTTTACAACCACCAACAGCAAAAATACATACAATCTAAATAAATAAGCACGAAGAATAAGAGAAAAAAATAGGAATGTAAAAACGGAACGTCAAGGAAAATAACAAACACATGCCGTGCCATGACGGTTGTTAGCGTTAGCTGTAGCAAAAGTAGTGGTAGAACAACTAAAATTGAATCGATTCGAAACTCACCCTGTACAATCTAAAAATGTTTGCCTGTCTGCTTGCCTGCTTTTGTTTAAACCGCCGTCTCTGTATCTTAAATATAAAAATCCTTTTAGTAAACATGCTAACATATCGTTACCTAAAACGAAAAACGGCTTAACTAACAAAAATTTTAAATATTTTTTTTTATAAATTGCAACGCGCATACTTATTTTAGCAAAGATACATAACCACAGTAAAATTAAACTTCCTGGAACACGAGAAGAAAGTTAATAAGTAAATATAAATATCTAAATAGTATTTAATGGTCCTAGCTTAAACACAATATGTTGGATTTTGTATTGAATGTTAATTAACGTTTAACAAGGGAAGTGAAATCCTCGGACATATTTTCCGACGTGGTGGTAAATTTTACCGCTTTTAACATTTCCAAACATTTTTAATAAAAATTATTTTATTTCGATAACTTTTTTATACAAGAGACAATCGCGCGAATTCATAGTCAAAACACAGTACACTTCAAGAATTCAAAACCAGTATTACCATTCAAAATACAGGTTTTAAATTTTTACCATATGAGGCCATATACATATTGGTTTTAAACTCTTACAGCCTTATTTATCAAAAGCAGCCTTATTTAGCAAAGCAAATAAAATATTGTTAAAAAAAAGTTTAATATACAGGCGTTGTTTTTAAACCGAAAAATTATCACTTCCTTATAATTGATATAAAAAAATGAATTTAAATTAATCAATAACTTCAGTGCAACTTTTTCATAGAGTTAAGTAAAATAAAAGAGATTACAGAAGGAAAAACTAATTCTAAGAACCGCTGTTCAACCTTTTACAGACTTTTTTTTAATTCATTGCACCCCTGTATTTGGACAGTGTACGCATATCAGCTTGCTTTATTTAGTAAATGGCAAATGGGATATGTAGTTTTACATTTTATCCTTTTTATTAACATTTGCAAAGAATAGTATCTTATTTTTCTCGATTCTCGATTTCTACTACTGGGTTTCTTTAATTCGATTTGATCTCAAAATTAAAAATTACAACTTATTACGTAACGCATAGAATTGGATTTTGAAAAAATTTTTTACCCTCTATTTCCATAACACGGAGTGATTTTCATAAAAAATTTATAGACGGGTGGCCTGCTTGACTTGTGGAAACCAGAGAACGGATTGAATGCATTATTTTGTTGTTTTGAATGCAATCACAAAAAAACCTGCATATTGTTGTCAATCCACAACATTTAAAAAGAACAACGCATGGCACAATCGAAAGAGATGAGTGCGTCGAATATTATTGCTTGCATTGCTTGTTTTATATAAATGTTCACTGGTCTTGTCAAAAGCAACGAATACTCAGTGAATGGTGCGAATACTTTTTACTGTTATTGAACACAACGTAGTCTTTGAACTTTGAGCTCGTATAAAACTTACATTAGTATTCATAAAACACGATATAGATTTGAAATGCATTTTATGTAAAATTTTATATGAAACAGTTGTTTTAAATACATTTCAGATCTATTTTACTTTTTCCAAATTTTAATTTTTATATTTTCTTTTTTTCTAACACTTTAAATATCGGCATTTATTTTTTTTCTAAAATTTCACCCTCACAATGCATTTTTTTTTTATTTATAACATTAAAATCACGTAAAATAAACTTGTTATTTAAACGTAATATACAGAAGATCAGCGAATACTGAGTGAATGGTATGAAAGAAATCCATTCATTCATGCTGCATCATTTCATTTCACTGCTTGTGTTATAACGATATTGTAATAACAGAGTGCGTATGAGCAATCAACAAATCGCAACGAATTGTATCATAGCAATTACATTTGTTATTGTTGTTGAATAAATGCATGGCAAAAGCAACGAATTTATGAATTGTTAGCAAATGCGAATGGTTTCATTCTGTACTCTGGTGGAAACAGGAAGTTAAAATATTTCATAAAAAAACTACGTAAATATGGTCGTGTGGTAATTTTTACTACAGGGTATAAATATTTGGGATCGGTACAATTTACAACTGAGTCTGAAGGATGACAATATAGGAAGATACTAAAAGGGAAAAATCGCTAGGGCACAATTCAAAAAAAGGAGTTTAAAAAAATTTAAGTCAGGGTAAAATTTATCGCAACCTCCGTAGTTAAAGGTTAAGACGTTTTGCATTTTAGCTAACGATACGTACATACATAGAAAGAACAAACTAAATTTGTATGTATGTGTGCATATATGTACGTGTGTGTGCGTGTATGTGTGTGTGTATGTAGCTAAATTCCAAATAAAGTAAAATAAAATTCAACAAACAGCAGCAGGGCAACGGCATATGGCAACTCATAAACACAATGGAAACATTTTCATTGTATTTTTTTTTTCTTTTTTGATATTTTCTGTGAAGTGTGTGCTTTCTGGAATGTATGCGTACTATAAGTACGCTGTAATGTAACGTTCTTTACGTACTACTAGTTATTTTTATCCCTATACCCAGGCTGCCCAGAGAAGCGCTAGAGTGCCGATCATCAATCGGCTTTTTGTACAAATGAATACACATACGCTTGTACATTTCCTTCGGTTTTCTCTCTGTGGACAGCCTTGCCCTACACATTTATTTATGTGTGCACATACAAACATATGCATGCAAGGATTTGTGTCTGTATATTTTATATTACTAAGAAGGGGGATGACGACGATGATGTTGTTCTTGTTGTTGTTGTTGTTGTTGTTGTTGTTGTTGTTGTATGTATGTATGTATGTAGGTGTGTAAATATGTACATCTGTATTGTATGTTTGTGTAAAAACAACTGCGTCATCAGGCATATTCCAAACGAACTTTGTGTGCATGCAAAGGATTTTTTCTCTTTTTTCAAAAGAGAAAAAATGTGCATGTTTGTAATTCGATTCGCAGGTGATTAGGGTCTTGAAACATCCATACATACTTATGTACGTATGTATGTAAGTAGTTAATATTTATATCGCGATCCTCTTGAGTTTTATAATAATGATGTTCTTTATTAGTGGCACAAATTTCTAATAAACAACACCCATACATACATATGTAAATATTTTATTAAATAATCTCTTATTATTTCAGGTTAACACAGCCATGGGTCTGCAAGCCACAACCGCTACAAAGCGGAAACATGAACTTACATTTGAAAGCAAGGATACAAATACCTATACAAATTGTCCGCCGCCAATAAAGACCAGTAAATGGTCATTAAAAAACAATAACTACATAGATGCTATCGAAAAACAAAAGGCAACAGCTACAAATGGTTTCAAATTGAATAACAATAACAAAAACAGTTGCAATGTTGCAAATAACAATAATAACGAAAACAAGAGTTGTGACATTTCATGTGGCACAATTTCGTACAACCTTAGAAATGGCAAAGAAGTTATTAGGTCCAAAGGGACATCGACGAAGCCCGTATTAAATGCTGTTGTTCCAAATTCGCCAGTTGCTGCTGCAGAAGTAGATGCGTCTACACCCCTGCCGCCCACATCATCGAGTATTGTACCGGAAGATAGCATAGCAAAGCTGGAAGTTGTGGCAAGTGTACCTTGGACATCCGCACCGGAACCAGTCGATTGCATATCGAAATTACAAGCGGTGGCCGTGCCTTGTGATCCATGGGGCAGTATAACGACGCGCTCCACACTGGCTACAACATTATTAAGCGCAGATGAATTAGATGATGACGATGACGACTTTGAAGATGACTACGAAGAAGAAGAAAGTATTATTCCCACATATTGTCCATTGAGATATCATGCATTCCCATCTGCAAATACATCGTCTCCGCCTAACCATCAAAATCAGCGTGTGCTTAATAGTTTTGCATCATCTCCGACGAGCTATGGTTCTAGACCCAATTATTATTCGGAACCTTTCCCCCAACAAAACTGCGCTCGTACTGGCGGATCCCAACATTTGCGTGTAGGCAACGGATTTACATGGCCGAATGGTAACAATAATACTTTTTACACTTCCTCGGAATCCGCTTACACATGCACGCAGCAACAACAAGCCGCTCCACAACAAATTCATCAGCAAAATCAGCAACAAACAATTAGATGTGCGGAAAATGGTAAATCTTATCTGGAACTGGGATGCACCAGTCCAATATCGAATAATGTAACAAACAACTCTTCTTCTACGCTATCGCCAACATCTTTCATCAGTGTACATGTCACCGCGCCCGCTGCCCATGAACCAAGAATGTTATTAAAACGTTGTTGCGATGGTCGCAGTTCTTGGTGCGGAATAAGCAAATCCTGTTACAAAGATATTCGTCTCAAGATTCGCAATTTATCCATGTTCAAGCTTTCTCGTTTTCGTCAAGTATCCGAACAGTCGTTATACAGATCAGTATTAATATGCAATACACTTAAGAGAATTGATCGGGAAATTGAGGCGGAAACAAAAGAACTACACCAAGTAGCAACACATGTGGCACAGCAGCAACATCATAGCCACATAAATCACACTGCTGCTCATCATCAACCGCAGTATCACAATTTGCACTCCCATATGCAAATACAGACGCCATTGTCTTCTCACAACAGCAGCAATAACAACAGTAATGTACATCATCACCAACTGCCGCAACAACAACTTCAATCTCAACAGCCAATGCTACACCACCAGCATCAGGATTATATGCCAATTCCTAACTGTGGCCGTCTTGTTGGTAATATTGAGTACCAACATCAACAAACTGCTGCTCAACAAAGCTTCCATCAGCAGCACCATTACCAAAATGAACGAATGGAATCATCGTCGCCATTCCATAATTCCTTGCAAAAAGGCGCTACAACCAGTCACATTACTAACAATCACGGCAGCTGTACGGGATCAGTGACTACAACTCTGCACCCATACGACCATTATCCTTTCCGAGAAGCGCACACGGGACGTGCCACTCCTTTTCCAAGCCAACCTGTGATATCACTACCACCTGCTTCAGCTCCTACATCGCCTTCATCTTTGTCGCAAGTGCAATCGCCTGCGACATTGCCCGCATCAAGTACAGCAGTAGAAGTTGCAATAAGCTCTCCAACAGCACACGATGCAGATTCCGGCTATGCGGATGACGACTCAGCTCGATCAATTAACTGGAGTTCCGTGCTTAGCCTATCATCCCAATCAGCCTTGGATCCAATTAACAATAACGATCTATTTACAATATTACCACCCGCAAATCCAGCTACCGCCGTACCGGTATCCATATCTTCATCTTCCTCTACAACAAATGGCGTCGATACCAATTCCTCCTCATCAATGCCTGTGGCAATAACTGGTACATTCACAACAGTTCAGCCGCCGTCAGCGACATCGCCAGCTGCGACAAACAACACATCGACCATTCCTCCATCCGCCACTACTACTGCCACCTTTACAACATTATCCACCATCTCATCTGCAACGCATTCACTAACCTCCTCTTATGTTAGCAGTATCAGTTCCAATTCGAATTCGGCTTCTTCAACTTGGGAGTACGGCTTTCTAGACATGGAGTTTGGCTTGGGAACCGAATTCACAGAACTAGCTCCCACCTGCAAGCTCTCTGCCGATGATTTTGGATTCAAAAGCAGTTTAACTCCTGTTACGGTCACTCGGTACGATAACGAACTTGAACATCCTGCACATATAATGGTCGGCAGTTAGTATCAGTTGTAAACAACTCACTCACCTCACCAAACAGTTTTCCAATGGCTCAACAAGCTGGCCACCTCCTCCTACTACTCGTCCATAAAAAGTATTTCTTTTAAACATTTTACTTTCAACTTATCAAGCTTGAAAATGCCAATTCTCTTCATAAGTAATAGTTTAAGTTAATGTTTTAATTTCTTATTATTAGTTATACCCTCTTCAAAAGTAAATTGCTCAGGTTGTGAACACAGTTTTTTCTCTAAGGGCGATTATTACAACTTAAAGATAGTTAAAAGTAGGATTTTATCAGACATATAAAAACTTTATCATTTGCAAAATTTTACTTTAACCTAAAGTGAGCGATAAATTACAGGCAAGTTTATCCTACCTGGTAAGTTAAATCCAATTTACAATAACGGAAAAATTTTTATATGTCCGACAAAATCCTACTTTTAACTATCTTTAAGTTGTAATAATGGCCCTAAGGGTTACAATTTTTATATAAAAATACAATAACAAAAAAAAAGTGCTACGTATGGAAACCAATGGCCAATACTCTAAAAGTTTTTGTTCCATTACTATAATTTGCATTTTAATTTCTATCGCTATCTATCTGAACAACAATTGCTCGTATTTAAAAATAAAAACTTTTTATATGTATTTTGTTAACGCCTAATGCTTAGTTACATATACGTATTAAAAATTTTGTTTTAGTATTTTGCCGGTTTTTTTTTCTTTCTAAATAGTTTAAGAAAAGACTAACTGGATATGGAATTCATTCTTCAAAAGTCTAAGTCCGTTAAAAAAAAAACCAAAGTCTTAAAATGTATCAGAATGGAATGGTGCTTAAAACCAAAAACAACTACATAACTATGAGTAGTATCTCCAATTCCAAGTTGTTCAATTTTGTATAGAAAACGAAAGCTTTTATGACTTCTTTCAAACAAACAAATCGAAGTTGAAGTCGAAGTCGAACGGCCTTTGCAATCCTAGTGTGCAATGCTTTAACACAAACATGTATTTAATTCCTATTTTTACTCTACATACAATTAGTAAATTTTTATTTAATATTTTGTAAATAATTAAAATTATTATTACGGTAAACTAAGAATTTACAAAATATATACATACATGCATACATACATACATATAGATACATATATACATAGATACATACATAAATTAGCTGCAATCTAAGATACTGTTATTAAATTAAGAAAATTATAAATTTTATTTAAAAAAAAAATAAACAAAAATAAATCTTTTAAAAGGTTCTCTATGTAATTTTGGTTTAAATTATTTTTTAAATACGTATTTCAAATAACTTCGTATGTATAAATATGTATATCGTAATATAAAATGCAAAGAGGCAAAAAGTTAGTCCCAAATCACACTGTGCAAGTCTTATTGCTAAGCTGATTAGTTTCATGGAGATAGAGACGAGGGGAACAGCAACGTTTCTTTTCCCCCCGTCTCTCTCTCCTAATAAACTAATCAGCTTAGCAATAAAACTTGCATAGTGTAAATAGGGACTTATGATGATGCAATCTAATAAAAAAAAACAAAGTAAAAAGTGTACGCTCTGCTTTTTGGATTTTAAATGACGATATGTATTAGTATGCATATATGTACATATGTATATAGTATATATGTATATACAGTATGCAATCGCAAATTAGAACCAAACCAGTGTTGCTTTGAGCTCAGTGAAATTTATGAATTTATATTCTATAAAATAAAAAATATCTATTAAAATAACTGATTTCATTGGTTCAAGCAAAAGATAACAATTAAATATACAACAAATACATATATAATAAAATATAAAAACAAACGGAAGAAAAAGTAATAGATTCGAAAATCAGCAGAGTTTCAAAACAAAAATGTTCGCTATTGCTAACGGTCGAAAGCTCGAAATTGTTTTTTAATAACACCTTCTCTTCACCAATTTCTTGATATTTGATATTTTAATTATTCTTATTCCAATTGCCGACGTCGACGTCACTTTAACACAATATTAAAATATTGGTGTTTGTTTACTCGCTCTCAGGAACAATTTTGTGCAACGGACAATCTATTTCCGTTCCCTAAGGTCTAGAAAATAGCATAAACCTACCAACAGGAGTCGGTTGTTTTCGACAACGGTTACACAATTGGTATTATGTTAAAGTGACGTCGATGCCGACAACTGGAATAAGGGTGAATATTTTTATCATCGAACGAGCTTAGAGTCCCCAAGAGCTTAGAAACAAACAAGCAAAATTAAAAAAAAAATATGATGTCTTAAATTGCAAAAAGTTTCGTTTTCGAACAACTGTGTTTCACAGTTTCTACAAAATTTCAATTAGTTATAATTGATAGAGTTCTAATTTACGAATATATACATATGTTTGTATATATTATATACTATATATGTACATATCTAACTGCATACATTTAAAACATTTATAAAAATATTTCTGAAAAAAAAAAGATAAAAACAAGGACAACAAATAAAAAATATCTAAGATTTGTTTTAAAAAATTTTAAAAATTTAGTTTTATTTTATAGCGAGTGTGACTTCAACTTATGATATAAATTGACGAGGTAAAATAATGATGTGGCTGTTTTTGGAGATTTCTTTCTAAAACTTCTCGAAGTGGGTTCGATTCATAGTCCTGTTAAAAATAGCAATACACGAGAATATAATAATAACAGTTGCCAATTCTATTTTTATACGAGTACTTACTAAAGTTTAAATGTTTTTTGCAACACCCAATACATTTTATATGTAGTATAAAAAATTTAAAAAAAAAAGTATACAATGCTTTATTAAGGCGCATTGCATTTATCTTGATAGTATGCCATATAAATAATCTTAATGCTTGGCAGAGGGAAGATCTTTTTAATAAATTTAAATTGCATTTTTTCAAAGAATTTAGCAATTAACCGGACTATTTAACTAAAGTTCCTCTCCTTTTCATTTTTCAAAAAAGGTGATTTTATTTCTATGAAAGTAATTGTATCTCTCCTCATTATTAAATTCATTATAAATAAAAACATGAAAAGAATCACAATTGTTGTGTTCACTTACTTCCCTACCAGAAACTTGCAACGAGAGATAACATCCAGACCAGTGATGGGAAATACGATTTGCATTTCGGTATCAAAAAAATTTTTTTAGTACTTTTTTGATCCCGAGATTACCAAAAATTAAAATTTTTTTATGTTTATATTGTTATTTAATTTAAATTTTATTAACAAATAATTATATAAAATTCATTTAGAAATAAATAAAAAAGGAACACAAAGAATATACAAATACATAGGTACAAGTGTTACAGTTCCCTGCAGGAAATGGAACTGACACAAGTCACGTGATCGGTCCCCAATTCATATGAAGGGTACCAGTCACTTTTGCATGTGTATGGCCTAATATAGTGTTAATTAATATTTTGTATGCACCTTGTGACTTGCCACTGAACTATCTCACAGGGGCCTAATCGGTGTAGAATAATACAAATTATTTAAAAATGTCTTTCCGACACTTAAACTTATAATTTCTTTTTATTGTTGAAATGCACTTATACTTTATTTTTAAGCAGATATTTTTTGGAATTCGAACTGACAACCTCCGGCATCACAGGCTTGCACACTAGCCACTCGACCACAGGGGCACTCATATTTAAAAGTATAAACACCACTTAAGCTTAGGTTAATATCTAAGTATAGTTACGGGACTGGCAATACATCACGACAATGGTGAATATGTAACTATTTACAGGATATGTCTTTCTTCCCTACATTTTCTTAAGTCATAGGACGAGTACATTTGGATCAATTGTCACCTAAATTTCTGCAGTTTTATAACAAGAACAGTTTTTAGATTTCAATAAATCTTTGGTCTGGATAACACTTGATACTGTTGGAACATCAAGTCTGTTCCTTTGTGTTGTTTTCAGGAGATTTTCGTAAGAGAACATTTTTTGACATTTGCAGGGGAGTGAGGTATGGACAAAATTTCGTAAGCTACTCCCGATTAATCAGGAAACATGTATATTCATCTAATGAGTTTTTAGTTATAGCCACTGTAGAAACTGCATATATTTCTGTTGTTAATAGTTTCAGTTCTTCCAATAGAGCCAGTGCTCTATATTGGTTGTTAATATTTTCAAAATTTTGCTTTTCGCTGGGAAACATTTTAATTAAAAGTGGTATAACTACCAGATAAAACATTTTCAGGGGGAAACTTACTAAACCAAACTAATATTTCATTGTCAAAGTCCACTTTTGCCCTTAGAACTTGACAAAATTTAATACAAACTTTTGACAACTTTTTTTTAACTGATTTAAAACAGTTTCAACATGATTTCTGTTTATGCATAGATCAACTTTTCTAAAATATCTTTACTAATAGTGTCATTTGCCGAAAAAGAAATTTAATTCTGAGCAAAAATATATATAGGGTGTTTTTTATTGAGGTATAGAACTTTAAGTTGGCATCACTTTTTTAACTGGCGGCCATTTTGTCAGCTGTTAAGTGATTAATATTTAGTTTGGTTTGCCATTTCATCATGAACAGGTTGACAAAAGAACAACGCTTGCAAATCGTGCAAATTTATTTCGAAAATAATGGTTCAGTTCGCGAAGTTTACCGCAAGCTCCGTCCATTTTATGGTCGACATAATCGTCCATCAGAGCAATTAATTCGGTTAACCATGGATCGTTTTCGCACTACGTTTACTCTATGTGATAATACGCATCCGCAGAGACGTCGAACAGTGCGCACCGAAGAAACAATTGCCGCTGTAGAGCAAAGTGTTGAAGAGGACCCGAATGAATCGATTCGCCACCGTGCACAGCAATTGGAGCCGACTAACCGACTATTTTGTTCCCGAATTGGATGGCATGAGTGTGGATGAGTTGTGGTTCCAACAAGACGGCGCTACATGCCACACAGCGCACGTCACAATCGATTTATTAAAGGAAACATTCGATGACCGCATAATTTCGCGGAATGGACCTGTCAATTGGCCACCAAGATCGTGTGATTTGACACCATTGGATTATTTTCTTTGGGGATATGTGAAGTCGCTCGTCTACGCCAACAAACCAGAAACGTTAGGGGACTTGGAAGCCAACATTCGTGGCGTTATTGCCAACATACGGCCCCATATGCTCGAAAAAGTGGTTGAAAATTGGACCTGTAGAATTGGCTTTATTCGAGCCAGCCGCGGCGGCCACATGCCCGAAATCATATTTAAACATTAATGGCATAAAATTATCCTTCCAATAAAGCCAAATTGATGGACATTAAAACGATTTTCTTGTGTTTTATTTCAATTCGAAGTTCTATACCTATGAAAAAAACACCCTTTACATACGCGCGTCTTCTGGCTTCATTCGTAAGTTGGCCGTTAGAGTATCCAATGTGTTGCGGGAGTACTACGGTACTTTTTCAATTCAAATAGTATCAAAAAAAGTACGATCGTACCAACTTTCCCCTCACTGATCCAGACTTAAATGATACGACAACTTCAAAAGTAAGATGGTACGATTGCGCTAATAAAAAAAAACATTTTCCATCTCTGATCAGACATGATAAACAACCAAAATTCCATGAAGATAAAATTGTATTCATTTGTTTGGCTTAATTAAATAAAAGAATATATGTAAGTTTTCTTTTTAACCCCCGACTAAAAAAGGGGTGTTATAAGTTTGTAGTGTGTGTTGTGTGTCTGTATATCTGTGTGTCTGTCCGTGTCCACGTACAGGCCAAACGGCTGGACCGATTTTCATTTAGTTTTTTCTGTTTGAAAGATGCATTGATCGAGAGGGTTCTTAGCTATTTTTGAAGAAAATCTGTCCAGCCGTTTAGAAGATATAACATCTTTTCTGAAAAAAGTCGGGGGTTTTTAAAATTTTTAATTTTTGTTATTACATATGTACATACGTATCGCTAACTTAATATAGAAAGACCCTGACTCATTATTTTTCTGAAATCGGGATTTTTGCATTATGTTCTTCTTTTGAAATATACAAAAGACTCGATTTCAAAAAAATAATTAGCTACGGCCTTTCTATATTAAGGCAACGTTATGTACATATATGCAAATATTAGGGCTGTTCATTTACTTTTCCCAGCAGAAACTAGCAACGAGAAAGTAAAGCAGAAATTCACAAAATTACTCTCCCAGATACGAAAAATTAAAAATTTGCAAGAAAATTTTACTCATGGACGGAAATCATGATACAATTTTATTTCTTCTGATGATATGAGTTTTGAAAGGCGCGTTGACTGGTTACTGCTCGGTCAAAGCGAGGATCAGCATTTGGGAATAGAGCTGCAAAACTATCGATAGTGGCTCCATTCGATAGTTTCGATAGTATTTTTTGATGCCATCGATACTATCGATAGTTTTTGATTCTTAGAAACACCCCTTTTACACACGGAAAGTTTACTTTGCAAAGTCTTAATTCAGGTGTGTGAAAGACAGAGTGATAAATACTATCTCTTTCTGTCTTTCTCCCTGCTGAATTAAGGCTTTGCAAAGTAAAGTTTCCGTGTCTATAAGGGCTAAAACTTATCAATTGTGTATTTTTCTAATATAAAATCTTGAATTTTTTAATCATTCCATAAAGTAAAAAGAAACTTGATTTTTTTAAAACTTTTAGTTCCAATGTTTTTAATACACATATTCAACAAACATATAAGTATTCACAGTTCTATAAAAAATAAACGAATAAGCAAACAGATAGATAGATGGATCAATAAAAAATAAATTAAAAAGGAATAAAATAAAAAAAATCTTTCATCATTACTTAAACTATTGCAGTTAGCGAAAAAGTATTGGTTTAACATAAGGAGAAGCAAACTATTTAGCGTCACCTATTATTTAAAAGCAAAGAGCGGAGACAGTCCAGTAGCCGTCAAATTTCTTCATATATCAAAGCCGTTGGTATATAATAATTGTATTTTTATGCAATTTGCATCTAGTAGATAAAAACTGACATCTTATGTTGTAACAAATCAAAACTAATTAATTGGTTTTCGCATTTATGTATATATGTAATGATAACCATTACCAAACCAGGCGGCGAAATTTGAATGTTGCATTTTTAATTACACAGTCGCCATCATTCCGTTTTTATTGACTTTGATTTTTTCTCTTTTAGTAGTGTTTTTGTCGATAGTATCGCTATCGAAAAAAAAATATCGATAGTCCACTTAAAATAAAACTATCGATACTATCGATAGTACCATCGATAGTTTTGCAGCTCTATTTGGGAAACTGGCGCTCCAGACTTTTGTAGTATGCGCGAGGAGGAAGAATCACAAAATCCAACATATTGTGCGGCATTGCCTGAGTTTGCAATAGCATAGGATTAGGTGGCTGACCAAACGTTTCCCTGAGAAGATTAGTGATATCGCGAAGTGTAAGCTGGAGGATATCAGAGACTTCATCATGGTAATGGGGGGTTTTCTGGGTACAATGGGTGTAAATTCGACTAACGAGTAAAAATAGAAAGGAATAACAATTGACGCAATTGGGTCTCCGAGTGGATGTATGTTACAACACTAACCTCAAACATGTGTTTGACAAATACAAGCACATTAGGTTAGGAAGGGTGGTGCTAAACCTCACCTCCACTCGGAGATCCGATTGGATCCATTGTGATTCGTACAAGCACATTACACAAAACAAAAATGCATATTTTCATTACAATGTTGCATTTTTAATTCTCTTACTGCCATCTGATTAAATACAATTTGATAAGACTCCCTATTACCTGATAACGGCAATTTAATTGCAATTGTTATTGTTTTTTTTTAATTAACACTGCTTAACGAAACTGAACATATGTTTCAAAGTGTTGCCAGCGAGCTTGTGAGTGATTTGTTGTTCGAATTTTTTTATTCAATTTATGCACGTACCTTTATGAGATGGGTGCAGCCGCTGTAATGTGAATTTTATCCACATGAAGTTGACATTTAAAATTGATTAAATATTCCTTAATATCATTTTTTTCGAAATTTTCATTCACTATTCAAATGATTTAAAATAAATCAACTACTTTGAAGTGATTTATCCATATGCAAAATGTATGGTAAATCATGTATAAATTAACATGATTTGCTCAAATCACTATGATTTGTCTAAATCATGCCGGTGGAAACATACTATTAAAAACCTGAGTACATATTTAAATTCATCGTCACACAGTGGTTCTTAAGCCCAAAAAAAGGTGATAATAAATATATATCTTTTGAACTAATTGGGCCATTAGCACAAAATTATCCATACCAATAAGAAAGAAATGTAGAAAATGTAGTTTTTGGACACCCTGTTATAATATGATCTGAAGTACGGGGTGTCATAGTTGACCAGCTCGGGTTATGGAAAGATTTCGAAGCTCATAACTTGTAAAAATTTCCGCCGATTTGAAAGGTTTTTAGTTTTGAAAAAAAAAAATATAAACAAATAAGTACGTATGAGTAATACTGATTAAGAGTAACAAAGTACACGGAGAATAAATTTGACGATAAGAACATATTTGAGACTATTTTTATTTATGTTTAAAACAGATACTTATCTTCATTCCACAGCCCTGAGGGCTCTGCCCAGAGATGGAAAAGTTGGTACAATTGTACTTTTTTAGCACTTTTTGAAAGTCAAAAGCACAATAGCACCCCAATGACCAATTTAGCACTATTTCCAATTTTTCCTATAATATTACATGCCACAAATGGGAGAAAAAATATTGAACCTATAAATAACCAGTTTCGAGCGAGGGTTGATGTAGAAATTATTATTAGGTCTTCAAGAAACGACAACATACATACATACGTACCTTCTTCTTGAAGATATTAGAAATTACGTATATTTTAAGAATTGCTAGAGGAATATTATATGTACATACATATATTCCAAATTTATATGCAATCGTGAAAATGTCATTTTTATACCAAAGAGAAGAACAGACTGTTTGCTTCGACCGTCGCCAATCGAATCAAAACAAAGGATGGAAAATTATATCCCAAATATTATGTTTATATTCAGATCACAAAAGCTAAATGTCTTTTGTGTACCTTCAGAAATTAAGCATTAATATTATTTAACAATGTTATAATAAATGAACTTGAAAGTGCCTTTTTAATTGTTAAGTTATTATTATTATTGTTATGTACATCCAGACTGTCCAAAATGGCACCAGAGTGCCGAACATCAATCGGCTTCTTATAAAGGGTGTTTTTTATTGAGGTATAGAACTTTAAGTTGGCATCACTTTTTTAACTGGCGGCCATTTTGTCAGCTGTCAAGTGATTAATATTTAGTTTGGTTTGCCATTTCATCATGAACAGGTTGACAAAAGAACAACGCTTGCAAATCGTGCAAATTTATTTCGAAAATAATGGTTCAGTTCGCGAAGTTTACCGCAAGCTCCGTCCATTTTATGGTCGACATAATCGTCCATCAGAGCAATTAATTCGGTTAACCATGGATCGTTTTCGCACTACGTTTACTCTATGTGATAATACGCATCCGCAGAGACGTCGAACAGTGCGCACCGAAGAAACAATTGCCGCTGTAGAGCAAAGTGTTGAAGAGGACCCGAATGAATCGATTCGCCACCGTGCACAGCAATTGGAGCCGACTAACCGACTATTTTGTTCCCGAATTGGATGGCATGAGTGTGGATGAGTTGTGGTTCCAACAAGACGGCGCTACATGCCACACAGCGCACGTCACAATCGATTTATTGAAGGAAACATTCGATGAGCGCATAATTTCGCGGAATGGACCTGTCAATTGGCCACCAAGATCGTGTGATTTGACACCATTGGATTATTTTCTTTGGGGATATGTGAAGTCGCTCGTCTACGCCAACAAACCAGAAACGTTAGGCGACTTGGAAGCCAACATTCGTGGCGTTATTGCCAACATACGGCCCCATATGCTCGAAAAAGTGGTTGAAAATTGGACCTGTAGAATTGGCTTTATTCGAGCCAGCCGCGGCGGCCACATGCCCGAAATCATATTTAAACATTAATGGCATAAAATTATCCTTCCAATAAAGCCAAATTGATGGACATTAAAACGATTTTCTTGTGTTTTATTTCAATTCAAAGTTCTGTACCCCTTAAAAAAACACCCTATACAAATGAATAAACACACGCGGATACATTACTCTCCTTGTTCTCTCAGTGGCCAGACTTGATGTACATATCGTTACCTTAATATAGAAAGGACCTAACTCATCTTTTTTAAATCGAGTTTTTTGTATAGTTCGATAGAATAACATGTAGTTAAGTTAAATGAGGAATATACTGTAATTAGAAACTTCATGATCTTAGATACATCGAGCAATAACCGCCAAAAAAGCTAAACCGATACATTTTTTAGACATCGTTTTTTGACGAAAATTGATTATTTACGATCACAAATAATCGATTTTGTCCAAAAAATCAAATTCGAAAATGATGTCATACCCCTTTTAGACACGCAAAGTTTACTTTGCAAAGTCTTAATTCAGCTGGGTGACAGACAGAAAGTATTTCCTGTCTTCCACACATCTGAATTAAGACTGCAAAGTAAGCTTTGCGTGTCTAAAAGGGGTGTCACTTAACCTTTTTTGGCGGTTAAGGCACGACATGCCAAACACTTTTTGAAGTCTAACAATATATCATGTTAAAAGGGTAATGCATATTAAGTACTAAACCAAAAAAACAATACAAATTCTTTTATACCGCAGAATCTTGGTTGGATTAAAATAAATAAGCTAACAATTATTATTTTTCATGTGCAAGAATTTATACAACTTACCAGTATACATATTAAGTTAGGTTAGGAAGGGTTCTATACCGCACCACCACTCAGAGACCCAATTGGGTCCATTGTAATCCCCTTCTATTGCCCGTTAAAAAGTAACATTTTACCCCCATTTGTACCCAAAAGTGCCCCTATTATCCGTCATTAAGCCACTGAATTACTATAATGAAGCCTCTGATGTACTCTAGTTTACACTTCCCGATATCAGCAATGGTTTCTGGTTCCTCTTCATGCCCGCTCATCCTACAGAAATCTGGAGTTCCAGTTTCCCAAATTCTGGTTCTTTCTTGCTCTCTCCGATCAGTGACCTATCAACGCGCCTATCACGATTCGCATTGCCTTCCTATTCATGTCCAGTAGCAATTTGGATCTTCCGGAGTCAATTTTTGGCCACATAGCTCTCGAGACCCTACAATCCTCCCTACTTCGCCTCGTTTCTACCCAATTACTGAGTTCTTTATAGTAATGACCTATCGGTAATTTCACCGATCTGTCCGACATTCCCTCATCTAACGCCAACTCTTTTCTTGCCAGCTTATCGGCAAATTTATTTCCGTCAACACTGCTGTGGCCAAGAACCACTATATTTAGCCATAAGCAAGTTGAGGGCTCTCCTACAGCACACTAACAAGTTTCGATTTGACATTGTATCCCTTCAAAGCTTTTAGCGCTGCCTGGCTGTCACCTTCAGCTATATTCCTGGCCACCAGTTCCATGGCCCTGAGGACCGCCAAGAACTCAGCCTGGAAAACGCTGTAATCATTCGGCAGTCTGAAAGAACCACGAATGTTCGTTCCCAAGACATAGACACCAGCCCCTGTGCCATCCCTATTAACCATATAACAAAGCAAATATCATACTGAGATTCGTTTGTATATACAGGGTGGGCCAAAAGAAACCAAGGGGTGTAAAGGTTTAATAACTTTTTTGTTTATTAATTTTTTTTTATTTTTTCTTTCAGATTATATAGACAACACTTGGAGAATTTATAATGGAGAGGTTCACAACTGAACAGAGAACCAGAACAATAGAATTTTATTATTTAAACCAGAGATCAATTATTTTAACGCAAAGAGCATATCGTCGACATTTTAACGTCAGAATTTCGCCCTCTGAAGCGATGATTCGTTGCTTAGTTAATCGTCATCACCAACATGGCAGCGTAAGAGATTTTCCTCGAACCGGTAGACCACGTTTAAGTTGCACTGCGGAAAATATTGAACGAGTACAGCAAAGTGTTAACGAAGCACCAGAAACATCTGGCAGAAGGCGTTCTGCTCAGCTAGAAATGTCTCGTATGTCACTACGGCGCATTTTAAAAAAAGATTTACAGTTATACCCATATAAGGTGCAATTGGTCCAAGAATTAAAACCCGCAGATCATCGGCAACGTCTAAGTTTTGCAGTTAAATTTCAAGAGTTGGTCAGAAATGAAATCAACTTTATTGAAAATTTGATTATGAGTGATGAAGCTCATTTTCATTTGAATGGCTTTGTTAATAAGCAGAAATATAGGTTCTGGGGTTCTCAAAATCCAAGAGCCATTCATCAATGCCAATTGCACCCCATCAGGTGTACAGTATGGTGTGGGATCATATCTGAATATGTCATTGGGCCCTACTTCTTCGAGAATGAAGATGGAAGTGCTGTAACCGTAAATGGAGGGCGGTATCGGTTTATGATAGAAAATTTTTTACATCCTGCTCTTGAAAACAGACCTGGTATGTGGTTTCAGCAGGACGGAGCCACTGCCCATACTGCCCGAGACACAATGGCACTTTTAAGTCAAATTTTTGGAGAGCGAATAATTTCTCGAAATTCGGAAATTATTTTCCAGCGCGATCGCCAGATTTGACAGCACCCGACTATTTTCTTTGGGGTTTTTTGAAGGAGCGAGTGTATGTGAACAAGCCAGAGACAATCCTTGAACTCAAGGCAAACATTGTTGCAGAAATTCGAACGCTACAGCCACAAGTTTTGAAAGATGTTATGGAAAATGCTCTAAAAAGAGCCCATCAGTGCGAAGCTGAAAACGGTGGTCATTTAAGAGACATCATTTTTCATACTAAGTGTAAAAAAATTTCCATTTTGTATATTATATAATCTGAAAGAAAAAATAAAAAAAGTTAATAAACAAAAAAGTTATTAAACTTTTACACCCCTTGGTTTCTTTTGGCCCACCCTGTATATATGTTTGCGACTGATAAGAAAAAGTAATTTCATCATTTAAAAGAGTTTAGAGTTATTAGAGTCATTTATTTTTTGCAGTTGTTTTTAAGATTGTTGTATATATATGAATGCCGCATAAACAGTTTTCTTTTCAAAAATTATAAAATTTTTTGGTAATTTTTGCACATTTTAGTTCTAGGTAATTTATTATTATTTCAAGATAACTTTTCTCAATGTATCATTAAGAGTTGCATATATTTAATGTATATGTGTATCCTCACAAAAACATAAATGTGAAAAATGGCCAAGTTCCTATAAAAAAGTTCAGCCACTAAAAGTAGTGAGATATAAATTTTGACCAAGTTCTTGTTTGGCACAATACCTAACACAGAAATATGCTATGCGTTATATAAATTTGTAATCGTAAGGGTGTCATATAATTTCTAGATAGTCTGCTTACTATCTAATTATGGTTTAAATTTTATAATTTTACGATTGCAGGGAACAAAGTTATGAGGGGGGTAAAAACAGCTCGAATGGCTTCCTGTAAATATACACACTGCGTGCATTGGCCGGAACTTGGCCTTGCAGAGCCCAAGTTACATACATATGTATGTATGTATGTGCCCTTAATTATGAAAGTGTTCAAAATCATATACCCATTTATTGTTTCGATATATTTAGAAGATTACATTTGAATAATTCAAAAATTCAACGTTTTAATTTATAGTTGTACTGGTCTCGATTAATAAAAATATATTTAACGTTTTTTAAATAATGAAGTTTTGGATATGGATATTAAAAAAACTCACCTTTATAACTTTGATCCATAAAATTTAATTTTTAAATAAAATATTCTAACAAAACTATTTTTAAGGATACGTGTTAAGTCACAATGCAACTGACCTATTTAAAACCAAGGCTTGAAGTACAATGATCACTTCACAAATTTGTTTAAGATTTTTTGCTACGAAATTGTGATTCACTCATCCCTTTTTCCCACAAGTGTACATTTTTTTCATCTTTGTTAATGAAATTTAACTTTTCATGCAAAACAGGTAAAAACAAAGTCACAAACAGTGGCATAAAAATTAATTTGGAATGGTTTTATTACTTAACAAGATTTTGTTTGCAAATTTTACAACAACAAACATAATGAGCACAGGCCAAAGGTTCTTAAAGGGGTGATTTTTTTATTGAAATATGCACAATAGTGTCCTGCACAAGATATCTTATAAGAACTTTTAAGACGAGGGATTTTTCAAATGTTTTACTACAGCGAAATCTTCTAAAACAAACGTTAACAACACCGTTTGCAAGAAATTTGTTTGAGTATTGTAGGTATAAGAGTAAAGAAGAAAACACTTCGTGACGGAAGAATTTGTGATACCTGCTTCTTTCTACGCATGAACGCGTGTACAAACGTCATGCATGTATGTGTGTATGATCTTTTATTTTTCTGCGCACATGCAAAGGCACACACATGCATTAACATTAGTTGTATGCGGTTAATCACATAATAGCTTACCATCTACATCTTACACACACACTCAAACGTACAATATGCAAAATAACAAGCATATACTAATCAACATTACTTCTTTTGAGTTTTTGTTACAAACAAGCAGTCTTTGGACATCGCTTGTTAACACTGATATACACATACACCAATGCATCCATCGTGCTTCGCTTATAGTACGACAGCATTTATTATTGGTTTAGTATAATACATGCAACGTGAATACATTTAAAAAACATGGCGTATTTACATTTCAAGACTGTTTAGGCAGGTCTCTAATGCACAAGTCTCATTTGCATTCAAATACACACAAACATTATTAACAGCGTTATTGTGACGTGGCTATTTTTTTACCACTAAAGGGTGTTAAAAATAGATCGCATAGCAAGTGTTCCTTCAGGTATTTTATTGGCAGTTTTGCTTTCATGCAAGCAATTTTATTGTTTGATATTTGTTTCTACCTGCTTTGGTTAAAACTTGATTGTTATTGTTAGTTTGGGTATGTAGGACTTTACCTTTAGTGTACTTTTTATTTGTTTTAATTTGTTGCAATTTTTGTAACAAATTATTTGTTGAGAATTTTTGCCATAAAATTATAACAATTAAAATAAAAACCAAGGCCTTGGAAATATTGTTCACAAATTTAAATTTAAATTTTATAAAAAAAAATGGATTTTTTGTTCATAAAAATTCATAAAATATTTAAATACAACAACCTCATTTTATTTATTCATTTGATTATACTTTGTTCAGCATATATAAAAATATTAAGTGTGTTCGTTTACTTTTGCAGTAAACTGCAGTAAATGAGTAGTTACTGCAAAAATTTTAAAATTTACTCTCAAAAAGAGCGATAGCCAAAAAAAGTACGCGAAAGAAAAATAGTAAAAATTAGTAACATTAAAGAAACAGCTGACTCTAACTCCACATAGTGTTGAAAAATATATAATCTTTGTACTATGCAACTCTTTTAATTATTGGTACTCGATACAATATTTTTATAACACGGACAATATAAGAATAAATTCTGTAATTTATTTAATGTAATATTTGTAATTAATTTCTTTTTGATTTCCTTGTTTTGTTGTTGGCTAAATTACTAAAAATTACATGCCTATTTGTTAATGTTACTGATTACTTTAAAAGCAAGTGCGTTACTAAGTACCCAGATACTTTACAATTTTACAAATCTGAGTAATTAAAATAAATTGCAAAACAAAAGGTTCAATAAAATATGTTACAAAATATGTATATTAACAGCTATTATTATTATCATTTATAAATTAATTATCTTGTTAATGACTTTCACGATTTCCATTTAACCTTTTTTCAAATTTTTACACTTTTCATTTGCTTACTTTCCATTTGTTTACATTTTGAATCATATGTTTTTATCTTACTAAACTTTACTAGGACAAATTTCTGCCTTAAAAATTTGCAAAACACTCAGTCAAGAACTGTCACTTTACTCTCTCAATTTGTGTTCTCATTTACTGTATTTTGGGTAAACGAACGCAATTTAGTAAAATGCAGTAAAGTTCCGTAAAAATTTGTAAAAATTTTTGACTACGCAAACGTAATTATTGTTTTCAGTGCCTAAAGATAAGTTTACTGCAGAATTTAAGTCGTTGAAACATGTGTAATATATTTATATTAACTAAAAACATTATATTTAAAATCATCTTTGTTTGCGTACAAATTTTTAATATAAAAATGCATCTACATACGTCATGGGTGACCAAGATAAATTTAAAGTTGTGTAAGTGAGCGAAAGAGATAAACACACAGGCAGAAACAATTAATAAAAGTAATTCGTATATGATTTTTTTATGAAAGAATTTTTTTCTAGAAAACCGTTTCAACAAAAAGTAATAAATAAAGATTATTATTCACTTAAATTCTTAGTTTAAAACTACTAAAAACCAATTTGTAAGAGAAAATAATTTTTAATTTTCACGTAACCAAACGCATTTTTTAACATAAACAGCATACACAATATATTTCTCGCAGTGCGTTTGACAAAAATGAGTGAAAAGATATGCAAAAATTTATCTCAGATAGGACTAAATGAAAGAGAATAAGAATACGTGTGAATTCGATTTGCAAAAATTTGCTACATGATGTTCACCCATGATCTACGTATGTTATTTTGATTGAAAATAAACAAAATACTCCCATACCTGATTACTGTTTTCAATCAGGCACACACACAATCACACATTTTCCATTACATTTTATGTACACAAATTATTGTACAATGGCGAATGATGAATAAATATTCCGAATATTGCTAGGAACACAATTGGGACGAACGACGAATTTCGTCCACGTCGACGAATTCGTCGATAAGAATTCGTTGCGTAAATTCGTCGTGTGAAGCATAATAACGACGAACTTACTCAGCGAATGTAGCTCTTATAATTGATAAAATTGGTTATTGTCAGTGTGACCATATTAGCTAATTTTGGGCTAAATTTAGCTTATTTCTTCTGGATTTAGCTTTAAAATTTTTATTAAGCTCTTAGCTTCTTTTTTTAGCTTTTTTAAAAACGCATTTAGCTTCTTTAGCCTTTTTTAATCCAAATTGCATATTCTCTAAAAATATATTAAAGACATACGTGATTTAGCTTAATTTTATTTTAAAATCTGGTCACACTGTTTATTGAGTATGTAAAGAGAGTGAGAGAAAATTGTTTTTTTCGTCGTTCGTCGGCGTATAAAATAGAAATAAATCTATCTCAGAGTTCGTCACGCACGACGAAATTCGTTCTACGGCGGTGTTGTGTTCATTTTCATATGAACAAATGTGTTTTATTTTTTATGACGAAAGTTCGCACCGAAAAATTCGTCGTTCGTCCCAGTTGTGTTCCTAGCATATGACTGTATTTTTTTTTTTTACCGATTAAATATTAATATTCTGTGTGTAAAAATATTCAGAATAAAAGTATGAGAGAGAGTCAATTAGTTTAATACTCATGTACTTTTTTATTTGTAGTTGTAGCGTAGTTTCGTTTTTTGCATAAACGAAGTAGAGATGCTCTTGTATGTTGGAATCGGTTTAATTCATAGTTGTTTGAGAGAAAATATGTGAGTGTACAAATTGTTTTGCTACAATTAGGATTATATTCAGTTGCTAAAATTAAGGCTTATGTATATTTTTATGAATATTTTTTTTGAGTACTTATTGTCATTTTCTGGTACACATATGTGAATATCCCTACCTTAACATAGAAAGGCCCCAACTCATTATTTTTTTGAAATCGAGTTTCTTGTGTATTTCGATAGAAGAAAATCCTATGTAACGAAATATGCAAAAATCTCAATTTCTATAAAATTACGAATTAGGGCCTTTCTATATTAATCAGGGCAATTATGAATAAAATTCCGCGAGAAATTTTTCCCGGGGAATAATTCCAACTAATGGCAAGTAATAGGGAAAACAAAAAATTCCAATTGGAAAAGGGAGAAATTTCTCGCGGAATTTTATTCATAATTGCCCTGAATATATATGTACATATGGATGTTTATAAATTTCTTTTATTATTATTAGGTCTGTTCATTTACTTTCCCAGCAGAAACTAGCAACGAGAGAGTAAGGCTGAAATTTACAAAATTACTCTCTCTAATTATATTCTATTAACAAATACAAAATACCCATTGTCCATCTCTGATCAAATGTGATAAACAAATAAAATCCATTAACAATAAAATTAAATTATGTGGCTTACTTGTTCACGTTCAATTTTTGACTTTCAATTCCAGTAAATTTTCAACACACTCACACTTTATTCACTAACACAATCAAACTTTTTAAATTGAAAACTAGTTTTAGATTGATTTCAAATTCACCTATCCATTTAAATGGCAGTTTAATTTTCAATTTGAACGGCTGGTCACAGCACACATTGATTGAAGCTACAAATTTGAGTTTTTCTTCGTCGGTGGCATTTAAGAAATTAAATTGATTATCAATTTGTATCACAGCTAGGGATGCCAATCGAGATCGATTTTTGGAAATCCCGGGATTCGGGATTTCGTAATCCCGATCCCGAAAATCCCGGGATTTTCGGGGTCTCAGGATACATATCGGTGGACTTTTAGCACTACCGCTTAAGTTGACTTACGAAAATTTTTAGATTCAGTTTCATACAAATAAGTTGCAAAAACAATATTGTTTTGTTAAAAATATATCTACTAACGTTTTTTTAATTGCGATTGATCAACAACAAGTATAACGGTTGTTACATATGTATGTATACCAAGCATTATCTAATTTTTTATCGATTTCGTTACGACTAACATGTCGTAATGTATACACTATTCTAATCAAATTCGATTAATTACGTCTAAAGATCACATTTTTATAGACACATACATTAAAAGTTTGCCTGAGCACTTGAACAGTATTTTTGCTCTACTGAAAAATTTTAAATTCATACATAAGATTTTTACTACAAGTTCAACAGATACATATTGTTACGAAAATAGCCGTCGACAGGTTTAAGGCAACATTACACAAAAATATTCCAACAGGAATAATGTAAGTGTTACGCGAAAATATTCCTACAAGGTCAATGTAACGAATAGTCTAGAATAGTAGCCAACAACTAAATAAGCGTGCGCAGCATTAAACGTAAACAAGCAAAAAAGATAAACAACCACCGTATATTGCTTAGTTAATGATGTACACACGTATGCATATACACATGTATGTACATAGTTACCACATGAACTTAATTAGGCAGCATATTAGATGATAATGATCGTCTAGACATTGCTTGAAACTTCTAGTGGAATTTGTGTGAAATATAAAAAGAGGTGACACATCCAAGAAGTTAGTTAGTTACGAGTTAGTTGCGAGTTAGTTGCGAGTCAGTTATTGTTGTGTTGCAGTCAGTCAATCAGTTGCGAGTGAACAAGTCAGTTGATAATTAAGTTGTGAATTAATAATAGTCTGCGATACAGCGGTGAGTTGATAGTTAAGAGCAGTCTGTGCTTTACACGTGAGTTGGAAAAAGGAGAAACTATAGGACAGTCTATAGTGACAGCAAAGTCTGTCGAGGAATTGAGATTATCGTGGAGTCTATCGTGTTGAGTGGAGTAAAGGGAACAGCACAGCGAATAGACGTGTGTAAGGGTGTAAGTAAAGCCAGTGAGTCTTTATTGGTGTATCAACTGTGAGTGTCGGCAGAGCGAGTCTCGTAAGTGACGAGCAGCAGACAAAGAGGTGTTACGTTAATACTTGCGTAGCCAGCTAAGAGACGTGCGTAAACTACAGCGAGGAAGGCGTAGTGGTAACCAGTTGTGAATATTTGTGTGTAATTTATTAGTTTAAGTTGTATTAGTGTATTTAAGCTCTTGATTAATTTAGTTTAACTGTATTTGTAAATAAAACTTTAATCATTCTTAACCCTAATTACTACACTCGGCTCTTGTATTCATTTGCAAATCTTCGGGTCCACGGAAAAGCGTTTTTATAGAGAGAAAAACGTAACAATATGTACATATCGCACATTTACTTCAATAGTGGCATAACTAAAAAAAAACAGTTTTGCAGAAAACGCGTTTTAAGTTTTCAATTTGCATACAACTCAATGGAGAAATGAAAAAAAATTCTTCTCTCAGGAGGTGATGGTACAAGCTATTTATATGAAACTTTTACACAAGATAAAATACCAAATGCCGCATCTTTCTGCATTATTAACTCAAAAAAATCATTTTTTGAGTTATGCCACTATTGAAGTAAATGTGCGATATGTATTCATACGTTCGCTAAGAGGAGTATGGTTTATTAGTGTACTGGCCTTCTACTGTGCAACTCGAATACAACTATAATTGAGTCGAACTTATTCAGTCGGTCCATGTAATTTAAATGGGTTTGATCTTAGGTTTGTATCAAAAACGATTTAAACGGTCTAAATAAAAAACAAAATGACTTTGAACTGCAATATAAAAACATACATACACACTCGAGCATCTTTTTTAGACAATATACTCCGCATTATTCTTTAAATATTTCTCGCTTTTACGTCAACCCGACAACAAAAAGTTTTCACTTGCCTTGTATTGTATTCTACTCCAATTGTAAGGAGTTGCCAATAGTACTCAATTGTTACCGACAAGTAGATAAGTGCTAATTTTTTTAGCGTTGAGGAGTCGACATACAGATAGTTATACACTGCAATTATGAATAAATTTCCGCAAGAAATTTCTCCCTTTTCCAATTAGATTTTTTTGTTTTCCCTATTATTTGCTACAGTTTGAAATTATTCCCCGGGAAAAATTTCTCGTGGAATTTGAATTATAATTGCCCTCATAATATAGAATAAGACGAAATAAATTTGTCAAACTTATGAATTTTTCAATTGTTATTTTCCTTCCAAAGGTAATATGTTTCTTTTGTCTTCAAAATAATTCTAAAATGTACATATATTGTAGCACCTTTGATGAAAATAACCGTAAGAAAGTAGTTTATTTATTTTGCTCTTGTTTTATAAGAAATATGTTACGAATAGTCATTAAATTGTTAAAACTGTACGTATAAAATTGTATGGGAGTTTTAAATATTATAAAAATACCTTAAAATCAACGAAAATTTGAATATACATATAAAGTTTTTATACAAAAATTGCTAAGAAATCCCGAAAATGAAATCCCGGGATTGAATTTTACAAAACCCGGGATTCGGGATTTGCCAAATCCCGAAAATCCCGGGATTTCCGGGTTCGGGATTTCCCGTTTGGCATCCCTAATCACTAGGGAGTGTGTATCAGGGCTATCGAGAATAAAATTCCACGTGAAATTTTTCTGTGAAATTATTTCCAACCAATAGCAATTCATAGGGAAAACAAAAAAATTCTAATTGGAAAGTGAAAAAATTTCACGTGGAATTTTATTCACGATAGCCCTGTATGTATGTTTTTTACATTGAAGTTCAAAATTATTTTGTTTTTTATTTAGACCGTTTAGGTCGTTTTTGATACAAACCTAAGATCAAACCCATTTAAATTACATGGATTTGATAAATAGTTTTAGTCAAAAACGACCGACTGAATGAGTTCGACTCAATTATAGTTGTATTCGAGTTGCCGAGTACCAGGCCAGGACACTAATAAACCACAATCCTCTTAGCGAACGTATGAATACATACATATGTATCTGTTGAATTTGTAGAAAAAAAACTTATGTATGAACATGTTCAGCCTTATTATCGTTGTCATAGTCGTAACGAAATCGATAAAAAATTAGATAATGCTTGGTAAACATACATATGTATGTAACAACCGTCATACTTGTTGTTGATCAATCGCAATTAAAAAAACGTTAGTAGATATATCTTTAACAAAACAATATTGTTTTTGCAACTTATTTGTATGAAAGTGAATCTAAAAATTTTCGTAAGTCAACTTAAGCGTTAGTGCTAAAAGTCCACCGATATGTAAATACTACATACATATGTATATTCGTTTTGGTTTAGATAATAGAAAAACATTTATATTGAAAACAAAAAAAATCCCGGGATTATCGGGATCGGGATTGCAAAATCAGTAAATTTACTGAGTAAATGCAAATTTTTACTGGACAAATGTTTGCCAGTAAAACCCAGTAAAATGAAACCATATGTTTTTAAATATAAACAAACAGTAGCAAAGGGAAACAAAAAGTTTTTGGTTTTTGATGAAATTTTAAAAATAACAAAAAACAAATGTATTAAGTTATGAACAATATTGCATTTATTTAAGTTTGATGCCAGAAAAATAGGCTTAAATCTAGTTTAGGGGCACCTCCCAAAAATAAAAAAAAGTATCCTATCCTATAGTAAATTGAAAAATAAGAAAAAAAAATAAATAAAAATATTGGCGGCGAGGCTTATTTTCCGAGTTATGGGCCTCTGAAATTCTAGTACAATATCGTGATTATACGGTGTTTTCCAACGAATATGACCAATATTGGTATCATCTTAAAGCTTTTGAGAATACTTTCCATGAAATGTTTAAAATAGACTCTTTGTCGGTCATGCAGGGAAATGCTATTAAGCAAGAAAACTTTGCAGGGCAGAAAATATTTATCAGGCTGCGCCGTCTCGGGAAACACCATGGTGGAGAAAGTCCTTAATGCAAGAAAACGTTATTAGGCAAGAAAACTTTGCAAAACAGAAAATCTTTACTAGGCTGCGCCGTCTCGGGAAACACAATGGTGGAGAAAAACTTTAAGCCCGGCCGAAGGCCGGCAATGCAAGCAAATGTTATTAGGCTAGAAAACTTTGCAAGGCAGAAAATCTTTACTAGGCTGCGCTGTCTCGGGAAACACCATGGTGGAGAAAATCCTTAAGCCCGGCCAAAGGCCGGCAATGCAAGAAAACGTTATTAGGCAAGAAAACTTTGCAAGACAGAAAATCTTTACTAGGCTGAGCCGTCTCGGGAAACACCATGGTGGAGAAAATTCTTAAGCCCGGCCGAAGGCCGGCAATGCAGAAAAACGTTATTAGGCAAGAAAACTTTGCAAGGCAGATAATATTTACGAGGCTGTGCCATCTAGGGAAACACCATAATTATATATTAAATTATTTTAAATTATAATTTATCCTCGCCGCCAGTCTTTTTGTTTAATTTTTTCTTCTTATTTTTAAATTTTCCATAAGATACTGTACTTTTTTTAAATTTTTGAGATACCAATATTGGTCATATTAGTTGAAAAACACCGTATAATCAAAATATTGTACTAGAATTTCAGAATCCCATAACTCGGAAACTAAGCCTCGCCGCCAATATTTTTATTTAATTTTTTTTCTCTTATTTTTCAATTTACTATAGGATGGGATACTTGTTTTTAATTTTGGGGAGGTGCCCCTAAACTAAATTTGTTCCGAAAAATATAAGGGTATGTTTTATGTATTCCACGGGAAATTAAAACGTGTGGAATTTTCATAGAATTGTTGGAAATATGTATTTATAACAACAATTTCCCAACGATGTAATTTCACGTGAAATGCAGAACATAACCGATTGTTTTTAAATACTCCAAAGAGGAGTAGGAATACGCCAAAACTACTCCAAATATGTGAAAAAAGGACTAAGTGGTCCAAATTTGCATTACATCGGCCTAACCCCAAAACTACTCCATATTGCATTGAATGCTTGTGTGAAAACGACATGATCCATGACTGCATTACATGGACCATGATGTAACTAGTCTGTTTCATCTCGATTGGACCACGTAGTACAATATTATATTCAGGTTTTTTTTGCATATACATATGTACATACTTATGTATAATTGTTTTGTATATTTTACTGGATTTTACAATTTTTCCGTTCGCGTACTTTTAGCTGCAAACTTTTTTATTGAGAGTAATTTCTTTAAATTACTCAGTATTTACTCAGTGTTACTGTTACTGTGTAATGAAATTGAAAGTCATTTATTGAACGTGTGGCTGCAACGTTAATGAAAGAAACAATAGGTCCGTTTGTTTACCCCAAAATTTGTGCAATTTTGTGCAAATTTGTACTGGATTTTACTGAAATGCGTTCGTTTACACACAAAAATTGCAAAAGAGAGTGCCAATTGAGAGAGTAAATTGAGTAAATTTTTTAATAAAAACATTTAAAAGAAGAAAAGTTGAAGTAAAAGTTTAACAAAACAAATTTAAAAATTTTTATATTCAAGATGAAACAAATTAAAGAGTAATAATCGTTAAATATATCAGTTTTCAAATTTAATTTAATTGTGTTATTTACTTCACTTTTTTTAGAGATGTAAGGTTTATGTATATGTGAATACTTATTTCTGCATACTATTCAGGGTACCGAGTATCAGAAATAAAATATTGATGTATTTTCCTATGCCATTTACCCAGAAAAAATGAAACTAAAATCCAAATACAAGCTTAAGCTTTCACACAACTTATATTTTAGAAATATGTATGTATATATCGCTTCAAATTTATAATTATAAAATGTATGCATCATTTTTTTATTTTTTTTTTAATGCATGTTTTTTTATTTATTGTATCTTCAAATATGAACTAACAATAAGTATTCAAATCTTAAATCTATAAAAAAATTATTAGGCCCGACCAATGTCGGACATAAGCTTAGTGATAGTTATTAATAATACATAAGTAGTGATAAGCAACAAAAAGAAAAAAGTGTTTTCAAGCAGCTTCATCATCTAGAGTGTTGAATATTAGAGCCCGTGTATCTCTCTTTTTTAAGCGGATGTGCCCAGTAAAGTTCAAAATATTACGAGCAAGCGGATTAGGATGTGACTCGAGTTTTGTTAGATATTTGCCTGCGTATTTTACAATTTCTTCAGTCACTAGTGTCATATTCAAATCGCGATGTATATTTGAATTTTTGATGTACCATGGAGCCGATGTTATCATGCGTAAAATTTTATTTTGCCTTCGTTGAATTTTCTCTACATTTGAAGCTGAAGCAGTGCCCCATAGTTGAATTCCGTAACACCATATTGGCTTTAAAAGCGACTTGTATATTAAAAGTTTGCAGTCTAGGCTAAGTGTTGAATTTCTACCAATCAGCCAATGTACCTGAGTTAATTTAAGTTTCATTTGAGTTAACTTAGAGTCAATGTGATGTTTCCATGTAAGTCGTCGATCAAGGTGTAAACCAAGATATTTCACATGTGAATGTTGAGGAACAACTTGATTGTTAATCCGAATGGGGGAGCAAGTATCTCTTCTTAGGGTGAACGTTATATGGACACACTTTTGTTCATTGACTTTAATTCTCCATAAGTTTAACCAAAGCTCCATCTGGCTAATGTGTTCCTGGAGTTTGCGGGATGCCTCATCAGGGTTTTCGTGCATACTAAGGCAGGCTGTATCGTCGGCAAATGTGGAAGTATGGATACTACTGCTCACAGGCATATCACAAGTATAAATCAAGTATAAAACTGGTCCCAGTATGCTCCCCTGTGGCACACCGGATGAAATAGTTTCAGGCCTACTCGTAAAGTCTCCTTCCACAATAGTGAACTTACGAGAAATAATGTAACTTTCCAAAATATTTAAAATGTTTATTGGTAAGTAAGTCTTCAATTTTAAAATTAGGCCTTCATGCCACACTTTATCAAATGCCTGGGAAACGTCAATAAACAGCACAGAACAATACTTTTTTTCCTCAAAAGTTCTTCTTATAAATTGAACCAGTCTGTGAGTTTGTTCAATGGTGCTATGCTGACATCTAAAACCAAATTGATGGTCTGGTATGCACCCACTACTAATTAGAATTGGGGACAATTTTGTTTTGAGCAGTTTTTCGAAAAGCTTTGACATAGTTGATAGTAGACTTATTGGCCTATATGACTCAGCCTTGGTTAGATCTTTGCCCGGCTTTGGAATCATTTTAACCTTGGCAAGCTTCCAGCTGTGTGGATAATACTCCAGTCGTAAAATGGCATTAAATATGAATAATAGGATTCTCATTGCAATACGAGGCAAGTTCATAAGCATCTGGTTACTAATTCCATCAATACCCGGAGCTTTCTTCGGGTTGAGTTGAGTTAATTTTTGTAAATCACGCGTCTTAAACTTTATGTGTTGAGGGGGTAGAGCGACTACATTCGGCAAATCAGCAACACCAGTATATATGTTTGGCGTAAAAACTGATTTTAAGTGCTCAGCAAATATTTTACCTTTTTCAGTATCGCTTCTTGCCCAACTTCCGGTAGATGTGCGTAGAGGTGGCTTATACTCAATGGGTGTTTTAAGCTTTCTAGCAGCGCGCCACAAAGAGTAATTAGACGCTGGTGTGACATCAAGACCTTCCAGATAATTTTTAAGAGATGCAGTTTTTTCAGACGCAAGCAACTCTTGGAGTCGTTTAGTGCACTCTTTAAATCTGATTTTATTTTGTGGTGATCTGTGCTGTTGCCATTCCCTTCTAGCTCTTCTTTTTTTACGTACGAGACGTTCAATGTCTGTAGAATAAATTTTATTAAACCCAGTCTGCGGATGGGAGATAATGGCATGTTTAGCAGCCTGTTTAATATTCTCGCTGAGATTGGCAATGTTAGATTCAATATCATCGGATGTTCTAAGCGTAATGTTTTCCGTACAATGACTACTGAGATATTTTTTGAGCCCCAGCCAATTAACACGATTGATCATCTTCACATATGGGTCAGGTAAGTTACTTCTTAAGGGACTACAAATTGTAATGATCGTCGGAGAGTGATCGGACGAAAGATCAAGAGAAGCTTGAACTTGAATTAAATCCCTAGAGATATTTTTTATGACGCCAAAATCTATAACATCCGGAATTTTTTGTATGTCAGTAGGCCAATAAGTGGGCTCCCCACTCGAAATGACATCCAAGCCCATTTTTGAAATAGTGTTGAACAATGCTCGACCTCTGGGGGTAATAAGACGCGAACCCCAGAACGTATGCTTAGCATTGTAGTCGCCAGCTGCTACAAAACAAGGTCCAAGAGATTTGTAGAAATCCTCATATTGATTCTCAGTGATTGAAAATCTGGGAGGGGAGTAAATTGATGATATAACAAAATTAGTACAAAAACTTTCAATGCCAATATTTGTTGCTTGTAGGTGTTCTTCACAAATGTTATCAAGAATATAGTGCTTGAGTCTTGACTTTATTAGAATTGCTGATCCACCGCAAGCCCTTCCTCTAGGGTCCTTTGTATCATATATAGTGTAGCCATAAATTTTAAAAAGACTTCTCGAAGTCAAATGAGTCTCAGATACTAACATTACATCAATATTTTTTTCCGTGAGGAAGTGCTCAAGTTCATTTTTATGTTGGCGAATGCCGTTTGCGTTCCAGAAACATATTGTTAACGTGTTCATGGCTTATTAATTAATGCTTGAAGCAGAGTATTCTGCATTCGCAGCATTTCTTGCATCATGCTAGTATGCATCATTTACCAAAAATATGTATTTGATGGGTTTCAAAAACAACAAAAACATACAACAATATTATCAGCTGTGTTGATTAATCTGCAAATTTTTGCAATTTTTCCGTTCGCGTACTTTTTTGTGCAAGAGACATTCTTCAGAGTAAAATTTTCAAATTACCCAAAATTTACTCAACTACTGGATTTTACTGGAAAAGTAAGCAAACGGGCCTAATAAATTAAAAAATATGCTTTCTTTTTACATATGTACGTATTTTAATAAAGAAATTCACATTTTTGAGTTTTTTTTCAGATATTTTAGAAATATTTAAGAAATTTATTATTCTACATATTGTCATAAGTACATCCCAATCCGAAATTTATTTGCTGGTGGTTCAGCTTTGTGTATACTACATATGCATTTTTTTGTTGCTGTAACAAATCGTCAGTAGACTTCAACCACAAATTTTGAATAGTATAAAGGTGTAGAAAAATAAAATGTATTCTTATCGAATATGGGTTTGTATGGGTTTATAACCCTACTACATTTATTTTTCTTTTTTAATTATCAAAAATATTATTATTTGTGAATTCTCAAATAGTTCTTGAAAGTCTGTGCATAAGATAAGGGGTTTGTGACTATTCAAAATGTGTAGTTGAAGACTACCACCAGCAAATTTCGGATTATTTTTGAAATAATTAATTTGAAAAAAAAAACACACAATAGGTGGTTGAATAATTCTTGGAAGTAAAAATTTTACTAGCAATAATTTGTAATAATTTTTTGGCTCTCAATTTTGTTCTCTCTTTTGGCGCTCTCCTTGCAAACTCTTTAAGTTAATTAACACTTTCGAGCAGTGTCCCGCAAAATAAAATATGTTTGTATTGGTGAGAAAAATGAGAGTAAAATAAACTTGCACTTGAAGAAAACTTTTGCAATATAAAATACATGATGTGGTTATTAGTTGTTTGAATTTTTTTGTTTGTAAATAAGCAATTTAATAAAAACTTAAATAAAAAGTAAAAATTTAATAACCATTCAACAATTTAGTGTATAAATTCAAAATTAAATTTATTCACAGAGCTGTGGATACTATTAAAATGCCTTTTTAATCTATTTTCCCTATTATTTTTTAATGTTTCATAACATAAAATGCATTGCATATTGCCAAAAACATTTTTAATCACGAAATATTTCCCAGCTTCCATAATTATATTATCAATTTTTTTTCTGTAGAAATTTATTAAATTTGAACTTTAATTTCGTTCCGTGTGCTCAAAAAAAACTAAACCAAAAACCAGGAAAAAATTAATACATGCATGCACAACTTAATTCGTCGCTTGCTCAGTGACGACTAAATTAAATAGCATAAGCATGTGTGTGATTTTCATCCGCACAATTGTGCTATGGCTTGCAGGTTACTGCTTTCGAGTAACAATCAGTGTGCACACTTATTTTTTTTTTTAATTTGGTAGAATCGACAAAAAAAAAATCGGTAGATTTGAATGAAATTCGGTAGAAAATTTTTTAAATTCAGAGAAACATAAAAAATAACAATTCAAAGAGACATAAAAAATAACAAAATATATGTACTTATATATAAATGGTAAGTGAAAGGAGTATCAAACTAAACAGGTTCCAAAAGCGCATTTAAAACTTCACATGTGATTGGAAATTAAACTGCCATAAACAATGAAGCATTTCCAATAAAAAAAAGTTTCACCCCCAGATATTTGCCCTTACCCTCACAGAAAAAAATGATTTGTAAATACAACTAATTTTTTTGTTATATCAATTAAATAATTAATTGATTTTGATCCTACAACGATTTTTGTAAATACAATTAACGAAATTGTAAGTTAAAGGAAAATCTTAAAAATATTTTCAATTAAATATATCAATAAATAATTTGTTGAATTTTATTTAGTTTTTCAACATTTATTTTTGTTAGAGTACAATTAAAGTTATTGTTACATTAACAATGTGAATTGTTGAATTTCCGTATCATATTTGTTATATTAACAAGCTTTTCATACACAATCACAATCCTCGAAACGATTTTTGCTTGTGTGCGAAAAACACTAAATGTCTTTGGGCGGAGTTGAACCGGCAACCTCAGGACTAATAAACTAACTCACTTACCTCTCAGCTAAAGAGCAGCACTTTATTAGATAAGCAAAAAATGAATACACACAAAACATGATTTCTTTTTTCTTCTACATGTGCGCATTTTGTTATGATATAATTTAACAAATAATGTTGTTGAGTAATTTAATTGACTACAAAAATTTTAATTTGTTATATCAACAATGATTATTGTTAATTTGTAAATTAAATGTTAACAATTTGTTGTATTGGTTGCATTTCGATGATATTTTTTTCTGTGCTATAGATATGATACGCATATATAAAATAATTATTCATAAATAACAGGAATTCAGTTTTTGTACATAGGTTTTATAAAGCTACTAAAATAACTTCTATTTGACAAACATTTGAACTACAAAGATCCATTTATGAATTTAAACTTGAAAAATTATTAAATCATTTGGAGGAATAAATATTTCATCCCCAATGCATAATTCTTTGCCAAATATTAGGTTACTTATAGTTTCAGTTTTTAACCGATTTCTTTGTTCATGACAGAAAATGACCGCTCTGCGGCCGCACTGCTATGTGGCAAAATAGGCAATTTACACATACCAGTGTGCACACTGGTAACAATGAACAAACCTATTATTATGTATTTTGTTATATAAAAAATATTTTCGTTGGATATACCCATGGTGTAATTATACACCTTGGATATACCCAATTCACATTCATGAAATGTACATATGTTTATATTTTTTATTTTTTCTCTAAATACTAAACAAATTTCTAATATTACGTAGAGTTTTGTAACAACATGGCTTGGTTGTAATTGTTGTGGGCGGGTTTTAAACTATGCCACTTTAACATTGAAAAAAATCCGAGCTTACCTTTTTCCTGAAGTTATCCTATTCTTCAATTTCATTCAAATCTCGCTGCAGCTTGTTCCTCATTTCGTCTGTTACAACAAAGTCTTTTCCATGTCCCGGTATTATATGTGAACATAAATTTGCCATTTTTAATCGATTCAATCTTTGCAATTTTGGATTTTGCGACCCAGCGTTTAGCCATATTTGAGAGTTCCACACATCTTGTACATTCTCGAATAAGTCCCCGCATATTCCAACCGTCCCACCCAACTGAGTGTTATAAACCAACAGCGAAACACAATTTAATGTGTGTCCAGGAGTATGCATTATTTGTACTTCTTTATCAATTAATTGAAACGGCTGATCCCAATTATAATTCGGGTATATATCTTTCCGCGACATACTCGTACCCGTAAAATGCCATTCAGCATTGGTAAAAAGATAATTACATCCAGTATGGTCTGAGTGTTCATGTGAGCAAACAACATAATTTATGTCTTTAGTTTCCATTGAAAATCTCTTTAATGCTTTTACCATAATGTCACCATCCCAAGCAGTCATCGTATCAAAAACTATATTTTTGCCGTTACTGCATTTAACTAAGGTTGAAGTACAATTGGCAATCATATCTTCAGAATTCTTAGGATCGGTCTGTGAATATCCAACTGTTAAAATATTTACGGAATTAAACATAACTTTTACTTTATTTTTAAACAAAATTAATATAAGTAGGTACATAAGTATTTTGCGAAGAAATGTTTTTTTCACGGACTGTATGAGATGTCAATGTTGTCAAAAATGCTGAAAATTTTCGGCTTTAATATCATGACGCTAAAAATAAATAAAAAAAATAGTGTAGATGTATTGCTGAGTATGGACGTTACCACAAACTGTACAATAAATCTTACATGCAAGGCGAATTTGCATATCAATTCGCCTTGCTTACATGTATAAAATTAGCAGGGTGGATCAAGGCGAATTCACATATATATCAATTCGCCTTGGGGTGGACGGAGCTTAGTACAAAATTTTGTAGCGTCGTAGATAATTTAAAACTAAGGAAACCAAATAAAAATATCACAAACCAACATAATATAAGTATGTATGTATTTTCCGAGATGTGGCGTCTGAGATTATCATTTGAAACTATCTTCGTAATTATTTCTTAAGTGCGGCCAGGCTTGTGCGTGTTGTTTGGCCTTCGAGAGTTTTTCGTCTCGCTCGCACTGGTTGACTGATCTGCCACGGATAACCGTATAATCTTGCGGTTTTTTGTGGAATTTCTTTAACAACCACGTTGCTACTTCCTATGTGAAGGCATAGGTCGTGGACAGTCAGTCACAAAAACTTTTAAAATACTGTTAATACCATCTTGGGCATATGATCTAGTTACTCCACCCATACTTGTGCAACACCATATTATGCAAATTTACTTTGTATAATATGTACCAAATAAATAATAAAAAAATACACTATGTTAGTTTCAGAAGATTTCAAATTAAAATTTCAGATGGTATACTTCGGAAAATATGGGTTGCCGTCAATTCCATATAATTTCCTCATTCATTAAAAATAGTTTTGTTTCTTTAAGGGTTTATAAAACAAATTTCGTATATTTATGTACATATATGGAAAACTGGGGGCCTACTGTGTAATTCGAAACAAAAGCAAATATTTTCGAATCTTTATATTTATAACATGTAAATTCGAAAGCTTCCTTTCGAATTTTTATGCTCACAACAAGTGAATTCGAAGGTATTTGTTTTCGTTTCGAATTATAGAGTAGATCCCGTTTTCTGAGCCTCTTATAAATCAAAAATGTGTTTTATCAATAGAGCCTCAGTTTCTAGGCGAAAGCAACCTTATTAACAACACAAGTTATTCAGCTAAAAATCAGTGATCAATTCTTGTAGTCCACATACCCGTAAACCTATCAAAAACTACATATGTAAGTAAATATTCAGCTTTCAGTTATGTCACAAATCATGACACATCCGTATACATTTTTATACAATTCACCAAAAATGGTGAAGGTTTGCTAACATTACAATTAGAAAGATGTTGTACGTCAACCTTTCTCAAGAGATGCTGTGCACACCATATTTCTAATTTTATTATAGTACAAACATACATTTTTTTATCTGTACATACGCACATACAATATATTTAATTAAGCTTAAGCTGATCATTTATTTGATTAAATTTAACTCTATAAAACTACTGAGAATCACTTGAACTCGAACTAGAAGTGTCGGTAGACATTACTTCTACATCATCCTGAGATGCCTCTTTATGTGAACGTGTTTCCAGCGCCACTGAATTACCAGAAGATCCCATTGACATGTGTAATTCGCCCATATTAGTCCAATTAAATTGATTTTGGAATGCATTCGGAACTTCATTCAGGCTACGTTGGTTATCGGCCATACTATTTTGATGGGCTACGCCGCCGCCATTAATATTCAAATCCGATTTACCTAAGAAACCATTTCGCATCTCTATGTCAGTAGGATATGGACGTCGAACATCCCCAATGCACCATGTCAAAGGTGCACTAACCGCATTTGCAGAACTTATACGGTGGGCGTATTTAATCAATTCTTCAGATGACACGGGTCTCTTATTAGCTTGATTAATACTAGCTAACTTACGACGTGCTTGGAATATAGCTGTAGATAAAATATGTTCGGCTTCTTTCAGAGACTTTTGTAATTTTTGTATTTCACCATCCTGAGAGTAATTTGTTTAGAAATTAACTTTTCTACATAAATGCTCATTTTACAAACCTGAACATCAACCTTCGCTCTCAAGTCATCCATATTTCGTTCTAATTCAGCTTGTTCATCCGCCAGCTCCAGCATTTTACGGAAGTCTTCATCTTTGGAAACCAACAGGTCAACTAATGCGGTATGTTCTGCAGTGGATAATTTCTGATGCTTTGGCGAAAGATTATCTATAAGTTCTCTAAAATATCGTATTAATATTATAACAAAAGTACCCATTAGAGCTTACCTTGATATCAACTCCATATCGTCTATTAACAAAAGTAAACGCTCCTTGGTACTCAAATGGAAAGACATAATACCTTATTATTGAAAGGCTGCGGCAAAACTTAATTCACTATTATTTATTTAAGTATTATTTGTTTAGATTCTAGTCTATATTAAAAACAAACAAGTAATTACATAGGTAATACAAGATGATAGCAGTGAATGTCAAATGTGTAGGATGATAACATCCGTGGCAGAACAGTGTTGACTATATAGATTTTCGAGAAATGTTTATGGCTTTAATCATGGTATATTTATATCATGGATTTAATCGTGTTTTTCTGCCTGATCGATTAATTTTGAATTAACTTCTGCAGTTATAAAATAAACAAAAATTCAATTCACCGTTATTATTTCCTATTTGAACTTAGAATTATAAAAATCCTCACAACAAAATACATCTTGAAAAGTGGACCTACAGAAGAGCTACAAAGTTGCTTGCAGAGTACATTCAAGGCACATTTATTAGGTGGCAGCACTACATCAGGTGACGTATAGAAAAATTTTAAGAAAACATGCAAGGCGAATTCACATCAATCGCCTTGAAAACGTGAGAGCAGTCTGCAAGGCGAATTGATATAAGGCCGTCTTAATTTGCAACTCTGCGTATTCGCCTTGTATATTTGTTATGCCGGCCATACACTACACAAGTTCAGTGCTCAAGTCTGGCACTGCGTAAACTAAGCTTGTGACATGATACAATTATAACAGGTACATGCACAAGCCCAGCCTGTTAATGTATACAATACCTACAGTTGTCAAACTTTGTTTACAAGCTACAAAAATGTTAGTGTATGTGTGTGGATAAAATGATTACAGTGTTGACAATGAAATTACACATGGATGTGTTTTCAATTACATATTGAAGAAAATTACACTACAAATGTTTTTTGTAAGTTGAAATGAAAACAAAAATAAATAAAAATACAATTTGTATTTGGTTCTACATGCCACTACAATATAAAAATGAAAACATTTTTATTTCCGAAAAGTCAATATCACTGTGTTCTAGAAAAGTAATGAAACTGTTTATTTCAAATAATATTTCAAGCAACATAGAAACAACCCATCTTATGCTATAAACACAATTGGAACTAACGGCGAACTTCGCACAGTTCGACGAACTTGCCTTAAAGAATTTGTTGCGAAGATTCGTCTTTTAAAGCACAATTAAATTTGACGACCCAATAGTTGCATATATATTCACACCAAAAAGAATGATTATGAACTTGCAATAAAAATAAATGCAAAAATCTATATCAAGTCTTGAATTTGATTAAAAGTCGAATAAATCACACATCGCGAAAATGTTTAAAATTCGCAATATTGGAAACAAACAATAAACTTAAATTGATTAAACTCGGTAAAACTACAAGGTTAACTCGGGAGAAAGCGCAAAACATTATGATAATTCGCTAAAACTTTAAGGAGTGCTAAAAATTCGGTAAACAAAATCGCGAAAATTCGCAAAAACTTAATAACAGTGGCATAATAGCAAAATCTAATATTATTTAAAATTCGCGAAAACTCATAGGAACACTTGAAAAACTCGCTTTCATTGCGAACAATGCAAAAATTCGCGAAAAGTTGCAAAATCGGAAACAAGTCTTGAAATTCATTAGAAGTCGCCAAAATTGTTGAAAAGAAAATAAACTCAGAAATAATGCGACAAATAGCAATTTCGCGAAAAAATTTAAAGTTAGGTAAAAATGTCTAAAGGCATTGAAGAAATCACTTACAAAACCCTTTATCTAATCGCGGATTTTTTTCACATATTTTAACAACGCCACCTCTTACTCCGGGTTTTTGTGCTTACCCCTTTAAAACACAAATAAAATAAACCATAAAAAATATTTATATAAAAATGTTATTTATTTGCTTACATTTTCGTATTTTTGCAATAAATTGTAACAAATATGTATTTATGTTTTACTAAAAAGTATTTTCTTTCAGAATGTTGTTTGCTGCCGAATTCAAATTAATTTTTTTGTAGTGAAATTGGATTACAGAACACTTCTATTTCATTTGAAACAAACTGAAAATGAAATTTTACTTTTTAAATCACTTTTACGAAACAGAACACAAACCAAGAGAAAATTTCACTTTCATTTCATTTTACGAATGTAGAACCTAGGCGATAAAATAGAATTACACACAGATTATATATGAATGTAATTACATGGCCTATATGAGAGTAATTGCACACTCTGTGTAATTACACACCTATTGGCAACACTGAATGACTATAATCATTCATGAATGCCGCGTCTGCAATTGTACTTTAGTTACCCTGTAATTGTTATTTTTAAAAACAAAAGGCATCTGTTTCTGACAGTTATACGTTTGTTTATACCAAAAAAATGAATGTGTTTTTTGGTGTTGTAATTTTGTTGTAGTCGTGCATGTACCTAGTATAATTGTACCATGGCTTGTGACACACACTATACAAGTAAACTGTGCAGTTTTTATTTTAAAGCTATAACTCATGTTTTAGACTCGGCATTTTTTCTTGAAGCAAGTCTGTGTTTATGGGAGAGAGAGGAAAGAAGAGGGGTACTGACTTGCTAGTACAGAAAAGTTACTTCAATTCTCTTTTGTTATTTCATTCGCAACATTAAAACAATAGGAAAGTTGAACAAGAAACCGTCTGAGTGTAAACAAACAAGCAGTTTTAAAAGAGAATTGAAGATAACTGCTTCAAGAAAAACTGCCAAGTCTAAAACATGACTAAGTGAAGAAGACAACATGTGCAAATACTGCTCTATTTTATTAATTGCTGTGGCAATAAAAACAGCCTAAATCCTAAATGTGTTAATCTTTTTAACAGCCATTTCTCTATTTGCATCGGGGTATTTTTCGTTTAGTTTATTAATTAATTAATCAGTTCACTGCGTAAATAGCACAACCGCCCCCATACACTACACAAACGCGCTGTACAGTGCCAGAACTGAACTTGTGTAGTGTATGGCCGGCATTAGTGTAAAATTTCCTGCTGTCAAAATTTGTCTTAACGTTTTGGTTCATTTGACAGCAGGAAATTTGTCAGCTGGCGAATTAAGATCACCTTATGTGATGTCGCCTTGGCAGTCTGGTTCCGCTAAACAAATTTTGTGGTGTAAATATTATGTGGTGTAAATTCGTCCATGAAACCTGGCCAAATAACATTAGACGATTTTGTGGAAACTTTGTCCTCTGGGATTTTATGCCATCCAGAAAATTATGCAATAGTTGTTTGTTAACGTAAAAACATGTATAGGTCTATTCTACAAGTGTCAAGTAAATTTTGCAGACACTACTGCTATAAACCTGTTAAGCGGCCTGACTTTAGGTTCAATACTAACGCTTTGCCGAAATCAGTAGAGAAGAACGGAATGCATGAATATAACGTGGATATTAAGAAACAGCTACAATCAAAAATATTGGCCACTGGCCCGATTACAGTTGCGGAATATATGCAGGAGGTTTTAATAAACCCACAATCAGGATATTACATGCACCGGGATGTCTTTGGACGTGAAGGAGATTTCATAACATCACCTGAAATTTCACAAATTTTTGGAGAGGTAAATATAAACGGCGCAATTAAGTTCGTGTTGAAATACATAATTATTTAAAAGCTTATTGCTATTTGGGTTTTAAGTGAATGGCAAAAACTGGGTGGTGAACAATTTCAACTTGTCGAGCTTGGTCCGGGGAGAGGCACACTTGCACGTGACATCTTGAAAGTTTTATCTCAATTTAAATTAGGAAATAGCTTCTCAATGCATCTTGTTGAAATTAGTCCTCATCTTAGTACGCTACAGGCTCAACTTTTGTGCTATAAACACGAGCACACTGATAGTAATGTATCAGGTTTTTATCAAAAAGGCGTAACTGCCTCAGGCATTCAAGTTTATTGGTATTCACGTCTAGAAGATGTGCCTACTGGATTTTCCATTGTATTGGCACATGAGTTCTTCGACGCATTACCTGTCCATAAACTGCAAAAGGAAAGTAGATTATGGAAGGAAGTACTTGTCGATATAGCTGACGACGAGACAGATGCCGACTTCAGATACGTTTTGTCTAAAAATCAAACACCTGTCTCTAAATTATACGAGCCGATATCTGATGAAAAAAGAGAGACCATTGAGTATTCTATGGAATCCGATCGCTTGATAAATTTGATAGCTGATCGATTCGAAAGGAGTGGAGGTATAGCGCTTATAATTGACTACGGTCATTTTGGTGAAAAATGCGATACATTAAGGGTAAGGCATATACATATGACAAGCTATTAACTTAAGAAATAGTAAATGGGTTCTAAGTAGTAATTTTTAAAGGCTTTTCGAAATCATGAACTATTTAATCCATTGAAATCTCCAGGAACAGCCGATATAACAGTTGATGTTGACTTTAGGCAACTGAAACGAACTGCTGAAAAGAACAATAAGCTTGTATGCTTTGGTCCCATTGAACAAGGAACTTTTCTTCACCTTATGCAGGGAGATGTTCGCTTGCAGGTACATATTATTAAAAGCAGATGGAATATTTCAAACGTTTTCATATATACATTCATCTTTTAGCGCTTATTAAAAAATGCATCGCCTGAAAATAAAGCGGCAATAAGGTCCGCTTACGAATTGCTGACGCATCCAAATAAAATGGGTTCTCGATTTAAATTTTTTTCCATGTTCCCGGCAGTTTTAAAAAATCATTTAAATAAGTTTCCCGTAAACGGGTTTCAATAGCTAAGTTTTTAAAAATAAAAATGTATTTTTAAAGATACATACACACATATTCTAACATTTAGTTAATTTTTATGAAACGCCTCGTTGATGATTTTAGATTCTTGAGGCGTAAATTGTAGAACAGCACTAATAGCATTCATCATATGTCGCTTGCCATCCTTGTCCTTGGATACTATATAACTAATAATAACATTTTTTAAATACTCCAAATTCGCACCTTCTCGTGACATACATCGTTCAAGTCTAATAAAAGAAACAAAAAATAAAGTATGCTTGCGATTTCTTTTAATATATTGTCATAATTCAAAAATGATTTTTGTGTAAAAATTTCACACAAATATCTTGCATGCTCAACTCTTGTAAGACAAATAAAGTTTTCCTATTCCATTGAGAACTTTTTCGTGTTATGACGTTGTTAAGGTAAATGAGCGATATGTATTTACTTTTATTCGCAATGTATTGAATTTGTATTCAGATAATTAATTTATATTTTGAATTCAATAAGAAACAGCCCTTTTCGTCGTTGTTTTAACTAACTGACCTAACTAACATTTTAAAAATTTAATAGGAGAGCAGCTTTTATGGTTGATTTATACATTCATTATCATGGCTGCGTCAGAAATCTTTTGACTTATATAGGCATAAAAGTAATGCTTACAGTCGTGAAAATTGTAGACAATGTGTATTATGACTTATAAAGTCTAGTAGAGGACTTAACTCATTTTTCAAAAAAATGTCAGTTAGGTCGGTTAGTTAAAACAGCGACGTTTTCTTCCATTTCATTAACGGGTAGCACAGAAAATGTATCCAGCATTTCATTTTTAAATTGTCTTGTTTAGAAAAATGCACTAATTAATAAATTACAATTCAAAAAAGAATTGAATTGGAATCTGATTAGAAAATTATGCATTGAATACAAGTTAATAATATGTACTTCCTTCACCCATTAATCAAACAGACGATACAATCAATACTATTACATGCATGTGTACTATGTGGACATTTATTAGCAATAGTTTTAAACGCTTGTAACTCCTAAAATTCTGAACCGATTTTAACCAAATTAAATTTATTTAACCCAAAATAAAATTGTGCACATGTGCAAATAAATATCTTCAACATGGTATACGTTTTGACAAAATTGGCTGTATAATGAGACCATAATTACATATATAAATTATATAGATTCACCCTTATCGGGAATAAAAGGCGAACATTTTCTTCACGAGAAATATTTCACATGAACAAAAAATGGCGCACAAAATTAGAAAATATTACAGTGACACAACAACGCGAAAATTGGCGATCACAATTTTAGGGAAACGTGAACTTTTATTTCCGATAAGGGTGATTATGTATGTTTATAAATATGACGTGACCTTACCTATCGACTTGCTCCTCAAGCAGTTCAATTTTATTGTTTAATTCTTCTTGAGCGGTAACTTTTTCTTGAATAGCTTTACGCATCGCTGTTTCTGCTTGATATTTTGCTTTTCTCAAGTTTCCTATTTCTATGTCTTTACGAGCGATTTCATTCGCGTAATGCAGCATGTGGCAACTATCGCCTATTGACATTTTTTTAATCTTGACGTTCGATTTTTTATACGCGGAGGACTCTTGTTCTGCTTCATCAAATGTTTCTCCATCAGATAAGACAGTGTTGCTATCATCATTTTTAGTTACGCCGAATTTTGCAGAACTACCACTAGTTAGTTTGCTCGCATGAAAAATTTCGAAAGTTGTTTGTAAGGCTCTAATCTCCTGCTCCTTCTCATCCAGCAGTTGAAGCGAGCGTTGTCTTTGTTTTTGTAACTGCAGCTCCAAGTCGTTAAGTTTACAACGATAGTCATTTTCAATGTCAACATGTAATGCTTGCAACTTTTTACGTTCTTCCTTAATAGACACTCGTAACTTTTCGTTATAATGTTTTAATTCTAGATCCTGTTCATCAATGTTCCTATTCAAATCCTTTACCTTTTCCTGTAAAGTAGAAATGTGTTCTTTTTGTTGTTTCACTCTTTTTTCAAGTTCATCAATTTTAATTTTAGAGGTTTCGAGTTCCTGGGTGGCTCTTAACAACTCCTCTTCACATTGAGAATGGTCTGCACCAACGGCGAAAATGTTGGTTAAATCAATGGGATTTATCGAATTCGTATTCGCTTCCAAAAGAATTTTTTTTAAATGCATTATATTTTCGACGATATTCGATGTATTGTTATTAGGCGATCCTTTTTTAATGCTTTGCATGGATGTACTTTCTAATTGGGTTTTGTTGAAAGGTTCTGAAGCTATCTTTTCTAAGTCATGTATTTGCATCTTTAAAAGTTGAATAGATTCCTGATCTTGTTGCCTTAAGCGATCATAGTTTCCTACGGAAGTGCTTAATTCGGCCAACCTAGATTCCAAATTAGCTACACGATTCTCGTGCAAAACGGCAAGTTTTCTCGATTCTTCTTCCGCTAGTTGAGCTCTATGCTGTTCATTTTTAATTGCAATTGCATGATGATCCTTCAATTGCTGCATTTCGTTTTGAAGTTGATTAAATAATGTGCTTTTTTGACAAGCTGATGAAGAATCACCAGCAGAGCTTCCTTGACCGTTCAATTGTAAGAGTTGTGCTTTGGCCTCTTTCAATTGAGTTTGTAACTCCACAATTCTCCTATTTTCTGCTTCATTGTTGACAAACTGTATTTTAAAATTGTTTAATTGCATTTCTATACTCTCCTTGAGATGCCTTTCATCAGCATATAACTTTTGAAGCTCTCGTATCATTAGCATTTGATTGTTTGTTTCTTTTTCACGTTCCTGTCTCTCAATTATCAACTTGGCCTTGTACTCTTCGATATCAAATTCAAATTGTTCTTCTTTTTTCTTTATTGTATTTTGGAGTTCGTCTATTGTTTGTTCTTTCTGTTGAAGTTGGGAGCGCAGAATTTTTTTATCTGTTTGAAAGGATGCTTCCATTCTCGATTTTTCAGCGGACAGAGTGGCTAATGAATTCATAAGAGTTGATACTTGTGACTGTAGGAAGCATTTATCATCTGATTTGAAATCATCATTTGATTTGACGGCATCCTGCAAGCCTTGCCTCTCATTTTTGTCAGCTGTATTATTGGAGGATGTTTGTTCTAAGTGCTTGTCATCTTTTTTAGACAGAACGGCCGACAAGCTTGTTTCAAGTGCTTCTTTTTCTTTAAGTAAACCCTTGTATGCAGTCACAATATCTATGTACATTGGGGCAGTAACATAAAATAAATTTATACATTCGTATATAAATATGTATGGATATGAAGGTATGTAAATGTGTGCTAAGTACATACATACATATATACCACGTAATTTTTTACTTACCTTTCAATCTTTTTTCATACCGAGAAATTTGCTCCTTTTGAGACTTAATAATAGATTCCAATTCATTTCTACTACTCCGCTCCATTTTTTAACATCTGGTTAATTTTAGAAAATTAAGCTATTGCCATAAACCTTGATTGTCCAATTTGTGTTTTTAATTTTCATTAAAATTCCAACAACTGCCAACGCCAATTTCCAGAGATATTTTGAACGATTAACTTCGAGTTCGTTTTGATAAAAAGGTACATATGTAAGGGGCTGGTTTCTGTAACTTGCGAAACAGTTTGAGATCCAAAAACTATATTGCTTGGCACGATTTTCCCATTTATACTTATATATAAGTATATATAGTAGTTGTCATAAAACAACAACAAAAATGTGAAGAAAAATTGGTGTAAAGAAGAATTATGAAAAATGACACATGCACAAAAAGTCAATCACCTGAGCACTTGCATAACATGAACAACGTTGCCACGGACAAAAAATTCTTACCAACTTATTATTCATGGCGTATCAAACAGGCACACGCAAACACTTCAAAACTCATCGGTGCAGAATCCGGCCCCAAGTAATCACGTTTCATCAAACGACGATGTATATACATATTTGGGCTTAAGTCAAGTTTAGGGGCACCTCTCAAAAATGAAAAGAAGTATACTATCCTATAGAAAATTGAAAAATAACAAAAAAGAATTAAATAAATTGGTGGCGAGGATAAGTTTCTGAGTTACGGGCCTCTGAAATTCTAGCACAATATTGTGAGTACAGTGTTTTCAAACGAATAGAACCAATATTGGTATCATCTTAAAGCTTTTGAGAATACTTTTCATGGAATGGTAAAATTCAAGAAAAATATATGAGGCAAAAAATCTATTAGGATGCGTCTTGTCGGAAAATACCATGGTGGAGAAAATCGTTTAGCCCAACCGAAGGCTGGCAATGCAGAATAACGTTATTAGACAGGAAAATAAATAAATAATTCTGTTCGATAATTGTTTTTTCTTGTCAATAGACGGAAAGTAAGTCGCAGTCGTCAGAAAATATACCATACAATCAGAATATTTTACTAAAATTTCAGTACCATAACTTGGAAACTGAGCCTCAAATCCATTTTCTTGTTAAATTATTTCCTTAATTTTAAATTTTCTTTAGGATAGGATACTTTTTTTAATTTTTAAGAGGTGCCCCTAAAATTGATTTTTTCCATTTTTGTGATATAAGTACCCAAAATGGACAAAAGTACACAAGTAACATAAACTAACCAAAACGACAACGCTGAACAAAATGTCAAAAGCAGACATCATGGAAAAACGAGTGGAAAGCAAAATATTAAAAATTTGACAATAATGCAATGAAATCATATGAAGAAAAAATATCAATCGCTGCAATTTTTGTAATATTTTTATCAACATCACTTGGGAGTGTGACTATTTTGAAAAAAAAAAATATGAATTAAAAACTGATTGAAAAATGACGTTTTTGTTACAAATAACAAGAAAGTTAATGACTTCTTCTTTCCAAATGACAAAAGGTTTGAGTAAACGAGCAAATCCTGGATTGGGTAATCGAATAAGTGCTATTGAAGATTCTGTCAATGTTATAGAAAGTGATCCAGAAGGTTTTGATGGCTTGGAAAGTGATTTATTTAATGCGCATCAATCGCACAAAAAACATGAATTGAATTTGCAACGTCATAAAGAAAATATAAGGTTACGCATAGTTAAAAATAAATATTTCCGAAAAGATCATCTTCCCAACTTGCTCACTTATGCCGAAAAAGATCAAATTAGGTTTTTGCATTCGAGCGATGGCGAAGAATGGACGGTTGATAAACTAGCAGATAGTTTTCCAGCTAGTGCTGAAACAATACGTTTAATTTTAAAGTCTCGGTGGTCTCCAATGTCTGCAAAAAGGATACATTCTCATGATGCCAATGTCTTAAAAAATTGGGAACGATTGAAAAATGGAGAGTTAAATGAAAGCATAAGCCCAGATCTTAGGGAACATTTGGAGAAATTTGCAAACGGAAGAATAAGTTCTGAAATTTTAGAAGAGACTACGCAGTTTCGGAAAAAAGAATGGCAAAAGCCTAATAGCAATGAATTTTCATCTATTATATCATCGTTGCAGTCAAAAAGTATTGATAGTACTGCAAAAGAGATGACGTTAAAAGCTAAACCAAAAGTCAAACGCGTTACATCCGATAGTACAGGTTGCGAAACGTACCTCACAGGAGAGATAAAAAACAAAAAGCCAATCACAATTCATCAATTGAAGATAAAACATTTAGTTAAAAATAATGATTCCATGAAATTAAATGAAAACGAAGCTTTTGGTCAAGAAGTAGCTGATAAAAACAATATAAGTGGTGCAGGAATATTGGCGATTAAAGACAACTCTTCATCTTCCGGAATTAACATTGATTACTCTGAAAAATTTGCAACAAACGAAATAATTGTTAGCGAATCTGATAGCCAACGTTATGGAATGTCTTCAACAAAAAAGTAAGTTTCAAAAAGATAATTTTGAAAGGTTGGATTCAATATTTACAGCTTTTTATTAGAAAGTCTTTTTTATCTATAAGTAAATTAGAAAACTTTAAAAATAATTTAACTTTTGACCGAGTTTTAAGCAATTTTTGCTCTGTAGATGATTCGAAATACATGGTTCATAATTGTTGCGTAATAAACCAACTTTAATTTCAATAGAGAGTTGATAACAATAACATTGTTTTCCCTTTTGAACTTTAGGTATATCCTTAATTTATTTAATCTTAAAAATTATCGGTAAAATGTCAGATTTTAAATGCATGATCCTTCATCATCCGTCATCTCTAGTGAAAGCTGTTTAATAACACTTTTGACAAAAGTATAATATATCGGCATTTCCGCGGTCACTCACACGGCTTTCGGGAACAAAACAAAATTTTAAATGTTAAATAAATCAAACACAATTAATTTTTTTTTATTTTTTGTAGTATTTTGAGAGTACTATCAATGGTAAACAAATTGAGAGCCTCTGATTTTTATCTTTTGAGATAAAAGCCACAAAAGAGCGGTCACTCACGCGACTTCAAATAGACATGGCTTTAGACATCATTGCTAATAATCAGCAAACTCTGTGAATTGTGTGAAAATTTTGAACTTTAAATATTTTTGACAGAAGTAAGAAATATCAAGCTTTATTATTAGACTTATGATTTTTCAAAAATTTGGCCTGTCATTTTTTATTATTTTTTTTTTTGAAGGATTCTTCTGGGTCACTCACGCGACATTTTTTCCACTGAAGTTTTGTGTGCAGTTATATATACAATTATGTATAGTCATTACATTAGTATTTAAGCTAAGAAGAAAAAATAAAAAAGAGATATCCATATCGTTGTATTTTTTATTCAATACATCAAAAACAATTTTTCGCCTTTCTGCATTTGTTGGCAGTGCCCTTTCTGCCTTCTTTACGCCATTTCCAAGAGATTTCTTGCTCCAATACCTATCACTTTTCTTGTTCTCCACTTGCCGATTAGTCCGAATCATTTTTACTCTCGATCTATCATATTCTCTCTTTCTTTTTAACTTGCTATCGACTTCTATTGGATTCTCTCGCACTTTAATTCTGTAATTTCGGGACAATTCTCTTTGTTTTGCTGTATAATCCATCAGTTTTTGTGGGTTATTTTTTATTTTGCCCATGTACCGCATTTGATTTTCATTTTTTTTATTAATATTTTGTTGGTCCATCTAAATTTGAATTAAAAAAGCTAACAATAACTTAGCAAAAATATTTTTTTAGAAGGGTCACTCACACGACAAACTTTCGCAATAAATAAAAAATAAATTATTTGAAAAAAAATGTTATTTAATTTTATTTTACTGATTATTGAACCAATCTCACATAAACTACAAATTTGCCTCCACTTTTATCAACAAATGCAAACGTTTTGAAAACTTATGCTGTTTTTCGGTCACTCACGCGACAAAAGATCAGATTAAAGATTAACACAAATACGGTTAATTCGTGCTCTGTTGCCTCCCTTTGTACTTTTTACCGTAACTTCACTTATCTAAGTACAATTAAAGAAGAGATGCTCTACGGTAAGAGAACTGTAAATGTAGTAAATATTTTAACGAAATAAGCCTATAAAACGTACCCCGTGCAAGAAACATACAAACTCTACTTCGCTTACAACTATTTTTTACATATAGTTTTATTCACTATTTTAACCCAAAAATATTAAATATCAATACTTCTAAATAATATATAATGAAAAATGGCAAGAACTTCGGTACTTTTGTTTTGGACCCTTGGTTGACCTTTTCGCGAAAATGCCCATATGGATATCAAATTGTTGAAACAATTTCTTCAGAATTAAGCTTTTCTTTATTTAAACAAAATTAAAAATGGCCCAAACAGAAAATTGCACCAGGCCAGGTAGTTTAAAATTTCGTCAGTTAAAATGTAAGACCAAGTATTTAAAAGAAATTTCAAAATCGAATTTTTTAATTATTGGGTATTAATCTCTACAAATTTGCAAACCTTTATTATAACCATCAGCCGAATAAAAATGATAATAAAGAAGCCTTACCAGCTGTAATAGCAACAGAAATGTTAAATAAAGAAATAATAATAATAACGATATGAATATACTTGTGATAAGTTTATTGAATGAATTTGGAAAATGAACTAACATACATATATTTTATAATAATGAAAATTATTAACATATAAAATTATGTTCTATGAAAAACAAGTATCATTGTTTTTCAATAACAAGTTAGAATATATACAAACAAACATTTACATTCATTTCTCAACACTCTCCCAGAATGTAAAATAACTAAATACATAAAAAATTAAAATCAAATTAAACTCGGTTTAAATTAACAATTAATTGATACATTAAATTAGTTGAGGCCAAATTTTTCTCTGAAATATTTATCTTTTTGGGGAGTAATAGCCTTTGTAAAATCATCTGCGACCATATCAGTTGTGGGAAGATATTTTAAAACAACCTCTTTGTTATCAATTTCCTGTCGAATGAATTTTGCTTTTATATCTACATGTTTGGTTGTAGTAGAATAACTATTATTAAGAGCAACTTGTATAGCACCTTTATTGTCACAGTATAGAATCATACTTTTGTTGCTTTTTGGATTGAGTTCAGCCTCAAATAGTTTTAACCAAACTGATTCCTGGATAGCAGCTGTTACTCTGACATAAATTCGGCTTCAGTCGATGACAGTGCAACTGTCTTTTGTCTTTTAGTAGCCCATGATATTGCAGCGGACTGATACATAAAAACGTAACCTGTAGTAGATTGACGATCATCTACACTTCCAGCCCAGTCAGAATCGCAAAAACCTTCTATTTCACCATCTATTTGCCTTTTATATATTATGCTTTTGTTAATAGTTCCTTTCAGGTATCTCATTATTCTTTTTACAGCTTCCCAGTGAGCTTTACCAGGATTGGCGCAAAAGTGACTAAGGAAGTTGACAGCGTAACATATATCAGGTCGAGAAATTTGTGCGGCATATAACAAACACCCAATCGCTTCCATATAGGGAATTTTCAACATTTCTTGCTCATCTTTTTCATCATTTGGAGACATATTTTTCGACAACTTTTGGTTGTAGTCAATAGGAGTCGTTGTCGGATTGCAATCACTCATTCCAAAACGTTCCAAAACATCTTTTATGTATTTCGATTGGTAAATTTTAACGAAATCTTTACCTCGACTAACATTCATGCAAAGAAATGATGAAACCTTTCCTAAATCTTTATTTTAAACTTACTACTAAGTTTTTCTTTCAAAGATTTAATGGACTTGATATTGTCAGAAAATATTAGAATATCATCAACATAAATAGCAATGTATAGAATTTCATCTTCAGATATGCATTGATCAACTTCGCCTCTTGAAACCCCCATTTTTGTTAATTCAAAATTTATTGTTTCATTCCACACTCGGCCTGATTGTTTTAATCCATAAATTGACCTTTTTAGCTTGCAAACTTTTCCGGATCCATCACGAAACATTTCCGGTTGATACATATACAAGTTTTCCTTTAACATTCCATTTAAATATGCTGAGACTGCATCCATTTGATGAATATATAAGTTATATTTAACGGCCAGCGCTAACAAATATCTTATCGAACCATATCTAACAACAGGAGTTTCTGTAAAGTCAATTCCCTCACGTTGCGAAAAGCCTTTTGCTACCAGTCTAGCCTTCCATTGCAAAATATTTCCTTCTTCATCATTTTTAGTCTTGAACACCCACTTTGATTTGATAGCTTTTTCACCAGGTGGCAAATTTGTCTGCTCCCATGTTTTATTTGTTCTTAATGATTCGTACTCTTTCTTCATAGTATTTTTCTACTCAGATGAATAATTTGAAAACATCGCATCATTCACACTTTTTGTATCGTTGGAAATAAATTGCATTGCACAAAAATGGTGTGCCTTCTCCATTTTACTGGCAATTCGATCTGAACGACGAATGCACTCAACCACAGGTATACTTTGAGCTTCATTAAAATTCGGATATGATGACCATTCAATAGTCACTATATACGCTCGCATCAGATGCATAATCTTCAGAACTCGTATCATTAGATGACGTCGCATCAGATGCATAATCTTCAGAACGCATATCATTAGATGGCAATTCAACAACTCTCGTACTCTCCCCTGAATTGACAGCGATATAATCTTGTAACAATTCAGGATAATAAAAATCTTTCTTTTCATTAAAGTTAACTTTACTTTCTTCTAAGAAATCTACGTCACGACTGATGATCATTCCATTATTTTCAGGATTAAATAATCTGTACGCTTTGCTTTCAGTACTATATCCCATCATAATACATTCCATGGGCTTATTACCCAGTTTATGACGTTGTATGGCGAGTTCCCGTTTTGGAATACTAAATTTTTTAAGTATAATAAAACATGCAAACAGCAGTTATCTAAAGCACTCTACAAAGAATTAATAATATAAACGTATTAAATTATGTATAAAAGCACTTATCAAGACGGATGTCAGTACATTAGCTAACTTTTAAACCTGCATTGTTTTGGCGCTATTCAATCACATTTTTCTATAGTTTGTTTCATATACGTTCACCGTCTCTAAATAAGCTCACATTTTAAAGCGAATTATGTTAGACAGAAAATCGCTAGAATTCCCGCTAATAGCTAAATCATAATTTTTCTCGCAAAATGTACTTAAAAATCGCTAGATTTGACGAGAAAATAACTGAATTGGCAACAGTGCCCAACCTTCTGTGCCACAAACCAAAAAAATTTTTTTTTGTATGTACTTCACTGTTTATGCAATATAAATCATTGTAAACTGTTGCAGATGTAACAATTGAATTGTTTTTATCAATAATCTTGCAAGTTTTTCCTTCGAATATTACTTTTTTACCTTCTCTTGTCATTTGCCTCACAGAAAGTAAATTTGCACATAAATTCAGTACATATTCAACATTCTTAACTGTAACCAATTTATTTCTATTTTTACTTGCAATCGACATCACCCACACATTCTACATTAAGTTCATTTTTATTTTCAAAAATTGGCTTGTTTTTATGGTTAAGCAATTGTCTATATGCATTTCGTTCCCGCTTGTGGAACTCGTCAGTAGACTTTAATCACTGCTATTCATCATATGATTGGTCGCTCCACTATCGATGAATTGCTGCCTTCTCTCTCTTTGAATTCATCGGAATTTGCTACTTGCAGACTTTTGATCGATACAATCAATGTTGATCCACCTTTCTTATCAAAAACTTTATTTGACTTACCATTGTTATTTTTCTTTTGGCAATTTCTGGATATATGACCGAATTATTTAAAGTTAAAGCATTGAATTTGTTTTTTCTTCTTGACGGGATTCCTCATGTAGAACACAGATTCTTTCTCCTTCTTTTCCATATCGAATTTAGTATCTTGCAGAAGATTTTTCATCGTATCGAGTTTAAATTTTTCTTTGGAGTTTTCTATAGCCATAACGAGTGATTTGAAATCATCCGTCAGTCCGGCTAACATCAAAGACGCCGTTAGCTCATCATCTAAATTTAAACCTGCATTCTTTACCTTGAATGCAATTATAACTAACTCATTCACGTACTCGTGAATAGAATCATAGTTTTGCAACTTCATGTTGACTAGTTGCTTCAGCAATTCAACTTTTCTAGTGAGTCCATTATCCTCATAAGCATCCATTAAATAATCCCATGCTTGCTTAGCTGTTGTCGCTGTTGCAATATGGCCGTAATTGCTTGGATCAACCATAAGCGTGATTACTGCCAACACACTTTCATTTAAAACAGCATCGCCTTCATCAACAATGCCAGTTTCTATAATTTTCCAGCAATTTTTGATAATTAGACACGATTTCGCCTGCCTCTTCCAGATATCGAAATTCTCACGTCCTCTTAAACGCTCCAACGAGAAACCACCGGGAAGATTAGCCATTATACTTCTTATTATTTAGCTTACAAAAATAATTATAATTCGCGTGTCATGGAGCCCATAACCTGATAAGTTTATTGAATGAATTTGGAAAATGAACTAACATATTTTATAATAATGAAAATTATTGACATATAAAAAATAAGTATCATTGTTTTTCAATAACAAGTTAGAATATATCGAGCCATAACCGCACAAAAAGCTTAAGTAACAACAAAAACTTTACAGGAGAAGGTTTTCTTAATTATCTTCGTTGTTATTTCAGTTAATTCATTGAATTTTGGTATTAAGGTATTATTATGCTAAATATAAGTAAGGCAATGAATTTGAACTGAATAACTATTACTATGATAACGGTATTTTTTGTCCCTTAAGCTTTTTTCTGTTGTCTCCCTGACAACCTAATGTGTATATTTTTGTGTTGGTTAAGCTAAAAAAAAAACATTTTCTAAGAAGAACTAAGTATCACTTTTTTACGTAAACTTGTTTCCAAATTGCTTAATTATTGGCTTCTTGATCGGCTCCATGTAGTGAATCTTCTATAGACTTATGACTTTTCAAATTAAAGAGTTCGCTATTAAATTTTTTTTATAAATAGTTTTACTGATGGAAAGAATTTTCAAATCCATATACTCTGTGAATAAATTTTTAATAAATTGCTACGTACCTAAACTGAACTGTCGACTATCTCAGTTTTTTTGCCTGGATCGCGTAATCAAATTTAAATCATAATAAACTGTTTCAGAGTTATCAAAATAACCATATTTAAGACTTATGGATGATTATTCTTTTCAAGTTGGGAAACATAGCCTTTAAAACAATGGTAACTCACTTCAATACAATCATATTTTTTGGATAGTTTTGAATATCTTGAATCGCGGCGTATTTCGACTTCGACTAAAAAAATTTGGTTCTAAATTAAAAAATACTTTATTTATTTACTTTTATTTTTTTGTAGAAAGAATTTTAATGATATGTTCGTGGATTTACATAATCAGGGCTATCATGAATAAAATTCCGAGTGAAATTTTTCCCACTTATAGCAAGTAATAGGGAAAACAATAAATTCTAATTGGAAAAGGGATAAAATTCAAGCGGAATTTTATTCATGATACCCCTGAATATTTGTATACAAGTATATACACAGATTTTTTTTGCACGAAAATCAGGGCTATCATGAATAAAATTCCACGTGAAATATCTCCCTTTTCCAGTTAGAATTTTTTGTTTTCCCTATTACTTCCTATTAGTTGGAATTGTTCCACGTGAAAAATTTTACGTGGAATTTTATTCATGATAGCCCTGAATATGTTTTCCTCTATCGTCTATATATACACATTTTACCTTATAAAATAATGAAAACGAATTATAATTATCGCTATCCAAATTTTAGCGAGAGCCGTTGAAAAAACTCTGTCCGAAAAAACTTAGTTTCATCCCATTAAAGGACTATGATAGGCCATATTTAGGGGAAAATTATGTAGAAGAAAGTTGTTGCGGTATTTATTCTAAACAAAAATTGTTATAAAAAATTTTCCGAAAATCGCCGCATTTATAGTGCCATGCAATGCGCATGGCCGGTAGGTACGCGAGGTATCAATGCAATTTTTAGACACATGCGATTTTTTATGTCCAGTCTATCAGAAACTGCCCATGGAGCGAATAATATGTATTCAAGTTTTTTAGATGTGGGTGTGTGTGCTATCAGAATAGGCTGTTCCATGTTGAAATCGTCTCTAGTTAATTATTTTAAAAATAGATAAATATTAACAATGCAAAAAATGCAAAATAAATTATTCAGCTATTGCTAATATCGAAAATAAAATATTTGAATCAAGTTGGTTAGTCGAAAAATTGCAATAGACACAAAAATAAGTAAACTATTATTCTTTTACAAAACAAATATGTATGTATTTAACATTGTATGCATATACGTCGTCCGATGTCGGTGAAGGATATATATATTATTCGGCTAATCCGAATATAGCACTCTTACTTGCTTTATTTTCAAATGGAATTTTTTTTTTTTTTTGCCTATAAAATTGAAACGGTATATCCTATGGTTGTAAAATTTTTACATATAATGGCAATGATAACAAGCTAATGGTTTTTATAAAAAAACGCATTTCGAAAATCATGTTGGTTAAGCTTCTTTGGCGGTAATGGCTCGATATACAAACAAACATTTACATTCATTTCTCAACAACTTGTACCTAATTTACATTAAGCATTTTTTTTCATGAATCCTACAAAAATCTGGAGTGCCAGTCTCCCAAATGCTGGTTCTTGCTCTGACCGAGTAGTGATCTGTCAACGCGCCTCTCATGGTTCGCATCGCATTTCTATTCATGTCCAATATCAGTGTAGATCTTCCTGAGTCAAGTTTTGGCCAAAAACTCCTCGAGACTCTACAATCCTCCCTACTTCGGTATGAACTGTTGGTCCTGCTTTCTACCCAATTCCTGAGTTCCTTATAGCAATGACCTATCGGTAATTTCACCGATCTGTCCGACATTCCCTCATCTAACGCTTACCCTATTCTTGCCAGCTCATCGGCAATTTCATTTCCCTCAGCACTCCTGTGGAAAGGAACCCAATATAGTCCGACACTATACTTATCCATAAGCAAGTTGAGGGCTTTCCCGCAGTCAATAACAAGTTCCTGGCCACCAGCTCCGTGAAACTGAGGATCGCCAAGATCTCAGCCTGGAAACACTACATTCATTCGGCAGTCTGAAAGAACTACGAATGTTCGTTTCCAAGATATAAACACCAGCCCCTGTGCCTTCCCCCATTTTCGATCCGTCTGCAAAGACTGCACTACCCTCATACAGCCTATCGGATTTGACCCAATATTCCCTATCCGGAGTTACCATTAAGGGTGTTCTACTAAAATCGATTTCAGCGACCTTATAGTCCGTAAACCCAGACGTTACAGATTCCTGATCACCAAAAACCGATCTCATTTAAGATTGATGTGTGACCTGTTATTACTGTCGTTACCAAACCTGTTTCTACGAGTCTAAGGAGACTTCTAGTCGCCGTTCCCACCACAAAGTCATCTATATGAAGTAGGTGAAGAATGACGTCCAAGGCAGCCTAAGGTGTGCTCCTCTGAGCACTTGTTATGCCCATCGAGGCACATCTCTGAACCTTATCTAGTAATCTCCTGTGACTTTCCTTCCTCAATGCCTCCCGCCATACCACACAACCACAGGAAATAACCGGCCTGACAACCGATGTGTAAATCTAGCTTACTACCTTCGGTTGCAGACCCCAGTTCCTTCCTATGGAGTTCCTGTATGCTTAGTAGGCATTGAGCCCTTCTTTAAGCCTTTCCTGCGTGTTCTTTTTCCAAGAAAGCTTGCTCTCTAGGAAAACACCCAGGTATTTAGCCCCCTTTGCTAGTCTCAGCTCCACCCCTCCCACCCTGGGCAGTACAAAGCTTTCTACTTAGTATCTCCTGGTAAAGAGTATTAGCTCGGTTTTCTCTGGGTTGACTCCTAGTCCTTTACTGCTGGCCCAGTAGGATAGATCGCCCAACGCCGACTGCATGACTTCACTGATAGTGGGAAGAAACTTTTCCGCTACCAGTAAAACCACGTCATCTGCATATGCAACTATCTTCCGTCCGCTCCTGTCAAAACGCCTAAGAATTGCGTTCATTGCCAACAATCACAATAGAGGTGACAAAACTCCTCCCTGTGGAGTTCCTCTTGTCACTAATCTCTTCAGGCTTTCTCTCTATAACACCAACCACGTCATGAAGCGCACTCTCAAAAGGCCTGCCTTTACGGTAGGCATGCTGAGCGCCACTAATGACGCGGGTATGAATTGTGTTCCTTAGATGCAGATCAATCAGTCGTTCTAATGTTTTGAAAAGAAACGACGAAAGACTGGTTGGTCGGAAATCCTTCTGCTTTGAGTGGCTTGTCTTACCCGCTTTAGGTATGAAGATGACCCTAACCTCTCTCCAGCCTTTTTCATGAAATTAGTTGCATGAAAATTTTTTATTTGTCAGTAGAAGGCCTGGAAGAGGAATTTATATCAAAAAAGTTGTCTAAAATGCATCAGAGATTCATTATACGCCCTTTTTGATATAGCATTCTTTTTTATAACGCTGAAGTTAGCAAATAGAAAAAATTGCGTGCAACAAAATTCATGAAATTTCATGAAAAAAATGGTTAATGTAAATCAGATATTGTTTAAAATAACCATATACATATCGCACCTTATCAACAAGAGGGTATTAACTCAAAATTTTTGAAATTTCACTTTTTGAAAGAAATCAACTAAACAACATCAATAGCTATGTACTGTAAAAATTTCAACGCATTCCGATTGCTCTTTCATCTCGAAAACCACATTTGAGACCATTTTTGTGATAGTGTAGTGACTACCTTTATGTCACCAAAAAGGTATTATTTTGAGTTAATACAAAAGTGAACACAGAAATGTATCATATACATATTTTCATAAAAAAGGTATTATTTTGATTTGAGCCTTTATTCACGTTAAAAATAATCCAATTTTTTTATTTAAATTTTGTTGTATTTTGTGTTGATACTGTTTTGTTGATAAAATTTGTTTTATTTTATGATTTTAGTTCGAAATATGACTCTTTTTATGATAAAATTGCTCACATTTTTTTGAGTTGTGACTCTTTTCATGATAAAGATAAAGAGTTTTCAAAAGTAACTGTCCAGAAAAACAAATTCAAATGCATCAACCATTGGAAAAATCTTAAGTAAGTTTTTAATTCATAATTTCTTTATGCTTTTCTACTTTAACCAATAAATAAACATTTCATAAACTTATTAATTTAGTTTATCCTCTATTTATTTGAAAATGCTACACTTGTCGGAGAATAAGAAAAAAGATCTTAAGGAACTTATAAAAAAATATAAAAATATATATGTAAATATATAATATGTATGTATATGTATATAGTACATAACTTTGTACATAACATGTATGATATTACTATTTAATAAAGAGTACACGTAGTAGTATTAAAAATGTTCGCGTTAGTACCCTTTTGTTGAAAAATATATTCTGAAACGTTATTTAAATTTCAACTAAAGCGTCATAACTATAAATAATACAAAAAAAAAAAAAATATCGAGAAGATTCAGAAAAATGGTATTAACTCAAAACACAGATTTTTTTTGCCAAGAATTCCCATATTTTAAAATAAAAACAATGCAAATATATTTTCAAATGGAATTTGATTACAACTATGGATTCGGATTTTCAAATTCTCTTATAATCTAAGCACAAACAGTTTTTCGTCTCTACTGAAAATTTTAAAATTTTGAGTTAATAAACTCTTGTTGATAAGGTGCGATGTGTACCCTACAAGAAATGAATGACTGAAACTAACACAAACGACATTTTTTCACTAATACATTTGCAATAATTTTCCATTGAATTTAAGACTGCTAGTTAATTGACTGGTCATTTGACTGGTAGAGATGACCGACACATTTATCAATTATAGTTGCTCCTCTCTAACATGTATGTTAGAGTGAAACATCTAATGTATATATGCCAAAACTTTTAAGATATCGCATTTTATTGTAAAATATACAATTCGTTCGGTCTGTGAAATAAAATTTACACAAGTGCTAAGAAAGTTAAGTGAAGTTAATAACGATACAATTATGCTAAAAAAATATGTATGGAGCATATATGATATCCCATATATGGTTCGGATCCGAAAAATGAGGGTATATGGCCATATATGATTATATATATTCATACATTTTCATACATGTATGTGTAAATATTCCCTCTACAGTATGCAAAGTTCATATTCATACTCTCCTGATTCACAAGATTGTATTTAATGAAATATTTGTTTGGACAAATAATGAAAAACGATCTAAAAGTCATTTCATTCCTCATTTTAAGTCAAAAGGTGAATCAATATTTACCCTTATTCCAGTTGTCGGCATCGACGTCACTTTAACACAATACCAAAAAATTGGGGCTTTATCAAATGCCTGAGAAAAATCAATAAAGAGAGTAGAACAATACTTCTTTTCTTCAAATGTTCTTCTTATAACTTGAACCAATCTATGCGTTTGTTCAATGGTACTATGCTGACTTCTAAAACCAAATTGATGGTCCGGTATGCACCCACTATCAGTTAGAATTGGGGACAATTTTCTCATGAGCAGCTTTTCGAAAAGCTTTGATATTGTTGATAGTAAACTTATTGGCCTGTAAGACTCAGCTTTGGTAAGATGATTGCCCGGCTTTGGAATCATTTTGACCTTGGCAAGCTTCCAGCTGTGTGGATAATACTCTAGTCGTAATATGGCATTAAAAATAAATAGTAAGATTCTAGTTGCAGTACGAGGCAGATTCATCAGCATCTTGTTACTAATTCCATCTATACCTGGAGCTTTCTTCGGGTTGAGCTCAGCAATTAGTTTATGTACATCACGCATCTTAAACTTTAAGGGTCGAGGGGGTAGAGCAACTACACTCGGCAAATCAGCAACACCAGTAAACGTATTTGGGATAAATACGGATTTTAATTGCTCAGCAAATATTTTACCTTTTTAAGTATCGCTTCTTGCCCAATCACCGGTCGAAGTGCGCAGAGTAGAGCTGCAAAACTATCGATAGTCGCTCCACTCGATAGTTTCGATAGTTTTATGTAAAACTATCGATAGTATCGAATAGTTTTATAAAAGTTGCCATAAACTACATGTGACTCGAAAAAAAATCCAGAATCCTCAACATTTTCATTAGTATATAAAAATATATCAAGCCTTTTTTTTAGATTTTATCGTAAGCTGGGCATATTATCGAAAATATACTTTTTTATTGAACTTAAAATTTTATGGGCCTACCCATGGTTTAGAATTATCAAAGTGCGAAAATTGTTGATAACTTTTAAGACACTAACTGTAAAGTTTTATCGTAAGAGACGATTGGCGGCCGTCGCGATATCAGTACCACCAAAATTTATCTTTGTGTCGATGATGTTGAATTTATTAAGAATCTTGTGACTACTATTTGTCGAATAACACTTGGATTTATAAATAAATTCATATACATACATATATATTTAAGTACTTGTGTATACAGAAGCAAGGATGCGATGTCATATTTACAAATTGTACTAACTTTCAAAAAAAATTTCATTTTTTTTCAGTACGATTGTACCTAATTCTTTATTTATATTTTTTTAATACTTGTAATTTTCAATTAACTAAAAATCAATTAACAAAACGCCAGAAGGTGCACAAAGAATATTAGTTGCTGGTATCTGAATATAAAAGTAACATTTACGATATACTACGTTTATAACCTTTTTTTATTCGATTGTTCACAGTCGATGCAAATATTCGGGTTCTCTCCTTGGTACGAAAATAAAATTTCCACATTTGCAGATGACTTTGGAATAAATAACATTCCTCCAGCAATTCTTTAAGTACCGGAAAACATCGTTTGATTTACTTAATTTTCTAATAACTTCGAGCTAAAGATTAACCCCTTGTGCAAAAAAATAAGTGAACGTTAAAACCGGTTTTTCTATGGAATTTTTTTTTAATGTACACTTCAAGCACGTATTATTTTTTGCATAAGGGGGTTAATATATTTTAATGCAATTTTGGCATGTAATATAATATAAAGAGATTCCAGTAGTGCTAAATGGGTCATTGCGGTGCTACGGTACTTTTGGCATTCAAATGGCGCTAAAATTATACAATTGTACCAACTTTTCCATCGCTGTAAAAAAGCTTAAATCAACTACGGATAATTTGCTTCAAAGCTGCCGGCTACCGTTTACTGACTTCGATTATTTTTACTCTTAATTACTTGTTTTTTTTTGCCGATAGTATCGATAGTGGAAAAAACTATCGATATTTCATTTACAACAAAACTATCGATACTATCGATAGCACTATCGATAGTTTTGCAGCTCTAGCGCAGAGGTGATTTAAACTCAACGGGTCTTTTAAGCTTTTTAGTAGCGCGCCACAAGGAGTAATTAGATGCTGGTGTGACATCGAGACTTTCAAGATAATTTCTAAGAGATGCAGTTTTCTCAGATGCAAGCAGCTCTTGGAGTCGTTTCGTGCACTCTTTAAATCTAATTTTATTTTAGGGTGATCTGTGCTGTTACCATTCCCTTCTAGCTCTTCTTTTTTCCACGTACGAGACGTTTAATGGTAGTAGGTAGTGGCATGTTCAGCAGCCTGTTTAATATTCTCGTTGGGATTGGCAATGTTAGATTCAATATCATTTGGTGTTCTTAGCTTAATATTTTCCGTACAATGACTACTAAGGTATTTTTTTAACCCCAGCCAATTAACACGATTTATCATCTTCATATATGGATGATGTAAGTCACTTCTTAGTGGGCTACAGATTGTAACGATCGTGGGAGAGTGATCGGACGAGAGATCTAGGGAAGCTTCAACGTGAATTAATTCCCTAGAAATACTTTTTATGACGCCAAAGTCTATAACATCCGGAATTTTTCGTACGTCAGCAGGCCAGTAAGTGGGCTCCCCACTCGAAATAATATCCAAGTCCATTTTCGAAATTGTGTTGAACAACGCCCTACCTCTAGGCGTAATAAGACGCGAACCCCAGAACGTATGCTTAGCATTGTAGTCGCCAGCTGCTACGAAACAAGGTCCAAGAGATTTGTAGAATTTCGCGTATTGATCCTCAGTGATTGAAAATCTGGAAGGGGAGTAAATTGAAGATATCACGAAATTTGAACAAAAATTCTCAATGCAGATATTTGTTGCTTGTAGATGTTCGTCACAAATGTTGTCAAGAATATAATGCTTGAGTCTTGACTTTATTAGAATTGCTGATCCACAGCATGCTATCCCTCTAGGGTCCTTTGTATCATATAACGTGTAGCCATTCATTTTAAAGAGGCTTTTTTGATTGCAAAAACGATCTTATGTGAGATATCATGTATGGATACATTCTTATATGGCTCCATATATTAAATCTTATTTCTATATATGGATCCACATATGAAGAGCTTCATAATTAAATTTCCATATATGAGCTCATATCGCTCATTTACTTCAATAGTGGCATAACTCAAAAAATGAGTTTTTTGAGTTAATAATGCAGAAAGATGCGGCATTTCGTATTTTATCTTGTGTAAAAATTTCATATAAATAGCTTGTACCATCACCTCCTGAGAGAAGAATTTTTTTTCATTTCTCCATTGAGTTGTATGTAAATTGAAAACTTAAAACGCATTTCCTGCAAAACTGGTTTTTTTGAGTTGTGCCATTATTGAAGTAAATGAAAGTAGTTAATTTCAGTCAATTTCTCGACAGACTTTGCTGTCACTATAGACTGTCCTATAGTTTCTCCTTTTTCCAACTCACGTGTAAAGCACAGACTGCTCTTAACTATCAACTCACCACTGTATCGCAGACTATTATTAATTCACAACTTAATTATCAACTGACTTGTTCACTCGCAACTGATTGACTGACTGCAACATAACAATAACTGACTCGCAACTAACTCACAACTGCAACTAACTAACTCATTGGTTGCGTGACCGTTTTTTCATACTCCACACAAATACCACTAGAAGTTTCAAGCAATGTCTAGACGATCATTATCATCTTATATGCTGTTTACAAAGTGCCTAATTAAGTTCATGTGGTAACTATGTACATACATGTGTATATGCATTCGTGTGTACATCATTAACTAAGCAATACACGGTGGTTGTTTATCTTTTGCTTTTCGTTTGAATTAGCATGTATGTATGTGTGTAAATATATGAATCTTCTTAGTAAGCAGACGCTTTTTGTTGTTGCTTTTGCTTGTTTACGTTTAATCAAGCTTGTACATACATACATATATGGTGCGGCGCATGCTTATTTAGTTGTTTGCTACTATTCTAGATCATTCTTTGCATTGACCCTGTAAAAATATTTTCGCGTAACACTTACATTAACCCTGATGGAATATTTTTGTGTAATGCTGCTTAACCTTGTCGACGGCCATTTTCGTAACAATATACATATTAAAAATATATGGACCATATATAATTTTTTTTAGCTGGGTGGGAAGTATTTTTAAAAATTGTTGAATAGCTCAACTAATATTAATAGACTTAAATTTAAGTACGTTTTATGTATATATGTATGTAATTACCTATGTTTGCATGTTTTTAATAATTTTTCCTTCGATATTTTGTAGACGAATTCACATACCACGAAAATTATGGCGAAAAGGAGCAACATATTGCACAAACAATTGCTACTATGATGACGATGGGGAATTTCTTTATAAAGTACTTTTGTAATACATATATATTGAAGCCTTTTCCTAAATACTTTTAGCTATGTATATAATTTTAATAAAAACTTATTAAAAATTAAAAAAAAGTTTAAAACGAGCTAATTGGAAATTTAAAATTTCGTTGTATACAGTATGTACATCCAGGCAGCCCAGAGAAGCGCCAGAGTGCCGAACATCAATCGGATTTTTGTACAAATGAATACACATACGCTTATATATTTCTCTCGGTTTTCTCTTTGTGGGCAGCGTTGATGTACATACATACATAGGTATATGTAGATACATAATGAAACCAGGAATCCTCAGTTCCTCATTCCTAGTATTTGCTATGTTTAATCTGAAATGTAAATTTTCTATTTTTCCGTTATAATTTATAATGTTTAGTTCAATCTTGACCTTTTGGTTTGACTCCTCTGTTATGGCCTAAATTTAACTTCTGTTGCTAGCAACTTTGTGTTTTCGGAGTACTCACTTAGGTTTTACCAGTTATATCAATTTGTTCTGTGAATTTCGAGCGAGCAAGATCTATCTTCGAGTGTAAATACATATTTTAATATATCTTTTTCCCATACAAAAGACAAAATAAAGCTGAGATTATTTCTCTTAATTTTTATTAAAAAGTATTGTGTTTTTATTTATATCGAATTTCTTTTCATATTTTGCACTAAAACAGCTATTCTTTTCTTTTTTTTTTGAAAAATCCTTTGTAGTAAGGATCGCTCGTTGGTGGAATTACCTGCCTTTTGAGTTACGTATTTTTTCCATAATAATAACGTTTTTCATGCTCACTGAACATTGCCTTTACTCTGGATGGGACCTGTCACATATTTGCTTTATATATTGTGTTCTTACCTTTCAATTATATCTCAGCTGGGGAGCTGATAAATAGAACTTTGTAATAATTACTCTTTTATTTTATTTTATAATAGTTTTATGTTTATTTGATCTCAGGTATTATTAGTACTGTTATATAATATTTTTAGTTGGCCTCTGTGGCTTTATATTACATATTTTGTGAATAAATGAAATGAAATTAAAGGTATGTATAGGTATATATGTTGGCCACGAATGTTGGCTTCCAAGTGCCCTAACGTTTCTGGTTTGTTGGCGTAGACGAGCGACTTCACATATCCCCAAAGAAAATAATCCAATGGTGTCAAATCACACGATCTTGGTGGCCAATTGACAGGTCCATTCCGCGAAATTATGCGCTCATCGAATGTTTCCTTCAATAAATCGATTGTGACGTGCGCTGTGTGGCATGTAGCGCCGTCTTGTTGGAACCACAACTCATCCACATTCATGCCATCCAATTCGGGAACAAAATAGTCGGTTAGTCGGCTCCAATTGCTGTGCACGGTGGCGAATCGATTCATTCGGGTCCTCTTCAACACTTTGCTCTACAGCGGCAATTGTTTCTTCGGTGCGCACTGTTCGACGTCTCTGCGGATGCGTATTATCACATAGAGTAAACGTAGTGCGAAAACGATCCATGGTTAACCGAATTAATTGCTCTGATGGACGATTATGTCGACCATAAAATGGACGGAGCTTGCGGTAAACTTCGCGAACTGAACCATTATTTTCGAAATAAATTTGCACGATTTGCAAGCGTTGTTCTTTTGTCAACCTGTTCATGATGAAATGGCAAACCAAACTAAATATTAATCACTTGACAGCTGACAAAATGGCCGCCAGTTAAAAAAGTGTTGCCAACTTAAAGTTCTATACCTCAATAAAAAACACCCTTTATTAGGACTAATTACGATTACGACGATTTTGTACTAGATTTAAAAAAAAAGTTCAAATATTGGACCTTATTATGAGTGCCGTATTGCGACTACGACTACGATGATTTTGTACCAGATTACAAGGAAAAATGTTGCAATGTTCTTTAGTCTAGTACAAAATCGTCGTAGTTGAAGTCGAAATGCGACTCTCGTAATAAGGCCCATCTTTAGTCTAGCACAAAACTGTCGTAGTCGAAGTCAAAATACGACACTCGTAATTATGCGATTTCGAAAAAAATCGAGATACGCATTTTTAATATTAAGACATCGATTATGTATGTGCATATGTATATAGACTCATATATTTAGTAACATGGAATATTATTAAATATACTATGTATGTATACTTTAAGTCATTAAAACAACATCACGCATTTTTCTGATGTGCATTAGTGTCCTTTGTATCAGCTGTTGTGGGAAAAGTTCAAGTGATGCAGGCACAAGGCACTGGGTCGCTAAAACTACACCGGCTTCAGCAGATGCTAATCCTAATGTAACATCACTGAAACACTGCATTATTAAAAAAAAAACTGCAAAAAAGCAGTTGTAAAAGAATGAAGCTTTCCTCTCTCTACTCCTGCATCTTCATACTTCACTATCACTATCCTTTCCCTATCATCCTCTCTGACTAACTTATCTTCAACACACAGGTATCACAAAGGGATCATTGTATTGGACCCAAGTGAGCTGCACTCTAAATTTCCCTTTCCTTACCCAGCAGCCTGCTAACCTAACCTAACCTACAATCAGTAAAATTGTAGAAAAATCTTGTTGATTTTTGGTTTTTTATATAAAAGGTATTTTATTTTTTAATATTATATTTAGTAACAAACAATTTATTGAGGCATCTGTTTTAGTACTATTTAAAACAAAATCAGTTTGATTTTCCTGAAAATGGACTAGATGAACCCACTGATGGTGGTGTTGTTGTGGGGGCGCTACGCACACCATCCCCTTCACAAACATATTTACCTTTAAAGGAAGTACAGTATAGAAAAGCTTTTGAGCACGCCCAATTTAATTTAATACTTACCTGATACAAATCTTTTTTTAACCAGTGAAACTCGGTAGCCATGGCCAAGTAACTCAAATTCGATACCAGATAAGGTTGTGCCTTCACAATTGAATTGCGTAGTTAGTAATGTTGGCGTGGAAGGTCCATCGCTTAATTCTAAACGAGCTCTAAGCGTTCCAACGCCACCATCTTGTGAATTCTGCGATATATCGGTAAAGTTCCACACCAATCGGTTTGATTCACCCAACCTTAAGATATTAAAAATTACTATAGTTTTAAATACATGTGCATATCGTTATCTTAATATAGAAAGGCCCTAACTCATTTTTTTTAAATCGATTTTTTTTGTGTCTATATAATTAATAGGCAAAAATGTTTTTTGTAATACCTTTTACGCTGGTACTACTGCACCGATTTTAAAAAGATTTATATGGTTTTAAAGGTTGTTCTTTAAATATGTGCACAATCTATATTATTATTGGAATCGGTTTAGTATTTTGGGAGCTATAAGCGTTTAAAGTTGCTACTACTATATACATGCACACACATTACGCAGGCATTTATTAGCTTACAAGTAAAAAAGAACCAAAACATGAGTGTGTGTTTGTAGTATTTTTCTTGATCTAACAGTTTTACTTTCTCTTATTTGCCGTTGTGTGAAAGCAATAATACTTAAAGGAAGAGGTTCAATAAACTGAACTAGCTTGGTTAAAGGGATTTTGTAATATTTTAATTTCATGTATTATTTAATTATGGTTGCATATGTATGGATGTATGTTGTGGCTGTGTTTTAATGAATTTTTTATGACGTTTGGATAAGTTTTCTTTGAATCTTAATAAAATTAGGGTGTGTTCGTAAATGCATAACTGCGCTGCATCACACGAGCAAACTTTTATTTAAAACGCTATACAAGTTCGCTGATAATCGTTTTCAGTAGTAGCCATGTTTGTCTCCCATATTTGACATTTATTTGTGTATTATCTGCTTTAGTGAAGCAATTTAGGACATTTCCCATTTGCAGCGCAGTGATGCATTTACAAACAGGCCCTTATTTACATTTAGATTCTAGAATACGGACGATTGTGTCATCCGTTTGATATATCTAGTTTGGATAAAAGAACATCCAATGTATCGAAAAATGCAAAAAACTCGATTTCAAAAAAAAAAAAATGTGTTAGGGCCTTTCTATATTAAGGTATTGTTTATTTCAGTCCATACCAAGCAGAGTGAGGTTTAGATTGCACATTTCGGACTGAACCATTTACCGGCACCAAAAGCGTTACGTTCAAAAGTGGGCATGCCATATTCATCGCATGATTGTTATATTTATAGTCAATTTTGAGAGCTGTAAAGGTGGGTTCACATTTCCAATAGCTTACTAATTGGAACGGGCAAGAGCTAGCGCCAGGCTTAGTACGAACTTGATATTTTAGAATATCAACATTGAAATAAGATGCCGTAGGATTTTGTTCCGCCTGGCGTCTCAATAACGTTGTTAAAGCTGTCATATTAAATTCCAGCATAGTACTAAATGAACTAGATTGATTTTTGTCCCTTAATTTAAAAAAAATAAACAAATAAATACACATATGTATAAATAGTCATTATTATTATATACATAAATATGTTTTAACCTTAATGAAAAGTAAAATATGTATGTATGAACTAACAACCCCACTTTTTGGGAATTATTTTGTAATTAAAAAAAAAAAAATTAGTAGTGTGACCTTGACCCGCGCACGAAGGGTTCCGTTCGGACACTAGACATGTATTCAATACGAACTTTAGACTATATAATAAATGTTTTGGGTTTTTTCGCCTTTGGGTTCTTTCGGTTTTGAGCGTTTTTTAGTTCTGGCGTTTTTTCGGTTTTCGCCGATTTTTTTTAAGTTTTGGCGCTTTTTTTAGTTTTGGCAATTTTTTCTTTTTGGCGATTTTTTTTTGGCAACTTTTTTCTTTTTTGCGATTTTTTTTCATTTTGGCGATTTTTTCATTTTGTCGATTTTTTCGCTTTTGCCGATTTATTTTAGTGTTAGATTTTTTTTTTAATTTGGTGCTTTTTCGTTTTGGCGATTTTGTTTTTATAGTTTTCGGTTTTTTTAGTTTTACCTTTTTTGAAAATTTCAAGAGTTTCCCTCTTACTATTTCCAAGATATAATTTTACAAATTTCAAGTGTCAATATACATATGTACATACAATTTGTATGTATATTACATGGGATTTAATAATTTTTCGTTGCTCGTTTTGGAACACCCTTCAATTTTTAACTCTCATGTATTTATTGTTGTAGCGGCCAAGGTTCTACATACTCCGTCCAAATTTCAGGTCCGTAGCTCTTACGGTTCATGGGAAAATAGCCTGTGACGGACAGCGTAGCGAAAACAATAGGGTTCCTTTTCACCTTTGGTGTACGGAAACCTAAAAAGTATTTTTGTAAGATTTTTGATTTTTACTTTTGGGACCTTTCGTTTTGGGTGATTTTATGCATCTGTTTTTAATATTAAATAAAACTAAAATATATAATATAAAATACTTTAAACTAAAATTTATTTTTTTTTCTTTAAAAATTCCTTCTCCGCCCCTTATACGATGAAATCAGATTAGCGAAAAATACAGAATGTTTTTTTTTGTTTGTTTAATTCGATCAAAACGTAAATGCGAGTGGGGTTTTTAGTGCATAAAAATTTACATTTATTCGAATAAAAATTAACTTACGTTTGCACTAATTTACTATTTGGTATAAAGTGTTCTAAGTTTTGTACATTTTTGATACGAAATCCCAATTTGGCTGGATTTGGATTGTTTGTCAGCAGACCAGCAATGCCTGCAGGGAATGATAACATCATATCTCCGGATATTTTTACTTGGCATCGCGATTCATCGCTTCCTCTATGAGCAAAGAAATATGAAAATAGAACTATGACTAATAAGTTCTTTGTACTTGTAGTTTTGAATTACCGGAAATAGGCATGAATAATTTCGTGAAAGGCTACCGCCAAAGGTATAGTATCGGAGATTCCTATTGTTAAGGGTGATGGACCCCTTGAAGAGCTAATACCGCCGATGGCTGTCCGGAATTCTAAAGATCCTATGCTGTCAGCGCGATTAATTGGATTAATTGTTGCTGGACTAATCCGACCTCTTGCGGCCACTAGCATTTCAGAACGTCTTGATGGCGGTCGTGGTATAGCAATACTACCAATTGTACTAGATGTTGGTGTTGGTATTTGTCGGCCTTGGCTTTTAGAAAGATTGGCTGAAGGTGGGGCCGATGAACTTACATCACCCAATTCAGAAAATATATCTCCCAAATCAGCATACCTACATATACATATGCATATATAGATAGATACATATGTATATCTATGTATAGACATGTATGTTTTTGTATCGTCACCTAAAATCCAGAAAGTCGGTACTGCACTTTTTTTTTACAGGTGCTAAAAATTTAATAAACTTAAGGCTATTTATTTCTAAGTAGCAAAATTTGAGTAGATATTAAACTAATGACACTTATGACCTTTTGGAATCGGTTTTTCTGAAACCAAAAAGTTCATTAATTTTTCCTAATGAAAGTAACAATAAGATGCATATTTAGTCAAACAATTGGAGTATTCAAATGGTAGTCATAAGCAGTGCCACCAGATTAGGGGATTTGTCCCCAAAATGGGGATTTCGCCTCTAATTTGGGGACAGAATTTCGTGGGGAGGGATTTGGGGACTTTTCATTTTGAGCTCTAACAATTTGCATGTGTCAGGAAAATAATCGTGGATGTTGACATAATATATTAGTACTGGTAACATTTCAGTTTTTAAAAATCTCGTCGAGTAGTGTGGTAATCATACTCTATAATGAAGATGATGTTACCATCATGGTAATACCGCGAACACATACATATATCGTTAACTTAATACGAAAGAGCCCTAACTCATGTTTTTCATAGTTTACAGGAGGAGGAAAAAACTAAATTAAAAAAATGCAATATTGATACAAAATTTTTTTAAACGCAATATTATGTGCAAATAGAAAGTGTTTTTAATAAAAATTTCGTTTAAAAAATTTTGTATCAATATTGCATCTATTTTATTTAGTTTTTTCGTCCTCCTGTAAACTATGAAAAACATGAGTTAGGGCCTTTCGGTATTAAGTTAACGATATGTACATAGGCAAAACCGTGCTCGCAGATGCAGAACAAACTCTTTGGCAATTAACATTTTTTTTCTTTTGAAAAAGAAAAATGACTGTTGAAGCAGGGACCGAAAATAATTGTTATTTTTTTATTTAAAATGAAAAGGTTACTGAAAAATGTGTTTTATTTGGTTTCGGTTATTTTTAACCATTATCGTGAGAGATATTTTATTTTGGTTATAGTAACCAATTAAAGTGAGAAATATTTTTTTTTTTTTGGTTACAAATAACAATTATAGCAACCAAAAAATTTTTTTGGTTACCAATAACTATTATTTAAAGAATTTAAGTTTTTTGGTCATTGCTGCCTAAAATATGGTATTTTAAATGTAAAAGAAGCATTTGTAAGGGGATGCATTACAAAAATGGGCAGTTTTATAAAAAAATATTTATCAATTTCATAAATATAGTAATTAAGGTATTTAAACTAGTTATTTTGCTTTTACTTTTCGACAAAATGTCCAATTATTATTATTACCAAACATTATTTATTGCAAAAAAAAATAGTAATTCGCAAGGGATTAAAATAATGGAAAATATCCCCAAAAATTGATTATATAGATCGCAAAAAGGCAATAGCTCGAGAATAGGCTTACAACATATATGTAAATCCAGAAAGCTTGCAAAAATGTGAATATCTGTAAACTTTAAGAATCAAAAATAATCTCATGTGCAAAAAATTGCGAAAATTCGCAAAAACTTGGTAACATCAAAAATATATCCAAGTGATAAAAATAGTAAAACTGCAATAAAACAAAGAATTGTGAACAATCACTTTTACTGCAAAAATTGCCAAATTATAAAAATTCGCACTAAATTTCTAACATCAAATAGATAGATTGATTAAAAATAGGAAAAATGGCAAGATTTGGCTTAAAAGCACTTTTATCGCGAAAATTGGCACAAAACTGCAAACAACCCCGAAATTGTTAAGTGAAATTATGAGGAATGCCAAAATATTGGCAAAATTCGCGAGAATTTGCAATCAAATTAAAATTAAAAAATTAAAGTTATGCACAAGAGCAATAAGTTTTATTTAAAATTACCTGATTCGCAAAACTTACTGAAATTCGCAAATAAATCCTGAAGCCCTAAAATTTAAAAAGGGCTGGAAAAAATTTTGTTTTACATATCGGATGCAGGTAGAAGTCGTTCAATAACTTTCTAAAATACCGTATTTTAGGTAGCAATAACCAAAAAATTTAAATTCTTTAAATAATTGTTATTGGCAACCAAAAAAATTTTTTGGTTGCTATAATAGTTATTTGTAACCAAAAAAATATATTTCTCACTTACGATAATCGTTGATTATAACCATTATTTGAATTAATCAATTTTAATGGTTAAATATAAATTTTTTGTCATTTCTCTTATAACTGTTATGTCCCTGGTTGAAAGTTTTGATTGTGCAACTGTTGTACGCACGATTCTATCTTACACTGCAATTACACATGCCACTAGTGGCATGCCAGTGTTGTGTACGTATTATCGACGAAAAATTGTTCGAAAAAGTCGAATCTCTTGACATTTGCTTTGCTGTTTACACATGCCATTGCCACTCCATTTTAAAAATGTCGTCGAAGCGAGCTGGCTCAGTCTCGCTTCCATTTTTACTTTTCCTTTTGTTTATAGAATAGAGTTACCTAGTACGTCACAAAGGCACATTATTGAGGAAACTATTAACACTTATTATTATTATTATTATTTTAATAATATTAGTTCTTTATAATTAACAAACTCCAGTTTTTCATACACAAATCAAGTTATAAATCATAACAACACATTTAACAAGCTAAAATATTAATTTAATTTTCACAGTAATCCAATAAATTTGCATCAAATGTATAACATGCATGCAACTGCCAAATTTTCACTCGCATGCAAATTTTGCTGCCACTGGGACTGCCATTGTGAAAAATTTGAGTGTGTTAGTGAAAAATCGTGAGTGTATTGAGTTTTTCGAAATGGCATGCCACTATAGTGGCATGTGTAAATGGTATGTTAGTTATTGTGTTTCGCATAAAAAAACTATGTATGTGTGATTCCCAGAAAATATGAAAAAATTTCAACTTTTTAAAAATTTGCAATTTAATGAAAAAAGTAAAATATTTCTTGTAACTTTGTGAAAATATTATTTCGCATCCCTGCGCATAGGACTTAATAATCGTTTTTTATGAATGATATATTTTTGGGAACAAAAGTTAGAATTTTTCTGTTGAAATGGGGATTTTGGGGACATGACGTTTTAAATTGGGGACAAGAGTCAAAATTTTTCTGGCAGCACTGGTCATAAGCTAATATGTTTTAAAATAATAATACGAAAAAACACAGAACATGTCCTAGGAAAGTAATGAATTATTTTAATACATCCGAGTAATGAACTCTATAATTCATAACACTCGTCACAAGCAAAAACTATACAATCTTTTTCTGCAGATGTGGTAATGCACGTGGTAATCAATAGCGGAATTCACTCATCGTATTAAATTTAAAACTACGATTTTAAGCGTCCAAGAGTGAGCTATTTTTTCTTCTGTATCATTAAATTGATTAATTCAAATAATGGTTATAATCAACGATTATCATAAGATATATTTCATTTTGGTTATTGTAACCAATTAAAGTGAGAAATATATTTTTTTGGTTACAAATAACTATTATAGCAACCAAAAAAAATTTTTGGTTGCCAATAACAATTATTTAAAGAATTTAAATTTTTTGGTTATTGCTACCTAAAATACGGTATTTTAGAAAGTTATTGAACGACTTCTACCTGCATCCGATATGTAAAACAAAATTTTTTCGAGCCCTTTTTAAATTTTAGGGCTTCAGGATTTATTTGCGAATTTCAGTAAGTTTTGCGAATCAGGTAATTTTAAATAAAACTTATTGCTCTTGTGCATAACTTTAATTTTTTAATTTTAATTTGATTGCAAATTCTCGCGAATTTTGCCAATTTTTTGGCATTCCTCATAATTTCAATTAACAATTTCGGGGTTGTTTGCAGTTTTGTGCCAATTTTCGCGATAAAAGTGCTTTTAAGCCAAATCTTGCCATTTTTCCTATTTTTAATCCATCTATCTATTTGATGTTAGAAATTTAGTGCGAATTTTTATAAATTTGCACATGAGATTATTTTTGATTCTTAAAATTTGCAGATATTCACATTTTTGCAAGCTTTCTGGATTTACATATATGTTGTAAGCCTATTCTCGAGCTATTGCCTTTTTGCGATCTATATAATCAGTTTTTGGGGATATTTTCCATTATTTTAATCCCTTGCGAATTACTATTTTTTTTTTTGCAATAAATAATGTTTGGTAATAATAATAATTGGACATTTTGTCGAAAAGTAAAAGCAAAATAACTAGTTTAAATACCTTAATTACTATATTTATGAAATTGATAAATATTTTTTTTATAAAACTGCCCATTTTTGTAATGCATCCCCTTACAAATGCTTCTTTTACATTTAAAATACCATATTTTAGGCAGCAATGACCAAAAAACTTAAATTCTTTAAATAATAGTTATTGGTAACCAAAAAAATTTTTTGGTTGCTATAATTGTTATTTGTAACCAAAAAAAAAAATATTTCTCACTTTAATTGGTTACTATAACCAAAATAAAATATCTCTCACGATAATGGTTAAAAATAACCGAAACCAAATAAAACACATTTTTCAGTAACCTTTTCATTTTAAATAAAAAAATAACAATTATTTTCGGTCCCTGCTTTCAACAGTCATTTTTCTTTTTCAAAAGAAAAAAAATATTAATTGCCAAAGAGTTTGTTCTGCATCTGCTAGCACGGTTTTGCCTATGTACATATCGTTAACTTAATACCGAAAGGCCCTAACTCATGTTTTTCATAGTTTACAGGAGGACGAAAAAACTAAATAAAAAAGATGCAATATTGATACAAAATTTTTTAAACGCAATTTTTATTAAAAACACTTCACATTTGCACATAATATTGCGTTTAAAAAAATTTTGTATCAATATTGCATTTTTTTAATTTAGTTTTTTCCTCCTCCTGTAAACTATGAAAAACATGAGTTAGGGCTTTTTCGTATTAAGTTAACGATATATGTATGTGTTCGCGGTATTACCATGATGGTAACATCATCTTCATTATAGAGTATGATTACCACACTACTCGACGAGATTTTTAAAAACTGAAATGTTACCAGTACTAATATATTATGTCATCATCCACGATTATTTTCCTGACACATGCAAATTGTTAGAGCTCAAAATGAAAAGTCCCCAAATCCCTCCCCACGAAATTCTGTCCCCAAATTAGAGGCGAAATCCCCATTTTGGGGACAAATCCCCTAATCTGGTGGCACTGTTCTGTATTGTAAAAAACGTTTATTGTTCAATTCAAAGAGACTTTTTGAGAGAATTTGTATGTAGCTTGTTCTTCTTTTGTACAAACTCTGGTAAATTCAGCTATAACATCTACTACAGTTTTTAGCCAAGAATTACAAGATTACGCCAGTGCAAAAAAAAAAATAGTAGATGTGTGACGTCACGCACACTGAGTTTCTATTGGCTGATAATTTGGTTTTTTTTGTATAAAATTCTTTAAGATATTTTGACTGCAGGATTGCCAACCGCTATACAAGTACTGGTTTTGCTAAGTTCGGTGAAGAAAAGTGGACATATAATAATCCCACTTTTTTACTGAGACCAGCGTAAAAGGTCCTTAAATGTAAATACGTCATGATTTTTAAATGTATTCACGTCGCATGTATTATACTAAACCAATAATAAATGCTGTCGTACTATAAGCGAAGCACGATGGATGTATTGGTGTACGTGTATATCAGTGTTAACAAGCGACGACGTCAAGACAGCTTGTCTGTAACAAACACTCAAAAGAAGTACTGTTGATTAGTTGATTATGCTTGTTATTTTTCATATTGTACGTTTGAGTGTGTGTGTAATATGAAGATGGTAAGCTATTATGTGATTAACCGCATACAACTAATTTTAATGCATGTGTGTGCCTTTGCATGTGCGCAGAAAAATAAAAAATCATACACACATACATGCATGACGTTTGTACACGCGCTCATGCGTAGAAAGAAGCAAGTATCACAAATTCTTCCGTCAGGAAGTGTTTTCTTCTTTACTCTTATACCTACAATACTCAAACAAATTTCTTGCAAACAGTGTTGTTAACGTTTGTTTTATAAGATTTCGCTGTAGTAAAGCATTTGAAAAATCCCTCATGTCTTGAAAGTTCTTATAAGATGTCTTATGCAGGAGACTATTACTAACAAGAAGACAAAACAATATTGTTTTTGTTGTAGGTATTTACCCTTTTTTTAATATTATTCGTAATTAGATAATTGATTTTTAACCGATATATGTACAAATTAAGACCCGTGAACTTTTAAGCAGTTCAGTTTGTGTGTGTTGTTAGCAGGTAACCAAAAGTATTTGTAACAACTTTTCCATGAAAAATGCTAAAATATTTTTTTAATGATTAACTGACCGCTATGTGTATGTATTAGTGTCCTGCACAAGACTATTTATAAGACCTTTCAAGACATGAGAGATTTTTTCAAATGCTTTACTACAGCGAAATATTCTAAAAGAATCGCTAAACAACACTGTTGGCAAGACAAACAACCGAAAAAAATTGCTTGCCAACAGTGTTGCTTAGCGATTCTTTTAGAACATTTCGCTGTAGTAAAGCATTTGAAAAAATTTCTCAATGAGTAATTATTGCGTTTGATAAAATTACCCTCTCGTTTCTAAGGGAATGCATTGTCTTGCATTGGAAAATAATATATTATTTCTTCCATTATTTATGTAATTAATGCCTACTTTTTCAGCTGGGTTTGTACATTGCTTACTCTCTCTCTATCTCCCTCTTAACTCCTTTGGTAAACTCTATCGTAGTTAGGACAAAACAAAAAGTCTTATTATTTTATGACTTTTTTGTTAACTATGTTAAAATATTAAGACATTATGACACTTAAGACTACCGTTTGAATACCTCATATGTTTCTTACTTTGTATTATTTTTGTTTTGAACATGTACAAAACTCGTTCAGAAAACAATGTGGTATTTAAACGGTTGTCCTAACGGTCATATTGTCATAATGTTTTAAATTATTTTAATAATTGTTTTTGCTTTTGCTTCTCCTCTCAAACTAAAATTTTAGAACATGACACTATGGCCTTTATGAATACCGTTTGTATTCTCCAAATATGTATTTGAAGGTAACACAGATGCCACCTTTTTTTATAATTTTGTTATATAAAAGTGTAGTTACTGCTTTTTGGGTTACGAATTTGTTGCGAGTGTATTACGGTGTTTGAAATCTTTATTTTTGAAAGAATCCGTATACAATTTTAGGGAAAGATGTAGTTTTGTTATATACTTCATTATAATAATATAATGATATATCAATCAAAAAATCTATTTTGAATTTTTGTCAGTTACGTCGTTTTGGATTTTAGGTGACGATATGTTTATGTAAATACATATGCATACGTATGTATGCATTTAAATGCATGTACATGTACATATATATGTGTATAAATACATACACATATATGTATACATACATATGTATGAAAATCCTAAATCAGTTCATCAGCGCAAAATTGGTGTAACACAAGTTTTTTTTTGGTTGCTGCTGTGGTGATACATACATATGTACATAGATGTATATTCTTTATATTACCAACTATAAACACAAAAGTAGAGTAAGCCACCTCTTGGTATTCAAAAGAAGATGCAGCTGAAAAATCGTTTTTGTACAGAAAGTAATATACAAAAGTAATAGAGCAATTAAATAGTTTAGGGTTACACCACTTTTGAGCTGATAGCCACCCTCCAATATAAGAGGCATTGGTAAATATGTACATATGTATATGTAATAGTAACAAAAATAATAATAGTACTTTGAGTTATTAGACATGGACAATGTTGGACTTTGTAACGGTGCATATGGATGCACCGCTGCTGTTGGTGTAGAAGCATTTGAAATTTCTGGTGATTGTTGACGTGATGTTAGCCTGGATTGTTGTTGCAGTTGCTGACTGTGCTGCTTTAATATCAATTTTAATAAATAAATCGTTAATATTTTGATTTACAATTTTTGTGTATTTCGTATTAGTTTTTTTAGAATTATGGATTTGCTCTATGTACATTGTACATACATATATGTATATGCAATTATTGTCCTTTTATTGCAATATAGTCATATCTCAAAAATCAAAATTTTATCTCCACATCTTTGAAAAAATTTCAGCATTACATATGTACATACAAAGTAAATAGATGTTATATGTACATATATGGTAAAATTCTGATCAATTAATAACATTTGGAAAACTTAAATACCCTTTGTCTAGTTTCATTATTTTTTACATGACTACGTTACATTAAGGAACAATATGTAAATGGCGCATGTTTTTTTATATGAAATCAAATGAGTACCTACCGAAAATACTCCTGTTGGCGATAGAGAAATATTTTCAACAGTCGCTCTTAATTCATCGACACTGGCTGACATAGGTGCCTGACCATTGCTCAATGGTTTTATTTTCACATGTATGCGTTTTTCAGGTCTGCCATTATCTGAATCCGAATCAGAATCAGAGTAAAAACTACCGGCTGGAACATCGCAATAACATCATTGATGATTAATAACCATTTTTTAGAACTATTTACCATTTTCTTTACTTTCATCCCATGCGACCTCTTTAGGAGGCTGAAGACTGTAGCCATCTTCATCAACTTCGTTGCTACTAAACTGTTGACCACCAACAGTCGCTGCTGTACTATTATTTTTGTTAGTGTGATTGGAGTCGCTGGCTCCGCTGACATTATCAGCTAAAGCAGATGCTGCAGACACATCGGGTGCAGTTGATATACCAGAGTTCGTAGCACCACTGGATTCTGCTCCGATTATGGCTAATAGTCCTGGATTGCTTGTACTAGAGCTTTGTTGTTTAGATTTAATCTGATCTTCATTTTCCACAGAACTATTTCCTCCGCGATCCACACTATAAAAATTAAGGGTTTTAGTAAAATTTTATTTTAGTACTTCCAATATTGCAACATAGGCAAATCTCAAGAAATGCGTTTTGTAAGTTTTTAATGCAGAAAAAATAGTTATATTATATTTAATATTATGTAAAATTGGTTGTATATGCATCTCTTGAGAAAAGAAGTTATTTTTATATCTTCATTGTTTTTATATCTAAATTGAAAACTTAATTTCTCCAAAACTAGCTGTTTTGAGTTATGCCTATGTTGCAATAAAGGAGCGATATCTTTCGTTCGAGAAGAAGAACATTACTCTCTCAAAACCTCCACGTACAGACCAAACGGCTGGACAGATTTTGACTTAGTTTTTTCTGTTTGAAAGGTGACTTGATGGGTTCTTAGCTACGCTTTAAGAAAATCGGTCCAGCCGTTTAGAAGATATGACATCTTTTCTCGATATATCGGGCTTTTTTAAATTTTTAGTTTTTGTTATTTTCTAATTTTGTTTTGAGACTGAAACTTTAAAATTTACGTGAATGTTTCGCAGAAGTCGATTCTCTATTACTTGCGCATTTATATACATACATATGTATGTACTAGTGTTGTCATTCGAACAAAAATTGTTCGAATATTCGAATATTAATTTTTGTTCGAACGAACAAAAATGTTCAATTTAGAATAAAAAATTATTCGAACCATTTTTGCCGAATATTCAAATATTCGAACAATTTTCTTAACTACTTTGTATAAAAAGTATTTTACATATAACATTTTAATGTGTTAACAAAAGGATGTTAAACAAATTACTCCAAATTACAAATACATGTGTAAGCTTGTTTATATGTATATGTTCGCTAAACGCATATTTTTTTCTTGCTGGGAAGAGAATACCTCTTTAATGGAATTAGAAGGTGGCTTACAATTTCTGATAAAAAGTTTAGAAAAAAATAACTGATTTTCTCTAATCAAAACTTTAAGAATAGAATTATTAAACGACGTAAAAAAGAATTTAATGCTTTAACAATATTCCTCAGTTTTCCTATCCAATACTAACTTTTTAAAATAAGCAACAAAAAGCGAAACAAAAAGTACACAAATACTTTGATTTCATGATTATTTTTTAATCATAATATCACAAATAATCGTAAGTACGATGAAGTATTAGATGATATTTCTGAAAAAACTGATAATCTTTTATTACCTTTCGAAAATTCGAAATTTTAAAATGTTTGCATATAAACTATATTGAAATATTTCGTAATTTCGTTCGATAACGAGTGCCGTAATTTGCTCCCTGATCTAAAAAATTGTATGAATAAAGTAGGAAATTGATTTAAATTATTTGGAAACAACAAAAAAAAAAAGGATTACACAAACTGTATATGCTTTCAAATGCAATTTTAACTATATCAACATTAACAATTTGCGAAAGAAACTTTTCTACTTGTTTTTTTATTAAAGGTAAAAAAATAATCGTCTGCAAGCTACGAATAAAAAGTGGGATTATCTGGGGTTTTTAAATGATCTTTCAAAAGAAATCAATGACATATTAAAAAATGTTTGCAAATATGTATAAATACCTATACTTTTTAAATAATATCGTTTTGGTTTTCAATCCCCGACAAAAAAGGAGAGTTAAAAGTTTGCAGTGTGTATCTGTGCATCTGTTTGTATGTACGAGTCCACCTACAGACCAAACGGCTGAACCGATTTTGATTTATGCCCCTATCGCGGTTTTCAACTAAATTCAGTTTGGTCGTCTAAGAGTCGACCAAACTGTGTTTTAGTTCTATTAACCACAAAACCGTTTCTTAGTTGAAATTGTCATCGCATTGCCAACTTAAAATATCAAGTTTGACAGGAAAAAAACACAAACTTTTAGAAAGAGTATTGTTTTTAATGTAGATTTATTTTATGACGACGAAGACGAAGTCGCAATTATAGATGTGCTACGTATCAGAAGAAAAATTCGTGCTGATTCCAACTCCTCTTGAACTACCCAATGCAAGGTAAACTACATTTGAAGAAATCTTTGTATGGCCCCGGTATACCGCCAATACTGAATCTGTTAAGAAAACGTTGTTATGAAGCATAACAAATATTCCTAATTACAGTTTTTCCATTTTTTCTGGTTTTTATGTCGCACCAATCTGTAACTAGAAAAACCCAACCACAGACCTAACTACTAAAAAGCAGTTGTGTATACTCAACGTTTTTCTCAACCAAACTTACGCAGAGTTGTAAATGACAGTACCAAAACACAACTGAAAAGTCAACTGTTAATTTAGTGGAGAATGACAATGCAAATTTATTAATCCCAACCAAACTATTTTAAAAGCTGAAAACCGTGATAGCGGCATTAGTTTCTGTTTGAAAGGTGACTTGATCGAGAATGTTCTTAGCTATGTTTGAAGGAAATCGGTCCAGCCATTTAGAAGATATTACATCTGTTTTAGATATATTCTGTTGAATCGGCGTGTCTTTGAAACCGCAGCTCCCAAACGGCTTGACCGATTTGTTTTTTTTTTTTTTCTTTGAAAGGTGACGTGATTGTATATCTCCTAGTCTATACTTGAAGAAAATCGGTCTAGTCAATTGGAAGTTATCATAAATTTTGTATATATTTTATTCTTTTCTTTTATTGCGATTCTGTTACTTCAGTAATATTACTGTAACATACGAGTTCTAAGCTTATGTTACAGCTTTTTAAAATTTTTAATTTTTGCTATTCATATTTTGATTTATTAATATTTTTGAGTTTGTTTCTATTATTTTTCGTTTGTTAATAAAAAAAAACTTAAACTAATATAAATGCCTATCGTTTTTTGCAAACGTTTTTCAAATTATTCGAATACATTTTTTTATTCTTTGTTCGTTCGAATATTCGAACAAAAGTTCAAAATTATTCGTTTGTTCGAATAAGAATAAATATAAAATAAAAAAGACCAACAATTAACAACACTAATATGTACATACGTATCAGTGATCTGCATGATTACGAATCAAAAGGCATAATTTTGCATTTTCTAAAATGAATATTGCGCTAACACTTAACATTAAAATAATGAATGATACTATTGCATGATCCATATCAATGAGACTGTTGTTAATAAATGCATGCCACTGCTTGTATTCTATATTCATTTCATATGATTCACTAACATGAATCAAAACATACAAGATTATGCATTGCGCATTTTGTCAAAATGACGTAGAAATTGAAATGTAAACAAAATTGCCCTATACCAAATACACGTGTTTGTGTGATTGTGTTTATGTTTATCGGCTGATGTGACGTACATACATGCGCAGAAAAAGAATATTTTCAAAACCTGAATGCGTAATCTTGTATTCTTTGATTCATGATTCACTAAAGCAATGAATCAGTATGCTTGTTTTGAATACTTCTTAAAACCTCTTCTGACAAATATAGTTTTATGTTATATTATAAAATAAAATAATTAGCTCCATACAAAACAATCAAACAGTAAGAATTTCAATTGATTTTTAATAACAGCACCCCAAAAAAAAGAGAGTGAGTTAATGACAGTCAGTTGTTAGAGAGGTAACTCTGCAAGCAATATCATTTACATATTGATGTTAAAAACAAAACAAAAGCATTGTAAAAGTGAGTGGAAAGCGAAAGTGAATCAACTCATACAGTTCTCTGATACGTATATATGTATACATGTACAACGAAAAAGTAGCCCCTGTGGCTGAGTGGTAGCGATGCTAGCCTCCCAGTCCAGAGGTCGTGGGTTCGATTCCCGCCATACTTGTTTTCCGCAGACAAGCTAATCGCTTCGCGGGTTGTTTGTTTATTAAAAAAAAAAATAAGTGGCAAAATTGAACATGATCTTAATGAGTTTTGCCAATTATCCTTGTAAAAATCATTATTCTTTTCGAAAGTTTGAAGAGTTTGAAGTTTTGAAGAGTTTAAAAATTTTGCAACCAGATGAATTTTCTGTTAGAAACAACGATTTGCATTTTTTTATAACAATATTTACATATGTACGTATAAAAAAATTTGATTGGAGACATTAACTTAAATTGTTAGCTACTGGCATGATGTTTGCAGAATAGTTTGTTACTTAAAAAAGAGAGGTTCTATGAGGAAATAAGTTTTGACTTATGGATTCATCATAGTCGAAATTCACATTAACACGCTTGTGTTAATGCGTTGATTCGCATATTAAATTTACCTTTGTGTGCATTCTTCCTTAATGTTATCCGACATTTCTCCATCTTTCTTTTTCTTGGATTTTTTAGTTTTTGTTTTGTCACGTCGACTTCGCAGTATGCCCGACACTGTGGAGATAATTAAAAATTTTTAACATCATTTTCCAAAAACAAAAACAACAATAAAATGCGCACATTTCTTTGGTTTTCAATATAAACTTTAAATAATCGGGCAATAAAAATCATTATTAAGTTATGTAAATAGAAAATATAATTATGTATAATTACATACTAGAAACTCAAACACCAACTCAAAATACATTCTTTGTATATACTACATTTAAATAAAAAAAATAAATAATAATGGTTTTCTACGATTATAAAAGAAATAAAGCACCAAAAACTTCCTTTTTAACCCTTTCATTTCAAAAATATTAAAAATCTGAATTTCAATCGACACAAGATCATACCCTGAGAATTTGAAGAGAAAATATTTAAAAGAGATGTAGTCCGCCTTTGACTTGTGCCCAGTGTCGATGCAGGTGTTGCTGAATTAGAATTGCTGTTTGTTGTATTTTGTGGTTGCAAATGCTGATTGTGATTTGTAGTACTAGTTGCAGTTCCTGAACGATCAGAAAATTTGTTAGTGCTTAATATGGAAGCTGATATATTTGGTGATGTAGCTGTAACGATGTTTGTTAAAACGTCTCGTTCTAATTGTGAGTTTGGTGCTAATCACATGTGAAGATGAGAGGAAGTTGTTCAAACGAATTATAATTACATATATTGATTGAATTATTAGTTTTTGAAGAACGGCAATAGTAGTACATACGTATTTTTAGTATTATAAGTAGTAGATCAATATAATAAAAATAAATTAAGGCTTCTCCAAACATATCTTTCGTTCGCAACAACGACATTCTAATAGAAATGAAAATATTACTTTTTTAATTTATTATGAATTTGTATTTCATTTTCACTATTTGAGTTGAATACAAAATGTTGTAAAAAAATGAGAGATATGCTTGTCGGTTGAGTCATTCGAAGTGAAATCAACAAATTTGAGAATAACTTTGGAGGTACCCGGACCATCAAACCGAAATTTTTTTATAAAGGGAAGTAACACTCAGACAATGAATTCCTACTACTATTAATAGGTGTTACCGTCTTTAGGAAAGATATAGTAATAAAGAAGACAGGTGGTGAAGGAAGAGATAGGGGAAACCTTCATTCATTTACAACTCTGCTTTTTGCACATCTTTTTTTAATAATGCAGTGTTGCAGCAATCTGGTGTCAATCAGACGCATTAAATTTTCAAAGCTATGTTTATTAACTAATTTATTGGTTATTTTACTTCGCCGATGATTCTCCTACACAATACCGACGAAGGAGGGCGCTCTGGTATTACATTAGGTTTAGTATCCGCTGAAGCAGTAGTAGTTCAGTGAACAAAGTCTATGCTTTCATCACTTGAAATTTCCTGCAACAACTGATACAAAAAGACACTAATGGACATCAGAAAAATGCGTGGCGTTGTTATTTAATGACGAAGACCGGGCTCGAACACTCGACCTTCGGTTTTGCAGTCAATGTGCTAAGTATTTCAGCCAACGCCACCCTCAAATTTATTTAATTTGTTATTTTTAGGTTATAATTTAACTATAGTTATGTATTTTTATCTACACATGATGTTCTTGAAACTGAAAGTAAGTAATTTTTTAAGAATGCTAAAATTGCAGCACCTTTTTTTTCGCAAAATATATCATTTTAAGGCTGCGAAAATCCAATTTAAAACGAGATAAAATTTGTAATTTTTGTCTTTCTGGTACATCCAAAAGTATCCCAATTGTTTTTATTTAAATCGAAGATCATACGGCACATTGTTTGTTGATATCATTTTGAAGGACTTGAAATTAAAATTATGTTATTGAATAGGTTAAATTGTTACATAAAGTTGGTGTTTTGAGTATATAAAGTTTCAAACTCATAAGGACTAAATACTAGTTGTGAATCTGCTAGTTTGTCATTTAAGATCAGGGAATGTACATATGTATATATGTGTATGTGTATCGTTAATACATAATAATATACAACACATATCGCACTCCTACAACAATAATGGGAGGGGAGCATGAACCAAAGAATACAAGATTATGCATTGCGCATGTTTGTTAACTTGGTGTTTGGCTGGTGTCACGTCAAAGTGACGTAGAAATTGAAATGTAAACAAAATTGCCTATACCAACTACACGTGTTTGCGTGATCGTGTTTATGTTTATCGGCTGATGTGACGTACATACGTGCGAAGAAAAAGAATATTGTCAACAGCTGAATGCGTAATCTTGTATTCTTTGATTAAAGGGGGGGGGGGGGTGGTTACAGCATTCGATATCGGACGAAATTTAAAAATACATACGTACACATGTATTTCAAATGACTTTATATGAAAACATTTTTAAATTTCGATCGATATCGAATGCTGTAATATTCTCTCATCGTATTAACTCGTAACATTTAATGTATCCATTGGGGCAAAAAACTATATTCTTTATCTTTCAGATAAATGAGTAAACTTCGCTATTTGTGCAAGAGAAAAAACGATTTTTTAATTATCATAATTAAAAACAAAAACTTCTAGAATTATTTCAAGAAAATAGTCACATTTCAAATTGAAAGAAAAAAATACCTACATACATATTAAAAAAAATGTTCATTAGTTAAGAACATCGTTGCTGCTTGGCCAACACATATATATCTGTGGCAATAAATAATAATGGCTTAAGTTGACATAAGTGCTTTTTCATTTTATTACATATTCTTATTTTCTTCTTCAAGATCTATCACTCAACTAAATTTCAATTAAAAAATGTCATTATTAATAAAACTATACGCATTTATATTTTAACTTAAGTCTTCTTGGAAAACAATACGTAAGCCATAACATCTTACCTCAACTTAATTTTTTTTTTCGGTAGCTACATCAATATTAAAATATTTGAGCATAAAAACTTGTATACACTTAAGTCCAATAACTAACGTCCCATCCAAATTATTCTTCGTTAAAAAAAACTTATATTTAACTAAGCTTTTAAATAATTATCTTATCTCAGGTTTTCCGCATTTCAATTTAACCTAAAGCTCTTACATATGTCGACTTACCATCAATAAAAATTATTTTGCCTTTCAATATAATAGCTTAAGTGCACTTTAATTTTTATTTTTCTAACAATGGATTTTTTCATAACATCTTAACTAAAAAGCAGCGAATATTAACTAATAAAACGTTTTCTTTTTTTAACAGTTTTGTTCTAAATAAATGTGCATCTTTTTCGGAGGCTAAAAATTTTATATAAAAACCAAACACAATTAATTTTACACAAAACTCTTAATATCTCAAAACATGAAATTTGGACTTAAGGCATTATTATTTATTGGCACAAATATGTATCATTTAGATGCCGTACGATAGTGAATCGATTCGATTGGGTAGATTTCGAAAGAAAAATTTTCACAATGATTTTTTAATTGAAATTTATTTGCTGGCGCTTAAGCATTGTCTTTATATTTCAAGATATGTGGTTAAGTCTACTGATGATTTGGCTAAGCACCAATGAAATATGTAGACAATACTTAACCACCAGCAAATAAATTTCAATTAAAATAAATTTGTCAAATAATAAATTTCTTAAACAATGTTTTTTTATAACAAGTTTTAAACTACTAACGGCGACTTTTTGAGTTCAAGATTAGAGATTAAGGGCCTAATTTTGTAAAACGCAACGCTTGGCGTTGATAGATTTTGTATGTATTTTGTTTTTGTAATTTAAATTTTATTCATATAAAATTTGACAACGCTTGGCGCTGCGTTTTACACAATTAGGCCCTAAATTAACCTTAATCTCCATTTGGGATTTTTAGGTAGTCGATTATATGGTTGGTTTTACTTGCTAGTTTAAATATTCACTGATTTATTGCGGATGCCGCAAATTTTACCAAAATATGTAGTTGAGCGAGAAGTTTCAGGGATGACTCATATTTTTTATTTATAAAAAATGTGGACAGAACCGTGGGAGATTTTTACCGTTGATGTATATGAATATAATAAGCTATTATTTTTATAAAAAGAGAAAATAGAAAAATGTTTATTTAATACGGCATTGTTGCTCAAGTGGAATATATAAGTATGTATGCATTTATGTGAATAATTACCCTGTCGGATTTTTATTAGCTAGCTCAAAATATAAGTGACTTTTTGCTAACTCATGTACAACTAGCTTCTGAACTAATTTATAAATGATGCAGATGTGATTCAGTAGCTTTTTGTAGAACTGTCTTCTTCCCGATAAGTATTGAACTAACTTTAAGCTAACTTAAAACTGATGCTGAGATTAGTGAGTTGTTTTTGTACAACTAACATCACCTCGATAACTTTTGAACTAACTTTAAGCTAACTCAAAGCTGATGCAGAGATGAGTCAAAGTTTATCGCGAATATGTCAAAGTAAAATTCATGTTTATGTTAACTCTGTGCCATCTTTATTTTATATGGCGCAATAGCAAAGTGTTAAGTATGATGGCTGACAAACAAAGTGATCACGCTTCGATGCCAATTCTCGTCTCTAAGAAATATTAAATTCTTTCAAATTTATTTTGAATAAAAATGTTAATCATTAGTAAGTTAAAAATAATGGTTAGCTAAAGAAAGGCCTTTTTTCTTCTTTTTTGATGCGCAACAATTTAAATCATAATGGGCCAACCATTAGTTAGTCAGTTCGCAGCTAACTAATAGTGCACTTGCATTTTATCAGCCAAAAACTCACCCGAAATGAGATAACTTGTGGTTATTTGAAACTTATGCAGCGTGAGTGAGTACTGACTCCTTCTGAGGACATTACGTTGAAAAACTGAATAGCGTTTAACATGTAAAATGAGTTAGCTTTTGAGTCAGTTGTTACTCGTCTCTGATTAAGAATTAGTCACTTTTAAGTTAGCTCAAATCTCGACAGGGTACATACTAGGGTGATCGCTCGGTTTTTCAACCGGTTTTAAACCCCGGTTTTTTCACAATACGGTTGTCGGTTTTTTCAAAATGTTAATTTTTGGAATGTCGAATAGTCCGGTTTTTTTACAATTTAAAAACCGGCTGAGTCGAATACTTTTCGATTTGTATATTTTGCAATAAAATTAGTTTTTACTATGTTAAAACTTAGACCAACGTGTTTTGTTTATTATCCAAGTATTTATTTAGTGTAAAAGCTCTAAGCGAAATTATTTTATGAGGTAATAGCAGAGGCGAATTTAATTGGCCTTATGTATGTCAAAATCCAATTGCAAAAAGTGAGTTTTAGTTTTGTTGACATTTTGCTTCATATTTTATATAGGGGTAGATATCCACATTCATATGTATATACCATTAAGGAATAAACTCTACATACACACATCATTTTTGGGGTTTGAGGAACCTTGGGAAGAAATTAAAAAAATTAATTATGCCAATATTTAGGGTGCTAATAAATATGTTTCTACAAAAAACAAAAAATTAAAAAATAATTATGATAACAACGTATTAGACCATATTTGGATGTCATTTTTTGACGGCTTGGTACCGGAAATCACAGGATTTTTAAATAAGTTGATGACATCAAACATTTTGCACGTATTTTTTTATGTATTTTATGCCTGTATTTAGACTTTTTTCTTATGTATTTTGAATATTTTTGCTACTGTAGGTATTATTATATTTATTTTTTTATTTTTTGTATAAACATATTTATTAGCACCCTAAATATTGGGATAATTAATTTTTTGAATTTATTCCCAAGTTTCCACAAACCCTAAAAATGATGGTTGTATGTAGAGTTTGTTCCTCAACTGTATATTATATATAAATATTTATTTACTATACATAAGTATATGAAGTTAATATTTATGTTTTACCTTTAATTTTTGTATTATTTTATAGTATTTACTAACTCTTAACTCTTTTTTTTTTTAATAAAGCAATTCAAAATCAAAACTTTTGTATAATAATTTTCTTACTTAAAAAAACCGGTTGACCGGTTTTTCCTGCATTGTAAAAACCGAAACCGGGTTTTTCATAATTTCAAATAATCGAACTATTCGAAAACCGGTTTCTGCAAAAAGTCGAATAATCGATCACCCTAGTACATACGTATGTATCTATTTATGTTGTATGTATGTGCACATACATATATGTATATATATTTACATATCTTCATACATATATGCACACATGTACATACATACATATGTACGCATGCATGTATGAATATACAATATATGTATGTATGTACTTATGTACATAGTATGTATGTATGTATGTATATATGTACTTATGTATGCATATATGAAATGTTGTATTTAATGCATGCATTTTGGAAGTTTTAATGAAACTTAATGAAAGCTAGCAGATATTTCCGTCAGATGAAGGATTTAATTTATTTTAACCTCTTACAGATTTGATTGTAATAGATGAAAAGAAAATTAATATAGAATTCATATTTTTAAAGCACTGAAAATGTTTTTAAGGCATTACAAGGACGGAATAGAAACAGAGAAGATAGAGAGTAATAATGTTTAAGCAGATTTCAAAAATGAACCTTGATTATATTCCTGCAGTGATTGAAGCTCTGAGTTAAGGGAATTTTTGTTGATGGTTGTGGTAGTTGTGCCATAAGTGGTGGTGGTGGTGGTGGTACTACTAGTAATGTTATTTGTAGCAATTATATTGACTGATTGCAAACTTGTGATACAATGACTATCCATACCGAAATTTCCACTACCACTTGTGGCAGATGTAGACATTCCGGTATTTGGTTGTTGTAACTGTTGTTTGCTTGGATTGCTCGACGAAAACCAACTACGAAAATTGCTTTTCACTGTACTGGTGCTTGATGGTGCAACATTTGTTGCAGATATAATTTCTGGCGATGTTGGCCGGGATCCAGTTGTTTTCATGCTATTAACATCCAAAGCGGATTCGTCAACATTTATAACACTATCACTGGCACTAGCGATGCTACCAACAGATATAGCTTCATTGCCGCGTAAGTCCATTGAAGAACTTCCGCCACGATTTATGCTAGTGACTGAACTTGAAGATGCAGCCGCTGATGGTTGATTCAGGCGAACATTTGAAGTGGCTGATATTTGTTGATTTATAGATAATGGAATGAATTCGAGTTCTGGCATTTCTGAAAGTTATAAAAAAAGGTACAACATACAGATAAATACGAATTTAATAACAACATATACTATGTATGTGTGTGCGTATATACATACATATATGTAAGTACATATGTAAGTATGTACATATATCGCTCCTTTATAACAAACGGGTGATTACTGATAAAATCGAGTTTGGCAGACAATTAATGAAGAAAAGTCTCCATGAAGGTATTAACCATTTTTGCTCGCAAGATACGCTAAATTTTTTTTGTTTTTTTTTTTTTTTTTTTTTTGTTTTTTTGATATATGAGTATGACAATAAAGGAGTGATATGTACATGTGTATGTCCACATGCATGCATATACATATAATATGCACATTAAGGTGGTTCGATTTTTTTGAACGATATCGTAGTAGAAAAATTTTAAGCATGGGTCTTAAATGGTTTCTGAGTCTGTGGAAATTCCATAATATGTTTGAGGTTGAGTAACGAGTTATGTAGACTGAGGCCACCAAATAAACATCAATACATATAGCGAAATTAAAATGCTTATAACGAACATACAACATTTTTCTTTAATCTAGTACAAACTCTTAGAGTTATAACCACGGACAAGGACTTCATGCATTTAAAAAAGGTATTTTAGGCGTCTAAAATATGACATCAGAAATGCAAAATATGCACTAAAAACAATAAAATATGCACGTATTTTTTAATTTTTTTATTCAAAAGAAATGTTTTCAGTTTACATACAACTCAATAAAGATATAAAAATATTATCTTTCCTCATTTTTACACAAGATTAAATATAAGAACGATTTTTTCTGCATTATTAACTTCAAACACGTAAGTAAAGGGGCGATACGTAAACAGAAAAGTGTTGTTCTTTATTTATTTTCATTTAAAAATTGAAAAAGGCCTTGCAACGTCTGTGGACGTAATCGGCTAAAATTTAAATAATTCGACATTTTTAGATTTTTAATTGAACTATAGTGAATTTTTTTAATCAGAAATAATTTTTAGTCAGGCTTAAGTTCAGTAATTTCAATTCTTTTTATTGAATGAAATATTTTATTAATTAATGTGAGTTTCTAAAGAAGAGAAGAAAAATTAAATTAGACTTTTTAAGCTGGGGGAAATACCGATATTTTTCTGTGCAGCAACGCACTTCATCAGCACCCTAGTCTATATAATTGGGTAGAGATTGTTATTAACATCAGCTATTTAACGTAAATTCTAATGATCGTAAAAGACAAGCAAGAATAGTTAAACATACGTAGGTAGAGTAATATAACTTCGTGCTAACCTAAATAGAAAAATGAAAAAATGGAAAAACAGGGGAAATAAATAGTGATACTTACATATGTATTTGCCAAAGGTAAATCAATAATTGTACACAACAATCATTTCTCACATTCCGTTTCATTAGAATTTACGTTAAATAGCTGATATTAATAACAATCTCTACCCAAGTAGATAGACTAGGGTGCTGATGTAGTGCGTGGCTGCACAGAAAAATATCGGTATTTCCCCCAGCTTAAAAAGTCTAATTTAATTTTTCTTCTCTTCTTTAGAAACTCACATTAATTAATAAAATATTTCATTCAATAAAAAGAATTGAAATTACTGAACTTAAGCCTGACTAAAAATTATTTCTGATTAAAAAAAATTAAAATAATTCTTTTTGTGTAATATTATATACTAGCTGAGCCCGTTGTATTACCCTCAATTATGTTAAATTTTTTTAACTACAAATTACTTCACACGGTGGTCACTTGTTTGGTCAGAAACAAAACAAAAACCTTCCGGGTATTGACCCGAACCTATGTTAAAAATTTCGGCCCCACAGCTCTTATAGTTCCAGAGATCATGCGTTAGGAACAAACATACACTACGATTTTATATACATATATACATATATAGATGTACATATTAATTTAACTCAACCATTACAGTGAATTGAATACTAGCTATTAGATTTGTTTTTTAAATCTGTTGTCATTTTTAAAAACAATATCAAGTTTCCGCAGAATTGATTCACTACTTTCGCTTTAATAGCAGAAAATTTCCTCTTGAAATCATCAAAATGACAATTTTCATTAAATTTGGTAGGTGTGTGTGGTTGTACAATCCATATACGATTTTTCAACAAATTTGCCACAAAAAAAAAGTCTTGCATTAATAACTTGTCAATAATCCGAAACTAGCATAGTATTATCGTGTTTATCGAAATCGATTACGAATATGACTCATATCATTTAGAGATATTTGTGATTCTGGAAAACGAACAGAACTTCAATACACGTCCTCAATTTACCAAGGAGAGGACATGTAGCATATTTTGGAATTTCCACAATCTCGAAATTCATTTTCGACATATCATTTCATTCTTCGTAAAATAACCCACAAAATCACTACCCAGCCTAATTTATATATGTATGTATGTACATGTGTAAATACATATCGCTCATTTATTTAAACAATGCCATAACTCAAAAAAGACAGTTTTAAAGCAAACGCGCCTGGCATTCGATTTACAAGTACGCAAGATATTTGTATAAAATTTTTACATAATGAGAACAACGAACGACGTATGAGTATTAATTCTGGTTTATTAATACAAAAATTGCAATTTTTGAATTGTGTGATTGTTCATGGAAATAAGCGATATATGTATATTAAAGTCTATTTACCCGGTTTCTCCAAGCCTGTATATTTATTTAATACAAATTGTTCCAGCAATTTGTCAACAGTCATGTCTAGAAATTGTCGTTTAAAATCGGAATGTACCTATAAATATAAACATAACATGCAGGTTTTAGGCACATAAATATGTACATGTGTATGTATGTATAAACACATCGAGCCTTTGCTGCAAGAGAGTCATAACGCAAAAAAAAAATAGTTTTAAAGAAAACGAATTTTAAGTTTTTAATTCGCTAACAACTAAATGGTATAGAAAATATTTTTATTAAATTTTTACGCAATATAAAAAACGATATGAATGGCTTACTAATTTTGTAATATTAACGACCACAAATGCCTTTTTTGTGTTATGTCTCTTTTGCAGCAAAGACTCGGTATATAGAAAAATCGTTTGTTATTATAAATCTGAACCAATTGTAAATATTTTTAAATTTTTGGAAAGCAAAGTAGGAAATAAAACAAATATTTTAAATTATTATACATATATTTCTTATGTGACTTAAAAGAAAAAATTTCAATTTAAAATATTTAATTTTTGACCTTCACTTAATTTTTTACTCTTTCACTGGTATTTTATATCATACTTTAGAAAATAATTTAAAACAAATATTTACTTTTTTTAGTATTACCAAATAATAATAAAGACAAATTATATATGTGCATATTGATCTCTATTTGTTTACTCTACGTCTCCACCTGATATGAAATTTTGTTATAACTTGAAGTTGTTGTTAAAGCAAATGCACTAACAATGATGTTATAGTTTGAAAAAAGCATTAACTTGAAGTTAATGTTAAAGTTAGTCATTTTATGTCAGGTGGATACCGCGAGTTAATTATGACAAATGTCTGATTTTTTTTAATACCAGTTGACATGAGTAACAAATTTTTAATATTTTTAGTACAAAAATTAATTTTTTTTACATGACTAAAATTGTATACAAATTTGAAAATGCACTTGATTACCTATTACCTATTGCCATGTGCCACACAAGCGTAAAAAAGCGTAACCAACTAATTACTAATGAAAAACTTTTTGATTCAGACATGTATTTATTAAGTTAAATAGTTTCATACATAACTAATAGACAATTTTATAGAATCCAACATGATTGCAAACTGTTTAAATCAATAAATACATGTCTGGATCAAACAGTTTTTCATTAGGAATTAGTTGGTTACGCTTTTTGGGCAAATGACACACATACATATGTATATTAGAGTGGCCGTTAATTGTATGGAGACTTTTTTTCTTAATTTCTTCTACTCTCACCCCCCCCCCCCCCACAAATCGGTTCAGTTTTATGTAAAAAAAAATTGCATACCGATAAGTTGCGTCCGGCCCTCAAAGTTGGCTTTCAAGCCTATTTTTCAATGTAATTTTTTGCATATGACTTTTTTTTAAATCATTTTAGAAGAATATGAAATATAGCAATATTTTAGTTCTTCAAGTCAACAACATTAGACTCAAAGAAACTTTTTTGCTAAAATTAATATTTTAGAAAATAATGAGGAAAATAACCAACAAAATACCAACAATTTTATGTAACAAAATTATATTTATATGGAAATTTTTTTATTTTAATACATATACAATATGGTCCAAATAAAACTAAAAAAAAACATTGAATATATGGGCTTGAGGGCCAACTTTAAGGGCCGGACGCACCCCCTAAAACACAACTTATGGGTATGAAATTTTTTTGTATTTTTTTACATAAAACTGAACCGATTTGGAGGGTGAGAGTAGAAAAAATCAAGAACAAAAAATAACGGCCACCCTAATGTATATGTGCCCTTAATTATGAAAGTGGTCCAAGTCATGTGCATTTTTGCTTCAATTATCAAACATATATTAATAAAAACTTCAATAAATATTTCAAAAACATTAAATAAATTTATATAAATCGAGACTACTACAACAGTAAATTAAAATGTAACATAATATAAAAGTATTTTTTAATTTATTCAAATATAATCTACTAAATATCTCGACCAACAAAATACATGAGTTGGACCACTTTCATAATTAATTAAGGGCATATACATATGTATGTATGTAGGGTTTCCAAATAATCGCAGATTTCCATAATCGCAGATTTCCATAATCGCGATTATCGCGATTACGATTAAAAAATATGCGATTAATCGCGATTATCGGTTAGTCTCGATTAATCAAGAAAATATACTATTATAAAGTTTTCTAAAACCAAATAAATTGCGTCATGAATTTTAGTCGAACTGCATGGGTTTAGCCAATGAAATGTAATTATTTTGTATTGAGTTTGCATTTTAATTTAATTTTTCAATTAAATTACATTTTTATTTTGAGAAAATTGTAAAGCATGTAAAATTAATTTCATAAATCAGAACTTATGCGTATCAAAAACAATACGAATTATGGGAAATCAATCTTTTGATAGGAAAATTTTTATAGGACGAAGTATATTTCTACTTTCTTAATTTATTCTTTATTTAATTTTGCATCCACATCTGATGAATTTATATTATAATGAATGAACAAGTTCATATAAAAACAGTATTTTTTATACCGTTTTTTATACGAAGTTGTTCATTCATCTTGATATAAATACATCACGTGCGGACACTCACTTATAACTATATCCTTTTTTAGTATTTCTGTGTTTTTTGTAACAATGCGAGGTCCCAAAATAACACAAATTGCACCTGTCTGCCAACCGAATGAAAAATATTTGTATCAATCGTAATGAAATTTTTGAGATATTACGACGTTTTTTAAATACCCAGCAAAAAATAAAAGGAGTACTTCCTTACGAACCACTTTTAAATTACTTCGAAAGTATCTAATGCATATTTTTAGATGTTAAAGAAATTATTTTTAACCACATATCAAATAGAATTTTAAATCACTACTTTGTTTTCAGCAGTCACTGCTTTTTGGCTCAAGCCAAATTCAAATGTTTTTTTATTGCATTTAAGGCTTTTCAAATAAAAAAATTGGCATTATTAAAAATAACAATGAAATAAAATAACAAAAAATTAAATATTTAACCTTTTTTTCTTTTCAAACCATACAATACAAGTGAATAAAAATTAATTTTTAACTATTTTTTTGAAGTGAATTATTTTCAATCCCGAATTTCGGATTTTTATAGCATCAAAAACATGATTTTTATTGAGTTTAAAAAATGTCAAAAGCAAACCACTTCCTTCCAATGACACGTCAATGTAAAATTCATTGGTTTTTTACCTAAATTTGTAGTGATTCGATTCAGTAGATGTGGTGCTTTTTCTACTTCTTTTTCCTCACTTTTTTTGCTGGGTAAAATTAGGAGCATGTAACAAAATAAAATAATAAATTTAATAAGTGCTTAACTTGGATTTTAATTACCGTTTTGTCTTATAATACTTTTATTCTATTAAGGAGTAGGAAAATAAAATATGTAGATGCACATCGATTATAAATCGTTTCTTGTGCTTTGTATAAGTTTCTGAGCCTACTTGCTTATTCTATTGGAATTTCCAAAAAGCTTATGTAAATTCTTAAATGATTTTTGAAAGTATGGTTGAAGTCTACTGATGATTTGTTAAAGTGCCAATGAAATGCAAAAATATAGACATGTTTATTCCAAATGTATATATTTTATATTAAAAAATTTTAATTTAAATTTTTTATGGTTTGAATTTGCAAATTTGGCATAAATTCTTTGCTTAAAATAGGGAAATTTTTTTAATCGTAATCGAGCGATTAATGGGTTCGATTACGATTACGATTAAAAGGTGCGATTAATCGCGATTACGATTATAATCGCTGTGCAAACCCTATATGTATGTACATATAAAATGCCCATATCGCTCATTTACTCAAAGAACGCCATAACTCAAACAATGGATTTTTTTCATACTGTGTAAAAATTTCATACAAATATCTTGTTTACTCAACTCTTGAAAGCAAAATAAAATTTTCTTTCTCCATTAAGTTATGTGTAAATTGAAAATTTTAAATTCGTTTTCTGGTGAATTATTTTTTTTTATTTATGACGTTGTTTGAGTAAAAGAGCGATATGTATTATTTTAAATATTCAATTTTTTGTTTCGTATTGTCAAATTTATTCACCGATTACTCTTGCATATGCGTACGTATCAGTAACGCTGATAAAGAATAATGTATTACTCATACGTAAACATCATCAAAATAAACACCATCGAGTTAAAACGAAATCACTCTGCTCAACCTAGGGTGCAAATATGTACATATATATCAATCCAAAATTTCTTTAAAAGTTTTTTGAGCCAGGTTTGGTGAGGACAGGATTAAGAGGTCACACAACACTCTTGAATCAGTTTTACATGGTGGGTCTCCGTGGCAGCTGACTTCACAGACTATATAGTCGTTGAAATTAATTTTAGCATGACACCTTCACTGGTAATTCCGGATAGGGACTTGTGAGTCGAATTCGATAAGCTAATGCAGGTGATGTGGTCTTTACATAAGGGTAAAAAATGGGGGTACTGGTGCCTATATCTAGCGGGCGAACATCTGTAGTTCTTTCAAACTACCAAATGAATGTAGAGTGAGCTGGCAAGAATTGAGTTGGCGTTAGATGAAGGAATGACATACAGTAATTGGGTGGTGAACAGTACTCAACGTACATAAGGGAGCAGGAAGTATTGTAGTCTTGAGGGCTATGTGGACAAAACTTGACTTCATAAGATCTAAACGGCTACAGGATATGAATAAAAAGGTGCTAGGAGTCTTGATGGCGAGTTGACTGGTTATTGTTGTGTCAAAGGGAGGACCAACATTTTCGAAACTGGTACTACAGATTTCTGTAGAATATGCGAGTATGAAGAGGACCCAAAAACCATCGAGAATATAATCCTCAATTTTCCAAGGCTAAAACGCCATAGTGTTAGATAGCTGAGCAGACATTTTCATGAGAGCATTAATGATATCACAAATAGAATTGAATCACAGTGGACAACACTACCTTTCCTAACCTAACGTAACCTACACCACATGATCAATTTTAATTTTTTTTTTATTTGCAGAAAAGCCAATGTTTACATATAATATTCTTAATATACTAGGAATTTTTTGCATATTTGTTTGGAGGAATATATTAAAGAGCCCAAATTTTGAAAAATTGATATTGGCTAAAGAATATAATTTATAAAATTTTAGAGCTATTACAGCTATGCTCTTCTAAGACATGATTTTCCCTAACAAAAATAGTCGACACTATTACAGTTATAAATTTAATTTAATTTGTTTTGATTTATATTTTAAGTACAGAGTATGAAAATAACAGAAACAAAATGTTTGATTATGTTTTGCTTCGTTCGTGAGTGAAACAAAAACAATGATAACGATTGCTCAATTTGTTTTTGTATTGTTTTTGCACATGAGCACGAACAATATATTTAATCGTACGCGGGTAGAAAAGAAAATAATGGGAAATAAATGGAAACGTTTATATATAACGTTTATTTATTGCATTGTTATTTAACACATGAAATTTGCTTTATATAGCTAGGTAGCAAAGCTCTAACCGGGTGTTCTAAGACACCTCTCTTTTTTTTAAGATCCCATTTAAGATTGTAATCTTGAATAAAATCTCATTTTAAGATCGAATTCAAGATTTTGTTCTTAATAAAAATCTTGAATTAAGATGACATTCTTAAAAATTAAAAATAAGATCACGTTCTTGATTTTTAGAATTCATTCTATAAATTAAGAATTTATTCTTAAACTTGAGAACGTCAATCTTTCAAAATTGAAATACTAAGTTTCTGCAATCTAATCAATCTTAAATTTAGATCGTCATTTTTATCTTAGTGTAATTATTATCATCGTGTTGTGAGGCTTACATACATTTTACAAGTACTCACTAAACATAGACAGTGATAAACATTTTGCACTATCATGGGCACAGTGGTATGTAATGCAAATCTATGCACTACCACCAACAATGCTTTTTAAATTTAATTATTTTTTTACAAGATGATTAAAATACTTTGTACCTGGCCAACCATATCGTGGTTATTTTGCAACAATTCCAAATATGTAGAAAGAAATTCTTTCATTTGACGTAAATGCATTTCCTCAATTTCTTGAAAACGCTGAAAAATTTAAAAGAATATTTTAATATTTTACGAACATATACACATGTACATGTACATACATATTTACATACGAATATGTAATATGTACATATATATATATATATATATATATATATATATATATATATATATATATATGTATATACCCAGCCATATGCGTACATTTTTTACATTTATGTACTTTTTTAAACGTACCTTACAAGTCTGCGTCATACGACGTTCGAACTCGCTCTTAATAGGATTATGTTTTTCTAGTAATACTTTGTAATCTTCCTGCAGTTTACGCAATTTAGTTTCTAATTTATCGATATCTTTTTGTGATGAATTTTCCTTGCGAAGTTTTTCTAATTCTTGTGCTTTACTGCTATATAAATCTCTAGCTTTCTGCACATCAGCTGTAGAATTTTGTACCGCTTTTACACATTCTAATGTTTGTGCTTCTTCCTCTTTAACAGTCTTATGTTTTTTATGTAATTCATCCGTGTATTTTGCAACATCCTTCACCAGTTCTGTAAGCTTTTGCACCATTTGCATGTGCAATGTCGACAACTTTTCAGCGGATGTCCGAAGTATAGTCCACACTGGAGAAAATGTACTATTTAATGTTCCCGTACTGGCTTTATGAGCCAGCTTTGACATTAATTTTGAATTTTGTTCTTCTACACTTGATTTTTCTCGAAAAAAATCCGAAAGTTCTTTACTGGCTTGTAAGCCATATTTCATATTGTGATACAAGACATCGAAGCCATTGTTTTTCTCCCCCTAAAATCATAATGTTTATTTTTTTAGTTGAGTGGAGTATGCAAAAATTATGTGTGATTGATTATACAAACCCAAAAGTAATCGTTAAAATCAACAGTCATATTGAATATTTATTAATTGATGATATTATCTGCAGAATAAAAAAACTTCTCTCAAAGCGACGATGGTATCCAGGCAAAAAAATACATTTGGCTTGTTATAATAGGAATTTTACTTTCATTTTCACCCTTAAATTAGATTACAAAAATAAAAGTATTAACAATTAATTTTAAATCATCACCATTCTTAACCTATGAGTATGGGCAAGGGTGATGGTCTTGCAGAACTTCAAATTCGATTGTCAAACAGCCAGATTGAAAGGAAGTTATATTTAATATCTAAGTTCTGCTTATTAAAAGTTCAGGTATCTCAGTCTGTAGGACCTCATGTCCACATTCTTCATACTGGTAATATTAACATAGAGATGATGCTACATACACCTTAGAGAAAACCTCCAACTTCAGTGATCTCGACAGAGTAAAAGAAAATTATGTTGGTTTTGTTCAGAGATTTAGATTTGACATGCAATAAACCATTATGTCTAAAGTGATCAAAGCCCATTCTTTTTATCACGCTTTTTCTTATATCTTGTATTTTTAAGTTTATTTATTTATTTATACATATTAATAGAAAGTAAATTTGCACAATATGGTGTTGCGCAAATATGGGCGGAGTAACTAGACCATATGTCCAAGATGTTATTAACAGTATTTTAAAAGGTTTTGTGACTGACTGTACACGACCTATGCCTTCACATAGGAAGTAGCAACGTGGTTGTTAAAGAAATTCCACAAAAAACCGCAAGATTATATGGTTATCCGTGGTAGATCAGCCAACCAGTGCGAGCGAGACGAAAAACTCTCGAAGGCCAAACAACACACATAAGCCTGCCCGGACTTAAGAAATATTTATGACGCGAGACGCTGTTCTTCAACCCAGAGCTGCTTAACCACGCTTGTTTTTAGGTTTAAATTATAATATTATTACCAAAATTCAATAACACAATTTTTGCTAATGTTATGTACGTATGTAGTATACCTAACGTGACCAGATGGGTTTTGCAAAAAGCAGGACATGATCGATCAAAAATCGGGATTTTGAAGAAATTACCGCCAAAAAGCTGGATTTGAAAATAAACTCGTATGTTTTAGAAAGAGGGATGTGTTTTCAACTTAAATGAAACGATTTAAAAAAAACAAAACTATTTATAAATATACATAAATAAAAATCAATGTCTATATTTATGATTTGAATAGTCTAAAGTTCGTATCGCTCTTTAAGCCAAATTACATGTGATAATTATTAATGAACACATAACATTAAAGTTAGTTGTAAATATTCTGACAACACATAGTTGAACGGAACAGCTAGCCGTTTTCGAAGGCCACTAAACCTTCATCATCAGCGTTCTTCTGTGTTTGGTCCACTGTGTGTGGTGTCAGTTGATGTAGATTTCTGCTTTATATACGAAACTTTTTTGCAAATGGAATATGTGAATTGTTTTGATTCATCGTATTTCAATTTGCTGAAATTTACAACAGTCTTACCATTGTCGTTTGTTCTTTACTAATTATACACATGTTAGTTAATTTGCTTATTTTTGTTGTACTTAAGACAAACTTTTTTTGGTTTGTTACTATTAAGTATATTTATTTAATTTTTGCCACAAGCCAATGACTATTAATTTAGTTAATTTAATTATTATTTTTCGAACTTCATTTGTTTCTATATTTATGATTTGAATAGGCTAAATACTGTGCATGACTATTTATGTTAACTAGGATCGCCCAGTGGTCTAAATTAGACCACTTGTGACACCTAGTATGTCTTTATATATTTATATATTATTATATATTATTATAAACAGATGTGTATAAAACAACCACAAAGGAGAAAGATGCCTTTTTCATGCAAATTTAAATTGCTTTTTACTACTTTTGAGCCAATAATTATGAAAAAACATTTATATTGTGCATATTTACAGAAAAATACCTCTTAAACCATATACATATGTTTCACCAATATTGGTGGACGATGAGATACTTAAAAGTGTACGACAAAAAAATGTGTGCCGTATTTACATATATAGTATAAGATAATGAGAATTTTATTCTACTTCTAATATAACAAATTATTCTTTTCATCTCAAAACGTGGCAGATAGTTCAGCAATAACTTCACTTACGCAAATATTTGGATTGAATTTTTGTCAATAGAAATCGAATGAGAGATTGAAAATTTCAAAACTCTAAAAAGCGGGATATGCGGAATTGACCTATGATATTTCATAATAAATATTTTCTATATATGGGAGGTGCCACGACCACTTGTTCACTCCTGTAGAATAAAACTTAGCGTTCAACGGTTCGTATATTAATAATTTATTTTTATATTGTTCTTAAAAAGCAGGTTGCTCGATATAATATATTTCACAAAAGTTGCTTTATATATTATTATACTACAGCTCGACCAACCTGACACTAATGATCGCCCACGATCATATCCGTTAGTTTAAACTGGTTATGTAGCATTTGTAATATCGCAAAACTTATTAAAATAAGTAGTAATGACAAATATAACAAAATAAATATTATCTACATACAAATGTATGTAAATTATGTTCAATTAATGTAAATTATGTTCCACATCTGATATGACAAGCTTCAACAACTCCGTTGTATAGTATTTGTGTTATCTGTCCATTATCTATGTCCCTTATAACATACCGATCATTTGGTAATACTCTTTAAAAATTCTATATGGACTTTTAAGAAAAAGTTTTTTATTTATGCCCACTGATGGATGTATCAATATTCTTAATCACAACAAAGTCACCATCCTTATATAAACTAATCAATCTCTTTTTTCTTTCATTATATGACATCTGTGCCTTTTTAATACTATTGCTTACTTTCTCTCTCAAAACCTCAAAGTCCCTCTCTGAATGTAAATTGAACTGATCTAGATACTCTGTCAATTTATCTACAGTTTGACCCCTCTGACTAATACCAAACAAAGCACGACTTGGAGTTACCCAATAGACCTATTAACTGTATTCGCAAACTCCACTTTACATAAATGCTTTACCTAGTCTGCGTGATAGAAACTTAAATTATTATATAAAATGAATTTATACCAAGTTAGCAAAAACAGGAAAGTACAAATTTAAAATGCCTGCCGAATTGCATCCAAATCCATTAGGCAGTTTTCGCGTCAAAGTGGAACAAACATGCAAAAATTCACATTTATATTAGTAAGATAATTGGCCAGTAATGGGTTAATTCATGTGAAAAATTTTAATGTTTTCAAAAGAATATTTTTTCATTCTGTTACTACCGAAGTACTTACCAAATTGATTTTCATAGTCTATGTATTTACTTTTAAAAAAAATTTAAATTTATGTTTACAACTCCTGCGTGAAAAGCATTCTCTTATACGGTTCCGAATCATGGTCGGTTACGAAAACAATTAAAAATAAGTTAAAAACATTTACAAACAGATGTCTGCGTTATATTTTAAAAATCTTCTGGCCAAGAATTGTTTTCAATGATCAAATTGCTTCAAATCGCCGGTGAAGAAAACGTCAACATTCAAATAAAAAGTAGAAAATACAAATGGCTCGGGCACACACTAAGAAAGCCAAGGATCGAGGAAACGGGGAAGACCAAAGACAACATGGAGGCGCACAATTTACAATGAGACCGGAAAATCCTTTAACGAACTACGTTGTATATCAACAGACAGACAGACATGGATATTCTATGTAGACAGCCTATGTTCCTGATGGAATTTGCTGAATAATATAATATAATATTTACTTTTTTGAACTTCAAAAGCTGAACTTGGCATTAGTGGGAAGCTCCGGAGAGATGCTCTTTAAGTTCAACCATTAACTTTTTTTAGTTTTGAAAGTTCTAAGCGTTTTAGCTATAAAGTGGAAAGTTGAAAATTGTTTAAGCTTTGTTGATGCTCATCTATGTTGAGAAGAAAATGATGACTAGGTTGGTTATGTTAGGTGAAATCAAATAACTAATAAAATTGTTAAATAGCTTAAAGTATAGACGCATTACACGAGAGGCACTGAAACGATGCTATACAAATTAAAAAATGCATAATATATTTATTGTAAAACGAATTAATTTTAATTACTTTCTATTTCACCGGCTGTTCCTTCTTCACTATCCCTTTCCAAATGAAAGGTAACACACATACATATTAGTGGCCTGCGTAAGCAGTCTTGAAATGTAAATACGTCTTGTTTTTTAAATGTATTCTCGTGGCATGTATTATACTAAACCAATAATAAATGCTGTCGTATAATAAGCGAAGCACGATGGATATGTTGGACTAGTCTTTACATGCATGTATGGAATAGTCGCATTATTTGCAGGGAAGCGAAGCACGATGGATGTGTTGGTGTTTGTGTATATGAGTGTTTACAAGCAATGTAAAGAAGTAACCTGCAAATAATATTGGAGTACGTAGTCCAATCTAGATGAACAAACTAGTTACATCATGGTCCCATGTAATGCAGTCATGGACCATGTCGTTTTCATACAAGCATGCAATGCTGCATGCATGTATGGACTAGACGCATTACCTGCAGGGTAGTGCAATCTTTGCTTTTATGTTAGTGTTTAAGGGAGGTTTTTAAAGCAAGCGCGCATAAATAATGTCAATGCATGTGAGCGTTTGTATGGGCGCATAAAAATAAAAGAGCATACACACAAAGTTTGTGTGTATTTACATATTTACATGTTTGCCAACAGTGGTGTTCAGCGTTTGTTTTTGAAGACTTCGCTAAAGTAATGCACAAGGCACATTTAATACATTTAATAATATGCCTTGGTAATGCATTTGAAAAATCCCTCATCTTGTAAGTTCTTATAAATGGTCTTTTGCAGGGCTCTAATATTTGTTGCAAACCAAAATAATTTTGTTGAATAAGGACTTTACTATTTAAGATTCAATAAATTGACAAGCCGTAAGAACTATGCTAAATAATGAATGTATTTATTTATATTATTTATAAAAAAAAATTGTCAAAGATTTAAAATTGTGTTACAAAATAAAAAAAATAATAATATGTAATAAGCATAGTAATTGCATAAGTATGTGAAACCGATTATGTCCTATAGGCCACATTTTTACTAAATAAATTATAAATGTAAACTAGGCAAAGTCATCAGCCCTCATTTGCAAATTAGCTTTAATTTCTTCAGCGCGTTCAACTTCATGTTTTAAACGTTTTTCTAAAGCTCTACTTAAGATGGTGCAACAGTCTTTAATGGCATGGTATACTATGTTCTTTATTTGCAATTTATCTTCGTGATTAGTATGTGAATGAGAGAGTCGTCGAAACTCATGGGTCAAATGAAAACAGTGCGTAATATTCTCTGGCGAAACAAAATCCTCTGCCACCTTGATACAGTTATGAAGATTTTGTACTTGATGTGGTGCACCAGCCGGAATAAAAACAGCATCGCCTAGACACTGAACAATTGGATAGCCCTCGACTCCATACTCGTTGAAAAGCCGTGCTCGCAGTTTGTCATCTAAGTACCAGTTTTGATCGTGTATTGGATCATGATCAGGTTCTAAACGGAAACCCTTTTCAAGAGTAACCCTATTGAGCAGATCTCGTATTTTATCGGCGTCCCTTGCAGGGAAAATATGCCATAATGCTCCGGGTAATACATTTTTCTTATGAACTCTGGCTCTAGTTAAAAATTCGCAGCCACCCATGGCTATAGCTTTGCAGCATGCTGAGGTCTGAGACTTACTATCAGAGTCTTCCGGTATGCCCACATAAACCATAATGTTAACAGCGTCAGATATATCTAAGTGCAGGTTTGTAGTCCCTTTATCGGGATGGAAAGCTGAACCGTAGGCATTATACATTTTTGGGCCAAGATCTGGAGGAACAAACATTTTTGGTAAACAACTGGCTATATTCAGATTGCCTGTACGTAGTGTGTATTCTGGCATTGGAAGTCCCTTCATTAGATCTTTATATCTTGTGGGTAGTATTTCGGCAAAGTCGTCGCCAGGGGGCCAATCTTTCAATTTAAGCAGCATCGGTTTTCCGTTAGCATCGAGGAGTCTCTTTTTCATGCACTGAAATCCCTCCCAGAAATGACGCATTGGCTGATTGGGTACCAAATTTCCATTAAGACAGTTAATAAGATCATTAGGCTTTTCACCAAAATCTTTTAGAAAAGCTTCTGGTCGCCAAAGATCTAAATTCAAAGATTTAGCTACCTCTGATATCATCACTGGTTGACCACATTTCCAAACTTCTTGGAAAAGTATTCGATTATCCGGGTGATTTGCATTCGTTAAACGCAATAGTTTACCATCGCAGAGCCACTCGTGAGGAACTCCTGGCGCTATCAATGTGGAATTCGTTAGCATCATTGCTCTAGGAGGCAAAAATCTTCTATATCCTGTCAAGCCTTTCCGCAGAAAATTAATGTGTTTGAAATTATCGAACGCCGTAGTGATGGGATCTTTTCCCAAAGTTTGTTTGTTAAATATTCTCCCAGGCACATAATCAATGCCTTTAGCACGGGCGAACTCCAATGCTTTCGAATGTATTTGTTCTAAACGCGCTTGCTTCCTCAGAGTTTCTTGTGTGGCTAATGAAGAAGCACTGGTTTGTTGCTTTAATTGAGACTCTTTTATCATGTCTTGTATTAGATTCTTCAAATCGCCGTTTGGCATTTTCTGAACGCTCAACAAACAGCCACAAAGTTGAGGAATTTCCCAAAGAGTTCTAATATCATGCAATAGTCTGCCCAAAATATTCAAGGAATCACCAGCAATAATCTGAGTCAAAATAAGTTCCTTCGTGTGATGAATAACACCTCCAGAGCACAATAACCAATAGAATTCATCTCTTCCTTTTGGTGGTTTTTCATTTGCTTGAATTTTCCTCACAGTCCTATTTTCCTTCCTATCTTTAAAACAGTCGATGCATACCCCAAATCCACACTTTTCACACGTCCAATGAAAGTTAAAGAGGGTCGTATCGCAAACGTCACATATTTCTCGTATTCCTTGAACAACTTTCTTCCATGCAATGGTACTGTTGGAGTTTTCGTGAAGTTTTAATGCCTCAGCCTCTTGCCGCCATAGATAGCAAAACTGGTCACCCACATGCAACAATATATACCGACATACTTGTATATCCATATTTCCAGCAGTTGGTTCAGTTTTCTCGTCGGGTCGCCAAATGTTTATTTCGTCCTGGGTAGGATCGATATATGGATTAGGAAAACCGGCAATCAATAGTTGACCGTTTTCAGTATATTGAAGACATCGAAACTCATAAAAACGGCAATAAACATCATTGGAGCCCTGTTGTGGAGTTCGCCTTCGACATTCTCTGCACTTGTGAATTTTCATTCCGTTCACATTTGGCACCGAACTATTTAATGCAATTTCAGAAGAAGCAACAGAAGAAGTGTTAGATTGCAATTTAAAACATGGCAGATGTTGTAAGAAAATTTGGCAACTTTTGCGATATTGCCTATCTTTTTGTTCTTCCTCTGGTGTAAGTTTTTCTAAGTTTTGTGAGTTATCTTCATCAATTTGTGAATTGTTACTTATTTCATCTTGACTTCCAGTGTTTAGCATGGTGTTAAAAAGTGCTTTATTGGAATCAATATGCAATTCCTGTGTTATTTGATCAACTTTTAATCCATCCTCAGAATTATTGTCTTTATTGCTAACATTTGAAAGATCAATTTTTTCTTCTGATTCGTTTTCAATTACAAAACCTAATTTATTTTTGTTTTCATTGAATTGATCTTTATCGACAGCAATGTTTTTAATGATATTAATTTCTTTGATATTCTCTTCTAAGACATCGGATAGTTTTTGTTGCGTATTACTGTTTAATAATGACAATGTTTCGTTTTTAATGTTGTCTATTTTTTGCTTAACATCCGAATTTGTAATGTGGATTTCAATTATAGATTTTCTTTCGTTTCCAACATTTTCCAAACGAACTTGTTTTGAGACGATGGGCAAGACTGCAATATTATCTTCCACTTTTTCGTCATCATATTCTCGCTTACGTTGTATTCGAAAATTTTTCAACTCATTCAAATTTGTCTTTTTAGATGCATTCTCATCTGGCTCTAATGGAGGCGATGATCCAAGTTCTGCTTGAATTTCACTTTGCATTTCTGGCATTTCGGCTATTAGAGCAGCGGCAAGACTATAATTTTCTGAAGACATGTTCTGTATGTATGTTTTTTTTCTATGACAAAGTAAAAAAAGAAAAAAAAATTTTGGTATTACTTCTCTCAATGTGGTGAAAACCTCCCGTGTTCTGGATAAAGTGGCAGCAGTGAGTTCGTTTCATTTTTGTCACGTCACGTCATCACAACTTATTAAATGCAAACATTAATATTAATAACTTCTTCTCAAATTATTTCCTCTTTTATTTTATAATTTCCTTAACTCACGTATAAGTACAAATAATGTGGATGTCAGCTCCAGTCAAATTTTATTGCTGCAAAATAATTTTTTTCCCAAATATATACATACATACATTCTTACATATTAACATTGGGATTTATAAATTTTGTTCATCAAAAATAGTATGGCAAAAATTAAGTATCCGAAAAGGTTTTAGAAAATTTGTTGTAAACCCGTGCTTAGGCTATGATAATAGATGCAACGCCCTTAACAGTATGTCTTGAAAAATAGAGCAATTGAAACGGGACAAATAAATTATTTTTTTTTTGCTACTTTCTCTTAAAAACAAATGCAATTGGAACAACCTTAATATAGTATGTAGATCACAAATTGGGAATATTCTATTTTATATAGTGAAGAGCATAAAATATGATATTTATTTCCTCCAATTTACTCGTAACTACTCACTACCACCACATTATCTACTTAAACGTAATTTTAGTAAGTATAAAAAAACAGACGAATTGATAACTTCTTTTTTGAAGTAGATAGGTTAAAAATAAATAACCCCTCGGCCCAGTTTTTGCGCGATATATACGTTCTACAGAACATCGAATAAAAAATCTACGCAAAAAACTCTACCCCCAAAACAAGAAAGATACATAGTATGACTGTTCCCGTTATATGAAAAACCACATAACTTCAAATAAAAAAATAAGGAAAAAACATGTTTTATTGAGAAATATCGATATTTGTAATAAATAGCATAAATATGTGCCCTTAATTATGAAAGAGGTCTAGGTCGAGGTATTCGTATTTAGCATACATGGGCATACTGCAGTATATATTTACTGCATTACAAGTTCCAGTAAGCAGTAAATGTTTACTGATTACTGAAAGAAATTTCAGTATCCAGTAAAACTTTACTGGTTATTAAAAAATTTTTCAGTATCCAGTAAAAATTTACTGAATACTGGAAAAATTTCATTAAGCAGTAAAAAAATTCCAGTAATCAGTATATTTTTACTGAAAACATGCTGTAATCAATAAATTTTTACTAATAAGGCACTTATCCTATGAAATATTGATTCGTGTAAACGACTGCATGTTTTCAGTAATCAGTAAAAATTTACTGCTTACTGGAATTTTTTTACTGCTTACTTAAATTTTTCCAATATTCATTAAATTTTATCCTTATTAATGCTTTATAAAGCCTTCTTAAGAAAAATTTTTTATGAAAATTTGTTTTAAAAACCCTTTATAAAGACTTAATAAGTTTTATAAATAAGGCTGTAAGCTAATAGTATAATATAATAATAATTATGTTTATATGTACATATATATATAAAATATATCTCTATTAGGGATTGGTAAATATCTTCAAAACTCGATTTTCGATTTTTCGATAAACTTTTTTAATTTCGATTTTTGAAATCGATTAATCGTAAGTGAAGACGTAAGATCGATTACAAAAAAATCGGGGTTTTTTAACATAAAATCGGTTTTCGATTGGAATCGAAATCGATTTACCAATCCCTAATCTCTATATAGCGCTCCTTCATTGCTCGCCAGAAAACGAGTTTAAAATTTTCAATTTACACACAACTTAATGGAGAATGAAAATTTTATTTTTCTCTCAAGAGCTGATTATGCAATTTTCACACAATATAAATAACGATATGAGGACTAATTCTGCATCATTAACTCGAAAAATTAATTTTTTGAGATATGTCTACGTTGCAATAAAGAATATAAAATCGTTTTGTGTGTTGTTGGTATCGCATGATCTTCGGAACTGCGACAGCTGTGAAGCTGTGAAATTATCACCACAGGTTCGGGTCTATAAACTTTAGGAGTTTGTTTTGTTTCTGAACCAAATACCATTTTTCCGGCGCATAAAAAGTTTTTCATTGTTACAATTTTACTCTAAACCAAAGTGAGCGATACTTAAAATGCAAGTTTATACTACCACGTAGGTTAAATCAAATTTGTAATTACGAAAAAGTTTGTATACATCCGGTAAAATCATACTTTTAACTTACTTTGAGTTGTAATAATGGCCGTTAACGTTTTTTGATCAATAACAATCACCAAAAAGTAATTGGATAGAATCATGTAATTTTGCAACATGGGCTATACTTAAATTCTCATCAATTACAATAGCAATTTAAAAAATTAAAGGAAAACTGCATGAAATTCAAAAAATTAAAATTATCTTTATGGTAAAAACTAAGCTAAGCAAGCACCTAGTAAGAGTTTGTCCTCATGATCATTTGATAATGCTACAAACACCAATATAGAGTTAAAAAATTATCTAATTGTTACTAGCCAGACAATACGTAACATCTTTAAGTGGGGAATGAAAGCGAATACAAAAATAATAGTTAAAAACACTTTTAACATCCATCTTCTAAAATTCGCAAACAAACTAAATACATATGTATTTGAGTTTGACACCCAATCACCTTGACAAACGCCGCAAATGATTTTAATTTTCTTTTTAACATGGTCCTTAATGTATTAGGAATTTTTGGTTGCTCTGTTGTTTAATCACCCCCTACATGACATCCTTAAACAGGAACGAAATTCATGTAAACTAATAATTTGGTTATTTGTTTGTTTGTAGATAAAAAACTTATTAGCAAAAACTGAAATTCCAATACATTTGCGAAAAATTTTTGAAGTTACATACATAATTATGTATGTACATAAAGTGTAGGAAAGTTATATCGTTCGTTTTGTATGGAATCTATAACACCGAATAGTGGATAGGTTTGTTGTAATTTGTCTATAATTTTTGATGCACATACATAAATATTTTGGAATCGTGATATTATTATTGTTGTTATCGTTTTATAGGCAGTTAATAGAAAATGGTAGATTGACACAATTGGGAATAATCGATAGATTTTTAAATTTTATGCCATTTTCCTCTACCAATTTTTTCATCACTATTCACACTTCCTATGTACATATGAATGGGCATACAAATGCATGCATGCATGTACGGATATGCATACATACATATGCATTGTATGTATGTTGTGCATGTAGATTAGTAAAAAAATTAATTTGAATAATTTCATGTAAGGTTTGACCTCTATCTAGATTTACATAAATAAACGTCATAAAAGAAAATTTATTAATGTTAATTACTAGGAGCACATATCTATATACTGCATAATTGCAATTTAAAGTGACATAATTGCATCTTGTAAGACAAATACTGTCCACTTATATGTACACATATTCATAATTATATCAAATAAAAAATGTATATACATACTTACATATAAAATAATTTTACTGCATCAATATACCACTCTTTTTTGGGGCGTTTACCCTATTGTGACTCTGCTAATCAGTATATTTAATTTTATGCACATTTAGTGTCCAATAATGTATGTGTGGAGACAATTTAACAAATATTTTCACAGTATTAACTTTTATACATATGTAACTTGCTATATCCCACCACATTCATATGTACATATATATACCAGTTATTTTTTAATCATTATTGCTAATGTTAATTATTTTAACATGTTCTGATTTGACAAACTTATTAATAGACTTTCCCATATAAATAATTAATGCAAAGTTTAATTAAATATGTAAATGTATAAACAAAATACTTTAGAGATTTACAGACAACATCGACGAAAAATATTACAATAATGTGTGATAATGGATTACAAGCTGTCAACTTTAAAAGAGTGGAAAATTTATGCAAGAAAAGAATCATGAAAGAGAAATAAAAAATAATAGTGCTACCACACTGATATAATTACGCTGACGCATAAATTAGGGAAGAAATTTGTTTTAATAATAGTCTCTTTACACTTGTGTACCACCAATTAATGAAAGGAATAGACATTAAGTGCGTTCGAGAACTCAAAAATTTGTACAAATTTTTACTATTTTTTACTGGATTGCGTTCGAGTACACAAAATCCAGTAAATGAGAGGGCGAATTGAGAGAGAAAAATGACAGTTCATTTACTGAGTAAATGCAAGTTTTTACTGGACAAATTTTTGCCAGTAAAATCCAGTAAAACGAAACCATATGTTTTTAAATATAAACAAACAAAAGCAAAGGGAAACAAAAATTTTTAATTTTAAAATTTGTTTAAACGCACTAATAAACCCAAATTAATATTTTACTTATTAAGTAAAATATTTTTTTATTAAAAATACATTGAAATTCATTATTGAGGGGTTTAGCTGGATCCTATGCGCATTTCACTGTTGCTAATGCAGATCATCAGGGAACCTTTACCCAAAGTTTCTTAGAACAACTAGAGTTATTATGTTATAAACTTTCATTTAAACAAATGAGAAACTCAACAACAAATAACAAAGTTGAAACAAGAATTCCATAATCAACATGTTTTTTTTATGTAAAAAGCAAATAAATGTTAATAACAACAACAGCTATTTAAGTATAGAGTGTTGTTGTTTTTTTTTTTAATTTTTGATGAAATTTTTAAAATAAGAAAAAACAAATCTATTAAGTTATAAGCATTATAACATTTATTTAAGTTTGATGCTAGAAAAATATTCGGGTATGTTATGTATTCTACGTGAAATTAAAACGTGAGGAATTTCCATAGAATTGTTGGAAATATGTAAGTATGCACATGTGTATGTATGTATGTATTTATAATAACAATGCTATTGCATTTCCGAACGATTTAATTTCACATGGAATTCAGAACATAACCGATTATTTTTAAACGTGAATAAGGGCAATAGATTATTATATTGAAATTTTTGTTTATATCGTCGGGTCGACGGTTCCTGGTTTGCCGTATGAAACATTTTAAAAAAATTTACTTTGTATACTTTTTTTTAAATTCTTTCCCAGTTTTTCGTTGTCTTGAATATATCATCCTAATAACATCTCACGTTCAGGGTAAAAAGCTTAGAAACTTTAACGGCCTGACCCGCGATGTCGACATGAAAATTTCTATCGCTTAGTTATATTTAAAACAAAATCAAAATAAGAAAGTTTATTTTTGTTTTCAATATATGTAAGTTAGCTATAGAAAGTTTCTTGTCGATATCGTGGACCAGCCAAATAAGTTTAAATAAAAACATATATCCATATCTATTACTTTTATTATTAAACAAATTATTCTATCGTGTATTTCATATGTATATTTTTAGCACCAAAATTGGTCATCAGCTGTTGTATTTATTTTACTGGATTTTACAATTTTTCCGTTCGCGTTCATATTCTGTAATGCAAACTTTTTTATTGAGAGTAATTTCTTTAAATTACTCAGTTACTGGATTTTACTGGAAAAGTACTCAAACGCACCTATTGTAAAAGTGAAACATATCCTATGCACCTTGTTCACATACGTTTATATGTGTGTCATGTACCAAAAAAGTATTATTATTTTTTCGAAAACACGCGTGCAGAGCCCTTTCCAACGAATTTTCACTTCTTCAACTGAATGAATTGGGACTGTGTAAAATGTGGATTGAGCAATCGAGCATACTGTTTTTCATTTATAAAAAAAACACTCAAAGAATATCGGGTAACTATTTTCGCGGTTTTTTTCTTAACGGTTAACATTACAGGGGTTATGGTTAACATGTAGGAAGTAGAATAAACAATGTCCAAGAATTGATGTTTTTTGCAATGTCTGTTATTCAGTTCATTACTAATTTATATCTTTCTATAGTCGTAAAGCAACATCACGCGTCGTTGGCAATTATTTCTTAAGCACAGAATACAGAGAAGTGAAGAAAGTGACAGGTAAAAAAAGCTCCAATCAGGTTTTTGTTAAAATTCGTGGAAAAAAGAGATAAGCATAGTGTATTTGATACTGTAGTATATTATTACTTACCAATTAACACAGCTAATAAAAATTTATTGCACTAGAAAGACGTAGCAAAACAAAAACGACGACAAAATTTGAGGGAAAACGAGACAAACAGAAAAATACCCGTATCTTCCGTCTCGTGACACTTCTGTGTGTTTTGTGTCTTAAGTGCAACCAGGCCACTGTTGTTTATTGGCCTTCGAAAGTTTTGCGTCTCACTCGCACTTGTTAATGGTTACCGCAACTAACTGTATCGCTTAAGGTACGGTCACACTTGCCAAACATTTGCCCAAAAAAGCGTAACCACTCAATGTTTGTGAAAAACCATTTGATTCAGACAATTGTTTCTTAAGTTAAACAGTTTCATAAACAACTAATAGACAACGTCATTGATTCCAACATTATTGGAAACTATTTAACTTAACAAACACGTATTTGAATTGAAAGCTTTTTCATTAATATACATATTGTGGTCACGTTTTTTAAGCAAACATTTGCCCAAGTGTGACCATCCTCCAGTTAGTTTTTTGTGGAATTTTCCGTTATCAAGTGCAAACGTTTTTAATAAGATTTAACTGGTGGAGACCATAAAAAACTCTAGGAGTGGATATGGGATACCCTGGCGTTTTGGCTACGTGCTTTTGCCATTTTTGTTCCATTTGGAACACAGAATACAATATCTTTCTATACATAATTGTTCTTTTTGGAAATTGATTAGTTCCATTAATATTAGGAGCCCTTGATATAGCGTTTCCTCGAATAAATAATATAAGTTTTTGACTTTTACCTCCTGCATTAACTTTATTTCTTTTAAGTAGTATAGTAGAAAATGGAGCTGGAACAGGATGAACTGTTTACCCTCATTTATCTTCTAATATTGCTCATGTAGGTGCTTCAGTTGATTTAGCTATTTTTTCATTACATTTAGCTGGAATTTGTTCTATTTTAGGAGCTGTAAATTTTATTACAACAGTTATTAATATACGATCTACAGGAATTACTTTTGATCGAATGCCTTTATTTGTATGATCATCTTATTTACAGATAATGGATTGGTTATCATTAATCTTGATTAATGAATCCTTTTGTAAGTTTATCGACTTATTGAATGCATAAACGCATAAATATACAATCAGCAGTACTTACATACATATTTACATACATACATTCAGCATATACATACATACATATCGATAGTCTCAAGCAGAAAGGCCCTAACTCAAACAATTGTAACTTTACAGGAGAAGGTAAAAACACATATTTAATAACTAACTTTTTTGTAAGACTGGATGTAAAATCGTTAGTTTTTACACTATTGTAATAAATTTTTGTGACGATGGGTATTTGTGTGAAAACTATTGGAATCACTGAAAAACTCAATTTCGCAAAAAACACGAGTTAGGGCCTTTCTACTTGAGACCGTCGATATGTACATTAGGGAATAACTTGATTGAGTAAAAATTTAATAAACCGATATCTAAGGTCAGTTTGAAACCAAAACCTACCGCACCGAATGCAATTTCTAAAACCTTCCAAGATTTTATTGGTTTAAACAATTTTAAAACAACATACCAATATTAATAAAAGAAAAGTATAAACTAGGTGTTACATGAAATAAATTTAAAAAGTTTAGATTTGGCGTTGATTTGCATAGCGAAAACAGACCTGGAAGATTATTTTAAATAGTTCCATCAAAAAAATCCTAATTACAAGCTTCATCGCATTTGGTGCGATCGTGAAGTAAAAACGCAATTATTCATATTTTCCGTAGACCATTCAGCCCTGCCACCAAATTTTGATATTTTCAAAAAATTCCACAAATTATGTCCGTAATATGCATTATTAAATTATTCTTAGTTTGATATTAAATTTTTATATAAAAACTCATTTCTGTAAACTTTAAAAAGGTAGTGCCTAGTGTACGACACGTTAATGATATAATATGTAGGTATAGTTCCCCATATCACTCTGAAATTATACAAGGTAAAATTTATTTTTCTAAGCTTGTGCATTTGTATATTTTATTTATATTGTTTGTAGTATTTATGCTGAAATCGCACCATCTGCTAATCCTCATTTTGTAGTTCTAAAATTAGCCTTTGGCGTTCTTCTGCCTGTCTTAATTTTCGCATTACTAGGTCTTCGTAGTCTTTTGACGTTGATGTGGTCTTTATTTGGTTTGTTGACCCTGCTGGTGGTATAACCCAAGTGAAATTTAATGGATTTTCCAACAAGCCTTTTTCGTACGCTAAAGCCATCTCCGCTGATTCTAACGTTTTAAACTCCACAATCGCACTGCCACATTTTTTACTCATGACTAAAGCCACAATTTCACCATATTTCTTTAAATATGTATTTAGGGTTTCATGCGAATATCCACCATTTAAAGGATCGTTTTTTCCTGACTCCCATTTAATTTTAAGACGATAAATTGCATCAATTCGGTTTTGGTAATGCACATGCTCATCTAAAGATTTTTGCAGTTGCTTCTTTAGCATTGCCTGTTCTTCTTCTAAAAGACGAGAGCCCTCTCTTCTTAACCTCTCAATCTGTTCTTTCAATATGTCTTCCTCGGAAGCAGGATTTCTAACCGTTGTACTATATTGTACTTCTTGTGATTTCCGTTCCCTCTTTTCCAAATCATCTTTTAATTTCTGCCGCTTACTGTCCAATTGCTTATGTCTCAGCTCTGCAGCCGTCTTTGCTTTCCAAACATTATCATATGCTTTTCTTGCCGCGCTGTCCGTTAATATTTCAAGAGCCTTTGAGAGCTCATGGAAAAGTTCTGCAGCTTTTGGATTGTTGGGGTTTTTATCTGGATGACACTCCAAAGCCTTTTTCCGGTAGGCTTTTCTTATAACATTTTCATCATCTTCGATTTGTATACCCAAAATAGCATAGAAATTGACTTCGCTATATTTTTTGTGTGTCATTTTTTGTTTTTCTCTTTTACATTGTAACAATCAGTGATGCAAACTTTTATGGCTCTAAAAGTACATTAAAATTTAAAAAAAAGCACATAAAGCGTAATCTTGAAATCTAAAGCGCATTAATCACGGTCAAAATGCATGACCTGCATTATAATAAGTGCGTTCGAGAACTCAAAAATTTTTAAAAATGTTTACTACTTTTTACTGGATTGCGTTCGAGTACACGAAATCCAGTAAAGGAGAGGGCGAATTGAGAGGAAAAAATGACAGTTCATTTACTGAGTAAATGCAAGTTTTTACTGGACAAATTTTTTGCTAGTAAAATCCAGTAAAACGAAACCATATGTTTTTAAATATAAACAAACAAAAGTAAAGAGAAACAAAAATTTTTAGTTTTTAATGAAATTTTTAAAATAACAAAAAACAAATGTATTAAGTTATAAGCATTATAACATATATTTAGTTTTGATGCTAGAACAATATTCGGGTATGTTATGTATTCCACGTGAAATTAAAACGTGCGGAATTTTCATAGAATTGTTGGAAATATGTATATATGCACATATGTATGTATGTATTTATAATAACAATGCTATTGCATTAGCGAACGATTTAATTTGACATGTAATTCAGAACATAATCGATTGTTTTTAAACGTGAATAAAGGCAATAGATTATTATATTGAAATTTTTGTTTATACATATCGTCGGGTCGACGGTTCCTGGTTTGCCGTATGGAACATTTAAAAAATTTTTACTTTGTGTACTTTTTTTGAATAATTTCCCAGTATTTCGTTGTCTTTAATATATCATTCTAATAACTTCTCACGTTCAGGGTAAAAAGCTTACAAACTTTAACGGCCTGACCCGCGATGTCGACAAGAAAGTTTCTATCGCTTAGTTATATTTAAAACAAAATCAAAATAAGAAAGTTTATTTTTGTTTTCAATATATGTAAGTTAGCTATAGAAAGTTTCTTGTCGATATCGTGGACCAGCCAAATAAGTTTAAATAAAAACATATATCCATATCTATTACTTTTATTACTAAACAAATTATTCTATCGTGTATTTCATATGTATATTTTTAGCACCAAAATTGGTCATCAGCTGTTGTATATATTTTACTGGATTTTACAATTTTTCCGTTCGCGTACTTTTAGATGCAAACTTTTTTATTGAGAGTCATTTATTTAAATTACTCAGTATTTACTCAGTTACTGGATTTTACTGGAAAAGTACTCAAACGCACCTAATATTAGTGAAATTTTGTTTGTATGTGTAACAGCGACGATGCTTGAAGCAAAATCTAAATTTTTCTGATTTTTGCACATGCATGTATGCAACACAAATATAAGAAGATAAACTACTTAAAGCATTGGGTTATACAAAGAACTGTCAAATTCTATACGTAAAAACTTTTTGTATGTTTTTTGACAATTGCCTTACAATTAGCTTGTAGCAAGATGCTACTAATTTATCGTGCAATGCATGCACGTGTATGCTGAGTTCTTCTTTGGACCGTGAATACTGCTCTTAAAAAGCGTAAAAAAGCACTACCGTGAAAAAGAGTGAAGATCCAAACGAGTGAAATTTAATAATGTTTAATAAGGTCTAATATTTTCGAATCTATTCTCTGTTTAATGAAATATATCAGACGATAAAGGTATTCTTTACACTGAAAAAATAAATACACCATGCTTTTATTAAAGTAATTTTAAGAAATACACAAATTTCTTAAAAGCACTACATAGTCCTTTTTCTTAGTTTGGCACTAACGCTCAAAATTTGGCGTTTAAGTCTTCAAGAAGCACTAAAAATAGTGGCAAAAGCACCAAGTTGGCATCGCTGGTAACAATGGACATTTAAACAGGGATGGAAAAGTTTAGCTATTATAATTTCTTCTGCTATTTGATCAGTGTGACCAGATATTAAGCCAAATCACTCCCAAAATAGAGCTAAAATATCACAGTGGCTACACTTGTTACAAATGGAATTTTTACGTTATATCCGTGATTTTTACATCGGTGGATGTAAGACGATTTCAAGGCTAATTCATAAATGAATTCATTAGGAATTCGCCTTGGACGAGTTGATATAAGGTGGTCTTGATTTGCAACTCTGCGTATCTCGCCTTGTATATTTTTTAAGGGGTTTAGGCACGGTCAAAATGCTTGCTGAGATTGGTTATAGTATGAGTGAAAATTTGTTAGTATATGTGACAACAACGATGCTTGATGGAAAATCAAAAAATTTTGATTTTCGGCATGCTTGCTGTCACTTGTTAATGAGTGTATATTGTTACCCCATCAAGCGCGTACAAATTTTCATTATAATTATATTTCTATTAAGGGGTTTAGACACGGTCAAAATGCTTGCTGAGATAGGTTATAGTATGAGTGAAAATTTGTTAGTATGTGTGACACCAACGATGCTTGATTGAAAATCAAAAAATTTTGATTTTCGGCATGCTTGCTGTCACTTGTAGTGTATATTGTTACCCCATCAAACGCGTACAAATTTTCATTATAATTATATTTCCATTATGAACGGTTGCCCAAAATATCGGAATTAAAAAACATAAATTTGACTGCCGAAGAAAAAAGAAGTGTTAGAACTTTCCTATTTTGCTTTGTTCTTTTTTTTGTAAGCAGTGCTGCCATTATTGTTATTGAATTTCTTTATTTAGAAATTTTTATACATTTTTTTCAACCAAACGAACAACACAAAATCAAAATAAAAATTAATGCTTGGTGGGGCATCAAGCCCACAAGCACACGTACACGAATTTGACAGCAAGTATTTTGATCGTGTCCAAAGCCCTTTAACGTTTTTGTTCATTTGACAGCAGTGAACTTATGTCAGCCGTCGAATTAAGATCAACTTATGTGAATTCGCCCTGGGTGGATGGAATCAATAGCCCAATTCACAATCTTGTGCAAATGGTCTGGCATCGTTGCATTAACGCTTAACAATTCTTAGAGCCATTTCACACTATGCCTTTTTAGCCTGCCTTGTATTGACAATTTCCTTTAAACCCCCTACGAAAAGTCACACACGTTTACATTAAGCCTTTTTTATTCATGCCTTTTTAGCATTTATATACACGTTTAATGCTGAGAGTACAAAAAAGGCAAAGAGAAATGTCATAAATCCCCTAGAATTTTCATTTTGTGCCTTTTGTTCTACCCCGCAAGCTTCTCACCCCCTCTCACCCACAAACTAAAAAAGTCTGCCTGCACAGGCAAGCAGAAAAGGCACAGTGTAAATTGCGTCTTAGTGGTGAGTATCAATATACTATACCATTTTGCGCATGCAACGATGCAAGACCATTTGCACAAGATTGTGAATTGGGCTAATATCATTATGTTAGGTGCATATGTACTTCAAATTTGATAAGTGTTACAGCGATTATTATAACATGCGGTCTAAAACGTATAATTGGTGGTTAAAACATAAAATCAGAAAACAGGAGATAGCATACAAAAAGATATATTCGATCTCTATTTCACAACATGAGCACTGAAATAAATAGTAATTCAAGGTCAATTGTTCTTGGATATGTTACGAAAACAGTTATGTTTTGGTGTTTTTAAAAACTACATATTAGGTAAGCACATGCAGAATTTTGGTTGCTGTTGGTTACAGGCGAGATAATTTTGTCAAAAATGTTAAGCCAAGATACAATAATAATCCAGTTTTTCATATTGACTTTGAAATCTGATTAAAAAAAATTGTCTCATGTGGACGCTATGTTATGCACGTGTAATAGCGCTGCCATAACATTATTTCCACTATTGTTGTACTATTAGTTTATTGTAAGTATAATTTGTCAAATAAATAAATAAATAAAACACGCATTACAAGGTCCGTTAATAAAAATCATTATTTTTTGCTAATGTAAACACTACTTGCATGCAGTGCTGCCAGAAAAATTTTGACTCTTGTCCCCAATTTAAAACGTCATGTCCCCAAAAAATCCCCGTTTCAACAGAAAAATTCTAACTTTTTCCCCAAAAATATATCATTCATGAAAAACGATTATTAAGTCGTCCTATGCGCAGGGATGCGAAATAAGATTTTCACAAAGTTACAAGAAAAATTGTACTTTTTTCAGTACGATTGACCAAATTCTTTATTTTTATTTTTTTTAATGTTTTTATTAACTTAAAACGTACATAAAATTCAATTGTACATGCATATATTTACATATGTATATGTGTAAAAACTTAACAATTAACAAAAAGGCACTTTCAAGTTTATTTATTACCTCGTTTATACGCAAATCTTCTTTGCAAATAAAACTATTTGCAAATACTGAACTCACCGTTTATACGTAGATAGAATACATTAGTATCTGTGAATGATATTGCCACACATTGTAAAATTTTTATTAAATTTCTTACAAAACAAAAATAATTGGCAACATTTTACACTTTATTTGCAAATAGTGCGCTATTTGCAAATAGTTTTCGTGAGTTATTAACTTACAATAAAAAAATTATATGGCAACGCTTTCCAGTTTTATTTGCAAATAAGAAGAGCGTATAAACGGTATATATTACTATATTATTAATTAATACTATCAATTAATATTAATGTTTAATTTGAGAAGGTACATAAAAGAGTATTAGTTTTTGAGATCAGAATATAAAACTAAAATTTAGGATTTACTTTTCCATCCATTGTTTTGATTCGATTGGAGTCAGTCGAAGTAAACAATCTGAAGAAGATAATAGCAAAAAAAAATAATCACCCCTATCGTGAACAGTTAGTTTTTCCCTCGAAATATTTTCCCTTTTCCAAAAAATTGCAATCGTGAATAATTTTTCCCCTGAAATGTGGTTCCTTCCTTGATTCCTTTTAACGTGAATAATAATTTTCATATGGATTTTTTCTAAATAATTTCCCAATCCAAAAAAGTTCATCTCCGTCCTCTACAACTCGCTTGTACATATTTTTCGATTTGCATTTTTTTTTTCTTCAGGAAGTTCAAATTTGTGGCAGCATATCTTATAAATATTTAAATGTGATTTTAATCTTATTAAAGATTCTAACATTTCATATTGCAGATTATTCCTTAATTTGGTTTTGGTTTGGTAGTGTTCATGCTTGAACACAGCAGCTGCAATTTCACGAAAGAAGTAATTTCCGGCATTATCTTCGTACTGATATACTATTGCCCAAAAGCCAAATATGTCTTTAGTAAGACTTTGTTTTGTTTATTTCTGTCAGTGGATATAAGAAATTTTATTCCATTGGTTTTCATATACGCTCAATGCCATTTTTGGATCTATAACATTTTTCAAAATTCCATACATACAAATCTATGTTTTGTAATGTGCTTAAATTGCAAATTTTTAAAAAGTTCAAAGTTTTTCATATTTTCTGGGAATCACAAATACATAGTTTTTTTATGCGTGACACAATAACTAAGGTAGAATCTTGCGTAGAACAATTTCACAATCAAAACTTTCAATAGCCATTTTTCTTTTTCAAAAGAAAAAAAAATTTAATTGAAAAAGAGCTAGTTCTGCAGCCAGTGTGCTTACTTCTACCGAATATGTTTGTGAATTTAACAATGTACCAATTCTACCGAACAAAACCTGAAATCTACCGAATTTTGTAAATTGGCTATTCTGCCATCTTTAGTGCGGCCACAGAGCGGTCATTTTCTGTCATGAAAATCGTTAAAACAGAACAAAGAAATCGGTTAAAAACTGAAACTATAAGTAACCTAATATTTGCAAAAGAACTGTGCCTTGGGGATGAAATACTTATTCCTCCCAATGATTTAATAATTTTTGCACAAAAGTTTAAATTCATAAATGGATCTTACGTATAATCTTTGTAGTTGCAAATGTTTGTCAAATAAAAGTTATTTTAGTAGCTTTATAAAACATATGTACAAAAACTGAATTCCTGTTATTTATGTATATTATTTTATATATGCATAGCATATATATATATATATATATATATATATATATATATATATAAAGGGTAAGGGCAAATAATTGGGAATGGCACTTTTTTATTGGAAATGCTTCATCGTTTATGGCAGTTTAATTTCAAATCACATGTGAAGTTTTAAATGCGCTTTTGGAACCTGTTTAGTTTGATACTCCTTGCACTTACCCTTTATATATATGTAAGTACATATATTTTGTTATTTTTTATGTTTCTTTTAATTGTTATATTTTATGTTTCATTTCATTTCATTTCATTTATTATTCATTTGCAATACATATGGCCTATTGGCCAATTACATTTATATTACTAGTAATAGTATGTAGTATTCTATGGTAAGTAAACATAGCACACATCAACATCACTACGCTTATACACACAACCCGCCCAAGGTGAATAAAAAATTTTCTACCGAATTTCATTCAAATCTACCGATTTTTTTGTCGATTCTACCGAATTAAAAAAAATTAAGTGTGCACACTGTCTGCAGCTGCGAGCACGGTTTGCCTATGTATATATATATATATATGTTCGCGGTATTATCATGATGGTAATACCATTATGAAATGTTACCAGTACTAAAATATTATGTCAACATCCACGATTAATTATTTTCCTGAGACATGCAAATTGTTAAGCGCAGTATTCACGGCCAAAATGCATGACACAAGCATCGTATACGTGTGCATGAAGAACTTGGGATGCACGTGCATGCACTGTACGATAAATTAATAGCATCTTGTTACAAGCTAATTGTAAGGCGATTGTCAAACTACATACAAAAACTTTTTACGTATAGAATTTGACAGTTCTTTGTATAACCCAATGCTTTGAGTAAGTAGTTCATCTTCTTATTTTTGTGTTGCATACATGCATGTGCAAAAATCAAAAAATTTAGATTTTGCTTCAAGCATCGTCGGTGTGACACATACATACAAAATTTCACTAATATTATTATAATGCAGGTCATGCATTTTGACCGTGAATAATGCGCTTTAGAGCTCAAAATGAAAAGTCCCCAAATCCCTCCCGACGAAATTCTGTCCCCAAATTAGATGCAAAATCCCCATTTTGGGGACAAATCCCCTAATCTGGTTGCTTGCATGTGGCAACAAAGTATTAGCATCACAACGGTAACGCTGTCCCTGACTGTGATTCACGCGTTTTATCACAAAGTTTTCTGTAGTTTTATTGGTTTTATTTTGATCCAAATCAAACGTGTTCAGAGTATTTAAATTTTACTTTTGTGTGCAAAAAGCTCGATAAAAATTAAAAACTTGTTCACAATATGAGTTTCTAAAATGAGCGTATATCACGATGAAGTTGAAATAGAGGACTTTGAATATGATGAAGAAGAGGAAGTATATTATTATCCGTGTCCATGTGGCGACAGATTTCAGATCTCGAAGGTAATCGAATCAATTAGAACTGTTTACATTAATTACATATTTGGTTTGTTTATAGGAAGAACTTATAGATGGTGAGGAAGTTGCTATCTGTCCCAGTTGTTCCCTCGTCATAAAAGTGATTTATGATCCAGTAAGTAAAATATTAAAACCTTTGAAAAGCTGATGTGCATGTATTTATGGTTGGTGTTTAAATTATACTGAAATACTTAGGGCGCGTTAACTTTGTAACAAATCTTGTCAAGCAAAACGAAATCTGGGTAGAACTCTGAGAAGATTTTCTTACAGCCAGCCGTAAGTCAAAGAAAACTGTATCCCGCGCAAATTGACATTAATTTATTTCTTTGAAATTATTATTTTTTTGAGTCTTGTGTGATGAATTCTAACGATATATAAGAAAAAATTATTGAAAGAGGGTTGAAAACCAGTTACCAGTTACATGGTCACAAGTAGAAAGGCCTAAACTCAAATAATTGTAACTTCTTTTTTCCTATGGTATCGAAACCCCGGTTTAACAAGATGAACAATCCTCTCGATGCTAAAGATGATAAACTAATGAACCGATTAATGAGCGGGCATTCCTTCGGAAGGAAGGCTCTGGCCACAAGAATATTTATGATTCTGCTTGTTCACACTGCGGGGAGTTAGAAGACGACTATCAATTAATATTTATATGATCTTTTTCAAGTAGTGAGTTCCAAATATCCTCTCATTCTTAAATACACATCTTTAATTAATTTTTTAAAGAAACTACGGAAAACTATTTTGTTCTCTGAATTTTTAAAAGAAATTGAAAATAAATTATATCACGTCAATACTTGTGAATTGGTGGTGACGTAATAGTTCTCCGAACTGGCAAAATAATGCTTCATCCACACTGTCGGCAGGTGGAGTAACTGAATAATTAGAAGAAAAAAAATGATTGTAACTTTACAGGAGAAGGTAAAAACATGATAAAAAAACAGTACAACTAACAGGTTTGTACAACTGCTTGTAAAAGAATTATTCTTTACACTTGCAATAATTTTTTGTGACGAGGTGTATTTGTGTGAAATGTATTGGAATCACTGAAAAACTCAATTTCGTAAAAATACGACTTAGGGCCTTTCTACTTGAGACCATCGATATATAGGTATATATAAAAAGACTGCTTCGCCTCAGAAATCTAGTTGATTGATTGCAATCCTTTTTTATTTTTGACCGCACACCCAATATGTTATGAGCAGTATACATATTTGTAAATGTTTTTATAACTGACTGTAAACCAACTATGCCTTTGCGTATGCTGCATCAAATCAATTACACAGTGCGAAGTAATTACAATGACGCTAAAGATGTTCTTTTCCATTTCTATTCTCCCTTATCATGTTTGGCGTATTTCGACTATGAATACGACGTTTTTGTAATAGATTAAGAACATCGAAATCTTTGTCGAAGTCGAAGTGCGAAAACCACGATAAGGCCCATTATTTGATTGCTTAATAACGTCAGTGACATCTTTACATTAAGATAAATTAGAAAATAAAAGATAAGGAATGTCTCGAAAAATCAGAGAGTAATAAATACTGACAACGAATTTTAACGCCGGGGATTCTGTCTGGGCGTCCAATGTCAATTTTGGGAAAATAACCAAAGTGCTAACATCCTCAAAATCGTTGAAAGTGTTAAGCAAACTTTCCAAAACAGTATCTGAGCAGACAATTTCGGAAACAGTTTATGTAAATCCAGAATCGGTAAGCGAAAATCATGTCTTTCAAATGCCAATAGATGAGAACCATTGGATTTGCTAATAACTTCATAAATAAGTATACAGAATTAATTTTTTACTTAATTGAAGCCATAATCGCAATATCTAATTTTAATATTTCCATTTGAAAAACTTGGCTGTATTCATTAATCTTATTTAATATTTTACTTAGGAAATGTTTAAGGCCGAGGAACAAGAAGACACAGTACTGAATGAAAAGATTGCCCAACTGAAATTGGAAATCAACTGATATATATTTTATATGATAATTGCTACATTAAATGGTTTAAATTTTTAAATTATTAATTGGAATCAAAAAGAATTGTTACATATCGTTACCTTAATATAGAAACGCCCTAACTCATTATTTTTTCAAACCGGGCTTATGCATATTTCGATAGATTAGAAGCTCATCTATCGATGCATGCAAAAAATTTCCATTTGGAAAAAAATAATGACTTAGGGCGATTCTATATTAAGCTAACGATATATTCATTACATTATTATAGTGTTATTCAAAATATTTGGAAACAATAAAGTAATATGTACATGCAGACCAGAGAAAGAAAAAAAGTTGTATTTTTAATACTCCTAACGTATCGATACTAGACTTAGGTCGAAAAAAGTATATTGTTTTTGACGCACACCGACGAACAAACCCGGTTTGTGTCAAAACTGAACTAATCGATACTCAAACCTTTTGTTTAATAACTAAATGCCTCAAATTACCGAGGGACCAAATTGCATTGATTTTTTATTTTTATTATGTATACACAATGTGCTTGTAGTTTTAAATTTTGCCATCACCAAGCAGCGTTACCATATATACTGTTACGTTTTTCTCTCTATAAAAACGCTTTTCCGTAGATCCGAAGATTTGCAAATGAATACAAGAGCCGAGTGTAGTAATTAGGGCTAAGAATGATACAAGTTTTATTTACAAATACACTTATACTAAATTACTCAAGAGCTTAAATACACTAATACAACTTAAACTAATAAATTACACACAGATATTCACAACTGGTTACCACTACGCCTTCCTCGCTGTAGTTTACACACGTCTCTTATCTGACTGCGCAAGTATTCACGTGACACCTCTCTGTCTGCTGCTCGTCACTTACGAGACTCTCTCTGCCGTCACTCACAGTTGATACACCAATACCTCTTTGCTGCTGCTTGTCACACACGGCACTCACTCTGCCGACACTCACAGTTGATACACCAATAAAGACTCACTGGCTTTACTTACACCCTTATACACGTCTATTCGCTGCGCTGTTCCCTTTACTCCAGTTGACACGATAGACTCCACAATAATCTCAATTCCAGGACAGACTATTATTAATTCACAACTTATTTATCAACTGACTAACGAGTTCTTAACTTCACTACTTTCTGATTAGCACTAACTATAACTGTTCGCGACTGACTTACAACTGCAACTAACTAACTCATTGGATGCGTCACCTCTTTTTATATTTCACACAAATTCCACTAGAAGTTTCAAGCAATGTCTAGACGATCATTATCATCTTATATGCTGCCTAATTAAGTTCATGTGGTAACTATGTACATACATGTGTATATGCGTACGTGTGTAATTCATTAACTAAGCAAAACACGGTGGTTGTTTATCTTTTGCTTTTCGTTTGAATTGGCATGTATGTATGTGTGTAAATATGTGAATCTTCTTAATAGCAGACGCTTTTTTGTTGTTGTTGCTTTTGCTTGTTTAATCAAGCTAGGCATGCTTATTTAGTTGTTGGCTACTATTCTAGACTATTCTTTGCTTTGACCCTGTAGGAATATTTTCGCGTAGCATTTAAATTAATCCTGTTGGAATATTTTTGTGTAATGCTGCTTAACATTGTTGACGGCTATTTTCGTAACAATACATTTTTGAAAAAACTTCTTATAACTATAACTGTTCGCGACTGACTTACAACTGCAACTAACTAACTCATTGGATGCGTCACCTCTTTTTATATTTCACACAAATTCCACTAGAAGTTTCAAGCAATGTCTAGACGATCATTATCATTTTATATGCTGCCTAATTAAGTTCATGTGGTAACTATGTACATACAGTGTTTTTTTTTAGAGGTATAGAACTTCGAATTGAAATAAAACACAAGAAAATCGTTTTAATGTCCATCAATTTGGCTTTATTGGAAGGATAATTTTATGCCATTAATGTTTAAATATGATTTCGGGCATGTGGTCGCCGCGGCTGGCTCGAATAAAGCCAACTCTACAGGTCCAATTTTCAACCACTTTTTCGAGCATATGGGGCCGTATGTTGGCAATAACGCCACGAATGTTGGCTTCCAAGTCCCCTAACGTTTCTGGTTTGTTGGCGTAGACGAGCGACTTCACATATCCCCAAAGAAAATAATCCAATGGTGTCAAATCACACGATCTTGGTGGCCAATTGACAGGTCCATTCCGCGAAATTATGCGCTCATCGAATGTTTCCTTCAATAAATCGATTGTGACGTGCGCTGTGTGGCATGTAGCGCCGTCTTGTCGGTTATCATGGCTCTATACCGGTCTCCATTAACGGTAACTGACTCTCCAGCATTATTTCGGAAGAAGTATGGCCCAATGACTCCACCAGCCCATAGAGCACACCAAACAGTCAGTTTTTGTGGATGTAATGGCGTCTCAAGGGTCTCATGTGGATTCTCTTCACTCCAAATGCGGCAATTTTGCTTGTTGGCGTAGCCATTCAACCAAAAATGAGCCTCATCACTGAACAAAATTTTGCGATGAAAATCAGCATTGAGATCAATCTCATTTTCGGCCCATACACCAAAATCAGGACGCATTGCATGGTCTCGCGGCTTTAATTCTTGCACAAGCTGGATCTTGTAAGGTCGCAAGCCAAGATCTTTGCGCAAAATCTTCCATAAAGTTGATGGACAAAGCTCCAATTGCTGTGCACGGTGGCGAATCGATTCATTCGGGTCCTCTTCAACACTTTGCTCTACAGCGGCAATTGTTTCTTCGGTGCGCACTGTTCGACGTCTCTGCGGATGCGTATTATCACATAGAGTAAACGTAGTGCGAAAACGATCCATGGTTAACCGAATTAATTGCTCTGATGGACGATTATGTCGACCATAAAATGGACGGAGCTTGCGGTAAACTTCGCGAACTGAACCATTATTTTCGAAATAAATTTGCACGATTTGCAAGCGTTGTTCTTTTGTCAACCTGTTCATGATGAAATGGCAAACCAAACTAAATATTAATCACTTGACAGCTGACAAAATGGCCGCCAGTTAAAAAAGTGATGCCAACTTAAAGTTCTATACCTCAATAAAAAACACCCATTACATGTGTATATGCATACGTGTGTACATCATTAACTAAGCAATACACGGTGGTTGTTTATCTTTTGCTTTTCGTTTGAATTAGCATGTATGGATGTGTGTAAATATGTGAATCTTCTTAATAAGCAGACGATTTTTGTTGTTGTTGCTTTTGCATGTTTACGTTTAATCAAGCTAGGCATGCTTATTTAGTTGTTGGGTACTATTCTAGACTATTCTTTGCTTTGACCCTGTAGGAATATTTTCGCGTAGCACTTACATTAACCCTGTTGGAATATTTTTGTGTAATGCTGCTTAAACCTGTCGACGGCTATTTTCGTAACAATATCCATTATTTTTCAACTTTTTGTTGTGGTACAGATCTTAATTTTTATTTATCACAATTTTAGCAAGCTTTTATATTCCTCAATGAACTCTTCCCAGCAAATAACATTAGCAAGACATTTTTTTCACAAATTTCCGATACGCACTCAGCAGCGTCAACAAGCGAACTGAATTTTTTATATGAAAGCATGACGGACACGCTATTAGACGAGTATGTTGGTATGCGACAGACATCAGAAAATCAAAAATTTTTGAAAACCAACATACATGTCTAACGTACTCGACAAACATGCTATTAGACAGTGAGATTTGGTATGCCATCGTACATGTCTGCAGACAAGTATGCCTGTCTAATAGCCCTTTTACGAACAAATAATATATATATTTTATTCAGAACGTAAATTAGGGTTGCCAGTCGTACTGATTTTGCCAGTACATGTACTGATTTTTGTTTAAAGTACTGATTTATGCATAACTAGCAAATCAGTACGCAAATGTACTGATTTTTTCATGTATGTACTGTTTTTGTACTATTTTTATATATTGTTACGTAAAAATATTCCTACAGGGTTAAAGCAAAGAACTATCTGGAAGTATTTAACTAAAGCACTAAACGTACACAAATATTTACGTGCAAACACTATAGCAACAACAATAATTGTGTACATAGCTACAGACATACGCACATACAAATAAAAGTGCGAGCACTTATGGTAACCACCCTGTACTACCAGTAGCATACCGCATTGCCAACATAAGAGTCGTTACTTTGAAATTCAAAAATAACGACCAATCGAATTATCTACAAACGCCTAGAAGCAGCAACATGAATTTTCCCGAGAAAGCCTGTCATAGTGTTTATTTATTTTCTTTGAATCACCAGTGATCTTTACTTTACGTTCGCGCCTTAAGGCGAATTTATTTTCAAAGTGGTTTCCATATAATGCTCAAGCAAATTCTGCCAAAACTGTCAGAGATCATATAAATTTTAGTTTAAGTTAATGTTAATTTTATTGAGATTTTTTTAATTTAAATTTGCAAGAAAGATTTGCATTAAGTGATTTCTGATACATGCAAATAATGAATTTAAAGTTTCTTTTTCGAAAATTTTTTTGATATTATTTTTAGAGATGTGCAAATGTCGTGATTTTATCGTGTCACGCGTGATTCACGTGATTCGTGATCAAATGTTATAACTAATCACGAGTGAGTGCGTGAGCGTGACTGAAAAAAATTTACTCGTGCATGATCGTGCGTGAGCTTTTTTTTAATAATCACGCACGAATTCTCACGCTCTCACGAGATAACATTCCTGCATAGGTACATATGTAACTGTATTCAATCATTTGAAATAAATTATTTTATAATAATAAATGCATATATGTATAGTAATATGTATGGTAGTATGAGCTTACAAACATAATGAATACCCCCAAACAAAATGTTTCGACTTTTTCTGAAGTCAGACTTGTCGTACCGAATTCGTTAAGACATTTCGGTAGTTTCTCTGAACAATTTTTTTTAAACATTAAAACTTTGATTTTTGGATACATAAGTAAAAGTCTGTGAAAATTTATTTTAAATAAATATGTATATGTTGATAAAAAAGAAGGATTGTAACAAACATTAAAAAACGTGAGTATGTGCAAATTATTTCGACAATAGCAGCAACATAACGGTGAAGCGGTACTCTGCTATAAAAGCAAAAAGAAATCTTACCTACATGTCGTTACGAATTCGTACCGACTTATCGTAACGAATTCGTACCGACTTATCGTAACGAATTCGTACCGACATATCGTTACGAAGTCGTATCAACCATTTCATACAAAAATTGTTACGATTTCGGTAATATTTCGGTGCCGAAATCGGAAGATTTTGTCGACCAATCGTTACAAATTCTTTACGAATTCGGAGCATTTTGTTTTGTATACATACACATTTGTCAGTATGTATGATTGTTTCTTAGATACCTGTAGGAAGTATCAATTGAGAAATACTACTGATTCAACAGTGCCTTTGTCAACAATACTACTGACGAATTGTACCGCAGAAATTTTTTTTGCTTTAGGGGCCGTCCATATATTACGTAACGCTGTAGGGGGTAGGGGTGGGGTTCGAGTTTTGTTATGGTTTGTAAAGGGGGGGGGCGTTGGGGGAGTCTTTGAAAATGTTACGTAACAGAAACATTTTAGTAATTTGTATGTTTTCTCATTTAATATGGTTTTCTCATTTGTTTGATTATCATTTATTTAATTGATCATACGTCTTACCTTCACATTTATATTATGTATGTATACATACATACATGTGCGGAATGTCAATTTTTGATATACGAGAATTCGAATTCGAGTATTTAAGATGATATCCGCGAATACGAATATTTAAAACGATATTAAATTAACTTTGCTTTATTTTAATTTACATTGTAAATTTTACAAATATACGAGCATACATACATATATACATAGATATGTACATATGTATATGTAAGAACCTATTTTTCAACCCAAAAAAACATGAAAATTATATTATACATATACTTTTTCGTGAGCGTGCGTGATCGTGATAAGTTGTAAACTACTCGTGCGTGATTAAAAATATTTTATTCGTGAGCGTGCGTGATCGTGAAAATGTTCAAAATCATTCGTGAGCGAAAGTGCGTGAGTAAAATATTTTTCTGCGTGAGCGTGCGTGTCGTGAGTCAGAAAACACTCACGTGCACATCTCTAATTATTTTTATTAATTACATATGCCTTGGTACAAAGTATACATTGAATTCATGTTTTGTTTTAAGAATGGTTAAAGCTAGGAATGTTACGAATATTCGCATTTGCAAATTTTTCGCTTATTTTTGCTAGTTGCATTTGCTAAAATGTATGCGAATATTTAAGACAAAAAAATTTTGTACTTCTTTTACGAAAAAAATTGCCATTAACAAACGTCAAAAACACGAAAATTATTTTAAGCAGCATGAAAAATATACATATAGGGTATGTTCGTAGATTCAGCAAATTTATGCAGAAATTTTTTCTGCGTATGCGTGATCAATTGTTGCACATGCTTTGCAACTGCTCAATATCTGTGCATAGTTGGCATTTTTGAACGAACTGCAAACAATTTTTAAGTCGGCAAGTAATTTTATTTAAGAAAGTTGTCATCTCGTCGATGTGAAAGCACAAAAAACTCTTTATAAAGTTTGCACATTGTGCACATGGCTTGGACGTAGCTGACTTATAAGTAAGGCATTCTTCAAAGCTTTATTAGAAAGCTTTTCTATAAAAAAGTTCTCATAAGCATCAAAATTAAACTAAAGTCCAGCGGTGTTTGGATATATACCTATTTAATTTTTTGAAAAAGACAAGGCATTGTATTTTCGGCAGCAGTATTTTCTACTTAAGACTAGCCTGTTAAAACTTTTAAAAAATGTTTTGAGCACCATTCATTACTTCGTACAAACAAATTTGAATCGCAAACAATATTAACTAGTCATTGTTTTAGTAAATTCCACGCGAAACAAGTGTCACTCATTAATTTCATATACAAACATATGTATTGTTACGTAAAAATATTCCTACAGGGTTAAAGCAAAGAACTATCTGGAAGTATTTAACTAAAGCACTAAACGTACACACATATTTACGTACAAATACTATAGCAACAACAATAATTGTATACATAGCTACAGACACACACACATGCAAATAAAAGTGCGAGCACTGTACTACTAGTAGCAAACCGCATTGCCAACATAAGAGTCGTTACTTTGAAATTCAAAAATAACGACCAATCGAATTATCTACAAACGCCTAGAAGCAGCAACATGAATTTTCCCGATTGTGCTAGAGGACTGTTTGAACATCTGGCTACCAATAGTAAATGACAATACAGATGGCATCATGCACCTATCGGGCGAACATTCGAGAACCGGTTCCTGTACTATAAAAAGTGGCAGCATGTGCGAAAACAGAGGAGTGCTAATCAGAAAGTATTCAAGTTAAGACCCCGTTGAAAGTGGATAATAATGATAAGAAGTAGTTAAATAAAGACAAGTTGTAATTTGCTTCGTTAAGAATAAAAGGAAAAACAGTAGCAAATAAAAATTGTGTGTTATTTATTTTTATTTTTGAGCAATCAAAAGAACTCACACGTTTAATAAAATTTAAACGTAACAGTATGTATCTTTCTGTTTTATGAATTCGTGTTTTTAATAAATTAATACATATTTGCTCAATGCAAGACTCAGTTTAAATAAAATGCTATATGTAGTACATCCATGTATGTAATACAACTTCATGTTCTTATATAAATTTATTTTTATGTGATTTTTTAACGTATTGTAATATTTGCATTCGCTTTCGCAAAAATTAAAATGTAGTATTCGCATTCGCATGCGCTAAACTGGTATTAGTTACATTCCTAGTTAAAGCCTTTTATATTGAAAAAATTAATGTATTGATTTTTTTCAATTGTACTGATTTTTTCTCTCATGTACTGATTTGTACGATTTCAAAACTGGCAACCCTAACGTAAATCCATACAGTTAAAAGAATTGAGAGAAAATTACTCGGTCATAAGCTATATTAAAGTCAAATGGGAGTACCGAAAACCAAACAAGTCAAAATTGACCCAGTGTTATAACTGTCAGATATTTGGGCACGGATCCAGCAGGTGTAAGGTTAAATCATTTTGTGCGTATTGTTCTGGAGAGCACAAAACTGTGACAAGCAGAGTGACATACATATATGCAAATACGACAAAGATCACAGCCAAAAACAGCTAGGCAATCACATCGCCTATTTAATAGTACTGCAAACTACAATCATAATTTCCCAAATTCATTAAATCAAAATATAAGACCTAACCTTCATTCAGCATTGAGTTATAACCAACCGTCACCAGTTATAAATAATGAAAATAGTAATAATACTAACATGTTCTCGTTCGAAAAACTTAAAAATCTTACGTTTGAACTGATTTCAAGTCTAAAAAACTGCATATCTCGAGAAGATCAATTTAAGAATGTAACTGACATTGCTTGCAAATTTTTATTCCAATGAATACAAATATCAAAATAATATCATGGAACTCACGTGGAGTACGTAATAAAAAAAGAAGAACTGTTCCATTTTATGCAAAGCATAAATGCTGATATATGCCTGTTGAGTGAAACATGGCTTAACAATAAGTGTTCAATAAAAAACCAAAACTATTTTAGCTATAGAAACGATCGACAAAACTTTCGTGGAGGAGGTGTAGCATAAATTATTACCTGTGCATTATAGAGTTGTGCAGCTCATGAATGAACTAGTTCAATTGAACGATTCACCTCACTGAGCGCTGTGAGCCGGTCAATCCACTGAGCGCTTTCAGCTCAGTACTGAGTGGTTTCTTGATTTGTATCGAACTCTTTCAGTAGCTCGTTTTAGACACAAACCTATAATCAAACCCATTTAAATTACATGTAGACTTCCATCAAACTCTTTCAGCAGCTCGTTTTAGAGACAAACCCACGTATTTTAGGTGTGTTTGATAATAGGTTTGTGTGTAAAACGACCTGATGAAAGCGTTCGATACAAGTCTTGTGGTTTTTAGCAATTTTCTTTTGTCACACAAGTACATAAAAAAAAATTTTATATATGTATTTTGATAATATTAAAATATCTGAAACCTTAAATAATTTTAATTTTGGTTGTAAATACATATGTACATAACATAATATAACAAATTCCACTCATTAAACTATGCACTCGTATTTTAGTTTTACTTATTTTTTATACTTCATCTGCCTTGTTTTGTAATGTATGACCACACACTCACTGTATGAATCGGTCACTTTTTATGCTTCTGTTTATGCTTGATAAAATGTTTCACTACAAATGAACTGAGCAAGGCCTATTAATAAATAAATAGGCATTGGAACTGAGCTACTGAGCCAACTGAATGAAATACTTCAGTGAGTGAGCTGAGCTGAAAAGAGCGGTCACTCAAAAGAGCTGATAAGCACAACTCTAGTCTGTCCAAGGCCTATTTATCAGGTCAACGCAATCGTCCTGATGATATTCTGTGTTTTCGTGTTTTAACTGTCAAAAGCTGTTTGCACCATATACTTTAGTTCATGTTTGTGTGTGTTTCTGACAACTGAAAAACAAAGTTGTTTTTTGTGTAGCAGTGTTTTTGTAGAGTTGCATAGACCTAATAAATAGGCCTTGAGTCTGTCCACTACAACAGCCGAAGTTCCACTGAAGTGGTAGTGATATTTCGTAGTGGTAATGACAGCAACGATCGATGACTGTCATTTCAAGTCACAACTACATGCAAAGCGGAGTTCGAATACAAATCACTTGCTGGTTTCTCTTAAATAAATTGTCTCTTATACACTCTACTCTTAAACTACATTTTTCCCTCTTAAAAAATAAATAATCATTTACAAAATCAATTGTAATTGAATGAACAGAGTAAATATAAATTCCTTTAAATAAAAATTGTGGTAATATGTAATTCATATAATATGTACATAAACTAAATGTATTATTTGATGCAAGTGATAAAATTATAAATCGTCAGCTAAAACTCAAACGGCCCTAACTAACGAAAAATCCAAAATCGCTTTTTTGGTTGATTCTGATGCATTGCATCAAAATACACAACCACAAAAAAAAATTTAGGGCCTAATTGTGTAAAACGCAACGCCAAGCGTTGTCAAATTTTATATGGAAAAATTTAAATTACAAAAACAAAATACATACAAAATTTATCAACGCCAAGCGTTGCGTTTTACAAAATAAGGCCCTTAGTTCTAATTCACACGGTGAAATTTATGACGTCTATTTTTCTTAATTCTCTTTTGAAGTTGCTACCAAAAATTCCTTGCATTCATACGATGTTTTTTTGGACGTCTAATTTTACTTCTCTCCACTCATATAGCCAATAAGCTAGAAGAGTAACACCTAATTCACACGAAGACTTTTATGAAGTCTATTTTTCGACGTCACTTTTTGTTTGGAAGCGAACGGTGTAGAGAAGAAAGAGGGGTAGAAAAAATGACTCGATTTCTGTTTTCCATGGTTTTTTTCATATTTCTCATTACATTGCTCTTGTTGTTATTGTTGTTACGTTTTAAAATTTAAAAAAAATTAAATTAAAGGGTGGTCCATAAGTTAATGCAATTTTGACTATATAATTTTGACAATTTGCTATATCTTGGAAACCGTAAGAGGCAAACACTTGAAATTTTTAAAAACGGTAAAACTAAAAAAAACCGAAAATTATAAAATCGCCAATCAAAAAAAAAAAAAAAAATCGCCAAAAATTAAAAAAAAAAATCGCCAAAACGAAAAAAACCGCCAAAATTAAAAAAATTTCTAACACTAAAATAAATCGCCAAAATCGAAAAAATCGCCAAAATTAAAAAAAACGCCAAAATGAAAAAAAACCCCAAAAATCTAAAAAAATCGCCAAAACGCGAAAATGTCGCCAAAACTAAAAAAAAATTTTAATTAAAACAAAATCGCCAAAATGAAAAAACGCCAAAAACCGAAAAAAAATCGCCAAAACAAGAAAATAAAGTGTCAAAACTAAAAAAGAGCCAAAACTTAAAAAAATCGCCAAAGCCGAAAAAACGCCAAAACTAATATTATATAGGATGAAGTTTGTATTAAATTACATATCTAGTGTTCGTACGGAGCCCTTCGTGCGCGAGTCAGAGTTGCACTTTACTGAATTTATTTAATAATTCTGGTGAAAACCATGCTGATTGAAACTACACTTTTGGTTTAAAACAGTATTTTGCTTCTACTGTAAAATTTCAAAAATGTTAGATAGGGCCGTTTGCGTTTTAGCTGAGGAAATGTTCATAAAAACTCAAGTAAATTTCGTTTACTTTTCGGTTTTAACCGAAATCGAAACCGCGGTTTTTTGGCCCAATATTCGAAACCGCAAACCGATAAGAAAACCGTCGGTTTTAGATTTTTAACTTCTGTTATTCTAAGGACCATTATTACAACTTAAAGTTAGTTAAAAGTAGGACTTTATCGGACGTATAAAAACTTTATCATTTGCAAAATTTTACTTTAACCTAAAGTGAGCGATAAATTACATGGTAAGTTAAATTCAATTTTCACTAATGGAAAGCTTTTTATACGTCCGATAAAATCCTACTTTTAAGTAACTTTAAGTTGTAATAATGGCCCTAACATTTTTAATTTTATTAATCTTTAATAATGATTTGGGAGCGCTACATAATATTGGCACTTAAAAAGGCAAAGCTCATGAAGAAATTGTTCATAGCTCTTTACAACGTGAATAAAAACACTATACTAGCTCAAAAATGCAACAATAGTTTCTAATGAATCAGTTTTTATAAATGCGTCCATTAATTTTACTGTGCTCGAATCGGAAATTTTTTTGTAACAAGCCAGGGAACTGGTGAGTAAACCTAATTCGATTAAACCGTTTTGATTTCAAATCGAATTACACAATATACCCCAACCCCAGGATTAAAACCCGAAACCGAAAATGGTCGGTTTAAGTAAATTTAAACCGAAATCGCGGTTTTTCATTTTATCTGTTTTTAGCAAACTCTACATTAACATACATACATACATACATATGTATGTATGAAAAATACCATGTTATCTATTTCAACATTTACATACATATACATACTGTGCATGCAATATAGTTCAATTAATTTGTTTATATAAAGTTATTTGTGTGGACAACAAATGATTTGTAATTTATCTTTCGAGCATATCGATTTTGAAAAGCAAATAAAAAATAGTTTGTGAAGAGTCAATACTTGAGATAATTAAAAAAAACAATATACATACATACTTTTTATAAAAGCCGTGTATATAAGAACTTACAAATACGGAACAAAAATAAAATTCGAAAATTTTTGCAATACACATTTACAGAAAAAAATTAACAAAATGTTTCACGGAGGAGATATTGCTTCATTTGTGCTTTTTATGGTCTTATTTCCTTTCGCGGATCCTTGTACGAGTGTGAAGCAAAAGTACAATTTTCCCAATTCGGATGTTTCTATAGAACTCGACAGGACAACGTTTAAACTGCAGTACAAAATATTAAAAGGTGTGTCAAAAGTTTATTAAGTACGTAACATATACATATGTATGTACATATCGCTCATTTACTTCAATAGTGTCATAACTCAAAAAATGCGTTTTTTGAGTTAATAATGAAATATATTCGGCATCTTGTATTCTATCTTGTGTAAAAATTTCATATAAATAGCTTTTACTACCACCTCGTGAGAGAATAATATCTTTTCATTTCTTCATTGAGTTCAAGGCGAATTGATATAAGGTGGTCTTGATTTGCAACTCTGCGTATTCGCCTTCTATATTTGTTAGTGTAAAATTTCCTGCTGTCAAAATATTTCTTAACGTTTTGGTTCATTTGACAGCAGGAAATTTATGTCAGCTGGCGAATTAAGATCACCTTATGTGAATTCGCCTTGATTGAGTTGTATGTAAATTGAAAACTTTAAACGCGTTTTTTGCAAAACTAGTTTTTTTTTGAGTTGTGACACTATTAAAGTAAATGAGCAATATGTACATACATACTTACATACGTGCATATCGCTCCTTTATTGCAACACAGGCATAACTCTGAAAAGTTAGTTTTGCAAAAACTATATCTCAGTGAAGACATAAAAAAATGTATAAACCGGTTTAAATATGATATAACAATTTTTTTGAATTTTTAAATGCAAAAACGCTTTTATTTTATGTCTATGTTGCAATAAAAGAGCGATATATGTACTTATACTATATTAAGCTTTAAAATTAAATAATGTATGTACCAGATTTACTAAAAGGATGCTGTCAATAACACATTTTAACGGTAGAAAACTACATGAAGAAAAGGGAAAACTCTGTAGAATTTCAGAAAAATATTTATTTTACGTCCCCTGAACAAAAATTAAATTCGATATCGATCAAAATTTCGAAATACATATTGCAATAGAGTTTAAATGGAAATATTTTTAAATTTCATACGATATCGAATGCTGTTCTTTTTTTTGGCGAAAGAGTAGATGAAATGATGTAAGATTCTTACAGTTATAAAAAGAAGCAATACTATTGTAAATTTAATATCTTATAATTACTATATGTACATACATATGTATTTATGTAGGTACCTTAGAGCTGCAAACTATTACTTTTGAAAATTTTGTTACAAACAATAACTTGGAAACTACAAGGAAGGGAATGTTAAAATTAACGGATGGTTCGAATACCGTTCAATTCGAATTAATATCATCGAATGACGAAATAACGCACGTTCGCATTATACGGGATAATATTGGGGGTATCGTCCAACCTATGGACTGCATTAGTTTGAATATTGGAAACACTCATTGGTACGGAGGTCCGGAAGATCGCCACCAATATTGGCCAATTGAACGACAAGTATTTGCAAACTATTCGTATTTAACAAAAGAAGACCACAATGCAGGTATAGCAGAACGGTATTGGCTTAATTCTGATGGAAAGTTTTTCTATGTAGAGGATGAGACACCGCTGTTTATTGAACAAAACTCCGAAGGATACGAAAATAAATTGTGTTTTTCTGCACTCAAATCCCTTCCATATGATATTCGAATGAGACAAGTAAGTTTTATATATCATATTGGTATAGCGGGAAATGCAAAGGCGGCACATATGTATGCAGTCAAAAGTATTTTGGGCCACCCAAATAAGTATCCCGATGAACGTATGGTCCAATATCCAATTTGGTCCACATGGGCCCTATACAAAACTGAAATAAATGAGGAAGTTGTTCGAGAATTTGCATACAAAATCAAATCACTAGGCTTTGAAAATAGTCAATTAGAAATCGATGACGATTGGGAAAACTGTTACGGTGCATTGACTTTTAAGAAGAGCAAATTTCCTGATATAAAAAGATTAACAGACGACTTAAAGGCAAATGGATTCCGAATAACTTTATGGATACATCCGTTTATAAACAAAGATTGCGAGCAAATTTATAATGAAGCGCTTTCTAAAGGGTAAGTCAGCGAGCATATGAAATTGAATCTAATAATTCTAAACGATTTTTTTATATTCTTAGATATTTAGTTTTAGACCATAACAAGAATCCCGCTACTCAATGGTGGAATAGCAAGACTGGTGAAGCAGCTTACATAGACTTTACGAAATCTGAAGTGCAGGATTGGTTCAGCCAACGTTTACAAAGACTTCAAATGGAAGATGGCATCGACAGTTTTAAATTTGATGCTGGCGAGTCCAATTGGGTTCCTGATGACCCAGTTTTAAATACATCAAGCAATTTCTCACCAAGCAAAATTACTAGAGACTACGTACGTACAGTTGGATCGTTTGGTCCAATGGTTGAAGTACGTTCTGGACAAGGCACGCAAGATTTGCCAATATTTGTGCGTATGATAGACAAAGATTCGGAATGGAAGTGGGATAATGGTCTTGTGACTTTGATAACAACTTTGTTGCAAATGAATTTGAATGGCTACCCATACGTCTTACCAGATATGATAGGCGGCAATGGCTATAATAACAAACCCCCATCTAAAGAATTATTTTTGAGATGGCTCCAAGCTAACGTTTTTATGCCCAGTTTACAATTTTCCTATGTCCCATGGAACTTCGACAACGAGACAATTGAAATTAGTAAAAAGTTTACTAAGCTGCATAGTGATTACACACACAAAATAATAGAACGTTTTAAACTAGCTGCAACAACTGGCGAGCCAGTTAACACACCACTTTGGTGGGCAGACCCAGAAGACGCTACAGCCCAGGGAATTTTTGATCGTTAGTATTTATACATACTTACATTTAGCTATTTAGCTGCACGTACATAAATACATACATACATTCATATGCACATACAAAGGATTCGAAGAAAACCTTTATGTAGTATGTATATTAGGGGTATAACCAATTTTTTGTCATAGTACCATGACGTCAACCATGTCCTAGTAACCACGAAAATCATAATCTTTTGTAATTTTTCTCAAAAAAGTTCATTCATTGGTTTTTCTAAAATGGTGTATGTATAAAAAATTATTTAAAAATTTATTATTTGTTAAATTAGTCAAAGTTACATACATACATATATATGTATAACAAAAACAAAAAAATTATTTCGAGGCCTTCTTAATGCAATATTGAATCTTCGTAATCCTATACGGTGTTTTTTCTTCACCAAAAAGAAAATTAAAATTTTTCAAAACTCAATCGCGGTTGGTGTGTGAACTTTTTTGACCTTAGCGAAAAAATAAATATACGTTCCCTTGTAGTTTTTTAAGCTCTATCGGACTCTGTTTTGCCAATTTTGATATTTTAAAAAGTTGTTAAAATGTTATATCCCTAATGTACATATATGTATGTATATCCACGTGCATATGCAATGCATACATATTGAATAAAAAATATTAAAAAAACTAATTTTTACAGAATTTATGCTTGGCGATGACATTATAGCAGCACCAGTAGTGGAACCTTCTACTACAAAGCGTGATATATATCTGCCTAAAGGAAAATGGCAGGATGGAAACACATATGGTACACATAACGGTCCAACTTGGCTAATGGACTATGACGCACCGCTGGATGTTTTACCTTATTTTATTAAAATTAAATAAAAATTTTAACGCAATTTCAACGCAATAGAACAATATCTTTAAAATAAAGGTATCAAAAAATTGATATCATACTAGTTTTAAAAATTTGGGGTATAAAGGGTATTTTGTTATATTCTTACATACATACATATGTACCTCGGAAAGCTTCAAACATTTCTAATTGAAGAAATTATATCCAATATTTTATTTGTACCCATTTTAGATTGAACAGTTTCAACTCTAATTTTCATAAATATTTGAATGGAATTTTATCTTGATCTTGCAATGAAGTCCTTATGGAGATAGTCCCATAAGCTTTCAAATAATTTTGCATAACGATTCTGGGCTAACATTCCCACGACTTATAGGACATTATACGTCATCCAAGTTTACATTTGTTAGTCCGAGCTGCTTTGTTTTAGCTCCTTGTGCTTGATGGAATCGTTGCAATGAAAAAAGTAACAGCAGTAATTAAAAGAATTCTTATTCACATACATATGTACATATCGATGGCTTAATATAAGAAAGGCGGAACTCGAATTTTCGATATTTTATAGCAGAAGCAAAAAACTGAAGAAAATCTAAGGCATTTACATGCAGAAATAATTTTTTAAGTTGCCATAAGTCCTTGATTTTGAACTAAGAACGTACTAAGATCTTCAAGGAGGATTCGATTATACGTTAAAAACGCGATTTCGAAAAAATTGAGATACGCCCTTTTTATATTAAGCCATCGATATATGTAAATACTTACACATCGCTGATTTACTCAAACCGTCATAACTCAAAAACTTTAATTTTTGAGTTAATTATGCAGAATTAATATCGTTCTTCTTATTGTGTAAAAATTCCATACAATTGCCTTGTTTACTGAACTCTTGAAAGCAAAATAAAATTTTATTTTCCAATAAGTGTGTGTAAATTGAAAACTTTAGTTTTTTTGACTTATGACGTCGTTTGAGTAAATGAGTGATATGTACATATGGCTAACTTCTCTTTAAAATATGTACATTAAGGCAAACAGTTAAGTAAATCTGAATGAAATGTCAAAAAAATCAATATAATAAAAATAAAATTTCAAGCAGTTTTTAAATTAAATGCATATTTATATTGTTACGAAAATAGCCGTCGACAGGTTTAAGCAGCATTACACAAAAATATTCCAACAGGGTTAATGTAAGTGCTACGCGAAAATATTCCTACAGGGCCAAAGCAAAGAATAGTCTAGAATAGCAGCCAACAACTAAATAAGCATGCCTAGCTTGATTAAACGTAAACAAGCAAAAGCAACAACAACAAAAATCGTCTGCTTATTAAGAAGATTCACATATTTACACACATACATACATGCTAATTCAAACGAAAAGCAAAAGATAAACAACCACCGTGTATTGCTTAGTTAATGATGTACACACGTATGCATATACACATGTATGTACATAGTTACCACATGAACTTAATTAGGCAGCATATAAAATGATAATGACCGTCTAGACATTGCTTGAAACTTCTAGTGGAATTTGTGTGAAATATAAAAAGAGGTGACGCATCCAATGAGTTAGTTAGTTGCAGTTGTGAGTCAGTTACGAACAAGTCAGTCGCGAACAAGTCAGTCATTTGCAAGTAAACAAGTCAGTTGATAATTAAGTTGTGAATTAATAATAGTCTGTCGTGGAATTGAGATTATTTTGGAGTCTATCGTGTCGACTGGAGTAAAGGGAACAGCGCAGCGAATAGACGTGTATAAGGGTGTAAGTAAAGCCAGTGAGTCTTTATTGGTGTATCAACTGTGAGTGTCGGCAGAGTGAGTGCCGTGTGTGACGAGCAGTAGACAAAGAGGTATTGGTGTATCAACTGTGAGTGACTGCAGAGTGAGTCTCGTAAGTGACGAACAGCAGACAAAGAGGTGTCACGTGATTACTTGCGCAGCCAGCTAAGAGACGTGCTTAAACTACAGCGAGGAAGGCGTAGTGGTAACCAGTTGTGAATATATGTGTGTAATTTATTAGTTTAAGTTGTATTAGTGTGTTTAAGCTCTTGAGTAATTTAGTATAAGTGTATTTGTAAATAAAACTTGTATCATTCTTAACCCTAATTACTACACTCGGGTCTTGTATTCATTTGCAAATCTTCGGATCTACGGAAAAGCGTTTTTATACAGAGAAAAACGTAACAATATATTTCTATAAAAATAAAAAGTGCCTGTGTGTATCTAAAAATGCCTCAAGGAAGCAAAAAAAACCAAAAAGTTGTTGTTTAATAAATGCACAGTTGCACAGCTTAAGTTTACGAGTGAAAATTGTTCGGCAAAGTTAGGTTTGTATATGTATATAAATTTCCATACATTTTTTTACATTTTATTTACGAGAGTGTAAAAATGCACAATTGCACAGTTTGCGAGGCTTTTAAACATTCTCATGAAAACCTTTATTTGTTATATATTCATATCGTCACCTAAAATCCAAAAGGCCGTAACAATCAAAAAATTCAAAATATAATTTGATTGATTATGATGTGATTAACTATAATATATCTTTCCTTAAAACTTTACTCACATATGTTTTAAAATACCGATTTTATTCATTATTCAATGTGGCACCTAACAAATAAATAGTCTTACATTTATAAGGATTTTTTCTTCTCCTGTAAAAAATTAAAAAGTAGTCCATAAATACATACAGTGCTGAAAGAAAAGATAAAAATGGCCAAAGATTGACGCAAACATTCACTCACGCTCTAGAAAACAAGCGAGCACACTCGACATGAATTTTTGTCATACATATACATATGTATGTATATTTGACAACATGCTCGATGCGTAGTAGCAAAGAATATAAATTGTATAGAATGCGCATCTGAGCTAAAAAATTAAACATTTTTTGCTTACGCTTTAGATGCAGGGGAAAGTACAAAGCGCAAGCCAAGGCACATCAATCAGGTACCCGCGATTCTACAACAAATATTACAACAGCAACGACTACATGTACTTTGTTGGTATAAATTACCTTCTTACTTTTCAAAACAGTGTAGCATCGTCAGATTGCATGTTTTTTATAGGAAATGTCAAACACCATACAAAACTGAATATTCGAAAGGTGTTTATGTATACCCAAATAAAAACACGCTTTTAGGCTACACAATCCAAATTTGACATTTATATTGGTATAATGACATCAGTCACCTGGCGTAGTACTGCCACCTTATAAATGCGCCTTGGCGCAAGCAAACACACACTTATCCGGTTTATACGCACTTCTTATTTGCAAATAAAACTGAAAAGCGTTGCCGTATAACTTTTTTATTGTAAGTTAATAACTCACGAAAACTATTTGCAAATAGCACTATTTGCAAATAAGGTGTAAAATGTTGCCATTAATTTTTGTTTTGTAAGAAATGTAGTACAAATTTTACAATGTGTGGCAATATCATCCACAGATAGTAATGTATTCTATCTACGTATAAACGGTTAGTTCAGTATTTGCAAATAGTTTTTATTTGCAAATAAGATTTGCGTATAAACGAGGTAACTGAGAGCATTATATTCTTTGCTGTTATCACCAGCGTTGCCGTTGCGCGACTTAGGTCGCATTTTGCTACTTTTTCAACAGCAAAACATGCGGCCAATTGCAAAAAAAAACTATGTAAAAATATCCGAGTTTTACCACAAAAAATACCGATTTTCGGAGGAAAGTTGCTGTTGCTGATGTAAAGGTTGTTTTAATGATGATAAGTTTCCAAATTCTGCAGTTGTAAAGTCAGTGAATTACACCTTATTTCTTTATCTTTATAAAATATAATTTACAAAAAAAAAACATAAAGTATAAACATAAATTAGCGTTACTAAACAATTATCAAATAGACTTAAAGTAGACACTTATCAAGGATTAGATTCCAAGTGAAGAACTTATTAAGAAATACAGAATGTTCAGTTAAAAAAAATATGTATTTAAGAACTATGCATAATGCCTTGAAAGAATAGTATAACTATATTTATTATCCTCTTCAGAATCGAATTTTAAAATTTTCTATGTACAAAACTTTGAATGGTTTTTCCTCAAAGTAAATTTTTTGAGTTATGCTGGTTTTTAAGTAAATAAGTGAGATGAACCATGTCCAATATATGTATTTATGTTTTTACAGTCTCTAATTTTTTTTATAAATCTTAAGTAACTTGACCACTCTTTTTTTAGATTTCATGATTTTTTATACCCTTTACCAAAAAATGGTAAAAGGGTATATATAGGTTTGTCATTCCGTTTGTAATTTCTAGAATATTAATAAGCGAGCTATAAAGTATATATATTCTGGATCCTTATGTATAGGGAATACGAATAAGCGATGTCCGTCTGTCTGTACGTGAAATCGGTTTTCCGAAGCTCCCAGAAAAGCTAGAGACTTCGTTCTTGGACTGGTGGATCAGAAATTGTCGAAATAAGATTGGTATTGAAAATCAGCAAAATCGAGCAGGCGGTTTCAGAGCTGGGAGACTTAAACTTCATTTTGCCATACAAAATAACTACCGAAAACTAGTTTTTAATAATTTTTTATTAAATAAACTTATTTTATACTTCAGTATGAATAAAATTGGTATTTCTAACTGAAAAAAAAATTAAAAAAATTAAAAATACGTTTCCAGGGTTGAAAAACCTTAACTTTTTTTGTTATGCAAAAGTAACTTACTAAAACAAATTTTTCCTTTTTTTCTATAAACTAAACATATGTAATGCTCTTAAAAGAAGGAGATTGATGTAAGAAATCAGAAAAACAAAAGGGATGATTCCAGGGTTGGAAAACCTACGATTTTTGTAATATATACAATTAACTACCGTAAACTAATTTTTTAATTATTTTTATTAAATAAACTTATTTTATACTTCACCATGAATAAAATTGGTATTTCAAATAAAAAATTAAACTTCAAAAAATTAATAAGATGTTTCCAGGGTTGGAAAACTTTAACTTTTTTTTTTTACAAAAGTAACTTACTAAAACAAATTTTTCCTTTTTTTCTATAACTTAAACATATCTAATGTTCTTAAAAGGAAGAGATTGATGTAAATAATCAGAAAAACAAAAAGGATGATTGCAGGGTTGGAAAACCCACGATTTTTGTGATATATACAATTAACTACCGTAAACTAATTTTTTAATTATATTTATTATATATAAACTTATTTTATACTTCACCACGAATAAAATTGGTATTTCAAATAAAAAATTAAACTTCAAAAAATTAATAAGATGTTTCCAGGGTTGGAAAACTTTAACTTTTTTCTTATCCAAAAGTAACTTACTAAAACAAATTGTTCATTTTTTTCTATGAATTAAACATATCTAATGTTTTTAAAAGAAAGAAATTGATGTTAGAAATCAGAAAAATCAAAAAGGATTATTCCAGGGTTGGGAAACTGAAACTTTTTGTGATATAAAAAATTAACTACCGAAAATTAATTTTTATTTTTTTTATTAAATGAACTTATTTTATACTTTAGTACGAATAAAATTGGTATTTCAAATTAAAGATTAACCTTCTAGAATTAAAAAGATGTTTCCAGGGTTGGAAAACTTTAACTTTTTTTATGCAAAAGTAACTTACTAAAGCAAAATTTTCCTTTTTCTCTATAAATTAAAGATATCTTATATTCTTAAAAGAAATGGATTAGTATAAGAAATCAGAAAAATTAAAAAGTTTGATTTCACGGTTGGAAAATCCACACTTTTTGTGATATAAAAAATTAGCTCCCGAAAACTAATTTTTTTATAAAATAAACTTATTTTATACTTCAGTATTTCAAAATAAAAAAAATTTAAAAAATTAAAACGACGTTTCCAGGGTTGGAAAATCTTATTTTTATACAAAAGTAACTTACTAAAACAAATTTTTTCTTTTTTACTATAAATTAAACATACCTTATATTCTTAAAAAAAAGATGGTGTAAGAAATCAAAAAAAAAACCAAAAAGGAGGATTCTTTGTGATATAAAAAATTAACTACCGAAAACTAATTTTTTTATCTATTTTTATTAAATAAAATTATTTTATGCTTGATAACGAATAAAATTGGTATTTCAAATAAAAAAAAACAATTAAAAAAATTAAAAAGGCGATTCCAGGGTTGGAAAACTAACTTTTTCTACAAAAGTAAGTTACTAAAACAAATTTTTCCTTTTTTTCTATAAATTAAACATTTCTTAAATTCTTAAAAGAAAGAGATTGGTGTAAGAAATCAGAAAAATCAAAAAAGATGAGTTCAGGGTTGGGACACTTACACTTTTTTGTTATATAAAAGTAACTAAGTCTAAATAATTTTTATCTTTTCCTTTATAAATTATATATATTTTACGTTTTGGAAAGAAAAGTTTAGTATAGAAAATTATAAAAATAAAAGCCACAGCTCCAGAGCTGGAAACTATGATTTTTTTTCTAGACATTAAAGTAACTAATTAAAACATTTTTTTTTAATTTCCTTTTTTTCACTTAACACACTTTCTATATTTTTGTAAGAACTACTAGATTGGTATAAGTAATCAGAAAAATCTAAAATTATGATTCTAGGGTTTGAAAATTATTATTTTTTTCTTTGTACATAAAAGTAAGTATGTGCTTGAGTATGTATATCTATACTACATAAACGCACTTTGGTAAAGGGTATATAAGATTCGGCACAGCCGAATATAGCACTTTTACTTGTTTAAACTTAAAATTTCTAGGGAGTTTTATTTCTATTTATGATCACTGTGCCAGTTAAAAATTTCATAGTTGCATAAAATAATGGGTCAGAGCGTGATGAGTTTTGGATTGCACACCTTAAAAATTAATTATTGTGTTAGTACAACTGGTAGCCAGTGTGTACGTAATTTGTTAAGAGTCGTCTGGAAAGAAACATGTAAAATACAGCGTCAATTTTAGTGGGAGTGATCCCGCCTATTTTCTCAATATATTTACATATTAAAGTCTGCTTAGCCGAAGTACATAAATCAAAAGGATATTCCCAATTTGCATGCAAAGTTTCAATAGAGTAGGTGGTGCTTTAATTTTTGGATTTTCCGATTGAGTAAATCAATTAGGACTATTTGTTTACAAAATGTCAGCTTTCTACAGTATAATATTATGTAAAATTTTTATGGGCCTGGCCCCACCGACTTTTATATCTGTTAGTGCTTATGATTCATGTAAAGTTTTGTAGGAAAAAGCTATTGAGAAATACATGAGTAATAGACTAAAAACTGCTAACCCGATGTACATGAAAGAAAAAGCTAAGGTTTATGGAAGTAGTCAAAGCCAATTTCAAAACGAAATTTTTACTTTGGACAAGTGTAATGTGTATGAAAAGTTTCAATAAAATTTAACTTAATTTTGTGTTTACAGTGCTTGTTCCCAACCCCTGATTGAAACTTCTGGTTTCTTAAATTTTTTTAGTGATCTCTAATCTAGATTAATTTTTGTACCAAATTTCAGCTCTCTAGCGCAAATTAGAATTTTTGGCGGATAAAACTTCTTGGTTTTAAGATTTTCCCACTGGCTTACTCATCTACAATTGCTTCTATATAAAATTTCAGCTCTTTAGCGTGAACTATACCTTATAATTTTATGAGCATTACCCCTCCTACTATTTTAAACTCACAATATTGTTGTGAGCAGCGCTTATAATTCATGATAATTTTCTTCTAAAATATGCTAGACCGAAGTAGATTCAACACAAGGCTAAAATGTTATGGGAGTGATCACGCCCACTTTTTTAGGTGAAAGTTTAAAGTATTGTATACGTGCAACGTATATGCAAAGTTTCACTAAAATGGCTTAAGTCAAAAGCTGTATATTAACAGCCTTATTAATATAACTTTTTAAGGCTTTATAAAAGGGTTTTAACAGAAATTTTCATAAGAAATTTTTCTTAGAAAGCTTTAATAAGTTTTATTAATATGGCTGTAAGTTTTCAAGTTCAAACAATAGTAGCGTGGCCCCGCCCATTCTGAGAATATTTTTTGGTTTTTCAGATTTTTCTAGTTGGTTTATCACCTAGACCTACTTGTGTATCAAATTTCAGCTCATAAGGGCAACTTTTAATTTTAAATTTTTATGGGCGCATCCCCGCCCCTCTGACTAAAATTTCCGGGTTTTCAGGTTTTTCTTGCTGTTTTCTCACCTATATCTACTCGTTTATCAAATTTCAGCTCCTTAGTTTAATTTTTAATATTTATGGGCGTAACCATGCCCACTTTTCCAAACTTAAGATTTTTTTCCGCCAGTGTTTATTACTGGTGTCAAGTTTCGTTGCAAACGGATGATAATACATACAGAAATAGTATATCTAAATATGCTGAGCCGTAGAACACGAAAATGAGGTTGAAATTGTATGGGCGTGTCAACGCCCACTTTTTTAATGGAAAATTTTTAGGCTTGCCCTATCGCAGTATGTATGCCGAATTTCAATAAAATAGCTTTCATTAAGCACCTTAGATTTGCTTTTTTAATTCTAGCCTTTATGGGCGTAGCCCCGCCCTCCTGACCAAAATTTTTGGATTTCAAATTTTATTTTGTTTATTGCCCACCTAGACTTAGCTCTGTACCAAATTTCAGCTCACTAGCACAAATATGAATTTTTATGGGCGTAGTCACGCCCCCTTGGTTAAAATTTTCGGGTTTTCAGATGTTTCTAGTTCATTGCTCACCTAGATCTACACGTGTGCCAAATCTTAGCTCTCTAGCTATAGCGGAAGTGCTTCATCAATTTGATGAGTGATCAGTGAGTCAGTGAGTATGTCTTAAAATATGCACTTTTTGGACCTTCATATCTCCGGAACCTTTCATTGTAAAACTTTCAAACTTTGCATGTGAGGTTATTTATTCTAATTATGATTTAAATTATTTAAATTTCATAATTTTACGGTCGCGGGGAACAAAGTTATGAGGGAGGTAAAAACAACTCGAATGGCTTCCTGTAAACATACACACTGCGTGCATTGGCCGGAACTTGGCCTGGCGCAGTGCCGTGCCCCTAGATACATATTTTTTTAATTGTGAAATAATTTTCATTTGGAATCAAGGATTTGGGTGTTAGATTTTTTGCAATATTTTTACCATTTATTGGCTTCTCTATCGACCAAAACAATAAAATGATCGACATCATCGAGCCGAATATCGCCAACTGGACGAGCAGCACTTTTTCTAATACCTGATATGCTTAACTGTGTACATGATTGCCTTACGGCATACATTCTGTTAAAATGAAACAAAGGATAAATTGAAAAAATGGTCATAAAAAGTTTCATTGGCACGAAAGTTTCATTGGTCAAAAGTGATACTTTAATGTCACAACGGCAACGCTGCTCTCAGCAATACGAGCGTAGCATACACTGCAGAAAGAAATGAGAGTGTGTACGCGGAACGGGTAGTACTTTAAATACCCGTCATAGAAAATTTAAGCTTGTATGAGATGCGCATTCTATATGATTTATATTCTTTGGTAGTAGGAAATTTTGTTTATTTAATACCTTTTTATCTTAATGATGATAAAGATTTTTCGGCATTGTTGGTGATTAAGGCGAAAGCCAAACTTACTGGAAACTGTAACCGCTTGAAGTCAAAGGACAAATCAGTTGAAGCAATTATTATCAGCACATCTTGAAAGCAACAGAATATTGATAATTGTAAAATTATAAGCATTTATTTTTTCTCTTGCACGCTGAATAATTATTACATACATAATACACATGGAAAATTGTTAATACGAGTACATTTATTGAAAATTAATAAAATTAAGACACAAATCAATATATTGAATTATAATATATTATATGAATATTCAAAATCAAACCATTGTCCATAAAATGTGAAAATTTATATATGACGACTCATGGTACAATAATTTACTACATGTTGTATGCATTAAAGTGTCATAGTATATAGATTTTGTTTTAATGAAAAAAAGATAAATAATAAATAAAGTAGCAATTGAAAACAAATTTAGTTTACAATATTTAAGATGTAAAATATGGCAAAGAAAAGTAAATTCAGTATATCGTTAACTTAATACGAAAAGGCCCTAACTCATGTTTTTTATAGTTTACAGGAGGCGGAAAAAACTAAATAAAAAAATTTTTTTAAACGCAATTTTTATTAAAAACACTACATAAGCACATAATATTGCGTTTAAAAAAAATTTTGTATCAATATTGCATCTTTTTTTATTTAGTTTTTTCCTCCTCCTGTAAACTATGAAAAAAATGAGTTAGGGCCTTTTCGTATTAACTTAACGATATGTATTATCGAAAGAAAAAAAAATTAATTTTATGTTGTAATATAAAAGATTATACATAAATAAAATAAAAACATGAAAACGTACATATATAATTTGTTTTATACTTTAGCACCAAACTATTTAAAAAAATTAATGTTTGCATATATGTACATAGTCTCTTTTTGTTTTTATATATGCAAATATATTTTGTGCGTGCTCAAAAAAAATCGAATACTTATACGAATGTTTATTTGTTATTTTAGGCTCCTTTTCGATTAAAAATTTTAGTATGGATTTGATTATGTAGTAAATTACACATTTTTTGTATTGTTAAAAATCTAAAATAAAATTAAATAAAAAAACTTTTAAGAATCATAATTAGCACTGATAACTGATGTGTGTAATAAGTAGCGCACGTAGCATTGGCTGAGCTAATGTGCATTTGTTTGCGCGGTTGTCTTCTTATGGTAGTCTCCCATTTGATGTGATTTTTTTTTATTTAGAGAAGCTCACATTTAAACTTGCGATTTGTATGTTTATATGTTTTACGACCCTTTTTCCCTCTGTGTTCTTTATCTTTGCGAATTTCACGGACCAAAGTATAGAAGGCGTCGTCTACACCCATACGAGTTTTCGCTGAAGTTTCTACAAAGGGTATTCCATATTGTTTTGCTATCTGTAAAATAAAATACAGTCACACAAATTTTACAACAGCTATTTTTAAATTGTGTATACTTCTCTAGCTTGGTTCATATTTACAGCCCATGCTTGTAAATCACATTTGTTACCAACTAGGACCATTGGTACCTCTTCAGCATCTTTAACACGTTTTATTTGTTCGCGATATGTGCCAATGTCTTCAAAAGATTTTGCGCTGTTAACTGCAAAAACTAATAAAAAACCTTCACCGGTGCGCATATACTGATCACGCATCGCAGAATATTCTTCTTGGCCAGCGGTATCTAAAATATCCAACAAGCATGTTTCACCATCTGTTATTTAAGAAGAAAGTTAACCAATTTAGATGGAATATTTTTTAAAGACTCACACAATAAAATTTATCTTCTGATTTATAATGCAAAAAAGGCAGAAAATGACATTATATTGTTACGTTTTTCTCTCTATAAAAACGCCTTTCCATAGATCCGAAGATTTGCAAATGAATACAAGAGCCGAGTGTAGTAATTAGGGTTAAGAATGATACAAGTTTTATTTACAAATACACTTATACTAAATTACTCAAGAGCTTAAATACAATAATACAACTTAAACTAATAAATTACACACATATATTCACAACTGGTTACCACTACGCCTTCCTCGATGTAGTTTACGCACGTCTCTTAGCTGGCTGCGCAAGTAATCACGTGACACCTCTTTGTCTGCTGCTCGTCACTTACGAGACTCACTCTGCCGTCACTCACAGTTGATACACCAATACCTCTTTGTCTGCTGCTCGTCACACACGGCACTCACTCTGCCGACACTTACAGTTGATACACCAATAAAGACTCACTGGCTTTACTTACACCCTTATACACGCCTATTCGCTGCGCTGTTCCCTTTACTCCAGTCGACACGATAGACTCCACAATAATCTAAATTCCACGACAGACTATTATTAATTCACAACTTAATTATCAACTGACTAACGAGGTCTTAACTTGTCTACTTTCTGATTAGCACTAACTATAACTGTTCGCGACTGACTTACAACTGCAACTAACTAACTCATTGGATGCGTCACCTCTTTTTATATTTCACACAAATTCCACTAGAAGTTTCAAGCAATGTCTAGACGATCATTATCATCTTATATGCTGCCTAATTAAGTTCATGTGGTAACTATGTGCATACATGTGTATATGCATACGTGTGTACATCATTAACTAAGCAATACACGGTGGTTGTTTATCTTTTGCTTTTCGTTTGAATTGGCATGTATGTATGTGTGTAAATATGTGAATCTTCTTAATAAGCAGACGCTTTTTGTTGTTGTTGCTTTTGCTTGTTTAATCAAGCTAGGCATTAGAGCTGCAAAACTATCGATAGTACTATCGATAGTATCGATAGTTTTGTTGTAAATGAAATATCGATAGTTTTTTCCACTATCGATACTATCGGTAAAAAAAAACAAGTAATTAAAAGAGTAAAAATAATCGAAGTCAGTAAACAGTAGCCGGCAGCTTTGAAGCAAATTATCCGTCGTTGATTTAAGTTTTTGTACAGCGATGCAAAAGTTGGTACAATTGTATAATTTTGGCGCTATTTGAATGCCAAAAGTACCGTAGCATCGCAATGACCCATTTAGCACTACTGGAATCTCTTTATATTAATTTCATGCCAAAAATAGCATTAAAATATATTAACTCCCTTATGCAAAAAATAATGCGTGCTTGAAGTGTACATTAAAAAAAATTTCCATAGAAAACCCGGTTTTAACGTTCACTTATTTTTTTGCACATGGGGGTTAATCTTTGGCTCGAAGGTATTAGAAAATTATGTAAATCAAACGATGTTTTCCGGTACTTAAATAATTGCTGGAGGAATGTAATTTATTCCAAATTCATCTGCAAATGTGGAAATTTTATTTTCGTACCAAAGGGAGAAGCCGACTATTTGCATCGACTGTGAACAATCGAATAAAAAAAAAAGGTTATAAACGTAGTATATCGTAAATGTTACTTTTATATTCAGATCCCAGCAACTAATATTCTTTGTGCACCTTCTGGCGTTTTGTTAATTGATTTTTAGTTAATTAAAAAGTACAAGTATTAAAAAAAATATAAATAAAGAATTAGGTACAATTTTAAATATGACATCGCATCCCTGCTTCTGTATTCATAAGTACTTAAATACATACATATGTATGTATATGAATTTATTTATAAATCCAAGTGTTATTCAACAAATAGTAGTACAAGTATCTTAATAAATTCAACATCGTCGACACAAAGATAAATTTTGGTGGTACTGATATCGCGACGGCCGCCAATCGTCGGATTTATTTTGACATACCATAGCGTGTTTCCACAAAATTTTTTTTTAATTGTACCTACATACCTACATATCCAGCCTAATCTTCGATGTAATCGTATGCGATAAAAATTAAATTTTTAGAAGTTTAAAATTGTCGCTTACGATAAAACTTTACAGTTAGTGTCTTAAAAGTTATCAACAATTTTCGCATTTTGATAATTCTAAACCATGGGTAGGCCCATAAAATTATAAGTTCAATAAAAAAGTATATTTTCGATAATGTGCCGCTTACGATAAAATCGAAAAAAAGGCTTGATATATTTTTATATACTAATGAAAATGTTGAGGACTCTGGATTTTTTTTCGAGTCAAATGTAGTTTATGTGGCAACTTTTATAAAACTATTCGATACTATCGATAGTTTTACATAAAACTATCGAAACTATCGAGTGGAGCCACTATCGATAGTTTTGCAGCTCTACTAGGCATGCTTATTTAGTTGTTGGCTACTATTCTAGACTATTCTTTGCTTTGACCCTGTAGGAATATTTTCGCGTAGCATTTACATTAACAATGTTGGAATATTTTTGTGTAATGCTGCTTAACATTGTTGACGGCTATTTTCGTAACAATATTATATAATTTCCCTCCAAATAACTACTAAATATTAACAAATAAAACAAAAATCTTTAATATTCCATTTTAGCAGTACGAAAAAAAATACTGGACCTCAAGTCTTCAAAGAAAAGAGATAAGTTTTATGTCTTTTGTATTCTTAATCGGACCTGCCATTTTGTTAGCCGTTGCCTAGATCAACAGAAAATCTAAGACCTCTTTCAGACACGCAAAGTTTACTTTTGACTCCTTTTCCTGACGTAAAGTTTACTTTGCACAGTTGATTTGTTCTTCGATCGTTTCTTTCGTTTTTTCTTTCTTAATATATCGAAAATTTGCCTCACTCTGACTGCTCTAACCTTCAAGATATAAGATGTTTACTTGGTTTGGACGTGGTATTGCCCAATTTTTATATCCGTCATAAGTTGATAGAAGCTCTTGAATTTGCTTAATAGTGTGTTGAAAGATTCCGCTAATATCGATCCATAACCGCCAAAAAAAAGCTTAAGCGACATATTTTTGAACTTCGTTTTTTAACGATATTAATATTAAGAGTATTGTCGTTTTTTTTCATGTTATATTTTTTGTATATGACGTTTGTTTTCGGTTTTTTGTGTTTTATGTAGTACCCAATAATTATGTAAAATACAATTTAAGAAAAACAATCATAATTTTCAAAACAATATTATTTATACATACATAAAATAAATTAAAACATCCCTGAAGAAGTTGGGATTTTCCAACGAAACGTAGGATGAAATAATATAAATAAACTATCTTTTATTTCAATTCGCTGACCTTAAAAGCCCAATTTAAAAAAGTATTTAAACTGAAAATCGATTACATACGGTCGTGAATAATCGATTTTCATCAAAAAAAAAATAATAATAATAAGCCTCGGAAATTATGTTGCTTAAGCTTTTTTGGCGGTAATGGCACCATATGTACACAGTAGGTCTGCACAGATATAACTGTTTGCACCAGTTTTACGTGTGTTGGTTCTGACATGTACAGGTACATATGTTATTCAGCGTTTCTGTAACTAGTCATAACTTATCGGTGCAAGGAAATAAGTACCCCTCTTCTTTCTTCTTTCCTCTTGCGTTCATAAACTCAGACTTGATTCAAGAAAAACAATCGAGTCTAAAACATGACAAGTATCAGATACGCTGAATAACATATAGTATCTGTACATACCAGAACCAACACACGCAAAACTGGTGTAAACAGGTATATCTGTTCAGACCTATAATGAACATTCAAACCTTTTTTTATGAGGTAGATGCGTTCCAAAAGAAACCGCATAAAAGAAAACCGCATAAAGAAGGGTACTACTTCTTTACAAAAGGGGTAGATACTAGGGTGATCGATTATTCGACTTTTTCCAGAAACCGGTTTTCAAATAGTTCGAATATTTATTATTATTACAAAAAATTAACAAAATAACCAAGCTCATGGAGTCATATATGGTTAATAATTCTACTCAAAAAAAAACATAACAATAAATGTATGAATGCATATGTAAAGCAACAGTAGAGTATTAAGAACAAAATACTATATAAAATCAGGTCAATATGTAGCACAAAAAGATTTAGTATCGTATATTAAAAGAAAAAAAAATATATATATATAAAGATAATAACAAACAGAGAAATGCAAGAAAGTATGCAAGAAAAAAAACGTATATATAAGTCCCAATTAGACGAAAATTAATTCAAAACGGATCAATACCCAAAACGAGTTATTTTTATTGTTATTATTTAATAAGTTTGAAAGTAAAAAAAATAAATTGTAGATGAACAAAATCAAAAGGCGACCCAAAGCCATCTTAAAGTAAAATGCATCAGATTTAAAACAATTCAACTCAGAATATTTGAAATTATGAAAAACCCGGTTTCGGTTTTTACAATTCAGGAAAAACCGGTCAACCGGTTTTTTTAAGTAAGAAAATTTGTATGCAAAAGTTTTTATTTTAAATTTCTTAATTAAAAAGAGTTAACAGTTCATGCAAATACAGGCAAATCCCGATATAACGAACGATATATTGTCAGGCCCATTCGTTATACCGAAAAATTCGATATATCGCAAAGTTTTTTTCAAGTGTTATTTTAATTCTTGTTATTTTTATTGGAGACAAAGTACAACACAATAAAAAGAATGAAGGAATTTTTTTTCATATAAACTACCGGTATCACATTTTGTTTTCGCATTTACATTAGATAGTAGATTTTTTAAAATATTTTATTTGCCGTTCGTTATGCACAGCACACATTTATCAAAACATTCGCTATATAACGTAATTTTTTCTTTATCATTCGTTATATCAAGTATAAAATTAGGATAGTATTCGCTATATAAGGTTGTTAATGTAAAAAATTTGGATGTTCGTTATAAAACAATACAAAAATTAAAGGTAAAACATTAATTATGAAAGTGGTCTAAGTCAAATGCATTTTTGCTTCGAAACATTGAATAAATCTTAAAAAAACTTCAATAAATATTTAAAAAATATTATTAAATTTATATTAATCGACACTAGATCAACTCTAAATTAACATGTTGCATAATATAAAAACATTGTTTCATTTGTTCAAATATAATCTACTAAATATCTCGACCAGAGAAATACATATATGACTTAGACCACTTTCATAACTAAGTGCATGATCTCTGGAACTATAAGATCTGTGGAGCTGAAATTTTCAACACAGGTTCTGTTGACTACCCAATAGGTTTTCGTTTTGTTTTTGACCCAACAAGTGACCACAGTGTGGAATAATTTGTAGTTAAAAAAACAATTGATGGTAAGACAACGTTTGCCGGGCTAAGATAGTGTATATAAAATATACATATCTAATTTAATTTATTCATATCATCAAAGTAATACAATATACATACATATATACATATGTATATACAGATATACATATGAATGTATGGACAAGGTGGATATCTACCTTTATATGGCTGAGTTTACATCTGGCATTTCTCCTGTGCCATGTGCCCAAAAAAAACGTAACCACTAATTACTAATAGAAAACTGTTTTATTCAGACATGTGTTTATTGATTTAAACTGTTTCCAATCATGTTAGATTCTACAAAACTGTCTATTAGTTATGTATGAAACCGTTTAACTTAATAAATACGTGTCTGAATCAAACTATTTTTTATTAGTAATTACTGGTTAAGCTTTTTTTACGCTTGTGTGGCACATGGCACACAGATGTAAACCCGGCCTATAAAATATGAAGCAAAATGTCAACAAAACTAAAAAACATTTTGCAGGTGGATTTTGACATCCATTGCACCACCTCATAAAATAATTTCGCTTAAATTTCATGTTTCAGTAGGTGTTGCCATGCTCAAAACACGCTTAGAACTTTTACACTGAAAAAAATATACTTACGAAAAATCAACAGAACATGTTGGTCTAAGTTTTAACATAGTAAAATCTAATTTTATTGCAAAATGTAGAAATCGAAAAGTATTATTCTCAGCCGGTTTTTAAATTGTAAAAAAACCGGACTATTCGACATTCGAAAAATCAACATGGTTTTCAAACCGTTTGAAGAACCGAATCGGTCAACCTAGTACAACCGCATAACTTAAAATCAAAGTCAAAATTTAATCAAAACCGCATAAAATATGTAACAAATATGAATGTGTTTATTTTAAGAGATCCATTTATGTATTTTTAATAAATAAGAACCCTGCAGGAGATCGAACTAGTGTCTAACTGGTATTTTACTAGTACAGAAATCACCACCACTAGTTCCCAACTGTAAACTTTCCTATACCATTTTAATGCTCAAATTAGCATTGAGTGTGTTTAGAAAACTACTAGTACCATTGGCACTAGTTTAGGACTAGTTTATTACCAGTTCTTTTGTAAAGAAAATTGGTGGTTTTCTTCCTTTGTTACTCAGTGACAACTGCTAGTTAAAATTTGTCATTATTTATCAAAATTCAAAACTACAAAAGGGTAATTATAATTATTTAATTAGAATTATTTTTAGATGAACCTAAAAATTTAATAATTGTATGATACCAATTTTCATACAGTGTACAGTGCTCTGTTAGACAGTCAAAATTTATTTTGCAATGTGGTGCCTTGGGACTACTTCCTATACTAATACTCATCAGCACTAGTAATATTACACAACTTTAACCTTTTCTGCACTAGTTCTTGCTATTCCAGTAATTATACTAGTAGCTTTTAGACAATTATCGCCTCTCTACTCTCCTGCAGGGAAGCAAAACATACATACATATATAGAAAATAATATTAAGAAGAAAATAAATTCAAGAGATGCTAAAGAAATAAAATTTATAAATTTATCCCATAACCTCAGACTTGCTTCAAGAAACACTGCTGTGTCTAAAACATGACTTATGCATGCGAAAATACACTTTAATACATAAAAAGCGCCCCAAATACAATTCAAGCAAAAACAAAACAAATTCTTATAAAAATGCAGTTGGGTAATGCCAATTTCATGAAATTTAAAATTCGGCTTCGCATAAAAAAGGTTTGAGTGTACATACATACTCACATACAGGTGAAGCTTGTAAGAGCTTGTTCACGACGTACACATTCAGGAGTTGTTCTTTTGAATCGAAATGAAGAGTTTAACCATGAGGCCCTGTGCTCCTTATAAGGAGCCAAAGGAACCAATTTACATATATATATATTATATATATGTATATATATACATATGTATGTATATTAATCGTGACATACGACCAGCAATGTTCGCAAGTGGCTCAAAAGCAAGGACCGAAAATAATTATTTTTTTTATTTGAAATGAAAAGGTTACTGAAAAATGTGTTTTATTTGGTTTGAGTTATTTTTAACCATTATCGTAAGAGATATTTTATTTTGGTTATTGTAACCAATTTAATTGAAAAATATTTTTTTTTTGTTACGAATAACAATTATAGCAACCATAAAAATTTTTTGGTTACTAATAACTATTGTCTAAAGAATTTAAGTTTTTTGGTCATTGCTGCCTAAAGTACGGTATTTTAGATGTAAAAGATGCATTTGTAAGGGGTATGCAGGACAAAAAATTTAAATGTCTTTGGCAAAGCTGACAAAACGGGCAGATTTATAATAAATATTTATCAAATTCATAAATATAGTAATTGAGGTATAAACTATAGTTATTTTGATTTTTACTTTTATTTTGGACAAAATGTCCAATTATGTTCAAATACGTGGCGTTTTTCTTTAGCAAATTTCTACTCAAAACATTATTTATTGCAAAAAATATAATAATTCGCAAGGGATTAAAATAATGGAAAATATCTCCCAAAACTGATTATATAGACCACAAAAATAATAACTCGAGAATAGGCTCACAACATGTATGTAAATCGAGAAAGCTTGTAAAAATGTGAATATCTGTAAAAAAAAATATCCGTAGATTTTAAGAATAAAAAATAAAAATTTTGCAAAAACTTAGTAACATCAAAAATATATCCAAGTCTGATACTTATTAAAAAAAAAAGTAAAAGTGCAAAAAAGCAAAGAATTGTGAACAATCACTTTTATTGCAAAAATTGCCACAAATATAAAAATTCGCACCAAGTTGCTAACATCAAATAGATAGATGGATTAAAAATTGGTAAGATGGTAAAATGGCAACATTTGGCTTAAAATCTCTTATCGCGAAAATTGGCACAAAATTGCAAACAAGCCCATGAAAATTGAGTGAAATTATGAGGAATGCCAAAAAATCGGCAAAGTTCGCAATTAAATTAAAATTAAAGTTATGCACAAGAGCAATTAGTTTTATTAAAAATTACCTGACTCGCAAAACTTACTGAAATTTGCAAATAAATCCTAAAGCCCTAAAATTTTAAAAGGGCTCGAAAAAAAGTTTGTTTCACATATCTTATACAGATAGAAGTCGTTCAATAATTTTCTAAAATACCGTATTTTAGGTAGCAATAACCAAAAAATTAAAATTCTTTAGATAATTGTTATTGATAACCAAAAATTTTTTTTGGTTGCAATAATAGTTATTTGTAACCAAAAAAAAATATATTTCTCACTTTAATTGGTTACAATAACCAAAATGAAATATATCTTGCGGTAATCGTTGATAATAACCATTATTTGAATTCATCAATTTTAATGGTTAAATATAAGCTTTTTGTGATTTCTCTTATAACTGTTATGTCCCTGTTCAAAAGTCATTTGTAGATATTAATGTATTGATCTTTTAAAATTTAATTTCTTATTTCTTAGAATTTAAAGTGCGATTTGGGACTTCGAGATAATATAATAAGCTTAAAGAAAATTAGCTTGGTTTAATCTGACTAAAATAAAAGAAATATTGGGCCTAACTACGAGCGTCTTATTTCGACTTCAACTACGACGATTTTCTATTAGACTGAAGAACACTACAACATTTTTTCTTTAATCTAATATAAAATCGATCAGTCGTAGTCCAAATACAACACTTGTAATTAGGCTCATTAAATATGTACAAACATACGTTACAAAATCATACTATGATATCAATATCGTTCTGTAAAGATTATAAAAAACTTTTTGCCTATGTTTGCACGATCGTATTTTTCCTTCGGTTAGGTTCAAATTAAACATAACGAACGAATTTCGTAATCGTAATTACATACTTAGTTTGCTTTTCTGGTAAAGTATTAACAATCTAAAAACTAACACATAATTTAATAATAATGTATATATAAACTAAAAATATTTATACTTGTTCGTGTCTTTATTTATACCCAGCAAAAAATAAAAGGAGTACTTCCTTACGAACCACTTTTAAATTACTTTGAAAGTATCTAATGCATATTTTTAGATGTTAAATAAGTTATTTTTAACCACATATCAAATGGAATTTTAAATCACTACTTTGTTTTCAGCAAATTCATTACGTTTTTGGCTCAAGCCAAATACAAGTGTTTTTTATTACATTTAAGTTTTTTCAAATCAAAAATTTGCATTATTAAAAATAGCAATGGAATAAAATAACAAAAAATTAAATAATTTAACCTGTTTTCTTTTCCAACCATATACTAGTGATTTTAATCACTGAATAAAAAGCACTTTTTAACTACTTTTGTGAAGTGAATTATTTTCACTCCCCAATTTCGGATTTTTATAGCACCAAAAACATGATTTTTAATGAGTTTAAAAAATGTCAAAAGCAAACCACTTCCTTCCAATGACACGTCAATGTAAAATTCATTGGTTTTTAACCTAAATTTTATTTAAGTGGTTTGATTCAGTAGATGTGGTGTTTTTTCTACTTCTTTTTCCTCACTTTTTTTGCTGGGATAATAAACATTTTACACACAAAAAAAAACAAAACAAAATAGTTGTTTTTTAAACCAACTTAAATCATTTTCTTTTTAAATTGTTACCACTTTTCTGTTCAGAACTTTGAAAAACCTTTATATTGTGCATATCTACACAGAAATACATTTTAAACCATATATGTTTCACCCATATTGGTCGAGGATAAAAGTGTACGACTAAAAAAATGTGTGCCGTATTTATATATAAAAAAAAGATATACATATGTATATATGTAGATATGTATTTATTTCAAAAATATAGAAAATAGTTCTGGTTTAAAAGCAATCTCAATTTACGAAATTAGTAACTTACCAATTACTACTTGTTTACGATAAGAATCCTCAATTGTTGGGTCATATTCATCGACAAAATGATTCTGTATTAACTGAATTGTAAGGGCAGACTTTCCAACACCGCCAGCTCCGACAACAACAAGCTTATATTCTGTCATATCCGTGCTATTATTATTATTATAAATAAATGCTTGAAATGAAGCGACTGTGGTATGCGTTGTCTATTAACGTTATGATCGTATTAAATTTTTTCGCAGGATTTTTACTATTGTATCCGTATTTTCTGGATTAACCTAATGCATGGACAGTATGTGCGTCTTTAAGTTGAAGTCTAAGAATTGAAATTTTTTTCATAAATTGTACATGGAACATATCAATATCATACTTACGACAAATAGATACAATAAACAACCAATATTCATTTACATAATTTTATATTCCAAATATTTGTCTTCCAATGTATTTGAAACTATTTTTGTAATAATTTGAACAGAAATAAACTTGGTCAGAAAGTTACAATACAAATTTTCGTTATAGTAAAATAAAATCTTAATTGTTGAGATTTTAGTAATTAAAATAATCCTTAACCGGGTGTTACTCGCAAATACATATATTTTTTCTTTGTCACTTGTTCTTTTACCCATACCTTTGCAACTGGTTTATATTGCTGTGCAACTCAATCAAGAACAATTTGCAACCATATCTTCTTACTTTGCACAATTTCTTTTTACCTTAGTTCTTTTAAAAGTATTTTATTTTTTAGGTAAAGATTTTTCACACTTTAATTAAATGAACATTAAAAAGCGCCTAGCATTTGCAGAAACTTCAACAGTATTTATCATAATTACTGGACTGTTCTCCTAGAAAGAGAGATATAATTAATTATCTTGTATGTAAAAGGCATTCACCACAGCATAATACCAAGAATTAATGACGGCGTTATTAATAGTGTGTCGACTGAGTAGTTGTATATATCACTTATTTATTTAAAGAACATCATAACTCAAAAATTCCAGTTTATGAGGCATATTGTGTAAAAATTTCTTGTATGTATGTTCAATTCTTGAGAGCAAAGTAAAATTTTCTTTTTCCATTGTGTGTATATGGAAAATTTCAATCGCGTTTTCTGGCAAACTTCTTTTTTTTTTGAGTTATGATGGTCTTTGAGTAAATGAGTGATATATATATTATAAAGGCTTATCGCACGGAGGATATGTAACATGGCATTTCAAAACGGTACACGACTAACGAGAATACTGGGGGCGAACCGATAAAAAGACCTGACTACAACAGAAAGAAAGCGTGTGGAAATACAAAACCAAGGCGCATTAATAAGGTGACCACACTAGGCCAGGTGACTAATGTATGTTTACCACGCCAAATTTGGATTGTGTAGGTATAAGCCTAGAAACATGCTTTTATTGGAGCTATACTCAAACACAACGAATATTCAGCTTTGTATGGTGTTTGACATTTCATATAAGAAACATACACTCTGACGATTTAGGGTTTCAACTTTGAAATTAATTCCAAACTGTTTTTTTTTAATTTTATTTAGATTTATGTTTCATAATTTCAAAATATTGTAGGAAACTTTCCGAACACAAATAAAAAAGTTAATTTATCAACGTATATAGAAGTGAAATAGCAAAAAAGACATTTAATCACGCATACTCTGAAAGCACAGTGATTTCAAATCACGAAATATAATTTACATATCCATACATAAATATTCATAAAGATCTTTTAAAAATAGGCTATTAAGATACATATACAGGCCAGTTATGTTACAAATACAAACATACATACATAACTATATATTTTTTGCCTTATCTTTATTTTCAAAATGTTTTCATAATATTAATTAGTGTCAGAAGCTTTCCTGTACACAACTGTAAAATTTTTTAACCTTTACTTATAAAGTCTTGCTACATACTTATTTGTAAAAAAGGACTGAATAAATTTTTAATAATATGAAATAAAAAATTAATACATTTTTTATATTCTTTCTTCAGATATTGAAATTTTAATAAAGTACATTAGAGTGTCATTTTTGTAAACGTCTTGTGGCACGACGTATTGGACGATCACCAGGACCTGTTGTAATACTTGACGGGGGTGGCGCAAACATATTGTTGATCGTTGGAGCAATCGATTGTACATTTTGCGCGTTTCCAGTATTAAAATTGAATGCAGTTGGTTTCGTTATTTTTGCGCCGTCACTGAACCCAAAAATATTTATTAAAGAGCTGCCATTACTGGTTGATACTGGCTGGATCTGTTTTTGCTCTGTCGTTTGCGGTGAACCAAAGGAAAATGATGCATTACTTGAGACATCATTTAGTTTTGTCGTAGCAGGTGTACTAAATGTAAATGCGGTTGAAGGATTGTTTGGCATGGTAACAGCATTTTCTGACGAATCATTGCCTACGCCAAAAGAAAATGTATTTTTCATAGACGTTGCAGATCCAAATGAAAATCCACCCGGAGATTTTTTATTTTCTACTTGTTTATTTAGAGCAACGTTAAAAACGCTTGTTGCATTATCCGATTTCTTGGAGCCAAATGTAAAAGTATTACTTGAATCGGTAGCAGATAACACGCCACTAAAGGTGTTATTTAAAGTATTTGTTTGCCCATTTAAGCCACATTTTCTACTTTCCCCACTATTACAAACTGCTGAATTGAACGAAAATCCTCCAGGAGCGTTGCTGCCATTATTTGTGTTTGTATTTGGGGAAGTAGACAATTTTGAACCAAAACTAAATAAATTTAAGTTACTATTGCTGCTAGTGATATTAGAGTCAAATGGTGTTGGTTTGATCGATGGCGTTGATTTGTTATTTGCACTCGATCCCAATGTATGTGCATCATCTTTCATAGAATTTGAAGCAAAACTTGGTGTTGTTGTGCTCGAAGAATTGAAAACATTTTCCAGCCCAAAAGTAGCAGTAGACACTCCTGCTGTTTTTGCATTAAAACATTGTGAGCCGAAAATCGTTGATGTTTTCAAATTGAAAGTATTATTTCCAGTCTCATTAGCAACTTCCTGGTTAGGTTGGCCACATAAAGAAGAATTCATACCTTTTGGATGAGAACTTTCAGAAAAACAAGGGGTCGTTGGCTGCGTTTGAGATGCCAGGTTAGAAGTAGTCCCGAATGCATGAAGGGAATTGCCAGTTATGACACCATTTGAAGTGAACGAAATTGAATTTTTTGAAGTGCTTAAGTTATTCGATGTAACAACTATACTAAACGGTGTAACATAAGTTGCATTAGCTGCAACACTTCCCATCGAATCTGTTTTTGTAGATAAAGTCGTTGAACATGTTGAAGTATTAAACGTTACTGGCCCTGATGGCGTAGTTGTGGTTGGCAAAGATGTCGAAGGAACAGTAAACTTAAAAGCACTATTTTGCTTTGTAGCGATATTAAATGGAGGATTAACATCAACCGTACCTGAAACATTGCTCATGGATGTGGGTTTATTCGCATTTGAAACTGTTAAAGAGCTTGGGGTATATGAAGGAGTACTGATAAGTGCTATTGATGCATTATTATCTTTAAATGTGGACTCTCCGAAATTAATGGAGTTAGTTTGCCTTGTGGAAATAGACGAAGTTGGCACTGTTTTAGCTTTAGATTCTACAATATTGTTAGCAGATGAAGTGTTTACTAACAATGCTGAATTATCTGCAGGAAAGGAGAACCCACCTAATACAGGTATATCGAGTTTTGATTCTGTACTTTTTATAGTAGCAACACACAATTTATTGGGGACACTTTCGGCTGATGATGATGATAATTTTAGACCGACTAAAGGAGACGAGGTTTGGTTTGCTGAAGAATTTGAAGATTTTCCGGATGACGTTGTTGTTTTTGTTGTAGATAAGCTTGACAGACTTGATGAGTTGGACTTTTCAACATTAGGGGAAGATGTTACCGTAGTTGCAGTAGTTATTGTGTTAGTCGATTTTACCTCCGATATAACAGGACTTGAATTTATATTTTTGATATTCCCATTATCTGTTTGATATTCTACCTTGCCTTTTGGCGAATCTATTTCATCTACATCGGAGTTTATATACAGTTCTCCTTTTAAACCACTCAACATCAAAGCCAATTTTGATTTTTGTGTTCTTTCCATTAGAGGATTTCTTACACAATTTTTTGATGATATCTTTTTCGGTTTTACAAATAGTATACTTGCACAATCATTTGAATTGTCAGTGTCTTCTGTTGCCAGTTCTAATGTTGAATTTGTTCCAAGGTTTTCGCTTTCATCGCATTTTTTATTAAACAAGGTTAAACGCGTCTGATTTAAATTCTTTGTGATAGTTCGATTTAAATTATAAATGGGCTCCGATATGGTTCTCTTAACAACACCACCAGCGCTGTTTTGTTCCTGTACACAAGGAGTTTCTAATGTAGGAGAAACTGTATTAACTGTGTCTGTTTTTCTTAGACTACTTTCGAGATTTTCAGATCTCATGTCGACATGGTCATTATTTGACTTTTGCATTTCATTTGATTCTAAATTTGTTGGCATAGTTTGATTTAAGTTATGAGATTGTGATACTCTCTTTCCTTTTATGCTTGAACTTAGGGAACTTTTAATGTCATTATTGTAGTTACAAACCCGTTTCTTCGCTTGTTCTGGTGATGTCTGCGTTTCGAGTTGTAGTAGATCTTGCTGAGGCGTCATACAATCCCGTTGTCTTTTGTATCGCTGGCAAGATAATGTTGAATCTATGAAATTTTGTTGAATATGCATTTTATTGTTACCATTATCAATAAAGACATTATCACCGCGATTACAATATTTCTTCGAAGCTTCTTCAGATTGCAAGTCCTGAAATTTAAATTTTCATTTAAAGATAAAAATAAATGCATTTATTCATGCTTACGTCACTATTGATACGTTTGCGAGATATTTCCTTCAACACATCTAACACACTACGTGTTGGAGCCATATCGTCCTCAGTAGGCGGTGGATGAATTATTGGCCTATTCTCTCTGGATACGTCATTTCCTTTAGGTTGCAACCCAATCACCGAACTAGATCTCAAAAGACTAGAAATTGTGTTTCCATAAAATGAGGACTTTTCTATCAAAACAAAAAAAGTTTATTTATACGAAACAGGTATAAAAGTGTGAATGTAAAATTTATATGCAACAAATTATTTACCTGGAGGTGGTATTCGTATCATTGATAGTTCTTGTTTTGCAGCTCGGTATGGTAATTCTGTTTTCTTTAGCGTAACTGCTGGAAAACATCCTGGTTTGGTATATAAACTATGAGCAGACATGCTTCGATTCAACCGTGTTCCATTCTCGTGATATTTCACAATGCGCGAAGCTAATCCTTTGCTTTGTATATCGGCTGCTATTCTTGCATCAATTTTTGTAAAGTTTTTAGTTTTAGAACTGTTGCTTAAACCATTATTAAGACACGATGCTTGTGTATTATTTAAACACAAACTAGAGTAACTGCGATGATTCGGACTAATAGATCCCCACGAAAAACTATGCATGTCAATTACAAGACAATAAAGATTACTTCATATCAAAAATATAAAAATTTATATTGAGAATGCCATTCACCTGCTTCCGTTAACGTGTGTGGATTCTGCGATAGGATTGCCTTGAGCAATGTTAAAGCTATATCGTCTGTCTAAAGAATTTCCTTCGTCCATGATACTTTGTAAAAAGAGTGTTTCCTTATTTTTCTCAAATTAATATTAATCACAAAACACTGCAGTCAGACAGATCAGAAATTTTAGAAAACAGCGCACATTTTAGAAACGCCAAATTTTCTTTTGTGCTTATGCGTAGGGCTGCCAGAAGATTCTACTGAAAAATCTGCACTTTTTTGAAAAACCATCGACATTTTCGGCATATTAATTTAAAAAATTGGCAAGAAAATCGGCATGAGTTTTTCATTAATTTTTATTCATTAGACTAAAATAACAATCATATGCAATTTCACGTATTCTATAAAATGATAATACATAATTATTAACGTGTGTCAAAATTAATAAAAATTTAAAAAATTTGACTTCAACCACAATTCCCAAAATCTTACAAAACCCCAAAAAAATTCAATACATTAATGTAACAATTGTTAAACAATACAAAACTTCGGAGATAGTTGGCTGAGAAACTTTTTAACAAAAAAAAATATTCATAAATATATTGAATTAAAACATGGTATAATTAGATACACCTTGAATTAAAACAAACAAATTATTTAAAAAAATGTGGCTGCTCGATGTAATAGAACGTTTCGACCACTTTCTACTTTGTGTTTTCGACTATGAGCAAAACTATTTGTTTTTCTCAGAACACAGAAGTTTTCCATTATGTTTTTGTGTGTTTTGGTTCTACGAAATTTCAAAATCAATTTGATTTAATTACCAAAGCCGCAAACATTATTTAGATTAGTAAATTTTTCACTCATTTACATATAAACAACATATAAATACAACTGGAGGGGTTTGTGCAATTGCTTAGAAAAATTAATATTCTGTATTAGTGCCATCTTTTATCAGAATAATGTGGCTTTTTTCGAAGTTTCAGACAGAAACGCATATTGCCATTTGTCATGTTTTGGAGGAAAACAACTTATTTGAGGTGTTTTGCTGGTATGAAAAATGTAAGGGAAAAACAAGTACTATAACAACAGTCTTCTCTACACATTCATATTCATGATTGTTTTCTTTTTGTACTAGAAAAATAATTTAAATTAAGAATATTCTAAGCAAAACATTATTAAACTTACCACTCACTATCTTTATATTGCGAATATCTTAATATAATATATTAATATATAATAATAATATCTTAGGACGTAAAGAAAAAATGCATACAACATGCGTCGTTGTACGCATGTATAATAATATGCAGCATATAACGTATGGTCATACCACCATGGGCCTTCCTTCATTAGCTTTAAAAAAAGTCACACAAAAAAGTCGCCGCCGCAAGGACCGCTAAGAAAGTCAACAAAGAAGACCTCTCAAAGAAGTATGGCAATTTTTTTGGTGGATGTTCACACAGAACGGCAGCCCTGGCGCGGCGAATTCAACAACAGCGATGCCAGCTACTTATAACCCAAACGCGCTACTACTTCTCAAAACGCGCTAAGTTACAGCATTGTAAAATATTTATAGCAAAAACGCGCTATTTTTTACGCGCTAAATTAAATTTCAATAAAAGTTGCGATTCTACAACAAATATTACAGGGTAGCATCGTCAGATTGAATCTTTCTTATAGAAAATGTCAAACACCATACAAAACTGAATATTCGAAAGGTGTTTATGGATACCCAAACAAAAGCATGTTTTTAGGGTTTTGCCTACACAATCCAAATTTGACATTTAGATTGGTATAATGACCTTGATTTGCAACATGTGAATTCGCCTTGTCAGAGAGAGAGAATTGTTGTATGTAAGTCATGTTTTAGACTTGGCAGTTTTTCTTGAAGCAGTTATATTCAATTCTCTTTTAAAACACTCAGACTGTTTCTTGTTAAATTTTCCTATTGTTTTCCTTCTGCGAATGAAATAACAAAAGAGAATTGAAGCAACTTTTCTGTACAAGCAAGCAGCGTTACCGTTGAAAAATGTCAAAAAGGGGCACAAAAGGGATTTAAAAAAAAAGTGGCACAGAAAGGGGATTTCTAAGAAAAAAAAGGCACAACTTTAAAATCAAAGAAAATTAAAGAAACAAACATATTTATCAACCTATTTTTATTAAAAACAAACAATAAAAAGTATAGATGTGCAAATGTCGTGATTTAACCGTGTCACGCGTGAATCACGATCGTAATAAGTTGTAAACCACTCGTGCGGGATTAGGAATATTTTGTTCGTGAGCGTGCGTGATCGTGAAAATTTTCAATATCATTCGTGCGTGAAAGTGCGTGAGTAAAATATTTTTGCGTGTCGTGAGTCAAAAAACGCTCACGTGCACATCTCTAATAAAAAGTACAGAAATATTAATTTTATGAGAACTCATATAAGTTTATTCGTACGTTTTATTTGCAAGTAAAAATTCTAAAGGCTCAGTTAGCCGACTGTAATGTAATGTAACTGTAACGTAGAAAACAGCTGATAGATATTTTTATATGAAAAGTAGGTTACGTTACATTACATCTCTATAATCATTTTCATTACTTTTCACATACCAATATCGATCAGCTGCTTACTACTGTTGCAGTTACTTTACATTACAGTCGGCTAACTGAGCCTTAGCTTGTGGCAGAATTAGGTTTTACTTTCTGTTCTGTTACGAATCAGCTGACTCTTTTTTGCTTTTAGAAATATTACACAAGCTAGTTTTTCTTTTTCGTTCTGTTCTGTTACGGTTCAACCTGTGAAAATCCCAAAAATTTAAGTAATTCTAAGTGACAGCATAAGCAAAATAAAAATTGTGATTATGCTTTTAAAATTTAAAAAATTTAATTTTTATCAGAAAAACATAAAATTATTTTGAATGTGGCAAGGGCTCAAAGATTTGCAATAATTTTCCATTGAATTTAAGACTGCAAGTCAATTGACATTTATCAATTATAGTTGCTGCTCTCTAACATGTATGTTAGAGTGAAACATCTAATGTACATATGCCAAAACTTTTAAGACATCGCATTTTATTGGAAAATATACAATTCGTTCGGTCTGTGAAATAAAATTTACACAAGTGCTAAGGAAGTTAAGTAAAGTTAACAACAATACTGCATAAAAGAATTTGAAAAGATTAATTTAATTTATACATTTATGTATTTCTTTTTAAAATTTTAGATATTTACAAAAAGCAAGTTGTGTTGGAGCTGGAGAAAAGTGTGAAGAAGACTTGAGTGGTACCACCTACGTTATTTTATATATTAAATTGTGTTATATATGTGAATATTACTTATTTCTCTATTTTCTTATAATAAAAAAGAATTGAAATAACATGAAAATTATGTTTATTTATTTAAAAGTTACATTTTACCAGTTTCTACATATATATTGACTAGTAACAGTTGACCAGTCTCTATGTAAACATTGACTAGTCATAGTTTACCAATGCTTATGTAATCAGTGACTGGCAAAAAAGAAGCAGAGTAAGCAGTTAAGATATATGTGTTTTGATTAAGTGAAATTAATAAGTTAGAGAGAGGTAAAAACTCACACGTACACAAATGTTTTGGTCATTTTTTTCACCAAGCCCCTAATAAACTAACTGGGGACTGTGACCGAAGTGTCGGCTATCGCTACTAGTCAAATGACTAGTCAATTGACTAGTAGTCTCCTTGTAAGGATGTTTAATGTAAATAAGAAAGTTAGGTTATCAACATGTAGAATATTAAAATTGCATAAAAACACATTTTATGAAACCAAAAGAGCATCAGAACGCATTTTTCTATTTATTTATTCCATGATATGATACTATGCATTGTATATGTTACATATTTATGAAAATTAAACGAAATTCTTTTTAATACGACCACATGATGTTTATGTATATGTTTTCAATAAACACACACAAGCACAATAACATATGGTATGCTCGTAAGACTCAAGTGTGATTTAAATAGACAAGGTTGGGCATTTAAATGGCTCTCAACTTTATACTGAAAAAAATGAATTGGGTACTTAAGAGGCACTTAAAAATAAATGACACATAATTGAGAAGAAGAATTATTGGGCCTTATTAACGTATCGCGATCTAATACCATGAAAATGCTACACGTTCAATATTTATCACGCGATCCGCGATTCACGATCTGGATTCCATAATTTAGGCCATTTTGCGATATGGATCTCGATCCATCAATACTACATGCTACACGTTCAATAAATATCGCGATACTGGATCGCGTTCAATATATATTGAATGTGTAGCAGTGCCCTGATTCCAAAAAAAAAGTAACGTTGTCGCAGCTACGTCACCGTACATCTAAACGGGCTCTTACCGAAAAATAAACTTTGTAGATAGATACATACATACAAACATATGTATATGGTCATTCAATATTCAGATCAATTCAGATGCCGATATTTATTAAATTGCAATAATGGACTCTTTAAAATCGGTTTGTCGAGTATGTTTACAATATAATTCAGAATCGAACTCTTTTTTTGATGAAGTGGAATATGATGATTATATAAAATTGGGAAACATATTTCAAAAGGTTACTGGTGTTGAGGTAAGAAGTAAGACGTATTGTGTACACATGTATGTTCGTATGTATGTACATACTAGGTTTGTAAATGAACCTACTATTGATACATTAAATTTTTGGAATTAAATATATGCAGTTGCTTGGAAATGAAGATGCTAAACCATCCCGTTTGTGCCAGGAGTGCACTGAACGCCTTTTGAATGCTTATGATTTTATTGGTTCTGTTGAGAGAGCTGAAATAGATATAGACAATTATTTAAAGGCCGGTGTCAAGGAATCAGAAGAAGAATTTAAGGGATTAGATGAAGAAACTGAAATTGAAGCAAATGATTTAGATGTTCAAGATGTTGAAATATTGGAGGAAGAGTTTCAAATAGAGCAAGATCAACCGGCAATTTCCAATGAAGTTATAGTTGCCATGGATGAGATCTCACACGAATCGGTGGTGGACATATTTGAAAGCAAGCCGTAATATAATCTCAAGATTTTTATAGCAACTGTTAAACTAATATACTCAATTCTTCACTTTATATACATATTTAGAGATATTGTTGAAGCAAACGAAATAAGACGTTGTGACGATACTGTTGGATCGCGCTTATCTAAACGTTTGTTATCGTGCCACTATAAATGCAGCAGTTGTCAAAGATCGTTTGCAAAAATACAAACTTTAGAGCGTCACATAAAAATGGCACATACTGCCATTCCGCGAGAAGAATTGGCAAACATTTCTACACAAGCTAATCTTGCAATGGATGACAAGCAAATCGCGTGCTCTTATTGCCCGCAAATGTTCAAACGCCGCAACAATTATATTAGACATTTGACAGCAAGCCACTCAAATTGCGTAGAACAACTTACTGAAGAAGACAAGAAATTAATTAAAACCAAGCATAACTATAAAAGAAGCAATTGCCCTTATTGTGGTAAAAATTTCACGCAAGCCAGTCTTATCGTACACATCAGAAGGCATACAGGTGAAAATCCTTACCAGTGTGATCAGTGTGATAAAGCATTTCCTAGACGTCAAGATCTTGTTGTACATCAGCGTAAGCACACTGGTGAAAAACCTCATATATGCACTGTTTGTGGAAAATCGTTCTCCCGAGCAAATAAGTTAGCTCGTCACATGCGTGTTCATACAGGAGAACGTCCGTACAAGTGCACTGAGTGTCAGCGAAGTTTCGCGCAATCAAATGATCTTAAAATTCATATACGCCGACACACGGGTGAAAAGCCTTATAAGTGCAGCGTTTGCATGGAAGCATTTATTTGTGGCGCAGCTCTACGAACGCACCGGCGACAGAAAAATCATCACTCTGAAAAAGACGAATACGATGACCCATTTGCTAATTGGAGGGTGTGTAAACGTGATTTAAAAGCAGACAATGAATTATCTATCAAAAAGGAATAAATTATGTATTAATATTGAGTTTGTCAAAGTTAAATATATGTATGTACAATGGTAGGGAAATCTACCAATGACTTCTAATGAGTATTCATTGCTCAACCTGAAATAATTTCATATGCATTTACGTACGCAATTGTATTTGTAAAATCACTAAATTTTAATATTTACTTATTTATTTATTACATATTCTACAAAGTAAATTTAGTAGAATATGGTTGCACAAGCATGGACGGAGTAAATAGACCATATGCCCTAGATGTTATTAACAGAATTTTAAAAAGTTTTTGTGATTGACTATACACGACCTATGCCTTCACATAGGAAGAAACTTTCTGTAAATTTTAATATATTTTACAGTTCCTTAATCCTAGTTTACACTATGCAAGTCTTATTGCTAAGCTGATTAGTTTGTTAAGAGAGAGACGAGGGGAATAGAAACATTTCTTTTCCCTCGTCTCTCCTAACAAACTAATCAGGTTAGCAATAGGACTTGGAATGTGTGCAACCCGTTCACACTAAGGCTTTTCAGAAGAACTTTTATGGCTCGATTATGGATGTCAACCTTTGGTTGCGTTGCTAGTTGCCGAAATGGTATTACGGATGGCAACTGGCAACTAACAGCTGGTAATTGCAGTTGCCATATTGGCAACCACAAATTTGTAGTTGCTGCATAGTTTAAAAGAAAAAAATGGAAAAATTAAAGAGTAATTGCAATACTATTTTTATTTTTGAATTTCTTCTTTAGATACAGATAAAAAAGAGATTGTTCAAACTTATTTAAGGCAACAAGATTTACTCACAGTAGAGGCGGTAATTCTAAAGATTCGTTTAATAGATTCAACTTTTGTATTTCCTTCTCTTCACCAATAATTAATTCCACTTAACTAATAATTTTTATGATCAGTAATGTTTTTAAACACTTTTTACTCAATATTTTCTTTTTAGCACTTGTATTTATTTCTTATATTTTAAATATTTGTTTATATTATTTTCAGTTGCCAATTTGTCATAATCGTATTTTCGATAACTTTTTGGCAACTGTAGGAAGTTGCCATACATAATATAAATTTTAAGTTCAGTTGCGTTGCTACTTAACTGGGCAACTGAAGTTCGGTTGCCATCCATAATCGAGCCATTAAAGTTTCCATTTGTGCAAATTTGCGAGACATGTTTCATGAAGCCTCTTTTCAATTAACGTCAATTAAAAAAAAACGCAAAAAAATAATTTAGGCCCCTATTATGATTTACAACTAAATGGAGAGTTTAGTGGTAGTTGTAAAATTTTTTTTATGGATTACAACTTTTTCCACCATGAGACAACTGCTTTTTATCAGTTGTATTTAGCTTATTAGCGAGTGTTGTATTAGCTTTGCGTCATTATTCCAGACGCCAACCATTCTCATTTGTCAACCAATATTGTTCCCACGTTCATAATGGTTCATAAAACATGAAATCTAAAAAGAAAATACAAGGCCAAAACTAAAACCATGGTGTAAATATATAGGTGACCGCGTAAGATTTGTTATACAAAAAAAACCTATTCTTTTCGAACATTGTTTCGAATACAACTAAAATTAGCTGTAATTCAGAATGCCACAAAACAGTTAAGTTGTTACAATTTCAACTAAACTTAGTTGAGTTGTAAAAAACTACAGAGAAAAAACTTTTTTAGACAAGCTTTTATTATTTTTTAATAAAATGTACTAAAAAGTTAAATATCCAAAAAAAATTATCCGCCATTATCAAGGGGTCTACTCTGTAAGTCGAAACGAAAGAAAATATTTTCGAATTTTTATCTAATAACACGTAAATTCAAAAGGATTATCTTTCGTTCCGAATTACAGAGTAGACCCCCGGATCAGCTCTGTGTTATAATAATATTGCATTGTCATCCGATTTATACATGCATGCAAAATTTCAGCTCAATTTATAAACGGGAAGTGGATCATATTTAATTTACAAAATTGACGGGACAGGTGAAACTAAATAAAAAGGTATTATATTAAAAAAAAACGTATTACATTGTACTTTAGAACAAAATTGGAAATAGAACGCATGTTTTCATAAAAAATTAATTATATTGATTTGAGTCTTTATTAGCGTTAAAAATAATCAAATTGTTACTTTAACTACAAACAGTTTTTTTATTTCCAATGCAATGCCACATAACAAAAAATATCAGAAATGAAAAACGTTGCCAATAGTACACACTATTGCGATGTCACGAAAAGCCATCACGTATACTCGGCATAAGGAACAAACAACAGGCAAGACTGTTGTAAATTAGGGATGATAAATTTGAGATTTCATTAGGTGTGTTTTTTACTTTTGCAGTAAAATGCAGTAAATGAGTAGTCACTGCGAACATTTTAAAATTTACTCTCAAAAAAAAAAACTGTTGTCGAAAAAGGTACGCGAACGGAAAAATAGTAAAAATTAGTAAGATTAAAGAAACAGCTGCTTCCAAGTTTACATAGTGTTGAAAAATATATAAACTTTTGACTATTCAACTCTTTTAATTATTGGTACTCGATTAGGGTGATCGATTATTCGACTTTTTCCAGAAACCGGTTTTAGAATAGTTCGAATATTTAAAATTATGAAAAACCCGGATTCGGTTTTTACAATTCACGAAAAACCGGTCAACCGGTTTTTTAAGTAAGAAAATTATTATATAAAAGTTTTGATTTTAAAATGCTTTATTAAAAAAAAGAGTTAACAGTTCAAGTAATTATTGTTATGCTTTGTAAATTATTTTTTACGTTCACAACTTTCGTTGAACCTTTTGTAAAAGTTTTACACTTCTCGTTTGCTTACTTTTCATTTGTTTACATTTTGAATCATATGTTTTTATCTTACTAAACTTTACTACGACAAATTTGTGCAGTAAAAATTTGCAAAACACTCAGTCAAGAACTGTCACTTTACTCTATCAATTTGTGTTCTCATTTACTGTATTTTGTGTAAACGAACTCAATTTAGTAAAATGCAGTAAATTAAAATTTTTTAAAAACTTTTGAGTACGCGAACGCAATTATTATAAAAAGCTTTCAGAAAATTTTAGTACGATGAATCAAAACAATTCACATATCCGTTTGCACTGAAAAATGAATATATTAAGCTGAAATTTGCACCAACATGTTATTAAGATATAAATTCGAAAATTCGTATTTTCTTTCGTTTCGAATTACAGAGCAACAAAGTATACCCCCAGCATGTTGTTCCGTTCTGCTAGTATTTTATCTTATAGTACACTCATGTAGCTTATGAAGTTATGAGATTTTTAAGCATATGTTGCATTTTTTAAATAAATGTAGTGATTACATGCCTTGAAATGACACGTATCCAAAGTGGACACATTTCCAGAGGCAGAACACGTGTGTACGTGTGAATGTTTACATGAACTTGTTTCACTAGCAAATGTAGCTTTATGATGACGTCAAAATTGTGTCAGAGCCATTGCGCATGCGACTTTTTACATGCCTTGTCAGAATATTTTCAATTACAATTACAAAAAAGCTTATAATTAAGTTTATTAAATAATATAAGGTCCTTAATTGCTGAAAAACGTTTAGACAAAAACTGAAATAAGACTCAATTTTCCGAGTATTTTATAAATTTATTTAATGAAACTTGCTTGAAATAAATGGGAAGTTTTAAAAATAAATGTGTTTCGCCATTATACGCAATGGGGTACTGTTATCATTAAAAGTAAAAAAAATTAATAAAATTAATACAATACAGTAAGTATACTGTATGTATTTCAATATGAAACGCTCTCACAGAAATTAAATAAGATTTCACCTGAGAAAGAGAAAAAGAAATTTATTGCCTACGATTATTGGAAGAATAAGATGATCTAGATTGAGAACGTGAATGCTCACGGTCACGAGCTCGCCTGGACGGTGTGTAACTACGAGATTGAGACGAATTGCGGGTGTAATTAGATTCATTTCTATATCTTCGGCGATACTCATCTTCTGAATCACTAGACCGATGTTTACGGCTACTTGTAGATTCACGATCTGTTTTTTTATGTGAAGGCGATAAATATTTACTATCGTACCGATTATTTTTACGCGATTTCTCCTCATACTGTCTTTCAGTAGATGTCTGTGATTTATATTTTTTATGTGATCGGTGTTTGTATTTTGAGTTATGAGACGATCGGGAAGTAGAAGAAGAATCGGAATCCGTAGACGTTGACGATGACGATGAGGAAGAAGATGAGGACGATGAACTTGACTTTGAACGGGATCGTGACTGTTTACTTCTATTCAGACGTCGCCTCTTCTTCGATTGATTATAACTATGATAGCGATCATGCCGTCGATTTAGTTTTTCATTGTTAAGGGCTTTCTCTAATGCAGCATCAGCAGCATTTAATGCATTTGCCATTCCTGTACTTGAATAGTTGGGCAATAAACCATTAATGTCTGGAATATTTTGTCGCTGGCAATTGGGTGGCGCAGTTATTGTATTGTTGCTGCTCCCAAAATTTGTGGCATTATTCAAATTTGTCAGAAATGTAGCTGCATTTGATAATGCCACACATTTATCTTTGTTGTCACTAAAGCGTGTAATGCGCTCTCTACGACTACTGCGCTCCTTTTGTCGTTTTCCTAAGAAGATACATTAAAAAAATAATAATTTTCCTTAATATGTAGTACGTTGATTTCTATATTTGAACATTAAATTGGTAATTTACTATTCTCTTAATTCGATTCTTTATACAAATAACACAGACCCATAGTGATATTCCTTTTTGGGAAAAACTATGAAATCTGTTAGTAGTTTAATGCTCTAACTCGAAAATAAAACACAAAAAGATGCATGATAAAATTGCCTTCAAACTGCCTTAATAATTGGGGTATTCACACAAGTGTCATAATGTCTTAACATTTTAAAATAGTTTAAAAAATTGCTGTTGTGGCTCAAACAAAAAGGTCAAAGGTCCAAAGGAATTAAAAGAGAGAGAGAGAGAGAGAGAGAGAGAGAGAGTAAGGAATGTACAAAAATTAATAATTTTAAAAAGTCCGATAAATCCAGAAAAGATGTGATATCTTCTAAACAGCTGGACCGATTTTAGCTAAGAACACTCGGGATCGTCACCTTTTAAACAAAAAAAACTAAATTAAAATTGGTCCAGCCGTTTGGTCTGTACGTGGACTCGTACATACACACAGACAAACACTACACACTTGCAATAACACCCCTTTTTTTGGTCGGGGGTTAAAAAACCCCCGAAATATGTATGTACAAATTTTTAAGTTAAAAGCAAATATTTTTTTATTCACACATTGCAAAGCTTCACATTTTAAATATTGTATGGCTCATTTCATTTCTAAAACGTACATACATATTTATTTTTACTAGGATCGCCCGGTGGCCTAAATTATACCACTTAACACCTAGTATCTTGCCTTTATTTATTATAATCACATCACAACGAAGAAAGTCGTCTTATTTTCAAGTAAACTTAAATCGCTTTTTAGTACTTTTGAGCCAAGAATTTAAAAAAAACATTAATATTGTGCATATCTACACAAAAACACCTTTCAAACCATATATGTTTTACCAATATTCGTGGACGATAAGATACTTAAGAGTGTACAACAAAAAATTGTGCGCCGTATTTACATATATATAAGATTTATTTATTATGTGATTAATAAAGATGGACGCGTGTCAAATTTTTCTAAAACACGATCCGAAAGCGCCAAATTAAAAAAAATCTAAGACTAAAATAAATCGCCAAAATGAAAAAAGCCAAAAACCAAAAAAAAAAAAAAAAAAATCTATAAAACGAGAAAAAAGCGCCAAAAATAATAATAAAAAAATGACAAAACCGAAAAAGTGCCAAAAACGCAAAAAACACCAAAACTAAAAAAGCGCAATATTAAAAAAACGCTCAAAACCGAAAAAATCTCAAAAACGAAAAAAATGTTTTAACTATAGGCTAAAGTTCGTATAGTATTACATATGTATCTAGTGTCCGTACGCAACCCTTCGTGCGCGACTTAAAGTCGCACTTTACTGAATTTATTTTATATTCAAATAACTACATACCGTCACCTTAAATGCAAACGGACGTAACTACACAAAAATTCGAAATCGAGTTTTTGGTTGATTATGGTTCATTTTATCAAACTATATTTTCACGCAAATATTTAGACCTCTACGATCAAAAATTACTTCTTTATTAAAGAAATTCAAATTTAAGTAATTACGAATTCATCTATTTTTTATTGCAAATAACGTAACTAACATATAAGCTGAAATATATATAAAAAGGAAATAAATGGTTAAAAACATATAATTATCTATACCACAAGTAAATTTCGAAGAAAATTTTAAAGAATACTTTATTGTTATTGATTTTGTAACGTTTTTTATTTCTTCTGTAAGAAATATAAAAGTGTAGTTACGGCCGTTTGCATTAAAGGTGACGATACAATGTATTTTTGTTTAATTTTAGAACTCTAACCTTAAGAGACTCATACTAAATTTTTTCTTTTGTGGAAATTCATGCTTACATATTTACACCTAAAATCGTTTTGTGTTTTTTCATGCCAATTTCGCTCAACACGACACGCCCCCATCTCTAGTACATACATACATAGCATCTTCCTGCGACTTGTAAAATAAGCCATATATTTACATGTAAATCAATGGACAAGTGTTTTGTTGGTCAAAATCGGGCATACTGTTTTCAAGTTAGGGCAACATTTACTGATGTACTCGTACATAGCAGAAATATTGGACATGCGTCCGTCAATAAAGAACTGTGGGACATAGAAAAATTCTGAGGATACATTACTTATCAGCGCATTAGACTCCTTAAAGCCTTCATAGTTTTTCGCAAAAAGAAAACAGTTTTGATTTGTAAGACTGTGTTAAAAATTATATAATGTGAACAATTTCGATTAAGCATGTCTAGACGAATTTTGTTTCTGATTAAGAAACTACTAAGTGGATTTCAACCAAAAATTCTTGAAAAAAGCCAAGAAACTTCGTATGTTTATAGAAATTCTCAAAATTTTATTAAAAATTATATACATAAACATAATGGGCCTAATTACGAGTGTCGTATTTCGATTAGGACTACGACGAGTTTTTGCTAGATTAAAGAAAAAATGTTGCAATGTTCTTGAGTCTAGTACAAAATCATCGTAGTCGAAGTCCTAATACGACGCTCGTAATAAGGCCCAATAAGTTACAAAGCCTCAAACAAAAAGTTCAAATTTACAAAATATTTGTATTTTTGCTAGATGTGTTTATTAACCAACAACAATCAAAAACTATTATATTAATACATTAGACTTAACGTGAAATACTCGTAGACATCTTGAAATAAACGTCTCTTTAAACGTCTTGTTTTTTGCTATGTATTTTTTCAGAACTAGGACTAAGAGGAGAGGGTGTAGCTTTTGCCATACCAAAATTATCAAACCAATTCTTAAATAATTGTAAACGTACCTAGACGTGCTTCTAAAAAAGGAAAAATTTGCTTAGCATCTTTTTAAAGATTAGGACGAACTTATCCAAACCACTAATCCGATTTTGAGAATTATTTCACCAATGGAAAGCTACATTACAGCGTCAGAATCGGTTCAGAACCGGTTTTTTGTATTTGAAACACATTTTTTCAAAAAATACATTTTTGGTCTTCTAAGGGTAATTTTCGTTTTGGGTTTGATTGTTTAACCGGTTGTTATGTATTTTTTAAACAAATCAACGCGAGCGAAACCGCGGGTGAAAGCTAGAATTAAAAATACATTTTTTTTTTAATTTTTTACTTTCTAAGAACAAACATGCATATTTTGTTCAAGCTGTCTTTACGCATGTCCGAATTCTAGTCTGATAGCAAAAGCTATCTCTAAATTCAGTTTGTATCATATTAAAATGGAATGGGCTAAATTTTCAACTGAGCTCAGATAAAATAAAATTATAAAAGAGGCGCTAATTCACTTTTATCTACTGAAATTAGATGAAATCTCAAAATACTGTTCTATTGAATAGTGAAAACTTTTTTCTCTTAGAAATATTTCATTATCATAATAAAATATCCAAGTAAGTTGTAATTTTTCGCCCAAATTTTCGGTTATGAAATTTAGTCAAACATTATTAATACTGAATATAATCTGACGTACCGTTTGGATGTTGTATCTTTGTTTCAGTTATCTCACCAGAATCTTTTTCGTAACCTTTACAAAAATTATGACCGCCGTGTGATATATCTCTTGCTAATGATCGCTCCTGTTTTCCACGATTGCATTCGCTCTCCTCCTCTTCTTTCCGCACAAAATATTTAAGTTTCTCTTCCTCTCGTGCAGCGGCTGAAGCCACACGTTCTTCAATTTCTTCCGCAGTTTTTGCGAATGCCTTTCTCTTAAGCCGTATTATATTCTGCAAGTAATATTAAAATGATTTAACTTTTAGTTAGTAATGCAATTTCTTACCCTTATTTCTTCCTCTGAATCATTATCGCTATCTGATTGACATGATACTCTCTTAGATGAATTGCTCTCATCATTATCACTATCATTTTCACTTGAGCTATCGCCATATGCTGCTAAACCTATAAATTAATTTATGCTAATTCAAATACATACATAGGTTTGTATAATAAAGAATAAAAATATGTAAACCAAAGATCGTTTTAAATGACTTAACGTACTCGTATATTTTAAAGTCCAAAAGAACTGTTTTTTAATAGTATCAAATACGTAAGTATGGTCAAAAACTGAAGCTGGTATACTACATAATATACCTATTTGGTATATGTAATTTAAAACTGCGATTGCGTTTGTAAATATGTTAGTTACATATGTACATACATATGTATATGTACATTGGTACGTATGGAATTAAATAATTAGATAAATATTGCATGATTTTGATATAAATATACTTATATGGATGTATGTATTTTCATACATAAATGTATACACACATACATACATATTAATAATTTGACAATGAAGGATAAAGTACTTACCCAATTTATCAGTGAGGGTAGATAAAGCACTTTGGCGGATCACTTGTGCTGATGACGCTTTAGTGTGTATATGTAAAATGTACATTATATTACATATAGAAGATTATTAAATAAAACAATAATATGCTTAAATCGATAATTTTCTTTTACAAATTTAGACTTACACTTCACTCAAGGTCGGCTGCGAAAAAAAACTGCAAAAATCTTTTAGTAATAAGAAAAGAAAATATTTACCTTTAGATTTATATATTTTAATAGTTTCATCAGACACTTTGGAAATTTCTTCATTTGTGGCTTCCAACAAAAGTTCAGTTAAAGTTCGACGTACCACTATCATCTGTGCAAAACACATGGTGTTTTTTTTATTATTTTAAAATGAAAATATAAAAGAAATGTTGTGAATTTAATGTATAATTTTTAAAACTTGTCAAATAAAGTCCCAAAAGACGCAATTTTTTTAAATAAAAAACTAAGTGTTGTGTTTCAGACTTTTGGGTTTTATGTGACGGAATGTAAGTTGAAAGATTTGTGTTGATGAGACGCTATTTTAATATATCGCCAGCTGAATTGTAAAACCACTTAACTCACAAAAAAAATTATTAATTGTTGGGTATTATGTACTTCGAAACACATGTCCAAACTAATTTCCAAACCTAAAGAAACTTTGATTGTGTCACTTGAACAATTTTGTTTAGTTATTTTCTCTCGTCTATTATATTTGAAAAAGTGTAGTTACGTTATTTTGCATTCCAGCTACCTAATGATATGTGTGTAAATAGTTCAATCAAAAATTTAACTAATTTTGCAACATCGTGGATTCCCTAAGTTATTCTTCTTAAGATATGTTTTTATATAGATAAATTCCTATAAGATATTCGCATTTGTGTATATGTATCAATAAATGTTCACTTTTACTTTGTATTAAATTTTTACACGATATAAAATACTTAAGCTTACTTACTTAAGTATTTTTTGAGAGAAATAAAGGAGCGATATGCATTAAATAATTTATGAGCTTACCAATTCAGCTAGTTTTTGTTCATAAGACTTATCTTCGGAAGAACTGTATGTATCCTCTTCTTCTTTTGTGTTCTCTTTTACACTAACATCTCTTTGAGTTCTTACTTCAATTGGTACAGCCTCTTCGTTATCACTACTTTCCTCATCTAAGCCTGTGGTCGGCTGCATTATGGAACGTATAATAAGAATAGCGAATGAAGTTGTATGGTTAGTTGTGTGTACACATAAAAGTTCTTCTTTAATACTTACACCATTGAAAGTATTAATGGACTTTATGACTACATTTTTATTAGAATTACTCTCTTCTTCTGGTAAGTTTATATCCTTATTTTGATGTACCTTTTCCAATTGCTTTAGTTTTTGTCGTTCCATTTTTTCTAATCCCTCCCTGAAAATTAGTCAGTTATAAATTATGATATATTTATTTATTTATTGATACATATTATACAAAGTAAATTTGCATAATATGACGTTGCACAAATATGGGCGGAGTAACGAGACCATATGTCAGTTTATTCCCATTAGTTTCAAATAGGTATATGTATGTACATTATAGGTCTGCACAGATAAAACTGTTTGCACCAGTTTTGCGTGTGTTGGTTCTGGTATGTACAAGTACATATGTGCCCTTAATTATGAAAGTGGTCTAAGTCATGTGCATTTATGCTTCGAAATATCAAATAAATCCTTGAAAAACTTCAATAAATATTTAAACATTATTAAATAAATTTATATAAATCGAGACTAGTACAACTCTAAATTAAAATGCTGCATAATATAAAAATATTTTTTGATTTGTTCAAATGTAGTCTAACAAATATCTCGACCAGAGCAATATATGACTTAGACCACTTTCATAATTAAAGGCACATATGTTATTCAGCATTTCTGTTACTAGTCATAACTTATCGGTGCAAGCAAATTAGTACCCCTCTTCTTTCTGCTTTACTATCTCTTTCATAAACTCATACTTGATTCAAGAAAAACAATAGAGTCTAAAACATGGCTAGTAACACAAACGCTGAATAACATACATACATATGTACTTTTGCAATTTATATTACACATGTAATTGTAATTAAGAAAACACATTTTAATTACAGTTACAAAATGTAATTGCAATTGGAAATATTTCAATTACAAATTATATCTGAAGTTTTTCTAAACTACGACTAACTTTTTTAAGGGCCTAATTTTGTAAAACGCAATGCTTAGCGTTGACAAATTTTGTATGTATTTTGTTTTTGTAATTTAGATTTTTTCCGTATAAAATTTGTCAACGCTTGGCGTTGCGTTTTACAAAATTATGCCCTAAATGTTTAGTAGATTATTTTAACGCCCAAGTGACAGCGATTAAAAGATGACAATTTTGAAAAAATTACATGTAATTGTAATTGTTTTCTTATTGTAATTAATTAATGTAATTGTAATTGAAAACATTTAATGGCAAATACAAAATTTTTGAGAAACATGCATACATATATATACATATGTACATACATATATAGTGGATTTAGAATATGTACATATATCGTCGATTGGTTTCTGGTTTGCGGCACAGTATATTCCAAATACCTTATGTCTGCAGCAAACCAGAAACCAACCGACGATATGTATCAACAATTATAACGATATATCGAGTATAACGATGTCCCCAATGGTACTTCGGTTATAGCGAACTGCTTTTAGGTCCTTTGAATAGAAATTTATGGAATTTTATACGCCACAACCAAGTAATTGCGTATACGAACTAAAGCTTAAATTAGAAGTGCCACAGCCATAATGCCATAGCCGTAACCAAACCAAAAGTCAATTGAGGCCATATGTATGTATAAGCAAAAACTGGCATGAAGTTAGCATACGTAGCAAAATTGAACATGATCTTAAAAAGTTTTGTCATGATACTTCACATTAAAAATCACGCTAAGACTTAGTAGTGGGTTAAAACTACGTAATGCGACGACCATTTTTAATATCAAATTGTATAGAGGAACTCGTTAATACCCAATTCAATATCGTCACTTCATGGTAATTTTTGCTTGTTCATAAGGCAGTTAGTTTCTATGATAACAGTGTTGCCGAAAATTTTTATTTCGAAAAGCTGCTTTCTATGGTTATGGTTATGGCACGTCTGATTGAAACTTAAAGGTTTGCATTTGTATACTTATAAGTATAGCCAAAACAAATTAACATGGTATGTACTAGTGATGTAACGAATGTCAATTGTTTGGCCGAATATTCGGCAATTCGAATACGAATATTCGTGCATCACTAGTATGTACCATGTAATTGTAGTGTGAGCGAAATAACTAGTATTAGAGTTATTGTGTGTGTGTGTGCTTTTCCAAATTACAATACATACAATTAAAAACAGATAACAATTGATTATTGTATTGCTCAAGGCGAATTGATATAAGGTGGTCTTGATTTGCAACTCTGCGTATTCGCCTTGTATATTTGTTAGTGTAAAATTTCCTGCTGTCAAAATATTTCTTAACGTTTTGGTTCATTTGACAGCAGGAAATTTATGTCAGCTGGCGAATTAAGATCACCTTATGTGGATTCGCCTTGGTATTGCTGCTGAAGAACTGTTTGTATCTGTTACCCTATTTAGACACGCAACGTTTACTTTGCAAAGTCTTAATTCAGCTGTGGAGAGGGAAGACTACTATCTCTTTCTGTCTTTCTCAAAGCTGAAGTAAGACTTTGCAAAGCAAACTTACGTGTGTAAAAGGGGTATATTTTTGCTCAAAAATACATGTTGTAATACAAATATATGGAAAAAACACTGTTGAAACAAATACATGATGAGCAGATGTTAATGCGTACGTTCGTTAGGTTTTTTGTGACGCAGACAAGGATAGAGAGGTGTTGCCGAAAAAAGCACGCTAACGGAAAAATAGTAAAAATTAGTAATACCTCTTTTAGACACGCAAAGTTTACTTTGCAAAGTCTTAATTAAGCTGGGTGACAGACAGAAAGAGAAAGTATTTCCTCCTCTTTCTTGAACACAGCTGAATTAAGACTTTGCAAAGTAAACTTTGCGTGTCTAAAAGGGGTGTAAGATTAGAGAAACAGCTGACTCCAACTCCACATAGTGTTGAAAAATATATAAACTTTTGACTATTCACTCTTTTAATTATTGGTACTCGATACAATATCTAGGCACGTAGTGTGTATATTTATTTACAGGAAGCCATTCGAGCTGTTTTTACCCCCCTCATAACTTTGTTCCCGCAATCGTAAAATTATAAAATTTAAACCATAATTAGAATAATAATAATGTAACCTCATATGCGAAGTTTGAAAGTTTTACAATGAAAGGTTCCGGAGATATGGAGGTGCAAAAAATGCATATTTTAAGACATACTCACTGACATACTGACTCACTCATCAATACTATGAAGCACTTCCGCTATAGCTAGAGATATGAAAGTAGGCACACAAGTAGATCTATTTGAGCAATGAACTAGAAAAATCTGAAAACCCAAAAATTAAAATTTGCGCTAGTGAGCTGAAATTCATTTCATTTCATTTATTTATTTTCTAATCGAGCCCATAGGGCCATATATGATTAGTTAAGCATAGATTACAGTGTAATGACATAAGAAAGGTCTTTCCTGATAAGAGCATGTAGGCTTTACAATGAACTCCCGATAAATCTTCGAAGATTCGATATATCTGCTACCAGTTTCAAACTCGCATTACTTAACCATGTTTCTGTTTAGTCATGTTTTAATTAAACATTTTTAATTGTTAAACTATCATACCTTCTTACTTTCCTTCACTGTTAAGCAAAGGATTATTTGATTGTTATATACTTACTTTCAAACATTATCTAGATACATATGTACGTACTCATTAAATTTAGTTACATACATATATTAATCTTATACATATATATTCGATACAGAATTAGGTCTAGGTGAGACATAAACTAAAAAAATCTGAAATCTCGGATATTTTAGCCATTTTAGCTACGCCCATAAATGTCAAAATTAAAAAAGTAAATCTAAGGCGTGTAATGGAAGCTATTTTATTGAATTTTGGCATATATAGTGCGATAATGCAAGGCTACAAATTGTTCATTAAAAAAGTGGGCTTTGATACGCCCATACAATTTAAACCTCATTTTCGTGTACTACGGCTCAACATATTTAGATATACTATTTATGTATGTATTATTATCCGTTTGCAACGAAACTTGACTTGGCAGGGTTACGCCCATAAAAATTAAAAGTTGCGCTAGGGAGCTGAAATTTAATATACAAGTAGGTCTACGTGAGAAAACAACAACAAAAACCTGAAAACCTGGATATTTTAGTCAGAGGGGCGGGGCTGCGCTCATAAAAATTAAAAGTTGCGCTTATGAGCTGAAATTTAGGATATAAATTTTGACCAAGTATTGTGCTAAACAAGAACTTGGTCAAAATTTATATCTCACTACTTTTAATGGCTGAACTTTTTTATAGGAACTTGGCCTTTTTCACATTTATGTTTTTGTGAGGATCTGACTACTTTTTGAAAAAATTTCTATGATAACACTTTTTAAACTTAAAATTTCTAGTGTGTTTTATTTCTATTCATGATCACTGTGTCAGTTAAAATTGGCATAGTTACATAAAATAATGGGTTACAGAGTGATGGGTGGTCGATTATGATAAACAACTTGGTCAAAATTTATATCTCACTACTTTTAATGGCTGAATTTTTTATAGGAATTTGGCCTTTTTTCACATTTATGTTTTTGTGAGGATTATATTTTAACAGAAAACTATCTCGCAAAGCGAATGAAGCTACTAAGAAAAACAAATTTTGAACCAATTGTTTCACCACATCGCTTTCAATCCGAATTATACATATGTATGTAAATATTTTTATATAAGTTTTCCATACTTTTGATGATAAAGCAACTACATACATACATATAATTTACAAATATCTATTGTGCGTCTGTTGATAATTTTGCAATTAAATTTATATAAATATATAGTTTGATATTATGTTCAAGTTCCTTTTCAAAAGGCCAGAATTCTGCAATTATGAAACAGGTATTTTCACATTAGAAAAATTAGGTAAAGCACACATAAGATGTGGTTTCATAAAAAGAGCTTGACTATTTGCAAATTTTGTAATAAGTGATTACATAAAATCCGCATATAAGCTGGTAGCAACTGTTATTCTAACATTTACCTTATCCATGCAGGTAAACCTTTCTTTTTTGCCGCGTCCATCATGTTCGAATTATCTGGCTGGTTTGCAGTAGCCGGCATTACACGTATTTCATTTGGGTTGGGTACCGTAATTTTTAATAACGACGGAATATGTGCTGTAGAAGTTGCTGGTCGATCATTTACAATATTTTCCATAGGCAAATTTTCGCGACTTGGCCATGGATTCCAATGACTGTTACTGGAAGATCGAGCACCTAATATAGTGTACCACGAGTGTTAATGTTTAATATGTACATGTGTATAAATTTGCTCACCTATTTGCGTATTGCTGTCGCCAAACAACCAAGATTGATTAAAATTATGTATATCTGAGGAAGTTCTTAAATCATAGGTAAACCTTTCTTTTGTTTTGTCATCTGCTTGTTCTTCATCGTCCATGTCCATGTCAGCTTCTCCTTTTTCTTCATATTTCAAGCTGCTGCAGATAGTATCTGTGGATTTATTAGCACCCACATCGGATTCTGTTTTTGCTTGCAATACAGAATTGTCTCGCATTTGAATCCACTGCTGAGCCAACTGGGCCCAATCGATATCTTGGCCAGCAGCCATAGCATTGGACACAGCTACTTGGTTAACAAAACCATAAGAACTAAATTGATTTAAACTATTAATACCATCATTAGAATCACCGCCGGAAAACATTTCCTCCTTCTTAAAAATCTCTCTCGTAAATTATAAAAATATTTAGTGCTTCCAGTAAATGAATACAGCGATGCAAGAAAATTATACGATCCGAAAAACAAAACTTTGTTTAGAGACAGGGCTGCCAGAAATTTCTGCTGAAAAATCTGCACTTTTTTGAAAAGTCGTCGGCGTTTTCGGCATATCAATTTCGAAAATCGGCTAGAGTTTTTCATTAATTTTTATTAATTAGACAAAAATAACAATCATATGTAATTTCACGTATTTTATAAAATGATAATACATAATTATTACATTTATTATTATATTCTTTAATTTATTACTTAACGTGTGTCAAAATTAATAAAAATCTAAAAAATTAGACATTAACAACAATTTCCAAGAGCCTAATAACAAACCCCAAACTCTCAACAAATTGTTTAGAATCACAAAACTTCAATCATAGTTGGCTAAGAAACTTAAAAATAACATTAATATATATATATATATATATATATATATATATATATATATAAAATTAAAAAAATTAATTATTTTAAAAAATCTGGCTATCAGTACTTTACCCTGCGTTTACACATGCAAGTGCCTTGCATGCAAGCTCTGTGTACGTATTATCAACGAAAATTTCGCACAAATGCCCGACTGTCTTGCAACTTGCATGTTTGCCTTTTAGTGCAGAGTTGTCCATAACATAAAAAATTTTAATTTTAAGGGAACCATATAGTGTTGAACTTTATTCGTATTGTTTCAATGTTATTTATGTCTAAAAAATTAATAAACTGCTCGATTTATGAATATTTAAGAAAAAAAATTATTAAATTAGCTTTTAAATGTATTTAAAATGAGTAAAAACTCATATAACATTACACTGAAATCCAGTTAATTTGTGCTAAACTATTAATGGGGCAACACTGTTAGCTAACTTTCCATTTGCTTGCTACAAGTTCAACAAGTCACTGTCTTGTAAAATTCCTTGGCAGTTGAGTTGGAAGTAGACTGCAAGTGCCGAAAGTGTAGATGTGTTAGTAAAAGAGTTTGAGTGTATTGAGTTTTTCGAACTTGCACTTGCACGTGTAAACCCCAGGTTAGTTAAAAGAACATTAAATAATATACTAAATTGCTGCCGCCGAAAATATTTGTCTTTCAGCCGCCGCCGAAATTTTTTGGTCGGCTTGCTACTCTGACGACCACACGAGCAATTTGATGTGTCTTAATAAAAGCAATAACGCCGGCAGAATGATGACGTCAGTTTGCTTGTGTTCAACAATGTATTTGGAGGTGGTGAACACGTATATTCAAATATATTTGCTTTTTATTCACATAAATACTTAAATTGTTAATAATTTTATCCTTTTCTAATTTTAAATTGAACTTTTATTGGTTTTATTTAGTTAAAACTTTTGTTTTATACTTTTACGTTGAAAAATTTCAATATAATTTGTATTTGACAGCATGTGTTAAAAGATTATTGCTCAGCAATGTATTTTAACAGTTGTTGCTGAATATATATTTGAACACATATTCATACGGTCCACACGCTAATATCTTGTGTCGGCAATCGAATTTGACAGTTGCCATGGCAATAATTGCCAAGATTATTGCTCGTGTGGTCGGCATGTAAATTACCAAATATCATATTCTTAAAAATCTTATTTTTAACAAAGAAATCTTTAGTCTTTTTAACATTCCGAAAAACTTCGAATATAAGATAAATTTTCACATATGGTAACGCTGTCTCTTTCCCAATAATATTCTATTCTCCTTTTATTTACCCTACGTCTCCACTAGCCATCGACTTGGACATGACATGGACATGACGCCGGCAGAGCGACTCTGAAAAATTCATCAACTTCCTTGTTGTGGTGAACACGTGCGAAGTCCATGTTCAGGCATATCAAAGTATTTTGCGGTAGTGCAATAGAGATGGAATATTAACCAATTTTGTTCTGTCTCTTTTTTTTCTATTGCAAATGGTTGCGGACTTCAAATCTCATGGCGAACATTTTTGCTCAGACATATGCTCGGGCATTGATGCCAGAGCATGGACGAAAGTTCGACATGAGCGGTCTCCATTAGCCATTTGCGATGTCCGACATGATGCCCATACCAAGTTCATGGCTAGTGGAGACCGCTAGTTACTTATTCACTCACTCCTTGTTGTAATGCAAACATTTACAACAACCACACAAAACTATCTAATTTTTTGATTTTTCGCCGTGGGACCCAGGCCCATTCACCAGGAAAGGCATTAAGAATTTTAAACATGTGCCAAAAACTTTAAAAAATTTTACTTTTTTGTCCTTAATTGTACTTAAATATTTTTTTAGTTCAAATTAAATATTTTTATTTGTTTTTTATTAAAATAATTGACTTTGTTATGGCCAGCGAATCGTTTTCACCTGTTTAAGTTGAAATTTAAAATACACAAATTAATAGCATGTGATCCAGCATCCGATGATTTTGAAATGGAATATGTATTCAAGGAGAAGAAATATGAGTTTCATTGTTCAAAAGCAGCTACGTCCAAGCCATATGCACAATGTGCAAACTTTTATAAAAAGCTTTTTGTGCTTTCACACCGACGAGAGTACAACATCCCCAACAACAACACAACATACAGCAATGCTTGCTCTTACTTTGCAAAGAAACAAAAACAAATTTAAGAGCTTTCAAAGCTCTTTACCTCAAATGCAATTATCAGTGTATGTGTGTTTGGACGTAGCTGTTCAAAAGTGAAAATTGACATACATATGTAATCGTTTTGAAAAGAAATACGGAGATTCCTTAAATGTACTAAATTGTACCTTACGAGTTTAAATAGTACCAAAAAAGGTACCAATGTACCAACTTTGCCATCCCTGCCATACAAGCTCAAACCAAGGCGAATTCAGTATCATTTGAGCCAAGACGACTTCAGTATCAGGTGACCTTATCAGTACAGCAATTATACAACACAAAAAACAACATGTAGTTTGCTATGCTACAAAACCACAAAGTACACAGAGATGTCACGAGACGGAAGATAAAAGCGAATTCTGGACGTCTCGTTCTTTAAGCTTCTTTCGTAGTTGCGTTGATTTAATGTTTTTGCAATTTATAATTTGTGTCCTTATTCGCTATGCGATTTTTGAAATTAAAAGGTTAATATTAATATTTATGAATGAAAAAGCTTAAAGTTAAATTAGAAATTATCTGAAAACAAATCTTAATCACTTTTTTAATACTAATAATCATTTTCACACTCTGTTTTTTTAATTCAAGACAAAAATTCCTTAGTTTAATTTTGTACAAATGTTCACTTGTTGAAATGTATTTTCATTTTATTCTTTGTGGTCTCATTCGCTATGTACTTTTTGGAAGTAAATGGTAAAAATTAATATTTATTAATGAAAATGCTTAAAATGATGTCTGTAATTATTTGGAAACTAATTTTAATCACTTTTTTACCACTAATAACCTTTTACACATTGTTTTTTTTTAATTCAACACTTCAAAAACTTTCATTTAAATTTGTAAAAATGTTCTTTTGTTCATTTCACGAAGTACTCATTTTCTCTTGTTTGTTTTGATTATATTGTTAACAACTTAATAACTAATATACTACAGTTGTCCCTTTCTCGCCGAACCCGTGTCATAGCTGATTTTAGCTTTTTTCATCACTCACTTTCTTCACCTCTGTATACTTTGTGACAAAACCAAACTGTCAAAAGACTTCTGAGCAAATTTTGACATCTTGGTTCAAATTGCTCAATTTTGCATCAACAGCTGATAATAAGCCGGACTGATAAGGTCACCTGATACTGAATTCGCCTTGATTTGAGCCATGATACAATAAAGGCCGGGCACAATGAATCCGTCATACGTTAAACTTCGCCTTTTTCAACTGACAGCTAAGTTGAAATACATGGTTTCTTATGAAGGCTGCTACATTCAGTACGTGTCCGTCAACGCAAAGTACAAGAACTGGTCAACTTTTAACTTTTTGCATACGTTGAGTAGTTTGACAGATATTGGTTGATTTTTTTTTGGTATATTCTGGTTTAGGTTTTTGTGTTTTGTGGTAGCAAAAATAAAATTAAGCAAAAGAAATAAACGAAATAAATAAAAAAATTTAAATTTAATAAATAAAATGGAGAATCAACCCATTGAAGATGTTCTAATGCTTCCGTCAATAAAGTACTCATTGTGCCAACCTTCTCCGTCGTTGCGATAATGTCATTGTGCCCCGGCCTTAATACAGGTAGCCGCGAATCTACAACAAATGTACCACAAATAAAACAACAGTGATTCTTATTGCTGTTTTGTGATTGACAAGAGAGACAACCAAGAGAAAACAATATACATTTACTTGCTTTTTCTCTTGGCTTTGCAAAGCATGTTTGTATTAGTACAGTTTTAATAGGCACTGTGCGCGTGTGTTGGTAAAACATAAACACCATTTGGCAGATCACACCACGAAACAAGCAAAACAGCTAGCGCTTCGCGGCTACCTGTATTATTGTATCATGATGTGAGTTTTTCAGACCGGTTGATTGTCAGCTGTTAGCAAATTGAGCAATTTGAACCAAAATGTCAAAATTTGCTTGGACACCTTCTGCCAGATTGGTTTTGTAGCACAGCAAACTACATGTTGTTTTTTGTGCTCTAAAACTTTTGTAGGCAGTGATGGAAAAATGAAAAATTGAAATGGTACTGACCGCCAATAAAAAGAGTACTTTTTCAACATTTTGGTACTTTCTAAGAAACACAGATTTTTTTTCAAAAATAAATTTCAAAATCCATTTATATAATAAAAGAAATTAAACGAAGAGAATTATTATTTTTTGGTTATAAATAAATAAATATTTAAAATACTTTACTCAAAAAAATTAATTTGGTCATACAAAAACTTTCATTACATTACATAAATAGTTCTTCCTTTCAACTTTTAAAATTTCAGTTCCAATAAACTTAAGGCGTTAATTTTTATGTCTACTTTCAAATTTATTCAAGTTAGAAAAATACGTTACTGCTCCAAAAATCTTTTTTCATTTAATCTATTACAGAAACACCAATATTTCTAAGGTCTTACACCACTTTCATAATTAAGGGCACATATGTAGATTAGCGTTATAATTACATTGTTATGTTACTTTTTGAATTTTTTTGTTAATTTTTCCTTTAATTTTGTGTTTGTCAAAAAAATAATTTAATAAATCCATGAAATTCAATATGTTTAATATGTCTGTAAGGTTGTTTGTACTTTAGTTGCTTTTTAACCCCCGAGATAAAAAGGGGGTGTACGCGAAAATATTCCCCCAGGGTCAATGCAAAGAAAAAGATAAAGAACTAAACGTACACACGTATTAACGTAGCAACAATAATTGTATACCCTGCAGTCAGACTGTAGGGTAGTAGTAGTTACATTGTCTACAATTTCTCTTCTATTCGTCAGTATAAAAGAAAGAAAGAAAACAGATGTGGTGTATTTCTGGTGGATTTTGCAACAACTTATCAATATACTTACATAAAATTGTATGTACGTAAGGTATAGAAATGTACCAGTAAATGTCTGGTTGGTATGTCTCCATGTTCCCATAAGAACTATGAATTCACTACCTAGTTAATTGTTTTAGTGTTACTAGTAGATTTTCAATGACAAGCACATGCTGAATGTCTATAGCACAAAGTATTGTATGAGGAATAATTTTAGAGTAGTACTGGTGACAAAGTCAAAAGCTACTCAATACATTTTCACCATCGACATTTCCTTCAGGGATAGCTAAACACCCTGCAGTCAGACTGGGGCCAAGCGTCTCTATGTCAACACTAAAATTCTAGTAGTAGTTGCATTGTCTACAATTTCTCTTCTATTCGTCAGTATAAAAGAAAGAGAGAAAACATATGTGGTGTATTTCTGGTGGGTTTTGCAACAATTCAATATACATAATTTGTATGTACGTAAGGTATAGAAATGTACCAGTAAATGTCTGGTTGGTATGTCTCCATGTTCCGTATAGATTCTATACGCACATACACATAAAAAGCACATATGGTAACAAATCTGTATTACCAATAACATACGGTATTACCAACATAAAAGTCGTAACAAAGTTACTCTGATATTCAAAATAACGACCAATCGAATTATCTACAAACACCTAGAAACAGTAACATGAATTTTCCAGATTGTGCTAGAAGACTGTTTGATCACCTGGATACCAATAGTAAACGACAACATAGATGGTATTGTGTAGAGCAACAAAATCGTTATGCAGTAATACAGTTCCTTCCATTTGGCTTTACTATGTGTATACATACATTTAAATGTATGTACATTTAAATGTACTAAAAATGCGTACCCTGTTGCTAACGTAACGCTTGCCGCTCTTATTTACATAGGTATGAGAGTAAAGCAGATTCGAATCGAGTCAACATCGTTGAAAGTAAAGACATCGTGAGGAGGAAGTTTTGCTACAAAACCAGTGCAGTCAGTGGTGTGAGACCTGTGTTTACAACAGCGAGAAATAGAGCTGCAAAACTATCGATAGTCGCTCCACTCGATAGTTTCGATAGTTTTATGTAAAACTATCGATACTATCGATAGTATCGAATAGTTTTATAAAAGTTGCCACATAAACTACATTTGACTCGAAAAAAAATCCAGAGTCCTCAACATTTTCATTAGTATATAAAAATATATCAAGCCTTTTTTCGATTTTATCGTAAGCTGGGCATATTATCGAAAATATACTTTTTTATTGAACTTAAATTTTTATGGGCCTACCCTACCCATGGTTTAGAATTATCAAAATGCGAAAATTGTTGATAACTTTTAAGACACTAACTGCAAAGTTTTATCGTAAGAGACGATTGGCGGCCGTCGCGATATCAGTACCACCAAAATTTATCTTTGTGTCGACGATGTTGAATTTATTAAGATACTTGTGACTACTATTTGTCGAATAACACTTGGATTTATAAATAAATTCATATACATACATATGTATCTAAGTACTTATGTATGTATACAGAAGCAGGGATGCGATGTCATATTTAAAATTGTACTAACTTTCAAAAAAAATTTTAATTTTTTCAGTACGATTGTACCTAATTCTTTATTTATATTTTTTTAATACTTGTACTTTTTAATTAACTAAAAATTAATTAACAAAACGCCAGAAGGTGAACAAAGAATATAAGTTGCTGGGATCTGAATATAAAAGTAACATTTACGATATACTACGCTTATAACCTTTTTTTTATACGATTGTTCACAGTCGATGCAAATAGTCGGCTTCTCTCCTTGGTACGAAAATAAAATTTCCACATTTGCAGATGAATTTGGAATAAATAACATTCCTCCAGCAATTCTTTAAGTACCGGAAAACATCGTTTGATTTACTTAATTTTCTAATACATTCGAGCTAAAGATTAACCACCTTGTGCAAAAAAATAAGTGAACGTTAAAACCGGTTTTTCTATGGGAATTTTTTTTAATGTACACTTCAAGCACGCATTATTTTTTGCATAAGGGGGTTAATATATTTTAATGCAATTTCGGCATGTAATATAATATAAAGAGATTCCAGTAGTGCTAAATGGGTCATTGCGGTGCTACGGTACTTTTGGCATTCAAATAGCGCTAAAATTATACAATTGTACCAACTTTTCCATCGCTGTCAAAAAGCTTAAATCAACTACGGATAATTTGCTTCAAAGCTGCCGGCTACTGTTTACTGACTTCGATTATTTTTACTCTTTTAATTACTTGTTTTTTTTTTGCCGATAGTATCGATAGTGGAAAAAACTATCGATATTTCATTTACAAAAAAACTATCGATACTATCGATAGTACTATCGATAGTTTTGCAGCTCTAGCGAGAAAGTCTTTGTGGTAACCAGTTGTGGCATATTTAAGTAATCTGTGTGTGAGTATTTAAGCTCTAGAATTCGATTAGTATAAGTGTATTTAATGGTAAATAAACTGTTATTCTTAACCCTAATTATTACAATGGGGTCTTTTATTTACTTGCAAATATTCGAGCCCACGGAAAAGCGTCTTAAAGCAAGGGTACCCAAGCCCTATGCGCTTGATACTCATTTGATTTTGTAAAAGCGCTTAGCTATAGGCTGCGTGTTTCAATACTCACAGCACACACTCAGCACTAGCAATACGAAATACACAAACAACTTTGTCTTATTAGTTTTTTTTGTCGTTCTTCACTGTATACACGCAAGTGCAAAGTAACACCACTTTATCTTTATCTTTGTATGTATTGGTTTTTACAACAAGAAACATTGAATAAAAATTAGTTTTTCTTTAAATGTATTGGTGTTTACTCTTTCATAAGGAATTTTGGGCACCCCTGTTTTAAATGGTAAAAACGTAACAGTATTAATGTTTCCAGCCTTGGTGTGGATACAAGCCTGAAAATATGCTCTTATCTTAGATCTATAGTTGTCGGGTACCAGGTCATGAATAAAACACGTATAAGATATTACTAACAACTATTTAAACATAAGTTTATTAAATGAAACTTGAAATGAAAAGTTTATCTTTAAAATATAAAAGAGACTAGAACGCTTCAGCTGTAGCTGCAAAGATTACTCTTGGTACGATGTTCTGCTTTCGTCTGTCAACTTTCGTTGATGAGTTACCAGATGGTTTATTTTCATAAGTCAAAACTCTTGGAGCTGCCACATCCACTCCCTCTCCAGTGACAATATCATCACAAAACATACAGAAGTGTCACTATGCTTTTCTCTTTCTTCCATGAATTTTAACAAAAACCTGATTGGAGCTTTTTTTACCTGTCACTTTCTTCACTTCTGTGTATTCTGTGATATCATGTTCTGATTGGAATGATGTAGGTTGTTCATTTTCTTGTCCAGATGGAATGCTTTGGCTATTAGGTGTTGTAGTTAAGCAAGTAGATGGTGTACTTTGGCTATTAGGTGTTGTAGTTAGACGAGTAGATGGTGTACTTTGTTGTGTATCATTAACCATGAAGGCCGGCTTCAATCTGTCAACAGAAACATCAACATTTTTTTCTTTGAATCGTATGGTAGACAATCGGTCTGAACTTCGCTTCACTATATCATGGGGACCACTATATGGAGTTTCAAGAGGTTTCCGTATAGCGTCAGTGCGAAGAAAAACATGAGTGCAATATTCAAGTTGTTTAAAAACAAACATTTTGTTTTTGTTATTATGATGAGCAGCTGGTGTTGGTCTCAATAAATTAAAATGTTTTCTCAGTTTTAATAAAAACTCTGCAGAATCAATTGGATTATCAGTTTTGTCGAAAAAATCATTCGGAAGGCGTAGCGTGCTGCCATATAACAAGTCAGATGGTGCTGCTCGAAGATCTTCTTTAAATGATGTTCTGAGTCCAAGTAAAACAGTTGGTAGGATCACAAAACATACAGAAGTGTCACGAGACGGAAGATACGGGTATTTTTCAGTTTGTCTCGTTTTCCCTCAAATTTTGTCGTCGGTTTTGTTTTGCTACGTCTTTCTAGTGCAATACATTTTTATTAGCTGTGTTAATTGGTAAGTAGTAATACACTACAGTATCAAATACACTATGCTTTTCTCTTTTTTCCACGAATTTTAACAAAATCCTGATTGGAGCTTTTTTTACCTGTCACTTTCTTCACTTCTGTGTATTTTGTGGTAGGATTTCAATCCATGACATCTCAGAGTGACACATCAGCGCTGCTTTAAAAGTTCTGTGCCATCTTTCGACCATCCCGTTCGACTGCGTGTGATAAGCAGTTGTTCGTGTGCGTTTAGCTCCAGTGAAATTTACGAGGGCTTTAAATAAATCTGACTCGAATTGCGTACCCTGGTCTGTTGTTATGATTTTAGGGCAGCCAAATCGCGATATCCAGTGTGACCAAAATTCTTTAGCAATTGTATCAGCTGACATATCTTTTAAAGAGACGGCCTCCGGCCACCGAGAAAATCTGTCTGTCATTGTAAGACAGTATCTGTAGCCTTGTACGTTTGGCATGATAACAATTTCCAAATGCACGTGTTCAAAACGGTTGTCCGGAATATCAATTTTATTGGGCGTGAGATGATTGTGCCTTGTAATTTTTGATCTTTGACAAGACAAACAATTACGGGACCAGTTGATTATTATTTTTTTCATTTCAGGCCATACGTATTTGAGACGAATCTGTTGTAGAGTGGATTTGCCACTTGGGTGTGAGAGATTGTTAACAAAACCGAAAATTTGTTTACGAAGCTCTGCGGGAATATATGGTCGTACATAACCGGTTGATACATCGCAATAAAGTGAAGTGGAATCAAAATGAACAATTTGTAGTTTTAATGAATTGTTGCCTTTAAATAATCTTTTTAACTCCTCATCTGTTTCCTGAGCTGATTTAAGTTCCTCCAAAGAAATTATTGTGGGCATGGAGATCGCGTTAAGGCGAGAAAGTGCATCTGCAACTGTATTTTCAGGACCAGAAACGTAAATAATTTCAGTAGTAAACTGCGAAATGAAATCAAGATGTCTTAATTGTCGAGGCGATGCCTTTTCTGGTTTCTGAGAAAATGCGTATATTAAAGGCTTATGATCAGTCTTTATAACGAAGTGTCGGGCTTCAAGCATGTGACGGAAATATTTCACTGCATTATATTATTCCCTGTCGTATGTGCTGTAATTCTTTTCTGCTGATGATAGTTTTCTAGAGAAAAATCCGAGAGGCGTCCAATTTTCAATAATTCGTTGCTCAAGAACAGCTCCGATAGCTGTGTCAGAGGCTTCAGTAATTAAAACAAGATCTGATTTCGGTGCTGGGTGTGCCAACATTGTAGCTGCACTAAGGCTGCGCTTACAATCTAAAAATGCGATTTCGATTTCAGCAGTCCACGGCACTTTTCTTTTATCATTCTTTTTAGAAGTGGATAAAAAATCATTCAAAGGTGCTTGTAACTGAGCTGCATGAGGAATGCAACGGCGATAATAATTAAATAGACCAAGAAATCTACGAAGTTCGCAGATGGTTTCAGGTTTAGTGTAGTTCATTATAGCGGTGATACGGTCAGTTGGAGGTCTACAACCACTACCATTAACCAAAAATCCCAGAAAATTTACTTCCGGTTTGCCAAAATGACACTTACTTACATTGATGGTTAGACCATAATGTCGAAGGCGTTCAAATACCTGTCGTAAATGAATTTTGTGCTCCTCTAAGGATTCTGACATGATAATAATATCATCAATATAACAGTAAACATAATCTAAGCCTTTTAAAACGGAGTCCATAAACCTTTGGAAAGTCTGGGTAGCGTTCCGCAGCCCAAACGGCATATAAAAAAATTCGACGAGGCCAAAGGGCGTACACACAGCTATTTTTTGAATGTCTTCCTCGGCCATCGGAATTTGATAATAGGCTCTTACAAGGTCAATAGTTGTGAAAATTGACTTACCAAATAATCTTTCCGAGAAATGTTGGCAATAGGGTACCGGTCGGGGATCTTTTGTGAATTCAGTTTTCGGTAGTCCCCACATGCTCGCCATCCACCAGTCTTCTTACCCACCATATGGATTGGGCTGGCCCATGGACTTTTTGAAATTCGGCATATACCATTATCGAGCAAAAAATCTATTTCCGCTTTGGTTGCGGCAAGTTTGTCACCAGAGTCTTCTTGGGCGGTCGGCGACAGGTTTCCCTATTGTTTCTATGTGGTGAATGATGCTGGTATCAGTAGTAGACCTACGTGTCAACGTTGTCGATGTGATGTCGACAAATTCTTCAAGCAGAGTGGAAAAAATACTAGATGTTGTTGATAATGTGGAAATGTTGAATTCCTTTGACATACACATAGTACCGTGGCTGTTTAACTTCGTTGTATTATCAATAAGGCGTTTCCTATTGAGATCAATAAGTAAGTGTGATGACTTAAAAACTCTGCTCCAAGTATGGGCGTTTGCACGTCAGCTATAATAAATAACCATTTTAGTTCTAGACGGAGTCCTAAGTTTAATTTAAAAACTGCGATTTACAGCAACGAGTTTGATTAACGATGGTGGTACCACAGATACCACTGATCCTGAATCACATTAAAAAACTACATTTGGTCGATTGATCGTAAATGTGTAGCCTATTTTCCACTATAATGTTGTTGTTGTCGTTGATGCTGTCGCTGCTGCTGTCATTGATGCGGTCGTTGTTGCTGTCGTTGATGCTGCCGCCAATCGAATTAAATGACGACAGCCCACTTAGTTTTCCGAATTTGGGTTCCATCGTGCACATGTTGGCTTGCATTGCCGAGCAGCGTCACCAAATTTCGCGTGATAGAAACACAAGGGTGGTTTAGGCAAATTCTGCGAACTGCGTGGTCGACTACGAGATAAAGAACGACTTCGATTAAATTTACCTTTATTCTGTTGCAGTTGCATTTTTTCTACTTTATCGGACAAATCTTTTAACGCTTGACAAACATCTGCTAAAGTCATTGTATGACTTACAGCATCAACAGTGATATTAGTGTCTACACGAAAAAGGCGTTACAGAACGTGGCATATTTTGGTTGGCGTCTAACATTTTATCAGCCATTTTAGCTAGCTTATCCAAATCATCATCTTCCAACACAGAAAGTAGAGGCCGAATAGTTTCTGGCATTTGGCCCAGGAATATTGTATGAATAATGGGCTCATTGCCTATGCCTGGTGCCAAACGTTTCATGTCTGATAAAATTTCGAATGGCTTTTTTCCAAGTCTCACCACCCTGTAACAAACGACTTAATTTTGATTCCGATGATTCCGCGAATTTTGAAATGAGGCGTTCTTTCAATGCGGCAAATTTATTTTGCTGTGGAGGTTCTGTAATAAAGTCTTCAATTGACAAAAGCGTGTCGTCCTCAAGATGTACAGAAATCAAATCAAATTTGTCAGAGTCAGACGTGACATTGTTCAAGACAAATGTTCTTTCGATTTGCGCAAACCATAAGTGCGGATTGTATTTATTAAATTTAGGAATATGAATTCGTTGCAAATTTGATCTAGGGAATTCATTTGAACTTCCTTGCGTTTGTCGCAGTGTGCTAACTTCAAGCTGCAAAGTTTGAATTTGAGCCATAAGATTTTGTATTTCAGCCATGTCGTGATTTGTGAAAAAAAAAATTTTCCTCCTCTTTTACAGATGTGCCGTCTGTGTTATCGCTTTTTTCCGCTGTCTCAAATTATAATGTTGAACACTCATATGCAAAAACGTGCTTGTCTTGAAATTCTGCTATTTGTTAGCAAAATTCGTTAAAATTAAATTCTGCTGCAGCTGCGCTGCCGATGGTTTTTTTTTTAATTCACAAGCGTTTGCTATTTGATGTGGTTCAATTCTTTTGTTCAACTCGAGGTCACCAATATAGTTGTCGGGTACCAGGTCTCATGAATAAAACACGTATAAGATATTACTAACAACTATTTAAACATAAGTTTATTAAATGAAACTTGAAATGAAAAGTTTATCTTTAAAATATAAAAGAGACTAGAACGCTTCAGCTGTAGCCAGTGATGCCAACTTTTTTGGCTCTAAAAGCACATCAGAATTTTAAAAAAGCACTAAAAAGCGAAATTTTGAAATCTAAAAAGCGTAAAAAGCACTAATGTGAAAAACGAGTGAAGTTTAATAATGTTTTCTAAGCTATTCTCTATTTCGGCAATATTATCAAAATTTTTAATGAAATATATCAGACGAAAAAGGCATGCTTTATACTAAACAAATAAATTCACCAAGTTTTTATTAAAGTAATTTTAAGAAAAGTGAAGTTTAATAATGTTTTCTAAGCTATTCTCTATTTCGGCAATATTATCAAAATTTTTAATGAAATATATCAGACGAAAAAGGCATGCTTTATACTAAACAAATAAATTCACCAAGTTTTTATTAAAGTAATTTTAAGAAATACGTAATTTTCTTAAAAGCACTACTTAGTGCTTTTTCTTAGTTTGGTACTAACGCTCAAAACTTGGCGTTTTGAGTCTTCAAAAAGCACTAACAATAGTGCCAAAAGCACCAAGTTGGCATCGCTGGCTATAGCTGCAACATCGTACTCTTGGTTCTGCTTTCGTCTGTCAACTTTCGTTGACGAGTTACCAGATGGTTTATTTTCATAAGTCAAAACTCTTGGAGCTGCCACAGATCTTATACAACACCCAGCAAATAATTTATATTCGATATGAACATATTTTTCTACACCTTAATACAATTAGGAATCCATTGGACAACAATAGAAGTAATTATAAGGCAAAATGAAAAATAAAACATAAATTTAACATTTGAGAGATTGATTATTCGACATATTGTCATAAGTTTATTTTAATTGAAATTTATTTGGTGGTGGTTAAGCTTTGTATATATGCATTTCATTGGTGCTTTGGCAAATCATCAGTAGACTTCTCCACACATTTCAAACAGTTACAAACCTCTTATCTTATGCACACACTTTCAAAAACCATTTGAAAATTCACATATAATTATATTTTTGAAAATCACAAAAGAAAAATAAGCGTAGAAGGCTTAGAAATTTATACAAATGAAATAACGGACAATGAAATAATTCACAATGAAATAATACTTAAAGAATTATTTAAGAACCAACAAAATTTATAAATTAGTTGTCTATGTTCTGGCTTTCGAATAGTTTTCACCAATTTGTTGTCAGTTCGGATGTTAAAACACATCCTACACCCGTTTAATTTGAAATTAAGCAAATACATAATATCTTTAGAAAATGTTGCACGCTAGCGTATTAAGGAGCATTATCCTACATGCACAATCTGTATCACATCATATAAGATTCTGATTTTCAGATGATGTAGGATGAGGACACTTTTACCATAGAGTTAGACGCCGCATGTAGGGAAGACAATAGCCCAATTCACAATCTTGTGCAAATGGTCTTGCATCGTTGCATGTGCAAAATAGTATAGCATATAGATATTCACCACTTAACAATTCTTAGTGGTGAGTATCAATATACAATACCACTTTGCACATGCAACGATGCAAGACCATTTGCACAAGATTGTGAATTGGGCTAATACATCTTTGTGTTTGCGAAATTTGCAAGAACATTGGGCATTTACTGACAAGAAAAGATGTAGAGATGGTAAGGTTGAGCTTTCATTACAAAAAAGCAAATTGAAATACGATGAATCAAAACAATTCACATATTCCATTCGCGTATATAAAGCAGAAATCGATACCAACTGACCCCACACGCAATGGACCAAACACAAAGAACGCCGATGATGAAGGTATAGTCCACGTCGAAAGCAGCTAGTTGTTCCACTCTACTAAGTGTTTGTCAGAATATTTACAATTAACTTTGGTGTTAATTGTTCATTAATAATTATCATACGTAATTTGGCCTACAAAGCGATACGAACTTTAGCCTAATCAAATTATAAATATAGAAACAAATGAATTTCGAAGAATAATAATTAAAATTAACTAAAGTTAAATCTACATCAACTGACACCACACGCAATGGACCAAACACAAAGAACGCCGATGATGAAGGTGTAGTTTCCTTCGAAAACAGCTACTTGTTCCGTTCTACTACGTGTTTTTCAGAATGTTTACAATTGACTTTGGTGTTAATTTGGCCTGATCACATTATAAATACAAAAAAATCAACTTACGCTATTACATAAGGATAGTATTTTTCAAGTCGGTTTAGCATTACGGTTACACTGTTAACAAAAAATAAGTTTGCCAGAGTTGGCGAGTACTACGTTATTTGTTGTTTTTTGATAATAAGCATGTGTTGGATTGTTTATATTATCATTTACTTCACTTTCTGTTTTACTTGCTGCTTATACAAGATCCCCCAAAACAATTTTTATAACCAGCTTGTTGATTGCTTTTAGTCGATTTATAAGAGCGTTAGAGTTCACACGTTATCGGCTCACTGTTGTCATTCGTTGAGAATTTCAAAATTTTCAAGACTGCAATTCATATTTGTTCAACAAATAAATTACGTACATACAAAAACAAAAACATATGTATGTACATAAATACATTTGTATACTGTAGAAGAAGATTTAAAAATAATACTGATTATATTTCCCTCATATTTTTTTATATTTTTTTTGCAATTAAAACTGGTTTATTTTGTTAAAAAATTCTCACTTTAATATTATTGAAAAGAACAAAATAAGTTAAAATTATTAATATACATATATGCATACATATCTATGCACATTAGTACCAATGTGAAATATTATTTTACATATGTACATATATATGTATAACGTACTTGTATAATCGTTACATTTTATAGAAGTATTTACAAAAATAAACGCTCTAATACGAAACAAAACAGCAATAAACTAAATATTAAAAAAAATCATGGCAGTTGACTATGTGTTAGAAGATTTGATGGACAAATTAGGTAAGAAATATATATCAACTTATAATAATCACGCTAAACTCACTCACACGCATTCACAGCCTTAATCTCATAAATAACAATTGTTAAAAAATTTCCCTTAACAAGCAGGCAAATGAAGCAGCAAAATAGTTTAATGGCATGCCAAGCGATTAAGTTGAAAGAAATTGTTATCAACTCAACTCCCATTCTCATAATAAACTACTTACTAATCATTAAAAATCTTTTTGTGTTATCAATTCAGACTAATACTTATTTTTGCTCTTATCTAGTACTTTTGATGTTTAAACATACATACATACATACATACATATTTAGTTAACTTAAGAAGTAAGATATATACATACATACATACATATGTATGAACTATATACTCACATATTTACATTACGGTGGGTCAAATCGTATGGCAAAAAAGTAAAAAAAAATATTCTAAAATTCTAATTCACGACATCAAGATTTACTGCTAAAGCTTTTCGATAATAATCAAATATGCACTCAGTTTTTTCACATTGATTCTAGTTTTCTAAAATGGAGGTGCTTGCTGACATAAATTAAAATAACTCCTGAGTGGTTTGTTATGTTTATTAATTATGTACTTAATTACTTATTAATTTCTGAAATTTTCATATATTAACTTTTTTTAAATTTTTTGCTTTTCAAATTTAAAAATTTTGCAAAATTTGAATTTTGACCTCAATGGGGCACGACTTGGAGTTGTTCGATTTAGCTCAAAAGTTCACCATATCAGTTTTATACTTACTCAATGTCACAATATTTATGAAAATCTAAAGTTGAAATTTCAATGCCACTCTAATATGTACTATGCATGATTGTAAGTATGTGATTTTTTTTGCAAGCAAGCCGAATCATGTTTCATTGATATCGGTGCACAACTTTAGTTTCTAGTTAATATTAAGTGACAGTATTCGGTTTTTTACAAGTTTATTTATCCATATAACACACAATTAATATAATGTGATGTTAAATAATCACCGATTTCGATGAAATTTGGTATGTAGATACCTTGAGATCCGAGAACGGACATAGTATAGTTTTTATTTTAGAATTTTCCCTATAAAGGGGGAAAAGGGGGTATTTTTATACGGCATAACAATTTTTTATATGAAGGTAGGAAACGAGGTTGCAATTTTGTACGGAAAGATAAGTTCTTAAGAGTAAAAACTGTTGTATTAACCTAAAATATTACTTTTATTGAATTACTGAATGAATGTCTGTATTTGAAAACAAACTTATGTATGTAAATATATTTATGCATTTATAATTTATAATAAACAATTGTTAGCCAATTTAATAACAAAATTACTTTCGTTAAATTTTATTTACTTGAAGTGTATTTATTTTAAGCCTAGCAGTCAATTTGAACTGTTTATCCTCCGCGGGCAAATTCGCGGGTAATGATGTACCACTACATACATACATACATACATATATGCTCAATGAAAAATATACATGTATTCTTGAAAAACAAGCATCAAATTTATGAATATCTCTGAAGCTAATAAGTAAAATTGAAACAATGTGATTTTAGAATTTGTCAGAGAGCAGGTTTGAATTCAGTAACTGTGCCCGGATTCATTAAGTTTTATTACGATAATCATATCGCTATAATAAATATAACGAAAATTTATAAACTTTGCTATTCAGTAACATATTTTAACGATATTCGCTGTCGGCTGGCGGAAAAAAATTAAATCACAAACTCTAATTCATTGAGTTTTTCTTTATTATTCCTTGTGCTTTTCGCTTATTTTCACTTTTTCCATACAGAGATACAAAATAATATTGAATTAGATGGTGAGTAAAAAAAAGCTGGAGACTATCGAGAAAAAGATATTACGGAATCACATTTTCGTTACCGCAAACGAATAAATATACAGGTCAAGAAATTACTTAGTGAGCTACTTTCAGTTTTTCTAGTTTTATTCACCTCTAAAAGAATTTGCTTCCATACTATATGACCTATCCTAATGAACATGTAGTTAGTTTATTTTTTTCAATCAAAAATCTTATATAAAATCTTATATAAAAATGTTATTATTTTGATTGATTCACCAGCACTTTCATTTATAAGATATATATATATCTTGTTGTGCTAGGTTACAACTATACAAATAAATAAATAAATAAATAAAATAAAAAATGAATTCTATGATACCAAAAATATAAGAGGTTTTGACTAGAGAAACTGAAAGCTGTTTCATTAATTAATATGTATACATATGTAAGTTTTTTTGTTTTCCCCTAATATACATTTTCATTTATGTACATAAATGTATTATAAATGTATGCATACATTCATATGTATGTATAATACAGTGGTTTCCCGGTTTAACGAACGATATGAAGTCACACCGTCGTTTAAAGGTTTATTGCCAAGCAAAAGCTAATATTTTTTATTTCCCACAAACCAAAACATGGAAAACATCACAATGCTTGAGTTTACGAAAAAAATTGTCAGCTTATAAAAGCAGAAAGAAATAAAAGTTATTTTAGGACGGGGAAATACTCTTAGGGCCTGTACTAGTGTCAGTAAATTTTTGACACTTCTGAGGTGAATAAAATTTCACTAGCCCTGGGAGCTAGTAGAAATTTTGACACAACAGGTAAATTTTTGTCAAGCTGCAATAAAAAGCCGTCGCTTCGAGCCGTCGCCCAATACAAAGATTTTTACGTCTTTTAAGTTTAATTAGACTGTGAAAAAATCATTGTTTATTTTAGTTTGCGAAAAATCTTGCATCATATATATAATATTATGTATATAATTTGTTGCTACAAGAATATTGTTTTAAATAAAAATGTCCTCTTAAAATTTTGTTGGTAGCCGGCGGCTTGTAGTCAGGCGAAGCAAAACCGCCGCGGCAGCAATTGTTTCATCAGCTTTTTTCTATGCTCAAGCGAATTTGTCAAAATTTTACATTGTAAAAAAGATATCATTTGGCACACCAGAAAAATTAAAATTTAGTACTTTTCTACCGTTTGACACGCGCCCTTAATAATAAAATAAAAATAAAATTCCTTTGACCGTGGTTAGCATTAAAAACGCATTTTAATACTGTAAATGGCAAATATTTTGAAATTTCACAACTAAAATTATGTATTAGATGACCCAAAAAATTTACATAACTTATTAAGCATCTATTATAGCTGAATTACAAAATCATTTGAATCGCAAAACTATTCGACAATTTATATGTTGTTACAAAGTTCGACAAATAAAATTAAAATAAAAACTGAGGATTTCGATTATTTCTGTGTTCTGATTTTATCAAGGCACATTCACCAGGTAGTAGCAGAAACGCAGCTGAGCTATTTTTTTTTAAATTATAGTTCGTTCGAAGCTTCAAAAATTGTTTATGAAAGAGAAATTAAAAAAAAAAATGTTAAAAAATTTTCAATGTGAAAAATATTTTATTAAAAAAATTCTTTTGAAACAAATGAAAAAATATGAAAAAACTATTAAAAAATTGTGAAAAGTGGCCTAAACGTTGCAAATTTTGTTGGTGGTAGCTGCCGTGAAGAAATTTTTTCAAATTTATGTGAAGAATTTTCATTTATATTATTTTACAACAAATTCTATTTTTGATATTTTGGATCATCTAAAAGCCATGTTGTTTTTTTTTCATTGTTGTATTTTTTCATTGTTCTTGTAATCCTGATATTACCTGGAAATAAATGTGCCTTGGATTCTATATTAAATGATTTTAGTTATTAAGGATATAATTTCGAAGAAACAATGTTATAAAATCTGAAAAAGAGTTGCTAAAAAATCAGTTGTATTAACTAATACATACATACATACATCGACTTTTATTAAAATTTAATTTAGCGGGTAGGAAAATAGCGCGTTTTGGCTATAAATAAAGGGTGTTTTTTATTGGGGTATAGAACTTTAAGTTGGCATCACTTTTTTAACTGGCGGCCATTTTGTCAGCTGTCAAGTGATTAATATTTAGTTTGGTTTGCCATTTCATCGTGAACAGGTTGACAAAAGAACAACGCTTGCAAATCGTGCAAATTTATTTCGAAAATAATGGTTCAGTTCGCGAAGTTTACCGCAAGCTCCGTCCATTTTATGGTCGACATAATCGTCCATCAGAGCAATTAATTCGGTTAACCATGGATCGTTTTCGCACTACGTTTACTCTATGTGATGATACGCATCCGCAGAGACGTCGAACAGTGCGCACCGAAGAAACAATTGCCGCTGTAGAGCAAAGTGTTGAAGAGGACCCGAATGAATCGATTCGCCACCGTGCACAGCAATTGGAGCCGACTAACCGACTATTTTGTTCCCGAATTGGATGGCATGAATGTGGATGAGTTGTGGTTCCAACAAGACGGCGCTACATGCCACACAGCGCACGTCACAATCGATTTATTGAAGGAAACATTCGATGAGCGCATAATTTCGCGGAATGGACCTGTCAATTGGCCACCAAGATCGTGTGATTTGACACCATTGGATTATTTTCTTTGGGGATATGTGAAGTCGCTCGTCTACGCCAACAAACCAGAAACGTTAGGGGACTTGGAAGCCAACATTCGTGGCGTTATTGCCAACATACGGCCCCATATGCTCGAAAAAGTGGTTGAAAATTGGACCTGCAGAATTGGCTTTATTCGAGCCAGCCGCGGCGGCCACATGCCCGAAATCATATTTAAACATTAATGGCATAAAATTATCCTTCCAATTAAGCCAAATTGATGGACATTAAAACGATTTTTTTGTGTTTTATTTCATTTCAAAGTTTTATACCTCTTAAAAAAACACCCTATAGTTGACAATGCTGTAACTTAGCGCGTTCTAGCGCGTTTTGAGAAAGGTAATAGCGCGTTTGGGTTATAAATAGTTGACATCACTGCGTACTACATACATACTGCTTATTCATAAAAAATATTTCAGGTTTATTAAGCGCTTATTTGACATATTTCTATCGGAAATTTATAAACCTAAAATATTTTTTATGAATTAGACATTAGACCGATGGTTTTCTTGGTTTCTTTTAAAAGTTTTGTTCAATAGTATTTCCTTTTATTATGCTTTTGTTTGTAAATAAAATCATTACATACATACAATGTACATATGTATATCGATTAGAAAATTATTAAGTATCTACGCTAAATCGTGAATTGCTAAAACCAGTATGCATTCGTTAAACTTGGAAATCACTGTATTAAGATTTTAATACGATAATTTTAAATAAATTTATAAATATGTATCTATGTAAATATATATATATGTATGTATGTATATGCACATACTTATATACTTACATCCATTCATATGTATGTTCCACATACTTTATTATTTTTTTAATACAGGAACACTGAAATACAAAACTCGTGATCGTTTCATTAAATGTGTTAATGAATTTATTAAATTATTAATAATTATGTACATATGTAACTATGTATGTGTATGAAGTTCTGTCTGCGGTAAAAGTAAAAACAATTAAAAGTGTAATAGTTCAAGTGCTGGTTAATAATGAATACATGTACTAGTGTCCTGCACAAGACTATTTATAAGACCTTTCAAGACATGAATTTTTTCAAATGCTTTACTACAGCGAAATACTCTAAAAGAATCGCTAAACAACACTTTTGGCAAGACAAACAACCGAAAAAAATTTCTTGCCAACAGTGTTGCTTAGCGATTCTTTTAGAATATTTCGCTGTAGTAAAGCATTTGAAAAAATCTCTCATGTCTTGAAAGGTCTTATAAATAGTCTTGTGCAGGACACTAATATGTACATATGTACATAGTTTTCCATCAGCGTTGCCATTTTAGTGCGTTCAAAACAATTTTCAACAATACGAAAATATACTCGTAACAGAAGGATTTGCTTTATTTTAAATTCGTTTTCTTGTTTTTTAATAACCGAAAAATCAGTGCGAGCAGATCTAAAAGATTATTGCAAGTAAGTCGACTTTAAAAATAATCTTTAATTAATAACATTTTTATTTTTCATAATTTTCAATTGAATAACGCAAAATTCAATAAGAACACAATAAATAAAAAAATTTTTAAGTATCACTTCTCAAAAAAATTTCAATGAAAAATTCTCAAATATTATCTTGTGAATTGCGTATTATTAAAACTACCAAATGTTGACATTGATGTTATTGCTCTAATTGTCAGCTACACATTTTTTTATTTAATTAATTAGACATTTGACGACACATTAAAAATATTCGGCACAGGGTTGTCGCCAAGTTGATTTTAAAAATCACCAAAATCAAGTTTTTGTAGTTTTTCTTAATCTACATATGTATGTATTTATATTTGTTCTTATATAACAATTTTTTTGAATATAAATTTTTATAAAATCATCGTACATATAAAAATTTAGCAGAAAATCGCCAAAAGTAGAAATAAAATCGCCAAAAATCATTTCTTGTAATTTTTTCTGATCCAAATTCCAGATGCATTAATTGTTTTAATTAATATAAGAAAAACCCATCAAAATCGAATTGTTTTTGATTTCCTTAAGAAAAACTTTTTTAATTTGATACATTCTGGATGTACATTATACCGATTCACTTCTATTGGAAGTGGCTTGAAAAAATCTTTCAGATGATGTATTCTTTTTTTAATATGTATGCAAAAAAAAATTCTCAATCTTTGATTTGAAAGGGGTAACAAAGTCGCGGTTTTCATCTCCATACAACGTGAGTCGGTCTAATGTACATAAGTATGTGCATATGTACAGTGGGAAACAGAAATTAGTACATGATTGTAATTCTTGCATTTATTATTGAATGAGAATAAAAATAATACAACAAACAAAAAGTCGTTTTTTGTAATTTATTTCATTTTCAAACATAAGAGCCCTTTCACACTATCCATTTTTAGCCTGCCTTGTTTTGAAAATTTTCTTTTAAGCCCCCTACGAAAAGTCACGCACATTTACATTAACCCCCTGTTTGTGTAAAACGTTTGAGTTAAAAATCTTGGCGTTTTTGTAATAGACTAAAGGAAACTTGTACAACTTTTCTTTAATCTATTACAGAAACACCTAGTTTTCTAACTGAAACGTCTTACACAAACAGGTGGTAAGCCTTTTTGGCATTTATATACTATTGTTAGTTTGACAAAGACTGAGAAAATTTTATTTAAAAATAACGTAAAATACAAATAATATATTTTCAAAAAAAAAAAAAAACTATATATATGTACATACATTATCAAAGTATATAATATTGGTGTTCACTCTTATTCTTCAACACCCCCACTAGATTGAGCACATATAAGCATCAGTTCACAGCAATGAGAATGTTTAAAACTTGTTAACGACTTTGTAAAAATGTCTGCAACCATTTCCTCTGTATTAAGATATTCAATCAGAACTTTCTTTTCAGCAACAATGTCCCTGAAAAAATGGTGACGAATATCAATGTGTTTCGATCGAGAATGATACGTATTATTCTGAGTTGAATTGATTGCACTTTTATTGTCACATTTGATTTTTAAAGTTGACAGTGTTCCAAGTTCATTAAATAATGATCTCAACCACAATGCCTCTTGGCCTGCAGCTGACAGCGCCATATATTCTGCTTCTGTTGTAAAAAGCGCAGTTGTTTGTTGCTTTTTTTTTGAATTCCAAGATATGCAACCTCTTTGAAACTTGAATATATAACCGGATGTTGATTTTCTGTCATCAATGTCTCCCGCCCAATCAGCATCTGAAAACCCCTGTATATATTCTTTCGACTCTTTTACGAATTCTAGGTTATAATGTGCTGTGCCCTTTAGATATCTCATAATACGTTTTACAGATTGCCAATGAGCTTTTCCAGGATTTTTATTATATCCAGCTAAGGCACCCACTGCAAACGAAATATCAGGACGACTTACTTGTGAAGCAAACATTAAACTTCCAATTGCCTCTTGATATGGTATTGACTTCATTTCTTTTATTTCATCGCCTGTTTTTGGACACATATCTTTAGAAACTTTTTGATTTACATCTAATGGTGTTGCTACAGGTTTAGAATCAAACATATTAAATCTTTCTAGAACATTTTTTATGTAAAGTTCTTGATCCAACCATAGTTTTCCTCTTTTACGATCTCTAGTAACTTTCATACCATAGTTTGCGTCTCATATGTCCTTCATTTTAAAATTGTTTGATAAACTCCTTTTTATGAATAACTTTCTTCCAGGATTATTTGTGAAAATCAGTATATCATCGACACATATTGCAACGTATGTTCTTTCATAATCTTTTATTTTATAGTAAATGCAAGTTTCTGTTTAGTAATAAACTTATCGATGAGTATCTTACTACTGGAGAAAATGTTTGTTCATCATCTATTCCGTAACGTTGTGAGTACCCCTTTATTACTAATCTTGCTTTATATCTTTCAATATTGCCGTTTGAGTCTCTTTTAATTTTGAAACACCATTTGTTATCTATAGCTTTCTTTCCTTTCGGAAGACTTTTAATGTCCCACGTACCATTTTCAATAAGGGCATCGAGTTCATCTTCCATAGCTTTCTTCCATTCATCTTTTTGTTTGCTTTCAAGTGCATGTTTTACAGTTTTAGGTTCTTGGTCTGCGTATACCATATTGCACTCAAAACCATACCTCTGTACTGCTTTTCGAATTCTTGATGATTTTCTAATGGATTGTGGTGATGTGATTCCATCTTCATAATTCCCAGTTCTTTCGCTTTCAGTTTAAAAACCTTCAAAAGGTGTAGCACTTGTTTCATCTGAAAAATATTCTTCTGATGATGGTTCATCTTCTTGTAGACTCTCAATACTGTCAGGTGGTTCTCCAAAGCTAACATTTTGATCAACATGTTTATTAACAACTTCTTGCAATTGTACATCATTAGGAACATCCCTTTTACACGCGGAAAGTTTACTTTGCAAAGTCTTAATCCAGCTGGAAGAAAGACAGAAAGAGAAAGTATTCCTGCATCTGTCCTTCACACGGCTGAATTAAGACTTTGCAAAGTAAACTTTTCGTGTGCAAAAGGGGTGCAACTTCAATTTACAAATTCAGTTTTGCACAACAGCGAATATTCTTTACACAATAGTTATAATTCTACCCTTATTTAACGGAAGGGCTCATAACCTATTGTTAGTTTGAAAGTTTGACAAAGACTGATAAAATTTTATTTAAAAATAACGTAAAATACAAATAATATATTTTCAAACAAACTAGATATACATTATCAAAGTATATAATATTGGTGTTCACTCTTATTCTTCAACATATACACGCTTAATACTAAGAGTACGAAAAAGGCAAAGAGAAATGTTATAAATCCGCTCGAATTTTCATTTCGTGTCACGTAAGCTACTCAGCCCTTCTCACCAACAAACAAAACAAGCCTGCCTGAACAGGCAAGCTGAAAAGGCAGTGTAAACTGCGTCTAAACAAAATTTTTAATATGTAAATGCCGGGGCACAATGAATCCGTCATACGTTAAACTTCGCCTTTTTCAACTGACATTAACGCAACGACGGAGAAGATTGGTACAATGAGTACTTTATTGACGGAAGCATTTGAACATCTTCAATAGGTTGATTCTCCATTTTATTTATTAAATTCAACTTTTTTATTTATTTCGTTTATTTCTTTTGTTTAATTTTATTTTTGCTGCCACAAAACACAAAAATCTAAATCAGAACATACCAAAAAAACCAACCAATATCAACGTATGCAAAAAGTTAAAAGTTTACCAAATTTTGCACTTTGCGTTGACGGACACGTACTGAATGTAACAGACCTCATAAGAAGCCGTGTATTTCAACTTAGCTGTCAGTTGAAAAAGGCGAAGTTTAACGCATGACGGATTCATTGTGCCCCGGCCTTAAGAGAATATGATACATACACAAAAATGATAAACTACAAGATTACGCAAGTGCAAAAAAATAGTAGACGTGTGACGTCACGCACACTGCGTTTCTATTGGCTGATAATTTGGTTTATTTTTTTTTTATAAAAATATAAAAATCTTTAAAGCTATTTTGACTGCAGGATTGCCAACCGCTATACAAGTACTGATTTTGCTAAGTTCGGTGAAGAAAATTGGACATATAATAATCCCACTTTTTTTACTTTGCAGTTACTTACGAATAAGAAGACAATATTGTTTTTTTTTTTGTAGGCATTTACCATTTTTTTAATATTATCCGTAATTAGATAATTGATTTTTAACCGATATACAAAGTCTTAAAATGCTTATTTTTGTAGTTTTTTTACACATTTTCTCCCAAGACAACATTTAACAAAAAATATCATCTGAAAGAGTTTTTCAAGCCGCACCCAATGGTGCATTAAACTTTAACATTCATAACATCAGCAATACGTCAAAAATTAAGATTTTTTAAGCGTTTTTATAGCAGAGCATATTCTCACAAAAGTGCAACCACTTCTTAATACAGACTTATGTACATACACACATATTTTTATGAATGTACATATATATATAAATTTGTCATTCCTTTTGTAATTTGTATAATGTACCTGCCAATAAAATATTAGTGCCTTCACACTGAATTTGTTATTTGTTTACTTGGTAGAAGGATCCCTGTCGGGATTTGAGCTAACTTAAAAGTAATCAGAGACGAGTGACAACTGACTCAAAAGCTAACTCATTTTACATGTTAAACGCTATTCAGTTTTTCAACGTAATGTCCTCAAAACGAGTCAGTACTCACTAACGCTGCATAAATTTCAAATAACCACAAGTTAGCTAATTTAGAGTGAGTTTTTGGCTGATAAAATGCAAGTGCACTATTAGTTAGCTGCAACTTGGTTTGTGGCGCTTCAAAAAAGAAGAAAAAAATGTATTTCTTTAGTTAACCATTATTTTTAACTTACTAATGATTAACATTTTTAGTCAACTTAAATTTGAAACAATTTTAAATTTTTTTAGAGACGAGAATTGGTATCGAACTGTGATCACTTTGTTTGTCAGCCATCATACTTAAAACTTTGCTATTGCGCCATATAAAATAAAGACGGCACAGAGTTAACATAAACATGAATTTTATGCTGACATCTTCTCGATAAACTATGACTCATCTCTGCATCAGCTTCGAGTTAGCTAAAAGTTAGTTCAAAACTTATCGAGATGTTAGTTGTACAAAAACAACTCACTAATCTCAGCATCAGTACTGAGTTAGCTTAAAGTTAGTTCAATACTTATCGGGAAGAAGACAGTTGTGCAAAAAACAACTTACTCACATCTGTATCATTTATGAGTTAGTTCAGTAGCTAGTTGTAAATGAGTGAGCAAAAAGTCACCTATATTTTGAGCTAGCTAATGAAAATCCGGCAGGGATGTACCATTTTTGATGTTTTAAAATTTAAAATTTTACTTTCTAATATTTTAAACAATAATATTATTTAAAAAAATATTACTAAATAAACAGTGTGAACTATATTAGAAAATAGCTATTTAAAAATATATCATAGTTAGAGTCTTTAGTTTTGGTATGTTTCGATTTGGTGCTATGTATTAACACAGAAAATATTAAATTACTAATGAAATTCAAAATTAAGCGCTTTGTTAAGATTAATAAAACAAGTTTAATTTCAAAAATTAAAAGAAACTCTCAATAACAAATAAGAAAAATTTTTGTAGAGAAAATAAAATAATAGAATAGAATTTGTTGCGATTTCTTTGTTTAAATTTCTTATGCTATGTTCAGACGGCAATATGAACCACTTGGTTCGCTCTCTGAACCACGATTGCGAACCATGCCGTTCAAACGACACATTCGTGGTTCGTTTTGACAAATCTTTTTGATTCAGTGATGCCAACCCACCCATAGTTTCTAACTTAATATTTAAGTACACAATTAGGTAATTTTTACTTAAAATTAAATTTTTTTAGATACGATTTAATTTTTTCAATGGTCAATTAAAGTTCTTATTAAATTACGTTGAAAGTACGACAGCACTAGAAAATTTCCAAATACTATTGAACGCTTTGTCTCTGTCCAGACTTGCAATTTTTGTTGCAGCAATTCTTGAGTTTATTGATGAGAGGGATAAGAAGATTAGGGAGGGGTACACAGTTTCATGTGCTCTGCAATTCTCTTTTGATTTGAAATTCGTAATTGTTAATTTCAAGTTGCTAGTTGTATTTGACGTGTTTTATAATTTTATTTCTTCAGTTGTATGAGAACCAAAAATATTAGAAAAAGCAAATATAAGAGTTAATTTTTCAGGAAAATTTGTGGTGTAATAGAATTTTTTAATGCATAATTGAAAAATTAGAATTTCATAATGTGGACACGCAATTTCAAAGCAAAATTTTAAGAAATTCCCGCAACAAAATTTGCAAGTCTGAACGAGGACTTTCCAAAAAAATAAGCAAAACATGTAGAAAATTATAATTGAACAAAATAAATTTTATGAAAACAAACGAACGTCATAATACATTTTTCTATTTATTTATTCCATGATATGAAACTATGTATTGTCCTATATATTTATGAAATTTGAACGAAATTCTTTTTAATATTTATGTGTATGCTTTCAATAAACACACACGCACAAAAACATATGGTACGCTCATAAAGCTTAAGTGGTATTATATTACACAAGGTTGGGAATTTAATTATATAAATATAATTAAATATAACTTAAAAGTAATTACAAATTGGTTACCAACTCAAAATATGGGTATTAGCACTTTTCGGGCTAGATTTGTTAATTTAGTACTTTTTATAATTATCTTTCAGAACTTTTATTACTTTTTGTCCAATAGTATATAAGTTATAATCTTTGTGCATTTTTTGGTCCTTTAATCTAATAATATCGACTTTTTACTCATTTAATTTTGCTAGTTTGCTTTATTAATTTAAAAAAGAAGAAGACTATAGAATAATCTTTTATTTCTTCCAAATTTTTTGTGCTTTGATAAAAACAGGTAATGTATGTTTTAGAAAGAGTGAAAAATCGAAATTTTATTTTAATACGACCAATTTTATATGTATGTACTTATGTAAACGTAGATACATACATATGTATATATACTTCTATTATATATATATATACTTCTATTATATATATATATATATATATATATATATATATATGTATATGTACACTATTTATGGGTACCTTATTGAAATTTAATATGAAATGTAATATCTCAAGCTATGTATGTGTTGATCTCATGATTTTCTAATAAATTATTGTACAACAATGTTTTCGATGTTTTGATTTACAACAGAAACATTTTAATACTATCCCCTTTTCGCGATTATTCGAAAATTTTTACATTATTTAGCGCTAAACGTATATTTTTTCAATTTAACCCTTTTTCAAATTTTTTTTACGCTTTCTTAGTATAAAGAGTTGGCATCACTGTTCTCATTTATATATATACATACATGCACACATACATACATACGTGAATAGTTGGCAGGAGTTTTATTTTCTGTGTTATTTGCTTTTTTACAGTAGATAAACAAATTAAGCAAAAAATAATGAATAAAATGTTTTTTTTTTTAATTCATACACGCATCCATTTTTTTGGTTTGTTTTTTTGTTTACTCATGGATATGTGTATGTGTGCACTCATTTTGTTTTGATAGCTAGTTCAGATAAATTAGCGATAATGTGTTATCAAAACTAGCGATGATAGCAAATTCTTCATGGTTCGCAACTAGGTTCAAAATGAACCAAGTTGGTTCGCTCTCAAAAATTTGTATGGCGAACCATCTTGATTCAATTAAGATTCGACTGTGAACCTCGAATGAGAGAGCGAACCTCGATAATTGCTGTCCGTGTGAACATGCTATTAGTGTCCCATACTTGTGCTTTAAGTCTTTCATTTGATTTTTCCCAGCCTTTATGGCAACTCTTACAATAGACGTGTGACGTCACGTCTAACGGTAAACTCTCTGGCGTAATCTTGTAGTTTATCATTCTTGATACATACATACATACATACATATTTAAGGCACGCATCAGTGATGTTAAATGAGATTTGCATTTCGGTATCAAAAAAAAATTTTCTAGTACTTTTTTGGCCCCGAGAGTACCAAATATTATAATTTTTTTTATTTAAATTTTATTGACAAAAAATTATATAAAATTCATTTACAAAGAAATTAAAAAGGAACACAAATCGTATACATTAGGAGGGGGTAAATTTTTCTCAAAAATTTCATAGCAAAAACGTAATCTGCACGAAATTTTTAGAAAATTTTTCGAAGAAACCATGGGTCTAAAATCAAACCCTATATCGCACTTCTCGACATGAAAATTTATTTGCTGATGAAATGCGTTGCTGCACAGAAAAATATCGGTATTTCCCCCAGCTTAAAAGTCTAAAATAATTTTTCTTCTCTTTAGAAACTCACATTAATTAATAAAAATATTTCATTCAATAAGAAATGAAATTACTGAACTTAAGCCCAAATAAGAAATTATTTCTGATTAAAATTTATTTCCTCTTTAAAAATATTGTTTTTAATTAAAACTCTTCCAATCCATTTTCGAATTATTATTATTTCTTCCACGCAAGTACTCCCTGCTTTTAGTTTTTTCATGAGCTACTTAGCTTAGATTTATCCATAATGATTAGTTCTCTATTTTACTCTTTAAAGCCAATGGCGCATAGTCATAGTCATAAACAAAGAACACTTAACAGACTGGCCCACGATGTCGACAAGAAATTATCTGTCGCTTAGTTATATTGAAAACAAAAACAAAATAAGAAAATTTGTTTTTGTTTTCAATATAAGTAAGCGATAGATAGTTTCTAGTCGACATCGTGGGCCAGGCCGTAAGAGTTTAAAACCAGTATTGCCATACAAAATACTGGTTTTAAACTCATAAAGCAGGGATGCGAAATCAGATTTACAAATTGTAGTAATTTTCAAGATAAATTGTACTTTTTTCAGTACGATTGTACCAAATTCTTGTCATTGTCCTTAAATAAGGCAGTAACCAAACAAGAAGCAGCTCTATCGGAAATGTCAAATCTATCACACACTATGGCAAAGTTTAAGATGTCGTGCTTATTAGTACGAGTATATGGTATTTTTTGTCTCGTATGTGATCTTACAAATTCAAATTCCGATCCAACGTTCTATTTTCTATTTCTTTCTATATCTTTTTCACACAAAAATAAAAAGTTGCAACAACAAAAATTGCAAGTTTGAACCAGGATTTATTGATATTAATGCGAAAACAATAACATATTATTCTGTTATGGTTTTTGGTAGTAAATAAGTGTTCCTTTGTTGCGAGTATACATTTTTTATGAAAAATCACAAACAAATTTCATGTTTGGAAAAATAGCTGGATTAAAATAAAAATGGCTAAAAAATAGCTAATAGCTAAATTCACTTTTGTTCCGGCTAAATGGGATGTAAAATAGCTAAATTTAGCCAGAAAATTGCTAAATTGGCATCACTGGTTATAAGGAATCAACCCGTATCAGAATGGCGTTGATTTGCAAATTTCAATGACTTTTAAGCAACTTTCGGAAAAACTCTCATACATTTGTTTTTTATTTTATTTTTCCAACGCTCATAATAACTTAGCAAAGAGTGGATGGTTCCATTATTACGTGTTATATATTTAAAAAATTAGTCAGGAAAGATGTTTTTTAATACGAACTGTAAAGTGCATAAATCAATCAAAACGTAAAAAAATTGTAAAAAATATTATTGTTTGTTTGTATATAAAGACGCAAATCGGGGCTTGACTGGATTTTTAATAATTGAATATTTTGTTTACTTTGTATAATATATTATTGAACAAAAAAAAAAAAAAAAAAAAAAAAAAAAAAAAAAGAGGGAATAAATTCTCATGCCGAGAGGCGCGGTATAGGGTTTGATTTTAGACCCATGTTTCTTCGCAAAATTTTCTTAAAATTTTATTTAGATTTCGTTTTCGTTATACAATTTCTAAAATTTTTTTCATCCATCCAAATCTACCCAGCCTAATATACATATGTGTGTACATAGGTAAAAATTTTGAAGTTACAACAATAAGAGTTTTTAGACTTTAATAAATCTTTGGCATGGATAAGACTTGATACTTGAAACATAAAGCATGTTCCTTTGTTTTGTTTTCATGAGATTTTGGTAAGAGAAAATCCTTTCCATGTTTACAGAGGCGTGAGGTATATACAAAATTCTCTAAGTTACTCTCGATTTATCAGGAAACATGTATTCAAATGAGGCGTTTTTAGTTTTAGTCACTTTATACCAGAAGCTGCATATATATTCTGTTGTTAATGGCTACTGTTCGTCCATATAAGCCAATGCTCCATATTAGTTGTTAATTAATTTAAAATTTAGCTTTTTGCTGGAAAACATTGTAATTAAAAGTGGTATACCTAATGCTGTTGGTTTTACCAGATAAAACATTTTCAGGGGAAAATTTCTAAACCAATTTAACATTTCATTGTAAAAATCTACTTTTGCCCTCAGAACTTAACAGAATTTAACACAAAATTTTTTCAATTGCCTTTAAACTGATTTAAAACAGTTGTTTCAATATGATTTGTGATTACATACATATGTATGTATGTATAGATCAACTTCTGTGCCACAAAAAATATCATTGAGCCAAATATGGTTTTCGTTTATATTTAATAGTGAAGGATTACATTTTTCTAAAATATCTTTACTATGTAATAAAGTTTCGTGCCATTTGTCGAAAAAGAATTTCAATTCTTGGCAAAAATATGTGCATACGACCGTCTTTTTAACTGCATTTCTAAATTGACCGTGAGAGTATCAAATGTGTTGCGGAAGTACTACGGTACTTTTTCATGTCAAATAGTATCAAAAAAAGTACGATCGTACCAACTTTCCCATCACTGGCACGCAGATGAGTAAAAAGCCAATAGTTGTGTTTGCAAGAATGATAAACTGTAGTTTATCATTCTTGTTGTGTTTGCGTTCTTTGTCTTTGCAAAAGTACTTCTTTTGGTTTTGCTCATGTACAAAACGATTAAAATTTGTTTCAAGATTTTTTTCTTGCAGGAAACGGTTGCCAAATGTTTTGTTTTTTCGTACACTGCTTTACATAGCGTCTACAACTGCGACTAACTCTGATATAATATTTGAGAGAACGTCGGCAGAATTACAAAAATAAAATGCCGATATATCTCTTCATGTCATACAACAGACAACGTAATTTTACTTTTCTTATAACATTTCATTTTATGCAAATTCTCATCGAGTTAACATGTATTAATTTTATATAACTATTCATTTTGTTTTTACTTTTTTCAACAAACTTTAATTTATAAATCAATTAAACATATAAAATCCCAGAAACTTTGTCCAAAACATTGTTTTTCATTTATTTTAATAAACACTCACACATGCATACTAATTTATTTTCATGTACGTGTAGTTTTTTGACAGTTCATATCATAAGATTGTTGTTATAGGATTTCTTATAACAACGCTCTTATAATAAATCTTATAAGATTGACATAACACTAATTTGAAGTCTAGACGTAACATAATTCTCTCTGCGATTGAATTTGACGCTCTTATCTTACATATTATGTTAGGTGGAGACCCTAAGTTAAACCATAATTCTCAATGTTTTTTATTTTTTAAACAAGAGCTAACTTAAAAAAGCGGTTAGAACTACTGGATTCGGCGCATGCGAATTAGGTTTACCAGACGGGTGCTTTACTTTTTTTTTACTAGCACAGTGTAATTAATGCAAGAAGTACGAACTAATTTCTGCTCCCCACTGTATATGTATGTAAATATACTTATGCATATATGTATGTATGTTTATTTCGCTTGACAAAATTGGCGAAATAAAATGAAATATAAATTTTTTATGAAGAGTGCATTTGCATTTCGATAAACTCTTCTTCAAACTGTGCCCATTTTTAATTGACTTTTTTTAATTCTTTTAAAAAATTATAATTTTGGCATAGGTACAATGTGCCACAGACCATCAATTTACATATGTACATATTTATATGCCGATATTCATAAATGATTGTTAAAGTTGATGTTGGTTTAACATAGCAATTTCGTATGATAAACCCGGGTTAAAGAATGCTTTAACTTTAACAATTG